>CM039675.1:372252758-373548592 GCA_022496015.1 Hordeum marinum
GTATCCGCCGGCTGGCACCGCGTAGGCGGGTGGCGGAACCGATGGCGTATCCCGCACCAGCGATGATTCCGCTAGCCCCCATTGACACCGATTCACCAAAGGCCAGGGCGGAGATGCGGCGGGTGGTGTTGGAGCGCTTCCCCGACCGGAGCGAGTGGGTGGATATCCACATCGGGATCATCCGCTATGCGACCTTCGCCGAGAGCGCGCGATTTCTCGGCGACGACGACTGCATGGACATGGAGCTGCTGTTTTGGGCGATCCAGGAGGCCGAATCGCCAGACCTCGTGCAGGCGGCACTGTGGGCTTTCTACCACACGGCGAGCCCTTCGAGGCTCAACATCAAGCCGTCGCGGGTGGATGCGCTCGCCAGGCTGCCGTCGGGAGTGCTGTCGTTGGGGGTTCTCCCGCCGGGGCGCAACGTCTGAGACTCCAACGAGCTATTGACCCCCCTTTGTGCCTTGGAGATGAAGGTATGGATCTGATCTGTATCCCGATTTCATTCAAATTGCGCTTGGCTGAATTCCGTGCCCGTTGTGCTAGAGTGCATAGGATTTCAGATGTTGAATCAGATCTTAATAAGGATTTGGGTGTTCTCCCTCAGTTAGTTAGTTATTTGAGTTCCGCTTCTGCGGATTTGGTGCTCAGGAAGTTGGTTGTTCCTTTAGTGATGGATAAGCCGACGCATCTGCCGGCGGTGATCGCTGGCGGTGCTGTTTCTGACGTGGTTGAGGGGATCCCCTCGGAACACACTTTCATTCAGAGAGGGCCCACTTTAGGGCCCGTGTCCTAGGGGAGAAAGCGGGGAGTAAAAAACCATGCCCAAAAGCATCAGACCTAGAAATAGAGGACTTCTTCGACCATTAGTGGCTCATTCCGTGCCCTCCCCGCTGCCACCACCAAACCCTAGGAGCTAGGCCGCCCGGACGCTCAGCTGGGTCACCGCCACTGATTGCCACCCTGCAATCCGTCGCCCTTTTGATCCTCCCCCCAAATCGTAGATCTGGTCAGTGAGGGGCTTGGCCCTGGTACTCTCTCCTTTGCTGAGATTGTCAAGAGGGGCAGGCGTATGCCAGACTGTTGTGGAGGGAGCTCCAGCCCTGGGGCGTCTGGGTCGGCGAAAACCTCCACCCAGAAGACCAACTATGGTGGTGTTTGCAAGGCTGGTCCACAATTCCCAAGGAGGTTGCTCCAGCCCAAAGACCTACCAAATCAACTGCCTCTACTGCAACTTCCTCCCAGGTTCAGTCCTCCCAAGCTCATGAATCTGAAGTAGAACAGATGCTGGATCCTAAGTATAAAGATATGATCTGTTTCAACTGTGGGGGTCCTGGTCACTATGTTGGGAACTATGTGAAGCCAAAATCTTGTTTTATATGTCAGCAAAATCACAATGTCAATAATTGTGCTGCTTGGTCAAAAATACAACCTACTACTGCTTATTTTGGTAGTGGGGCTAGGGGCCTTGGTTTCTACCATGTGGATGTCCTTGTGGCCAATGATTCAAGTTGGCTCAATTTTCAGAATTGTGTTGTGGTAAATATCACTAAAGGAGATGTGGACAAGACACTGCTACTTATCTTGCTCAATGATACATTTTGCAAGGCTAAACATTGGCCTTGGCAGATTATGGAGATTTCCCACAAGATTTTCCTAGTTAGATTTCCTCCTTGGAAGAAAGTTGAAGATCTGATTGAGTTGCCAGGTTTCTGCCTCCCACAAGATGTTTTAGCTAAGATGACTGAATGGAAAGGGTTTTGTGACCCTTTTGGGGAACTCATTGAGGCTTGGGTGCGGATTGAGGGGATTCCCCCAAAGTGGTGCACTTGGAAGGTCTTTTCTGAAACTACATCTATGTTTGGTGTCCTAACTGATGTTGATTGGAATGGAATGTTCAGAACTTTCTTTGAAAATGTGAGGGTCATAATTGCTTGCAGAGATCCTACCAAATTCCCTTTAAAAGACTGATTGAGATGAAGAAGAAACTATTCTTGGTAGGCTTTACTGTTGAAGGCTTTGAACTGGTGGGTGGTTTGGACTTTATGATTGACATTGAATCTGGGGATGAGAATGGAGGAGATGATGTTGCTACAGGTGAAAAAGATAATGGTGACGATGAATTCAAAGAAGGCATGAATGATGACTTGGTGGATGATGATATTGCCATTGATGAATTAGACAAAGCTAACATGACTAACCAGAGATCCTCTCGGTCTGGTGGTAAAAGCAAGACCTGCCCTTCTAGTTTTCAATCAGATGCTGATCATGAGAGCTTCATCATGGAAGTTGCTGGAATGTTTGACTTTACCTCTCAAAGCACAAATGTGGGTCTGGGAGGACCTTCTTCCTTCTCCAGCCTAGGCTTATAAACTGTGTCTGAGTTGCCTTGCAATGCTGGGCATGTACCTGCTGCTACTACTAACTATCTACCTGAAGTGAAGGTCTCTACCCCCAAAAATCTGTCCCTTAACCTTGCCATAAATGTGGAAGAATCTGCACACGAGGAATACTATGAATCTCTGTTGAAATCTATTGTCATGCTTGAATTTGATGAAGAGGGAGATAATGAAGATGAGACTGAGTTGGGGACTCTTCCCCCTAAGGCTGTGCAAATCTTGCAACATTCAAGATTGAAGAGGTCCCTCCTGGACTCAATGAACCATGCTCAAGGTGCACCTTCCAAAAATCCCAAGTGGGGGCCTGTGATGGCTTCAAAATATGCAACTAGGGGGCATGGCAACATTAATATCATGGCGAAAGTTGTTGCATACAAGATCAAGAAAACTTGGAAATTCCCAAAACTTTCAAAGATAAATCCTTCCCTTCCAATGATCCTTCTATTTTGATTGAGCAAGTCGCAATGGTCAACTTGACCTTGGGAGGTGATGATATGACTCAATTAGATATTGTGGAAGATTTAGTGGTTAGAGAACAAGAAAAATGTTTGCCTTTTTCCAATAACCACCCTAATATTGCTTTACTTGACACCTTGGACCTTACTCATGAAGATTTTGTTGGGACTTCAGTCAGGATCTCCCCCTTGAGAACAGTTGGCATTGTTGTTGTCTTGGGGGGTACACCTGCTGTTCCTACTAAAGGCAAGCCTTGTGGCTTAACTCACCCTTTTAAAATCTCTTGATTGATGATAGGTCTGATTTGGAATATTCGAGGTTTAGGTCAACATGGTAAAATTCAGTGCCTTTGTGATGTGATTGCTAAAACTAATCCTAACTTTATTGGATTTCAAGAAACTAAGAAAGAAATTATATCTGAGGGTTTCCTCAAAGCCTTAGACATATTAGGGGTTTTCACTTGGCATTTTTTGCCTGCTGATAATACCGCTAGGATATTTTGTTGAGCTTGAAACAAGATGTTTTTGAGGTAATTGGGTTTGTCAATACGAGATTTTCTATCAAAGCTACTGTCAAGTGTAAAAGTGATGGTTTCCTTTGGCATCTAATAGTGGTGTATGGTTCTACCTATCATGAGTTCAAGATGGATTTCATCTCTGAATTGCATGATTCTTTTAGCACTACTACCTACCCTGTCTTTGTTTGTGGAGATTTAAACCTAGTTAGGGGTGAGGATGATAAAGGAAGTGGCCTGATTAATCAGCAAGTCACCTTTTATTTAATGACTGGATCAATAGATGGGGCTTGCTTAAAATTCCTGTAGCTAATAGGAAATATACTTGGTCCAATAATCAATGTAATCCTGTTTTTGCTTTATTGGATGGAGTGTTCATTTCTGCGAACTGGGATGCCCACTTCCACAGGTCATCCTTAACCGTCGTCCCTAGGGTGGGTAGTGATCACACTCCCCTAGTCTTTGATACTCGAGCTAGGAAAAATTGTTGCCCTAAGATGTTTAGGTTTGAAAAATGGTGGCTCTCTCAACCTGGTTTTGCCCAGATTGTTGAGGAGGCCTGGGCTTCTATTTGGTCCTCCAACAACTCTGTTCACAACTGGATGATCAAAACCAGAAATCTTAGGAATAAATTGAAAGGGTGGAGTATTGACCCAGAGGCAGACATGAACAAGAAGAAGAGATCTCTCCTTATGGAGCTTGACATTCTGGATGTTTGATCCGAATCCCAACAACTTTATGTTGTGGATCTTGACATAATGAGAGATATCAAAAAGGAACTTGATCTAGAGATAGGAAAATCTTAGAGGGAGACCCCAACAGTGCTTACTTTCATGCTCTTGCCAACAATAGACATAGGAAGAACCACCTCTCTAAGTTGGAAGGACCCTCTGGGGTGGTGACTTCTACTCAGGATATGCTGAAAGTAGCCACTGACTTTTATAAGAATCTTTTTTGCTTATGAACCCAGACTTGATATTCATCTTGGTGCTGGTTTTTGGGAAGAGGATGATCTAGTCTCTGAACAAGATGGATAAGAACTTGAAAACCCCTTTTTCGAGGAGGAAATTAAAAAAGCTATTATGAGTTGATATGCTTGTGGAGCTCTGATGTCTACTACGCAACCTTCTTCTTGTAGACTTGTGTTGGGCCTCCAAGCGTAGAGTTTTGTAGGACAATGGCAATTTTCCCTCAAGCGGATGACCTATGGTTTATAAATTCGTGGGAGGTGTAGGACGAAGACGGTCTCCCTCAAACAACCCTCCATTCAAATACAAGAAATCTCTTATCTCCCCAACACACCCAATATAATGGCAAATTGTATAGGTGCACTAGTTCGGCGAAGAGATGGTGATACAAGTGCAATATGGATGGTAGATATAGGTTTTTGTAATCTGAAAATATAAAAACAACAAGGTAACAAGTAAAAAAAGTGAGCACAAACGGTATTGCAATGCTTGAAAACAAGGCCTAGGGTTCATACTTTCACTAGTGCAATCTCTCAACAATACTAACATAGTTGAATCATATGTAAATATCTCTTGCGCGACAAAGAGTTCACTCCAAAGTCACAAATAGCGGAGAACAAACGAAGAAATTATTGTAGGGTACGAAATCACCTCAAAGTTATCTTTTCTGATCAATCTTATGAGCTATCCCTATAAGTGTCACGAACAGCCCTAGAGTTCATACTAAAAGAACACCTTAAGATACACATCAACCAAAACCCTAATGTCACCTAGATACTCCAATGTCACCACAAGTACCCATGGGCTTGATATACGATATGCATCACACAATTTCAGATTCATCATATTCAATCCAGCACAAAGAACTTCAAAGAGTTCCCCAAAGTTTCTACCGGAGAGTCAAGACAAAAACGTGTGATAACCCCTATGCATAGATTCCCAAGGTCACGGAACCCGCAAGTTGATCACCAAAACATACATCAAGTGGATCAATAGAACATCCCATTGTCACCACAGATATCCCATCGCAAGACATACATCAAGTGTTCTCAAATCCTTTAAAGACTCGATCTGATAACACAACTTCAAAGGGGAAACTCAATTCATCACAAGAAGATAGAGAGGGGAAAACTCCATATGATTCATCTATATTAATAAAGCTCGCGGTACATCAAAATCCTGTCATCTCAGGAACACGAGAGAGAGAGAGAGAGATCCAACACATATCTACTTGTACATACCCTCGGCCCCGAGGGTGAACTACTCCTTCCTTATCATGGAGACCGCCGGAATGATTAAGATGGCCTCCGGTGATGGTTTCCCCCTCCGATAGGGTGCCAGAATGGGATCCCGATTGTTTTTTCGTGGCTACATAGGCTTACGGCGGCTGAACTCCCGGTCTAGGTTTCTTTCTGGGGTTTCTTGATTTATAGGAGCACTAGGCGTTGGAATCACGTCAAGGGGACTCCCGAGGGGCCCACAAGCTAGGGGCGCGGCCTAGGGGGCGCGCCCTGGTTGCTTGTGGCCTCCTCGAGACTCCTCTCCGGTATATTTTTTCTCTGGTATCTTTTTTATTTTCCAAAAATATTCTCCGTAAATTTTCAGCCCATTTTCGAGAACTTTTATTTCTGCACAAGACGACACCATGGTAGTTCTGCTAAAAACATCGTCAGTCCGGGTTAGTTCTAATAAAAATCATACCAAAATCATATAGAATTATTGTAAACATGGCATGAATACTTCATAAATTATAGATACGTTGGAGACGTATCAACATCCCCAAGCTTAATTCCTGCTCATCCTCGAGAAGGTAAATGATTAAAGAAATAATTTATGAAGTGTGAATGTTAGCATAGTGCATAAATTTGATCAATGATAGTTCCAAACACTTTTCTAGCATCATTATATATCATAAACAGTAGCTAATCTCATAAAACTTCTCAGGATGAAGTAACAAGCTATTCACATGTTAAAGTATAGACCATAAAGTTTCTTGAAAACTAACAAACTATGCTTTGAGTCACCAAACAATTGTAATTCATATTATTTTCAGGAAGGGTCTATGTAAGAGCTTTGATTCAGCAAATTCCACATACTCAACTATCATATAGTCTTCCATGATTGCTAACACTCAGAGCATATTTGTAGAGCAAATAGCATCCATCGAGCATAGAGAAAGATAGGGGCTTAATGTTTCGCCTCCCAACTTATTTATCATATAGATAATTGTCAACAATAATAATTCATGATAAAATATTTTTGAATAGCTATATATGATTGGATCTTTCCCCACCACATGATGCTTGCCAACTAAAGAATTATTGAGGTTGAACTAAGAACGAATATGATGTCTACTACACAACTTTCTTCTTGTAGACTCGTGTTGGGCCTCCAAGCGCACAGTTTTGTAGGACAGTAGAAAATTTTCCCTCAAGTGGATGAACTAAGGTTTATCAATCCGTGGGATGCGTAGGATGAAGATGGTCTCTCTCAAATAACCCTGCAACCAAATAACAAAGAGTCTCTTGTGTCCCCAACACACCCAATACAATGGTAAATTGTATATGTGCACTAGTTTGGCGAAGAGATGGTGATACAAGTGTAATATGGATGGTAGATATATGTCTTTGTAATCTGAAAAAATAAAAACAGCAAGGTAACTAATGATAAAAGTGAGCACAAATGGTATTGCAATGCTTAGAAACAAGTCCTAGGGTTCATACTTTCACTAGTGCAATTTCTCTCAACAATACTGACATAGTTGAATCATATGTAAATACCTCTCGTGCGACAAAGAGTTCACTCCAAAGTCATAAATAGCGGAGAACTAACGAATACATTATTCTAGGGTACGAAACCTCCTCAAAGTTATCTTTTCCGATCAATCTTATGAGCTATCCCTATAAGTGTCATGAACAGCCCTAGAGTTCGTACTAAAATAACACCTTAAGATACACATCAACCAAAACCCTAATGTCACCTAGATACTCCAATGTCACCACAAGTACCCACGGGCTTGATTATACGATATGCATCACACAATTTCAGATTCATCATGTTCAATCCAACACAAAGAACTTCAAAGAGTGCCCCAAAGTTCCTACTGGAGATTCAAGACAAAAACATGTGCCAACCCCTATGCATAGATTCCCAAGGTCACAGAACCTGCAAGTTGATCACCAAATCATACATCAAGTGGATCGATAGAACATCCCATTGTCACCACGGATATCCAATCGCAAGACATACATCAAGTGTTCTCAAATCCTTAAATACTCAATCTGATAAGAAAACTTCAAAGGGAAAACTCAATTCATCACAAGAAGATAGAGAGGGGAAAACTCCATATGATTCATCTATATCAATAAAGCTCGCGGTACATCAAGATCGTGCCATCTCAAGAACACATGAGAGAGAGATTAAACACATAGCTACTGGTACATACCCTCGGCCCCGAGTGTGAACTACTCCCTCCTCGTCATGTAGACCGCTAGGATGATGAAGATGGCCTCCGGTGATGGTTTCCCCCTCCGGTAGGGTGCCGGAATGGGCTCCCGATTGGTTTTTTGTGGCTCTAGAGGCTTGCAGCGGCGGAACTCCCGATCTAGGTTTCTTTTCAGAGGAGGTCACAAGCTCGCTAGGAGCGGCCAGGGGGTGGTCGCGCCTGGCAGGCTTGTGACTCCCTTGGGACTCTTCTCCGGTATCTTTTTGCTCCAGTATTTTTTATATTTTCCAAAAATATTCTCCGTGAATTTTCAACCCATTTCGAGAACTTTTATTTCTGCACAAAAACAACACCATGGTAGTTCCGCTGAAAACAATGTCAGTCTGGGTTAGTTCTAATAAAATCATACCCAAATCATGTATAATTATTGTAAACATGGCATGAATACTTCATAAATTTTAGATAAGTTTGAGACCTAACAGAATACTATTGACTCTTGCATAAAAGTAAATACAGGAAAGTAAAAGATAGGCCTTTCGCAGAGGAAAGCAGTGATTTGCATACGTGGTAGAGCTCATTGTTTACAACAGAGATAAATATAATTTTGGGAGGTGCACCCTTCCTGTCAACGTTACGACCAAGAGTTATCAATATCTAACATCTTAAACACATTAGCGGCGGTTACCAAATGATAAAAGTAAAGGTTTACTCCCCGTCCACCAACAAACACACTCCACAACTACCGTCCACACCAACAACATTCCTGGGGGAGTTTTGTTTAATTATTTGCAGAAAATCAGGACTGGGAATCCCTATTACCGCCCCTCTCATGCAAGGACAAGTGAATAAACATTCATCATGAGCATAAGTCGCTTAACATGGAAGATACTAACCGCCCCTATCACTCCATGAGCGGTCCAGGCACACAAAATAGATGCTTATTTGAAATTTTAGAGGTGGCACATACAAATTTACTTGGAACGAAAGGGTAATACCGCATATAGGTAGGTATGGTGGACTCTCATGGAAAAAACTTGACTCAAGGATTTGGATGCACAAGTAGTATCTCTACTTAGTACAGATTTTTGGCTAGCAAAAGGTTCAAACAAGCACCACATGTTGGAGGATCCATAACATTATAACTTCTATGAAAATATACACAACCATAACTCATTACATTGTCTTCCTTGTCCAACTTTAACTAATTTGCTCAAGTTTGAAAATAATTAATGGGGCTCACAATCATAGAAAATGTCCAAGATAGTATATTTATATGTGAAATCTCTCTTCCTTCAATATTCTTTCATGAATTGTTCAAGTGACCAATGTGGAGTTTGCTATCTTTCAATAAATTTTACCACCTATATTTCTTATATGTGAAGTCATTACTCCCCATGTGATAAGCATATAAAACATATATAATATCAAATTTATGTTCATTCAACCATTTACTCATAGGATATAAGTGAAGCACGAGAGTAAATGACAAAACTACTCGAAAACATATAAGTGAAGATCAATGAGTAGTCAAACAATTAAGTACCTATGTGAGGGATTTATCTCTCTCTATCTCTCAATAAAGATTTTCAGATCTGAGTTTTTTATTTAAACAACAAGCAAAAGAAAAATAGCACTCCAAGAATAGGACACATCATGTGAACGAATAACAATTTAGGTTCAACATAGGCTAACCGTTAGTTGACGAAGAGAGGTGGGATGCGTAGCATACCCAAGCTTAGATGCTTGAGAGTTCTCAAAATATTTACTTGGGGAGCCTTGGGCATCCCCAAGTTTGAGCTTTTGTATCTTGGTAAATCCTCTCATATTCCGGTTTCACCTATTCTCAAAAACTTCATCCACACAAAACTCAAAAAGAACTTGTGAGATAGGTTAGTACACATAAGAATAAATCAACACTTCATGTACTGCCAAGACAAGTTGCACAATAATTTTCAAACATTAGGTACTATATACTATAATTTCCACAATTTATATCTACCAATATAGGCTAGTGAAACTATAGGATAAGTAGATAACAAAACTATGACAGGAATCTGTCCAAACAAAACAGTCTGTAGCAATCTATTAAACCAATGTACTTATGTAACCCAAAAAATTATGAAAAATTAGGACATTCTATAAAATTTATATGAAAACACAGTGTAAAAATATCAGAAACTTGCACTTTCTAGAAAATATGAAACTTCAAACACTACAGCAGAAGTTTCTGTTTTTACCCAGCACATATCAAAACATGCAATGCAAGCATCCTAAGGGAATTCTTGGAACTTTTATTGAAAAAAATATATTATAAATAACACCTAAGAGAGAACAACCAAAATAAAATTACACTCTAAGCAAAACTCATATTATGTGACGAATAGAAATATAGCTCCAAGTAAGATATACCAATAGTGTTGAAGACAAAAGAGCTGATGCCTTCCGGGGCATGCCCAAGCTTAGGTGCTTGAGTATTCCTTGGATATTACCTTGGGGGTGCCTTGGAAATCCCCAATATTAGGTTCTTTTCACTCCTTATTCTCCTCATATTGGTGTCTCATCCAAAACTTCAAAACTTCAATCACAAAAAACTTAACAGAACTTGTGAGAAAGGTTACTGTAATAAAGATAGATCATTCACTTAGGTACTATCAAGACAATATTCATAATTGTTCTCACATAATACCTACTGTATTCCATAATTACCACAATTTATATGACCATATAAGCTATGGGAACACTAAAACAAGCAAACTATGCATGCAAAACAGAATCTGTCAAAAACAAAACAGTCTGTAAAGATCTGAATGATCACCATACTTCCCTAACTGTAAAATGTTGGAACAATTAGCACAACACATGGAATTTGTATATAAATGTCATGTAAAAAAATTAGAATTTTTTGATGCTCTAGTAAAACCAGATAATTCATATACTGGACGCAAAACTTTTTGTTTTTGCACAGAATCAAACAAGCAAGTATCCACACTATCCCAAAGGGTTTACTTGGCACTTTATTGAAATAAAAGATGTCGGGGCACGACACCTATGGGATTGCGTGGATCCCTTTGTGGTTCAGCAGGGCGACGGTATGCGCAAAGAGCAGATCAGACGAACGGTGCGAGGCGAGATTTTACCCAGGTTCGGGCCACTGAGAAGCATAAAACCCTAGTCCTGCTTTAGTGTATTATGGGTGTTTTTAGGGTTCTGGCTATAGGAGCGCTACGAGCTGCTACACGCGTGAGCCAGAAGGTGGAACAAGCCAAAAGTCCCCTCTCGTAACGCCTTGGACCTTGTTTTATATGATTAAGGGGTCTCCACGGCGGCATACAGTGTATGCACGAGGTGTACAGTGCTACAGTGTTATCATACCTAACACTAACGGTGTAAGACAAATGCATTTAATGCTCTGTCAGGTGTCCCTGACCTTCTATGGGACGGGACAGGAGCCCGTCCCATCGGCACGGCTTAGCCTCTCCATCGTCGGCGCGTCGACACGTATCCTGGTGGGTTGACACCTGGCCTCTGCGCTGGCAGAGTGGCGAGGCCTTGCCAGGTGCACTCCTTGCCGGGGCTTCGCAGGCCACCCCGACAAGATCTTGCTGGGGTTTCAGCCTTTGGCCTTCGGTCTTGTGCTTGTTGACTAGAATGTTTCTTGACATCTTTGTATTTGCTTCTAGCAGTCCCCTAGTAGGCCTCGCCGCTAGTGTGGCTACAACTTCCCATGCACAAGTATGGGGTACTAAAAACCCAAACTTTAGTACACCGACAGGAGCCCCCGGGCCTGGGCCACACACGGGTGCATGGCGTTGTTGGGCTAGGCCCAAAAAGTGCACGGGCACGCGTGGCAGGAGCCCACGGTTGCAATTATTCCGCTTACTGCGCCTCCCCATGATGCGCGCTAAGTGCACGTCATGGGATACATGCGCGGAGCGGCCGTTTCCACCACGTGCGCCGCATGCATAGCAGGGGGCTGGCAACGGGCATCCGTGACTTAAAGTCTTGATCGTGGTGGAAACCACAATGCCATGGGTTGGATCAATTGGGCGGTTACCTGTTCGCCCCGTGATCGTGGACATCGGATTGGTGGAGATGGCCGGTGACTCTTCGGGCGGAGGAGAGCCAACCCTGCACCTCCCCCTATAAATTGGGTGAGTAGCGAGGGGCAATGCTCATCCATCCTTCTTGCTCCTCGAGGGAAAACTTCCAAAGCCTGTCCTTCTATACCTTCCCGATCTTGGGTTGTCTTTGCCCTTAGGCATGGCCAGGGGCAAGGGCGGGCACCATCCTCTGCCCGACCGGCGAGGAGTTCCCGTCGGTATCATGCCACTGCTTCAGCCATGGAAGTGGAGGGTGGCCCGAGCGCGCGTGGTGGAAGAGGTACGAGTGGCCAGGGCCATCATGGAGGCCATGGCCGAGGGAGGCAGAGCCTCGCTCTACCCCCCCCCCAATGCGGGACCCCTCCTCGAAGAGACCCACGCCAAGGGGATGTCGCTGGAGTTTGTCATCAAGCTGTGCGGTCCCCTCCGGAGCCATAATCGCCTCCCTCACCCTTTTGCCAAGGCGATGGAGGTTGACAAGCCGCCCGCCTTGTGGTTGCGGGCGCATGGTTGTTGTAACCGTGTTGCGCGGGTGGACGTCGGATACTTGGAGGGCCGCGTTGTGCTCTTCATGCACGGTTGGAAAACCTTCGCCCGTGCCCACAACCTCCAGGATGGGCATGTCATCCGCTTCAAGATGACGGAGGCCGACATGCTCTCCGTTAGGATTTATGGGCGCTCAGGTGCTCGCCTCAGCTACTGCGAGGAAAGCTCGAGTGGTGCCGAAAGCTCCTCCTAGAGCGACAGTGACGAGGAGGACGGTGTCAGTGAAGACGACGACGACGGGTCCGAGCTCCAGGCTGTCAAGTCGGAATACGACGACGTAATCTCCGACTAGTCGCCAGCCGCACCATCACAGTCAGCTCACGCCCATCCCCCTCCCGGCGGAGCGACCTTGTCAGGGGTCAGTGTATCGGGTGCTGCCTCATCTTCCAGCTGGATCTCTTGGCAGCCCCATGGACTTCGGCATTGTTCTCCCTTGTGGGAGTCCTGCCCTCCGCGTAGTGCTGGTCCAGGAGGGGTCAGGCTAGACTTCTGTCGGGGGCCTCTTCCTATCTTTTTCTTCTTGTAATCTGCCCCTAGGGGAGAAAGTCAAAAAAAGATGTACTTAGGAAAAGACGTCATCCCGTGTAAATTTAATTCCTTCTAAATGAATGTATGTTACTCCTCTTGTCTGATTTTCCTTTGTATGGTATAATCCCTACGCTTTATCGGAAACTTGCCGGCATACACAACACCGCCGCGAGCGCTTTGAGGAGCAGATCCTTAGCAGCCCGCTGGCGGTGCCGCTGCCGGCAAGATATCTTGACATTTTTAGTGCAACCACTTAAACTATTGAGCAGACTCGAAAGAGAGTAAGGGCGCGACCAATCATGAGAAGTTACCTTCACGTTTTTAGTGCAGCCACTTAGTCTCTTGAGCGGACTCGAAACAGAGCAAGGGAGCAACCGATCACGGCAAGGTTCCTTTGCGTGCAGGTTTCCCATACAAAAGTTAAAAATCATCCAAGGAAAAAAAATCTCAGAATAAAGTTTACTTAGAGTTTTGCAACTTAGCTTTTCGTTATTGTACTTCTTTCCGCGAGGTGCCAACTTTGAACGTCGCATGTTGGTGTCCACACTATCTCACCCCCCCCGACAAACTTGTACGCGAGGGGACCTTCTATCCTTTAAGAAAAAGAGAGAAGAAAAAATAGAGGTATGGAACCTTGGCAGTTCGTTAGCACTTGCTATAAATAAGCATAATGAACATCTCAGATAAACATGCATCTAAAGAAACATGGGAATCGACAAGAGTTGTAAGACGCTTGATCTTATTTAACTATGCATAGGGTCTGCGCCTACCTTTGTACAAAGGATAACATGCCTTGCCGGCAAGACTTGTACAAAAGATGGTTGTCGAGGGGGACAGTAACCGCGTCTTATGGATAGAACTTACGAAGATGTTTGATGTTCCAGGAGCTACTCACTCGGACGCCATCTTCGGTCTCTAGGCGAATTGCGCCAGGCCTGGTGACTCGTACTACCCGATAAGGGCCTTCCCACTTCGGCGTCAACTTGTTTGAATTCTTGTCCGACTAAACGCGCCGAAGAACAAGGTCGCCTTCCTCAAGACTCCGATCATGAACTTTGCGACAATGGTAGCGGCCCAAAGCTTGCTGGTTGCATGCAGCTCGCACAGCAGCCCGAAGACGATCTTCCTCAAGGAGTGTTGCATCATCTTGGCGCAACTACTCTTTCTCAAGCTCATCATAAGTGAGCACTCGAGGTGACCCATATGTGAGTTCCATGGGGAGAACTACCTACGCCACGTATACCAGTGAGAAGGGTGTCTGGCCAGTGGCTCGATTTGGCGTCATTCTGATCGACCAAAGAACTGCCGACAGCTCATCAATCCAACGTCTTCTGCACTTGTACAGCGTGTCGAAAGTTCTTGTATTAAGCCCTCGAAGCACTTCAACATTTTCCCTTTCCGCCTGGACATTGCTCCTTGGATGAGCAACAGAAGCAAAACAGATCTTGTCGCCAAGGTCTTGGACATATTGCACGAAGGTGCGGCTTGTGAACTGTGTGCCGTTGTCGGTGACGACTAAGGGATCACTAGAAGAGTGTCTAGAGGGGGTGAATAGACTACTAGCAGGAAATTAAAACCTAACCTTTCCCATGTTAATTGGTTGGCAGATTTTAACAGTTTTAGCCAGACTAGCAAGTCTATATACCCTACACATGCATGTTAAAACATATGGCAGCAGAAAGTAAAGACATTGCACAAGAAGTAAATAGTTGAGATATGGAGATCAAACGCAATTGGAGATGCAAGGATTTTTCTCGTGGTTCCGATAGGTGGTGCTATCGTACGTCCACGTTTATGGACTCTTCAACCCACAGAGGGTAACGGCCCCGAGAGTCCACGGAGGGCTCCACCCATAAGGGTCCACGAAGTAGCAACCTTGACTATTCCATAAAGGCTTCCGTCCACGAAGGACTAGCCTCACTATGGGTAGATCTTCACGAAGTAGGCGATCTCCTTGCCCGTACAAACTTCTTGGTTCAACTCCACAACATGAAGTAGGAGGCTCCCAAGCGACACCTAACCAATCTAGGAGGCACCACCCTCCAAAAGCTAATAGGCTCGATAATGACGATGAACTCCTTCCTCTTATGCATCAAGATGATAGACTCCTCAACACACAATCACTCTCTCACAGATTTGGCTTGGTGGAAGAGATGAGATTGGTGGAAAGCAACGTGGGGAGGCTAGAAATCAAGATCCATATAGTTGGAGTGGAAGATCTTGACCTCAAGACAAGGGTAGGTGGTTCTCTCTTAGAAAAACTGGATGGGGCAAGTATGGAATAGTTCTGAGTGCTTCTCTTTTGAGTAGGTGGTGGTGAAGGGGTATATATAGGCATCCCCAAAAATCCAACCGTTACACACGAAATGACCAACTCGGTGACACCGATGTGTTAATCTCGATGGTACCGAAGTGACCAAAAGATGGCAACTTTTGAATCTCGGTGAGACCGATATAGGAAACTCGGTTGCACCGATAAGGTGACCAACAGTTAGATTGTCATTCTCGGTGACGCTGATTCAACAATCTCGGTGGTACCGATATTGTGAATTTGCGTAACAGAAATTTGGCAACCTAAACTCGGCAATACCGGTATGGAATCGGTTGCACCGAAGTGGCTAGGATTTCGCTGAGTCTGTCTGAGGTTGAGAATTGGTGGCACCAGGATGGAAATCTTGGTTACACCGATTTTGAATATATGGCTTTGGACAGACTTTGGTGGGAGGGTTTGTGGGTGTTTTTGGTGACTATCACTTGTGCACGTATGAGCATTTTGTTCACCAACAAAACCTTACCCCCTTTTAATAGTATTGGCTTTCCTATAGACTCAAATTGATTTCTCACAAATATCAAATGTAGAGTCCTCTTGCTTGAAGCTTGGACAACCTATTTCCTTGCATCTTGGGGTATCTCCACAATCCTTTTGCCAACCCAACTCTCCATGGACTATTATCTGAAATACACTAGATAAAAGTATTAGTCCAAGAGACAATGTATGTTGTCATGAATTATTAAAACCACCAAGGGAGCATGTTGTGCTTTCAATCTCCCCCTTTTTGGTAATTGATGACAACATACGATCAAAGCTTCAAATAAAGATATGTGTGGATATAATGAAGACTTTGAGAGACACATGACTTAGACTTGCTCCCCCTAAATGTGTGCGGTCCTTTAAAGGATAGTTTCTTTGGAATGCATGGACACACATATGGATGAGGGGATATAAGGAGTCACGTGTATCTTGGCTATATGCATTAAAATATATATGAATGAGATGTGTCCTTGTTCAAGACTTCACTCTTGCAAACAATATGTGCAAGAAGCAAGAGATCATCTTGACCAATAGTATGATGCAAATACTTACCTTGAGTTCTTGATCATTCTAGTAGTAGAAACCATTGGGGAACTTTGCATGGGGAACTAAAAATTTCCTACGCACACGCAGATCTATCCATGATGATGAGCATCTACGAGAGGGAGAGTGGATCTTCATACCCTTGTAGATCACTAAGCGGGAAGCGTTAAGAAACGCGGTTGGTGTAGTCGAACGTCTTTGTGATCCAAATCATCGAGCGTCCCGCGATCCAATCACGATCCATCCCGCGACCCAATCACGATCCGTCCCGCGAACTTGATCACGATCCGTCCCGCGAACTTGATCACGGTCCTTCCGATCTAGCGCCGAATGGACGACACCTCCATGCTCAGCACACGTACGGCTTGATGACGATCTCTGCCGTCTTGATCCAGGAAGAGGGAGCAGAGAGGAAGAAGAGTTCTCCGACAGCGAGAGGGTGCTCCAGCGATGGTGGTGGAGCGATTCCGGCAGGGTGGTCGAACCTCTATGTCAAGGATTCAGTTAATCCCGTATGATGTTCCCTTTGTTCTTTGGTATGTTACTTGCCCGAGATTCGATCGTCGGTATCTCCATACCTAGTTCAACCTCGTTACCGGCAAGTCTCTTTACTAGTTCCGTAGTACAAGATCCCGTGACTAACACTTAGTCACATTGCTTCCAAGGCTTATTGTGATGTTGTATTACCGAGTGGGCCCTGAGATACCTCTCCGTCGCACGAAGTAACAAATCCCAGTCTTGATCCATGCCAACTCAACAGACACCCTCGGAGATACCTGTAGAGCACCTTTATAGTCACCCAGTTACGTTGCGACGTTTGATACACACAAGGCACTCCTCCGATGTCCGTGAGTTGCATGATCTCATGGTCATAGGAACATATACTTGACATGTAGAAAATAGTAGCAATAAACTGACACGATCATATGCTATGTTTGTAGTTTGGGTCTTGTCCATCACATCATTCTACTAATGATGTGATCCCGTTATCAAACGACATCACATGTCAATGGCTAGGAAACCTTGACCATCTTTGATTAACGAGCTAGTTCACTAGAGGCATAGTAGGGACCAAGTGTTGTCTATTTACCCACACATGTAATGTGTTTCCAATCAATACAATTATAGCATGGATAATAAACGATTATCATGAACAAGGAAATATAATAATGAACACTTTATTTATTGCCTCTAGGGCATAATTCCAATAGTCTCGCACTTGCACTAGAGGCAATAATCTAGTTCACATCACTATGTGATTTACATTGTAATGAATCGAACACCCATGCAGTTCTGGTGTTGATCATGTTTAGCCCTTGGAAGAGGTTTAGTCAACGGGTCTGCAACATTCAGATCCGTGTGCACTTTGCAAATATTTATGTCCTTCTACTCGATGTAATCGCAGAAGGAGTTGAAGTGTTGCTTTATGTGTCTGGTCCTCTTGTGAAACCTTGGTTCCTTGGCCAGAGCAATGGCACCAGTGTTGTCACAGAACAGGTTCATTGGATTCAGTGCACTCGGCACTACTACAAGATCTGTCATGAACTGCTTCATCCAGACTCCTTCCTTCGCTGCCTCTGAGGTTGCGATGTACTCCGCTTTGCATGTAGAATCGGCTACCACACTTTTCTTGGAACTGCACCAGCTTACCGCTCCCCGTTGAGAATAAATACGTATCCGGTTTGCGACTAAGAGTCATCCGAATCAGTGTCAAAGCTTGCATCGACGTAACCCTTTACGACGAGCTCTTCATCACCTCCATAAACGATAAACATATGCTTAGTCCTGTGCAGGTACTTAAGGATATTCTTGACCGCTGCCCAGTGTTCCATTCCAGGATCACTTTGAAACCTTCCGGCCATACTTATGGCAAGGCTGACATCGGGTCTTGTGCACAGCATTGCATACATGATAGAGCCTATGGCTGAAGCAAAGGGGATGACACTCATCTTTTCTCTATCTTCTGCAGTCACTGGGCATTGAGTCTTACTCAACTTCACACCTTGTAACATAGGCAAGAACCCCTTCTTGGACTGATCCATTTTCAATCAAAAATTTATCAAGGTATGTGCTCTGTGAAAGTGCTATTAAGCGTCTCGATCTATCTTTATATATCTTAATGCCTAATATGAAAGCAGCTTCTCCTAGGTTCTTCATTGAAAAACTCTTGTTCAAATATTCCTTCACGCTTTCCAGCATTTCCATATCGTTTCCAATCAGCAATATGTCATCCACATATAATACTAGAAACGCTATAGAGCTCCCACTCACTTTCTTGTAAATACAAGCTTCGCCATAAACTTGTATAAACTCAAATGCTGTGATCACCTCATCAAAGCACTTATTCCAACTCCGAGATGCTTGCACCAGCCCATAAATGGATCGCTGGAGTTTGCAAACTTTGTCAGCATTCTCTGATCGACAAAACCTTTTGGTTGCATCATATACAACTCTTCCTCAAGGAAACCATTAAGGAATGCCTTTTTGACATCCATCCGCCAAATTTCATAATCGAAATAAGCAGCTATTGCCAACATGATTCTGACAGACTTAAGCATCGCTACAGGTGAGAATGTCTCATCGTAGTCAACTCCTTGAACTTGTGAAAAACCCTTTGCCACAAGTCGAGCTTTATAGACGATGACATTACCGTCCACGTCTGTCTTCTTCTTAAAGATCCATTTATTCTGAATGGCCTTTCGCCCTTTACGTAATACTTACAAAGTCCATACTTTGTTTTCATACATGGATCCCATCTCGGAGTTCATGGCCTCTAACCATTTCTCGGAATTCAGGCCCATCACTGCTCCTCCATAGCTCGTAGGTTCATTGTTGTCCAACAAAATGACCTCCAAGACAGGGTTGCCGTACCACTCAGGAGTAGTACGCGCCCTTGTCGACCTACGAGGTTCAATAGTAGCTTGATCTGAAGCTTCATGATCATCATCATTAACTTCCTCTTCTACCATCGTAGGTTCCACAGAAACATCTTTCTGCGTTGCGCTACTTTCTGGTTGAAGTAAAGGTTCAATAACCTCATCAAGTTCTATTTTCCTCCCACTAAATTCTTTCGAGAGAAACTGTGACATCCCAAGTTATGTCCCTACCTTTTATGGCATGTATCCCATTGTATGATCTTTGTGTCATGAGCTATGTTGGACTTGAACCTTGTCATTCATGTGTTGGTGGAATTCATGCATCATGTCATCCATCAATTCTTCATCATGCATTCTTCTTGTTCTTGTGTTTGTGATGTGTGTGGGATGATTTGGTGTTGTGCCTTGTGTGGTTTGGCCTTGAGAGTGGGGTGCTCTTTTCCCTCTTCTACCTCCTTTCTTCTTCTCCTAAAACCTTCTCCTTTTAATGCTTTTATTCCCATGCTTTCACTTGGCAGATTTTTATTTGCTTTTAAAAATCATTTTAAAATGTTCATGTGGTGGCCCCAATATTGCTATGAATTATGAGCATGGAGTTTTTTGGTGTTTGGGTGATTTGGTTTTGAATCTCTTTTGAAAACAGGAGTTGTTTTATTAATTATAAAAATAATTAACTTGCTCTTTAATCAACTTCATATTTTATTTAAAATGGGCATTTAATTTCCTTCACAAAACTATTTTATTTTTCTTCAAAACCTTTTCCCTCTTCTCTGGCTTTATTTTTTTCTTCTCTGCTTTATTTTAAAAGGTTAAACCTTTTCTGTTTTTCCAGAGAGAGAGAGAGAGAGAGAGGAGCGTGTGGTCTCCCGGCCCACTAGGCCCACCCTAGCAACGGCCACCTGCCCTATCGTTCCCTTCCGTCAGTTTCGTCAGGGAAGCAGAGAAAGCAGAGTGCCGCCGTCGCCTTTTCCATCCGTCGTCGCCGTCATCTCCGTGGCTATTAAGCCTCCCTTGGCATGCGTGCGTCCCCTCCTAGGGTTCCTCTTCCCTCCACCGCCGCCGCAGCCCCCATCGAGCTCTCCTTTGCTCTCCCTCCTCTCTTCTTTCTCCCTGTCAAGGTGGGTTTTCAAAGAAGTTCAGAGAGCTCCGCCATCGTCGTCGCCGTTGCAGCGCGTCTCCGATGGGTCCCCGCCGCGTCCAGGATGGTGTGGTGGTCGGGGTTCGTCCCGGCGTTCCATTCCCGTCGCTAGGGGCCCAGGAGGAGCCCCGCAGTGAGGAGCTCGACGTCGCCGGACGTCCTGCTCCGCCTTCTTCTTCCTCTCTGTCGCTACCGCGTCCCCGCCTCTCCTTCCTCTACGTCGTCGCGCTCCGCTTCTCCTCGAGCCCCTCGAGGCGAGCAGTCGAAGATCCTTCCCCTCTCCTCCTCTGTTGCGTGCCCGCGTAGTTTCTGTCGCCACCGTCCGCTGTTGATCACCGGCCGGTCACCTCCGCCCCCCTCGTCGCAAGATGAGCAAGGGATGAGCTCGCCATAGTTCACGCATCCTTCCCCGAGTGCCAATCGTGCCGTAGATCGCCGGAGCAGCTCGCGCAGGGCTCTGTTTCGCCGCCCTCGCCTCGCTATAGCTCTGTCGCCGCTGGTACCTTTCGTCGATCGTGGGCTCGCCTCCGGTCCTTCCCTTCGCAAGATGATGGTGGGAACAGAAGCGTGGGTTGTCCGAGAGTGCGTGAGTGCAGTTAGTGTCACTGATTCGGCCGTGTATCGCCAGAGAGCTTCGCCGTCGTTCCCCTGTCGCCGTGGCTCTGCCTTTCTTCAGTTCCGTCAGGTTCCGCTAGTGTGTGTGTGTATTAAACAGATCGAGTCCCTCCTCTGTTAAGTATCGAGCCGTAGCCCAGTGGTGTGGAGTGCTGTGGTTTCCAGGGGAGGTCGTGGGTTCGATCCTCTTCCCCCCCCCTTTTTGTTTTCTTTTCTAGTTTTCATTTTTTTGCTATTTCTTTCTTTTGCAAATATCTATAGTGTGTGTGTGGCTTATATTGTTTGATGTGGTGTTTTTGTGTGAGTGGCAGGTGTGTGTGTGTGCGTGTGCACACATGAGGGTGTGTGTTGTGTGTGTGTGTATATGCACCCATGTGCATATACCCACACATTTGTTGTGTGTGTTAGCTAGTGAGTGTGTGTGTGTGCTTTGTTGCACATGCTCTTGTGGTGAGAGTGAGATGTGTGTGTGTGTGTATGCACTATGTGCATATGCACCCATGTATGTGTGTGTATGTATGTTATGCATGTATGTGTGTGTATGTGTGTGTTACACCCACACATACATTTGTAGGTGTGTTAGTGAGTGGTGTGTGTAGGGTGTGTGGTGCACCATGTAGTGTGTGCTTGGCACATGGAGTGTGCCATGTGATGTATGTGAGTGTGAGTGGTGTGTGTATGTCTACATACACTCACCCATGTGCATGTGTAGCTCCATGTGTAGGGTTTTACCTATTTGATCATATGAGCATGAATCCTTCTCTAGCTAGTTTCATCTTTATATTTGATGCTATGCCATGTTAACATGTTACTAGGATGCTAATTAACCATTTCCATCATGTACCAATAGCCTGCATGTCATTTTGGGTCCATTTTCTTGCATATGCATAAGTGACATAAGTCATCCATATCTTATAGGTCAAAATTCGACCTAGGTTTACTCCTACTTGCTCCAAACAAGTATAGGGGTATGAGTAATGAATTTGGGGTAGTTTCAACCCAGGAATGTACCTGTGTAGTCAGATTTGACTTTGGGGCAACTTGACAAAACTGCATTCTATGCTGTGATGCCCTTTTCTCCTTTTCATATGAATTAATCCATGCATGCTTTCAAGATCTTGCCAACATAATTTTGTTAGTCAAAGTTGTTGGGAATGTCCCAGTATTTTTGGTATTCTTGTCAGCTCCCTAGTTAAGTGGGAACCATGATGTTTATCAAGCTACTTTCTACTTCTGCCAACCTACTCTAAAAATGGCCAAGTCTGGAAAATCTGTTGTTATTGTTTTGCCATGTTAAGCGGGGTGTAGCTAGTGATGTGATGTGAATTTGACCATGTTCAATGTTAGTTATTTATAGTAGATATTGGCATCTACCATCATGTCATTTTACATGCCATTTGAAGCTTCCTAGCATATTTAACCAGTGTTGTTAACTTGTTACTTCATTAACCCAGATTCCAGAAAACTGGAATTTTCACTAAGTCCCTAAAAACCTGTTTCATCATGCCTAATTGACAGCTCCATGCATGGTGATGTGTAGCTCTTTTTCTGATTGTATAGTTGGATGAATTGGTGTGTGTGTGGTTTAGTTTATGTCCATGTCTTGATTGGGGCTGTGGAGTTCCTGTAGCAATAGTTGTGAGCTTTTGAAATTGATATGTTGCTGTTTTGTGGCAGTTTGAGTGCTATGTTGTTTTGTGTGTTGTGGGAGCTATACTCCATAGAATTGGGTGATTCTTGAGTCTATTATGATTGATTTTTCATCACCTATCCAGTGGCTACCTTGTAATGCCAAGAATTAGCCCAAGTATTTGGTGGTCTTGAGTTTTGCCTTCGTACCTTGTCGTGAGCGTATCTCGAGAACCGTAGCTCCGTTTCTCGCGATCTTTATATGCATTTACATTGATTTTGCATGATGCATCCATATTTTCCATGTTCATGCACGTCTACATAAATTAACATGAGGTTCTGTACAGATTCATTAATCTACCACCTTTGCATGCGAAACTTGACTAGTTTATGATTGCCAAGTTATAATCCTTCATTAAATGGATCATGCATCATCTTGGTTGTGCATTGCACCTTATTTGATTGTTTATTTTCTATTTCTATTGGGTAGACGCGAGTGTCGAATCTGAGTACGAGGTACCTGGAGAGTACCACTACGAGGATCCCGCTACTTGTTCCGCTGAAGAACCAACAGGCAAGATGATCATACCCGGATCCCAATACTATCTTTGCTGGCTAGTTTCTCGTTCTTATCGTTACAATTGTGCTACCTACCATATTATATCAGCCTCCATGTTGCCATGACAACCTCTAACCTCCACATCCCAGCAAACCGTTGATTGGCTAAGTTACCGTTGCTCAGCCCCTCTTATAGCGTTCTTAGTTGCAGGTGCAGGTTGTTCCATGTGATAACTTGGTTGAATATCACAATAAATTCTGTTATTTAAATTAATGCACATATATATCTGGTATTGGTGGAAAGCTTGGCCTTTTGCTAAGTGATTTGTTCCGCTCGTACCGCCATTAGTTCCTTGTTACCGGTGTTATCTTTTCCATATTTTGCGCTCCTAACACGCTTGGGGTTGTTATGGGGACCCCCTTACTTATTCGGTGGAGATTAAAACTTGTGTGGCAAGACCCAACATTGGTACTACATTTGCTTAATAACTTAATTAATTGCATAGGGTCTTGCAAACCCGTGGATAATTTAATCAACCCCTAGGCCAGTGCTCCTCATGAGTGTTGGTCCAAACTAGAGTCGTGTGCGGGGCCAACCCGGGGCAACTCGGGAGATTTCTATCAAGCCACTGTACGTTGTGTTCATCCAGTCATGTCCTGAGAACGAGTTACGCGGCTCTTATCGAGTTCGTCGACACGTCGGGTGGTCTTGCTGGATTCGTTTTACCTTTATCAAGTGTCTTGCGTGTGGAGTCTGACTTTGTTCGGGCTTACTCGAGGAGTTGGGCTCCTTTGGAATTGTCTATGATGATCGCGAGAACCGCGTTCGAGACTATTCCCATGGAGTGTGGTTATTTGTGATGGACTAGTTGGAGCACCCCTGCAGGGTTAAATCTTTCGGAAAGCCGTGCCCGCGGTTATGTGGCAACTTGGATATTTGTTTAACACCCGGTTATAGAAGACTTGAAGTAAACTCTAATTAAAATAAACCAACTGTGTGAGTAACCGTGATCGTCTTTGCTTGTGAACATGAACCGAGAGAGAACACGGTGGGGTTATGATCGACGTAAGTAAGTGTTCAGGATCTCCTAGAGATCATTCTAGATTCGATCGTCTTCGTAGGACACTCACATTTATTTTCATGTTGCGTAAGCTAGACACCATAAACTTTTTAGTGCTGCTGCAAACTAAACATCAACCTTCCTTCCTATAAGCTTAAATAGTGTTGGCACCCGGGGTACTTGATAGCTGAGTCCTCTGTGGCTCACAGTTTACTACAACAATCCATGTACAGATAGAGATGATTATGTTCAGGATGATCTTACGCAGCTGCAATGGGAGTATGATGAGGAGAGAGGCAGGATGTACGTGACGTATCCGGATGAGTAGAGGATCTGGTCATGATCTTTGGGATAGCTTGATAGTATCTTTTGCAACTTATTTTATCATTTGATTTCGTCCGTAGTCGGACCCTGTGTTCAACTTGATGCTATGAATTGAGTGACATTGTAAGTTAGCATGTGGCGAGTGTAAGCCAACTTGTATACTCTTCTCATTCAGTATTGTATGTTGTAATGATACTATTCTTGCTAACAGCAAGATATGCCTCTATCCCTTGCGAGGCCCTCGTGCCTTAAATGGATAGGCGCGCATCTTGGGCGCGACAAGTTGGTATCAGAGTCATACGACCATAGGAGCCTTTGATTGTTCGAACTCGGCCGAGTTGTGTCTAGTAAAACTATTTTGAGTCTAGTTATATCGGAGAGTAGGATTCTTTTTACTCCTCTTCTATGCTCTGGTCAGGTTTCCGGCTTAGGAATTTTATTCTAGTCCTCTCCTCGCTTAAATTTTTTTAGGATCACGCGGGTATTTTGGAATCTATATGATGCCGATGTGACAGGGTTCTGTCTTGGTGCCTCCTGTCTGACTTGATTTCTTCTGGGAAGTTGAGCTCCGAGGAATGTTGGCACGTTGTTATCATTCAGCTTCCTTGATATCTCAGGATGGAGAATGTTCGAAATTGCTTCAATACTTATCGTGGTGAGATAAGGTCGGAGTCACCCAGTACTAGGGAGGCGTCCGGGGTACCACCATGGGTTAGTATCGTTGTGAGTTCGAGGATTCGAGATTAGATGAGTTTGCGAAATGTCTTGAATTATGGTGTGGAAGGTTGCGGATGCAGTCGCAGCTGATTGCCTAGGGCAGGCTCCTGATTCCGCAACCCGAATCGCATAAACAAGAAAGTTTTCGGAAGTTCATATGTGGGAAATCTTGTAGTCACCTAGGATCATCTTCTCCAGATGTATTGGGCACGTACATTTGTTCCGAGTGCTTAGCTCAATACTTGTTGTGTTATTGCAAGTAGCTTAATATGTCTAATGATGTTATCAGGATCCGAAGAAGCATTCTTACTAATTTTTCAGTAGGAAGGCTATGTGTGTTGTTCAGTTCTTTCAAGTATTTGATTCAGCTTATGTTTCATCTTATCAATGAGGTGCTGATGCGTTTTGTCCATCTTCAGGATGGCTCCACCAACTCACAGCAATCCGGGTCGTGGTGAGGAGCAGACTGATGTTCCACCACCACCCCCGCCACCGCCTCCTCCGCCTCCTCCTCCAAAAGCTTGGCAAGCTGTGATAGCCGCGACCAATGCAAACACCCAGATGTTGCTCAGGCTGTTGCAAGAAAGGGAGCAGGGCCAACAAGGTTTTCAAGGCAATTTTCAGTATCAATTGCAGTTTGCGACTCTCAATCAGTTCCTTGCCAACCAGCCCAAGACTTTCACCTGTTGTGAGCAGCCTCTAGATGTTGATGATTGGCTTCGTGATATGAGCAAGCATTTTGAGTGCAGCAATGTCAGGCCAGAGGACTTTGTCAGATTTGCTTCATTCCAGCTAAAGGGTCAAGCAGCTGATTGGTGGCAACAGTACAAGGATTCCAGGGGCGATCGTGTTGTTACTTGGGACGATTTCCGTCGTGACTTCAAGGCTCATTACATTCCGACAAGCTTTGTCGAGGAGATGCGTGAGAAGTTCAGGCACCTGAAGCAGGGAACCAAGTCAATCTACCAGTACAACATTAAGTTCCAAAATCTAGCTCGTTATGCCAAGCAAGATGTTCCACATGATAAGGCTATGATCTATCAGTTCAGAGGTGGTCTCAAGGACGAGCTTATGCCAGGCCTTGTTCTTCAAGAGCCTCGTGAGTTTGATCAGTTCTACAACATGGCTTTGAAGATTGAAGCAGCTAAGCTCAAGTTGGAGAACTCCAAGAAGCGTTCAAGGGATTCATATTCTTCTTCTTCCGGCTCTCAGATGGTTCCTAAGCAGCAGAAGTATTGGGTGCCAAATCCTCTTCCATTCCGTCCTCCTCAGCAGCAGAAGCAGTTTGGTGGTCGTGGTTCTTCCCACCCACCCAATCCAGGTTTCTAGCAGAAGAACTAGGCGTCCAAGGCAGTTCTTGTTCCTCCTCCAGGCAATGTTCATCCACTTTCTGAGGTGACTTGTCACAAGTGTGGTCAGAAGGGCCACTATGCAAACAAGTGCAACCAGCGGCGTCTTCCGCCTCCTCCTCCTGTCAAGCCTCCAGGCAATGCTATGGTGAAGCATAATCCCAAGACTACAAGAGTGAATTTGGTGAATGCAGCTGAAGCAGAGCAGTCCAATGATGTGATCATGGGTAATCTCTCAGGTAATTCTATTCCTGCAAAAGTGTTATTTGATTCTGGTGCATCGCATTGTTTCATGTCTCGTCCTTTCTTTGTCAAGCATGAGTTTGATTATCAAGATTTGCATAAGCCCTTGTCTGTGGTGTCGCCCAGTAAGATGTCTAATTCCAATCGCATTGTCCCGGATGTTTCTATCAAGATGGGGAATTATTCTTTTCTGTCTTCTCCAATTGTTCTTGGGAATTCTAATATTGATCTCATTCTGGGCATGGACTTCCTGGCTATGAATAAGGCTCACATTGATTGTCAAGCAAAAGAAGTCAAGATGACACATCCTTCAGAAGATGTCATTATTTTCGCAGCTCGCGATGACACAATCTGTCTCTTTGCTCTTAATGAGAAGGGTGAAATCTCGGCGATTTCTCTAATTCCGGTGGTTTGTGAGTACAAAGACGTCTTTCCAGAGGAATTGCCAGGAATGCCTCCGCACCGGCTAGTTGAGTTCATGATTGATTTTGAGCCCGGAACTGAACCGGTCTGCATGCGCCCGTATAAACTTGGCCCCGAAGAGCTGAAAGAGTTGAAGAAGCAGCTAGATGAGCAAGAACGTCCGGGTCTGATCAGACCAAGTTCTTCTCCGTGGGGTTGTGGTGTTTTGTTTGTCAAAAAGAAAGATGGCGCGGATTGTCTTTGTGTTGATTACTGGCCATTGAACAAGAAGACAATCAGAAACAAGTACCCACATCCCAACATCATTGAGTTGTTTGAGCAACTGAAAGGTGCCAAAGTTTTCTCCAAGTTGGATCTCCGAATGGGTTATCATCAAATCCGCATTCATGAAGAAGACATTCCCAAGACCGCGTTCAGGACGAGTTTTGGCTCGTATGAGTACATCATTATGTCATTTGGTCTTGCGAATGCTCCTCCAACCTTCTCAAGGATGATGAATTTCATCTTCTCTCCCTTCAAGAATGAGTTTGTCATGGTTTATCTTGATGATATTCTGGTGTTCTCGGAGACAGAAGAAGATCATGCAGAGCATCTCCGCCTCGTGCTTGACAAGCTAAGGGAACATCGGTTCTATGCCAAGTTTTCCAAGTGTGAGTTCTGGCTTAATGAAGTGGTGTACCTCGGGCATGTCATCTCTGTCGAAGGAATTAAAGTGCACCCTGAGAAAGTCGAGGCAATCTTGAAGTGGGAGCCTCCTCAGAATGTGAAGCAGCTTCGGTGTTTCCTCGGGCTTGCTAGTTATTGCAGAAGATTCGTGGAGAACTTCTCTCAAATTGCTAAGCCTCTGTCCAATCTCCTTCAAAAGAGTGTCAAATATGTTTGGTCTCTTGAGTGTGATGCAGCTTTTAATACGCTCAAGCAGAGACTGACTTCAGCTCTATTTCTTGTTCCTCCGGAGCAGTCCAAGCCTTTCCAAGTTTTCTGTGATGCTTCTCTCCAAGGCCTTGGTGGTGTTCTTATGCAAGACAAGAAGATTGTGGCCTATACCTTGCGTCAGTTGAAGCCCACCGAGAAGAACTACCCCACTCATGATCTTGAGTTGGCGGCATTTGTGCATGCTCTCATGACTTGGAGGCATTTGTTGTTGGGTAGACCAGTTGAGGTGTACACTGATCACAAGAGCCTGAAGTACATTTTCACTGAACCCAATCTCAATCTTCGGCAATCTCGTTGGGTGGAAATGCTTGAAGACTTCAATCCAAGCATTGAGTATACTCCTAGGAAAGCAAATGTCATTGCAAACGCGCTCAGCCGTAAGGCATACTGCAATAGTCTGATCTTGAAGCCTCTTCAACCCGAGCTTTGTGAAGCCTTCCGCAAGCTCAACCTTCACATGATTCCGCAAGGATTTCTTGCCAATCTTCAAGTCTCTCCGACTCTGGAAGATCAGGTTCGCCAAGCACAGCTGCTAGACGCTATGGTGAAGAATGTGAATAAAGGTGTGGCAAAGAGCATTCCGAAGTATAAGTGCTTTCGTGTCGATGACAAAGATACCTTGTTCTTTGAGGACCGTCTTGTGGTTCCAAAAGGTGATCTCAAAAAGGTTATCATGGACGAAGCACACAATTCTCTTCTTTCCATTCATCCAGGCAGTTCCAAGATGTATCAGGATCTCAAGAAAACCTTCTGGTGGACTCGCATGAAACGTGAAATTGCTCAGTTCGTGAACGAGTGTGATGTTTGTCGCAGGGTGAAAGCGGAGCATCAACGTCCAGCAGGTCTTCTTCAGCCTTTGCCTATCCCAGAGTGGAAATTCGATCATGTGGAGATGGATTTCGTAACTGGGTTTCCTAAGTCCAAGAGGAGCAACGATGCCATCCTTGTGGTTATCGACAAGTTGTCAAAAGTTGCTCATTTCCTGCCAGTCAAAGAATCTATCTCGGCAGCTCAGCTTGTAGAGTTGTATACGTCAAGGATAGTCTCTTTGCATGGCATTCCTCAGCTCATCTCTTCTGACCGTGGAAGCCTCTTTACTTCCAAGTTTTGGGAGTCCTTCCAGACTGCTATGGGTACTAAGATCCGTTTCAGCACGGCATTCCATCCGCAGACAAGTGGTCAAGTAGAGAGGGTCAATCAGATTCTTGAAGATATGCTCAGAGCCTGTGTGATATCATTCGGCATGAAGTGGGAAGACTGCCTCCCATATGCTGAATTCTCATAAAACAATAGCTTCCAAGCTAGTTCAGGCAAGGCCCCGTTCGAGATTCTCTACGGTAGAAAGTGTCGTACCCCACTTAACTGGTCTGAAACCGGTGAGCATCAGATATTGGGCAATGACATGATCACTGAAGCAGAAGAAATATGCCATGTCATTCGTGAGAACCTCAAAGAAGCTCAGTCCCGTCAGAAGAGCTATTATGATAGCAAACATCGGGATGTTTCCTTCCAAGTGTATGATCTTGTCTATCTCAAAGTTACCGCCATGAGAGGCACGCAGCAATTTGGAATCAAAGGGAAGCTAGCTCCTCGTTTCGTTGGTCCATTTAAAGTTGTTAACAAGAGAGGTGGTCTTGCATATCGACTTGAGCTTCCTCCAAATTTCGCGAACGTGCACAATGTCTTCCATGTTTCTCAACTTCGGAAATGCTTCAAGACTCCAGAGCGGACCATTGACCTCCAAGACATCGATCTTCAAGCTGATCTTTCTTATCGTGAGCACCCAGTTGCAATTCTTGAAGAAACTGAGCGTAAGACTCGCAACAAGTCTATCAAGTTCCTCAAGGTGAAGTGGTCTCATCATTCCGACAAAGAAGCTACTTGGGAACGTGAGGACCTGCTCCGTTCCGAATTTCCAGACTTCTTCCTTTCCTAGATCTCGGGTCGAGATCCTCTTATAGTGTGGGAGAGTTGTGACATCCCAAGTGATGTCCCTACCTTTTATGGCATGTATCCCATTGTATGATCTTTGTGTCATGAGCTATGTTGGAGTTGAACCTTGTCATTCATGTGTTGGTGGAATTCATGCATCATGTCATCCATCAATTCTTCATCATGCATTCTTCTTGTTCTTGTGTTTGTGATGTGTGTGGGATGATGTGGTGTTGTGCCTTGTGTGGTTTGGCCTTGAGAGTGGGGTGACCTTGGGTGCTCTTTCCCTCTTCTACCTCTTTTCTTCTTCTCCTAAAAACTTTTCCTTTTAATGCTTTTATTACCATGCTTTCACTTGGCAGATTTTTATTTGCTTTTAAAAATCATTTTAAAATGTTCATGTGGTGGCCCCAATATTGCTATGAATTATGAGCATGGAGTTTTTTGGTGTTTGGGTGATTTGGTTTTGAATCTCTTTTCAAAACAGGAGCTGTTTTATTAATTATAAAAATAATTAACTTGCTCTTTAATCAACTTCATATTTTATTTAAAATGGGCATTTAATTTCCTTCACAAAACTATTTTATTTTTCTTCAAAACCTTTTCCCTCTTCTCTGGCTTTATTTTTTTCTTCTCTGCTTTATTTTAAAAGGTTAAACCTTTTTTGTTTTTCCAGAGAGAGAGAGAGGAGCGTGTGGCCTCCCGGCCATCTAGGCCCAGCCTAGCAACGGCCACCTGCCCCGTCGTTCGCTTCCGTCAGTTTCGTCAGGGAAGCAGAGAAAGCAGAGTGTCGCCGTCGCCTTTTCTGTCTGTCGTCGCCGTCATCTCCGTGGCTATTAAGCCTCCCTCGGCGTGCGTGCGTCCCCGCCTAGGGTTCCTCTTCCCTCCGTCGGCGCCGCAGCCCCCATCAAGCTCTTCTCTGCTCTCCCTCCTCTCTTCTTCCTCCCTGTCAAGGTGGGTTTTCAAAGAAGTTCCGAGAGCTCCGCCGTCGTCGTCGCCGTCGTAGCGCGCCTCCGGTGGGTCCCCGCCACGTCCAGGATGGTGTGGTGGTCGGGGTTCGTCCCGGCGTTCCATTCCGTCGCTAGGGGCCCAAGAGGAGCCCCGCAGTGAGGAGCTCGACGTCGCTGGATGTCCTGCTCCGCCTTCTTCTTCCTTTCCGTCGCCGCCGCGTCCCCGCCTCTCCTTCCTCTATGTCGTCGCGCTCCGCTTCTCCTCGAGCCCCTTGAGGTGAGCAGTCGGAGATCCTTCCCCCTCTCCTCCTCTGTTGCGTGCCCGCGTAGGTTCTGTCGCCACCGTCCGCTGTTGATCACCGACCGGTCACCTCCGCCCCCCTCGTCGCAAGATGAGTAAAGGGATGAGCTCGCCGTAGTTCCCGCGTCCTTCCCTGAGTGCCAATCGCGCCGTAGATCGCCGGAGAAGCTCGCGCAGGGCTCTGTTTCGCCGCCGTCGCCTCGCTGTAGCTCTATCGCCGCTGGTACCTTTCGTCGATCGTGGGCTCGCCTCCGGTCCTTCCCTTCGCAAGATGATGGGGGGAACGGAAGCGTGGGTTGTACGAGAGTGCGTGAGTGCAGTTACTGTCACTGATTCGGCCGTGTATCGCCGGAGAGCTTCGTCGTCGTTCCCCTGTCGCCCTGGCTCTGCCTTTCTTCAGTTCCGTCAGGTTCCGCTAGTGTGTGTGTGTGTATAAAACAGATCGAGTCCCTCCTCTGTTAAGTATCGAGCCGTAGCCCAGTGGTGTGGAGTGCTGTGGTTTCCAGGGGAGGTCGTGGGTTCGATCCTCTTCCCCCCCTTTTTGTTTTCTTTTCTGGTTTTCTTTTTTTTTTTGCTATTTGTTTGTTTTGCAAATATCTAGTGTGTGTGGCTTATATTGTTTTATGTGGTGTTTTTGTGTGAGTGGCATGTGTGTGTGTGTGTGTGCACACACATGAGGGTGTGTGTTGTGTGTGTGTATATGCACCCATGTGCATATACCCACATATTTGTTGTGTGTGTTAGCTAGTGAGTGTGTGTGTGTGTGCTTTGTTGCACATGCTCTTGTGGTGAGAGTGAGATGTGTGTGTATGTATGCACTATGTGCATATGCACCCATGTATGTGTGTGTATGTATGTTATGCATGTATGTGTGTGTATGTGTGTGTTACACCCACACATACATATGTAGGTGTGTTAGTGAGTGGTGTGTGTAGGGTGTGTGGTGCACCATGTAGTGTGTGCTTGGCACATGGGGTGTGCCATGTGATGTATGTGAGTGTGAGTGGTGTGTGTATGTCTACATACACTCACCCATGTGCATGTGTAGCTCCATGTGTAGGGTTTTACCTATTTGAGCATATGAGCATGAATCCTTTTCTAGCTAGTTTCATCTTTGTATTTGATGCTATGCCATGTTAACATGTTCCTAGGATGCTAATTAGCCATTTCCATCATGTACCAATAGCCTACATGTCATTTTGGGTCCATTTTCTTGCATATGCATAAGTGACATAAGTCACCCAAATCTTATAGGTCAAATTTCGACCTAGGTTTACTCCTACTTTCTACAAACAAGTATAAGGGTATGAGTAATGCATTTGGGGTAGTTTCAACCTAGGAATGCACCTGTGAAGTCAGATTTGACTTTGGGGCAACTTGACAAAACTGCATTCTATGCTGTGATGCCCTTTTGTCTTTTTCATATGAATTAATCTATGCATGCTTTCAAGATCTTGCCAACATGATTTCGTTAGTCAAAGTTGTTGGGAATGTCCAAGTATTTTTTTTATTCATGTCAGCTCCCTAGTTAAGTGGGAACTATGCTGTTTATCAAGCTGCTTTCTGTTTCTGCCAACCTTCTCTAAAAATGGCTGTCTAGAAAATCTGTTGTTATTGTTTTGCCATGTTAAGCGGGGTGTAGCTAGTGATGTGATGTGAATTTGACCATGTTCAGTGTTAGTTATTTGTAGTGGATATTGTCATATACCATCCTGTCATTTTTCATGCCGTTTGGAGATTCCTCGCATATTTAACCAGTGCTGTTAACTTGTTACTTTATTAACCCAGATTCCAGAAAACTGGAATTTTCACTAAGTCCCTAAAAACCTGTTTCATCATGCCTACTTGACAGCTCCATGCATAGTGATGTGTAGCTCTTTTGCTGATTGTACAGTTGGATGAATTGGTGTATGTATGGTGTATTTTATGTCCACATCTTGATTGAGGATGTGGAGTTCCTGTAGCAATAGTTGTGAGCTTTTCAAATTGCTATGTTGCTGTTTTGTGGCAGTTTGAGTGCTATGTTGTTTTGTGTGTTGTGGGAGCTATACTCCATAGAATTGGGTAATTATTTAGTCTATTGTGATTGATTTTTCATCACCTATACAGTGGCTACCTTGTAATTCCAAGAATTAACCTAGGTATTTGGTGGTCTTGAGTTTTGCCTTCGTACCTTGTCGTGAGCGTATCTCGAGAACCGTAGCTCCGTTTCTCGCGATCTTTATATGCATTTCCATTGATTTTGCATGATGCATCCATATTTTCCATGTTCATGCACGTCTACATAACTTAACATGAGGTTTTTTACAGATTCATTAATCTACCACCTTTGCATGTGAAACTTGACTAGTTTATGATTGCCAAGTTATAACCCTCATTAAATGGATCATGCATCATTTTGGTTGTGCATTGCACCTTGGTTGATTGTTTATTTTCTGTTTATCTTGGGTAGACGCGAGTGTCGAATCTGAGTACGAGGAACCTGGAGAGTACCACTACGAGGATCCCGCTACTTGTTCCGCTGAAGAACCAACAGGCAACATGATCGTACCCGGATCCCAATACTATCTTTGTTGGCTAGTTTCCCGTTCTTATCATTACAATTGCGCTACCTACCACATTATATCAGCCTCCATGTTGCCATGACAGCCTCTAACCTCCACATCCCAGCAAACCGTTGATTGGCTAAGTTACCGCTGCTTAGCCCCTCTTATAGCGTTCTTAGTTGTAGGTGCAGGTAATTCCATGTGATAACTTGGTTGAATATCACAATAAATTATGTTATTTAAATTAATGCACATATATATATATATATATATATATATCTGGTATTGGTGGAAGGCTTGGCCTTTTGCTAAGTGATTTGTTCCGCTCGTACCGCCATTAGTTCCTTGATACCGGTGTTATCTTTTCCATATTTTGCACTCCTAACACGCTTGGGGTTGTTATGGGGACCCCCTTGTTTATTCGGTGGAGATTAAAACTTGTCTGGCAAGACCCAACATTGGTACTACATTTGCTTAATAAATTAATTAATTTCATAGGGTCTTGCAAACCCGTGGATAATTTAATCAACCCCTGGGCCAGTGCTCCTCATGAGTGTTGGTCCAAACTAGAGTCGTGTGCAGGGGCAACCCGGGGCAACTCGGGAGATTTCTATCGGGCCACTGTACGCTGCGCTCATCCGATCGTGTCCTGAGAACGAGATACGCGGCTCTTATCGGGTTTGTCGACACGTCGGGTGGTCTTGTTGGATTCGTTTATGATGATCGCAAGAACCGCGTTCGAGACTATTCCCATGGAGTGTGGTTATTTGTGATGGACTAGTTGGAGCACCCCTGCAGGGTTAAATCTTTCGAAAAGCCGTGCCCGCGGTTATGTGGCAACTTGGATATTTGTTTAACACCCGGTTATAGAAAACTTGAAGTAAACTCTAATTAAAATACACCAACTGTGTGAGTAATCGTGATCGTCTCTGCTCGTGAACATGAATCGAGAGAGAACACGGTGGGGTTATGATCGACGTAAGTAAGTGTTCAGGATCTCCTAGAGATCATTCTAGATTCGATCGTCTTCATAGGACACTCACATTTATTTTCATGTTGCGTAAGCTAGACACAATAAACTGCTTAGTGTTGCTGCAAACTAAACATCACCCTTCCTTCCTATAAGCTTAAATAGTGTTGGCACCCGGGGTACTTGATAGCTGAGTCCTCTGTGGATCACAGTTTACTACAACAATCCCGGTACAGGTACAGTTGATTATGTTCAGGATGATCTTACGCAGCTGCAATGGGAGTATGATGAGGAGAGAGGCAGGATGTACGTGACGTATCCGGACGTGTAGAGGACCTGGTCGTGATCTGTGGGATAGCTTGATAGTATCTTTTGCAACTTCTTTTATCGTTTGATTTCGTCCGTAGTCGGACCCTGTGTTCAACTTGATGCTATGTATTGAGTGGCATTGTAAGTTAGCATGTGGCGAGTGTAAGCCAACTTGTATACACTTCTCATTCAGTATTGTATGTTGTAATGATACTATTCTTGCTAACGGCAAGATGCGCCTCTATCCCATGCGAGGCCCTCGTGCCTTAAACGGATAGGCGCGCATCTTGGGCGTGACAGAAACCCTTTCTCAAGAAATGTTCCATTCTTAGCGACAAACACTACGCCTTCGAATCTGAGATAGAAGGTATACCCGACTGTCTCTTTTGGGTATCCTATGAAGACGCATTTCTTCGCTTTGGGTTCCAGCTTTTCAGGCTGAAGCTTTTTGACATAAGCATCACATCCCCATACTTTAAGAAACGACAACTTTGGCCTCTTGCCAACCCACAGTTCATATGGTGTCATCTCAACGGATTTCGATGGTGCCCTATTTAAAGTGAATGCAGCTGTCTCTAATGCATAACCCCAAAATGATAGTGGCAAATCAGCAAGAGACATCATAGAATGCACCATATCTAATAGGGTTTGATTACGACGTTCGGACACACCATTACGCTATGGTGTTTCAAGCGGTGTCAACTTTGAAACAATTCCACACTGTCTTAAGTGACTGCCAAACTCATAACTCAGATATTCACCTCCTCGATCATATTTCAGGAATTTAATCTTCTTGTTACGATGATTCTCAACTTCACTCTGAAATTGCTTGAACTTTTCAAACGTTTCAGAATTGTGTTTCATTAAGTAAATATACCCATATCTACTTAAGTCATTAGTGAAGGTGAGAAAATAACGATATCCACCACGTGTTGTAACATTTATTGGACCGCACACATCAATATGTATGATTTCCAATAAGTCACTCGTCCGTTCCATTGTTCCAGAGAACGGCGTTTTAGTCATCTTGCCCATGAGGCATGGTTCACATGTGTCAAGTGATTCAAAATCAAGTGACTCCAAAAGTCCATCAGCATGGAGCTTCCTCATGCGTTTTACAGCAATATGACCTAAACGGCAGTGCCACAAGAAAGTGGTACTATCATTATCAATTCTACATCTTTTGGCATCAATGTTATGAACATGTGTGTCATTACTATCAAGATTCAATATGAATAAACCCCTCACATCGGGTGCATGACCATAAAAGATATTACTCATATAAATAGAACAACCTTTATTCTCTGATTTAAATGAGTAACCATCTCGCAATAAACAACATCCAAATATAATGTTCATGCTTAACGTAGGCAATAAATAACAATTATTCAGGTTCATCACTAATCCCGATGGTAACTGAAGAGAGACCATGCCGACGGCGATCACATCAACCTTGGAACCATTTCCCACGTGCATCGTCACTTCATCCTTTGCCAGCCTTCGTCTATTCCATAGGTGCTGCTTTGACTTGCAAATGTGAGCAACCGAACCGATATCAAATACCTAGGCACTACAACGAGAGCTAGTAAGGTACACATCAATAACATGTATATCATATATACCTTGTTTGTCATTGGCCGCCTTCTTGTCAGCAAGGTACTTGGGGCAGTTCTGCTTCCAGTGACCAGTTCCCTTGCAATGAAAGCACTTAGTTTCTGGCTTAGGTCCATGCATAGGCTTCTTTACAGGAGTAGCAACTGCTTTGCCATCCTTCTTGGTTTTACCCTTCTTGCCTTTGCCCTTGCCATTTTTCTTGAAACTAGTGGTTTTATTGACCATCAACACTTGATGTTCTTTCTGTATTTCAGACTCAGCGACTTTTAGCATCACAAATAGCTCGGCGACTGACTTGTTCATCCCATGCATATTATAGTTCATCACAAAGCTCTTGCAACTAGGTGGCAGTGATTGAAGAACTCTGTCAGTGATCGCCTCTAGCGGAAGAGCAATTCCCAACTCCGCTAGACAAGTTGAATACCCAGACATTCTGAATATATGTTCATTGATAGACCCGTTCTCCTCCATCTTGCAAGCATAGAACTTATCGGAGGTTTCATACCTCTCGATCCGGGCATTCTTCTGAAAGATAAACTTCAACTCCTGGAACATCTCATATGCTCCATGCCGTTCAAAACGTCTTTGAAGTGCCGATTCTAAGCCATACAATATTGCACACTGAACTACTGAGTGATCTCCAGTACGTGCCTCCCAAACATTCTTAGCGCCTTCGGAGGTCATGTCTTCTGGTTGGTCACCAAGCGGTGCATTAAGGACATATGATTGCTGGGAAGCCATGACGATAATCCTCAGATTACGGGCCGAGTCAAAAAAGTTACTTCCATCATATTTCAACTTAGCTTTCTCTAGGAACGCATTAAAATTCAGGGGTGCTACGAGCCATTGATCTACAACATAAATATGCAAAGGTTACTAGACTATTGTTCAAGATAATGAGTTTTGTTAATCATATTACTAAAGCTCCCACTCAAATTGACATCCCCCAAGTCATCTGAGTGTCACATGATCCAAATTCACCAACTCAAGTCCGATCATCACGTGAGTTGAGGTGGCTTCAATGGTGAACATCATTATGTTGATCATATCTACTATATGACTCATGTTCGACCTTTCGGTCTCTTGTGTTCTGAGGCCATGTCTATACATGCTAGGCTCGTCTAGTTTAACCCGAGTGTTCTGCACGTGCAACACTGGCTTGCACCCGTTGTATGTGAACGTAGAGTCTATGACACCCGATCATCATGTGGTGTCTCGACACGATGAACTTTCGCAACAGTGCACCCTCGGGGAGAACACAATTCATCTTGAAATTTAAGTGAGGGATCACCTTATCATGCTACCATCGTCCTAAGAAAAACAAGGTCATAAAAAGATTAACATCACATGCAAATCATAAGTGACATGATATGGCCATGAACTTGTGCTTTTGATCTCCATCTAGAAAGCACCGGCATGATCTCCATCATCACCGGCAAGACACCATGATCTCCATCATCTTTATCTCCATCAACATGTCGCCATTGGGGTTGTCGCGCCCAACATGCTTCTACTACTATTTCAACCGTTTAGCGATAAAGTAAAGCATTACATAGCGCTTAATGATTGACACGCACGTCATACAATAATTAAAGACAACCCTATGGCTCCTGCTGGTTGCCGTACTCATCGACATGCAAGTCGTGATAATCTATACATCACATGATCATCTCATACATCACATATATCACATCATGTAATTGGCCATATCACATCACAACATACCCTGCAAAAACAAGTTAGACGTCCTCTAATTGTTGTTGCATGTTTTACATGGCTGCTATGGGTATCTAGCAAGAACAATTCTCATCTACGCAAAAACCACAACGGTGATACACTAGTTCATTTTCAACCTTCTCAAGGACCGCCTTTGTGGAATCCGATCCATCTAAAGTGAGAGAAACTAGCACCCACAAGCCATCTATGCAAGAAGTTGTAGTTGAGGGAACCAGTCTCTCGTAAGCGTACGAGTAATGTTGGTCCGGGCCGCTTCATCTCACAATACCGCTGAACCAAAACACGACCAAGGGAGGAAGCAATCTAAGCATCAACGCCCACAAAATCTTTGTGTTCTAATCGAGATCTCATCTACAGATAGACCTACCTCATGATGCCACTGTTGGGGAACGTTGCATGGGAAACAACAAAATTCCTACGCACACGCAGATCTATCCATGGTGATGAGCATCTACGAGAGGGAGAGTGGATCTGCGTACCCTTGTAGATCGCCAAGCGGGAAGCGTTAAGAAACGCGGTTGGTGTAGTCGAACGTCTTCATGATCCAAATCGCTGAGCGTACCGTGGTCCAATCATGATCCATCTCGCGAACTTGATCATGATTCGTCCCGCGAACTTGATCACGCTCCTTCCGATCTAGCGCCGAACGGATGGCACCTCCGCGTTCAGCACACGTACGGCTCGATGACGATCTCCGTCGTCTTGATCCAGCAAGAGGGAGCGGAGAGGAAGAAGAGTTCTCGGGCAGCATTACAGCACTCCGACGTTGGTGGTGGAGCTATTTCGGCAGGGCTTCGCCTAAGCACTACAGAAATCCGATCTAGAGGAGAAACTATGCACTCGAGGAACGGGCAGCACGTGGCTAAAAATTTTGTGTAAAAACCCTAAAACCCACCAGTATATATAGGAGGAAGGGAGGAGAGGCTTGGTGCAAGGGCCAAGCCTCCTTTGGTTCGGCCGAAGTGAGGAGGAGAGGATGACTCCTCCTCCAATCCTAGTGGACTAGGATTCCTCCTTTTTGGCCTTTTTTCCACTTTTTCCCTTTGGGCTTTTCTTCCCAGCCGCATGGGCCTTGTGTAGGACTTCCACCAGCCAACAAAAGGCTGGTAATTATTCTCACACATCCCATGAAGCCTCTTGGGTCGAAATACCCCTTCCGATGGTCTCCTGGTACACTACCGGCACTCCCGGTACATTACCGATTAGCCCGAAACTTTTCCGGCGACCAAAACAGGACTTCCTATATATCAATCTTTACCTACAGACCATTCCGGAGCTCCTCGTGACGTACGGGATCTCAACCGGGACTCCGAACAACCTTCGGTTACCACCATACATAACTCTATACTACCGAAACGTCACCGAACCTTAAGTGTGCAGACCCTGCGGGTTCGAGAACTATGTAGACATGACCGAGACACCTCTACAGTCAATAACCAATAGCGGGACCTAGATGCCCATATTGGTTCCTACATATTCTATGGAGATCCTTATCGGTCGAACCTCTATGTCAAGGATTCAGTTAATCCCGTATGATGTTCCCTTTGTTCTTCGGTATGTTACTTGCCCAAGATTCGATCGTCGGTATCTCCATACCTAGTTCAACCTCGTTACCGGCAAGTCTCTTTACTTGTTCCGTAATACAAGATCCCGTGACTAACACTTAGTCACATTGCTTCCAAGGCTTATTGTGATGTTGTATTACCGAGTGGGCCCTGAGATACCTCTCCGTCACACGGAGTAACAAATCCCATTCTTGATCCATGCCAACTCAACAGACACCCTCGGAGATACCTATAGAGCACCTTTATAGTCACCCAGTTATGTTGCGACGTTTGATACACACAAGGCACTCCTCCGATGTCCGTGAGTTGCATGATCTCATGGTCATAGGAACATATACTTGACATGCAGAAACAGTAGCAATAAACTAACACGATCATATGCTACGTTTGTAGTTTGGATCTTGTCCATCACATCATTCTACTAATGATGTGATCCCGTTATCAAATGACATCACATGTCAATGGCTAGGAAACCTTGACCATCTTTGATTAACGAGCTAGTTCACTAGAGCCATACTAGGGACCAAGTCTTGTCTATTTACCCACACATGTAATGTGTTTCCAATCAATACAATTATAGCACGGATAATAAACAATTATCATGAACAAGGAAATATAATAATAAACACTTTATTAATTGCCTCTAGGGCATATTTCCAACACAAACACACTTGATGAAACAATGTTAGGAAACACAAGAATATTCCACTAATATAAAGATAGTAGAACTCAAAAGTACCAAGATATGAAGAACATATAAAATGTGATAATCCTTAAGATTAATATGTCTCCAAGATCATTTAGAACTTTCTCCCCTTAGATGTGAAAGTAGTAGTTCATCCTCTCCCCCTGAATCTCAGCATGTAGATCTTGGGATTGGATAGAGTGAGAAAAGTTCTAAAGTGAACAGTCAAATAAAATATGCTCAATAATATTCTCCAAACATATTTTTCTCCCCCGCTTTGGAGTTCTCACCTTGTTTGTATAAGTAAAAGCTTGATATCTGCTCTACCCCTTAATCATATCTCCCCCTTGCATAAGCATGTAACTCTCCCTTTAGCATGAAGCTTTGTTATTCTCCCCCTTTGGCATTAATTTCCAAAAAGTTCAAATTTAGGAGTAGATATAGGGATCATTGACAAGGAAGGGATCCTCGAGAATAAGGGCCATTGAAAGTAGGGTTCATAGAAAAGAACTGAGGGAATCATTAAACGTAACTTCTCTCCCCGTGGCAAATAGTAGTGAGGTCTTGTTAAGTCTTCTCCTCCTTTGAGATAGGGATCCTTGAATAAAGAACTTCTCCCCCTAAGTTTTGCTTGTTATTCTCCCCCTAAGTTTTTTAGAAGGGATCATCAAAGTAACACAAGAAGAACACATTAGAGAAAAACAAATCGGTGACTCTGAGACAGATAGATCGGTGGTACCGAGATTTTGTAGTGCAACTTGTGTGCAATTTCGGTAGAACTAAGATATCTGAGTCGGCGGCTCCGAGGCTAAAACATAAAGAAAGGAATAAGAGACCATGTTTCTGTTTTCAAAGAGTCAAAAGAAAATATTTTCAAAGGGAAAGTGAAGGACATCATCTAGAGAATATCTGAGTGGTTATGAAAGATCATGCAAATAGAGAACAAACTACACAAGATTCTTAAGTAGATGATGGGCGGTGACTAGGTCACCTATATTAGAGTATATTGACTTAGGATCCAAGCAAGAATACTTGACCATAGGTCATACTCTATGTTAAGCTCAAAATGGGGTTACCATTTTTCAACTAAGCATTTTAATGTCTTCATATCAGTTAGTTGCTTTAGCTCATGACTTGGAGTAAAGCCTTTTCAAGGATATGAGTGCATACCTTTGAGTGATGTTGATGATGTTGCTTGTAGATAAAATTGTTGAGGATGCTCGAGGTTGATGAAGAACATCTTGAGTTGGGATCAATCCTTCTCGTTCTAGTACACTTGTTACCTACAAAGGTTAGTCATTCAAGGAAGAACAATAGGTATATCCATTTGACATGATACCAATAGAGATTTTGCAATAATGATCAAGTATATGTCAAGGATATGTTTTTGTTGTCTTCTTACTTCCATCATCAAGAGGGGTTGTGGATACTTGGTCAAGACAAGATTGCTTATGATTAGAGTTGGTTGCAATCTCGTGGAATGAAGTTCTTACAAGTACCTACAAACGGTTAGATGCGATACAAGGGAGCATAGAATTCCATGGCATAAGATAATATGTTAGGAATATCATGGAAGTATCAAGAAGGCTCATGCCCTTGCAAGCATCCGAGTGAGTCTAGCTCAAGTTTGAAGCATCAATGACATTCAACTCACTCCTCAAGTGAGAAAAAGTTTTCTAAACATGTGTCTTAGTAAAGATATCGACCTATTGCTTGTTAGTGCGAACATGCTTAAGATTAATATCTCCTTTGGCAACATGATCGCGAATGAAATGATGTCGAACTTCAATATGCTTAGTTCGAGAATGTTGCACAGGATTATGACCAATCTTAATAGCGCTTTCATTGTCACAAAGTAATGGAACATTTTTAACATGGATTCCATAATCCTTAAGCATTTGTGTCATCCATAGTAATTGTGCACAACAAGATCCAGAAGCAATATACTCAGCTTCGGCAGTAGATAGAGATATCGAGTTTTGTTTCTTGGAGGACCAAGACACAAGAGATCTACCCAAAAATTGACAAGTACCCGAGGTGGATTTTCTATCAACCTTGTCACCGGTATAGTACAAATCAGAATATACAACAAGGTTAAAAGAAGATCCCTTGGGATACCAAATGCCAAAGTTTGGTGTTTGTATCAAGTATCTCACAATACGTTTGTCGGCCAAAAGATGACACTCCTTAGGTGCAGCTTGATATCTAGCACACATGCAAACACTAAGCACAATATCGGGATGAGATGCACATAGATATAGCAATGAACCATCATAGATCGATAAACCTTTTGATCAACCGTTCATCCTCCTTGGTAAGATCAACATGTCCACTAGTTGGCATGGGAGTTTTCATACCTTTGCACTCCTGCATGTTGAACTTCTTGATCAAGTCCTTGGTATCCTTAGTTTGAGAGATGAAAGTTCCTTCTTTCGATTGCTTGATTTGCAATGCAAGAAAGAATTTCAGCTCACACATCATGGACATCTCATACTTCTCGGACATCAACCTTCCAAATCTTTCACTAAATTGAGGGTTAGTGGAACCAAAGGTAATATCATCCACATAAATTTGGCACACAAATAATTCACCATTAACTCTCTTAGTGAACAAGGTTGCATCAATTTTACCAATTTCAAAACCTTTTTCAATGAGAAACTTCGTTAAGCATTTGTAACAAGTACGAGGGGCTTGCTTAAGACCATAAAGGGCTTTACGAAGCTTGGAAACATGATTAGGTTTCTTAGGATTCACAAAACCAGGTGGTTGCTTAACATAAACTTCTTCTTCAATTTCACCATTTAAAAAGGCACTTTTAATGTCCATTTGATAAAGCGTGGTATCAGGGTGATTAGCATAGGCAAGAAGAATGTGAATAGCTTCAAGTCTAGCGACGGGGTCATAAGTCTCACCATAGTCCATACCTACGACTTGACTATATCCTTGGGCCACGAGACGTGCCTTTTTGCATACGACTTGACCGTCTTCGTCTTGCTTGTTCCGAGACACCCACTTGGTTCCGATGATGTTATGCTCATCCTCGGGCTTCTACACGGGTGTCCACATGCCACACCAAAGATGTGATCCTATCCTTATTTTGGCACGAGGGCCTCGACACGGATAGAAGCGCATCTCGTCATGTTACAAGAATGGATATCATCACAAGTACATTTACAGAAGAGATGAGTATATGGAATTGGCTTACACTCGCCACAAGCTACATCAAAGTCACATCAACACAGCAACATAGTCAAACATCATACAGAAGAGTAGGGTCCGACTACGGATGAAATCAAACGATAAAATGACATCCATCCTTGCTATCCCAGGTTGCCGCCTGGAACCCATCCTAGATTGATGAAGAAGAAGAAATCCAAATCGAACAAGCATCACGCTCATGTCAAATCATCGCATTACATGTACCTGCAACTATTGTTGTAGTAATCTGTGAGCCACAGGGACTCAGCAATCTCATTTCCAAGGGTATCAAGACTAGCAAAGCTTAATGGGGAGGTATGGTTAAGTGGTGAGGCTGCAGCAAGCGACTAAGCATTTATTTGAGTGGCTAACTTACGAATACAGAAAGTAAAGTATGGTGGTCTATGCATAACGGACATGAACTAATAATGATCACTAAGTGATCCTGAACACCTACTTACGTCAAACATAACCCCACCATGTTCTCTCTCGGATAAGAACTCACGAGAAGATACAGTCACGGTTACGCACACGGTTGGTGTATTTTATTAGAGTTTACTTCAAGTTATCTATGGCCGGATGTTAAACAAAGTTTCCAAGTTTGCCATATAACCATGGGCGCGGCTTTCCGAAAGATTTAACCCTGCAGGGGTGCTCCAACTCATCCATCACAAATTAACCACACGCAGCGGAAATAATCTTGACCACGAATCTCGTGATCTTCCTAGGCAATTCCATTGGAAAACCGCAACCACGAGATAGCCCAAAGTATTCTCGGAATTCCTCACTCAAGACGTTCGAGAAAGGTAAAACAAATCCAGCAAGACTGTCGGCGTGTCGACGAACCCGGTAGGAGCCACGTATCTCGTTCTTAGGACACGACCAGATGAGCACAACGTACAGTGGCTGATACAAATCTCCTGAGTTGCCCCGGGTTGGCCCCGCACACGACTCTAGTTTGGACCAACACTCATGAGGAGCACTGGCTCCGGGGGGTTGATTAAATTATCCGCGGGTGCCGACGGGTCCCTATGCATTTTATTAGTTATTAGGCAAGTGTAGTACCAATGTTGGGCCTTGCCAGACAAGCTTTATCCTAAAACGAAAATTAAGGGGGTCCCCATAACAACCCTGAGCATGTTAGGAGCGCTCAATTATGGAACATAACACCGGTTCACAAGTAACTAGGGGCGGCAAAAGTGGAAAAAAACACAGAGCAAAAGGCCAAGCCTTCCACCTTTTACCAAGAATATATATACATTAAATTAAATAGCAATAATATTGTGATAAAAAATAATGTCCATGTTGTCACATGGAAGCAATTGCACCTGCAGCTAGAAACGCTATAAGAAGGGTTGAGCAAGTGGTAACATAGACAAACAAAGGTTTTGCTGGGATGTGGAGGGGTTAGAGGCTTTTCATGGCAATGTTGGGAGTCTTGACAAACAAGTGGTAGGTAGAGAGACATAACAATAAAAGCGGGACAACTAGCATAGCAATGATAGTAGTGGTATCCAGGGAAATGTGTCATCTTGCCTGAGATCCCGCTTGGAAGAAGAACGAGTCCATGAAGAAGACGAGCCAATGAAGTTGAATGAATCCTCACACTCCAAACGCTTTCGGAACTCTATCGAGAAGGAAAAATCCGGAACAAACAATCAACACATGGTACACCACAACATATGCATGACATAATGCGCAACAAATGTGATGCATGTCCGGTTTAATTATGCAAGGTATGGCAAGCGCAACAATCAACTTCTACACATTAAGTGAAGCTCAATATGCAACGGGTTGCATATCGATGAAACTCCACATTTGAATTACTTAGTTCATTCCCGTTTAGGTACACGACAATATTAAATGTTGTTAACATGGTAAGAGGTGAAGCATAAGTAAACTATCTATCTAGGCATCTGAAATGAGGCGGGAAACAACTTATAGTATTTCCGAAATGACCTCATATGCATATTATGATTTTGGTCCAGATCTGTCCTAAGGATTTTTTATAGATGTTAAACAACAATATAAAGTTTTCCATGCAATTCTACATGTCATTCTAGTCGGCTTACATATATGGAACATCTCAAACGGAGCTACGGTCTAAAAGTTATGATCCGCACACGATAATATGCCATGAATGCAAAATGCATGTAAATGACAACCACAAACGTCTCAAATCATGAATGCTGCAAGATATTATGATACTACATGAAATTTTAAGAGGGTTTCATATATGGCATGCCCAAAACGGAGCTACGGTTCAACCACAACAACCAACACGAGTTTTATATGAAATCTGCCCAAATCAGCAACATGGCATTTTGCACGCATGAAGACAACAAGCTACAAGATCCTAAAATGTACAAACTAAGCATGAGACAGTAGAATATATCACACACTTCATTTCATCTTCACGTATCATACTCAAAATATGCATGGATCACATGGTAGGAAGCTCACAACCTTCCAAATTGAAAACGGTTTCAGACTTAGTGAAAATAGCAGTTTTTTTGACAATGCAGTTTTTATCACGAAGGCATATTGATAGGAGTGAAACTATATGCTACAGGGCATATTATGGCATGAAACTTAACAACATACTACAGAACATTATCAACTACAAATAACTCCATTATACCTGCCCCAAAGGGATTCTAGATCACTAGCAAAACACATGGCAAGACAGCAACAAAATGTTACAGATTCCAGACCTAGAAATATTTTAGCATCTCAAACAGCATAATTTTTATAGCATAATGGCAACAAGAAAACAACACCTAAACATGGATTTCTATAGCACCCAAAATGACCAGGGCCTAGCACACATGTCAAAGAGCATATCTCATGTTGGCAACTATTTCAAAATATGCATGGATTAAATCACACAAAATAAACAAAATGGCATCATGACAAAATGACATGCACACAAGCTTACTCAAATGATAAAACTAATGCCACGAATAAATTCTATGGATTTTTATACCCCGAAAACATATATAAAATGCATAGGTTCAAGTAGGAAAATATATCACAATTAATTACGCAAGTTTATGCATAAACCTATTAGCAGGTTATTTATGCAATAAAATGCAAACATCTCATTAAACATTTTCAGCATGCATGAGAATGCGATATAACTAATCTACATATTTTACATATATGGTTTTGTTTAATCCCGATGCACGGTTAAATATATATGCGCAATACAAATCATGACATTTACGTGAATTGAATGCAACCGTCACAATAAACATTTTCATGCATGAAAAGCGATATTAATAATCTACACATTTTTTTCTACACATTACACATATACAAAACATTTTGATAAGGTAGACGATTAATTGATTATTGGCATATTAAAAACATGCATTTATGAAATTATGGAAAACCTTGGATATTAGACAATTCGAAACAAAGGAAAAAAACACTACAGGGCCGAAACTGACTAGCCCAACAGCGAACAGGTGAGCGCAACATAGTATATAGAGGCATGGGCGAGGGATAGGGGGTGGCGCTCACTAGAGTGGCCTTGGGCCAAAACTGACGAGGCAAGCTGGGCCGCGGGGCGACTGGCCCACCTTGCGGGTCAACGCGGCCCTCGCGCCCGAGCGAGCAAGCGGGTGCTTGCCCTCACGCTCCCGCACGAGCATGGCCATGGCGGCGGCTTGGAGATCCGGGAGGCGAGGTTCGAGGCGCCGGGGAGTGGCGGATCAGGCCTTCGGTGGCCGAATCCGGTCCGGTCCGGCATCCAACGGCGGCAGGGCGGCATCTTGGGGCGTCGGCGGCGAGCTTCGAGCTCGGCAGCCATGGGTGGCGGCGGACGGCTTGCATGGCGGCAGAGGCACGGCTCCGGCGGCGGCGATTGGCCGGGGCGGCGCTCCGACGAAGCTGCAGCATGTTGGGGAACGTTGCATGGGAAACAAAAATTTCCTACACACACGCAGATCTATCCATGGTGATGAGCATCTACGAGAGGGATAGTGGATCTACGTACCCTTGTAGATCGCTAAGCGGGAAGCGTTAAGAAATGCGGTTGGTGTAGGCGAACTTCTTCGCGATCCAAATCACCGTGCGTCCAGCGATCCAATCATGTTCCGTCCCGCGATCTAATCACGATCTGTCCCGCGAACTTGATCACGATTCGTCCCACGAACTTGATCACGATCCTTCTGATCTAGTGCCGAACGGACGGCACCTCCGCGTTCAGCACACGTACAGCTTGATGACGATCTCCGCCGTCTTGATCCAGCAAGAAGGAGCGAAGAGTAAGAAGAGTTCTCCGGCAGCGTGACGGCGCTCCGGCAATGGTGGTGGAGCTATTCTCGCAGGGTTGCGCCTAAGCACTGCAGAAATCCGATCTAGAGAAGAAACTATGGACTAGAGGGTAGGGTTGCACGTGGCTGAAAATCTTGTGCAAAAACCCTAAAACCCTCTAGTATATACAGGAGGAGAGGATGAGAGGAGGCAGCCTTGGCTTCCAAGCCAAGGAGGTTCGGCCGAACCAGGAGGGAGGAATCCTCCTCCTCCACTCCTAGTAGGATTAGGACTCCTTCCTAATTTAGCCTTTTTTGCCTTTTTCCACCTTTTTCCTTTGGGGCTTTTCTTCCCAACTGCATGGGCCTTGTGTGGGACTTCCACCAGCCCACTAGAGGTTGGTATTCATCCTCCCACAGCCCATGTAGCCTCTTGGGTCGAAATACCCCTCCCGATGGTCTCCCGGTACACTACCGGCACTCCCGGTACACTACCGATGAGCCCGAAACTTTTCCGGCGACTAAAATAGGACTTCCTATATATCAGTCTTTACCTACGGACCATTGCGGAGCTCCTCGTGGTGTCCGGGATCTCATCCGGGACTCCGAATAACCTTCGGTCACCACCATACATAACTCTATACTACTGAAACGTCACCAAACCTTAAGTGTGCAGACCCTGCGGGTTCGAGAACTATGTAGACATGACCAAGACACTTCTACTGTCAATAACCAATAGCGGGACCTGGATGCCCATATTGGTTTCTACATATTCTACAAAGATCTTTATCGGTCGAACCTCTATGTCAAGGATTCACTTAATCTCGTATGATGTTCCCTTTGTTCTTCGGTATGTTACTTGCCCGAGATTCGATCGTCGGTATCTCCATACCTAGTTCAACCTCGTTATCGGCAAGTCTCTTCACTCGTTCCATAATACAAGATCCCACAACTAACACTGAGTCACATTGCTTGCAAGGCTTATTGTGATGTTGTATTACCGAGTGGGCCCTGAGATACCTCTCCGTTCACACGGAGTAACAAATCCCAGTCTTGATCCATGCAAACTCAACAGACACCCTCGAAGATACCTGTAGAGCACCTTTATAGTCACCTAGTTACGTTGCGACATTTGATACACACAAGGCACTCCTCCGATGTTCATGAGTTGCATGATCTCATGGTCATAGGAACACATACTTGACATGCAGAAAACAGTAGCAATAAACTGACACGATCATATGCTACGTTTGTAGTTTGGGTCTTGTCCATCACATCATTCTCCTAATGATGTGATCCCGTTATCAAATGACATCACATGTCAATGGCCAGGAAACCTTGACCATCTTTGATGAACGAGCTAGTTCACTAGAGGCATACTAGGGACAAAGTGTTTTCTATTTACCCACACATGTAATGTGTTTCCAATTAATACAATTATAGCATGGATAATAAATGATTATCATGAACAAGGAAATATAATAATAAACACTTTATTTATTGCCTCTAGGGCATATTTCCAACAGTCTCCCACTTGCACTAGAGTCAATAATCTAGCTCACATTACTATGTGATTTACATTGTAATGAATCGAACACCCATGCAGTTCTGGTGTTGATCATGTTTAGCCCTTGGAAGAGGTTTAGTCAACGGGTCTGCAACATTTAGATCCATGTGCACTTTGCAAATATTTATGTCCTTCTCCTCGATGTAATCGTGGATGGAGTTGAAGCGTCGCTTTATGTGTCTGGTCCTCTTGTGAAACCTTGGTTCCTTGGCCAAGGCAATGGCACCAGTGTTGTCACAGAACAGGTTCATTGGACACTACTCCAAGATCTATCATGAACTGCTTCATCTAGACACCTTCCTTCGCCGCCTCCGAGGCCGCGATGTACTCAACTTCACATGTAGAATCGGCTACCACGCTTTGCTAGGAACTGCACCAGCTTACCGCTCCCCCGTTGAGAATAAATACGTATCCGGTTTGTGACTTGGAGTCATTTGGATCAGTGTCAAAGCTTGCATTGATGTAACCCTTTACGACGAGCTCTTCATCACCTCCATAAACGAGAAACATTTCCTTAGTCCTTTTCAAGTACTTAAGGATATTCTTGACCGCTGCCCAGTGTTCCATTCCAGGATCACTTTGAAACCTTCCGGCCATACTTATGGCAAGGCTAACATCCGGTCTTGTGCACAGCATTGCATACATGATAGAGCCTATGGCTGAAGCATAGGGGATGACACTCATCTCTTCTCTATCTTTCGCCATGGTCGGGCATTGAGTCATACTCAATCTAACACCCTGTAACACAGGCAAGAACCCCTTCTTGGACTGATCCATATTAACTTCTTCAATAACCATTTTACTATTGTGTGAGGGTCGGGAGCGCACAATCATATATAGGAAGTGAGGTTTTGGTTACCGCCAATATCATCTTGCTCCATTGATCTCCTTTGAAAAGATATTGAAGAAGTTCAATATGGATCAGTCCAAGAAGTGGTTCTTGCCTGTGTTACAGGGTGTGAGATTGAATACGACTCAATGCCCGACAACGGCGAAAGATAGAGAAGAGATGAGTGTCATCCCCTAGGCTTCCTCCATAGGCTCTATTATGTATGCCATGCTGTGTACCAGACCTGATGTGAACCTTGCCATAAGTTTGGTAGGGAGATACCAAAGTGATCCCAGAGCGGAACACTGGACAGCGGTCAAGAATATCCTGAAGTACCTAAAAAGGACAAAGGACATGTTTCTCGTATATGGAGGTGCCGAAGAGCTTGTCGTAAAGGTTTACGTCGATGCTAGCTTCGACACAGATCCAGACGACTCCAAGTCGCAAACCGGATACGTGTATGTTTTGAACGGAGTGGCAGTCAGCTGGTGCAACAGCAAGCAAAGCATCGTGGCGGCATCTACATGTGAAGTGGAGTACATAGTTGCTTCGGAAGCAGCAAAGGAAGGAGTCTGGATGAAGGAGTTCATCACTGACCTAGGAGTGATTCCCAATGCGTCTGGCCCGATGACTCTATTCTGTGACAACACTCGAGCTATTGCCCTTGCGAAGGAGCCCAGGTTTCACAAGAAGACAAGACACATCAAGCGCCGCTTCAAATCCATCCGTGATTACATTCAGGAGGGAGATATAGATATTTGTAAGGTGCACACGGATCTAAATGTCGCAGACCCGTTGACTAAACCTCTCTCACGAGCGAAACATGATCAACACTAGAATGCTATGGGTGTTCGATTCATCACAATGTAACTAGATTATTGACTCTAGTGCAAGTGGGAGACTGTTGGAAATATGCCCTAGAGGCAATAATAAAATGGTTATTATTGTATTTCCTTGTTCATGATAATTGTCTATTGTTCATGCTATAATTGTGTTAACCAGAAACCGTAATGCATGTGTGAATACATAGACCACAATATGTCCCTAGTAAGCCTCTAGTTGGCTAGCTCGTTGATCAATGGATGGTCACGGTTTCATGACCATGGACATTGGATGTTGTTGATAATGGGATCACATCATTAGGAGAATGATGTGATGGACAAGACCCAATCCTAAGCCTAGCACAAGATCGTGTAGTTCGTTTGCTAAAGCTTTTCAATGTCAAGTATCGTTTCCTTAGACCATGAGATTGTGTAACTCCTGGATACCGTAGGAATTATTTGGGTGTGCCAAACGTCACAACGTAACTGGGTGGCTATAAAGATGCACTACGGGTATCTCCAAAAGTGTCTGTTGGGTTGGCACAAATCGAGACTGGGATTTGTCACTCTGTGTGACGGAGAGGTATCTCTGGGCCCACTCGGTAAGACATCATCATAATGACCTCAATGTGACTAAGGAGTAAGCCACGGGATGATGTATTACGGAACGAGTAAAGAGACTTGCCGGCAACGATATTGAACAAGGTATAGGGATACCGACGATCGAATCTCGGGCAAGTATCATACCGATAGACAAAGGGAATTGTATACGGGATTGATCGAATCCCCGACATCGTGGTTCATCCGATGAGATCATCGTGGAGCACGTGGGATCCAACATGGGTATCCAGATCCCGTTGTTGGTTATTGATCAGAGAGGTGTCTCGGTCATGTCTTCGTGTCTCCCGAACCCGTAGGGTCTACACACTTAAGGTTCGATGACGCTAGGGTTATAGGGAAAAAGTGTACGTGGTTACCGAAGGTTGTTTGGAGTCTCGGATGAGATCCTGGACATCACGAGGAGTCCCGGAATGGTCCAGATACGAAGATTGATATATAGGAAGTGAGGTTTTGGTTATCGGAAATGTTTCGGGGGTCACCAGTAACGTACCGGGACCACCGGAAGGGTTCCGGGGGTCCACCAAGTGGGCCCACCGGCTCCAGAGGGCTGCATGGGCCAAGGGTGGAGGGAACCAGCCCCTAGGTGGGCTGGTGCGCCCCTCCACCAGGCCCAAGGCGCAGCTGAAGTGGGAGGAGGGGCAAACCCTAGGGCAGATGGGCCCTAAGGCCCACCCTAGGGCAGCCGCACCACTCCCTACCTCTGGCTGCCGGCCAGATTGATCTGGTGGCTGCTGCACCACCCTAGGGTGGAAACCCTAGGGTGCATCCCTCCCTCCTTCCCCCTATATATATGTGAGGTTTCAGGGCTGCCCAACACACGGTTCTCTCTTCCTCTCGGCGCAGCCCTACCTCTCCACCTCCTCGTTCTCCGTAGTGCTTAGCGAAGCTCTACCGGAGTACCACGCAGCTCCACCATCACCACGCCGTCCTGCTGCCGGAGCTCTTCCCCAATCTCTCCTTCCTCCTTGCTAGATCAAGGCGTAGGAGACTTCACCGGGCTGCACGTGTGTTGAACGCGGAGGCGCTGTTGTTCGGCGCTGAGATTGGAGTCCACCGCGATCTGAATCGCTACGAGTACGACTCCACCAACCGCGTTCTTGTAAGGCTTCCGCTTAGAAATCTTCAAAGGTATGAAGATCTAATCTCTCCCCGCTCATTGCTGGTTTCTCCATAGATATATCTTGGTGATAGGAATTTTTTTGATCTACTACTACGTCTCCCAACATGATGCACCGGCGGAAGTTGCGCGGTACTAGAGAGGCTAGCAAAGTTGCAAGGGTGAGAGTGCGTATAATCCATGGACTCAACATTAGTCATAAAGAACTCACATACTTATTGCAAAAGTATATTAGTTATGAAACAAAGCATTAGACGCATGCTCCTATGGGAGAGGTTGGTAGGAGTTAACCATCATGCGCTCCCGACCCTCACACAAAGGTTGATAATCATTAAACAAATCATGCTCCGACTTCATTACATAACGGTTCACCATACGTGCATGCTACGGGAATCACAAACTTCAACAAATGTATTTATCCAATTCACAACTACTCACTAGCATGACTCTCATATTACCACCTTCATATCGCAAAACTATTGCAAAGAATCAAACATACCATATTCAGTGATCTACAAGTTTTATGTAGGATTTTATGACTAACCATGTGAATGACCAACTCCTGTTAACTCTCTAAATAGATATAAGTGAAGCATGAGAGTTTAATTCTTTCTACAAAAGATATGCACATGCTCTAAAAATATAAGTGAAGCAAAATAGCATTCTACAAATGGCAGTTTTCTATGTGTGAGAAACAGGCAATCCAAACTTCAAATGATATAAGTGAAGCACATGAAGCATTCTATGAAGCCATACTCAAAAGATATAAGTGACGTGCATGAAGCATTCTATAAATCAATGAAGGACTTTCTCATACCAGCATGGTGCATTATTAAAATAAAAATAAAAAGCACACGACGCTCCAAGATTTACGCATATCATGTGAGGAATAAAAATATACCTCCAAGTAAAATTACCGATGGTTGTTAGAAGAAAGAGGGGATGCCTTCCGAGGCATCCCCAAGCTAAGTTTCTTTGGAGTCCTTGAATACTACCTTGGGGTGCCTCGGGCATCCCCAATCTTAGTCTCTTTCCACTCCTTATTCCTTCATCCATGGTGATCTCACCCAAAACTTGAAAACTTCAATCACACAAAACTTAACAAAACCCTCGTGAGATCCGTTAGTATAATAAAGCAAATCACAACTTTAAGTACTATTGCAAACCAATTCATATTTTGTGTTTGCATTTTATCTACTGTATTATAATTTTTCCATGGCTTATACCACCGATACAATCGATAGTTTCATCAAAACGAGCAAAACACTGCATCAAAAACAGAATCTGTCTTAAACAGGACAGTCTGTAGCAATCTGAATATTAACCATACTTATGTAACTATAAAAGTTCTGAAAAAATAGGGGAAAATAACAATATTGTATATAAGTACTGTGCAAAAATTTCAGAAACTTTTGACATTCCAGTAAAAAATGTAAATTCACGCACTACAACCAAAGTTTCTGTTTTTGCACTGCACACACCAAACAAGCAATCTAATCATCCTAAAGACAAATCTTGGCACATTGTTTTTATAATACAATGGATTTATACAAGGGGATAATTATTATTTTTGAAAAGTTTTTGTAATCAAGATTTGCAAAGTTTCCATGGGCATGAACAAAGTTCAAGGAGCTCGCCCACTTCAACGGTGCTCGTCCTTCTTACTCTCACTTCTCTTTTTCAAAAAGTTTTAGGTTCCCCACTTTATTTTTTTTATTTTAAAACTATATAAAAGCACACAATAGAATAAAATTACTCTCTAAAAATTCCAGTTTGTCTCCTTGGTAGCGCTTTCTTTAAAGCCATTAAGCTAGGCATAAAGTGCTCAAGTAATGGATCCACCCGGATCCCAATTTTAATTAACAATGATTTGTAATTTAGTAGTGAGCACAAAGTAACATATATCATGCAACAACGAAGTCTAACTCTCTTCCTATGCATCGACATGTCATAAAAGAACAATTCATGCACACAAAGTAAAGGCCAATACATAGCATAAGCAGTTTCTTGCAATTTTATCATATTAGAAACATAGAGAGGCAGAGATGTAGTTCCTCTCTCATAACATTGCAAGTAGGATCAGAAAGCACATGCATATTATATCTATCAAAATCATCATGTGTAATAGTAAAAGGCAACCCATCTATATAATCCTTATTAAGTGCAAACTTCTCCAATATAGTGTAGTTAGGAGAATTCAAAAGGATAATAGGACTATCATGTGTGGGTGCAATAGCAACAATTTTATGTTTAACATAAGTAACTATAGCAAGTTCATATCCATAAGCATCTTTCATATTGGCATCATGGCCACAAGCATAGCAAGCATCAAGTTCATCAAGAAGGGATATTTCAAATGAATCCAAGGGATCATAGCAATCAACATAGCATTCATCCTTCGGTAAGCACAACGGGAAATTAAACAATGTATGAGTTGAAGAGTTACTCTCATTAGAAGGTGGGCACGGGTAGCTAATCCGCTCTTCCTCCTTTTGTTCTTTGCTCTCCTCCTCATCTTTTTCATCTAATGAGCTCACAGTTTCAGCAATTTCCTCTTCCATAGATTCCTACAAAATATTAGTCTCTTCCAAGGCAGTAGACATTCTCTAAATAAATGCATCGATATCAGAATTTCATAATTCTCATAGAAATATTTAAGTATAGCAAAAATTTTAGGTCTATAAACAACATCATCATAATTTTCACACTTCTCAAACAAAGATTCAATTTCATAAGCACCCTTAAAAGCAACGAATTCCTCTATTCGTTCCACATCATAGTAATCATAAATACCTTTAGCATAAGAAGCCATGGTTTCATTATCATTAAATTTACATGAAAAAGGAAGGTGTCGAGCCTTCATCCTAGAGCAACAAGTATAATCATATCTCTGGCATAGATTCCAATCATACCATTTCAACATATAAATATGATCCCATAACAGTTTCCCTTTTTGAGTCAAGCGATAATCCCTAAAGTATTCACGTTGATCCAACGTGTCTCCCGTTATATAATTTAATGGGGTTTTCTCAAGATTATTAAAGTAGTGCATAATATCTTTCACATAATGAGCATTGAGGGTTTTAGGAGGTTCCCCATCTCCATGAGTAGAAAGTACACCTAATTTTTTGGTATTTCGTGTTCCGTATCCATAGCTAAAGATAGAGAACAGCTTAGAACAGCAAATAAAATCTACTTACTGATAAAGCAAACAAGCACACACGAGAATATTCACCCCCACGCTATTGCTCCCTGGCAACCGCGCCAGAAAAAGGTCTTGATAACCCACAAGTATAGGGGATCAATTGTAACCTTTCTCGATAAGTAAGAGTGTCGAACCCAACGAGGAGCTAAAGGTAGAACAAATATTCCCTCAAGTTCGACTACCGATACAACTCTACGCATGCTTAACGTTCGCTTTACCTAGAACAAGTATGAAACTTGAAGTACTTTGTAGGTGTGATAGGATAGGTTTGCAAGATAATAAAGAGCACGTAAATAAAAACTAGGGGCTGCTTAGATAGATAAACAACTAAGTTAGTTTAACGAGTGTGGAAAAGTGGTGGTAGGAGTTGCGGAATTGTCCCTAGGCAATTGATAACTAGACCGATAATCATTATTGCAATTTTATATGAGGGAGAGGCATAAGCTAACATACTTTGTCTACTTGGATCATATGCACTTATGATTGGAACTCTAGAAAGCATCCGCAACTACTAAAGATCATTAAGGTAAAACCAAACCATAGCATTATAAGGTATCAAGTCCTCTTTACTCCCATATGCAACAACCCACCTACTCGGATTTATGCTTCTGTCACTCAACCAACCCACCATAGGCAAATCATGAACACATTGCAACAGCCTACAACGACAACCCCTCACGCTTGCACGACAAGGAGGGCACCATAGGACAGCAGCAATAACAAAACCTGCAACTCAAACCAATCATGATCATCAATCAACCAATAGGACAACAAAAATCTACTCAAATATCATAGGATGGCAACACATCATTGGATAATAATATGAAGCATAAAGCACCATGTTCAAGTAGAGGTTACAGCGGGTTGTGGGAGAGTGGATCGATGTAGATAGATGGGGGAAGGTGATGGAGGTGTTGGTGAAGATGATGGAGTTGTTGGAGTAGACCGTCGTCACGATGATGGCCCCAGCGGCGTTCCGGTGCCACCGGGAGAGAGGGGAAGATAGCCCCCTCCTTATTCTTCTTCCTTGACCTTCCCCCTAGATGGTAGAAGGGTTTACCCTCTGGTCCGTGGCCTCCATGGCGGCGGAGGGGCGAGAGCCCCTCCGAGATTGGATCTCTCTCTCTCTCTCTGTTTCTGTGCTCCTGAATTCTGGCCTTTCACCGTTTCTTAAATATCCAGAGATCCGTAACTCCGATTGGGCTGAAATTTTGAGGTAATTTTCCTTATAAAAATATATTTATTGCGGCCAAAGGAAACCTCCAACCGACCTAAGGGGTGGCCACAAGCCCTCAGGGCGTGGCCAGGGGGTGGGTCATGCCTAGCAGGCTTGTGACCTCCTCGGGCATCGTCTCGCGTTGATCCTTTTTCCCAAAAATCACATATATTTCAAAAAAAAATTCTGTAAGTTTTTATCGTGTTTGGACTTTGTTTGATATGGATTTTTTACGAAACAAAAAACATGCAACAAACAGGAACTGGCACTAGGCACTGGATCAATATGTTAGTCCCAAAAAATAGTATAAGAAGTTGCCAAAAGTATATGAAAGTTGTACAATATTGGCATGAAACAATCAAAAATTATAGATACGACGGAGACATATCAGTAATCAAGTAGGAATCCTTCATGATATTTAGGAGCAAATTTAGTACGACGATGCTTGTCAAGAATGTAGCACTTGGAGCCGGATACCCGAAAGTATCCAACTTGGGGTTTGGGTGAGTAGCTCGTATGCCATTTTACCAAGAAGCTTATGCAAGTAAAGTTGGTCTGTGGCATGACATGCTGTTTCCACGGCTTCTACCCAAAAGTGTCTTGACGTCTTGTATTCGTCAAGCATCGTTCTAGCAAACTCAATAAGCGTCCAGTTCTTCCTCTCAACAACTCCATTTTGTTGAGGAGTGTATGTAGCCGAGAACTCATGTGAGACACCTTATTCGTCAAGAAAGGTATCCACATGGGTGTTCTTGAACTCTGATCCATTATCGCTCCGAACTTTCTTGATCTTCACTTCAAACTGATTTTGCGCTTTGAGAACGAAGTTCTTGAAAATCTTTTGAACCTATGACTTATCATCAAGGAAGAATACCCACGTAAATCTGGAAAAATCATCAATTATAACTAGACCATAGGAATTTCCACCGAGACTCTTGTAAGCATTGGGAGCGAAAAGATCCATGTGAAGTAACTTGAGTGGTCTCCTAGTAGTCATGATATTCTTAACATGATGACTTCCACCTACTTGCTTTCCAGCTTGACAAGCACTACAAAGTCTATCTTTGTCAAATATAACATCTTTAACACCAAGTATATGATCACCTTTGATAAGCTTGTCTAAATTATGCATGCCAACATGTCCTAATCTTCTATGCCAAAGCCAACCTTTAGAAGATTTAGCAAATAAAAAAGTGTGAGGCTTGGATCTCTTAGTGAAATCAATAATGTATAGATCACCTCTACGGATACCGGTAAAGACCATTTTATGATTATCTTGACGAAACACTTGGCAATCTATTTTCGTGAATAACACATTGAAACCGAAGTCGGCAAGTCTAGATACGGAAAGAAGATTGTAGCCAAGAGATTCAACGAGCATAACATTTTGAATAGAGATATCTTGGGATATAGCCACCTTACCAAGACCAAGTACCTTACCCTTGGAGTTGTCTCCAAACATTACGTACGTTCACAGTCCATGGTTTGGTGTGATCTCTTCAAACATTTCTCTATCTCCGGTCAGATGATCGGTACATCCGCTATTGAGAATCCACTCTTTTCCTCCGGACATGTAATCCTTGAAGTTTGCCATGAGGCTTAGATTCTTCATGATCTTCTCATACTCGATGTCGAACAGCTCATCTTCATCATAGTAGTCACGTTCCACATTGTCATCATCAAGTGGGAAATCCTCGTCATAAAGAACAAGAGATTTGTTAGGATGGTGATCATGACAATGTTCAAGTTTATGAATGCGAAGGGCCTCTATAATGATATTATTGATAGTTGTGACATCTCCTTTAGCACGCATGAGGTCTCTAAATTCAGATAGACAATCATCAAACTTAGGATCACTAGGCGTCATTTTGTGGAAGGCAATAATTTTATGAAGAATTTCATCAAGATTATTCAATGAATAATTTGGATATCGTTTGTCCAAATCATTCCACAAAGTATAAGCACACGCAAAATTCTTCATTTGGTTGAGCACATTTCTAGGCAAAGCTCTAACAATAAGATTAACGGTTCTAAGATTGCATAGCATATCAATTTCCTCTTCGTGTGTGGGATGCAAGGGATCAATAGGAGGCTCATATGGGAGTATAACAGATTTGCTCAATTGAAATTCATTAAACAGCTCAAGCATCAAAGTTTTCCATTGACTATAGTACTCTTCATCAAGAATAGGCACTATACAACTCAAACTCCCTATACTAGACACATCCATCTTCCTCCTCAGTTATTAAACCGAAGCAATGGAGACCAATGCTCTGATGCCAATTGAGGGATCACTAGAAGAGTGTCTAGAGGGAGGTGAATAGACTACTAGCAGGAAATTAAAACCTAACATTTTTTCAAATTAATTGGTTGGCAGATTTTAACAGCTTTAGCAAGACTAGCAAGTCTATATACTATATACATGCATGTTAACAAATATGGCAGCGGAAAGTAAAGACATTGCACAAGAAGTAAAGACACTACAACAAGAACCCACCTTCAGCAATGCACTAATGTGTTGCCAAATGTCCATATAAGCGTTGGTAAGGTCTACACCAACGGAATTGTATGCTATGTCGTTGACGCAATTGCAAGGGTCTAAAACAACACATATAAATGCGTTGGTAACTGGTGTGTATAAGCGTTGTATGATACCAACATATAAATTAGATGCTAACAACACTTGTATGCGTTGGTAGTAACATCACGGAAATGGATTTTGAAACAGAGAAAACAAATCATTGTAACTCAGGGTAGTAGGAACCGTAGCATGACCAATCAATCGTACATAGGCTGCAATATAGTAAGAAAGTATTCTTATATTAAATAAAAAATATTGCATTACAAAGAACGTCATCCATCACAATGGCATTGATGAGTACAAAATTGCACCTTCAGCTTGTACACATGTGCTGAATCTCAAAAAGAAACTTGTACACATGTGCTTAACAAGAACATATCACTGCATAGAAACAAATTAAATCTAAGTTGCAACACAGAAAAAAAAAACTAAGCTCTTCACATGAGCATCTAGACTAACATGTTCAACCTTCATTTCCTACAACTAAAATTGTCGGCTTTTCATGTCATCCATAACTCCATATCCTGAAGATAGTTCTACCAATTGCAGCTTTGATAAATCGTGTATTCTTCATCTTCCTGCTTGCAATGGAGAAAATATGAGTAGTAAGTATACTACTTTGGATAAGAAATAAGTAATGGACGAATTTAAACTGCAAGTTACCAACCAAAATTTAGGTTCAGGCAATACGGGCAAAGGGAAAACACATAGGAATAAAAAATTAATGGAGGCTATACCTTAATTCGTGTAAATTTTGTAAAATGAATGCCTGGAAACATATCCAGTTAATAATGTCGGTTGCAACGGGTGAACAGATTGTGCCAATTAAGTGTGGAAAAATAATAAAGCTAGCCACAACTTAAATGCTTGTCAATACTAGTCATGTTCACGTTTATGCATAAATCATATTGTATATAAAGGCTTCCAGTCACTTTAGATCTTACCTTTTCATCGCTTTGTACTTCTGAAGTCAGAGCATATAAATAGGGAGAGGCGCATAGCAGACGAGCACTTGTTACAATTAATTATCCTGCAACCATCTATATCCATAGTTAACATTCTTGAGAAAGAACAACAGATTACTACTACGTGATACAAACAAACAGTTGCGACAACACAAACTAACCTCCGCTGATATTACCTTCCTAATTGAAACAACACATCTGAAATAATCTAGAGAGAGTTGGCACCTGACTAATCTTTTATAAGATGTTATCAAATACACAGGATAAATGTGTTGGGAGAGAGATCAATCTAAGTAAATGGTTAACATGCATGACACATACAGATGAATCCATATATAAAAGTCGCACGCACACGCACAAAGAGAGAAGGGATCGTTGCAAACCATAACTACAGGATGTCATTGATGTGCTGCAATAATAACTGGTCCTATTTATCTTCCCAGGTTACAGCACCAATGCAAATGCACAATCTGATTACATGTAGTAGCTTTGTATCTTTAATTTTAGTGTAAACCTGCAATACTACAGTTCACTAAGTAACAACTTAAAATTCACATAGTAGTGGAGAACAAGGAATGTAGTGTGGCATTTTTATGGTGATGCATCCCTCTGATATGAAAATGATTACAATTCATCATAACATGCAAAGAAATAAAACTATTTCAGAATTTAGAAGTACTTAATAAAGTTATAAAGTAGTTAATATGTACTCCTTCCGTCCCATAATATAAGAGCATTTTGACACTAGTGTAGTGTCAAAAATGATCTTATATTATGAGACCGAGGGAGTGATATGATTTACAGTAAAGAAAGATACGTGTAAACTAAAAAAAGTTCAATCATGTTCATCTAACAGAGCAAGATACATGGACGTTCAGCGAATACATTAAAAAAGACCAGAAGTTGCAGCTCCTGCCTTTCAAAGAAGCTATATAATGAAGGGCAATAAAAAATATATGTTCCATGTTTCAATTAAGAAGGAGGATTTGCAGATGCATCTAATAATCACGGCAGACTAGAAAAATCAGTCTACCAATATTTCCCTGTGCCAATAAACTGGCACGAAGTGGAGTCAATAAAAAGAATCTGAGAAACAGAAATCTACATATTAGAAAGTGATGAGATAGGAACGGGAATATGAGACGTATACCAATTAAATTGTAATAACAATGTTTGTCACCGGTCGCCTCCTCGGGAACGTAGGAATGTATCATGTCGCATGATGATCTTGTGTGAGGGGAAGTATTCGACATACTATCTGTCGAGGGAACGCAGTAGAGCAAATCGCCGTGCTTTGCTGCTGCACCTGGTGGCAACTGGCGACGAGAACTCGAGACATCAGGCGGCGATCAGGAGACAAGAGTGGCGCGGTGACCACCGATCGGAGGGGGCAAGCCTAGTCCCAGTATGAATAGCAGGCTGAGTAGACATACCTGGAGGGGGGGGGGGGGGGGGGGGGGGGGGGGGGGGGGCTGGACGGGAGCCCCTCTACGGCCGGGTCCGCGAGGCGCTCGAGCGGCGCCGGTGACCCATGGCGCCTATGGTTGTTGCGGGGACACGTGCAGGGGAGCGAAGGACGTCACGACTGCGGTGGATAGGAGGAAAATAGTGAGGGGGGTCTGGGCCGATGAGGGGCGGAGCAGGAGACCATCGGAGCTGCCCAGGATCGGAGGTTGCAGCGGCAGCGTCGTGGACGTGGTGGGTGAGAGATTAATCGGCAGCGTTGTGGGGAGAAAAGATTGAAGTTTTTTCGTGCGTGGCTGGGTGCCTTGTTGATATTTGCACGACTAAAGTGGAGGTCTATGTGAGGTTATCCCTTCGTGGGACGTGGGAGGTTGGTTTGACCAAAAAAAAAACAACACATTTTTTTTATTTCGTTGCTAGCTATGTGTTGGTGTATGTGGGTTTTTGTTGTAGTGAGAGTTGAGATATGGAGATCAAACGCAATTGGAGAAGCAGGGATTTTTCTCGTGGTTCCGATAGGTGGTGCTATCGTACGTCTACGTTTATGTAGTCTTCAACCCACGGAGGGTAACGGTTCCGAAAGTCCACGGAGGGCTCCACCCATAAGGATCCACGAAGTAGCAACCTTGACTATTCCATAACGGCTTCCGTCCACGAAGGACTAGCCTCACTACGGGTAGATCTTCCCGAAGTAGGCGATCTCCTTGCCCGTACAAACTTCTTGGTTCAACTCCACAACACGAAGTAGGAGGCTTCCAAACGACACCTAACCAATCTAGGAGGCACCATCCTCCCAAAGGTAATAGGCTCGGTAATGACGATGAACTTCATGCTCTTGTGCTTCAAGATGATATACTTCTCAACACACAATCACTCTCTCACAGATTTGGCTTGGTGGAAGAGATGAGATTGGTGGAAAACAACTTGGGGAGGCTAGAAATCAAGATCCATATAGTTGGAGTGGAAGATCTTGACCTCATTACAAGGGTAGGTGGTTCTCTCTCAGAAAAACTAGATGGGGCAAGTATGGAATAGTTCTGAGTACTTCTCTTTTGAGTAGGTGGTGGTGAAGGGATATATATAGGCATCCCCAAAATTCTAACCGTTACACACAAAATGACCAACTCGGTGACACCGATGTGTTAGTTTCAATGGTACCGAAGTGACCAAAAGGTGGCAACTTTTTAATCTCGGTGAGACCGATATAGGAAACTCGGTTGCACCGATAAGGTGACCAATGGTCAGGTTGTCATTCTCGGTGACGCTGATCCAACAATCTCGGTGGTACCGATATTGTGAATTTGCGTAATAGAAAGTTGGCAACCTAAACTCAATAGTACCGGTATGGAATCGGTTGCACCGAAGTGGCTAAGATTTGGCTGAGTCTGTCTGAGGTTGAGAATTGGTGGCACCGGGATGGAAATGTTGGTTGCACCGATTTTGAATATATGGATTTGGACAAACTTTGGTGGGAGGGTTTGTGGGTGTTTTTGGTGACTATCACTTGTGCACGTATGAGCATTTTGTTCACCAACAAAACCTTACCCCCTTTTAATAGTATTGGCTTTCCTATGGACTCAAAGTGATTTCTCACAAATATAAAATGTAGAGTCCTCTTGCTTGAAGCTTGGCCAACCTATTTCCTTGCATCTTGGGGTATCTCCACAATCCTTTTGCCAACTCAACTCTCCATGGACTATTATCTGAAATACACTAGATAAAGGTATTAGTCCAAGAGACAATGTAAGTTGTCATGAATTATCAAAACCACCAAGGGAGCATGTTGTGCTTTTCAATGACCCTGTTTGGTACACCAAAACGGCAAACTAGTCCTTTGAAGAACTTGACGGCTGATTGCGCTGTCACCTTTCTCACAGCTTCCACTTGTGGCCACTTTGTGAACTTGTCGATTGAGATGTACAAGTACTCAAAGCCCCCGGTAGCACGGGGAAAGGGGCCCAAGATGTCGAGTCCCCAGACCGAAAATGGCCAGGAAAGAGGGATTGTCTGAAGAGCTTGAGCTGGTTGATGTAGTTTCTTCGAATGGAACTGGCACGCTTCACATTTGGTTACTAGTGCAGTTGCATCCTAGAGAGCAGTAGGCCAAAAGAAACCTTGCCAGAAGGCCTTCCCAGCAAGAGCTCTTGATCCTATGTGGGAGTCACATATGCCTCCATGTATCTCCGCCAACAGCTCCAGGCAAACCTCCCGAGGAATGTACTTCAATTTCACACCGTTCGGCCTCTTTCTGTACAGGATGTCGTCCACAAACTGGTACATACTAGACTGACGGGCTACTTTTTCCGCTTCTTCCTGTTCCTCTGGGAGTTCTCTTGTTTGAAGGAACTGAACAATGTGTTGTGCTCATGCTAGAGCTCGAGGCTCGAAGGCAAGGACTAAAGGCATGTCTTCTGCTGTGGGGGCATTCTGTTGGGAAACGTAGTAGTAAATCAAAAAAATTCCTATGTGTCACCAAGATCAATCTATGGAGAAACCAGCAACAAGCAAAGGGGAGTGCATCTTCATACCTTTGAAGATCGTAAAGCGGAAGCGTTATGAGAACGCAGTTGGTGGAGTCATACTCGCAGCGATTCAGATCGCGGTGGATTCCGATCTAAGCGCCGAACAACGTCGCCTCCGCGTTCAACACACGTGCAGCCCGGTGACGTATCCTATGCTTTGATCCATCAAGCAGGAAGGAGAGGTTGAGGGAGAGCTCCGGCAGCATGACGGCATGGTGACGGTGGAGCTGCGTGGTACTCCAGCAGGGCTTCGCCAAGCGCTACGGAGGACGAGGAGGTGGAGAGGTAGGGCTGCACCGAGAGAGAGAGAGAGAGAGAGATGCATGTCTCCAGCAGCCCCAAGGGCTCCACTATATATAGGAGGAGGAGGAGGAGGAGGGAGGGCGCAGACCCTAGGGTTCCCACCCTAGGGCCGGCGGCAGCCCTAGATGGCTCCTAGTGAGGCGGCCAAAGAGGGAGAGGGAGGGGCGGCGCCCTATGTGGGCCTAGGGCCCATCTGCCCCTAGGGTTTGCCCCCTCCCACCTAGTGCTGCACCTTGGGACCTTGTGGGAGGCGCACCAGCCCACCTAGGGGTTGGTTCCCTCCCACCTGCAGCACATGCAGCCCTCTGGTGCCGGTGGCCCCACATGGTGGACCCCCGGAACCCTTCTCGTGGTCCCGGTACGTTACCGATGATGCCCGAAACACTTCCGATGACCAAAACCTCACTTCCTATATATGAATCTTTACCTCCGGACCATTCCAAAACTCCTCGTGATGTCTGGGATCTCATCCGGGACTCCGAACAACCTTCGGTAACCACATACACAATTTCCCTATAACCCTAGCGTCATCGAACCTTAAGTGTGTAGACCCTACGGGTTCGAGAGGCATGTAGACATGACCAAGACACCTCTCCGGTCAATAACCAACAACGGGATCTGGATACCCATGTTGTCTCCCACATGCTCCACAATGATCTCATCGGACGAACCACGATGTCGGGCATTCAATCAATCCTGTATACAATTCCCTTTGTCTACCGGTATGACACTTGCCCGAGATTCGATCGTCGGTATCCCTATACCTTGTTCAATCTCGTTACCGGCAAGTCTCTTTAATCATTCTATAACACATCATCACGTGGCTAACTCCTTAGTCACATTGAGCTCATTATGATGATGTCTTACCAAGTGGGCCCAAAGATACCTCTCCCTCACACGGAGTGACAAATCCTAGTCTCGATTCGTGCCAACCCAACAGATACTTTTGGGGATACCCGTAGTGTACCTTTATAGTCACCCAGTTACGTTGTGATGTTTGGCACACCCAAAGTATTCCTACGGTATCCGGGAGTTGCACAATCTCATGGTCTGAGGAAACGATACTTGACATTAGAAAAGCTTTAACAAACGAACTACACGATCTTGTGTTATGCTTAGGATTGGTTCTAGTCCATCAAATCATTCTCCTAATGATGTGATCCCGTTATCAATGACATCCAATGTCCATGGTCATGAAACTGTGATCATCTATTGATCAACAAGCTAGCCAACTAGAGGCTCACTAGGGACATGTTGTGGTCTATGTATTCACACATGTATTACGGTTTCCAGTTAATACAATTATAGCATGAATAATAGACAATTATCATGAACAAGGAAATATAATAATAACCATTTTATTATTGCCTCTAGGGCATATTTCCAACAGTCTCCCACTTGCACTAGAGTTAATAATCTAGTTACATTGTGATGTATCGAACACCCATAGAGTTCTGGTGTTGATCATGTTTTGCTCGTGAGAGAGGTTTAGTCAACGGATCTGTGACATTCAGATCTGTATGTACTTTACAAATATCTATATCTCCTTCCTGAATGTAATCACGAATGGAGTTGAAGTGGCGTTTGATGTGTCTTGTCTTCTTGTGAAATGTGGGCTCCTTGGCAAGGGCAATAGCTCCAGTGTTGTCATAGAATAGAGTCATCGGGCCCGGCGCGCTAGGAATCACTCCTAGGTCGGTGATGAACTCCTTCATCTAGACTCCTTCCTTTGCTGCTTCTAAAGCAGCTATGTACTCTATCCTTTGCCGTGGTCATCTTTTCTCTATCCTTTGTCGTGGTCGGGCATTGAGTCGTACTCAATCTCACACCTGTAATACAGGCAAGAACCCCTTCTTGGACTGATCCATATTGAACTTCTTCAATATCTTGTCAAGGTATTGTTGGGAGACGTAGTAGTAAATCAAAATTTTCCTACGTGTCACCAAGATCTATCTATGGAGAAACCAGCAACGAGAGGGGAGAGATTGCATCTTCATACCTTTGAAGATCGCTAAGCGGAAGCGTTGCTAGAACGCGGTTGATGGAGTCGTACTCGCAGCGATTCAGATCGCGGTAGATCCGATCAAGTGCCGAACAGACGGCACCTCCGCGTTCAACACACGTGCAGCCCGGTGACGTCTCCTACGCCTTGATCCAGCAAGGAGGGAGGGGAGGTTGAGGGAGAGCTCCGGCAGCACGACGGCATGGTGGCGGTGGAGCTGCGTGGTACTCCGATAGAGCTTCGCTAAGCGCTACGGAGAACGAGGAGAGGAGGAGGTAGGGCTGCACCAGAGAGAGAGGGAGAACCGTGTGTTGTGCAGCCCCAAATACCTCCACTATATATAGGGGAGAGGGAGGAAGGGTGGCTGCGCCCTAGGGTTCCACCCTAGGGGTGGCGGCAGCCACCAGATGCCATCTGGCCGGCGGCTAGGGCAAGGGAGAGGTGGGGCGCCCTAGGGTGGGCCTTAAGGCCCATCTAAGCCTAGGGTTTGCCCCCCTCCACCTTTGCCACGCCTTGGGCTGGGGTGGGAGGCGCACCAGCCCACCTAGGGGCTGGCTCCCTCCCACTCTTAGCCCACTGAACCTTCCGGGGCAGGTGGGCCCACTTGGTGGACCCCCGGAACCCTTCCGGTGGTCCCGGTACACTACCGGTGACACCCGGAACACTTCCGGTGACCAAATCCTCACTTCCTATATATCAATCTTCGTCTCCGGACCATTCCGGGACTCCTCGTGACGTCCGGGATCTCATCCGGGACTCCGAACAACCTTCGGTAACCACGTACACTATTTCCCTATAACCCTAGCGTCATCGAACCTTAAGTGTGTAGACCCTACGGGTTCGGGAGACACGTAGACATGACCGAGACACCTCTCCGGCCAATAACCAACAGCGGGATATGGATACCCATGTTGGCTCCCACGTACTCCACGATGATCTCATCGGATGAACCACGATGTCAGGGATTCAATCAATCCCGTATACAATTCCCTTTGTCTATCGGTATGGTACTTGCCCGAGATTCGATCGTCGGTATCCCCATACCTTGTTCAATCTCGTTACCGGCAAGTCTCTTTACTCGTTCCGTAATACATCATCCCGTGACTAACTCCTTAGTCACATTGAGCTCATAATGATGATGTCTTACCGAGTGGGCCCAGAGATACCTCTCCGTCACACGGAGTGACAAATCCCAGTCTCGATTCGTGTCAACCCAACAAACACTTTCGGAGATACCCGTAGCGTACCTTTATAGCCACCCAGTTACGTTGTGACGTTTGGCACACCCAAAGTATTCCTACGGTATCCGGGAGTTACACAATCTCATGGTCTAAGGAAATGACACTTGACATTGAAAAGCTTTAGCAAACGAACTACACGATCTTTGTGCTATGCTTAGGATTGGGTCTTGTCCATCACATCATTCTCCTAATGATGTGATCCCGTTATCAACGACATCCAATGTCCATGGTCATGAAACCGAGACCATCTATTGATCAACGAGCTAGCCAACTAGAGGCTCACTAGGGACACGTTGTGGTCTATGTGTTCACACATGTATTACGGTTTCCGGTTAACACAATTATAGCATGAACAATAGACAATTATCATGAACTAGGAAATACAATAATAACCATTTTATTATTGTCTCTAGGGCATATTTCCAACAGTCTCCCACTTGCACTAGAGTCAATAATCTAGTTACATTGTGATGAATCGAACACCCATAGCATTCTGGTGTTGATCATGTTTTGCTCGTGAGAGAGGTTTAGTCAATGGATCTGCGACATTCAGATCCGTATGCACTTTACAAATATCTATGTCTCCCTCCTGAATGTAATCACGGATGGAGTTGAAGCGGCGCTTGATGTGTCTTGTCTTCTTGTGAAACCTGGGCTCCTTCGCAAGGGCAATAGCTCCAGTGTTGTCACAGAGTAGAGTCATCGGGCCCGACGCATTCGGAATCACTCCTAGGTCGGTGATGAACTCCTTCATCCAGACTCCCTCCTTTGCTGCTTCCGAAGCAGCTATGTACTCCGCTTCACATGTAGATGCTGCCACGACGCTTTGCTTGCTGCTGCTCCAGCTCACTGCCCCTCCATTCAAAATATACACGTATCCGGTTTGCGACTTGGAGTCGTCCGGATCTGTGTCGAAGCTAGCATCGACGTAACCCTTTACGACAAGCTCTTCGGCACCTCCATAAACGAGAAACATGTCCTTTGTGCTTTTCAGGTACTTCAGGATATTCTTGACCGCTGTCCAGTGTTCCGCTCCGGGATCACTTTGGTACCTCCCTACCAAACTTATGGCAAGGTTCACATCAGGCCTGGTACACAGCATGGCATACATGATAGAGCCTATGGCTGAAGCATAGGGGATGACACTCATCTCTTCTCTATCCTTTGCCGTGGTCGGGCATTGAGTCGTACTCAATCTCACACCTTGCAACACGGGCAAGAACCCCTTCTTGGACTGATCCATATTGAACTTCTTCAATATCTTTTCAAGGTATGTGCTTTGTGAAAGACCAATGAGGCGTTTCGATCTATCTCTATAGATCTTAATACCTAATATGTAAGCAGCTTCTCCAAGGTCCTTCATTGAAAAACACTTATTCAAGTAGGCCTTTATACTTTCCAAGAGTTCTATATTATTTCCCATTATCAGCATGTCATCCACATACAGTATAAGGAACGCTATAGAGCTCCCACTCACTTTCTTGTAAATACAGGGTTCTCCATAAACCTGTACAAACCCAAACGCTTTAATCACCTCATTAAAGCGAATGTTCCAACTCCGAGATGCTTGCACCAGCCCATAGATGGAGCGCTGGAGCTTGCATACCTTGTTAGCATCTTTAGGATCGACAAAACCTTCCGGCTGCATCATATACAGTTCTTCCTTGAGGAAGCCATTAAGGAATGCCGTTTTGACGTCCATTTGCCAGATCTCATAATCATAAAATGCGGCAACTGCTGACATGATTCGGACAGACTTTAGCATCGCTACGGGTGAGAATGTCTCATCGTAGTCAACTCCTTGAACTTGTCGATAACCCTTAGCGACAAGCCGAGCTTTATAGGCGGTCACATTACCGTGTGCGTCAGTCTTCTTCTTAAAGATCCATTTATTTTCAATGGCTCGCTTATCATCAGGCAAGTCCACCAAAGTCCATACTTTGTTCTCATACATGGATCCTATCTCGGATTTCATGGCCTCAAGCCATTTGTCGGAATTCGGGCCCGCCATCGCTTCTTCATAGTTCGAAGGTTCACCGTTGTCCAACAACATGATCTCTAGGACAGGATTACCGTACCACTCTGGTGCGGAACGTGTCCTAGTGGACCTTCGAGTAGCAACTTGATCTGATGTTTCATGATCATCATCATTAACTTCCTCTCTAGCCGGTGTAGGCTCCACAGAAACAACTTCCTGTGCTGCGCTACTCTCCGGTTCGAGTGAAGGTACAATTACCTCATCAAGTTCCATTTTCCTCCCACTTACTTCTTTCGAGAGAAACTCTTTCTCGAGAAAGGATCCATTCTTGGCAACAAAGACTTTGCCTTCGGATCGTAGGTAGAAGGTATACCCAATAGTCTCTTTGGGATATCCTATGAAGACGCACTTTTCCGCTTTGGGTTCGAGCTTCTCAGGTTGAAGTTTCTTCACATAAGCATCGCAACCCCAAACTTTTAGAAACGACAGCTTAGGTTTCTTTCCAAACCATAATTCATACGGTGTCGTCTCAACGGATTTAGACGGTGCCCTATTTAAAGTGAACGCGGCAGTCTCTAATGCATATCCCCAAAATGATAGCGGTAAGTCGGTAAGAGACATCATAGATCGCACCATATCCAATAGAGTGCGATTACGACGTTCAGACACACCATTTCGCTGAGGTGTGCCTAGCGGCGTGAGCTGTGAAACAATTCCACATTTCCTAAGGTGTGTGTCAAACTCGTGACTTAAATATTCTCCGCCACGATCAGATCGTAGGCATTTTATTTTCCTGTCACGTTGATTTTCGACCTCACTCTGAAATTCCTTGAACCTTTCAAAGGTTTCAGACTTGTGTTTCATTAAGTAGACATACCCATATCTGCTCAAGTCATCAGTGAGGGTGAGAACATAACGGTAGCCACCGCGAGCCTCGACACTCATTGGACCGCATACATCGGTATGTATTATCTCCAACAAGTCAGTTGCTCGCTCCATTGTTCCGGAGAATGGAGTCTTGGTCATCTTGCCCAAGAGGCATGGTTCGCATGTGTCAAATGATTCGAAATCAAGTGACTCCAAAAGTCCATCAGCATGGAGCTTCTTCATGCGTTTGACACCAATATGGCCCAGACGGCAATGCCACATGTAAGTGGGACTATCGTTATCAACTTTACACTTTTTGGTACTCACACTATGGATATGTGTAACATCACGTTCGAGATTCATCAAAAATAAACCATTGACCAGCGGGGCATGAGCATAAAACATTTCTCTCATATAAACAGAACAACCATTATTCTCGGATTTAAATGAGTAGCCATCTCGCATCAAGCGAGATCCAGATACAATGTTCATGCTCAAAGCTGGTACTAAATAACAATTATTAAGGTTTAAAACTAATCCCGAAGGTAGATGTAGAGGTAGCGTGCCGACGGCGATCACATCGACCTTGGAACCATTCCCGACGCGCATCGTCACCTCATCCTTGGCCAGCCTCCGCTTATTCCGCAGCTCCTGCTTGGAGTTACAAATGTGAGCAACTGCACCGGTATCAAATACCCAGGAGCTACTACGAGCGCTGGTCAAGTACACATCAATAACAAGTATATCACATATACCTTTAACGTTGCCGTCCTTCTTATCCGCTAAATACTTGGGGCAGTTCCGCTTCCAGTGACCGGTACCCTTACAATAGAAACACTCAGTCTCAGGCTTGGGTCCATTCTTGTTCTTCTTCTTCCCGGCAACTTGCTTACCGGGCGCGGCAACAGCTTTGCCGTCCTTCTTGAAGTTCTTCTTACCCTTGCCTTTCTTGAAACTAGTGGTCTTGTTTACCATCAACACTTGATGCTCCTTTCTGATCTCGACCTCTGCTGATTTCAGCATCGAGTACAACTCAGGAATGGACTTCTCCATCCCCTGCATGTTGTAGTTCATCACAAAGCTTTTGTAGCTAGGTGGAAGCGACTGGAGGATTCTGTCAATGACTGAGTCATCCGGGAGATTAACTCCCAGCTGAGTCAAGCGGTTGTGAAGCCCAGACATCTTGAGGATGTGCTCACTAACAGAACTGTTCTCCTCCATCTTACAGCTGAAGAACTTGTCAGAGATGTCATATCTCTCGACTCGGGCATGAGCTTGGAAAACCAGTTTCAGCTCTTGGAACATCTCATATGCTCCGTGTTGCTCAAAACGCGTTTGGAGCCCCGATTCTAAACTGTAAAGCATGCCGCACTGAACAAGGGAGTAATCATCGCAGCGCGACTGCCAAGCGTTCGTAACGTCTTGGTCCGCTGGGAGAATGGGTGGGTCACCTAGCGGTGCATCAAGGACATACAATCTCTTGGAAGCTATGAGGATGATCCTCAAGCCACGGACCCAGTCCGTATAGTTGCTTCCATCATCTTTCAGCTTGGTTTTCTCTAGGAACGCGTTGAAATTGAGGTTGATATTTGCGTTGGCCATTGGATCTACAATATAGATATTAAAGGCATTTTTAGACTAAGTTCATGATAATCGAGTTCACATAATCAAATTATTCAATGAACTCCCACTCAGATAGACATCTCTCTAGTCATCTAAGTGACACATGATCCATGTCAACTAGCCCGTGTCCGATCATCACGTGAGACGGACTAGTCAACCATGGTGAACATCTCCATGTTGATCGTATCTTCTATACGACTCATGTTCGACCTTTCGGTCTTCCGTGTTCCGAGGCCATGTCTGTACATGCTAGGCTCGTCAAGTCAACCTAAGTGTTTCGCGTGTGTAAATCTGGCTTACACCCGTTGTATGCGAACGTTAGAACCTATCACACCCGATCATCACGTGGTGCTTCGGAACAACGATCCTTAGCAACGGTGCACAGTTAGGGTGAACACTTCTCTTGAAATTTTATTGAGAGATCATCTTATTTACTACCGTCGTTTTAAGCAAATAAGATGTAAACATGATAAACATCACATGCAATCAATATAGTGACATGATATGGCCAATATCATCTTGCTCCTATGATCTCCATCTTCGGGGCACGATGATCATCATTGTCACCGGCACGACACCATGATCTCCATCATCATGATCTCCATCATTGTGTCTTCATGAAGTTGTCTCGCCAACTATTACTTCTACTACTATGGCTAACGCTTAGCAATAAAGTAAAGTAATTACATGGCGTTTATGATTGACACGCAGGTCATACAATAATGTAAGACAACTCCTATGGCTCCTGCCGGTTGTCATAGTCATCGACATGCAAGTCGTGAACCCTATTACAAGAACATGATCAATCTCATACATCACAATGCATCACATCACATCCTTCTGGCCATATCACATCACAAGGCATATGCTGCAAAAACAAGTTAGACGTCCTCTAATTTGTAGTTGCAAGTTTTTACGTGGTTGCTATAGGTTTCTAGCAAGAACGTTTCTTACCTACGCCAAAACCACAACGTGATATGCCAATTGCTATTTACCCTTCATAAGGACCCTTTTCATCGAATCCAATCCGACTAAGGTGGGAGAGATAGACACCCGCTAGCCACCTTATGCAACTGGTGCATGTCAGGCGGTGGAACCGGTCTCACGTAAGCGTACGTGTAAGGTTGGTCCGGGCCGCTTCATCCCACAATACCGTCGAATCAAGATAAGACTAGTAACGGCAAGCATATTAACAAAATCGACGCCCACAACTGCTTTGTGTTCTACTCGTGCATAGATTCTACGCATAGACCTAGCTCATGATGCCACTGTTGGGAGACGTAGTAGTAAATCAAAATTTTCCTACGTGTCACCAAGATCTATCTATGGAGAAACCAGCAACGAGAGGGGAGAGATTGCATCTTCATACCTTTGAAGATCGCTAAGCGGAAGCGTTGCTAGAACGCGGTTGATGGAGTCGTACTCGCAGCGATTCAGATCGCGGTAGATCCGATCAAGTGCCGAACAGACGGCACCTCCGCGTTCAACACACGTGCAGCCCGGTGACGTCTCCTACGCCTTGATCCAGCAAGGAGGGAGGAGAGGTTGAGGGAGAGCTCCGGCAGCACGACGGCGTGGTGGCGGTGGAGCTGCGTGGTACTCCGATAGAGCTTCGCTAAGCGCTACGGAGAACGAGGAGAGGAGGAGGTAGGGCTGCACCAGAGAGAGAGGGAGAACCGTGTGTTGTGCAGCCCCAAATACCTCCACTATATATAGGGGAGAGGGAGGAAGGGTGGCTGCGCCCTAGGGTTCCACCCTAGGGGTGGCGGCAGCCACCAGATGCCATCTGGCCGGCGGCTAGGGCAAGGGAGAGGTGGGGCGCCCTAGGGTGGGCCTTAAGGCCCATCTAAGCCTAGGGTTTGCCCCCCTCCACCTTTGCCACGCCTTGGGCTGGGGTGGGAGGCGCACCAGCCCACCTAGGGGCTGGCTCCCTCCCACTCTTAGCCCACTGAACCTTCCGGGGCAGGTGGGCCCACTTGGTGGACCCCCGGAACCCTTCCGGTGGTCCCGGTACACTACCGGTGACACCCGGAACACTTCCGGTGACCAAATCCTCACTTCCTATATATCAATCTTCGTCTCCGGACCATTCCGGGACTCCTCGTGACGTCCGGGATCTCATCCGGGACTCCGAACAACCTTCGGTAACCACGTACACTATTTCCCTATAACCCTAGCGTCATCGAACCTTAAGTGTGTAGACCCTACGGGTTCGGGAGACACGTAGACATGACCGAGACACCTCTCCGGCCAATAACCAACAGCGGGATATGGATACCCATGTTGGCTCCCACGTACTCCACGATGATCTCATCGGATGAACCACGATGTCAGGGATTCAATCAATCCCGTATACAATTCCCTTTGTCTATCGGTATGGTACTTGCCCGAGATTCGATCGTCGGTATCCCCATACCTTGTTCAATCTCGTTACCGGCAAGTCTCTTTACTCGTTCCGTAATACATCATCCCGTGACTAACTCCTTAGTCACATTGAGCTCATAATGATGATGTCTTACCGAGTGGGCCCAGAGATAGCTCTCCGTCACACGGAGTGACAAATCCCAGTCTCGATTCGTGTCAACCCAACAAACACTTTCGGAGATACCCGTAGCGTACCTTTATAGCCACCCAGTTACGTTGTGACGTTTGGCACACCCAAAGTATTCCTACGGTATCCGGGAGTTACACAATCTCATGGTCTAAGGAAATGACACTTGACATTGAAAAGCTTTAGCAAACGAACTACACGATCTTTGTGCTATGCTTAGGATTGGGTCTTGTCCATCACATCATTCTCCTAATGATGTGATCCCGTTATCAACGACATCCAATGTCCATGGTCATGAAACCGAGACCATCTATTGATCAACGAGCTAGCCAACTAGAGGCTCACTAGGGACACGTTGTGGTCTATGTGTTCACACATGTATTACGGTTTCCGGTTAACACAATTATAGCATGAACAATAGACAATTATCATGAACTAGGAAATACAATAATAACCATTTTATTATTGCCTCTAGGGCATATTTCCAACAGGTATGTGCTTTGTGAAAGACCTATGAGGCATTTCGATCTATCTCTATAGATCTCGATGCCTAATATGTAAGCAGCTTCTCCAAGGTCCTTCACTGAAAAACACTTATTCAAGTAGGCCTTTATGCTTTCCAAAAGTTCTATATCATTTCCCATCAACAATATGTCATCCACATATAATATGAGGAATGCTACAGAGCTCCCACTCACTTTCTTGTAAATACAGGTTTCTCCATAAACCTATATAAATCCAAACGCTTTAATCACCTCATTAAAGTGAATGTTCCAACTCAGTGATGCTTGCACCAGCCCATAGATGGAGCACTGAAGCTTGTATACTTTGTTAGCATCTTTAGGATCGACAAAACCTTCCAGCTGCATCATATACAATTCTTCCTTAAGGAAACCATCAAGGAATGCCGTTTTGACGTCCATTTGCCAGAACTCATAATCATAAAATGCGGCAATTGCTAACATGATTCGGACGGACTTCAGCATCGCTACGGGTGAGAAAGTCTCATCATAGTCAACTCCTTGAAGTTGTCGATAACCCTTAGTGACAAGTCGAGCCTTATAGACAGTCACATTACCATCCGCGTCAGTCTTCTTCTTAAAGATCCATTTATTTTGTATGGCTCTCTTATCATCAGGCAAGTCCACCAAAGTCCATACTTTGTTCTCATACATGGATCCTATCTCGGATTTCATGGCTTCAAGCCATTTGTTGGAATCCGGGCCTGCCATCGCTTCTTCATAGTTCGAAGGTTCACCGTTGTCCAACAACATGATCTCTAGGATAGGGTTGCCGTACCACTATGGTGCGGAACATGTCCTAGTGGACCTTCGAATAGCAACATGATCTGAAGTTTCATGATCATCATCATTAACTTCCTCTCTAGCCGGTGCAGGCTCCACAGAAACAACTTCATGTGATGCGCTACTCTCCGGTTCGAGTGGAGGTACAATTACCTCATCAAGTTCTATTTTCCTCCCACTTACTTCTTTCGAGAGAAACTCTAGAAAGGATCCATTCTTGGCAACAAAGACTTTGCCTTCGGATCTGAGGTAGAAGATATACACAACAGTTTCTTTGGGGTATCCTATGAAGACGCATCTTTCCGCTTTGGGTTCGAGCTTCTCAGGTTGAAGTATCTTCACATAAGCATCGCATCCCCAAACATTCAGAAACGACAGCTTAGGTTTCTTTCCAAACCATAATTCATACGGTGTCGTCTCAACGGATTTAGACGGTGCCCTATTTAAAGTGAATGCGGCAGTCTCTAATGCATATCCCCAAAACGATAGTGGTAAGTCGGTAAGAGACATCATAGATCGCACCATATCCAATAGAGTGTGATTACGATGTTCAGACACACCATTTAGCTAAGGTGTGCCAGGCGGCGTGAGTTGTAAAACAATTCCACATTTCCTCAAGTGCGTGCCAAACCCGTGACTTAAATATTCTCCGCCACGATCAGATCGTAGGCACTTTATTTTCCTGTGACGTTGATTCTCTACCTCACTCTGAAATTCCTTGAACTTTTCAACGTTTTCAGACTTGTGTTTCATTAAGTAGACATACCCATATCTGCTTAAGTCATCAGTGAGGGTGATACATAACGATAGCCACTGCGAGCCTCAACGCTCATTAGACCGCATACATTGGTATGTATTATTTCCAACAAGTCAGTTGCTCGCTCCATTGTTCCGGAGAACGGAGTCTTGGTCATCTTGCCAATGAAACATGGTTCTCATGTGTCAAATGATTCAAAATCAATAGACTACAAAAGTCCATCAGCATAGAGTTTCTTCATGCGTTTGACACCAATATGACCAAGACGGTAGTGCCACATGTAAGTGGGACTATCATTATCAACCTTACATCTTTTGGTACGCACACTATGAACATATCTAACATCACGTTCGAGATTCATCAAAAATAAACCATTGACCAGCGGGGCATGACCATAAAACATTTCTCTCATATAAATAGAACAACCATTATTCTCAGATTTAAATGAGTAGCCATCTCGCATCAAACGAGATCCAGATACAATGTTCATGCTCAAAGTTGGTACTAAATAACAATTATTAAGGTTTAAAACTAATCCTGAAGGTAGATGTAGAGGTAGCATGCCGACGGCGATCACATCGACCTTGGAACCATTTTCGACGCGCATCGTCACCTCGTCCTTTGCCAGTCTCCGCTTATTCCGTAGCTCCTGCTTGGAGTTACAAATGTGAGCAACTACACCGGTATCAAATACCCAGGAGCTACTACGAGCGCTCGTAAGGTACACATCAGTAACAAGTATAACACATATACCTTTAACGTTGTCGGCCTTCTTATCCGCTAAGTACTTGGGGCAATTCTGTTGGAAATATGCCCTAGAGGCAATAATAAAGTGATTATTGTTATATTTCCTTGTTCATGATAATTGTCTATTGTTCATGCTATAACTGTATTAACCGGAAACCGTAATACATGTGTGAATACATAGACCACAACATGTCCCTAGTGAGCCTCTAGTTGGCTAGCTCGTTGATCAATAGATGGTCATGGTTTCATGGCCATGGACATTGGATGTCATTGATAACGGGATCACATCATTAGGAGAATGATGTGATGGACAAGACCCAATCCTAAGCATAGCACAAGATCGTGTAGTTCGTCTGCTAAAGCTTTTCTAATGTCAAGTATCATTTCCTTAGACCATGAGATTGTGCAACTCCCGAGTACCGTAGGAATGCTTTGGGTGTGCCAAATGTCAAATGTAACTGGGTGGCTATAAAGGTGCACTACAGGTATCCCCGAAAGTATATGTTGGGTTGGCACGAATCAAGACTGGGAATTGTCACTCCGTGTGACGGAGAGGTATCTCAAGGCCCACTCGATAATACATCACCACAATGAGCTCAATGTGACTAAGGAGTTAGTCACGGGATGATGTGTTACAGAACGAGTAAAGAGACTTGCCGGTAACAAGATTGACCAAGGTATAGGGATACCAACGATCAAATTTCGGGCAAGTAACATACCGATTGACAAGGGAATTGTATACGGGATTGTTTGTATCCCCGACATCGTGGTTCATCTGATGAGATCATCGTGGAACATGTGGGAGCCAATATGCGTATCTAGATCCCGCTATTGGTTATTGACCGGAGAGGTGTCTCGGTCATGACTGCATGGTTCCTGAACCCGTAGGGTCTACACACTTAAGGTTTGATGACACTAGGGTTGTATGGGAATAGTGTACGTGGTTACCGAAGGTTGTTCGGAGTCCCAAATGAGATCCCGTACATTAGGAGGAGTTCCAGAATGGTCCGGATGTAAAGATTAATATATAGGAAGTGAGGAATTGGTCACCGGAAGTGTTCCAGGCATCACCAGTAATGTACCGGGACCACCGAAAGGGTTCCGGGGGTCCACTATGTGGGACCACCGACACTAGAGGGCTGCATGGGCCGAAGGTGGGAGGGAACCAGCCCCTAGGTGGGCCGGTGCGCCTCCCATAAGGGCCCAAGGCGCAGCAAAGGAGGAAAGGGGGGCTAACCCTAGCGTAGATGGGCCCTAGGCCCACCCTAGGGCGCCTCCCCCCTCTCTCCCTCTCTTGGCCGCCGCCCAAGAACCATCTAGGGTTGGCCACCAGCCCTAGGGTGGGAACCCTAGGGGTTGTGCCCTCCTCCACCTCCTCCTATAAATAGAGAGGCCTAGGGGCTATTTGGAACACACCAATCTCCCTCGGCAGCCCCTCTCCTCCTCCTCCTCCTCCTCCTCCGTAGTCCTTGTTGAAGCACTCTCGGAGTTGCCACGTTGCTCCACCTCCACCATGTCGTCATGCTGCTGTTGGAGTGGTCTCCCTCAACCTCTCCTTCCTCCTTGCTGGATCAAGACGTAGGAGACGTCACCGGGCTACACGTGTGTTGAACGCGGAGGCGCCATTGTTCGGCGCTTAGATCGGAATCGACTGTGATCTAAATCGCTGCGAGTACGACTCCACCAACCACGTTCTTGTAACGCTTCCGCTTTGCGATCTTCAAAGGTATGAAGATGCACTCAAACCCCTTACTCATTGCTAGTTTCACATAGATAGATCTTGGTGATACGTGGGAAAATTTTGAGTTACTACTACGTTCCCCAACAGTGGCATCATGAGCTAGGTCTATGCAAAGAATCTATGCACGAGTAGAACACAAGGTGTTGTGGGCGTCGATTTTGTCAATTGGATTGTTGTTACTAGTCTTATCTTGATTCGGCGGCATTGTGGGATGAAGCGTCTCAGACCGACCTTACACGTACGCTTACGTGAGACTGGTTCCACCACAGATGCACTGGTTGCATAAGGTGGCTTGCGGGTGTCTGTCTCTCCCACTTTAGTCGGATCGGATTCGATGAAAAGGGTCCTTATGAAGGATAAATAGAAATTGGCATATCACGTTGTGGTTTTTGCGTAGGTAAGAAACGTTCTTGCTAGAAACCTATAGCAGACACGTAAAAACTTGCAAACAACAAACTAGAGGACGTCTAACTTGTTTTTGCAGCATATGCCATGTGATGTGATATGGCCAAAGAATGTCATATGATATATGTGATGTATGACATTGATCATGTTCTTGTAATAGGATTCACGACTTGCATGTCGATGAGTATGAAAACCGGCAGGAGCCATAGGAGTTGTCTTAATTTATTAATTGACCTGCGTGTCAACGTCATGTAATCACTTTACTTTATTGCTAAGCGTTAGCCATAGTAGTAGAAGTAATAGTTGGCAAGATGACTTCGTGGAGACACAATGATGGAGATCATGATGATGGAGATCATGGTGTCGCGCCGGTGACAATGGTGATCATGTTGCGCCCAGAAGATGGAGATCAAGGGCGCAAGATGATATTGGCCATATCATGTCACTTTATGATTTGCATGCGATGTTTATCATGTTTTACATCTTATTTGCTTAGAAGGACGGTAGCTTAAATAACATGATCTCTCACTTAAATTTCAAGAAATGTGTTCCCCCTAACTGTGCACCGTTGCTAAGGTTCGTTGTTCCGAAGCACCACGTGATGATCGGGTGTGATAGGCTCTAACGTTCGCATACAATGGGTGTAAGCCAGATTTTCACATGCAATACACTTAGGTCGACTTGACGAGCATAGCATGTACAGACATGGCCTCGGAACACGAGAGACCGAAATGTTGAACCTGAGTCGTATAGAAGATACGATCAACATGGAGATGTTCACCATTGATGACTAGGCCGTCTCACGTGATGATCGGACATGGGCTAGTTGACGTGGATCATGTGTCACTTGGATGACTAGAGAGATGTCTATCTAAGTGGGAGTTCATTAATAATTTGATTAGATGAACTTAATTATCATGAACTTAGTCTAAAGTGTATTTGCAAATTATGTCATAGATAGCTCGTGTTGTAGCTCTCCTGTTTTATTGATACGGTCCTAGAGAAAAGTAAGTTGAAAGTTGATGGTAGCAATAATGCGGACTGGGTCCGTGATCTGAGCATTGTCTTCATTGCTGCACAGAAGGCTTATGTCCTTGATGCACTACTAAGTGCACCACTTCCTCAAGCGATGTCTGTAGATGTTGTGAACATATGGCAGGCACTTTCTGATGACTACTTGATAGTTTAGTGCGTCATGCATTACGGCTTAGAATTGAGGCTCCAAAACATTTTGAACGTCACGGAACATATGAGATGTTCTAAGAGCTGAAATTGGGATTTCAGGCTCGTGCCTATGTTGAGAGGTATGAGACCTCCAACAAGATTCTTTGCCTGCAAGATAAAAGAGAATAGCTCAATCGGTGAGCATGTGCTCAAATTGTGTGGGTGCTACAATCACTTGAATCGAGTGGGAGTTAATCTTCCAGATAAGAGAGTGATTAATGCAGTTCTCCAAGTCACTACCACCAAGATACTAGAGCTTCGTGATGAACTATAACATGCCAGGGATGGATAAGATGGTCCCTCAGTTGTTCATGATGTTTGACACCATGAAGGTAGAAATCAAGAAGGAGCATCAAGTGTTGATGGTTAAGTGAAAACCACTAGTTTCAATAAGGGCAAGGGCGAGAAGGGAAATACTTCAGGAATGGCAAGCCAGTTGCCGCTCTAGTAAGAAACCCAAGGTTGAACCAAAACCCGAGACTAAGTGCTTATGTTATGAGAAGAATGTTCGCTGAAGCAGAACAACCCTAGATACTTGGTAGATAAGAAGGCGGGCAATGTCGATAGAAGTATATTTGATATACGTGTTATTGATGTGTACCTTGCTGGTACTCCTAGTAGCACCTGGGTATTGGATATTGCTTCGGTTGCTAAGTGTTAGCAACTCGAAATAAAAGCTACGGAATAAACGGAGGCTAGCTAAGTGAAAGGTGACGATGTGTGTTGGAAGTGTTTCCAAGGTTGATATGATCACAATCGCACACTCTCTCTGTTAGGAGACGTAGTAGTAAATCAAAAATTTCCTACATGTCACCAAGATCTATCTATGGAGAAACCAGCAACGAGTGGGGAGAGATTGCATCTTCATACCTTTGAAGATCGCTAAGCGGAAGGGTTACAAGAACGTGGTTGATGGAGTCGTACTCACAACGATTCAGATCGCGGTGGATTCCGAACTAAGCGCCAAACAACGGCGCGTCCGCGTTCAACACACATGCAGCCCGGTGACGTCTCCTACGCCTTGATCTAGCAAGGAGGAAGGAGAGGTTAGGGAAGGGCTCCGACAGCAGCACGATGGCGTGGTGGTGGTGGAGTAGCAAGGTATTCCGACAGGGCTTCGCCTAAGCGTTGCGGAGGAGGAAGAAGAGAGGTAGGGCTTTGCCGTGAGAGAGAGAGTATAGAACTATCCTCGAAAGGCCAAAACCTCAAATATATATATAGGATGAGGGAGAGGGAGGGCTGCCTTGGCCCCTCCTCCAAAGAGGAGGGCTTCGGCCGAAGTGAGGATAGAGTCCACCTCCCACAAGGGAGGTGGATCTCCTCTTTTAAAACCCTTTGCCCTTTATCTCCAGATCTCCAGCTGCATGGGACTTTCTAGAAGGTCTTGGCCAGCCCAATAAGGGCTGGCACACCTCCTCTAAGGGCCCACAAATTCCTATGGTCGTCACACCCCTCCCGGGGTTCCTCCGGCACCCTCCCGACACTCCCAGTACAATACCGATGAGCCCGAAAACTTTCCGGTGACCAAAACTGGACTTCCTATATATCAATCTTTACCACCGGACCATTCCGGAGCTCCTCGTGACGTCCGGGATCTCATCGGGACTCCGAACTACCTACGGTAATCACGTATACCATTTCCCTATAACCCTAGCGTCATCGAACCTTAAGTGTGTAGACCCTACGGGTTCGAGAGACACGTGGACATGACCGAGACACTTCTCCGGCCAATAACCAACAACAAGATCTGGATACCCATGTTGGCTCCCACATGCTCCACGGTGATCTCATTGGATGAACCACGATGTCGGGGATTCAATCAATCCCGTATACAATTCCCTTTGTCTATCGGTATAATACCTGCCCAAGATTCGATCGTCAGTATCTCTATACCTTGTTCAATCTCGTTACCGGCAAGTTTCTTTACTCATTCCATAATACATCATCCCATGACTAACTCCTTGGTCACATTGAGCTCATTATGATGATGTCTTACTAAGTGGGCCCAGAGATACCTCTACGTCACACGGAGTGACAAATCCCAGTCTCGATTCGTGCCAACCCAACAGACACTTTCGGAGATACCCGTAGTGCACCTTTATAGCCACCCAGTTACGTTGTGATGTTTGGCACACCCAAAGCATTCCTACGGTATTCGGGAGTTGCACAATCTCATGGTCTAAGGAAACGATACTTGACATTGAAAAGCTTTAGCAAACGAACTACACGATCTAGTGCTATGCTTAGGATTGGGTCTTGTCCATCACATCATTCTCCTAATGATGTGATCCTATTATCAACGACATCCAATGTCCATGGTCATGAAACCATGACCATCTATTGATCAACGAGCTAGTCAACTAGAGGCTCACTAGGGACATGATGTGGTCTATGTATTCACACATGTATTACGGTTTCCGGTGTAGCGACCCGACCTGGAAGGTCAAGTCTCCGGTGTTTCCGTACCATCCCAAGATCATGCTGGTACACACACGGTACATCAATGTATATATCAAAGGGAAATCACACAGCATTATATTAATCGAAATCTCATATCGAGTCCTTTATTACAATAAAAATTACAATAAAGTGGCTAAAAGCCAACTCATGAGAATATCTAAATCTTGCGGAAGCGTCGAAAGTAGGTGAGTCCATCTGACTCCAAGGGCATCTCACTGAGCATAGAACGTGTCCTCACTCCTGGTCGGAAAAATACTCTGCAACATGTTACGTTGCAGCCATGTAGGTCAGCATATGGAATATGCCGGCAAAGTCACAAGAGAAGGGTGAAAAGGTAAGCATCTAGTCTATATGCATATATGGCAAGTGGAGTGGTAAGTTTTTGCGTAAAGCCAAGTTTTTCCTACATCAAAAGAAGGGTTAAGCAAAATATTACTAAGTTGGTTGATTAATGAGATGGTTCCACCAACCAATTCTCATACCCAAAATTATTAAATACCCACATCATCATATTTTTTGTGTTGAGAGTTCCGGAAGTTTCAATTCCTTTGGCTCAAGTCGTCCATGACCGTGGACACGGCTAATCGATTAGGTTTAAGTACTCTGCAGAGTTTTGCACACGTTCCCCACAAGATTTGGTCGCCTCCGTTTGATTTCTCGCACTTCAGGGTGTTTGAGAAACGGATGACCAAAACATGGTCTTCCAAAGGGTTTCCCTGCGACTCTGTCGGTGCCCATCCTTTCCTACTGTTCTTCTACCTCTCGTAGCACCGCCTGTCCAGGGTCACCACGATATCCAACCAAGCCAGAGCCCATAATGACTTGTGGCTGTGCAGGTAAGCCTTGGGTTTTAAAGCATCCATCCATCTCTTTGTGCCTGGGTGGACCTTTCCGCGTGAATACTGGCCATCTCCAGCATCACCTAGGCTAACCACTGGTTTCTCCAGGGCGCCGTTCAACCATCATCCACCCAGAGGTATGTTGAAAACTTGGAGTCTTGAAATCTTGCTCATTATGTAGGTCTTGAAATTATTAACTCTCTCAACTCCCATGAATCACACAACCAACCCCGTCTACTATTAGCATAGCAAAAGTAAAACAACGTTTCCTGGGGCCAAGTTGTCAAAGAGGGTTGAGAGGGGTATCTACCACATGATACTACTACAATGTAACCAAGTTTCCAACTAACCTATCTTGCATGCAACTGGGGAGATGGTAGAACTAATGCATATAAAACATGGGTAAAACATGATCAAAGTGACTTGCCTGATTGATGATCCTCGTACGTGAGTGACTCTAAGTAACAAGCTTCGCACTCCGGATAATCTAACGAAGCAAACAAGCACTCAATAAGCATACAACAGAATATTGTAACTCACAAACATCAACCAAGAACTAGTAAACAATCAAGACAAAACAATGCACAAATCTCAAGTAAGAAAACACACAAAGTTTTGTTTTCAAAAGGTGAGGAATGAAAACACTACTGACATAATGAAACCATTTGTAATAACAAAACAATTGTTGTCAGCAAGGAAACAATAGAATATTTTATTAATAAACAGAATACAATCAATTTAAGTTTGTTGGGAAAAGTTTAGTAAAGTTTATAAAAGTTTTGATAAACACTTTATGAATCAACTATAGTTATACTAACAAAAGAATGAAAAACTAAACTTATTATTTATTAGTAAAACATGTTCTTGATAGAAAATAATTTACTACTAAATCTGTCTTAGAAAACAGAAACAAAATATAAAAAACTTTGTTTGAAAACAAAACTATTACTAGTTAGTTGTTTTAATCAAATTATGCCTATTTGAAAAGAATTGTGATTCCTATGTTAAATAAAATTAAACTAAGCAAATTTATATTTTTTTTATCAGTGAGTGAAAACACTAAATGTTTACTAACAGAACCTAATAAAAAAATAAAACCAATTCTAAATCAAACTAATTAAAATCAAGTTTATAAAACTATATTATAATACTAGACAGATTCTGTTTTGGCTAAAACACTATTAAAAATCATCCTAAAAATCCTCAAACTAAACATGAAGATAGTCCTAACTAATACCAAACAGTAGCAAAAAGATTCACATCAAAATCTATTTTCAAACTCTAGTTATTCAGATTTGAAGATTTTGAGGAAATTTGATTAAATTCAAATTTTATAGTTCAAATTTGAAATTTAAAAGTACAGGGTGAAACTACATGAAAAATGTGAACTAATGCAAAAATAATCAACTTAAAACACTAAATAGATTAAAAGATATAGCTAAAACAAAATTAGAATAGGTTCTGTTTTCTAAATAAAAATCAGAAAAAGATGAAATTCTACCGGTCGGCCAGGGGGTGACGTGGCGCGATCCTACTGGCTGGCTAGCGCGGGCGTTAGATGGTTACGGGCGGACGACCGATGCTAGGAGGATACCGGTTCGGTTTTAAGTGACTTCTAATCGGGGCCGTCGGATTCGAATCGGAGGGAGGGGAGTGACGACGGCGACTTACCGGTGGGGGGAGGGGATCTCCGGCGAGTGGTGAAGCCGGCCGGTGGTCGGAGATGCTCGGGGATGCGTCTCTGGTGGTCGTTGGCGACGTCGAAAAAGTCCGGACGGTGGCGGTGGTCCTCCTCCGCCGGTTGGTGGTGTCAGAAAGGGGAGGGGAGGTCGGAGTCGTCGGCAATGGCGATGGGGAGATCCGGTGGTGGTGTCAACTCCGGCGAGAGATCTGTGACGGTCTGGCGACTGGGAAGAGGTCTCGGGGTGGGGAATGGATGCGGGGTGCCGGGGCTCTTATATAGCCTGGAGAGGGGGCTCGGGATGGAAGGGATACGGGAGAGTAATGGGGAGAGAGATCCGGCGAGGGGAGGTAACGGTCGGCGAGGTCCGGTCCGGCGCTTGCGGGGAAGGAGACGACCGTTTCGGGCAACGGTCGGTCGGCGTGGGACCCGGATGTCAGCGAGTGGGCGCGTGACCGTTACGCGCGGTCGGCCGACCGGTAATGAATGCGCGATTTAACTGCCGTGGGCCGGCCCGGTTTAAATGCAAACCGTTACTGATTTTCTAAAAAAATTCCAGAGACATTCAAATATATTTAAAACATTCAAATCGTCTCTAAATATAGGGGTATTATATATCAAAATTAACAGAATAATAAATGCTATTAAATGAACATTTCTATTCTGTCATTTGAACACTTTAAAAAAAATATTATTTTCAGAAATTGCCTAATTGTTTCTAAATCCTTTTTGCAAATATTTTCAAAATAACTCCTGGTTATTTTTGTTCAAATAATTCACCAATTTGACCCTGGTGTGGAGTGTCATGTTACTCCTCTCTTATTTTGAACATTTAACCAAAATTTCAAATAGGGAAAGCAGCATAGGGAAAAGTAGAAGGGACTTTCAGAAAGTCAGAAAAGACATTTCAACTATTACATACAATCAAGCAATGATGATGATAGATGCATAACTATATTCATAACATTCCAAAATGAAATTTTGGGATGTTACATCCGGTTAACACAATTATAGCATGAACAATAGACAATTATCATGAACTAGGAAATACAATAATAACCATTTTATTATTGCCTCTAGGGCATATTTCCAACAGTCTCCCACTTGCACTAGAGTCAATAATCTAGTTACATTGTGATGAATCGTACACCCATAGCATTCTGGTGTTGATCATGTTTTGCTTGTGAGACAGGTTTAGTCAATGGATCTACAACATTCAGATCTGTATGCACTTTACAAATATCTATATCTCCCTCCTGAATGTAATCACGGATGGAGTTGAAGCGGCACTTGATGTGTCTTGTCTTCTTGTGAAACCTGGGCTCCTTCACAAGGGCAATAGCTCCAGTGTTGTCACAGAATAGAGTCATCGGGCCCGACGCACTTGGCATTACTCCTAGGTCGGTGATGAACACCTTCATCAAAACTCCTTCCTTTGCTGCTTCCGAAGCAGCTATGTACTCCGCTTCACATGTAGATGCCGCCACGACGCTTTGCTTGCTGCTGCACCAGCTGACTGCCCCCCCCCCCCCCCGTTCAAAATATACATGTATCCGGTTTGCGACATGGAGTTGTCCGGATCTGTGTCGAAGCTAGCATCGACGTAACCCTTTACGACGAGCTCTTCGGCAACTCCATATACGAGAAACATGTCCTTTGTCCTTTTCAGGTACTTTAGGATATTATTGATCCCTGTCCAGTGTTCCGCTCCGGGATCACTTTGGTACCTCCCTACCAAACTTATGGCAAGGTTCACATCAGGTCTGGTACACAGTATGGCATACATAATAGAGCCTATGGCTGAAGCATAGGGGATGACACTCATCTCTTCTCTATTCTTTGCCGTGGTCGGGCATTGAGTCGTACTCAATCTCACACCTTGTAACACAGGCAAGAACCCCTTCTTGGACTGATCCATGTTGAACTTCTTCAATATCTTTTCAAGGTATGTGCTTTGTGAAAGACCTATGAGGTGTCTCGATCTGTCTCTATAGATCTTAATACCTAATATGTAAGCAGCTTCTCCAAGGTCCTTGATTGAAAAACACTTATTCAAGTAGGCCTTTAAACTTTCCAATAGTTCTATATCATTTCCCATTATCAGTATGTCATCCACATATAATACGAGAAATGCTATAGAGCTCCCACTTACTTTCTTGTAAATACAGGGTTCTCCATAAACCTGTACAAATCCAAACGCTTTAATCACTTCATTAAAGCGAATGTTCCAACTCCGAGATGCTTGCACCAGCCCATAGATGGAGCGCTGGAGCTTGCATACCTTGTTAGCATCTTTAGGATCGACAAAACCTTCCGGCTGCATCACATATAGTTCTTCCTTGAGGAAGCCATTAAGAATGCCATTTTGACGTCCATTTGCTAGATCTCATAATCATAAAATGCGGCAATTGCTAACATGATTCGGACAGACTTCAGCATCGCTACGGGTGAGAAAGTCTCATCATAGTCAACTCCTTGAACTTGTCGATAACCCTTAGTGACAAGCCGAGCCTTATAGACGGTCACATTACCATCCGCGTCAGTCTTCTTCTTAAAGATCCATTTGTTTTCAATGGCTCGCTTATCATCAGGCAAGTCCACCAAAGTCCACACTTTGTTCTCATACATGGATCCTATCTCGGATTTCCTGGCTTCAAGCCATTTGTTGGAATCCGGGCCTGCCATCGCTTCTACATAGTTCGAAGGTTCACCGTTGTCTAACAACATGATCTCTAGGACAGGGTTGCCGTACCACTCTGGTGTGGAACGTGTCCTAGTGGACCTTCGACATTCAATAGTAACTTGATCTGAAGTTTCATGATCATCATCATTAACTTCCTCTCCAGCCAGTGTAGGCTCCACAGAAACAACTTCCTGTGCTGCGCTACTCTCCGGTTCGAGTGGAGGTACAATTACCTCATCAAGTTCTATTTTCCTCCCACTTACTTCTTTCGAGAGAAACTCTTTCTCGAGAAAGGATCCATTCTTGGCAACAAAGACTTTGCCCTCGGATCATAGGTAGAAGGTACACCCAATAGTCTCTTTGGGATATCCTATGAAGACGCACTTTTCTGCTTTGGGTTCGAGCTTCTCAGGTTGAAGTTTCTTCACATATGCATCGCATCCCCAAACTTTTAGAAACGACAGCTTAGGTTTATTTCCAAACCATAATTCATATGGTGTCATCTCAACGGATTTTGACGGTGCCCTATTTAAAGTGAATGCGATAGTCTCTAATGCATATCCCCAAAATGATAGCGGTAAGTCGGTAAGAGACATCAGAGATCGTACCATAACTAATAGAGTGAGATTACGACGTTCAGACACACCATTTCGCTGAGGTGTGCCAGGCGGCATGAGTTGTGAAACAATTCCACATTTCCTTAGGTGCGTGCCAAACTCGTGACTTAAATATTCTCCGCCACGATCAGATCATAGGCACTTTATTTTCCTGTCACGTTGATTCTCTACCTCACTCTAAAATTCCTTGAACCTTTCAAAAGTTTCAGACTTATGTTTCATTAAGTAGACATACCCATATCTACTCAAGTCATCAGTGAGGGTGAGAACATAATGGTAACCACCACGAGCCTCGACACTCATTGGACCGCATACATCGGTATGTATTATTTCCAACAAGTCAGTTGTTCGCTCCATTGTTCCGGAGAACGGAGTCTTGGTCATCTTACCCATGAGGCATGGTTCGCACATCTCAAATGATTCGAAATTAAGAGACTCCAAAAGTCCATAAGTATGGAGCTTCTTCATGCGTTTGACACCAATATGACCAAGGCGGCAGTGCCACATGTAAGTGGGACTATCGTTATCAACCTTACACTTTTTGGTACTCACACTATGGACATGTGTAACATCACGTTCGAGATTCATCAAAAATAAACCATTGACTAGCGGGGCATGACCATAAAACATTTCTCTCATATAAATAGAACAACCATTATTCTCAGATTTAAATGAGTAGCCATCTCGCATCAAGCGAGATCCAGATACAATGTTCATGCTCAAAGCTGGTACTGAATAACAATTATTAAGGTTTAACACTAATCTCGATGGTAGATGTAGAGGTAGTGTGCCGACGATGATCACATCGACCTTGGAACCATTCCCGACGCGCATCGTCACCTCATCCTTTGCCAGCCTCCGCTTATTCCGCAGCTCCTGCTTGGAGTTACAAATGTGAGCAACTGCACCGGTATCAAATAGCCAGGAGCTACTACGAGCGCTGGTTAGGTACACATCAATAACAAGTATATCACATATACCTTTAATGTTGCCGTCCTTCTTATCCGCTAAGTACTTGGGGCAGTTCCGCTTCCAGTGACCGGTACCCTTGCAGTAAAAGCACTCAGTCTCGGGCTTGGGTCCATGCTTGTTCTTCTTCTTCCCGGCAACTTGCTTACCGGGCGCGGCAACAGCTTTGCCGTCCTTCTTGAAGTTCTTCTTACCCTTGCCTTTCTTGAAACTAGTGGTCTTATTCACCATCAACACTTAATGCTCCTTTTTGATCTCGACCTCCGCTGATTTCAGCATCGAGTACAAATTAGGAATGGACTTCTCCATGCCTTGCATGTTGTAGTTCATCACAAAGCTTTTGTAGCTAGGTGGAAGCGACTGGAGGATTCTGTCAATGACCGAGTCATCCAGGAGATTAACTCCCAGCTGAGTCAAGCGGTTGTGCAACCCAGACATCGTGAGTATGTGCTCACTACCAGAACTGTTTTCCTCCATCTTATAGCTGAAGAACTTGTCGGAGACATCATATCTCTCGACTCGGGCATGATCTTGGAAAACCAGTTTCAGCTCTTGGAACATATCATATGCTCCGTGTTGCTCAAAACGCTTTTGGAGCCCCGGTTCTAAACTGTAAAGCATGCCGCACTGAACAAGGGAGTAATCATCGCAGCGAGAATGCCAAGCGTTCGCAACGTCTTGCTCTGCTGGGAGAAGGGGTGGGTCACCTAGTGGTGCATCAAGGACATACAATTTCTTGGAAGCTATGAGGATGATCCTCAAGCCACGGAGCCAGTCCGCATAGTTGCTTCCATCATCTTTCAGCTTGGTTATATAGATTGTAAAGATAATTTTAGACTAAGTTCATGATAATTAAGTTCACATAATCAAATTATTTAATGAACTCCCACTTAGATAGACATCTCTCTAGTCATCCAAGTGACACATGATCCATGTCAACTAGCCCGTGTCCGATCATCACGTGAGACAGACTAGTCATCCATGGTGAACATTTCCATGGTGATCGTATCTTCCATACGACTCATGTTCGGCCTTTCGGTCTTCCGTGTTCCGAGGCCATGTCTGTATATGCTAGTCTCATCAAGTGAACCTAAGTGTTCCGCGTGTGTAAATCTGGCTTACACCCGTTGTATGCGAACATTAGAACCTATCACACCCGATCATCACGTGGTGCTTCGGAACAACGATCCTTAGCAACGGTGCACAGTTAGGGTGAACACTTTTCTTGAAATTTTAGTGAGAGATCATCTTATATACTACCGTCGTTCTAGGCAAATAATATGTAAACATGATAAACATCACATGCAATCAATATAGTGACATGATATGGCCAATATCATCTTGCTCATTTGATGTCCATCTTCGGGGAACCATGATCATCACTATCACCGGCACGAGACCATGATCTCCATCATCGTGATTTCCATCACTGTGTCTTCATGAAGTTGTCTCGCCAACTATTACTTCTACTACTATGGCTAACGTTTAGCAATAAAGTAAAGTAATTACATGGCGTTTATGATTGACACGCAGGTCATACAATAAAATAAGACAACTCCTATGGCTCCTGCCGGTTGTCATACTCATCGACATGCAAGTCGTGAATCCTATTACAAGAACATGATCAATCTCATACATCACAATGCATCACATCACATCCTTTGGCCATATCACATCACAAGGCATATGCTGCAAAAACAAGTTAGACGTCCTCTAATTTGTAGTTGCAAGTTTTTACGTGGCTGCTATAGGTTACTAGCAAGAACGTTTCTTACCTATGTCAAAACCACAACGTGATATGCCAATTGCTATTTACCCTTCATAAGGACCCTTTTCATCGAATCCAATCCGACTAAGGTGGGAGAGACAGACACCCGCTAGCCACCTTATGCAACAAGTGCATGTCAGGCGGTGGAACCAGTCTCACGTAAGCGTACCTGTAAAGTCGGACTGGGCCGCTTCATCCCACAATACCGCCAAATCAAGATAAGACTAGTAGTGGTAATCAAATTAACAAAATTGACGCCCACAACTGCTTTGTGTTCTACTCGTGCATAGATTCTACGCATAGACCTAGCTCATGATGCCACTGTTGGGAGACGTAGTAGTAAATCAAAATTTTCCTACGTGTCACCAAGATCTATCTATGGAGAAACCAGCAACGAGTGGGGAGAGATTGCATATTCATACCTTTGAAGATCGCTAAGCGGAAGCGTTACAAGAACGCGGTTGATGGAGTCGTACTCGCAGCGATTGAGATCGCGGTGGATTCCAATCTAAGCACCGAACAACGGCGCCTCCGCGTTCAACACACGTGCAGCCCGGTGACGTCTCCTACGCCTTGATCCAGCAAGGAGGAAGGAGAGGTTAGGGAAGGACTCCGACAGCAGCACGACAGCATGGTGGTGGTGGAGTAGCAAGGTATTCCGACAGGGCTTCGCCTAAGCGCTACGGAGGAGGAAGAAGAGAGGTAGGGCTTTGCCGTGAGAGAGAGAGTTCAGAACTGTTCTCAAAAGGCCAAAACCTCAAATATGTATAGGAGGAGGGAGAGGGAGGTCTGCCTTGTCCCCTCCTCCAAAGAGGAGGGCTTCGGCCGAAGTGAGGATAGAGTCCACCTCCCACAAGGGAGGTGGATCTCCTCTTTTAAAACCCTTTGCCCTTTATCTCCAGATCTCCAGCCGCATGGGCCTTTCTAGAAGGTCTTGGCCACCCCAATAAGCGATGGCACACCTCCTCTAAGGGCCCACAAAGTCCTATGGTCGTCACACCCCTCCCGGGGTTCCTCCTGCACCCTCCCGACACTCCCGGTACAATATCGATGAGCCCGAAAACTTTCCGGTGACCAAAACTGGACTTCCTATATATCAATCTTTACCTCCGGACCATTCCAGAGCTCCTCGTGATGTCCGGGATCTCATATGGGACTCCAAATAACTTTTGGTAATCACGTATACCTTTTCCCTATAACCCTAGCGTCATCGAACCTTAAGTGTGTAGACCCTACGGGTTCGGGAGACACGTGGACATGACCGAGACACTTCTCCAGCCAATAACCACCAGCGGGATCTGGATACCCATGTTGGCTCCCACATGCTCCACAATGATCTCATCGGATGAACCACGATGTCGGCGATTCAATCAATCTCGTATACAATTCCCTTTGTCTATCGGTATGATACTTGCCCGAGATTCGATCGTCGGTATCTCTATACCTTGTTCAATCTCGTTACCGGCAAGTCTCTTTACTCGTTCCGTAATACATCATCCCTTGACTAACTCCTTGGTCACATTGAGCTCATTATGATGATGTCTTACCGAGTGGGCCTAGAGATACCTCTCCGTCACATGGAGTGACAAATCCCAGTCTCGATTCGTGCCAACCGAACAGACACTTTCGAAGATACCCGTAGTGCACCTTTATAGCCACCCAGTTACATTGTGACGTTTGGCACACCCAAAGCATTCCTACGGTATCTAGGAGTTGCACAATCTCATGGTCTAAGGAAACGATACTTGACATTGAAAAGCTTTAGCAAACGAACTACACGATCTAGTGTTATGCTTAGGATTGGGTCTTGTCCATCACATCATTCTCCTAATGATGTGATCCCGTTATCAACAACATCCAATGTCCATGGTCATGAAACCGTGACCATCTATTGATCAACGAGCTAGTCAACTAGAGGCTCACTAGGGACATGTTGTGGTCTATGTATTCGCACATGTATTACGGTTTTCGGTTAACACAATTATAGCATGAACAATAGACAATTATCATGAACTAGGATATACAATAATAACCATTTTATTATTGCCTCTAGGGCATATTTCCAACACTCTCTACCTTAAGGATTTGTGATAAACCTAAATAAATGTTATTTGGTGTTTGCATTGAGCATGAACGTGATTATATCATGTTTAGTGCAATACGGTTATTCATATAAGTTAGAGAATAATGGTTATTCTGTGTACATGAATAATGCCTTCAATGGCCATGCACCCACTAGGAATGGTTTATTGAATCTTGATCGTAGTAGTACACATGTTCATAACATTGGTACCAAAAGATACAAAGTTAATAATGATAGTACCACATACTTGTGGCACTGCCGCTAAATGTCATATTGGTATAAATCACATGTAGAAACTCCATGCTGATGGATCTTTTGACTCACTCGATTTCAAATCGGTTGAGACATGCGAGCCATGCCTCTTGGGCAAGATGACTAAGACCCCGTCTTCCGGTATGATGGAGCGGGCTAGTGGCTTATTGGAATTAATACATGTTGATGTATGTGGTCCAATGAGTGGTCAACCACACAGTGGATATCGTTATTTTCTTTACCTTCACTGATGATTTGAGTAAATATGGGGATATTTGCTTAATGAAACACGGGTCCGAAATGTTTGAAAGGTTCAAGGAGTTTCAGAGTAAAGTTAAAGATCATCGTGACAAGAAGATAAAATGTCTACGATATGATTGTGGACATGAATATCTGAGTTACGAGTTTGGTATGCAATTTAAGACAATGTGGAAATTGTTTCACAGCTCACGCCTCCTGGAACACCATAGTGTGATGGTGTGTCCGAACGTCGTAGTCGTGCTCTATTAGATATCGTGCGTACTATGATGTCTCTTATCGTTTTGCCACTATCGTTATGGGGTTATGCATTAAAGACAAATCCATTCGCTCTAATAGGGCACCATCTAAGTCTGTTGAGATGACACCGTGAGAATTATGGTTTGACAGAAGCCTAAGTTGTCATTTCTTAATGTTTAGGGCTGCAATGCTTATGTGAAAATGGGTTTTCACCTAATGAGCTCAAACCCAAAGCAGGCAAATGCATCTTCATAGAATACCCTAAGGAGACATTGGGTATACCTTCTATCTCAGATCCAAGCGCAAAAGGTGTTTGTTGCTAAGAACGGGTCCTTTATCGAGAAAGACTTTCTCTCGAAAGAATTGAGTGGGAGGAAGATAGAACTTGACGAGGTGGTTGAACCTTTGTTTCAACCAGAGAGTAGTGCAACACAGAAAGATGTTTCTATGGAGCCTACGTCAGTTGAAAAGGAAGTTAATGATGATGATCATGAAGCTTCGGATCAAGTTACTATCAAACCTCGTAGGTCGACAAGGACGCGTACTTCTCCAGAGTAGTACGGCAACCCTGTCTTGGAAGTCATGTTGTTGGACAACGATGAACCTATGAACTATGGAGAAGGGATGGTGGGCCCGGATTCCAACAAATGGATAGGAGCCATGAAATCCGAGAAAGGATCCATGTATGAAAACCAAGTATAGACTTTGGTAGACTTGCCCGTTGAACGACAGGTCGTTGAGTACAAATGGACCTTTGAGATGAACACAAACGCTAATGGTGAAATGTCACCGTTTATAAAGCTCGACTTGTCGCAAAGAAGTTTCCGCCAAGTTCAAGGAGTTGACTGCGATGAGATTTTCTCATCCGTAACGATGCTAAAAGTCTGTTAAAATTATGTTAGCAGTTGCTGCATTTTTCGATTATGAAATTTGGCGGATGGATGTCAAAACAAGGCTTCCTTAATGGTTTCCGTGAGGAAGAGTTGTATGTGATACAACCAGAAGGTTTTGTCAATCCTAAGGATGCTAAAAGGTATGCAAACTCCAGTGGTCCTTCTATTGACTGGAGCAAGCATCTCGAAGTTGGAATATGAGCTTTGATGAAGTGATCAAACTTTTTGAGTTTATACAAAGTTTATGAGAAACTTGTATTTACAAGAAAGTGAGTGGGAGCACTACAGAATTTCTGATAAGAATATGTAGTTGACATATTATTGATTAGAAATGATGTAGAATTTCTGGAAAGCATAAATGGTTGTTTGGAAAAAAGTTTTTCAAAGGAAGACCTGGATAAAGCTGCCTAATTGTTGGGCATCTAGATTTATAGAGATAGATCAAGACGCTTGATAATAATTTCAATGAGTACATACCTTGACAAGATATTGAAGAAGTTCAATATGGATCAGTCCAAGAAAGGGTTCTTGCCTATATTAGAAGGTGTGAGATTGAGCATAGCTCAATGCCTGACCATGGTAGAAAATAGAGAAACGATGAGTGTCATCCCCTATGCTTCAGCCATAGGCTCTATATAGTATGCCATGTTGTGTACCACACCTGTGTGTGCCTTGCCATGAGTTTGTCAATGGGTACAAGAGAGATCTAGGAGTGGATCACTGGACAGTGATCGAAATTATCCTTAGCAACTAGAGGACTAAGGAAATATTTCTCGATTATGGAGGTGATAAAGAGTTCATCGTAAAGGGTTATGTCGATGCAAGCTTTAACACCAAACCGGATGACTCTTAGTAGAAATCCGGATACGTATAGTGGAGTAGCCATTTGTAATAGCTCCAAGTGGAGTGTGGGAGCAGTATCTATAGTAGGACATAGAAGTTTACAAGGTACACACGGATCTGAATGTCGCAGACCCGTTGACTAAAACCTCTTTCACGAGCAAAACATGATCAAACCCCAGAACTAATTGGGTGTTAATCACATGATGATATGATGACATGGTGATGTAAGTGTTAATGACATGGCGATGTGAACTAGATTATTGACTCTAGTGCAAGTGGGAGACTGTTGGAAATATGCCCTAGAGGTGGTTATTACTATATTTCCTTGTTCATGATAATTGTCTATTGTTTATGCTATAATTGTATTAACCGGAAACCATAATACATGTGTGAATACATAGACCACAACATGTCCCTAGTGAGCCTCTAGTTGGCTAGCTCGTTGATCAATAGATGGTCATGGTTTCATGGCCATGGACATTGGATGTCATTGATAACGGGTTCACATCATTCGGAGAATGATGTGATGGACAAGACCCAATCCAAAGCATTGCACAAGATCATGTAGTTCGTCTGCTAAAGCTTTTCTAATGTCAAGTATCATTTCCTTAGACCATGAGATTGTGCAACTCCCGGGTACCGTAGGAATGCTTTGGGTGTGCCAAATGTCAAAACGTAACTGGGTGGCTATAAAGGTGCACTACAGGTAGCCCCGAAAGTATCTGTTGGGTTAGCACGAATCAAGACTGGGAATTATCACTCCGTTTGACGAAGAGGTATCTCGGGGCCCACTCGGTAATACATCATCACAATGAGCTCAATTTGACTAAGGAGTTAGTCACGGGATGATGTGTTACAGAACGAGTAAAGAGACTTGCCGGTAACGAGATTGAACAAGGTATAGGGATACCGACGATCGAATCTCGGGCAAGTAACATACCGATTGACAAGGGAATTGTATACGGGATTGTTTGTATCACCGACATCGTGGTTCATCCGATGAGATCATAGTGGAACATGTGGGAGACAATATGGGTATCCAGATCCCGTTATTGGTTATTGACCGGAGAGGTGTCTCGGTCATGACTGCATGGTTCCCGAACCCGTAGGGTCTACACACTTAAGGTTCGATGACGCTAGGGTTATATGGGAATAGTGTACATGGTTACCGAAGGTTGTTCGGAGTCCCGCATGATATCTCAGACATCACGAGGAGTTCCGGAATGGTCCGGAGGTAAAGATTAATATATAGGAAGTGAGGAATTGATCATCGGAAGTGTTCCGGGCATCATCGGTAACGTACCGGGACCACCAGAAGGGTTCCGAGGGTCCATCGTGTGGGGCCACCGTTACCAGAGGGCTGCGTGGGCCGAAGGTGGGAGGGAACCATCCCCTAGGTGGGCTGGTGCGCCTCCCATAAGGGCCCAAGGCGCAGCAAAGGTGGAAAGGGGGGCTAACCATAACGCAGATGGGCCCTAGGGCGCCTCCCCCCTCTCTCCCTCTCTTGGCTGCCGCCCAAGACCCATCTAGGGTTGGCCGCCAGCCCTAGGGTGGGAACCCTAGGGGCTGCACCCCCCCCCTCCACCTCCTCCTATAAATAGAGAGGCCTAGGGGCTGTTTGGAAGATACCAATCTCACTCGGGCAGCCCCTCTCCTCCTCCTCCTCCGTAGTCCTTATTGAAGCAATGTCAGAGTTGCCACGATGCTCCACCTCCACCATGCCATCGTGCTGTTGTTGGAGCGGTATCCCTCAACCTCTCCTTCCTCCTTGCTGGATCTAGGTGTAGGAGACGTCATCGGGCTGCACGTGTGTTGAACACGGAGGCGCCGTTATTCGGCGCTTAGATCGGAATCGACCGCGATCTGAATCGCTGCGAGTACGACTCCACCAACCGCGTTCTCATAATGCTTCCGCTTTGCGATCTTCAAAGGTATGGAGATGCACTCAAACCCCTTACTCGTTGATGGTTTCACATAGATAGATCTTGGTGATACATAGGAAAATTTTGAATTACTACTACGTTCCCCAACAAATTCCGCTTCCAGTGAGCGGTACCCTTGCAATAAAAGCACTCAGCCTTAGGCTTGGGTCCATTCTTGTTCTTCTTCCCGGCAACTTGCTTACTGGGCGCGGCAATTGCTTTGCCGTCCTTCTTGAAGTTCCTCTTACCCTTGCCTTTCTTGAAACTAGTGGTCTTATTGACCATCAACACTTGATGCTCCTTTTTGATCTCGACCTCCGCTGATTTCTGCATCGAGTACAACTCAAGAATGGACTTCTCCATACCCTGCATGTTGTAGTTCATCACAAATCTCTTGTAGCTAGGTGGAAGCGACAGGAGGATTCTGTCAATAACTGAGTCATCCGGAAGATTAACTCCCAGCTGAGACAAACGGTTGTGCAACCCAGACATTTTGAGTATGTGCTCGCTGTCAAAACTATTTTCCTCCATCTTACAACTAAAGAACTTGTCGAAGACATCATATCTCTCGACCCGGGCATGAGCTTGGAAAACCAATTTCAGCTCTTGGAACATCTCATATGCTCTGTGTTGCTCAAAACTCTTTTGGAGCCCCGGTTCTAAGATGTAAAGCATGCCGCACTGAACCAGGGAGTAATCATCACAACGCGACTGCCAAGCGTTCATAACGTCTTGAGTTGCGGGGAAGACGGATGCGTCACCTAGTGGTGCATCAAGGACATACAATCTCTTGGAAGCTATGAGGATGATCCTCAAGCTACGGACCCAGTCTACATAGTTGCTTCCATCGTCTTTCAGCTTGGTTTTCTCTAGGAATGCGTTGAAGTTGAGGGCAACATTAGCGTTGGCCATTGGATCTACAATATAGATTGTAAAGATAATTTTAGACTAAGTTCATGATAATTAAGTTCACATAATCAAATTATTTAATGAACTCCCACCTAGATAGAGATCTCTCTAGTCATCCAAGTGACATATGATCCACGTCAACTAGCCTGTGTCTGATCAGCACATGAGACGAACTAGTCATCAATGGTGAACATCTCCATGTTGATCGTATCTTCTATACGACTCATGTTCGACCTTTCGGTCTCCCGTGTTCCGAGGCCATGTCTGCACATGCTAGGCTCATCAAGTCAACCTAAGTGTTCCGCGTGTGTAAATCTGGCTTACGCCCGTTGTATGCGAATGTTAGAACCTATCACACCCGATCATCACGTGGTGCTTCGGAACAACGATCCTTAGCAACGGTGCATAGTTAGGGTGAACACATTTCTTGAAATTTTAGTGAGAGATCATCTTATTAAGCTACCATCGTTCTAAGAAAATAAGATGTAAACATGATAAACATCACATGCAATCAATATAGTGACATGATATGTCCAATATCATCTTGCTCCTTTGATCTCCATCTTCGGGGCACCATGATCATCATTGTCACTGGCACGACACCATGATTTCCATCATTGTGTCTTCATGAAGTTGTCTCGCCAACTATTACTTCTACTACTATGGATAATGGTTAGCAATAAAGTAAAGTAATTACATGGCGTTTATGATTGACACGCAGGTCATACAATAAATTAAGACAACTCCTATGGCTCCTGCCCGTTGTCATACTCATCGACATGCAAGTCGTGAATCCTGTTACAAGAACATGATCAATCTCATACATCACATATATCACATCACATCCTTTGTCCATATCACATCACACGACATATGCTGCAAAAACAAGTTAGACGTCCTCTAATTTGTTATTGCAAGTTTTTACGTGGCTGCTATAGGTTTCTAGCAAGAACGTTTCTTACCTACGCCAAAACCACAACGTGATATGCCAATTTCTATTTACCCATCATAAGGACCCTTTTCATCAAATCCGATCCGACTAGAGTGGGAGAGACGGACACCCGCTAGCCACCTTATGCAACAAGTGCATGTTAGGCGGTGGAACTAGTCTCACGTAAGCGTATGTGTAAAGTCGGTCTCGGCCGCTTCATCTCACAATACCACCAAATCAAGATAAGACTAGTAACGACAAGCAAATTGACAAAATCGACGCCCACAACTGCTTTGTGTTCTACTCGTGCATAGATTCTACGCATAGACCTAGCTCTGATATCACTGTTGGGAGACGTAGTAGTAAATCAAAAAAATTCCTACGTGTCACCAAGATCAATCTATGGAGAAACCAGCAACGAGCAAAGGGGAGTGCATCTTCATACCTTTGAAGATTGCAAAGCGGAAGCGTTACTAGAATGTGGTTGGTGGAGTCATACTTGCAGCGATTCAAATCGCGGTGGATTTCGATCTAAGCGCCGAACAACGGCGCCTCCGCGTTCAACACACGTGCAGCCTGGTGACGTCTCCTATGCCTTGATCCAGCAAGGAGGAAGGAGAGGGTGAGGGAGAGCTCCGGCATCACGACGGTGTGGTGACGGTGGAGCTACATGGTACTCCGGCAGGGCTTCGCCAAGCGCTATGGAGGACGAGGAGGTGGAGAGGTAGGGCTGCGCCGAGAGAGAGATGCTTGTCTCCGGCAGCCCCAAGGGCTCCACTATATATAGGAGGAGTAGGATGAGGGAGGGTGCAGCCCCTAGGGTTCCCACCCTAGGGCTGGCGGTAGCCCTAGATGGCTCCTGGTGCGGTGGCCAGAGAGGGAGAAGGAGGGGCGGCGCCCTAGGTGGGCCTAGGGCCCATCTGCCCCTAGGGTTTGCCCCCCTCCCACCTAGTGTTGCGCCTTGGGCCCTTGTGGGAGGTGCACCAGCCCACCTAGGGGCTGGTTCCCTCCCACCTGCAGCCCATGCAGCCCTCTGGTGCTGGTGGCCCCACACGGTGGAGCCCCGGAACCCTTCCGGTGGTCCCGGTAGTTTATCGATGATGCCCAAAACACTTCCGGTGACCAAAACCTCACTTCCTATATATGAATCTTTACCTCTGGACCATTCCGAAACTCACCATGACGTACAGGATCTCATCCGGGACTCCGAACAACCTTTGGTAACCATGTACACAATTTCCCTATAACCCTAGCGTCATCGAACCTTAAGTGTGTAGACCTTACGGGTTCGGGAGGCATGTAGACATGACCGAGACACCTCTCCGATCAATAACCAACAGAGGGATCTGGATACCCATGTTGGCTCCCACATGCTCCATGATGATCTCATCGGACGAACCACGATGTCGGGGATTCGATCAATCCCGTATACAATTCCCTTTGTCTACCGGTATGACACTTGCCCGAGATTCAATCGTCGGTATCCATATACCTTGTTCAATCTCGTTACCGGCAAGTCTTTACTCGTTCCGTAACACATCATCCTATGGCTAACTCCTTAGTCACATTGAGCTCATTACGATGAAATATTACCGAGTGGGCCCAGAGATACCTCTCCGTCACACGGAGTGACAAATCCCAGTCTCGATTCGTGCCAACCCAACAAATACTTTCGGGGATACCCGTAGTGTACATTTATAGCCACCTAGTTATGTTGTGACGTTTGGCACACCCAAAATATTCCTATGGTATCCGGGAGTTGCACAATCTCATGGTCTAAGGAAACGATACTTGACATTAGAAAAGCTTTAGCAGACGAACTACACGATCTTGTGCTATGCTTAGGATTGGGTCTAGTCCATCACATCATTCTCCTAATGATGTGATCCCGTTATCAATGACATCCAATGCCCATGGTCATGAAACCATGACCATCTATTGATCAACGAGCTAGCCAACTAGAGGCTCACTAGGAGCATGTTGTGGTCTATGTATTCACACATGTATTACGGTTTCTGGTTAACACAATTATAGCATGAATAATAGACAATTATCATGAACAAGGAAATATAATAAGAACCATTTTATTATTGCCTCTAGGGAATATTTCCAACACATTCGTCTCTATGGCAAGGGCTTGGGGGCCCGTCGGAGCCTGTTGCCCCCCGTCAAGCTTGGCGTCGACCCCGGCAACTCCCGTGCCGTCAGCTTCCGAGAGCTCTGCAGGGAAGTATTGGCCGGAATTCAACTTCCCTCTCTTGTTCTGCTTTGCCGATGATGATACGGATGGCCGAGTCAGTTGGAGCACAAAAGTCCTTGGTTTCACAAGTAACTTGAGGGCGGCACGCTTCGACAGTTCGTCTGCAACACTATTCTCTACACGAGGAACATGCTTTGTTTGGAGACCGTCAAAGCGCTCCTCCAACTTCGTCACTTCATTTACGTAAGCTTCCATCAACGGGCTCTAATAATCTTTATTGACCTGCTTGACGACAAGCTGCGAATCTCCCTTGACTATGAGCTTCTTGATCCCAAGGTCTGCCGCAATTCTGAGACCGGCAAGCAGCCCCTCATATTCTGCGGTGTTGTTTTGTCAACCTCTCTGGGGGAAAGTGCATCTAAATTACTTATTTGAGGTGCTCTCTGGTGGGTGCGACAAGCAGCACGCAAACGCTGACTCCCTGCAGGGAGAAAGCCCCATCAAAATACATAACCCATTCTTGGCTCGCTTCCTTGCCGGGGAGGGTCATTTCTTGGATCTCTTCATCTGGCATTGGAATCCATTTTGCAATGAATTCTGTCAAGGCTCTGCTCTGGATGGTTGAAGTGCTTTCAAACTTGAGGCCAAAGCTTGACAACTCCAAAGCCCACTCCACAATCCTGCCGGTCGCGTTTGGGTTTCGCAAAATCCATTGCAGCGGAAAGCGAGTGACGACGGTAATTTCATGTGCTTGGAAATAATGGCGCAGTTTCCTTGAGGCCATGAGGAGGCCAAAAAGTAACTTTTGCATGCCAGAGTATCTTGACCTAGCACCTTGCAAAAGGGAGCTGACAAAATACACTGGGCGCTGAACCATCTTCTTCTTCTGTGTTAATTCGTTCATCTGCATAGACCCTGACTTGTCGGCATCAGATCCTGCCGGGGGAGACCCCGGTTTGTCGCTTGGCGGTCCTGCTTCTGTCGCTGCTTCTTCATCGACTTTTCTCTACGCCACTAACATAGCACTGGCCACTTGATTCATTGCCACCAAATATAGCAACAACGGCTCTTGTGGTCTAGGCGTGACTAGTATTGGCGGAGAGGAGACGTATCTCTTCAAATCCTGCAGCGCGGCCTCCGCTTCCGAAGTCCAATTAATTGGACCCGCCTTCTTCAAGATTATGAAAAAGGGCAGGGCACGCTCAACAGACTTTGAGATGAACCTACTCAAAGCCACAACGCAGCCGCCAAGATGACGCACATCCATGACGTGTTTTGGTGCTTCAATCTACTCAATTGCTTCGATCTTGTCGGGGTTCACCTAGATCCAGCGCTGAGATACAAAGAACCCGAGAAGCTTGCCGAACGTAACACCAATCACACACTTGTCAGGATTGAGCTTCAAGTTGATCTTGCGCAGATTTGCAAACGTCTCTTCTAGATCTCATATGAGTGTTGCTTTGTCCTTGGTTTTAACCACTATGTCGTCCATATAGGCTTCCATGTTTCTATGCAGCTGAGGCTCAAAACCATTCTGGACTGCTCTTGCAAATGTCGAACCAGCACTTTTCAACCCAAAAGGCATACGTACAAAGCAATGTGTACCACATGGGGTGATAAATGCAGTCTTCTCTTCGTCTTCCTTGGACATGAAGATCTGGTGATATCCCGCATAAGCGTCGAGGAATGACAACAGATCACAGCCTGCAGTGGAGTCCACAATCTACTCGATGCGCGGCTAGGGGAAAGGATCTTTTGGACAGGCTTTATTGAGATCTGTATAATCAATGCACAACCTCCATTTTCCATTCGCCTTGCACACCACAACTGGATTGGCTAACCATGTTGGATGGAGCACTCCTCTGACCAAGCCTGCCGCTTCCAATTTCCTGATTTCCTCGGTAATAAATTCTTGCTGCTCCAAGGCTTCTTTCCTAACCTTCTACTTGACAGGCCGCGCATGAGGACAGACAGCAAAGTGGTGCTCAATTACCTCCCTAAGAACACCGGGGACATCAGATGGTTGCCACGCAAACACATCGACGTTCGCCCGCATGAAGGCAATGAGCGCGCTTTCCTATTTTTTGTCAAGGGTGAAACTTATGGTGAAAGTTCCTCCTGTACCATCCTCCTTGACGGACACCTTCTTGGTTTATGGTGGAGCTGCCTTCGATTTCTTGTTCTTGCCGTTGGACCTCTCTGGCACATAGTCAAAGGGAGGGCAACACTCCGAAGAGGTGCGCTTGTCAAAATGTGCACCAAAGGTCTTGTCAGTCTTCTTCCCCCACGGAGCTTTAGCGGCAGGAGCAGGTGCTTTGGCGGCAGGTGCTGCAACCGCCTCCCGGTAAAGTTGGTCAGCACAGATAAGTGCGTCCTTCTTGTCAGAGTTGATTGTGATGACGTTGATCGGCTCGGGCATCTTCAACACATTATAAGCATAGTGTGATGCTACCATGAACTTGGCCAGTGATGGCCGTCCAAGAATTCCATTATATGGCAATGGTATCTTGGCGATGTCGAAAACAATCTTCTCTGTCCTGGAGTTCATGTCACTGCCGAATATTACTGGCAGGGTGACCTTGCCCTTCGGCTGAGTCCTTCCTGGATTGATCCCCTGAAAAGTGCCCGTCTCTTCGAGATCTTCATCAGGAATTTGCAACCTCTTGATAACCTCACGCGAGATCAGATTCAAACCGTCCCCACCGTCAACTAGCATTTTCGTCACCTTGAGGTTGCGAATTGTTGGCGAAACCAACAATGGCAGACACCCGACCGCAGTCGTGCGATCAGGGTGATCCTCGACGTCGAAAATGATAGGCGCGTGAGACCATCTCAGTGGTTTCCGGGCTTCAACAGATGGCTCTGTTGCATTAATCTTGCGTGTCCACTGCTTGAATTGGCAGCGGGAAGAATTCAACGAGGCACCCCCGTCGACGCACATGACGTCTATAGCCCTCTGAAATTCATGCTCGCTGGACTCATCGTCCTCTTCGTTGCCGTCATCATCCTCCTCTTTCTTGTCGCGGCCTCAAGCGGGCCTCTCCTACTACTTGGCCTTGCCGTGGCGACCTCCTCGGCCACCATATTTGTTGTCGGACCCATCTGCACCTTCTTGGGCCTTCCCCTTGTCTCGCCTTACGTACTCAGCTTTCTGCCTCTCAGCGAACTGCTCAACTTGTCGGCAGTTTTGGAGATCGTGGCCCTTGGTGTGATGAATCTTGCAATACTACTTGTCGGAGCCCTCCAGCTTGTCGAAAGCCATCAAGTCCTGACAAGAGGCGCACCCGACAACATCCTTGTCGGGGCTGTCAACCTTAGTCTTCTTGGCGGGGTTAGGGTTGCCGGATTCCTCGACGGCACGCACGGCCTTGTCCTTACGTTTCTTGTTTCGTCGTCAGACTTTCCTTGCCGGGGCGGTGGTGTCTTTGTCAGAGTCGACTCCAGCACCGGTATCCTTGCCGGGAAGTCTCCTCCCTTGTTTAGCTCGAGCACATCTATCGGCCAGAGCATAGAGCTCGGCGACGTCCTTAACTTTGTTCATCGCCAGCTCTTCGTGCATCCTGTGGTTACACATGTTTTGATGAAACACGCTGATAACAACAGCAGGATGAACGTCTGGCATGTTGTGATGTATTCAGTTGAATCTCTGAATGTACTTGCGCAAGGTTTCACCTTCCTTTTGGGGGATGATATGCAAATCGCTTGCTTGGCCAGGAGCTTGGTGGCCTCCAGTAAAGGCGCCAACAAACTCATGGCACAGGACTGCCGAGGAAGAAATGGAATTCTCTGGAAGATGCATCAACCACGACCTGACGTTGGGCTTGAGCACCAATGGTAAGTAGTTGGCGAGTATCTTGTCATCGTGAGCCCCGGCGGCTTGCACTACAATGGTGTAGATGCTCAACAACTCCGATGGGTGGTCTTGCCGTCGTATTTCTTCGGTATCTCCAGTTTGAACGACCGGGAATTGGGCCACTGGACTCGCTGTAGCTCACGGGTAAACGTTGGACAACCCACCTCATAAGGTAGGTCGACAGGATACCCCGACGCAGGCTTGTATACAGTGGGTCCCCCGCGCTTATTAGATTGATGGCGCGTTTCCATTCGCCGCTCGATGGTGGTCTGAGCGTCCTCTTTGGTTCACTCCCGAAGAATATGACGTTGATCGCGGCGAGTTCGCAGATCAGACGATGTCGTGGAGTCGTCACCTCCAGTGCCGACCGGTCGAGTCAGAGACCGCTGTTGTCACTACGGAGGAGAGTGCACCGTGGTCGTGCCACCTCCGGCCTTGTCGCCATTGGTGCGCGCTGACTCGATGGACCATTGTTGCGAAGGCTCCGCCCACTGCAGCCCATCCCTACCAACGAAGCTGACGAGACTCTGGATAGTAGCTCTCCACTCATCATGCTTCTCCGTCGCAGGAGGGAAGTTCAGGAGTATCTTTGCTCGTGCCAATGCTTCTCCTGATGAAGTTGGCAGCGGGAGGTGCGATGATCGCGAGGTGCTCTGACTCCTAACCGTGTTAGAAGGAGCTCCACCACGGTCCCGCGACCGCGTGCCGTCTCCACTGACATTTTGGCACGCATGTTGGTCCCGCGCATCTCGAGAGTGATGCGCGGGAGCCTTTCCATGGGGGTGCCTGGAACCACCAACGTTGTGCTGCTTCTCATCATGTGCGACCTGAGAAGGCCGCGGCGTATGTGCTGGCGTAGGTGTCTTGGAAGGCGCCCTTCCATCCCTGGAGTTCACTATGCCGCCTGTAGGTCGCACGGCTCCGTCTTGAGATCCAGCGACGTGTGGATCACCGTTGTCGTTGCGAATGGTGCCGCTGGCTTGCCCTTGATCACCAGAAAGTCATGGAGGTTCGGAACCTCTGCGTGCATCCACACTGCCGCTCGTCTGAGTGGCTATGGGCGCGCAGGATGTGGACAAGTCAACAACCGTGAAACCCTTCTTCTTGGGGGCCATGGCGATGAAGACAATGAAGGAACTAGCGCATTGATCATTGGATCAGGTTCACACAACCTCTAGCCCCCTACCTGGCGCGCCAAATATGTCAGGGCATGACACCTATGGGATCGCGTGGATCCCTTTGTGGTTCGGCGGGGTGACGGTATGTGCAAAGAGCAGATCAGACGAACGGTGCGAGGGGAGATTTTACCCAGGTTCGAGCCGCTGAGAAGCGTAAAACCCTACTCCTGCTTTAGTGTATTATGGGTGTTTTTAGGGTTCTGGCTACAGGAGCGCTACAAGCTGCTACGCGCATGAGCCAGAAGGTGGAAGAAGCCAAAACTCCCCTCTCGTAACACCTTGGGTCTCGTTTTATATGATTAAGGGGTCTCCACTACGGCATACAGTGTATGCATGAGGTGTACAGTGCTACAGTGGTAGCATACCTAACAGTGACGGTGTAAGACAAATGCATTTAATGCTCCGTCAGGTGTCCCTGACCTTCTACGGGACGGGACGGGAGCCCGTCCCCTCGGCACCGCTTCACCTCTCCATCGCCGGCGCGTCGACACGTATCCTGGTGGGTTGACACCTGGCCTCTACGCAAGCAGGGTGGCGAGGCCTTGTTGGGTGCACTCCTTGTTGGGGCTTCACATGCCACCCCTGGCAAGATCTTGCCGGGGTTCCAACCTTTGGACTTCGGTCTTGTGCTTGTTGACTTGAATGTTTCTTGATGTCTTTGTATTTTCTTCTAGCAGTCCCCTGGTAGGCCTCGCTGCTGGTGTAGCTACAACTGCCCGTGCACAAGTATGGGGTACTAAAATCCCAAACTTTAGTACACCAACAAAAGACACAAAACATGATTACTACAGTAGCTTAATCATGAGAACACATAAAAATAGAAGGTAAAAGTGTTGGGTTGTCTCCCAACAAGTGCTTTTCTTTAATGCCTTTTAGCTAGGCATGATGATTTCAATGATGCCCGTATAGGAATAGTATTTGAAACATGTAAGAGAGCATCATGAATCTCATGAAAAGCATATTAAGTCTAACCCACTTCCTATGCATAGGGATTTTGTGAACAAACAATTTATGGGCACAAGAATCATCTAGTATAGGAAGGCAAAACAAGCATGACTTTAAAACTTTGAACACGTAGGGAGGAAACTTCATATTATTGCAATTCCTACAAGCATATGTTCCTCCCTCATAATAATTTTCAGTAACATCGTGAAGGAATTTCACAATATAACTATCACATACATCATTCTTTTCATGATCTACATGTTGGGAGACGTAGTAGTAAATCAAAAAAAATCTACGTATCACCAAGATCTATCTATGGAGAAACCAACAATGAGTGGGGAGATATTGCTTCTTCATACCTTTGAAGATCGCTAAGCGGAAGCGTTACAAGAACGCGGTTGGTGGAGTCGTACTCGCAGCGATTCAGATCGCGGTGGATTCCGATCTCAGCGCCGAACAACGGCGCATCCGCGTTCAACACACGTACATCTCAGTGACGCTCCTGCACCTTGATCCAGCAAGGAGGAGGGAGAGGTTGAGGGAGAGCTCCGGCAGCACGACGGCGTGGTGACGGTGGAGCTACGTGAACTCCGCCAGGGCTTCGCCAAGCGCTACGGAGAACGAGGAAGAGGAAGGGTAGGGCTGCGTCGAGAGAGAGAGAAGTCGTATCCCAAATCAGCCCAAACCCTTGCATATATATAGGAAGAGGGAGAGGCAGGGCTGCCTTGGCCCCTCCTCCAAGGAGGAGGGCTTCGGCCGAAGCTAGGGAAGAGTCCACCTCCCACAAGGGAGGTGGATCTCCCTCCTTTCAAACTCCTTTTGCCTTATCCCTTGATCTCCAGCCGCATGGGCATTTATAGAAGGTCTTGGCCAGCCCAAAAAGGGCTGGCACACTTCCTCTAAGGGCCCACGAAGTCCTATGGTCGTCACACCCCTCCCGGGGGTCCTCCGGCACCCTCCCGGCACTTCCGGTACGCTATCGATGAGCCCGAAAACTTTCCGGTGACCAAAACTGGACTTCCTATATATCAATCTTTACCTCCGGACCATTCCAGAGCTCCTTGTGACGTCCTGGATCTCATACGGGACTCCGAACAACCTTCGGTAATCATGTAAACCATTTCCCTATAACCCTAGCGTCATCGAACCTTAAGTGTGTAGACCCTACGGGTTCAAGAGAAACGTAGACATGACCGAGAGACCTCTCTGGTCAATAACCAACAGCGGGATATGGATACCCATGTTGGCTCCCACATGCTCCACGATGGTCTCATCGGATGAACCACGATGTCGGGGATTCAATCAATCTCGTATACAATTCCCTTTGTCTATCGGTATGATACTTGCCCGAGATTCGATCGTTGGTATCTCTATACCTTGCTCAATCTCATTACCGGCATGTCTCTTTACTCATTCTGTAACACATCATCCCGTGGCTAACTCCTTAGTCACATTGAGCTCATTATGATGATGTCTCACCGAGTGGGCCCAAAGATACCTCTCCGTCACACGGAGTGACAAATCCCAGTCTCGATTCGTGCCAACCCAACAGACACTTTCAAAGATACCCGTAGTGCACCTTTATAGCCACCCATTTACGTTGTGACGTTTGGCACACCCAAAGAATTCCTATGGTATCCGGGAGTTGCACAATCTCATGGTCTAAGGAAACGATACTTGACATTGAAAAGCTTTAGCAAACGAACTACACGATTGTAGCGACCCGACTCAAAACGAGTCAAGCCTCTGTGTTTTCTGTGCCATTCCTGGATCAGTATGCTAGCACACACAGTACATCAATGTATATATCAAAGTGCAATCACATGGAATTAACGTAAAACTGATATATACCTTAAAATAGCAATGGATACAGTCAACGGGAGTGGAGTCCCAATAACACCAACGGCAATTTGAGTGCGGACCGTAACCCTGAATCGTACTCTTACCCGTCGTAGAAGAGTATCTGCAACATAAGACGTTGCAGCCGTGTAGGTCAGTACATGGAATGTACTGGCAAGATCACCATAGAAGAACAGAAGAATAAAGACTATTCTATATGCAAAGGCTTTGTGGCTTTGTATCTAAGTTTTTGCGTAAAAGCTGATTTTTATTTTTCCTACAACAAAGGAATATCAGGAATTTCACTATGGAGTTACCTATCATGACATGGTTCCGCCAACCAATGTCTCAATGCCCAACAAGTATCATAAGTTGCCCACAATTAGTTATCAGTCCAGTGTTGAGAGTTCAGAGATAGATCCAAGTCCAGAGGCTCAAATTGTCCGTAACCGGGGACACGGCTAATCGATTAGGTTTAACTCTGCAGAGTGTTGTGTACTTTACCCACAAGATTCGTTCCCTCCTGGTAAGTCCTCGCACTACATGGTGTTTGAGAACAGGATGAACGAAACATGGTCTTTCAGAGTGCTTGCCTAACTATCCGATAGTGCTCATCCAATCCTAACGTCGACTACATCTCGTAGCACTGCCTAGACAGAGTCACAACAAAGATCAACCAAGCCAGAGCCCATAATGACTTGTGGCTACACAGGTAAGCTTCCAGGCATGAAGTATTCATCCTTCCCTTTGAGTCTGGGTGAGGCTTTCCGCGTGAATACTGGCACATCTCCAGCAACACCTAGGCAAATCCACTGGCTTCTCCAGGGTGCCGTTCCAACCATCCCTCACCCAGTAGTGTGTATTGAAAAACTTGTTTCTCGAGTCTCGAAGTCTTGAGGTCTTGAATATGCAGGTCTTGAAGAAGCCTTCATGAAGTCATTTTTTTGACGTGGAGTCCTCCTTCTCACACCACTCACGAACACTCATACCAGACCCCGTCTACTTTAGCATAGCATTGCACTAACTAGCGTTCCCGGGGCTTTAGTAACAAGTGGTGGGTTCCTACCTCATGCATTCTACTCAACTACAAGAATTTCAATAACACTACGGGAGGGATTTGTTGCATGATGTCACTACATGCAATAAAACATAGGTATGAACAAAATGGTCAAAGTGAACATGCCTGTACTGTTGATGAAGATAAGTATCACTCTCAGAAAATACTTGATAGAACTATACGTCACTCTCCGATGAAATCTATATAATCAAACATTGCATTCATATAAGCAATCATACTAGCAATCAGTACTAACAATCAAAAAGGCAACACCAAACCAAAAGCAACATGGTGGTGATGAAAGGAAATACTTAAGACAAAACTCAAATGACAAAACTACATCAACACAACTAAGGTGGTGATGAAGGAAATACTTACGACAAAAGTTAAAATCAACAAAACTTCATCAACACAACCAAAGTTGGTTTTCTCTATAAGTACATCCTAATTTTCAAAAGTAGCAAACAAAAACAAAGTAAATATAACAAAAATATTTTAGTAAAAGAATTACTTTTGAAGAACAAGTAAGACTTATGAAAACAAAACTCTAAACAACAAAGGTTTTTGTCTAATAGACTTAACAACAAGTAAAACCAACAAAATAAATAACAAAATACATAACAACTCAGTTAATAGAAAGTAAAACTTTGTAAAACAATTATTTTAAACATTTTCAAAAAAGAACTCAACTAGCAATACTAGAGCATCTCAACAAAACAAAACAAGACAAAGTATGGGCTCTAAGTTTAGGTGGCTAAACTATTATTAATATAAAACAAAACTATTTTTTTTGTAACCAAACTAATAGTTAACAGAAAAGAATTAATAAAAACTTTATTATAAACTAGGATTAAATCATACAAAACTTTTGTGAAAAGGATTTCTACTAAAACTAAGTTGTTTTATCAAACATTACCTAATGAAGAATAATATAGTTTTCCTACAACAATAGAGTAAAACTAAACTATTTTTATTAACAAAATATTTCTTAACATAAAGGAATTACTAAAAACTTTATTTGAAAACAGAATCTAATTACTTAAAACTTTTGTTAAATGAAATATTACTAACTAGTTTGCTTTTAATAAACTACACCTAATTTAAAAAAAGTATAGGTTCCTACAATAATAATTTAATAAACTAAACAAATTATTTTTGTTAACATAAAGTATAATCCTAAAGTTTAGAACAACAACAACTAATGAACTCTAAAACATAAGTTAAATCAAATTCAGATTTCAAATTAAACCAAAAGAAAATCAAACTAATTAAACTAATAGGAAACTAAAACAGATTCTGTTTTTAGTTAAAAGCCAAATCAAATTTATTCTAAAATTTCTCAAACTTTACTTACTGATAACTAAGATCACTAGTGACAAGTACCAAAAAGAATCAATCAAAAATATATTATTAAACTCAAGTTATTCAGAAAACAAGATTTAAATCAAATCTGTTTAAATTCAAATTTAATTATTCAAATATAGTCAAACTTGGTATCTACAGAAACTAAAGGAAATTTGTGACACAATTCAAAAGAATCAAATTAAAACAACTAAAAACATAAAAGATATGATAAAAACAAAAACAGAACTATTCTGTTTTAAAACAGAAAACAGAAAAAAGAAAATATCTTCCTAACGGACAGGGGGGCTACGTGTCAGGTTCCTATTGGTCGAAAGGTGTGCGCGTTGGAGCTAAATGCATGGACGGCCGATACTTAACAGAAGAAATGGGTCGGCTAAAATTTACTAAAAGAAAACCGTCCGGTTCTTTTTAAAAGAACCGAAGGGGTAAGTTGGGTCTAATCTACGCCGTTCATTCGAGATCAGACGGAGGAGGGTGCTCACCGCGGTGGTGGTGGAGTCTGACGATGGATTCGGTGACAGCGGCGGCTCGGGCGTGGACGGGGACGGTGCTCCGGTGGTCTTCGGCGTCGGGGAAGGGGTCCGGTAGATGCGCGCGAGCACGGCGAAGACGATGGTGGCGTCAGAGGGGCTCGGGGACCACGGGGTTGACGACGGTGAGCTCAGAGGCGGAGGTGGCCTTCGGGTGGTCGACGGGGAGGTAGCTCAGGTGGGTGCAGGGCTCGGGCGAGAGCGCTAGGAGGTGCGCACGGTCGCGGGAGGGTGGATGGTGGGCTCGGGAGGGATCGGGGTGGTCGGGGTGGAGCAGTGGCGCGACAATGGCGTGGCGGCGTCTGGTAGTTCCAACGAGGTATTCCGGCAAGGGGAGGGCACGGGTAGAGGGGTTTCGGAGGGGAAAGGGTAGAAGGGGCCTCGGGCTTTATATAGGAGGGTTCGGGGCTCGAGGGGAGGGACAGGAGAGGGATCTCCGGCGCGGTGTCGCCGGCGATGTCATCGGGGAGGAAATGGAGGAGATGATCGTGACATGGGCTCGGTCGGGCGGTGGGTCCAGACGGTCAGAGAGAGAGAGAGAGAGAGGAGCGGGCGCGCGTCGGTTGGCCGCAAACAAGGAAAGTCGGGAGGGGGATAAGGTAAGTGGGCCGGCCGGCTTTAATAGCCTTTAAAAGATTTTCCTATTTTCTATTTCCAGCGAATGAAATCTAATAAATGGAATTAAATACTTTCCCAAAAATACAAAGTTTTATACCAAAATGACCACGAGAATTAATTCCATTAAGTGAACATTTTTCCTCGGCCAGAATAAATACTTTAGAAAAATTATTTTTTCAGAAAATGCCTAAGTGACTTTATTTATTTTTGCCAATCTTTTTCAAATAACCCCTTGGGTTTTATGATTCAAAAACTTCACAAAATACCCCCTGGTTTGGAGTGTCACATTAATCCTCTCAAAAATTTGTCCAGGGGTTTGAATGCTTTGAAAATTTGAATAGGAACCAAATAGGACATGGATTCCAAAATAATAATTCAGAGGTTTTCAAAAGCACTTTCAAATCCTTCCTTTAAACTTCCAACTCATATTTCATATAATTTGAAGAAGTCCTTTTATCCTCTCTCATGAAAATCATTGAGTTGCATAAAGTTTTTGAATTTGAAATATTTTCAAAATGGAATTCAAATCACATGGGAAGTCATTTTATTCCCTCTCATTCAAAAGTTTTCAAAAGTTTCAAACTTTTCACTCAATTTCAATCACTCAAGCAAACAAAAAATCATTCTAATAATTATTATAACATTCCAACCCAACAGACACTTTCGGAGATACCCGTAGTGCACCTTTATAGCCACCCAGTTGCGTTGTGACGTTTGGCACACCCAAAGCATTCCTATGGTATCCAGGAGTTGCACAATCTCATGGTCTAAGGAAACCATACTTGACATTGAAAATCTTTAGCAAACTAACTACACGATCTTGTGCTATGCCTAGGATTGGGTCTTGTACATCACATCATTCTCCTAATGATGTGATCTCGTTATCAACGACATCCAATGTCCATGGTCATGAAACCGTGACCATCTATTGATCAACGAGCTAGTCAACTAGAGGCTCACTAGGGACACGTTGTGGTCTATGTATTCACACATGCATTACGGTTTCTGGTTAACACAATTATAGCATAAACAATAGACAATTATCATGAACAAGGAAATGCAATAATAACCATTTTATTATTGCCTCTAGGGCATATTTCCAACAGTCTCCCACTTGCACTAGAGTCAATAATCTAGTTACATTGTGATGAATCATACACCCATAGCAATCTGGTGTTGAACATGTTTTGCTCGTGAGAGAGGTTTAGTCAATGGATCTGCGACATTCAGATCTGTATGCACTTACAAATATCTATATCTCCCTCCTAAATGTAATCATGGATGGAGTTGAAGCGGCGCTTGATGTGTCTTGTCTTCTTGTGAAACCTGGGCTCCTTCGCAAGGGCAATAGCTCTAGTGTTGTCACAGAATAGAGTCATCAGGCCTAACGCACTTGGAATTACTCCTAGGTCGGTGATGAACTCCTTCATCCAGACTCCTTCCTTTGCTGCTTCCGAAGCAACTATGTACTCCGCTTCACATGTAGATGCCGCCACGACGCTTTGCTTGCTGCTGCACCAGCTGACTGCCCCTCCATTCAAAACATACATGTATCCGGTTTGCGACTTGGAGTCGTCCGGATCTATGTCGAAGCTAGCATTGACGTAACCCTTTACGACAAGCTCTTCGGCACCTCCATATACGAGAAACATGTTCTTTGTCCTTTTCAGGTACTTCAGGATATTCTTGACCGATGTCCAGTGTTCCACTCTGGGATCACTTTGGTACCTCCCTACCAAACTTATGGCAAGGTTCACATCAGGTCTGGTACACTGCATGGCATACATAATAGAGCCTATGGCTGAAGCATAGGGGATGACACTCATCTCTTCTCTATCCTTTGTCGTGGTCGGGCACTGAGTCGTACTCAATATCACACCCTGTAACACAGGCAAGAACCCCTTCTTGGACTGATCCATATTGAACTTCTTCATTATCTTTTCAAGGTATGTGCTTTGTGAAAGACCTATGAGGCGACTCGATCTATCTCTATAGATCTTAATACCTAATATGTAAGCAGCTTCTCCAAGGTCCTTCATTGAAAAACACTTATTCAAGTAGGCCTTTGTACTTTCCAAGAGTTCTATATCATTTCCCATTATCAGTATGTCATCCACATATAATATGAGAAATGCTACAGAGCTCCCACTCACTTTCTTGTAAATACAGGGTTCTCCATAAACCTATACAAACACAAACGCTTTAATCACTTCATTAAAGCGAATGTTCCAACTCCGAGATGCTTGCATCAACCCATAGATGGAGCGTTGGAGCTTGCATACTTTGTTAGCATCTTTAGGATCGACAAAACCTTCCGGCTACATCATATACAGTTCTTCCTTGAAGAAGCCATTAAGGAATGCCGTTTTACCGTCCATTTGCCAAATCTCATAATCATAAAATGCGGCAATTGCTAACATGATTCAGACAGACTTCAACATCGCTACGGGTGAGAAAGTCTCATCGTAGTCAACTCCTTGAACTTGTCGATAACCCTTAGCGACAAGCCGAGCCTTATAGACGGTCACATTACCATCCGCGTCAGTCTTCTTCTTAAAGATCCATTTATTTTACATGGCTCGCTTATCATCAGGCAAGTCCACCAAAGTCCATACTTTGTTCTCATACATGGATCCCATCTCGGATTTCATGGCTTCAAGCCATTTGTTGGAATCCGGGCCCGCCATCGCTTCTTCATAGTTCGAAGGTTCATCGTTGTCCAACAACATGATCTCCAGGACAGGGTTGGCATACCACTCTGGTGCGGAACGTGTCCTAGTGGACCTTCGACATTCAATAGTAAATTGATCTGAAGTTTCATGATCATCATCACTAACTTCCTCTCCAGCCGGTGCAGGCTCCACAGAAACAACTTCCTGTGCTGCGCTACTCTCCGGTTCGAGTGGAGGTACAACTACCTCATCAAGTTCTATTTTCCTCCCACTTACTTCTTTCGAGAGAAACTCTTTCTCAAGAAAGGATACATTCTTGGCAACAAAGACTTTGCCCTCGGATCGTAGGTAGAAGGTATACCCAATAGTCTCTTTGGGATATCCTATGAAGACGCACTTCTCCGCTTTAGGTTCGAGCTTCTCAGGTTGAAGTTTCTTCACATAAGCATTGCATCCCCAAACTTTTAGAAATGACAGCTTAGGTTTATTTCCAAACCATAATTCATACGGTGTCGTCTCAACGGATTTTGACGGTGCCCTATTTAAAGTGAATGCGGCAGTCTCTAATGCATATCCCCAAAATGATAGCGGTAAGTCGGTAAGAGACATAATAGATCATACCATATCCAATGGAGTGCGATTACGATGTTCAGACACACCATTTCGCTGGGGTGTGCCAGGCGGCGTGAGTTGTGAAACAATTCCACATTTCCTTAGATGCATGCCAAACTCGTGACTTAAATATTCTTCGCCATGATCAGATCGTAGGCACTTTATTTTCCTGTCACGTTGATTCTCTACCTCACTCTAAAATTCCTTGAACCTTTCAAAAGTTCCAGACTTATGTTTCATTAAGTAGACATACCCATATCTACTCAAGTCATCAGTGACGGTGAGAACATAACAGTAGCCACCACGAGCCTCGACACTCATTGGACCGCATACATCGGTATGTATTATTTCCAACAATTCAGTTGCTCGCTCCATTGTTCCGGAGAACGGAGTCTTGGTCATCTTGCCCATGAGGCATGGTTCGCACGTGTCAAATGATTCGAAATCAAGAGACTCCAAAAGTCCATCAGTATGGAGCTTCTTCATGCGTTTGACACCAATATGACCAAGGCGGCAGTGCCACATGTAAGTGGGACTATCATTATCAACCTTACACTTTTTGGTACTCACACTATGGACATGTGTAACATCACGTTCGAGATTCATCAAAAATAAACCATTGACCAGTGGGGCATGACCATAAAACATTTCTCTCATATAAATAGAACAACCATTATTCTCAGATTTAAAGGAGTAGCCATCTCGCATCAAGCGAGATCTAGATACAATGTTCATGCTCAAAGTTGGTACTAAATAACAATTATTAAGGTTTGACACTAATCTCGAAGGTAGATGTAGAGGTAGCGTGCCGACGGCGATCACATCGACCTTGGAACCATTCCCGATGCGCATCGTCACCTTGTCCTTTGCCAGCTTCCGCTTATTCCGCTCCTGCTTGAGTTACAAATGTGAGCAACTGCACCAGTATCAAATAGCCAGGAGCTACTACGAGCGCTGGTTAGGTACACATCAATAACAAGTATATCACATATACCTTTAATGTTGTCATCCTTCTTATCCGCTAAGTACTCTGGGCAGTTCTGCTTCCAGTGACCGGCACCCTTGCAATAAAAACACTCAATCTCAGGCTTGGGTCCATGCTTGTTCTTCTTCTTCCCGGCAACTTGTTTACCGGGCGTGGCAACAGCTTTGCCATCCTTCTTGAAGTTCTTCTTACCCTTGCCTTTCTTGAAACTAGTTGTCTTATTCACCATCAACACTTGATGCTCCTTTTTGATCTCGACCTCTGCTGATTTCAGCATCGAGTACAACTCAGGAATGGACTTCTCCATCCCTTGCATGTTGTAGTTCATCACAAAGCTCTTGTGGCTAGGTGTAAGCGACTGGAGGATTCTGTCAATGACCGAGTCATCCGGGAGATTAACTCCCAGCTGAGTCAAGCGGTTGTGTAGCCCAGACATCTTGAGGATGTGCTCACTGACAGAACTATTCTCCTCCATCTTACAGCTGAAGAACTTGTCAGAGACGTCATATCTCTCGACCCGGGCATGAGCTTGGAAAACCAGTTTCAGCTCTTGGAACATCTCATATGCTCCGTGTTGCTCAAAACGCTTTTGGATCCCCGGTTCTAAACTGTAAAGCATGCCGCACTGAACAAGGGAGTAATCATCGCAGCGAGAATGCCAAGCGTTCGCAATGTCTTGCTCTGCTAGGAGAAGGGGTGGGTCACCTAGTGGTGCATCAAGGACATACAATTTCTTGGAAGCTATGAGGATGATCCTCAAGCCACGGACCCAGTCCGCATAGTTGCTTCCATCATCTTTCAGCTTGGTTTTCTCTAGGAACGCGTTGAAATTGAGGGTGACATTCGCGTTGGCCATTGGATCTACAATATAGATTGTAAAGATAATTTTAGAATAAGTTCATGATAATTAAGTTCACATAATCAAATTATTTAATGAACTCCCACTTAGATAGACATGTCTCTAGTCATCTAAGTGACACATGATCCATGTCAACTAGCCCGTGTTCGATCATCACGTGAGACGGACTAGTCATCCATGATGAACATCTCCATGTTGATCGTATCTTCTATACGACTCATGTTCGACCTTTCGGTCTTCCGTGTTCCGAGGCCATGTCTGCACATGCTAGGCTCGTCAAGTCAACCTAAGTGTTCCGCGTGTGTAAATCTGGCTTACACCCGTTGTATGCGAACGTTAGAACCTATCACACCCGATCATCACGTGGTGCTTCAGAACGACGATCCTTAGCAACGGTGCATAGATAGGGTGAACACTTCTCTTGAAATTTTATTGAGAGATCATCTTATTTACTACCGTCGTTCTAAGCAAATAAGATGTAAACATGATAAACATCACATGCAATCAATATAGTGACATGATATGGCCAATATCATCTTGCTCCTTTGATCTTCATCTTCTGGGCACCATGATCATCACTGTCACCGGCACGACACCATGATCTCCATCATTGTGTCTTCATGAAGTTGTCTCGCCAACTATTACTTCTACTACTATGGCTAACGTTTAGCAATAAAGTAAAGTAATTACATGGCGTTTATGATTGACACGCAGGTCATACAATAAAATAAGACAACTCCTATGGCTCCTACCGGTTGTCATACTCATCGACATGCAAGTCATGAATCCTATTACAAGAACATGATCAATCTCATACATCACAATGCATCACATCACATTCTTTGGCCATATCACATCACAAGGCATATGCTGCAAAAACAAGTTAGACGTCCTCTAATTTGTAGTTGCAAGTTTTTACGTGGCTGCTATAGGTTTCTAGCAAGAACGTTTCTTACCTACGCCAAAACCACAACGTGATATGCCAATTGCTATTTACCCTTCATAAGGACCCTTTTCATCGAATCCAATCCGACTAAGGTGGGAGAGACACACACCCGCTAGCCACCTTATGCAACAAGTGCATGTCAGGCGGTGGAACCAGTCTCACGTAAGCGTACGTGTAAAGTCGGTCCGGGCCGCTTCATCCCACAATACCGTCGAATCAAGATAATACTAGTAGTGATAAGCATGTTAACAAAATCGAGGCCCACAACAACTTGTGTTCTACTCGTGCATAGATTCTACGCATAGACCTAGATCATGATGCCACTGTTGGGAGACGTAGTAGTAAATCAAAAAAATTCTATGTATCACCAAGATCTATCTATGGAGAAACCAGAAACAAGTGGGGAGAGATTGCATCTTCATACCTTTGAAGATCTCTAAGCGGAAGCGTTACAAGAACGCGGTTGATGGAGTCGTACTCGCAGCGATTCAGATCGCGGTGGATTCCGATCTCAGCGCCGAATAACGGCGCCTCCGCGTTCAACACACGTACAGCCCGGTGACGTCTCCCACACCTTGATCCAGTAAGGAGGAGGGAGAGGTTGAGGGAGAGCTCCGGCAGCATGACGGCGTGGTGACGGTGGAGCTATGTGAACTCCGCCAGGGCTTCGCCAAGCGCTTCGGAGAACGAGGAACAGGAAGGGTAGGGCTGCGCCGAGAGGGAGAGAAGTCGTGTCTCAAATCAGCCCAAACCCTTGCATATATATAGGAGGAGGGAGAGGTAGGTCTGCCTTGGCCCCTCCTCTAAGGAGGAGGGCTTCGGCCGAAGCTAGGGAAGAGTCCACCTCCCACAAGGGAGGTGGATCTCCCTCCTTTCAAACTCCTTTTGCCTTATCCCTTGATCTCCAGCCGCATGGGCATTTCTAGAAGTCCTTGGCCAGCCCAAAAAGGGTTGGCACACTTCCTCTAAGGGCCCACGAAGTCCTATGGTCGTCACACCCCTCCCGGGGGTCCTCCGGCACCCTCCCGGCACTCCCGATACACTACCGATGAGCCCGAAAACTTTCCGGTGACCAAAACTGGACTTCCTATATATCAATATTTACCTTCATACCATTCTAGAGCTACTCGTGACGTCCGGGATCTCATCCGTGACTCCAAGCAACCTTCGGTAATCACGTATACCATTTCCCTATAACCCTAGCATCATTGAACCTTAAGTGTGTAGACCCTACGGGTTCGGGAGACACGTAGACATGACCGAGACACCTCTCCGGTCAATAACCAATAGCGGGATCTGGATACCCATGTTGGCTCCCACATGCTCCACGATGATCTCATCGGATGAACCACGATGTCGGGGATTCAATCAATCCCGTATACAATTCCCTTTGTCTATCGGTATGATACTTGCCCGAGATTCGATCGTCGATATCTCTATACCTTGTTCAATATCGTTACCGGCAAGTCTCTTTACTCGTTCCGTAACACATCATCCCATGGCTAACTCCTTAGTCACATTGAGCTCATTATGATGATGCCTCACCGAGTGGGCCGAGAGATACCTCTCCGTCACACGGAGTGACAAATCCCAGTCTCGATTCGTGCCAACCCAACAGACACTTTCGGAGATACTCGTAGTGCACCTTTATAGCCACCCATTTATGTTGTGACGTTTGGCACACCCAAATCATTCCTACGGTATCCGGGAGTTGCACAATCTCATGGTCTAAGGAAACGATACTTGACATTGAAAAGCTTTAGCAAACGAACTACACGATCTTGTGCTATGCTTAGGATTGGGTCTTGTCCATCACATCGTTCTCCTAATGATGTGATCTCATTATTAACGACATCCAATGTCCATGGTCATGAAATCGTGACCATCTATTGATCAACGAGCTAGTCAACTAGAGGCTCACTAGGGACACGTTGTGGTCTATGTATTCACACATGCATTACGGTTTGTAGTTAACACAATTATAGCATGAACAATAGACAATTATCATGAACAAGGAAATACAATAATAACCATTTTATTATTGCCTCTAGGGCATATTTCCAACACTACAAGCATAGAAAATTTATCACTCTCCAATAAGCAATTTCCTTCTCATTCATAATAGTGGGAGCAAACCCAACCAAATAACTATAATGAGATACTTGATTGACATAACCACATTCAATATTAAAATCATGATGATAAGTTTCATGGTTACTATCACTCTTTATAACATACATGTCATCATCATAATCATCATATATAGGAGGCATGCCATAATCATAATAAATTTGCTCATCAAAACTTGGGGGACTAAAAATATCATCTTCATCAAACATAGCATCCCCAAGCTTGTGGCTTTGCTTATCATTAGCATCATGGATATTCAAAGAATTCATACTAACAACATTGCAATCATGCTCATCACTCAAATATTTAGTGCCAAACATTTTAATAACTTCTTCTTCTAACACTTGAGCATAATTTTCCTTTCCATCATTTTCACGAAAGACATTAAAAAGAGGAAGCATATGAGGCAACCTCAATTCCATTTTTTTGTAGTTTTGTTTTATAAAACCAAACTAGTGAATAAACAAGAAACTAAAAGATTCAATAGCAAGATCTAAAGATATACCTTCAAGCACTCACCTCCCTAGCAACGGCGCCAAAAAAGAGCTTGATGTCTACTACACAACCTTCTTTTTGTAGACTCGTGTTGGGACTCTAGGCGCAGAGTTTTGTAGGACAGTGGCAATTTTCCCTCAAGTGGGTGACCTAAGGTTTATCAATCCGTGGGAGGTGTAGGATGAAGATGGTCTCTCTCAAACAACCCTGCAATCAAATACAAGAAATCTCCCCAACACACCCAATACAATGGCAAATTGTATAGGTGCACTAGTTTGGTGAAGAAATGGTGATACAATTGCAATATGGATGGTAGATATAGGTTTTTGTAATCTAAAAATATAAAAACAGAAGGTAACAAGTAACAAAAGTGATCACAAACGGTATTGCAATGCTTGAAAACAAGGCCTAGTGTTCATACTTTCACTAGTGCAATCTCTTAACAATACTAACATAGTTGAATCATATGTAAATCTCTCCCGCGCGACAAAGAGTTCACTCCAAAGTCACAAATAGCGGAGAACAAACGAAGAAATTATTGTAGGGTACGAAACCACCTCAAAGTTATCTTTTTCTGATCAATCTTATGAGCTATCCCTATAAGTGTCATGAACAGCCCTAGAGTTCATACTAAAATAACACCTTAAGATACACATTAACCAAAATCTTAATGTCACCTAGATAGTCCAATGTCACCACAAGTACCCATGGGCTTGATTATACGATATGCATCGCACAATTTTAGATTCATCATATTCAATCCAACACAAAGAACTTAAAAGAGTGCCCAAAAGTTTCTACCGGAGAGTCAAGACAAAAACGTGTGCCAACCCCTATGCATAGATTCCCAACGTTACGGAACCCGCAAGTTAATCACCAAAACATACATCAAGTGGATCAATAGAACATACCATTGTCACCACAAATATCCTATCGCAAGACATACATCAAGTGTTCTCAAATCCTTTAAAGACTCAATCCGATAAGAAAACTTCAAAGGGAAAACTCAATTCATCACAAGAAGATACAGAGGGGAAAACTCCATATGATTCATCTATATTAATAAAGCTCACGGTACATCAAGACCGTGTCATCTCAAGAACACGAGAGAGGGAGAGAGAGATCCAACACATAGCTACTTGTACACACCCTCATCCCCGAGGGTGAACTACTCCCTCCTCATCATGGAGACCGCGAGGATGATGAAGATAGCCTCCGGTGATGGTTTCCCCCTCCGGCAGGGTGTCAGAATGGGCCCCTGATTGTTTTTTCGTGTATACAGAGCCTTGCGGCAGTGGAACTCCTGATATAGGTTTCTTTCTGGGGGTTTCTTGATTTATAGGAGCACTTAGCGTTGGAATCATGTCAAGGGGACTCCTGAGGGGCCCACAAGCCAGGGGTGCGCCCTAGGGGGCGCCCTGGTGGCTTGTGGCCTCTTCGGGACTCCTCTTTGATATCTTTTTGCTCCAGTATTTTTTTATTTTCCAAAAATATTCTCCGTAAATTTTCAGCCCATTCTGAGAACTTTTATTTGTGCACAAAAACAACACCATGGTAGTTCTGCTGAAAATAGTGTCAATCCAGGTTAGTTCTAATAAAATCATACCAAAATCATATAGAATTATTGTAAACATGACATGAATACTTCATAAATTATAGATACGTTGGAGACGTATCAAGCTCCTGGCCCTGATGGGCTGTCTTTTCTGTTTTATCGGAAATTCTGGGACACCGTTAAAAATGACTTTATGTGGATGGTGAAGGACTTTGAAGCTAGATCGTTAGATATCCATAGGTTGAACTTCGCCATAGTCACTCTTATTCCTAAGACTCCTCAAGCTAGAGATATGAAGAACTTCAGGCCAATTGGTCTTAGTAATTGTGTTGTGAAGATTTTATCTAAAGCCATGAACACTAGAGCCTCTCCTCTCTGTGACAAACTCATTTCTATGAACTAAACTGCTTTTATCAAAGGGAGATTCATTTTGGAAAGTGTTGTGATGGCCCATGAAGTTATTCATGAGGTACACAGATCTAGTGCTGGGGGTCAGATTTTAAAGTTCGATTATGAGAAAGCCTATGCTATGGTTAGCTGGGATTTCTTAAAGAAATGCTCCTTTCTAGGGGTTTTGGGGGGAAATGGGTTAATCGGGTTTTCAGTACTCTGTACCAGGGCACTTTTTAGGTCAGGGTTAATGATTCCAATGGGCCACATTTTGTTGGAGAGAAAGGGCTTAAGCAAGGTGACCCTCACTCTCCACTCCTCTTTAATCTGGTAGCAGATGTGTTCACTAAAATGTTGGACAAGGCAGCCAGACATAATTTGATTGCTGGCCTGCTCCCCCATGTCATTCCAAGAGGGGTGATCAACCTACAATATGCTGATGACACTATTCTCTTCTTGGAAGACTCTATGGAATATGCTAAAAATCTTAAATGGATCCTTACTTGCTTTGAGAAACTCTCTGGGCTCAAAATTAACTTTCATAAAAGTGACCTGCATACCCTTCATGTTACTGAAGAGATGTCCAAAGAGTTTGCTCAAATCTTCTCATGTTAGTTTGGGGATTTCCCCTTTAAATATCTAGGTGTTCCTCTTCACTATAAGAAATTGAGGAGGGAAGATTTACAACCTATCATTGATATGATCATCAAGTGTATTGTTGGGTGGCTTGGTAGACATCTTTCTTACAGAGGCAAGTTTATTCTCCTAACTACCTGCCTTGCCAGCATTCCTACCTATCTAATGTCCATCTTGAAATTCCCTAAATGGGCAACTCATGCAATTAACTCTCAGATGTCCCATTTCTTTTGGGGGAATGTTGGTGAGTTCCATAAATATCACCTGGCTAACTGGGGGTTGGTAACCAGGAAAAAAGAGTTTGGTGGACTTGGGGTCCCCAACTTGAATGAATTCAATTTGGCCCTGTTGGCCTCATGGGGCAAAAGATTCTATGATGGGGTAGATAAATATTGGAAGAAAGTGTTATGCTACAAATATGGTGTTAATAAACCAAATCTCTTTTGGTCCAAACCTTTGATGGGTTCTCCCTTTTGGAAAAGTATTACTTGGGCTCTAGGTGCAGCCATGAATTTCATTAAATGGATCACTTGTGATGGTAAAAGCATTGCCTTTTGGCATGATATATGGGTGGGTGAGTGCTCCCTGAAAACTCTTTTCTGGGACTGTTTGATATTTGTCAACAACAAGAGGCCACTATTGCTCAGGTGTGGGATGGGGCTCAATTACAACTCACTTGTAGGAGGTGTGTGAATGATAGTTTGATGGAGTGCTAGTTTAAATTAAACTAGATCATTGAAGGCGCGCGTTGCAGCGCCCCTCAATTTTGGCACTTTAATGTTGGTATTTGATACAACTATTTGAAGCAGTGATACTTTTAGTGTTATTTATTGACAAACAAAATATTTGGGGAAAATCGTATTTATGTGTCGTTGGAGCAAAATATCATATCGTAAGGTATTTGGGACGTTTGCCAAAGAAAAAAGGTTAGTACGTTTCAATGAGATGCCCGATTCATTTGGTTCCTCACCACGTATGGATTCAGTGACGTCTGTTCATCAGTGGCGAGGCTTATGTTGCTCACCTCATACGAACGGTTCTCCCACTTGCAAGTTTAGGTGGCAAGAATTGTTTCTCATTGTGTAGAGGAGACGACACTCATGGATCAACCCACGAGTATTATGATTACGGTTCGAAAATGATTCGCCAGCTGCAAGCTAGGCCATCAACTATTTATGTTGCTTTCATATGTTACTGCTCACATGCCTAAGGCCCATAAAGTCCAAATACCATAAGAGCTTCGATTCAATTATGAGAGCAACGCCCAGCCCGTGTAGCATTCTTTGGTCAACCAAAGCCCATGTGGGGTTGTGAGTTGATCAAACAGTCAAAAACGCCCAAAGGCCACATCCGAGTATCCATCCATTAGTCCAATATAATTTTGTTGGAATTTTCGTATATTGAAAGAAGGGAAAATTATCTGTTTTGTGGATATGTCAAATTACAAACATGGTGTACAGTACTAGTTGGGAATAAATTATAAATCCAAAAAATTATATACATAGCGTAATTGTATATTCAGAAAATCCTACATCTCTGTCATCCATCTTGGTTCTTCCTTTGTCTTTGGAGTGTTTTCATCTTTCAGATCAATACATTCCTCTAATAGAGAAAAATATCCTTTTTGAAGCGAGTTCTTTGCTTTCAGATCAATGCATTCCTCTAATAAAGAAAATTATCCCGTCCATTGCGCACATCTTCTCACCCGCCAACTAACCATAAGGGAAAAGTTTCCCCACGACGCGTCGGCCGAACGCTCCGATCGGTCCTGCGCGCGTCGTGCAATCCCGCACGTGAACCCCTTTCCTTTTTTTGCTGTGAGGCGTCATTTTTGCTGCAACTGTTATCTTTTTTTTGTTACTACTGCTCACATGCCTAATGCCCATAAAGTCCAAATACCATAAGAGCTTCGATTCAATTATGAGAGCAACGCCCAGCCCGTGTAGCATTCTTTGGTCAACCAAAGCCTATGTGGGGGTGTTAGTTGATCAAACAGTCAAAAATGCCCAAAGGCCACATTCGAGTATCCATCCATTAGTCCAATATAAATTTGTTGGAATTTTCGTATATTGAAAGAAGGGAAAATTATCTGTTTTGTGGATATGTCAAGTTACAAACATGGTGTACAATACTAATTGGGAATAGATTATAAATCCAAAAAATTATATACATAGCATACTTGTATATTCAGAAAATCCTACATCTCTGTCATCCATCTTGGTTCTTCCTTTGTCTTTGGAGTGTTTTCATCTTTCAGATCAATACATCCCTCTAATAGAGAAAAATATCCTTTTTGGAGCGAGTTCTTTGCTTTCAGATCAATGCATTCCTCTAATAAAGAAAATTATCCCGTCCACTGTGCACATCTTCTCACCTGCCAACTGACCATAAGGAAACGTTTCCCCACGGCACGCCGGTCGAACGCTTCGGCCGGTCCTACGCGCGTCGTGCAATCCCGCGCGTGGACCCCTTTCCTTTTTTGTTGTGAGGCGTCATTTTTGCTGCAACTGTTATCTTTTTTTTTTGCTACTACCGACAGGATTTTTGTTGCAATCGTTGGTGATTTTTGCTACATTTTTTCACTAAAAAAGTTACATCCACGTTTAGTTGCAACCCGAGTTCGTCGATTTTTTTTGCTACAATCGGTGTTAATTTTTGCTACAACCGGTACCATTTTTTGCTAGAACCGTTCACTAAAAAAAATCTGCATACACGTTCGTCAGAGTTGCAACCCGAGTTCACCGGATTGCTTTGCTATAACCCACATTTTGTTTTGCTTCCACGCATCATCAACGTCTTTTTTTACTACGACCACGTTAATATTTTTTTGTTATAACCATATTTTTGCTGCATCCGTGACCGAAATTTGCTACATCGTGATCGAAATTTGCTACATCGAGGATTTTTGCTACACGAACAGATCTGACGGTCAAATCAGATCCAATATAGTTAGAGCACTGGCCTAACCATAACCATAACTGACACCATATTGTTAGTTTCCTCGTCCCTTGCGTTCTCCCATCCACCAAAATCTATCTAATGATATGCATGAACTATAAGACAAACAACACATATATAATTATAAAAACCCATCTATGAAAGTAAATTTCTGCTACAACTTTGCTTCGTCTCTTCTGTTTTTCCATCCACCGAAATCTAGCTAGGTAATGATTTGCCTAAACTATAACTTAAACAACACACACACACACACACACATATATATATATATATATCCAGGGTGCAGAATAGGTTATTCTTCACCCGAGGTAATCTTACGAGTTGTTCATAAATAAATTACATTTAAAATACAAACAGTTACATTTATATTGACCCACTATGTAAAATTTGGCATAAGAAAATAAAAATAAAGGCGGTAAGACAAGAAAAATTGCATTTTATGTATAATTTACACTATGTTTTTATGTTTGTAATTTTACGTAACAAAATTTTTTTTACTGTGATTATAAATTTTCTTATGATCTCTTTTTACGTATGGAATAAGAAAAAAATTACGTAACATAAAATTACGGTGCATTGATGTCGAAATAGAGGGAGATGAAGAATAACTATTTCTCACCCAAGGTGACGAATAGCGTGACCTAGAAACTCTATTCAAAGTAAATCAGTGCCCAGCTTTGCCAGACCTAACTGACAACTCTATCATAAGATTTTCATGAATTTATTTTAGTAGCAGTAAGTAAAGGGTTGATAGTAAGTACTCTTTCCATTTCTAAATATAAGTTTTTTTAGAGGTTTCATTAGAAGACTACATACAGATGTATATGGATATACTTTAGAGTATAGATTCATCCACTTTGCTTTGTATGTAATCCTCTAATGATATCTTTTAAAAGACTTATATTTAGAAACGAAGGACGTAAATATTAAGTCCTACCTTTTCAGTAAATTCTATCAAACGCATTAGCAAGCTGCGAAATCTAAGACCCAAATCTTGCATGAATGTAATCAATAACATGTGTACTACGTGTCAGAACTTTTGATGGCGTCAACCTGAATATCTCTTGAAAAACATCAAACCTACTTTATGTTGAAATTAGTATTAAGGTGATGCTTTGAAGCAAATTCTATCGGTACGTTTTCACCCATCTCTGCAATTAGTGGAGCAATAAAAGTCAGTGCTAAGTACAAAATTTCTAGGCATTTGTTCCAGTAAATCTAGCAGGAAATGTAGTATCAATTTAATCCCCATATCTCCGACAAAATTATCTAACCCAATCCATGGATACTTTGGAGCCACGTGTGTCCCTATTTTTTTACTGGGATTTGTGTACCTTGCGTTGGAGTGCTTGCCCAGAAGCGCTTGCAGTCGGCCTCCTTGTGAGCCACTTCCGTGATGTGGCCTGGCAGCTCCTTGCGCTGCCTTTGCTTGACCCGACGGAGCCGCTCTTGCTGCTCGGCGGCCAGGTCGTGCTCCCGCCTCGGTTTGCCTGCCAGCCAGTTGGCTCCCGAGGGCCTGGTCACTGCGCCGTGGACGGAAAGTGAGGGATCGAGGAGGGTAGGAACACTCGTTCGCCCAATCCTCGGTCGCTACCTAGCCAGATGCATGGTAGGAAGGAGGGACTATTATATGAACAGGGCATGGAGTACAGGAAGAAGGAGCGTCATGGTAACTGAACAGCAATTAACCTCCGGCGGCCAGTGGTCCGCATCAATCTTTATCTTGGGAAAATCAAAGTTACCACGCCGTACCTCGTTCGTCCGTGCGACGGCACGCGCAGCGATTCGTGCGTGTATCGTATGACCCTGTGTGGCTGTGTTACCGTGTGATGGGAGGACGAAGCTTGCGCACGTAATGGGCCCACAAGACGTTACCACTCCGCACTCTCGACATCTTCTTCTCCCTCTCCCTCTCTCTCCTTATGCCTCACCCTCGGTTCCATCGACAACGAGAGATCCCCGTGCTGGCGGCCGATCCGCCTCCCCAAGTCACAGATCTGCCCCAACACGAGCTCGTCTCTGCCTATGGTGAGTACACGACCACCTCCCACACGCGCTATTCTCTGTTCGCCAATGGCTTTTTGTGGGTTTCCGTAGGGGGTGACTTCTCAAATCTTTGGGCAAGCTTTTGATGGGGAGCGGTTGATGGTGGTCTGGATCTCCAGCGAGGCGTTGTTGTTTCGTTGGGCTGGCAGCAGTCTACAAAGGTTCTATCACCGTGTATTTGAGCAACGGGATTTTCACAACCAGGCCCCCTTCGAGCACGGCAAGCTGGCCAAATTAATACGGAAATTTAGTTCACTGAATGTGGGAAGTTCACGTTACTAATCTGACAACTATGGGGAAGGCAAGTACAGAAACCCAAGCATGTCAAGCCCGACAAATTAATCTGGAAATTTGGTTCATCAAATCTGGTTAGTTCATGCTACTAATCTGGCAACTCTTTATCGAAAAACTTATATGGTAATTATAGGATATCCAAGCATGGCAAACTCGGCAACTATTTCTGGCAACTTGATAAATCTAATCTGACAAGTTAGCAAAATTAATTTGGAAACTAGGTGTAGTACAGCAAAATAAAAGCATGGCAAGCTCCTCAACTTATCTGGCAACCCAATAATCTGGCAATTAGGCAGCATATAAGTATATCAAAGCAATCTTGACGTCTACTTTTGTTCTTCGTTCTGTCAATTTTTCCTCGTTTCCCCCTTTTGGTTCTTGTTCATGGTAGCTGGATCTGTTCTTTAAGAAGTTTTGAGGGAAGGATGTGAGGTTCACTGATAGTAGCTGGATCGAATGTTCAATCTGGCAGGTAAAGTTTTTGGCGAAGAAGCATTGGAGAAGAAGAAGCCCGGACTGGGGTGAAAGCGGCCGGGGATAGGTAATTTTTTTAGAGAAGAAGTAGCCTGGGCTGAGAGGTGAGAGCGACAAGGGAAATGATGTTGTACGTCCAAGCCACCAGCGAACATACCGGTTTAAACAAGCTGGCACTGTGTTTTAGTTGCCGCCGCACGAGAAGGCACCTGTGCGCCGCCGCTACGTAGTGTGGTCCCTTTATCTTTACCTAATAATAAAATATTAGTTCGGATAATTTTTGGTCGTTCGTCGTTAATATTATCCCCAAAGTTCATACAAATTACCCACTATGCCATCCATAAGTAAAGAAAACGATTTTTTTAAAAGTCCCCGCCGTGCTCAGTTGTTTTATACTCCCTCCATTTCACAATATAGTGCGTCCTCGTTTTTCATGATTTAAGTTTGACCATAAATTTAACAACAAGACCGATTGAGGCGGGGGCAAAAATTATACCGTTGAATTCGTATCAAAATATGAATTCAACGGTATAATTTTTGGCTCCGCCGCAATCGATCACGTTGATTAAATATATGGTCAAAGTTCGATCTCGAAAAACGTGAACGCACTGCATTATGAAATGGAAGAAATAGCGATGATACTCCATTAATAATAGACACAGTGTAATGGTGCGATGGTTACAGCCTTTGTGTTCCACCGTAAACACCAGGGTTCGATCCACAGGTTCTGCTTATATCTTTTTTATGTCACGAACCTCCCGTCCCCGTTCATGGGTCGGCCCGCAGGACGTGACGTCCTTGTTTTTTTTTTGCATTTCCTCTTTTGTTTTTTGTTTTCTCATTTCCTTTTCTGTTTTCCTTCTTTAAATTGATTTTAGATTTACAAATTTCAAAACATTGCGAATTTCCAAAAACATGTTCGAGAAATCATAAAACGTTTGTGATTTTAGAAATATGTGGAAAACCATAGAAATTTTACAGTTTCAAAAATACCAATAATTTTACAAAACCGTTTGCAAATTATAAAAAAACATAATTTGGAAAAAATGTTGGGAAAAAAACCATGTTCAAGATTCTGAAAAAATAATCCTGTATACAAAACAAATTAGTGAATCTGACCAAAATGTACATGCAATTTTAGAAAATATTGAAAAAACTCAAAAACTTATGAGTTTGTGGTTGATGAGATTTGTTTTTAAAGTTTTGAAGGTTTGTCGTGTAGTGGCAAGCTCATTTTTTTGGGGATTTACCATGTCGAATACATTACAGTCACATGGACATAGCATTCATCATCAACGAGGGTGGAAAGAAATATAAGTGACAACATGGCGAGTCACTGTATTAAAATAGAGGACACTCATATGTCAGGGTATTGAGTCATACTTATTTGGCTAGAGTATAATTTTTTTTATCCCCAGGTTCTGCAAATTTCCCCCTCTTTTTGTCACGCACCTCTCCTCCCCCAGTGCGTGTTCATGGGCCGCCCCGCAGGGCATGAGTCCCCTGTTTTTTTTCATTTCGTCTTTTGTCTTTTCTTTTCTTTTCTCGTTTTTTCCTTCTTCAAATTAATTCAAGATTTCCAAATTTCAAAACATTGCGAAATTTGAAACACATGTTTGAGAAATCAGAAAAATTTTGTGAATTCAAAACTATGTGGGAAATCATAGAAATTATACAATTTCAAAAAATATTAGTGATTTTACAAAACTGTTTGCAAATTATAAAACATGTTTGCAACATGGCGAATCACTGTGTTAAAATAGAGGACGATCATATGCCAAGGTACTGAGTCATACTTATTTGGCCAGTGTGTAATGTTTTTTTCTCTCCCGTTGCAACGCACGGACGTATTTGCTAGTTGCCTTTAAACCCGTACAGGAACGGTGAACCACTCCCTCAATCGCCGGCAAGTGGTGCTGAATCAACATGTCACGGTTGGCTACCCCCGTCCCAACTCGGTGGGACCCGAAGGGCAATCGATATGCGCTGCCATCGGTCGCGTCAGTCGAAACCCAACCCATTAGGCCCAATTTCACATCAGATGCTCAAAAATGTTACCGGAGCAATGGCCCAACATAGATACGACTCGACTGCAGCAAGCGAAGGGAGCAAATGCTACATTAGGAGAAATCGGATGGCTGAAACTATCTAAAACCGAAGATCCAGTGGTTAGGATTGCTAATGGCCTGAGATGGCTGGAAAAGTGCTCAGTTATAATGTATAACGTGCTAGTGAGAGGCTTTACTCTCTCTAATGAACCAGACACTTCTAGTTGGTCTCTTGAACCATCTGGTAGATATTCTGTTAAATCATTCTATAAGCTGATTAACTTTGGGGGTGTATCATCTGATCTTAAAGAATATGTGTGGAAAATTAAAGTTCCACCTAATATTCATATCTTTCTCTGGCTGGCATGCTATAATAAATGTCTAACTAGAGATAATTTGGCCAAAAGGAGTCAGGTTGATGATCTGACTTGTGTATGTTGTTGTGAACATGAATCTATTCAACACTTGTTCTTTGACTGCATTGTTGCTAAAGAATGCTGGTTGACTATTGCTGATATATGTGGTATTTCTATACCTCGCTCCTTTAATGATCTTGCTATCTTATGGAAGCAGAAGAAATCTAAAGAGGCTGTTAACATTATATCTTCTGCTACCTTGTGGGACTTATGGTTGTTTCGCAATGAATTTGTTTTTCAGGGGAGGAAATGGAGAAATATGCAATGTGTCTTGGATATGGTGGGTTCTTTGATCAGGCAATGGAAAGTGCTGGCTTTGAACGTGCATGGTGTTCTTCTTCTCCGGTGTTTAAGGCTTTTGGATCACCGAAGGGGGAAATTGCTTAGGATCGCCTGATAGTGTTCTATTCTGGGCAATGGAGAGTAGTTTTGGTGCTAGCTTTGTTTGTCTTTCATTACCTCCCTGTCCTTGTAAGATGGTTATGTAATAGGGCTAAACTAGTTGCACTTGGCCGAATTGTCTTTGTGGCTGCTCAGTAGCTGTCCACCGAATCCTGTAAACTGTCGAACATGGTTTTTCTTGCCTTAGCTTTAATAAAAGTTGGGGGCTGGGGAAAGACCCCTCTCTTTTTTCTTTTTTTTAAAAAAGAGTAGCTTGACTGGCCGAGTTATGGGTCGTTCGGTGGATTGCCGTGGGCTGTAATGGAACTCTGATGTAGTTGGGCCAGGTTACTGCTGTGTAGGTCCAACTCCTCAATCACTCCTTAAAAAACAATTCGCAACCAACCGATAAACCAAAAAAAGAAGAAGAAAAAAAATGGAAATAAACAAAGCAGACACGAAAGGACGGCAATATCCCAACTTACTCCTCCTACTCACTAATAAACCCCTCCCGCCCCCACGCGCGACGCCACCAAAACCCGAGCAAACCACGCCAATCCAAGCATCCAATCGGTAGGGTTTTGGCCCTCCCCCAGCCCGCCGCCGGCGCCGCCGATCACAGCAAGGAAGGAAGGAAGGAAGGGAGAGGCCCGCGGGCTCAGGTAGCAGGCAGGCAGGAGGGATGGCGCAGTCACTGGAGCTCCTGCTAATCCAGTTCCTGATGCCGGACAACGACGCGCGGCGCCAGGCGGAGGAGCAGATCCGGCGGCTGGCGCGGGACCCGCAGGTGGTGCCGGCGCTCGTCCACCACCTTCGCACCGCCAAGACCCCCAACGTCCGCCAGCTCGCCGCCGTGCTCCTCCGCAAGAAGATCACCTCCCACTGGCCCAAGCTTCCACCGCACGCCAAGGCTTCCCTAAAGCAGGCCCTCATCGACTCCATCACCCTGGACAACAGGTGCTTGCTTGCCCCCCCCCCCCCCCCCGACTTCCCCCCTCCTCCCCCCCCCCCCCCCCCCCCCCCCCCCCCCCCCGCCTCTCCGTAATTTCGAATTTGTCTTCTGCCATATCCTCAGCTACACGGGGTTGTCTTTGTTTGTGTGTGTATGAGTAATGATTAACTGAACTGTTAGACCTAGTGATAACTGGAACCCTGTCGGGAGGAATTTATGTTCCATAGGTTATAAGCAGTCGTACAACCGATGGCTGCTCGACTGCCGTTCCTCATTATGTATTCACATGGCTGGTATTCCAAGTGGCAAACGGTTTCTTGCGAAATGGAGATACTTTCATTACTGGAGATACTTTCGTGGGAATTTTATCCGGAAATGAATAAATCGCTGGAAAGTTGCAGCCGGTTTGGTATTTCTTTTTTAAGGAAAACAGTAGGAAATGTACTTCGAAAGGAGGAAGCTAGAATACGAGGCAGAAATGCACAAATGTGAGGAAAGAGAACATTGCTTAATCGAATCCTAGTACATATGGAAAATGTGCGAAGTAAACGATTCAAAATATTAGACTATGTAATATTTATGATGTCTCAGAAATTCACTCTATTGGAGATTTTCTCACTTGATAAAAAGTCCCCTCCTTTAGACTTTAATTAAATACTTATTATATTTGCATATAAGGTTTATCTGTTCGATTCAAACTTCAACTTTAATATTTCTGTTATATGGCACAAGCATCGATTCTGTTAACTATGAAATGGCAATGGGGTTACCATAAACTGGGCTAACTGGAAATATGGAAGTCGAGATATGCGTAGTATAGCTCAAACAAATTACGATGACGAGATTGAGCATGGTTGATCTGTTTTCATTGGGACTAGCTAGTAGCCACCAATTATCAAGCTAATTCCCACCCTGGCACAAATGCTGTTTCATTATTGTTCAATCTGCCTCAGTTTTTTCCAGATGTAATTTTGAGAGGACGATGAACTGATTTTCCTCTTGCTTCTTATGCAGTCATCTTGTAAGGAGAGCTAGTGCAAATGTCGTGAGCATTATTGCTAAGTATGCTGTCCCTGCAGGAGAGTGGCAAGAGCTGTTACCGTTCCTTTTCCAATGCAGCCAAAGTCCACAAGAAGAACATAGGGAAGTAAGTGTATCTCTTAGTTGCCATGTATTTTCAATGTTTAATTATGTATGCATGCATTGTTTAGGGTGTACATATGTATATTTGTGTATAATGAAACATTCCATGTGGTTTTATCATAATACTTGATACTTGTGGACCACAATAAGAGCTTACTTGCACTTTCCTTTTCTTTGATTTGGTGTTTTTCTAAGAACTGTCAGTTGCAAACTTGCAATCCGCCCGTCCCTTAATTGGCTAAGTATTAGTTGAGGTCAGTTCATATAGGTCGGGTGATCATACTTAGTCGGTAAGATAGGGCGGTCAGCAAGTAGTTAATTTGATGTTTGCATGTACTGACAGCTACTAGACCTGTATGGTCAATTTAACAACGACTTTCTTATGTACTATAACTAGAGGGTAGAGTACGGACCATATGTTAGCAATGTAAAGAGCTTGAGACTCAAAAAACCCATACCTGTGATATCTTCATCCGCTTCCCCTGTTCTGCTCCTCCTCTGGTTGCCAGTCCCACAAGAACTTTATCCGCGCAGTGCATGGAAATGTGTTTTTTGTGTTGTCATCATGATTGTGGCAGCATGTCGACTTGCTCTTTCATAATTGTTTGTTTGGCATATTGCTCAACAAATAGAGCTAAATGCTGGAATCTAAAGACCATCGGAACTTAACTATTTATGGATGTTACAGTATGTGCGACTGCCCATCTTAGCTGCCAAAAAGCCTACACATTTCAAGCACTAAGGCTTTCATTTTTCTCCTGCTGGTTAACATAACCTTCAAATGCTAGATTTCATAAGGCAGCACTGCCCATGGATGTGCGAAGTCTTAACACCATTCTCTCTTTATATTGATGGAACTGTCTACCTGGTGTTCGCTTTCTTCTATTCTTTCTCTATATGTGTGTTAGTGGGGTTGGGATGCTAATACAGCAATTGTGTAACTAATAGATAGTGCATTCTTTGACATCAAATGTTCCGATGTATGTAGTATATGCAGTGTTGCAGAGAAATCAGCGTCTGAGTTCTATGTTTCATAGGAATTGTTTGTGGACAACCCATCGATTATCTCAAGTGAACTATACAGGAAAGAAACATGCGCTTCTTTATATATGCTAACAAAATGTCAATGCTTATGGACTCTCTCTTCTCTTTACAGGTAGCTTTAATTCTGTTCAGCTCCCTTACTGAAACTATTGGGACTACCTTTCAATCTCATCTGAATGATTTACAGCCTATTTTACTGAAATGCCTGCAAGACGAGACCAGCTCTCGAGTCAGAATTGCTGCCCTAAAGTATGATTAAGTTTGTGATAAGTCGCTATTGTGGCCTTTCTCATTTTACCATATTGTGACTGTAATTCTATTTTTTGGTCTGTGAAACAGGGCTGTCGGATCCTTCATAGAGTATGTCAATGAAGGAGGGGACATTGTAAGTTCTTCCTATCTTTCCTGATTTTATAAATATTTACTTTTCGAGGTGAAAGACGTATCATCATAGTTCTTCAGTAAAGTTTTTTTATTAAGTAATACTTGTGTTTTTCTCTGCGTTTATTTTATCCTTTTGCATGCAGCAACAGTATTTTTTTTTTGTCTTGTTCTTTTTTAGATCTTATAGTTTCTCTTTGCATGCACCAATAGTAATTTTGTTCATCTTGTTCTTTAGAGCTGTACTTTCTCCTAGTTGACTTTCAATGTTCAATAGTATGTCATGCTACTGCTAGAGTTGCCTCTTATGCCTGATGAGCAGATCTTGTATTGGTATAACTGCTAGGTAAAGATGTTTCGAGACTTTATTCCCAGTATCCTGAATGTATCAAGGCAGTGTCTTGCTAATGGCGATGACGATGTTGCTTCCATTGCCTTTGAAATATTCGACGAACTAATTGAATCTCCTGCACCACTTCTTGGAGATTCAGTGAGATCAATTGTGCAGTTCTCGCTTGAAGTTTGCTCAAACCAAGATATGGAAATAAATATAAGGCAACAGGTTTGATTAGCCATCTGCATTATTGATTATATGTGTATTGGTTTTACAAAATAACTGACTGTAAACTTGCTCTTATTTGTTTCAGGCTATTCAAATAATCTCATGGCTTGTAAAATTTAAAGCATCTTTCTTAAAAAAGAACAAGCTGATTGTACCTATTCTACAAGTTATGTGCCCCTTGCTTACAGAAACAGCTAATGAAGATGAAGATTCTGATTTAGCGGCAGATCGTTCTGCAGCCGAAGTCATTGATACAATGGCTATCAACTTGCCAAGACACGTTTTTGGACCAGTCCTTGAATTTGCTTCTGTGAACTTTCGTCACATTAATCCCAAGTATCGTGAGGCCGCTGTTACTTCGCTGGGTGTTGTCTCAGAAGGTTGTTCTGAACATTTTAAGGATAAGTTGGAAGAATGTCTCAAAGTTGTTTTAGAAGCTTTAAAGGATCAAGAGCAGATGGTTAGAGGTGCTGCATCTTTTGCTCTTGGTCAGTTTGCTGAACACTTGCAGCCAGAAATTCTATCTCACTATGAGAGTGTACTTCCATGCATCTTAAATGCACTTGAAGATCCATCAGATGAAGTTAAGGTAAAATGACCTACTTCAGGTGGCATCATCTCTGATAAATAGGCACAAACTTTGGATGATATTGAATTGTTGATTAGCTATTGAGACTTTTTCTGAAGTACTCATATTCTAATAATTCATATGATATTGAATTATTAATTATCTAATGCCAATAAGCTCTGAGATCTTGTAGGAGAAATCATACTATGCACTGGCGGCGTTCTGTGAAGATATGGGTGAAGATATCCTACCATACCTGGAGCCTTTGATATGCAGATTAGTTATCTCTTTACAGAGCAGTCCCCGGAACCTGCAAGAGACATGCATGGTTCGTATGGAAATCATTGATCATAATTATCTATATGTCAAGACAGTGACAACCTTTTCCCTTAAGTTATCTTATAAACTGACAATGATGATGTTTCGCTGCAGTCTGCAATTGGCTCTGTAGCAGCTGCTGCAGAACAGGCATTTATCCCATACGCAGAGAAGGTTCTTGAAATGATGAAAGGCTTTATGGTGCTCACTAAGGATGAAGATTTGTGTGCACGAGCTAGGGCTACTGAGGTTGTTGGAATAGTAGCAATGGCAGTTGGCAGAACCAGAATGGAATCCATATTACCCCCTTTTATTGAGGCTGCTATTTCTGTAAGTCCTAATTTCCAATACTTCAGAGGTCAGACAAACAGCAGGCTTTATTGCAATTCTTCATGCCCTTCATATTTGCAGGGTTTTGGACTGGATTATAGCGAGCTAAGGGAGTACACTCATGGTTTTTTTAGCAACATTGCTGAGATTCTGGATGATAGTTTCTCACAGGTAACAAGGGTAGTCTTAGTTTGTTCATTTCACGAATGCTGTTAATGTTTACAGAAGTGGTTGTTGCACATTGCAGTATCTTCCTCATGTTGTGCCTCTTGCATTTTCCTCGTGCAACTTGGATGATGGTTCTGCTGTGGACATTGATGATGCTGATGGTGTTGACAATGGATTTAGTGGTGTTTCCTCTGATGATGATGATGACGAGCCAAGAGTTAGAAATATCAGCGTGAGGACTGGAGTGTTAGACGAGAAAGCTGCTGCAACTCAGGCTATTGGATTTTTTGCACTTCACACAAAGAGTGCCTATGCTCCGTATCCTTAAGATGGTTTCACCACAGTATTCTTGCCATCTTTTGTTCTTTAAAATTTCCTGAACTGACACTAGGTACTTGGAGGAGTCGTTGAAAATTTTAATCAAGCACAGTGGGTATTTTCATGAAGATGTCAGGCTTCAGGCTATTATTTCCTTAAAAAGTAAGATCTTTCCTAGTCCCCTTTAATATCTACTCGTACTATGTTTGTAGCAGCTCTGTGGTTTCCTTGTTTGTCAGGCCTACAGAATAACAACTAATAGTGATGCTAACGATTTTAGTTGTAATTGCAAAGTTCCAAACTTCCAATAATCATCTAACATAGAAAAAGGTAACTAGATGAATAAACTTGTCGCATGTAATCTTATGAATCTGTCTCCAGCATGGTATATACTATCAAATGGTATACCATTTAATACGGCGACCTTTTGACACCAAGATACGTTAATGTAAATCACAAGATGCATTCATGATTGAAGTTCTTTTATATAATGATGTATAGTTATACCTTATGTCCATCATTTGAGGTGTTGTTTAGGTTTAACAGCTAACCCATTCAAGCTGAATCATCAAAGTTTTAATGGAGTGGACATCATGCTAGTGCAATCTTGGTAGTGTACCACGGATTCACTCAAAATAGTCATCGGACCTGAACTTAGCAACCCAGGGAGGGGCTCAAAATCGATGTACCGATGCAAACCCAGACCCCTACATCATACTCCTTTTTTACTTTTGTCATTTTTTTGCATGGTATAGTTGGAACATCAAATTTATCTGGATCCACGAACCCTATACTGTGTAGCGACCAGCTACAAAAGGCAAGCCTGGTAATCACGAACATATCATACAGATCATAAACAAATCGTGTATGAATTGCAAACAATTCCGATCAACAAGAGAATGTTTCACGCAGAAACCAGTGTGATTACTGTTGTTTGATTCGAACCCCCCCCCCCCCCCCCCCCCCCCCCTGAGACTTACATTTGTAAAATTTAAGTTAATTCTTGAGTTTTTCATTAAAGGTATGTTTTGTGGTGTTATTAGTAACTATAGTAAAACTATTATTGCAGACATCTTAACTGCATTGAGGGCAATACCTGCACATCCTGTGAGTATTTCCTTCCTTGGTAGTATTAAATTGACAATTTAGAAGTGGTTGCTGTGGAACATCAGAATTCTGATGCAGTGTGTACTTTTTCTACCATGCAGGATATCCTAGAGAAACAGAAGGATGTCCTTGGTAATTGCTACTATAAGTGATGTCTTTAAGTCTATTTTGCCACCTGCACATCAAGCTGTGCTCAATTTTTATTGGTTTTTCCAGATACTATTATGAACATCTATATCAAGACCATGACAGAGGATGATGACAAAGAAGTAGTGGCACAAGCTTGCATGAGTGTAGCTGATATCATGAAAGATTGTGGTTTTGCCGCTGTTGAACTTTGTAAGCTGCAATTTCTCAGAGTTTGGTGCACTCGGAATACTAGGTTGTGCTGCTAAAACTGTCCCTTTTGTCGCTGCTTCAGATATGCCACGGCTTGCTGAGGCAACACTTGCTCTATTGCGTCAAGAATCATGCTGTCAGCAAGTGGAGTCGGATGGCGAAGATGATGGTGACATCGATCATGATGAAGTCCTCATGGATGCAGTTTCAGACCTTTTGCCTGCTTTTGCTAAAGTGATGCGATCTTACTTCGATCCTATTTTTGCAAAGTTATTTGACCCCCTAATGAAATATGCTGTGAGTACCCCCCCCCCCCCCCCCCCCCCCCCCGCTCTAGTCATGCTCAACTAGTCAGCTGTCTTATGCCTATAATGATTATTGGGAGAATTGTACATTTGAGGTTTGATGTTGCTTTCTGGAAGAAATGCAGAAATCCCCACATCCTCCCCAAGACAAGACTATGGTTGTTGCCACTCTAGCTGAGGTCGCTCAAGAAATGGGTGCTCCAATTTCTGCTTATGTTGATGTATGCCTATAATTTTCTTAAAAACCATGCCAGTTTATCATTGGAGATCTCTTTTATCATTTTAGTTGACCTCTGGATGCTTACTCATACATTCAAATCATTTGCAGAAGATAATGCCTTTGGCATTGAAAGAACTTGTATCTTCTGAGGCTACGAATAGGAGAAATGCCGCTTTCTGTGTTGGCGAGCTATGCAAGAACAGCGGTGCTGCAGCACTGAAGTATGTATATTACTTACAAACTGTTATTTAAGATCTGTTGTGCATGATTTTACTCTTGTGCTCCAAAAGCAAGGGCATACACTTTTGAGTAAGAAGTCCACCAGGGAGGAACAGACGAGCAGTTGATGAAAACTATAAGTTACCACAGCTCTTATTAGTGCCAAGTCATAGTATCGGAATTGCTGCAGTGCTCTTTCATAGTCTTTCTCAAAAGGCAATACGGAGTAGTTTTTTCCCCTCATAATCTGCTTACTTCCTAATTCTTGCAATGTCACGAAATTAAACCCTGACATTAGTAATTAGCATTCACAATAATGACTTGAGTGCTGAAGAACAGAAGCTAAAGTTTGCCAAGTGTATTGGTCTATTGGATGTGGTCTGTTGTAAATTCAGTTGTTCACAGGCTTCTGCTCACCCTTCTGCAGGTATTACCCCGATATACTGCAGGGTCTGCATCGTTTGTTTGCTAGTTCTGAACCAGACCTTGCAGTTAGAGATAATGCGGCTGGTGCTATTGCTAGAATGATAATGGTGCAACCTCAGTCGATTCCACTCAACCAGGTTGGCACTATCTTCTACACAATATGTTTGAACAGCTTCAGATTCCAGGTTTTAAAGTGTCTAATACTTGGTTGCAATGCTATATCTGTTTCTTAGGTTCTTCCAGTGTTTATCAAAGCTTTGCCACTAAAAGAAGATCACGAAGAATCAATGGCTGTCTATAGTTGCTTATGTAATTTGTTACTATCATCACATCCCCAGGTGACTTGGGTCTTAAACCACCCCATGTCTTTGATCTATTCCATGATCTTTGCTTCCACTATGCAAACTTTTCCTAGGCAAAGCTAACTTTTTATTGTTGCAGATCCTTACTCTAGTGCCTGATGTGATACATGTCTTTGCCCAAGTGATAGTATCCCCAGATGAGAGTGATGAAGTCAAAACAACCATTGGCAAGGCCGTTTCTCATTTGATATCCGTTTATGGTCAGCAGATGCAGCCAATACTGAGTGCTCTACCACCAGCTCATGCGAACGCGTTGGCAGCATTTGCCAGTAGAAGATGATCTTCAGGCAATCACCTTCGAATTTTTGTGCTGCCGGAGTGTTTTCTTAAGATTGCCCTTCGAGGAAAAGTTTTTCAGATGTGTTGGAGTCACCCAAGTTTTGTCATATTAGTGCCCATTTGCTGAAGAATATTGGTTAGCTGGATAGTGTTTGATCGGCAAAGCCTCTTTTTTGAGTCATTAACTTGTTATATGGTGATATTTCATTGGAATGGTGTTTACTGAGGTTGAAGGTGAAGCACTTTGGCTGGCCGCAGCTTGGGTGAGTCCCGTATGTATTCAGGTTTCGTTTTTGGCAACTTGTCATATGTTTCAGTTTTGCATTCTTTGCTGGGGTGTGCAAATCATTGATGTACTGTTGTATATATAAACATGTCCTACAATTTTTTTTGTGTAACTTTGATTTGTGGTACCGACCATATCTTGTTGTGGGCTATTTGTGATACTTTTATCTGCTGTCTTCCATTTATTAAGCTTCTAGTGCATCGGTCTTGGGCATGCAAATTTGGGGCCTTTTTTTTGCCGGGCCCTTGGGGTAGTTTGGATACTCAGTTTTTTCTAAATTAGTTTTGCCTAAATATGTTTATATGTGCAACTAACTAAGACTTTATCTGGTTAGTGTAATAAATTTTAGGATAAGTAAATCTTATTTTTCTAAACTGAAAACCCAGCTTTTGTATTGCTTCGCTTGTTCTCATCCAAACGAGGTTCTGTAGTAACATAAGATGTTTTTGGACACTGTCATAGTATAAAAAAATGTCTTATATTATGACACGAGGGAGCACATTCTTATTTGTAATAGAAAATTAGTAAAATTATTTTTCTGAAAAATCCTACTGATATGTGTTTAGATAATAGATGCTAATTTTCTTTATCCACACAACTCTAACCCTTAGTTCAACCAAACGTTCCCAAATTTTGAAAGTGATGTGACATTAAAATTTAGGTCCTTTAGTTCAACTAAAAAGTGCCGGGAAATACCCCAAAGGATACCCATTGGTGTGCTTAATCTATCTTAAAGTCAATCTTTTGTAAGACCGTATAAACTGAATTTACCACAGAAGGTACAAAAATTCATTGTGCACTCTTTCTTCCATTTCAAGGCATAGTTTGATTTTCTTTTTTTGCACGGCAATGCATGTCTCATCTAGGAGTATACAATAAAGATCAAGGTATGACTTACAAAACTAAAAAGATAGCGAAACGCTAGCCTTTGTACAAAGGACTGGCACCAGAAAAGAAAATTACAATCAAGATCGATGAATCCCTAAGCATGACTCCAACGCATAGTTTGATATCTTCCCATACAACCTTTGTTTTTTTTGCGAAATTTCCCATACATACAACCTTTTAACGGTTATGAAATCATCAACATAAGAAAGTGCTTTTCAATACAAAAATACAGAATGACGTATATTGATCAAGAAATTACAATAAAACTATGAGTTGCGGAGTCGCAAAATGCCCACGTGCATAAAAACATGTAGGAAATCTAGAGCGCGCCCATTTTGGCAACCGGTGTGTGGTGAGGTCAGTTTAGGCAAAATCTGTTTCTTCTCGACGAAGGATTAAGCAAGTAGAGAGCATCACGCAGCGTCCCTTGTCCACGCTTGCTTGACCCCTTTTCTCCTCGCTTTTGGATTCAAGGTCGCGAGCAACCAAAGCCCGATTTACGCCGCTCTAAAGTCGGATCCAGATCACTAACCCCATCAGCCATTGCATCATCGACCGATCGGTTGGCCTTTCCGGTCTGCTCCTAGCCCCCACTTTACCTTTCAACTAATCTCGGCGCCGGGGCGGGGCGCATCGGACGGCCGGTGGGCGCGGCCAACCCCGGGTTGACACGCCCGCGGGGACAGCGGGTACGGCGCTGGCCGGCACGATCTCGCCCGGATCGCGGCCTTTGGGGCCGCGTGCTCTCCCACCGCAACCCAAAGGCTAGGCCACCGCCATTTTTGGCATCTCCATGTGCTCGCGGCCCTGCCCGGCGACGGGAAAGAAAGAAGGCTGCTGGCCTACCACTGTAGCCTTTGCGTCAGTCAGGACTCAGGACTCAGACCCGCCGAGCGTACGTTTCTAGATCGTCGCGTTCCATTGGCTGCCTGGCTGCAGATCACGGCCTATGTTATGTGTGCATGTTGGGTACCGGCCGGTAGGCAAATGCGACGCATGCACGGCGGGAATCATCCATCTCGATCGGTCGTCTGTGACCGTGAGGTTTGCTTTGTGCTTGTGGTGTTACGTTACGTAGCGAGCATAGGTTCGGCTGGGGAGATAGAAAGGGGGGAGGTGACAAGCCAGCGGTGACCGACCGGTTTGTATACATCTATCTGGGCGCATGCATGCATGCATGCATGTTCGGAACGTTACGCTACGTGCGAACGGACGGACGGACGCAGCGTAATATATTCCCCGGTTAGTGCGCTGCCGGCGTGTCACGTATGTACGCACGTACGTACGTTTCTAGCTGCTGCACGCACACTGGCCGTTCTCTCATACGCTTGCCTCTCTTTTGGCTAATCAAGGCCTCACTTTTGTAAAGAAGAACGGAACGGAACGGAGCAGCGTGCCACTCTAATTTCTACTCCTGAAAGGCGCATGCATGTTCAGTGGGCGTAATTAATCACTTTACTTGCATCATGCATGCAACATATACTACTCCTACATTAATTTGTTACTTTCGTGTGTGCAGTGAAATCAATGTTGATGATTCGTTCGCGGCCCAACTTGCCCCGCGCATATGCCTTCTCCGATAACCAAGTAGCGCTGTCTACCATCTTTACACGAGAAGACGGGCACGCGCCACGCCGCCGCTGCATCCGACGATAGAGATGCATGTCTCTGCATGCATAGTCGACTACTGCTGCCCGCGGTCGCGACGTCGCGTCGCGTACATGTTGTAGTCCACACACCTTCCCATCCATCCTTCACCGATGAAATATATGCACGCCACGCTAGCTAAAGTTATTCTTCTCAGTATAACGCATGCAGGCCTAGCACCAGCAGCTTCTTGCTACGATCAAGATCAGCATTGTCCTGCGGCATCCATTGTCTCTCTCGTCATTGGATGGCCAACCTTGAGGTATCACTATCTCTTTAGAGCCAGCCAGTCTTTGTACGAGTGCTAAATGACTACACGGCGCCATGTTTACCACGGAAGCTAGGGGAGACAGGACATGGCGGCAACGGGCGACAGAGAGCGTGCAGGTGCGGGCAACGGAGACGGAGACGACCGGCTAGAGTCACTGCTTTTGCTGTAGCGGATGGACGGTGCGATTTGGACAGAAGCAGATCCTGTGTGGCCCCAGGATCGTGCCTGTCTCCTGGCAATGGCACGCAGGATTCGTTCGATCGCTTGCAATCCAAGCGGGGATTCTGATGGCACTTGCCCTGGATTGCCTTCCGGTCATGTTACTACTGTGCAGCAGCTACAGATAGATAGAGAATCGCCTTCCTTTATTTCCCTTTTGCTAATGCACACAGTTAAATCAAGACAAAGTTACCTCAAGCATCCATCGCGTACGTACGAGCACCAGGGCTACGAGTGGAGACCGTGCGTTCTCTTTTCAGGAGAATATCTGCCCCCGATTTCCTGTTTTCTCGATCGTTTCTAGAAACTCTTGTTTCTCGGCCTACTGTTTTTTATGGCGAAATTCCGAAAAATACCATTGAGATAATAAGTATTGCTAACTTCTCAAGATTTCGCATTTTGAACTTGAAGAAATAAACATAATTAAATTCGTGTTTTGTTCCTTTTCTAATTGCATGTGTGAGATGCATGTGCCTGGCCTGCCTCAGACTATCAGTCATCAACCAAGGATGAAACAGTTGAATGTAATGTAAACTTTGAAAGTTCTAGAAAACTGACACCTTTTTAATCAAGTTTGAAATAGTTGATTTTTTTATCCCTACATATGGCACTTCGTTTCACAGGAACTGACGTACTAGATTCCTTAGGATTGTGTCTAGCTATATTGACGTAGTTCGTAAGGCTTCTTAACATTAGGTGAGGCCTTATGAAAAAAATCCTAAAGATTGGCATGAAGAGGACATCCTAATTGTTCACTTTTCTTATTCCTTTGTTTTGGAAATCCTACAAAATGAACGAGCCCTAGACTTTTCTGAGGATTCTCATAAGATTTCTTCCCACATGTTTTTTTCCCTATGTATAACAATTCGTTTCATAGGAATTGGGGTACTATATTCCTTAGGATTGTGTCCATATTAACCTAATTCCTAACGATAATTAGCACTTGGTGATACCTCATGAAAATTTTATAAGGATTGGGGTGGAGATGGCATCCCAATCCTTTACTTTTCACATTCCTTTGATTTGAAAATCCACTAAACGGAATGAGAAAAAACCCACATAAATCACATATGTCTGTAAGTAGGTTTAATGGCCCTGAGTTCTGTATAATATTTAAATCAAATTATTACTTTGATTAATGAGTGATAATAAACATAAGTCATGTACGGTATATATCTACTAGATAAGAAGAAACTGTTCACCATGATATTTCAGATTATCAAACATAAACACTCAATTTCAATCAAAATACAAATGCCAATGTTTCATTCAGATATTTTCAAGTTTAATAGTACTGAGATTTGAGCGCATGCACACCTTTTGAGAATGTTAGTCATGGCTATTAGTTTAAGAATAATTGCCTTAGAGTTTGTAATGGAATCCTAGGCTATTTTGTAATGAGGTGAAGAATTTGTATCCTTCTGCCGCCAGGCGGTATGAAGACCCTATGGAGTTTTGCGGAGTAATTGGTGTATGTGTCATTCTTCTCTGCCATATGTGACAGAGATTTCCATTCGACTTTCTTTTTATGTAAAGGAACCGACGTATTGACAGGTCAGGGTGAAACAAGTGCACCGATGAAGAAGAAGGGGAACGGTAACAATGGCTGGCTGGAACGTGATTGGAAAGAAGAACCGTGTGTTCAGAATAAAGAAGGAATTGAACATGATGGGAAGATGCACTGTACGTATAAGAACTTGAATGTCGAAGAACTGTTGGCCGAAGTATTCGTACAAGATAAACATGTATATATATTGTTTCGAATTGAGAGGGTTCCGAATTTCCATCCATTTTTAAGGAAATTTCTGCCAAAACAACTTTTTGGATCACGACGTAGATAAAAAAACTCTAGGCGGATGAGAAGGTGCGTGCTCCTTCCCGTGCGAATTTTCACAGTAATGCATGGGTAATTGGTGTATGTGTCGTTCTTCTTTGCCATGATATTAATTTCCATTCGACTTTCTTTTTATCTAAAGAAAAAGACCTGCCCCTCTTACTTTCCTGACAATAAAAAAAAATAGATAAACACATCAGTTGTCAGTGAACTCTCAGGAGATGAGCACATTGATCACACAAGTCTTAAAATGTTAAAAAATGGTCACTTTGGTTTGTTTCATAAGCGAATGGGCCACTTCCCCGTTTTGAGCTGTAAGGGGGCGACGTGGCTTGCCAACTCAGCTTGGGCCCACCGTCAATACATTTGTTGGGTAGTTAAGTGCGCGTTGGAGGGACGATTTATATGCAATGCGGCCCTATAGTAATTTGTGATGTTTTTTTTGGAAAGTGTGCATCTTGTCCCGATCAAAATCCCCAATTCCACTCAATTCGGGCAGAACCTGTTGGGGAACGTTGCATGAGAAACAAATTTTTTTCTACGCACACGCAAGATCTATCCATGGTGATGAGCATCTACGAGAGGGAGAGTGGGTCTACATACCCTTGTAGATCGCTAAGCGGAAAGCGTTAAGAAACGCGGTTGGTGTAGTCGAACGTCTTTGCGATCCAAATCGCCGAGCATCCTGCGATCTCATCACGATCCGTCCCGCGATCCAATCATGATCCATCCCGCGAACTCATCACGATCCGTCCCACGATCTCATCACGATCCGTCTCGCGATCTTGATCACGGTCCTTTCGATCTAGCGCCGAACGGACGACACCTCTGCGTTCAGCACACGTACAACTTGATGACGATCTCCGCCTTCTTGATACAACAAGAGGGAGCGGAGAGGTAGACGAGTTCTCCGGCAGCGCGACGGCGCCCCGGCGATGATGGTGGAGCAATTCCGGCAGGGCTTCGCCTAAGCACTGCAGAAAACCGATCTAGAGGAGAAACTAGCACTAGAGGAACGGATAGCATGTGACTGAAAATCTTGTGCCAAAAACCCAAAAACCTCCAGTATATATAGGAGGAAGAGAGGAGGAGGCTTGGCCCTCAAGGGACCAGCCCTTGGTTCGGCCGAATCAAGGAGGAGAGAAGGACTCCTCCTCCAATCCTAGTAGGACTAGGATTCCTCCCTATTTTGCCTTTTTTCCACATTTTTCTCTTTGGGTTTTCTCTCCCAGCCGCATGGGCCTTGTGTGGGACTTACACCAGCCCACTAAGGGCAGGTATTCACTCTCCCACAGCCCATGTAGTCTCTTGGGTCGAAATACCCCTCCCGATGGTCTCCCGGTACACTACTGGCACTCCCGGTACACTACCGATGAGCCCGAAACCTTTCCGGCGACCAAAATAGGACTTCCTATATATCAATCTTTACCTCCGAACCATTTCGGAGCTCCTTGTGACGACTGGGATCTCATCCGGGACTCTGAACAACCTTCGGTCACCACCATACATAACTCTATACTACCGAAACGTCACCAAACCTTAAGTGTGCAGACCCTACGGGTTCGAGAACTATGTAGACATGACCGAGACACCTCTACGGTCAATAACCAATAGCGGGACCTAGATGTCCATATTGGTTCCTACATATTCTATGAAGATCTTTATCATTCGAACCTCTATGTCAAGGATTCAGTTAATCCCGTATGATGTTCCCTTTGTTATTCGGTATGTTACTCGCCCGAGATTCGATCGTCGGTATCCCCATACCTAGTTCAACCTCGTTACCGGCAAGTCTCTTTACTCGTTCCGTAATACAAGATCCCATGACTAACACTTAGTCACATTGCTTGCAAGGCTTATTGTGATGTTGTATTACCAAGTGGGCCCTAAGATACCTCTCCGTCACACGAGTAATAAATCCCAGTCTTGATCCATGCCAACCCAACAGACACCCTCGAAGATACCTGTAGATTACCTTTATAGTCACCCAGTTACGTTGCGACGTTTGATACACACAAGGCACTCCTCCGGTGTCAGTGAGTTGCATGATCTCATGGTCATAGGAACAGATACTTGACATGCAGAAAACAGTAGCATTAAACTGACACGATCATATGCTACGTTTGTAGTTTGGGTCTTGTCCATCACACCATTCTCCTAATGATGTGATCCCGTTATCAAATGACATCTCATGTCCATGGCTAGGAAACCTTAACCATCTTTGATCAATGAGCTAGTCTATTAGAGGCATACTAGGGCTTGGTTTTGTCTATGTATCCACACATGCATCTAAGTCTCCGATCAATACAATTATAGCATGGATAATAAACGATTATCATGAGCAAGGAAATATGATAATAACTAATTTATTATTGCCTCTAGGGCATATTTCCAACATTCTCCCACTTGCACTAGAGTCAATAATCTAGTTCACATCACCATGTGATTCGCATTCTTATGAATCTAACACCCAATGACTTCTAGGGATCGATCATGCTTTGCATGTGAGAGAGGTCTTATAGTCAACGGGTCTGCGACATTCAGATCCGTGTGTACTTTGCAAATTTCTATGTCAAACCGTAAACACTGCTACCACACTCCACTTGGTACTATTCCAAATGGCTGCTTCCCTATACGTATCCAGATTGCTACTACGAGTCATCCAGATTGGTGTTAAAGCTTGCATCGACGTGACTCTTTACGACGAACTCTTTATCACCTCCATAATCAAGAAACATCTCCTTAGTCTTTTAGTTACTAAGGATAATCTTGACCGCTGTCCAGTGATCCACTCCTGGACCACTCTTGTACCCTTTGACAAACTCATGGCAAGGCACACACAGGTGCGGTACACAGCATGACATAATATAGAGCCTATGGCTCAGGCATAGGGGACTACATTCGCCCTTTCTCTTTCTTCTGCCATTGTCGAGCTTTGAGTCTCACTCAACTTCACACCTTACAAATCAGGCGAGAACTCTTTCTCTGACTGATCCATTTTGAACTCTTTCAAAATCTTGTCAAGGTACGTACTCATTGAAAGTCTCATCAAGCATCTTGATCTATCTCTATAGATCTTGATGTTCAACAATTAGGTATCTTTATCTAGGTCTTTCTTTGAAAAACTCTTTTCAAACAACCGTTTATGCTTTTCAGAAATTCTATGTCATTTCCGATTAACAATATGTTAACCACATATGCTTACCAGAAACTCTATAGTGCTCCCACTCACTTTATTGTAAATACAAGTTTCTCATAAACTTTGTATAGACTCAAAAACTTTAATCACCTCATCAAAGTGTATATTCCAACTCCGAGATGCTTGCTTCAGTTCATAGAAGGATCACTGAAGCTTGCACACCTTTTATCATCCTTAGGACTGAAAAAACCTTCTGGTTGTATCTCATACAACCTTTCCTTAAGGAAGTAAACGATGTGTTGGCATCCATCTGCCAGATTTCATAATTGAAAAATGCAGCAACTGCTAACATAATTCCAACAGACTTTAGCATCGCTACGAGTGAGAAAGTCTCATCATAGTCAACTCCTTGAACTTGCTAGAAACTTCTTTGTGACAAGTCGAGCTTTATAAATGGTGACATTCACCATCAACGTCTGTCTTCATTTTAAAGATCCATTTGTACTAAACGACCTGCCGTCCAACGAGAAAGTCCACCAAAGTCTATACTTGGTTTTCATACATGGATCCTTTCTCGGATTTCATGGCCTCTAACCATTTGTCGGATTGCGGGCCCATCATTGCTTCTCCATAGCTCGTAGGTTCATCGTTGTCCAACAACATGACCTCTAAGACAGGGTTGTCGTACCACTCAGGAGCAGTACACATCCTTGTCGACCTTCGAGGTTCGATAGTAACTTGATCCGAAGCTTCATGATGATCATCATTAACTTCCTCTTCAACTAACGTAGGCTTCACAGAAACATCTTCCTGCGCTGCGCTACTCTCTGGTTGAAACAAAGGTTTAACAACCTCATCAAGTTCTATCTTCCTGCCACTCAATTCTTTCGAGAGAAAATTTTCCTCAAGAAAAAACCATAGTTTTAAATAACCCGCTATAGCCTTGCTATAGCCTTTTTAACACGATGCCGCTAAATGGTCCCATGTACAAATTGTTGGAAATATGCCCTAGAGGCAATAAATAAAGTGCTTATTATTATATTTCCTTGTTCATGATAATCGTTTATTATCCATGCTATAATTGTATTAATTGGAAACACATTACATGTGTGGGTAAATAAACATCACTCTGTCCCTAGTATGCCTCTAGTGAACTAGCTCGTTGATCAAAGATGGTCAAGGTTTCCTAGCCATTGACATGTGATGTCATTTGATAACGAGATCACATCATTAGGAGAATGATGTGATGGACAAGACCCAAACTACAAACATAGCATATGATCGTGTCAGTTTAATGCTCCCATTTTCTGCATGTCAAGTATCTGTTCCTATGACCATGAGATCATGCAACTCAATGACATCGAAGAAGTGCCTTGTGTGTATAAAACGTCGCAACATAACTGGATGACTATAAAGGTACTCTACAGGTATCTACGAGGGTGTCAGTTGGGTTGGCATGGATCAAGACTGGGATTTGTTACTGCATGTGACTGAGAGGTATCTCAGGGCCCACTCGGTAATACAACATCACAACAAGCCTTGTAAGCAATGTGACTAAGTGTTAGTCACGGGATCTTGTATTATGGAACGAGTAAATAGACTTGCCGGTAACGAGGTTGAACTAGGTATGGAGATACCGACGATCGAATCTTAGGCAAGTGACATACCGAAGAACAAAGGGAACATCATATGGGATTAACTGAATCCTTGACACAGAGGTACGACCGATAAAGATCTTCGTAGAATATGTAGGAACCAATATGGGCATCCAGGTCCCGCTATTGGTTATTGACCGTAGAGGTGTCTCGGTCATGTCTACATAGTTCTCGAACCCGTAGGGTCTGCACACTTAAGGTTTGGTAACGTTTCGGTAGTATAGAGTTATGTATGGTGGTGACCGAAGGTTGTTCGGAGTCCCAGATGAGATCCCGGACGTCATGAGGAGCTCTGAAATGGTCCAGAGGTAAAGATTCATATATAGGAAGTCCTGTTTTGGTCGCCGGAAAAGTTTCGGGCTCATCGGTAGTGTACCGGGAGTGCCGGTAGTGTACCGGGAGGCCTCCGAGAGGGGTATTTCGACCCAAGAGGCTTCATGGGCTGTGGGAGAGTGAATATCAGCCCTTAGTGGGCTGATGGAAACTCCCACACAAGGCCCATGTGGCTGGAGGAAAAAACCCAATAGGAAAAGGTGAAAAAAGGCAAAAAAGGGAGCAATCCTAGTCCTACTAGGATTGGAGAAGGAGTCCTCCTATCCTAGTAGGTTCAGCCGAAGCCCTTGGCTTGGGAAGCCAAGTCTGCCTCCTCTCCTCCTCTCCTCCTATATATACTGGTGGATTTTAGGGTTTTGCACTAGTTTTTCAGCCACGTGCTACCCGTTCCTCCAGTGCATAGTTTCTCCTCTAGATCGGATTTTTGCAGTGCTTAGGCGAAGCCCTCCCGGTATTGCTCCACCACCATCGCCGGCGTGCCGTCACGCTACCGGCAAACTCTTCTACCTCTCCTTTCTCTCTTGTTGTATCAAGACGGCGGAGATCGTCATCAAGCTGTACGTGTGCTGAACGCGGAGGTGTCGTCCGTTCGACGCTAGATCGGAAGGATCATGATCAAGTTCATGGGACGGATCGTGATCAAGTTCGTGGGAAGGATCGTGATCAAGTTCGTGGGATGGATCGTGATTAGATCGCGGGACGGATCGTGATTGGATCGCGGGACGCTCGGCGATTTGGATCGCGAAGACGTTCGACTACACCAACCGCGTTTCTTAACGCTTCCCGCTTAGCGATCTATAAGGGTACGTGGATCCACTCTCCCTCTCGTAGATGCTCATCACCATGGATAGATCTGCATGTGCGTAGGAAATTTTTTGTTTTCCATGCAACGTTCCCCAACAGTGGTATCAGAGCTAGGTCTATGTGTAGATGAGATCTTGAGTAGAACACAAAAGGTTTGTGGGCATTGATGCTTAGATTGCTTCCTCCCTTGGCCGGATTTTGGTTCAGCGGTATTGTGAGATGAAGCGGCCCGGAGCAACATTACTCGTATGCTTACGAGAGACCGGTTCCCTCGACCGCAACTTGTTGCATAGATGGCTTGCGGGTGCCAGTTTCTCTCACTTTAGTTGGATCAGATTCGGCAAAGGCGGTCCTTGAGAAGGTTGAAAAGCAACTAGTGTATCACCATTGTGGTTTTTGCGTAGATGAGAATTGTTCTTGCTAGATACCCGTAGCAGCCACGTAAAACATGCAACAACAATTAGAGGACGTCTAACTTGTTTTTGCAGGGTATGTTGTGATGTGATATGGCCAATTACATGATGTGATATATGTGATATATGAGATGATCACGTGATGTATAGATTATCACGACTTGCATGTCGTTGAGTACGGCAACCGGCAGGAGCCAGTCTTTAATTATTGTACGACCTACGTGTCAATCATTAAGCGCTATGTAATGCTTTACTTTATCGCTAAACGGTAGCAATAGTAGTAGAAGCATGTTGGGCGCGACAACCCCGATGGCGACACGTTGATGGAGATCAAGATGATGGAGATCATGGTGTCTTGCCGGTGATGATGGAGATCATGCCGGTGCTTTCAAGATGGAGATCAAAAGCACAAGTTCATGGCCATATCATGTCACTTCTGATTTGCATGTGATGTTAATCCTTTTATGCACCTTGTTTTGCTTAGGACGACTGTAGCATTATAAGGTGATCCCTCACTTAATTTCAAGGGCAAGGGCAAGAAGGGTAACACCAAGAAGGATGGCAAAGCAGTTGCTAATCCTGTAAAGAAGCCCAAGCATGGACCCAAGCCAGAAACTGAGTGCTTTCATTGCAAGGGAGCTGGTCACTGGAAGCGGAACTGCCCCAAGTACCTGGCTGACAAGAAGGCGGCCAATGACAAACAAGCTATATATGATATACATGTTATTGATATGTACCTTACTAGCTCTCGTAGTAGTGCCTGGGTATTTGATTCCGGTTCGGTTGCTCATATTTGCAACTCAAAGCAGGAACTACGGAATAAACGAAGGCTGGCAAAGGATGAAGTGACGATGCACGTGGAAAATGGTTCCAAGGTTGATGTGATCGCCGTCGGCACGTTCTCTCTTCGATTACCATCGGGATTAGTGATGAACCTGAATAATTGTTATTTAGTGCCTGCGTTAAGCATGAACATTATATCTGGATCTTGTTTATTGCGAGACGGTTACTCATTTAAATCAGAGAATAAATGTTGTTCTATTTATATGAGTAATATGTTTTATGGTCATGCAACCAATGTTAGGGGTTTATTCATATTGAATCTTGATAGTGATGACACACATGTTCATAACATTGATGCCAAAAGATGTAGAATTGATAATGATAGTACCACTTTCTTGTGGCATTGCCATTTAGGTCATATTGGTGTAAAACGCATGAGGAAGCTCCATGCTTTTGGACTTTTGGAGTCACTTGATTTTGAATCACTTGAAACATGTGAACCATGCCTCATGGGCAAGATGACTAAAATACCGTTCTCTGAAACAATGGAACAGGCGCTTGACTTATTGGAAATCATACATACTGATGTGTGCGGTCCAATGAATGTTACAGCGTGTGGTGGATATCATTATTTTCTTACCTTCACTGATGACTTAAGTAAATATGGGTATATTTACTTAATGAAACACAAGTCTGAAACATTTGAAAAGTTCAAGCAATTTCAGTGTGAAGTTGAGAATCATCGTAACAAGAAGATTAAGTTCCTACGATCTGATCGAGGAGGTGAATATCTGAGTTATGAGTTTGGCAGTCACTTAAGACAATGTGGAATTGTTTCATAGTTGACACCGCCCGGAACACCACAGCATAATGGTGCGTCCGAACGTCGTAATCGAACCTTATTAGATATGGTGCGTTCTATGATGTCTCTTGCTGATTTGCCACTATCGTTTTGGGGTTATGCATTAGAGACAGCTACATTCAGTTTAAATAGGACACCATCAAAATCGGTTGAGACGACGCCATATGAACTATGGTTTGGCAAAAAGCCAAAGTTGTCGTTTCTTAAAGTTTGGGGATGTGATGCTTATGTCAAAAAGCTTCAGCCTGAAAAGCTGGAACCCAAAGCGGAGAAATGTGTCTTCATAGGATACCCGAAAGAGACAGTCAGGTATACCTTCTATCTCAGATCCCGAAGGCAAAGTGTTTGTCGCTAAGAATGGAACATTTCTTGAGAAAGAGTTTCTCTCGAAAGAATTGAGTGGGAGGAAGATAGAGCTTGATGAGGTTATTGAACCTTTACTTCAACCAGAAAGTAGCACAGCGCAGAAAGATGTTTCTGTGGAATCTACGACGGTAGAAGAGGAAGTTAACAATGATGATCATGAAGCTTCGGATCAAGCTACTATTGAACCTCGTAGGTCGACAAGGGTGCGTACTACTCCTGAGTGGTACGACAACCCTGTCTTAGAGGTCATGTTGTTGGGCAACAATGAACCTACGAGCTATGGAGGAGCAGTGATGGGCCCGGATTCCAAGAAATGGTTAGAGGCCATGAAATCCGAGATGGGATCCATGTATGAAAACAAATTATGGACTTTGGAAGTATTACCTGAAGGGCGAAAGGCCATTCAGAACAAATGGATCTTTAAGAAGAAGACAGACACGGATGGTAATGTCACCGTCTATAAAGCTCGACTTGTGGCAAAGTGGTTTTCACAAGTTCAAGGAGTTGACTACGATGAGACTTTCTCACCCGTAGCGATGCTTAAGTCTGTCAGAATCATGTTGGCAATAGCTTCTTATTCGATTATGAAATTTGGCAGATGGATGTCAAAATGGCGTTCCTCAACGGTTTCCTTGAGGAAGAGTTGTATATGATGCAACCTGAAGGTTTTGCCGATCCAGAGAATGCTGACAAAGTTTGCAAACTCCGGCGATCCATTTATGGACTAGTGCAAGCATCTCGGAGTTGGAATAAGCGCTTTGATGAGGTGATCAAGGCGTTTGAGTTTATACAAGTTTATGGAGAAGCTTGTATTTACTAGAAAGTGAGTGGGAGCTCTATAACGTTTCTAGTATTATATGTGGATGACATATTGTTGATTGGAAACAATATAGAAATGTTGGAAAGCGTGAAGGAATATTTGAACAAGAGTTTTTCAATGAAGGACCTAGGAGAAGCTGCTTTCATATTAGGCATGAAGATCTATAGAGATAGATCAAGATGCTTAATAGCACTTTCACAAAGCACATACCTTGATAAAGTTTTGAAGAAGTTCAAAATGGATCAGTCCAAGAAAGGGTTCTTGCCTGTGTTACAAGGTGTGAAGTTGAGTAAGACTCAATGCCCAGTGACTGCAGAAGATAGAGAAAAGATGATTGTCATCCCCTATGCTTCAGCCATAGGCTCTATCATGTATGCAATGTTGTGCACAAGACCCGATGTTAGCCTTGCCATAAGTATGGCCGGAAGGTTTCAAAGTGATCCTGGAATGGAGCACTGGCAAGCGGTCAAGAATATCCTTAAGTACCTGAAAAGGACTAAGGAAATGTTTCTCGTTTATGGAGGTGATGAAGAGCTCTTCGTAAAGGGTTACGTCGATGCAAGCTTTGACACTGATTCGGACGACTCTAAGTTGCAAACCGGATACGTATTTATTCTTAACGGGGGAGCGGTAAGCTGGTGCAGTTCCAAGCAAAGCGTGGTAGCTGATTCTACGTGCGAAGCGGAATACATCGCAGCCTCGGAGGCGGCAAAGGAAGGTGCCTGGATAAAGCAGTTCATGACAGATCTTGGAGTAGTGCCCAGTGCACTGAATCCAATGAGCCTGTTCTGTGACAACACTGGTGCCATTGCTCTAGCCAAGGAACCAAGGTTTCACAAGAGGACCAGACATATAAAGCGACGCTTCAACTCCATCCGATATTACAACGAGGAGAAGGACATAAATATTTGCAAAGTGCACACAGATCTGAATGTTGCAGAGCCATTAACTAAACCTCTTCCAAGAGCTAAACATGATCAACACCAGAACTTCATGGGTGTTCGATTCATTACAATGTAAATCACATAGTGATGTGAGCTAGATTATTGACTCTAGTGCAAGTGTGAGACTATTGGAAATATGCCCTAGAGGCAATAAATAAAGTGTTTATTATTATATTTCCTTGTTCATGATAGTTTCTTATTATCCATGCTAGAATTGTATTAATTGGAAAAATAGATACATGTGTGGATACATACACAAACACAATGTCCCTAGTATGCCTCTAGTGAACTAGCTCGTTGATCGAAAGATGGTTAAGGTTTCCTAGTCATGGACATGATATGTCATTTGATAATGGGATCACATCATTAGGAGAATGATGTGATGGACAAGACCCAAACTACAAACGTAGCTTATGATCGTGTCAGTTTATTGCTACTGTTTTTTGCATGTCAAGTATATGTTCCTATGACCATGAGATCATGCAACTCACGGACATCGGAGGAGTGACTTGTGTGTATCAAACGTCGCAACGTAACTGGGTGATAAAGGTTCTCTACAGGTGTCTTCGAGGGTGTCTGTTGAGTTGGCATGGATCAATACTGGGATTTGTTACTCCGTGTGACGGAGAGGTATCTCAGGGCCCACTCGGTAATACAACATCACAATAAGCCTTGCAAGCAATGTGACTAAGTGTTAGTTACGGGATCTTGTATTACGGAACGAGTAAAGAGACTTGCCGGTAACGAGGTTGAACTAGGTATGGAGATACCGATGATCGAATCTCGGGCAAGTAACATACCGAAGAACAAAGGGAACATCATACGAGATTGACTGAATCCTTGACATAGAGGTTCGACCCATAAAGATCTTTGTAGAATATGTAGGAACCAATATGGGCATCCATGTCCCGCTATTGGTTATTGACCGTAGAGGTGTCTCGGTCATGTCTACATAGTTCTCGAACCCGCAGGGTCTGCACACTTAAGGTTTGGTGACGTTTCGGTAGTATAGAGTTATGCATGGTGGTGACCGAAGGTTGTTTGGACTCCCGGATGAGATCCTGGACGTCACGAGGAGCTCCGGAATGGTCCGGAGGTAAAGATTCATATATAGGAACTCCTGTTTTGGTCGCCGGAAAAGTTTCGGGCTCATCGGTAGTGTACCGGGAGTGCCGGTAGTGTACCGGGAGGCCTCCAGGAGGGGTATTTCGACCCAAGAGGCTTCATGGGCTGTGGGAGAGTGAATATCAGCCCTTGGTTGGATGGTGGAAACTCCCACACAAGGCCCATGTGGCTGGAGGAAAAAACCCAATAGGAAAAGGTGGAAAAAGGCAAAAAACAGGAGCAATCGTCCTACTAGGATTGGAGGAGGAGTCCTCCTCTCCTAGTAGGTTCGGTCGAAGACCTTGGCTTGGGAAGCCAAGGCTGCCTCCTCTCCTCCTATATATACTGGTGGATTTTAGGGTTTTGCACTAGTTTTTCAGCCACGTGCTACCCGTTCCTCTAGTGCATAGTTTTTCCTCTAGATCGGATTTCTACAGTGCTTAGGCGAAGCCCTGCCGGAATTGCTCCACCACCATCGCCGAAGCGCTGTCACACTGCCGGCGAACTCTTCTACCTCTCCACTCTCTCTTGCTGGATCAAGATGGCGGAGATCGTCATCAAGCTGTACGTGTGTTGAACGCGGTGGTGTCGTCCGTTCTGCGCTAGATCGGAAGGATCGTGATCAAGTTCGTGGGACGGATCGTGATCAAGTTCATGGGACGGATCGTGATTAGATCGCGGGACAGATCGTGATCGGATCGTGGGACGCTCGGCGATTTGGATCGTGAAGACGTTCGACTACACCAACCGCATTTCTTAACGCTTCCGGCTTGGCGATCTACAAGGGTACGTAGATCCACTCTCCCTCTCGTAGATGCTCATCACCATGGATAGATCTGCGCGTGCGTAGGAAATTTTTTGTTTCCCATGCAACGTTTCCCAACACAAATAACACGGTATAGCCTGCTATAGCCCTCTATAGCTTATTTGAAGGTCCGCCGCTATTTGGCATAGCCCGCTATTTAAAACATTGGAAAAGACCCAGTTTTAGCAACAAACATTTTATGCTTGGATCTGAGATAGAAGGTTCACCCAACTGTTCTTCTGGTATTCTATGAAGATGCATTTGTCCACTTTGGGTTCGAGCTCATTAGGTGAAAACATTTTCCACACAAGCGTCGCAGCCCCAAACATTAAGAAATGACAGCTTAGGTTTCTATCAAACCATAATTCACACGGTGTCATCTCAACGGATTTAGATGGTGCCCTATCTAAAGTGAATGTAGTTTTCTCTAATGCATAACCCCAAAATTGTAGTAGCAAAACGATAAGAGACATCATAGCAAGCACCATATTCAATAGAGCACGACTATGACGTTCGAACACACCATCACACTATGGTGTTCCAGGTGGCGTGAGTTGTGAAACAACTTTCACATTGTCTAAAGTTATTCACCTCCACGATCATATCGTAGACATTTTTATCTTCTTGTCACGATGATCTTAAAACTTCACTCTAAATTTGCTTGAACCTTTCAAACGATTCAGACTTGTGTTTCATTAAGTAAATATACACTATATCTACTCAAATCATCAGTGAAGGTAAGAAAATAACGATATCCACCGCATGCTACAAGACTCATTGGATTGCACACATCAACATGTATCATTTCCAATAAACTACTTGCCCGCTCCATCAATCCGGAAAACGGGGTCCTTAGTCATCTTGCCCAAGAGGCATGGTTCGCATATCTCAACCGATTCAAAATCGAATGAGTCCAAAGATCCATCAGCATGGAGTTTCTTCATGCGCTTTATACCAATATGACATTTAGCGACAGTGCCACAAGTATGTGGTATTATCATTATTAACTTTGTATATTTTGGCATCAATGTTATGAACATATGTATTACTACGATCAAGCTTCAACAAACCATTCTCATTGGGTGCATGACCATTGAAGGTGTTATTCATGTAAACAGAATAACCATTATTCTCTAACTTAAATGAATAACCGTGTTGCAATAAACACGATCTAATCACGTTCATGCTCAACGCAAAACACCAACTAACATTTATTTAGGTTCGTCACTAATCCCGAAGGTAGAGAGAGCGTGCGATGTTGATCACATCAACCTTGGAAACATTTCCAACACACCTCGTCACCTCACCCTTAGCTAGTTCTCCATTCATTCCGTAGCTTTTATTTCGAGTTACTAACATTTAGCAACCAAATCGGTATACAATACCCAGGTGCTACTAGGAGTACTAGCAAGGTACACATCAATAACACGTATATCAAATATACTTCTGTTGACGTTGCCAGCCTTCTTATCTACCAAGTATCTAGGGTTGTTCCGCTTCAGCGAACGCTCTCCTCATAATCGAAGCACTTAGGGGGTTTGGGTTCAACTTTGGGTTGCTTTACTGGAGCAGCAACTGACTTGCCATCCATGAAGTTTCCCTCCTTGCCCTTGCCCTTCTCGAAACTAGTGGTTTTTACTAACCATCAACACTTGACGCTCCTTCTTGATTTCTACCTTCGTGGTGTCAAACATCGCGAATAGCTCAGGGATCATTATTTCTATCCCTGTCATTTTATAGTTCATCACCAAGTTCTAGTAGCTTAGTGACAGTGACTTGGAGAACTATATCAATCACTATCTTATCTGGAAGATTAACTCCCACTCGATTCAAGCGATTGTAGCACCCAGACAATCTGAGCACATGCTCAACGATTGAGCTATTCTTCTTCATCTTGCAAACAAAGAATCTTGTTGGAGATCTTATATCTCACAACACGGGTACGAGCCTGATATCCCAATTTCAGCTCTTAGAACATCTCATATGTTTCGTGATGTTCAAAAAAATTCGGAGCCTCAATTCTAAGTTGTAATGCATGACGCACTAAACTATCAAGTAGTCATCGGAACGTGCCTGTAAGATGTTCACAACATCTCTAGATGACGCTAGAGGGGGTGGCGCACCAAGCGGTGCATTAAGGACATAAGCCTTCTGTGCGGCAATATTGCTACCATCATATTGCTACCATAAGCGATGCATTAAGGACATAAGCCTTCTGTGTAGGACAATCCTCAGATCATGGACCCAGTCCGCAATATTGCTACCATCATATTTCAACTCTATTTCTCTAGGAACATATAAAAATTCAAGGGAGCTACAACATGAGCTAGTAATCTACAACATAATTTTGCAAAGACACTACTGACTATGTTCATGATAATGAGTTCAATTAATCATATTACTTAAGAACTCCCACTCAAATTGACATCCCTCCGGTCATTCGAGTGATACATGATCCAATTTCACCAACTCAAGTCCGATCATCACGTGAGTTGAGGTGGTTTCAATGGTGAACATCATCATGTTGATCATATCTACTATATGACTCATGTTCGACCTTTCGGTCTCTTGTGTTCCGAGGCCATGTCTGTACATGCTAGGCTCGTCAAGTTTAACCCAAGTGTTCTGCATGTGCAACACTGGCTTGCACCCATTGTATGTGAACGTAGAGTCTATCCCACCCGACCATCACGTGGTGTCTCGACACGACGAACTTTCGCAACGGTACACACTCGGGGAGAACACAATTTATCTTGAAATTAAGTGAGGAATCACCTTATAATGCTACCGTCGTCCTAAGCAAAACAAGGTGCATAAAAGGATTAATATCACATGCAAATCATAAGTGACATGATATGGCCATGAACTTGTTCTTTTGATCTCCATCTTTAAAGCATCGGCATGATCTCCATCGTCACCGGCATGACACCATGATCTCCATCATCTTGATCTCCATCAACGTGTCGCCATCGGGGTTGTCGTGCCCACCATGCTTCTACTACTATTGCTACCATTTAGCAATAAAGTAAAGCATTACATAGTGCTTAATGATTGACACACAGGTCATACAATAATTAAAGACAACCCTATGGCTCCTGCCGGTTGCCGTACTCAACGACATGCAAGTCGTGATATTCTATACAACACATGATCATCTCATACATCACATATATATCATCATGTAATTGGCCATATCCAGGGCCGGCTCTAGCCCAGGACAGCAGGGGCGACGTCCCGAGGCCCGGCCGAAAGAGGGGCCCATATTTTATATAGGGTACGTATGTATAGGTGAGAGTAGAGAGAAAAAAGGCCCATCTACCAAGGGCGCACAACCAGCCCAGGAAGGCAACCAGCCACACACGAAGGGAGTCGTCTTTTGATTTTTCTTTCCAGCTATTAGGGATCGCTCGTCTTTTCATTTTCCTGGATTCACGCACTGATTCGTCGCCCTTCGCCGCTTCGCGCAGTCGCCGTCTCTCCTGATCCACTCGCCGTCTCGCCCGACGGCCTGACTACATCCCTGATATCCCCGCCCGACGTTGTGTCCATCTCGGCAAGACATTATGGGCAGGAAAAGACGATCAAGATCAACAGGCAGGATAGGTAATTTCAGATCAAAGCTCTGTCTCTATGAAACCATGGTGGGCGACTCTATTTTCTTGTGTTATATTTTCTTAGTCTAAAATCTCAATCCGGTGTCTAATTCTTTCTTTACATTACTGATCACTTGCAGCTACATCCATTCGTAGTGTAATCATGCTGCCTAAAAAGCATCTATCTGGTCATCAGAAAAGAAATAACAAGAAACGAGTAGAGAAGTTGACTCAATCTCCAAAGGGGTCTATGAAAAAATTCTTGTTGAGGACTGATACTGCTACTAATTCTGGGCAATTATATATCACCAATGGCGAAGAGCAACCTGATCAGACCGAGAATGCAGTTGAGGAAAATGATGCCAATGTTGATACCGATCAGAACACCGGAAATTTTAGTGACCATGAAAACATAGATGAGCAGGCTTCTTCTTTTGATATTTATGATCCTAGAACTTGGAATATTCTTGACAATAAATCAAGAGACATTCTCATTGAAAAAGGACCTACAAGGGAGTACAATCTTGTGTTTTCTGTGGATAAGAAAGGGAGGCATTTTTCATATGCTTACTACTCAAGACAGCTAAGGAATGGTGAGGCCAGTGACCGCAGGTGGTTAGTGTACTCTAAACATGTGAATAAATTTTATTGTTTTTGTTGCAAATTGTTCAAATCTGAAAACAGCAAAAGTTTGCTAGCATCCGAGGGATTAATGGATTGGAAACATCTTAGTGAGAAGCTCAAATTACATGAGAATGGTGCTGAGCATATCACTAACATGAATACTTGGAATGAGGTAAGGTTGAGGCTAAGTAAGAAGAAAACAACTGATAAAGATTTGCAAGAAGAGATTGAAAGGGAGAAGAAGCGATGGAGACAAGTTTTAATTAGAATTGTTGCTGCTGTGAAATTTCTTGCTAAACATAATTTGGCTTTTCGAGGAGCAAATGAGAAATTATATCAACATAACAATGGGAACTTTTTGGGAGTAATTGAAATGATGGCAGAATTTGATCCTATAATGCAAGAGCATCTTCGGCGCATTCAGAATAATGAAATCCATCATCATTATCTTGGCCATAATATACATAATGAGTTAATTTCCCGTCTTGCTCGCAGTGTTAAAGATTCTATCTTGAGGATAATTAAGGATGCAAGGTATTTCTCTGTCATTTTAGATTGTACCCCTGATGTGATCCATCAAGAACAAATGACTCTAATTGTGAGATGTGTCAACATGTCAAGTAGCAGTACAAAAATAGAGGAGTTTTTTCTGGAGTTCTTGAAGGTGGACGATACATCGGGACTTGGACTTTATAATGTGTTAATAGATTCACTTGAATCTGTTGGTTTGAATGTTCAAGATGTTCGTGGACAAGGGTATGACAATGGTTCAAACATGAAGGGAAAAAACCAAGGGGTACAGAGTAGATTGCTTGCAACTAATCCAAGAGCATTGTACATGCTGTGTGCTTGTCACAGCCTGAATCTTACTCTTAGTGATATGGAAAAATCTTGTGGTAAAGCTATAACTTTCTTTGGTGTTGTGCAAAGAATTTACATATTATTTTCAAGCTCTACTAAACGATGGCAGCTATTGCTTCATCATGTTCCGAAAATGACAGTTAAGTCTTTGTGTAACACTCGATGGGAGAGTCGAATAAAGAGTGTTCATGCTATCAGATATCAGGCACCTAAGTTAAGGAAAGCTTTATTGGAACTGAAGAGAACTTCTACTGATGATGCCAAGACTAAGAGCGACGCAAAATCTTTGGCTAGTGCACTTGAGAAATTTGAATTTATACTTGGCATGGTCATCTGGCATGATGTTTTATTCACCGTAAACATGGTGAGTAAGAAATTGCAGTCTAAATTCATGTGTATTGATGTTAGTCTTAAACAGATTGAAGGTGCCATCTCTTATTTTGAGAAGTACAGAAATGAAGGCTTTGCTACTAGCTTGGATATTGCGAGATCTATTGCAATCGACATGGGTGTACAACCTTTATTTCCTGTAAAGCGGCGTATTACCAGAAAAAGACAATTCGATGAAATTAATAGCAATGAAGAAAATGACCAGAATCAAGAAGAGCAAGCAAATGAGGTGGAATCATTTAGAGTTAAATATTTTCCGGTGATGATTGATGTTGCAATTGCTTCCTTGACTAATAGATTTGAGGAACTGAAGTCATTTGGGAGTATATTTGGATTCTTGTTCAACTCAAAAGAATTGAAGTTATTGGGTGATAATGATCTAAGAAGATGCTGCACTAATTTTGTCAAGACTTTCACTCATGGTAAGTCCGCAGATGTTGATTTAGATGATTTTGTTTCTGAACTAAAAGTACTACAGATGTCATTGCCAAACACACTCATGTCAACGGATCAGATATTTGAGTTTGTTAGAGCTGCGGAATGTTATCCAAATGTCTCAATTGCTTATCGTATCCTCTTGACCGTACCTGTCACTGTTGCATCAGCTGAACGGAGTTTCTCAAAATTGAAATTACTGAAAAATTATTTGAGGTCAACCATGTCCCAAGAAATATTGAATGGTTTGGCCATGTGCTGCATCGAGAAGAATATGTTGGACAGTATTGATCTTGACATTGTCATAGATGATTTTGCGTCAACAAATGCACGGAAGTCTCGCTTCTCATGATTAATGGAGGTTTGCTAGGATGCTATTTCTATATTTTTTTCGTGCATTGTAGCTTCTATGATACTTGAGTTTGAACAAAGACATGAAAAATATTAGATATTTGATTCTAAGGAAATATAACTACTCTATATGACTTCATAATATATGTATCTGTTCGTGTATCGATCGAAAAAAAAAATCTCGGTTGGGCCCATTGGTGAAGTTCGCCCCGGGGCCTTCGAAATCGTTGAGCCGGCCCTGGCCATATCACATCACAACATACCCTGCAAAAACAAGTTAGACGTCCTCTAATTGTTGTTGCATGTTTTACGTGGCTCCTACGGGTATCTAGAAAGAACAATTCTCACCTACGCATAAACCACAACGGTGATACATAAGTTGCTTTTCAACCTTCTCAAGGACCGCCTTAGTCGAATCCGATCCAACTAAAGTAGGAGAAACAGACACCCGCCAGCTATCTTTGTGCAACGAAGTTACACGTCAGTCGATGGAACCGGTCTCTCGTAAGCGTACGAGTAAGGTTGGTCCGGGCCGCTTCATCCCACAATACCGCCGAACCAAAACACGACAAAGGGAGGAAGCAATCTAAGCATCAACGCCCACAAACTCTTTCTGTTCTACTCGAGATCTCATCTACACATAGACCTAACTCATGATGCCACTGTTGGGGAATGTTGCATGGGAAACAAAAATTTTCCTACGCACATGCAATATCTATCCGTGGTGATGAGGATCTATGAGAGGGAGAGTGGATCTACATACCCTTGTAGATCGCTAAGCGGGAAGCGTTAAGAAACGCGGTTGGTGTAGTCGAACGTCTTTGCGATCCAAATCGCCGAGCATCCCGCGATCTCCTCACGATCCGTCCCGCGATCCAATCATGATCCGTCCCGCGAACTCATCACGATCCGTCCCGCGATCTCATCACGATCCGTCTCGCGATCTTGATCACGATCCTTTCGATCTAGCGCCGAACGGACGGCACCTCCGTGTTCAGCACACGTACACCTTGATGACGATCTCCGCCTTCTTGAATCAGCAAGAGGGAGCGGAGAGGCAGACGAGTTCTGCGGCAGCGCGACGGCGCCGCAGCGATGGTGGTGGAGCAATACCGGCAGGGCTTCGCCTAAGCACTGCAGAAAACGATCTAGAGGAGAAACTATGCACTAGAGGAACGGGTAGCATGTGGCTGAAAATCTTGTGCCAAAAACCCAAAAACCTCCAGTATATATAGGAGGAAGAGAGGAGGAGGCTTGGCCCTCAAGAGACCAGCCCTTGGTTTGGCCGAATCAAGGAGGAGAGGAGGACTCCTCCTCCAATCCTAGTAGGACTAGGATTCCTCCCTATTTTGCCTTTTCCCACCTTTTTCTCTTTGGGTTTTCTCTCCCAGCTGCATGGGCATTGTGTGGGACTTACACCAGCCCACTAAGGGTAGGTATTCACTCTCCCACAGCCCATGTAGTCTCTTGGGTCGAAATACCCCTCCCGATGGTCTCCCGATACACTACTGGCACTCCCGGCACACTACCGATGAGCCCGAAACCTTTCCGGCGACCAAAATAGGACTTCCTATATATCAATATTTACCTCCGGACCATTCCGGAGCTCCTCGTGACTTCTGGGATCTCATCTGGGACTCCAAACAACCTTCGGTCACCACCATACATAACTCTATACTACCGAAACGTCACCAAACCTTAAGTGTGCAGACCGTGCGGGTTCGAGAACCATGTAGACATGACCGAGACACCTCTACGGTCAATAACCAGTAGCGGAACCTAGATGTCCATATTGGTTCCTACATATTCTACGAAGATCTTTATCGGTCGAACCTCTATGTCAAGGATTCAGTTAATCCCGTATGATGTTCCCTTTGTTATTCGGTATGTTACTCGCCCGAGATTCGATCGTCGGTATCCCCATACCTAGTTCAACCTTGTTACCAGCAAGTCTCTTTACTCGTTCCGTAATACAAGATCCCGTGACTAACACTTAGTCACATTGCTTGCAAGGCTTATTGTGATGTTGTATTACCGAGTGGGTCCTGAGATACCTCTTTGTCACACGGAGTAACAAATCCCAGTCTTGATCCATGCCAACCCAACAGACACCCTCGGAGATACCTGTAGAGTACCTTTATAGTCACCCAGTTACGGTGCGACGTTTGATACACACAAGGCACTCCTCCGGTGTCAGTGAGTTGCATGATCTCATGGTCATAGGAACAGATACTTGACATGCAGAGAATAGTAGCATTAAACTGACACGATCATATGCTACGTTTGTATTTTGGGTCTTGTCCATCACACCATTCTCCTAATGATGTGATACCGTTATCAAATGACATTTCATGTCCATGGCTAGGAAACCTTAACCATTTTTGATCAACGAGCTAGTCTATTAGAGGCATACTAGGGACATGGTTTTGTCTATGTATCCACACATGCATCTAAGTCTCCGATCAATACAATTATAGCATGGATAATAAACGATTATCATGAACAAGGAAATATGATAATAACTAATTTATTATTGCCTCTAGGGCATATTTCTAACAGAACCCTAGCTTTTATTTTCACTGTATCCTCTCTCTCGATCTGCCCCAGCGGTGCCCTAAATCGAGATGGACCTGTTCGAGGGAGAGAGAACGAGGCTGGAGAATAGGGAGGGGAGGGGGTATCTTCTTCCCGATGGAGTGCTGGAGGCGCAACGAGATGGAGCTGCGCCGTGAGTTCGGTCACTATGTGCTCCAGCGCATGGCCGACATGTATCGGCTGGAGGAGAAGCTGCGCGGCAGTGTGCTGGTGGGTACAGTGGAAGGGAAGCACCCCCTGTGTCTCCGGAGCAAGTGGTTGCTACATCGAAGGCACAATGTGGCCTCCGTCGCGACGACGTCATGGTTGAGGTATGTTCGTCTTTGACTGATTTTCTTCTACAATTCCGGTCCGTCGAGGATTGCACTCCGTGCTCATCCACCACTCCCGTAAGCTTACCGTTGGTTGAGACCATCCAGTTTAGCCGTTGGCAGCACGGGGTGGGTGGCGAGGCGTCTTTATTGAAGTTTTTGACTAGGTTGAGCTTTGATGGGCTCCCGCAAGAGGCATGGGAGGTCGAGTTTGTTGCCAAGCTTGTTAGCAGTCTCAGCGGGGATCTCGTTAAGGTGCTAAAGCCAACTGATCACTGCTTCATTGTTGTTGAAACCTGGATGAAAAATCCTAACAAGTTGCCTAAATTATATGAACTGGAGCTGCCGGACCTGACTTATGGCAAGATTTTCCAACCTCTGACTCAGATGGGCCAGTTTCACCGCCTACTACACGTCTGAAAGTTGAGAAGCTGCCAGTTGTTCATTTTCCGAAGATCCATGTTCTGAAGGTTATAGATCACAACCCTATCGTAACAGAGTTGTCGTATGCTTATGATTACGACAAAGAATCAAACATCGCTCGTTGCCACACTTTCACTTGCTATCCTGATACAATTGCTGGCCAGGAGGACATACGTTGTTGTCGGGCATTGTTTTGCAGGGCCAGTGTCCGATGGTCATGCACGTGGTCTCTTCACGATGTAGATGAGGAAGAGATGTTTCATCTCTTGTATGTGGCAATTGAGACTTTGTTTTTGATGTGTGGCAATGTAGCCTATGTGTTTAAGAACAATGTATCCAAAATTGCCCGATGCATTTGTGATGTGAGACTATTGTATCCAGACCTGCTTTATGCAATATGGTGTGCTGTTGTGAAGTTATTATATGTAAGAGATCTATTTATGTAAGATTGATGTTGGGGATATCTTTCGGTTGTGTTTATCATGGTGAGATGGTTTTGCATGAAATTCCTCTTCATAGCTAAACTCTTACTCTTCACTCTTCATAGCTTCTACTATGGCTAATCTTATTCACCAGTTTTGCTTGATCTCTGGCTAGACTCCGAATTGGACTAAATCCGCCATTCTTTTTAGTACTCATGTTTCTCAAGCTATCATTAATGATATTTTGCAAAAAATTTCGGTGGCTATATTGGATGCAAATTTTACTCATTTGGGTCACCCTTTGGTTCTTCCTGCTAAGAATCGAGTTGCTGCTTACAACTTTGTGCTAGATAAATTTGTACAAAAGTTTCCTTCTTATAAAGCCAATATGCTTTCTCATGCAGCCACACTTGAATTGATTTTTTCGGTTTTTTCAGCTATCCCTGTCTACTACATGGCTAATATTTTATTTACCAAGAAATTCATAGCTAAACTCACACCTATTATTAGGAATTTATGGTGGACAGGGGTTAGAGAAAATGATTCTAAAAAAGAGCTTTGGCTTCACGCTTGGAAAGACATTTGCAATTCTAAAAAAAGGGAGGTTTGGGTATTAGGAATTTGAAAGCTGTCAATGAGGGCCTCTTGTTGGCTGCTGCTTGGAGACTCACTGCAGCCCCTTTTTCTCATTTGCACATAGTCTTAAAGGCCAAGTATTTTCCTCATGCTTCTATTTGGAGTGCCACTGGCCCCCCTCCAAAATCTTCTTTTTGGGCTTTTGTTTTGAAAGTGTTACCTAAGCTTCGAGCTCATTCTTTTTATCAATTGACTGCACATAACATCTCTATTTGGATCACGCATTGGTGTCCTAATTGGAGCTCAATTCATGATCAACTCATTGTTCAATAGCCTGGCTTTGTTTATTCCTCTTTTCTTCGAGATCTTTGGAACTCAGGCGAGAAGAGCTGGAATCATGAGCTTATTTTTAACCCTTTTAAACAACCTTTGGCCTCTTATATTATTGAGTTTGACATTCTTGTGGATGACAGTCCAGATTTGCTTTGTTGGAGTTTTTCTCCTAATGGCATTTGTTCCTCTAAATCTGCTTATAAATTATGCTTACATGAAATTCAAGCCAACCCTGCCAATCTGACTTTCGTCATTCCTTTCGAACTGAACGATCTCCTTCGAGCTATTTGGAAAGAAAATAATTTACTTCCAAGAGTGCAATCTTTTGCTTGGAGGTTGCTTCGTAAAGTTTTGCCTACGGGTTTGCGAGCTGGTCGTTTTTCTATTCATATCTCGCAAACTTGTTGTAGATGTGGTCTTCCAGAGGATGAATTCCATCTGTTCTTTCTTTGCCCTTTTGCGCGTATAGCTTGGTTCTCTCAATCATGGTTTCCCAGATCTGATATTTTAGTCCAAGATCACTCTACCATGCATGTAGTGATCATTGCTTTTCTTCGTTCGACTCATCCTCATGCTTCTATGTTAAATGTGCTCAATTTCTTGTGGTGTCTATGGAAAGCTCGGAACGATTTTCTTTTTGACAGATTTAAATCTCTCCCCTACCAAGTTCAGGTTACTATTGCTGCTTTAACTTCAGATGTACGTGATGTTTCATGTCTTTCTAGTAGTGAAAATTAGAAGGCTCAAGATCGCCTCACGGTAAACATGCTTCCTCCTCAAGGTAATACTTTGAGGACATATTTGCTAGTATCTAGAGCTAAGATCTTCTCTGATGCATCCTTCAGGTCCAAGAAAGTCCCGGGCTTAAAGGTAGGTGAGGTAGCTACAGGAATTGGTGTTTTCATCACGGTGCCATCACAACAAGGAGAGTTGAATGTCCAGATTCAAGCTTCTGCTCCATCTACTCTTACTCCCCTTCAGCTTGAAAGCCTTGCTCTCTATTGTGCAGCTACTTATGCTTCTCAGCTTAATATTACCACCCCTACTTTCTTATTGGATTGCCTTTCTCTTGCTAAATTTGTTGCTTTAAAAAACATATCTGACATCTCAATTTCTTGGAACATTAGAAAGGATCTAGCTCGATTTTTTAAAACCACCATTGGCATGAATGCTCAAGTGTTTCATATTTCTCGTAACATAAATGGTGTTGCTCACAATCTTGCTCAACAGGTTTATCGGTATGATGGTGAAGCCCAAATATTTTGTTTTGCTCATTCTCATCATCATTCTACTTGTCCCGTGCTTTCCCTCCTTTCTCACTTTAATATTCAGGGCATCAAACTGCATTCCATTCACTGCTTTTGAATTATTTGTAGTTTGCTCTGGAATTCTTCTTCCTTGCATGTCGCGTTTTACAAGGATTTGGGGTCTTTGTCCATTTCTGTGCAGATTCAGCTGCGGATAAGTGTCAACTTGCACCTGCGACTCTGATGCTCCCGACCAGACAAGAGTCTAGCATGGTCTGTTGCCTTGCAAACCTCTCTTCAAGGCTCTTGGCGTGCAGCAATTTGCTGGCTGAAAAGGCTGCTCCTTGGCTTCATATCGGTCACAGATGGATTTTGCTGTTTCTGCGGGACCTTTCACTGCTTGCTTCATCAATGTTGATCTAGTAGTAGGACAACTGTAGGCTTCAGCAGTCCCTAGTGTCAGATCTAGAGTGTTCATTTGCTTGTTCTGACCATGCTGATCATGGCGTAGTGTTTTTTCCCACTTTGTCTCATATACGGTCTTTCTTCACCTCTCTTTTCTAGATGCTGCTCCTCTTTCTCTCTAATGCTCTCTGTACTTCTCTATGAGCTGAATGAAATTGGCACTTCGGTGCCTTTGCTTGTTAAAAAAAACCCTAACATTATGTTGAACATGTGCTCACTGAATGTAGGAACAAAATTCCTAGCTAACATACCCTCTGCCTCAAATTCTTTCTTGCAAGGGAATATGAAGCCTTTAGGGAAATCTTAAAAAAGCTTTGTATATCACCTAGGCGACCTGAGCCAGAGCTAGTTTGAATCAAACTACGGTCACCGTAGATACAATGTGAGGAGTGAGGACACAAATAGATTATCACACACACACATACACGCGCGCGCGCGCGCGCACGCACACACACAGAGTTATCATAGAATTCCCTGTTGAACGAACCTTTCGACTTGTTGGAGATGAAACTCAGGCCGGTGCAAAAGATTTTGCCCGAAAATGCTTGCAGGCCTTTTAGACCGACTGGGTGGATAGATAGATAGTTATCTCCGTCATATTTAGATATTTCCCATCTATCTTCTAAAAAAAAAGATATTTCCCCAGAGAAAGCTCGAACCACGTTCTGGATCCAGTCACACGCAGGCCGACCGGATGAGCGCGTATAGTAGTTCTCAACAGAAGAAAACTAGCGGGCATCAGGTGCGAAAACGGAACGGTTGCCCGCGCTCGCCCTCGCTCTCTCGCGTGCTTCACAGCGAGTCTGAGGCTTCCTTGCCCGGCCTTCCTCTTATATTCTTCCAGTGGAGCTGAAGCGGACGTGACACGACTCGTGCTTGTGGGCATACGGTGCGCCTGGACTCGGAGCCGGCTCGGGCTCACCGCGCCGCTCCGGCCACTGGTTCGCTCTGTCCCTGCCTCCCTGGTGGCGCGTGAAGGCCACACGTGGCTCCAGCTTCCCCACGCGTTGCTGGCCGCCGGCGTGGATGGATGGATCGACGCAAATGTTTCTCGGACGGATGATGGCGATGCTATGTCTATGAAGATTAGTTACAAACTCTGTTTATTTAGGTTTATTTATGTACAGAACGGGTGATGGTTAGTTTAGAGGTTAATTAACGATGATAACTAGCCAGTTAGACTTTTCTGGAGTACATTCATAGCGAAGGGCCGCATGCATTCCGAATGGACGATCGACAGGCAGTCTTTCATTGTTGCCGTGACTAAAGCCGTCCAATCAGACGTACACTAACCTCCTTCCTGCAGACTTATCGTACTAGTACTATACATTACTAGTAGTAGCTTCCACACATTGACACATACGTGAACGCGCGTAAAGCCGCGTCCAGAGAAAGAACCGTACGGCAAATGCCGAACGGGGACGTGGAGACTTGTCAAAAGTTCTCTGTGCATGCATCGGTGGGTGCCTTTCTGTCAGTTGATCTTGTTTAAATTTTCCCGTTTGCTTCCGCACAAACTCGGATGCGGGCACCGACCACGTGTGATGGCCGGCAGCAGTGCTCGGAACATATATTTTTTTTCAAAAAGAAAGAAAAAGATTTACCATATCGATTAATTAGGGAGTGAAAAATTACCAAGTTAATGAACGAAAAACCGACGAAAATCGATACAAACCAACCAGATGTAGACTACTTACGATATATACAACCTCGTAAGCATGTAATCAACCCGACAACCCTAGCCAACACATAACGGCCATCAACCCCTACACTGGTACATCGCACGTAAACCCTAAGAATAACACTAGCGAAGACCACAGACACCATCAAATTCACGATGACAACTCAGGCCATAAAAACAACACAAGAAATTGATGATCATCCATCAAGCAGTTGCGGACGTTTTTCTTGTGAGAGCAATGCTACACCCATGAAAAACCACGTAAGTTGGTCTTTTTTTATTGGAGGTAAGAGGGCAAGGGAGACCCACCCCATTGAAAACAGGGGGACCGAGAGGTTTAGAAGGAAAGTTTCGTAGCAGTTTCGTAACAGGCTTCATAGGTCTAGCATTTTTGTTTTTGTGGCGCCACTCTTGTGACCCTCCAAACAGAGTCTAGGCAGCAATTAACCGATCTAAACAAGTTGCGACGTCACCCGGCGGCAAAGTATATGACGTACTCCTACGTCACTGGTTGCAAATGCGCGGCCACGGCCACGGCCACGCTAGCTTTGTGGATCGCAGGCCCAAGCACGCACGGTAGTACGTGTGCACATGTGTCTGGAGACGCAAGTGCCTGGCTAAAGCGAGCACCCGGCGTTGCCGTTTTCCTCCGATCTCCGTCGCTACTCAACATGGATCACACCCGATCCAATGCGATCCGGGGTCGCGTACGTCGTGGGTTGACGCGTACCCAGAGCAGCCGCGCCCCTGCAGTTCACGGTAACACGCCTCGTTCCCGTGCCATGCTTTCGAAGCGCACCAGGAGGTTGCCCAGTGTTTTTCCCCTCGATGAAGAGGGGGTTGGCAATGGCATACACAAGTCAGAAGTCACAAGAGGACGCGCAGCTAGAGCTTCGTGCAAACGAAAGACGATTCCGTTGCATGCCCAAGCCAACTGTTACCACATGCTGGAGATATTTACCTGTCGTGTCCTGATCAGCGATCAGGTGTGGCATTGAAAGGAAAACGGCCGCCGCTGGCCCCTGAAACGGGCGGCGGGCACGTTGCGCGATGCCTAGACGATCGATTCTCTCCGCCCAGCTGGCCTGCAGTGTCCGTATACGCGGGCGAACCTGCACCTGCAGCGCCACCAGATTCCTTCCCCCCCTACACCATCGCCGCCCGTGCGGTGGCCTGTCGATGGCACGCGCCCCTCCCGTAGTCCCGGCCCACCCCACGACCCATCGTCCTCGGCCCGGCACACGCACATACGGCCGTGGAGTTCGAGTTGCCCGGAGCAAGACGCCGCCTCCCAGCCGGCCGGCGGGTGTCGCTGGAGAGAGAGGGCAGAGGAATGAGCGGTGCCAAGAAACGACGCCAGCGCCTTGGTTGGATGCCAGTGTACCTATGGGTTTGGAGGATGCAGCGTACGTATATAGGTTGGACCCTTCCGTTCTGTGCGCTGATCAGGCGTTTGTCTTGGCACTCGCACAGTCGCACAGCTAGCACGAATGACGCTGTGTTATCGTCACCTGCACGTACGGTGGACACGCTTCATGCATGCGCCTGTAGCGTTTGGTTTTTGGGTGGTTCAGTTGAGACTTGAGGGTGCAGTTTGGATGATCGATAGTACTGCAATTTGGAGTATCAACGAGCGGGCTTCTGGATTTGTAGGAGTATCTCGTTAACCGGTTAAGAAAGTTTAACTTGCAATACTAGCAGTAGGATAATGTTACCCGTGCACAACAGCACACGGTCCGTACTGCGTCAACATCAATCAGGCTTGAATGAATACTACTGTACAAGAGAAGAAAAATCATTGCCAAAGGGGCGCCGACACATGCATAATGAGGAGTTCTCGGAACTTGCAAGCATCTGCGCCATACGTTGTCCATTCCAAGTCAGAAATGCAGCTAAGCGATTTGGTGCCTTTCAGAAATTTCTCTACGTTTTGTTTATTTTCCTTACACCTAACACATTGGCTTTGCATGTACGTACATACACATGCCAGTGACGATCCAAGCGCACTTCTATAACCTTGTGTAAGAAAAATGAGGCACCATCACACGTGGCACGGTGATCACAGTACCACGTTTTGTCTTTGAATCGTCATTCCTTTATATCGTGGAATTGTATAAATCAATCTTTCTTCTCAAAAGTACTTTCGAGATGCTTTGCTATACCAGTAAACAATAAAATAGGCTGTGTTATAGGAGTATCAGTTTCTCCAATGACACATCAATGCTCATTTCTTTGTGAAAAGTTTCAAGCACAACATAAGCATGAACATTAATATGTGCAACCTTTTTTTTCTTTCGAAAATCTCTCTCTCCCTCTCTGTACACGTGCGTAAATCCAAATTTTAACAAATTTAGTAGTCATTCCTCATAGCACATGCTCATCAAAGCTATTTCACCGCTCTCGTAATAGGTCGCCTTGTTGAATCTAGGCCTTGACCTTTTTGATTCACAGGATTTCTAAAATGCACCAATAAAAAACACATAGAAATGTTGTGTCATGCCATCTGAAATACTACAATATTGCATGAGAATTTGATTGTACTTTTTAAGAAAACACAGGATTCATCATATGAGGTTAAAGTGGATGTAAATTATACAATGGAATCTATTGTTAAAAACCATGTAGAGAAACAAATCCTATGTATTGCAATCTCGAATTACACAATGCATCTAGGAAAAAATCTTAAGAATTATAATCTTCCAAAAATTTCTTGGAAATCCTTTGAGTCAAAGAGGCCCTTAATTTGGAGATATTTCGATTCCGGCATTGACTCCTTTTCGAAAAAATCCAGTTGTTAACTCTAAAATAATGGGCAATTGTGGCTACCATGTCTAACCTTAAGCCTTCCTTTTCGCTTTGTTGATGCTAGCCGTAATAGCCCTAATTTTCTCATTGTAGTTCCTTGAAACAGGGGAAGTAATGCATCTGATTTTCTTAATAAACTTTTCCGGGAGAGATATGCGACGAAAAAAGGTAGTGAAGAGCTCACAGACAAAACAGTAGGTCTTGTCCTAAAAAAACAGTTGGTCTAGTCTACAGACATGATTTTCTTACTGGGATCACTCTGACCGTGTGCATAACTATGAGCTATTGGATGGTCTAGAATAGTTGATTAGTTTAGAGCGTTCTTAAACTCTTTTTTTTGTTGCCAAACATGACTTCCATTAGTTAACTTGGGTCATTATAATCCTGTTGGCACAGGGATTCTACTTCTGCCAGTGCTTTCTTAAAATTTTCATTGGATTAACAATACTACTCCATCCGATCCAAATTAATTGACTTTGCATCAACTAATATCGATCGGAGGAAGTATATTTTTTCCGGTCATTGAGACCACAGTTACAACTCGGAGTAGCTATTTTCAGATAGTTACAATATGTTATTCTTGTATTCTTAGAATTATTACATATGCAAATGTATTACTACCTCTTTTCCAGTTTATCAGGCTTGCACGTATCTTTAGATTTATAATTTGATCAACATATAATGAGCTGTATAGTCTAAAAATGATAACATTAGAAAGTATACGAGTTGAAGTTTCGAATGATATATCTTTTGTGATATATAATTTGTATTATGTTAGTTTATTTATCAATCTAGAGATATGAGCAAGCATTATAGGGCATCTCCAATGGGAACCTACAAATTTTCTCCCGCATTCGTTCGTGGATAGAGGGGACCAGTCCGCGGACATGGATGCGGGAGGACAACATCCAACCATGACCGCATACATCAGACCTTCCTCATCTGATTTTCCAAATCCTCACAATCAAACAAATGTATGCAAAGGGTACAAACGTTAAATATAGCCACATGTCGCATTAGTTTAAAATTTAAAAAGTCCAAATATTAGATCCCAACATCGTCGTCTCCTTCAACGCCCACTGATTCTCAATCAAATCTTCCTTTAGTTGCTCGTGAGTTGGTTGATATCAAATTTGTTGATGCATTTGAATAAACTCTTCCAATATGATCGGATTATGTTCCGGAAGTTGGATAGGACACCATGTTCTCAATCAGAGTTGTCGCAGCATCGTCACCCTCATCCTCGACGATCATGTCGTGCATGAAACACAACATGTCATCACCTCCCACAAGGTTTCCGGATCCCGTTGTTTTGTAGGTCCACGATCAATTGCAAAACGAGCCTACAGAAGTCCAAATGCACTCTCGACATCCTTTCTAGCCGCTTCTTGTTTTGGGCAAAGTGAGACTTTCTTTTGGCCTTTTGGGTTAGAGATGGTGCTAACAAAGGTATCCCATCAAGGATAGATACCGCCAACCAGATAGTAATCCATGTTGTACTCATGTCCATTGATAATATAGTGGGAAGGAGGGGCTTTCCCTTCAGCCAGCCTCGCAAACAACAACGATCGTTGCAGCACATTGATGTCATTATGAGACCCGAGCATGCCAAAGAAAGCATGCCGAATCCAAAGATCATGTGTTGCAACTGCTTCAAGAATGATGGTGAGATTCTTACATAACCCTGATATCGCCATTGCAAAGCCTTCGTGCAGGTCTTCCATTTCCAATGTATGCAGTCAAGAGATCCAAGCAAATCTGGCCACCCTCTTGCTTTTGAGATTGCTAAGAGCCTCTTGGTGTGTGCCACAATTGGTTCTCTCAGGTATTAAGGCCGAACACCTCGACCACGATAGTTACAAACCTAACCATGTCACTCCGCAGGTGCTCTCAGACATCCGTAGGTACTCGTCCCACGAATCGGCGACCGTGCCATATGAAAGCAGCCGGAGTGCGGCCGTGCACTTCTGGTAACCAGAGAACCCAATCATCCCACAACGCCCTTCTTCAGGATGAAGTAGTCATCGTATGACCGGACACCATGGTACAAACGATCGAAGACAGTCCCGCGCATCCCAAAACACCAGTGAAAATGGTTAACAAATAGTGCATAGGAGGCAAAGTAGTAGGCCATCAGTGTCAAATGCCCGCACACCCTGTTGCGGTTGAGCACTCGATGACCCTTGATCGAGCCCTTGAAATTGAGAACATGCTCCTCTGCATGCACCACCTCTTCAAGGACCACCTGCATCATCGCCGTCTCATCGGAGTAGTCCTCCTCATTTGACGAGCCGTCGGACGACTCAACATAATGGTCGTATATGTACTCCAAATCGGAATCCATTGCTAGAAAATAATTAAAGGACACATGTTTTCAGCAACGGCGATTCATCAAACAGTTGGGGGCATGGTGAGAATAACAGTAGAGAGGGGGGGGGGTACTTGGCGGGGCGGTCGGGGGACAGGAGCTGAACAGAGACGGAGGAGAAACAACGGGGAGCCCTGCTGGAGCGCTGGAGGGTGACGGAGATGCAGAATTCCGACAGGGGTGTGGCGTGGCGCCCCGGGTGGTGGAGCGACGGCGAAGGCAAGAGGGAAAGAAGGAAGGAGAGAAAATGAGGAGGATGGGGTCGTTGGGTCTGAGAAGGGTTTTGGGTGGGGTCAGGGATGACGAATAGCAATGTTTCTCGTGCCCACAGTCCCGCAAACCTCCCCCACTTTTTTGTTTTTGGTTTGAGAAAGAAATCGCGTTCGAACTGCCTCACGAACCGATACAAAACCACGTTGGATGACTTCCTTGGTCCGGACTGATGCGGTCCGGACTGATGCGGAGGTTTGCTGGTTCGCATTGAAGATGCCCCTAAACCGGAAAGGAGGTAGTATAAGACATGGGATGCATAACATACTCCACTGAAATAAACACAAGAGAGATTCGGCTAGTAAAGCCAAAAGATTTCCAAAGCGTTGAACTCCCTCCGTTCAATGAACTCTTTTAAGTATTCCATGGACAATATACACGGGTTCTGTATTCTGTTGCATGTCAACTTATGCATTATACGGTTGGAAAAAAGAAGGAACATGTTCCATTGATATATGAAGTAGGAAATGCCCCATAAACTAATAAGAGAGAAGGACTCCAAACTAGATGGAGGGACGGCATTCGCTCCTAGCTTCCTCCACAGTTCATGCCTTCAATTTTCAAGTAAGGTTCATCTTTTTTATGATAATGCAAATGGAATTGACTTGGATCTAAAGGGAAAACAACTAGAAGTCTCTTTTACTATTAGTGGTGATTCCATTTCCCAGGTTGCTTTTGCTATTGCTAAAGCTTGGACTTTTCGATTGGAGAATACAAAGGTGCCCGTCATATATGAATATATATACTAAGTAAATGGTTGTGCTATTTCTCATGGGGCCAATTTCGAAATTAAGCCCGTTCACGCTTCAAATTTGTGACATAGCAAAATGGATGAGAAAATCTTGATGGCCATCAAATGATTGACCGAGCCATAGTCGTTTCGTTTCAGTTGGAGGAGTGATCAGATGACATGAATATTTGTCCCGGTCGAAAAAGAAGAAGATAATGTGGATACTGAGGCACCTGCCTCTGTGGAACATCATCGTAGATGCAAACGGAGGAAACATGTTCGTTCTGTGACAACGGGAGCATATAGCAGTGCGTGTGTGGTTTTCCCGATTTTTTGCCAGTGGAGTGCGCATATGTCATGGAGGGCCCCTCCCAGTGGCGGCAAAAGTATCTGTTGCCCCCACGCTAGTGGGATGTGTGGTGAGCAGCGGCTCAGCGCAGGAGCCAGCCCCCCTACAAATACCCCCCGCCCCTCTCCCCGGTTTCTTATCGTGTGTGGCCTCCCGAGATCCCAGCCGAAGCGAGAGCGAGCGGAGCCCCTCTCGGCCTCTCCCTCCCTCTCAGGCCTCAGCCAAAGCCAAAGCAGGAGTCAGAAACATAAGCGAAACCGAGACGCGCGTTAGAGTCTACCGAGCTTATCTCTCCGCCGTCCGCCTCCGCCTCTCGTTGCGTCCACAGTTCACACACACCCTGTCACCCGGTCAGTCGGCCGGTCAAGCCAAGCCGCCCGCCTCCGCTTATATATCGCCGCCGCGTGCGCGCTCCCGGTTTGCTTCCTCTGTCTCTCTCTCTCTGCTCCTGTGCCTGCTCTGCTGTCCCGAACCCCGGTCACCACGAGCTAAATATAAACGCACACGCACAACTCCGACCTAGTACAAGCTAGCTAGCTCCTTCACAGTTCACACTCGTGGTCGTGGTACTGTGGTACTGTGCGCCCTCCTTTTGGTCTGACCTGTGACGCTACCTGCGACGCGTCGAGACATGGCACTCACGGCGTTCGAGACCGCGGAGCAGCGCCTGCCGTGCCGCGTCGAGCAGGCCGACGCCGGCGGCAAGGTGGTCGCTGCTGCTGCTGCTGCCGAGCAGGCCGTGCCGCTGCAGGAGGCGGACCACGGCGGCCGTCTCGAGAGGGACGACATATGGAACATGATCCAGTCGCAGTCGCAGAAGCCGCCCGCGGCCCCGGCGCCGAAGCAGGCGCCGTACGTGCCCGCGCCCGTGCGCCGCTCCTCCAGCCTGCTCACCCAGAAGAGCCTGGAGATCTGCACCGAGAGCCTCGGCTCCGAGACTGGCTCCGACGGCTTCTCCGATGCCGACGGCGCCACCGACCGCTCCTGCCCGGGCTCCGACGACGACGCCAACGGGGTGGCCGCGCCCGCGATGCCGCCTCGCGCGTTCCCGCCGCCGCTGCCGTCGCTGGCGCGCCGCACTGTGGGGTCGCTGCAGATGAGGCAGCACCGCCGCGACGGCCGCCTGGTCGTCGAGGCCGTCCCCGTGCTGTCCAACACCCTGTTCCGCGCGCAGCGCCGTGGCGGGCGCCTCCTCCTCTCCTTCGCCGACACCGCCGCCCCCACCGAGGACGAGGGTAAGAACCACGCCCAGGTAACCGATCAGCAGCAGGTCGACGAGCAGACCCACGAGGAGGAGGAGGAGGAGGGCGAGGAGCTCCAGGTCGTGGACAGAGGCACCGTCGTCGAGGTCAAGGTCAGCACGCAGCCCCAGGCGCACAGCAGTGGAGCGCGGGTGCACCGCCCCTCTCTCGTCATCAACAAGTTCGTCGGCGCCGAGCCCGTCAACACGTTCGAAGTCAATGACACTGCCGCTGAACCGCAGCAGCCACCCAAGCCCCCGAGAAGTTCGGCAGCCGCTGCCTTGGCCGCAGCTCCGGCTCTAAGCGCTACTGCGGCACCGCCGGAGGATGACGACGGCACTGCTGCCACGCCCTGCGAGGGCAAGGTGCTGATGACGACGAGGAGGCGGCGGAGCAAGCAGGAGCTCCTCAACCACATGCGTCGGTGCGGCCAGCTGAGCGGGCAACTCTTCATATGGGAGCCGCGCGTCGCCACCTCCTCCTGAGTCGATCGTCGCACACGGCGGGCCGCCGCCACCTACTCAAGATTCCTTCCGGTTCCATGCCTCCGCGAGCGCCCTGTTTGTTTGTAGCCGTTGCTGCTGCCCGGTGTAACGTAAGCGTGCGTAATATTGATGTCTGTGTTAGTAGTAAGTGATAATCACGTGATTGGCTTAGCCGGATGAGCGAGTGAGAGTGATGTAGATTGCTTTGGTTATCCACGTGCCTCAGCGCACGTGTTGTATCTACTTGCGTTCTATCTATCTAGTGGTCATAATTTAAGATAAACATGAATGTTTGCGTGATTTTATTATTCTAACGAACAAACTTCATCCATCAGAAAGATGGTACTGCAATAAATCGTAAATTAAACTACACGGTAACCAAAATTACCATTTTGTCCGGTTTCTTCGAAGCCAGCCCGAAACGGTTGTACCGATCCGAACTAAGACAAAAAGGACGAATAAGACGCACATTTATAGATAGATAACACGACTCGGTGTTGGAATAGCTTGGGCCGAAAGTCAAGCAGTCTTGGCTCCTTCAATCACTCGGGAGGAAACCAAAATCTCTTCATTCTTTCATAGAATGATACTAAAAAGCAGGGTTATAGGGTAGGACTGTCATATCTTTTAAAGGTTCAGATTATATGTGTAGATCCAAACGATTTCACATGTTGCCATCGCATGCAAGGTCGCTCACAAATCGCATGCAAGATGCATTAACAGTTTTTTTTTATTAAATGTTCAGCGTAACTCACTGCATGCACACAAAAACAAAACTGATGATGTCACAAAAGATTTCATCAAAACTCAAAATTCAAAATGTTTTGTATCTCAAACCGTCGCTTGGATTGAAAAACTGTTTTCACATAAAAAAATCGTCTAGACGAGACCTACGAAACTAGATCCCATGTTGATATGTTTCAACAATTTTTTATTTCGGGTAAAACGTTACCACGCCTAGGATATGCAAGTTATCACGTCTAAGGTACCAAAATGTTTACATATGCAAATTCCGGGCATAAAAACGACTTATTCCAACTTTCTCTCACGTGCAAATACACAAAAAGTGTAGAAAAACTAATGTCATCGTAGATTCTCTTTATTAGGAATTTCAAAATGTTTTGTAGTTTAAATCGTCTGTTCGATCCAAAATATGTTTTCACAAGAAAAAAAATTCCATGACGAGATCATGTTGGCATGTTTTGAATACCTTTTTTCTGGGTCAAAAGTTATCATGCATGGGTTAAATAAGTTATCAATTTTGTTGTGCGTATATTATCATGTTATTTACACACATCCTATCGTAGTATGTTTTCAACACTTTTATTTTCATGGGTCAAAATTATCATGGTGTTTGTATCCAAGTTATCAGGACCGGGAGCCTATAATATCATGCTATTTACACAAAGAGTGACCAGAGTATGTTTTCAACAGATTTTCTCATAGATCAAAGTTATCGTAGTGTTTGTACCTAAATTATCTGGTTCGGAGAGCCTATATTACCATGTTATTTATACAGATGTTACCGAAGTATGTTTACAAACAACTTTTTTTACATGTGTCAAAGTTATCGTGATGTTTGTACTTAAGTTATCATGATCGTGAGCATATATTATCATGTTATTTACACAAGAAGTTATCAATGATATGTTTTCAAAATTTTCTTTTCATGGGTCAAAATTATCATGGTGTTTGTACCAAGTTATCAGAAGCGGGAGCCTATATTGTCATGTTATTTACACAGAAAGTTACCAAAACCAAAATCCGATTTGGTTCGCTTCCTACAAATAAACTGCAATTTAGAAATGTATCAAAATGCAATGCTAACCTTGTTGCCGAAAAGAGACATAAAAACATATAAATGTAGGTCTCTCGCCATACAGAGATAAAAGAAAACTAGAGAAAAAAATCATAGGGGCCATGCGATGGAAATTAGAGCAATCATTGGTCAAAAACACTGATATCCTTTATATTTTAAACAATTCTTTTCAGGGTTAAAATTACCATGGTGTTTGTATGTGACGCCCCCAATTTTGACCGTATGCTAAACATACATGCAATGCGTACGACCAAGATCAGTGACTCACTAATCAATATCACAACACAACTCTAGACACAAATTAAAGTCATACAACTTCATTTTACAAGCCAGGGGCCTCGAGGGCTCGAATACAAAGCTCGACAAGCACGAGTCAGCAAAAACAAATAATATCTGAGTACAGACATAAGTTAAATAAGTTTTGCCTTAAGAAGGCCAAAACAAACATAACAACGGATCGAAAGAGGTGAGTCCTCCTGCCTCGGAACCTCATATCCTACTGCTGGTCGGGGGCCGCCTCCACGTAGTAGTAGGCTCCTGTGGTGGTGTAGTAGTCGTCTCTGACGTACTCCATCTCCTGGGCTCCATCGTCTGAACGCAGAATCGTATCGAAGGGGAAAGAGGAAGCAAAGCAGCGGTGAGTACTCATCCAAAGTATTCGCAAGACTGACATCAGAACTATGCTAAGTATGCATCATTATCAAGGGGTGGGGTTATATTTGGGCTGACTGCAGAAAGCAAGAATAGGGGGAAGGCTTAGTCCTATCGTAGACTAGCATCTTGAGCATCTTGCAGCATTAGAAGATAGTAGACTCGTAACTTACATATAGTCATATTATTGTAGCAATTTGATTAAGTAACCACGCCTAGAGATTCTTCCTCGACTCCCTGCGAGGAAGCAATCCCGGAGCCACATTCCATTTGAAGTAAATCACAATTATAGTTGTATAAGGTCAAGGTACAACTCCAAGTCGTCCTGTTACCGTGGACACGGCTATTCGAATAGATGAATTCATCCCTGTAGGGGTGCACCACATTTCCAACACGTTTGATCACCTCCGGCCGGACACACTTTCCGGGGTAATGCCCGGCCTTGGGATCCAAAACGTCGTCGCCCCATCTAGGCTCAACGAAGAGGCCAGCCCGCCGGTCTAACTCCTAAGCGCGCAGGTTCGTGGGCCCACTTGCCCTTGCACTCTTGCACGAGGCGAAGGCGGCCGAGGTCAGTCCTAGCACCCTTTATAACAAGTGTGATGCCGTTACGGACCACTCGGGCGCGCGTCGCTCCATTGCTGACGTTCGAAGAGGTTCGGCTGATACAACGACGTTGAGCACCCATAACTTTTCCCACGTGAAGGTTTAGTGCATAAAAGGTCAACGACCAACTCAGATCAAATACCCAACCCATTAGCATTTTATTAATACGGGGCAAGCACGACCCATAAAGTGCGGTCCCGTCACCCCATCTCGAGGATGTGTGGCAAAGGCCTCTCTCGCCAGTCCACGCCTCATCACCATCAAACCGTGGGTACCCCTCAGGGTAGACCCATCACCAACATGTTTTTGTAACCATGTCATAGTAACTGTGTGTATGAAACATCAAGACGGGAACTTAGGAATCACCCTCAATGGTCCCCGCTCGATGTAACCGTCAAGGTGGACTTTAGAGGAATTACCCTCGATGGTTCCACACTTGAGGGGTTGCACGTCAGAGACATCATCGGGAATGGTGAAGGAGGGATCTGTTGGAAATATCCCCTAGAGGCAATAAATAAAGTGTTTATTATTATATTTCCTTGTTTATGATAATTGTTTATTATCCATGCTAGAATTGTATTAATTGGAAACATGGATACATGTGTGGATACATAGACAAACACAATGTCCCTAGTATGCCTCTAGTGAACTAGCTCATTGATCTAAAGATGGTTAAGGTTTCCTAGCCATGTACATGAGATGTCATTTGATAACGGGATCACATCATTAGGAGAATGATGTGATGGAAAGACCCAAACTACAAACGTAGCTTATGATCGTGCCAGTTTATTTCTACTATTTTCTGCATGTCAAGTATATATTCCTATGACCATGAGATCATGCAACTCACGGACATCGAAGGAGTGCCTTGTGTGTATCAAACATCGCAACATAACTGGGTGACTATAAAGGTGCTCTACAGGTGTCTCTGAGGGTGTCTGTTGAGTTGGCATGGATCAATACTGGGATTTGTTACTCTGTGTGATGGAGAGGTATCTCAGGGCCCACTCGGTAATACAACATCACAATAAGCCTTGCAAGCAATGTGACTAAATGTTAGTTACGGGATCTTGTATTACGGAATGATTAAATAGACTTGCCAGTAACAAGGTTGAACTAGGTATGGAGATACCGACGATCGAATCTCGGGTAAGTAACATACCGAAGAACAAAGGGAACATCATACGGGATTAACTGAATCCTTAACATAGAGGTTCGACCGATAAAGATCTTCGTAGAATATGTAGGAACCAATGTGGACATCCAGGTCCCGCCATTGGTTATTGACCGTAGAGGTGTCTCGGTCATGTCTACATAGTTCTCGAACCCGCAGGGTCTGCACACTTAAGGTTTGGTGACGTTTCGGTAGTATAGAGTTATGTATGGTGGTGACCAAAGTTTGTTCGGAGTCCCGGATGAGATCCCGGACGTCACTAGGAGCTCCGGAATGGTCCGGAGGTAAAGATTCATATATAGGAAGTCCTGTTTTGGTCGCCGGAAAAGTTTCGGGCTCATCGGTAGTGTACCGGGAGTGCCGGTAGTGTACCGGGAGGCCTCCGGGAGGGGTATTTCGACCCAAGAGGCTTCATGGGCTGTGGGAGAGTGAATATCAGCCCTTAGTGGGCTGGTGGAAACTCCCACACAAGGCCCATGTGGCTGGAGAAGAAAACCCAATAGGAAAAGGTGGAAAAAGGAAAAAAAGGGACGAATCCTAGTCCTACTAGGATTGGAGGAGAGTCCTCCAATCCTAGTTGGTTCGGCCGACTCCTGTAGGAGCCTTGGACCTTGCGCCATCCTCCCCTCCTCTCCTCCTATATACAATGGTGGATTTTAGGGTTTTGCACTAGTTTTTACAGCCACGTGCTACCCGTTCCTCCAGTGCATAGTTTCTCCTCTAGATCGGATTTCTGCAGTGCTTAGGCGAAGCCCTGCCGGAATAGGTCCACCACCATAGCCAGAGCGCCATCACACTGCCGAAGAACTCTTCTTCCTCTCCACTCCTTCTTGCTGGATCAAGACGGTGGAGATCGTCATCAAGCTGTACGTGTGCTGAACGCGGAGGTGTCGTCCGTTCGGCGCTAGATCAGAAGGATCGTGATCAAGTTTGTGGGACGGATCGTGATTGGATCGCGGGATGAATCATGATTGGATCGCGGGACGGATCGTGATTGGATCGTGGGACGCACGGCGATTTGGATCGCGAAGACGTTCGACTACACCAACCGCGTTTCTTAACGCTTCCCGCTTAGCGATCTACAAGGGTACGTAGATCCACTCTCCCTCTTGTATATGCTCATCACCATGGATAGATCTGCGTGTGTGTAGGAAGTTTTTTGTTTCCCATGCAACGTTCCCCAACGGTGGTATCAGAGCTAGGTCTATGTGTTGATGAGATCTCGAGTAGAACACAAAAGGTTTGTGGGCGTTGATGCTTAGATTGCTTCCTCCCTTGGTCGGATTTTGGTTCAGCGGTATTGTGAGATGAAGCGGCCCGGACCAACATTACTCGTACGCTTACGAGAGACCGGTTCCCTCGACCGCAACTTGTTGCATAGATGGCTTGCGGGTGCCAGTTTCTCTCACTTTAGTTGGATCGGATTTGACAAAGGCGGTCCTTGAGAAGGTTGAAAAGCAAATTATGTATCACCATTGTGGTTTATGCGTAGGTGAGAATCGTTCTTTCTAGAAACCCGTAGCAGCCACGTAAAACATGCAACAACAATTAGAGGACGTCTAACTTGTTTTTGCAGGGTATGTTGTGATGTGATATGGCCAATTACATGATGTGATATATGTGATGTATGAGATGATCATGTGATGTATTGAATTTCATGACTTGCATGTCGATGAGTGCGGCAACCGGCAGGAGCCATAGGGTTGTCTTTAATTATTGTATGACCTGCGTGTCAATCATTAAGCGCTATGTAATGCTTTACTTTATCGCTAAACGGTAGCAATAGTAGTAGAAGCATGCAGGGCGTGACAACCCCGATGGCGACACGTTGATGGAGATCAAGATGATGGAGATCATGGTGTCGTGCCGGTGACGATGGAGATCATGCCGGTGCTTTCAAGATGGAGATCTAAAGCACAAGTTCATGGCCATATCATGTCACTTATGAATTGCATGTGATGTTAATCATTTTATGCACCTTGTTTTTCTTAGTACGGCGGTAGCATTATAAGGTGATCCCTCACTTAAATTTCAAGATAAATTGTGTTCTCCCCGAGTGTGCACCGTTGCGAAAGTTCGTCGTGTTGAGACACCACGTGATGATCGGGTGTGATAGACTCTACGTTCACATACAACGGGTGCAAGCCAGTGTTGCACGCGCAGAACACTCGGGTTAAACTTGACGAACCTAGCATGTACATACATGGCCTCGGAACACAAGAGACCGAAAGGTCGAACATGAGTCATATAGTAGATATGATCAACATAATGATGTTCACCATTGAAGCCACTTCAACTCACGTGATGATCGGACTTGAGTTGGTGGATTTGGATCGTGTGACACTCAGATGACCTGAGGGATGTCAATTTGAGTGGGAGCTTTAGTAATTTGATTAACTAAACTCATTATCTTGAACAATAGTCTAAGTAAAATTTGCATATTTATGTTGTAGATCAATGGCTCGCGTAGTAGCACCCCTGAATTTTAATGCATTCCTAGAGAAAGCTAAGTTGAAACATGATGGAAGTAACTTTGTTGACTGGGCCCGTAATGTGAGGATTATCCTCACGGCTTCCTAGAAATCATATGTCCTTGATGCACCGCTTGGTGACCAACCAGAAGACATGACCTCCGAAGACGTTAAGAACACTTGGGAGGCACGTACTGGAGATTACTCAATAGTTCAGTGGGCAATATTGTATGGCTTAGAACCGGGACTTCAAAGACGTTTTGAACGTCATGGAGCATATGAGATGTTCCAGGAGTTGAAGTTTATCTTTCAGAAGAACGCCCGGATCAAGAGGTATGAAACCTCCGATAAGTTCTATGCTTGCAAGATGGAGGAGAACGGGTCTATTAGTGAACATATACTCAGAATGTCTGGGTATTTAACTCGTCTAGCGGAGTTGGGAATTGCCCTTCCGCCAGAAGCAATCACTGACAGAGTTCTTCAATCACTACCACCTAGTTACAAGAGCTTTGTGATGAACTATAACATGCACGAGATGAACAAGTCAGTCGCCGAGCTGTTTGCGATGCTAAAAGTCGCTGAGTCTGAAATCCAGAAAGAACATCAAGTGTTGATGGTCAGTAAAACCACTAGTTTCAAGAAAAATGGCAAAGTCAAGGGCAAGGGCAAGAAGGGTAAAACCAAGAAGGATGGCAAAGCAGTTGCTACTCTTGCAAAGAAGCCCAAGCATGGACCCAAGCCAGAAACTGAGTGCTTTCATTTCAAGGGAACTGGTCATTGGAAGCGGAACTGCCCCAAGTACCTGGCTGACAAGAAGGCGGCCAACGACAAACAAGGTATATATGATATACATGTTATTGATGTGTACCTTACTAGCTCTCGTAGTAGTGCCTGGGTATTTGATACCGGTTCGGTTGCTCACATTTGCAACTCAAAGCAGGAACTATGGAATAAACGAAGGCTGGCAAAGGACAAAGTGACGATGCGCGTGGGAAATGGTTCCAAGGTTGATGTGATCACCGTCGGCACGCTCTCTCTTCGATTACCATCGAGATTAGTGATGAACCTGAATAATTGTTATTTAGTGCCTGCATTAAGCATGAACATTATATCTGGATCTTGTTTATTGCGAGACGGTTACTCATTTAAATCAGAGAATACATGTTGTTCTATTTATATGAGTAATATCTTTTATGGTCATGCACCCAATGTTAGGGGTTTATTCATATTGAATCTTGATTGTGATGACACACATGTTCATAACATTGATGCCAAAAGATGTAGAGTTGATAATGATAGTACCACTTTCTTGTGGCACTGCCGTTTAAGTCATATTGGTGTAAAACGCACGAGGAGAATGGACTTTTGGAGTCACTTGATTTTGAATCACTTGACACATGTGAACCATGCCTCAAGGGCAAGATGACTAAAACGCCGTTCTCTGGAACAATGGAACGGGCGAGTGACTTATTGGAAATCATACATACTGATGTGTGCGGTCCAATGAATGTTACAGCGCGTGGTGGATATCGTTATTTTCTCACCTTCACTGATGACTTAAGTAGATATGGGTATATTTACTTGATGAAACACAAGTCTAAAACGTTTGAAAAGTTCAAGCAATTTCAAAGTGAAGTTGAGAATCATCGTAACAAGAAGATTAAGTTCCCGCAATCTGGTCGAGGAGGTGAATATCTGAGTTATGAGTTTGGCAGTCACTTAAGACAGTGTGGAATTGTTTCACAGTTGACACCGCCCGGAACACCACAACGTAATGGTGTGTCCGAACGTCATAATCGAACCTTATTAGATATGGTGCGTTCTATGATGTCTCTTGCTGATTTGCCACTATCGTTTTGGGGTTATGCATTAGAGACAACTACATTCACTTTAAATAGGGCACCATCAAAATCCGTTGAGACGACGCCATATGAACTGCTGTTTGGCAAGAAGCCAAAGTTGTCGTTTCTTAAAGTTTGGGGATCTGATGCTTATGTCAAAAAGCTTCAGCCTGAAAAGCTGGAACCCAAAGCGGAGAAATGCGTCTTCATAGGATACCCGAAAGAGACAGTCGGTTATACCTTCTATCTCAGATCCGAAGGAAAAGTGTTTGTCGCTAAGAACGGAACATTTCTTGAGAAAGAGTTTCTCTCGAAAGAATTGAGTGGGAGGAAAATAGAGATTGATGAGGTTATTGAACCTTTACTTCAACCAGAAAGTAGCGTAGCACAGAAAGATGTTTCTGTGGAACCTACGATGGTAGAAGAGGAAGTTAATGATGATGACCATGAAGTTTCAGATCAAGCTGCTATTGAACCTCGTAGGTCGACAAGGCCACGTACTACCCCTGAGTGGTACGGCAACCTTGTCTTGGAGGTCATGTTGTTGGACAACAATGAACCTACGAGCTATGGAGGAGCAGTGATGGGCCCGGATTCCGAGAAATGGTTAGAGGCCATGAAATCCGAGATGGGATCCATGTATGAAAACAAAGTATGGACTTTGGAAGTATTACCTGAAGGGCGAAAGGCCATTCAGAACAAATGAATCTTTAAGAAGGAGACAGACGCGGACGGTAATGTCACCGTCTATAAAGCTTGACTTGTGGCAAAGGGTTTTTCACAAGTTCAAGGAGTTGACTACGATGAGACTTTCTCACCCGTAGCGATGCTTAAGTTTGTCAGAATCATGTTAGCAATAGCTGCTTATTTCGACTATGAAATTTGGCAGATGGATGTCAAAATAGCGTTCCTCAACGTTTTCCTTGAGGAAGAGTTGTATATGATGCAACGTGAAGGTTTTGTCGATCCAGAGAATGCTGACAAAGTTTGCAAACTCCAGCGATCCATTTATGGACTGGTGCAAGCATCTCGGAGTTGGAATAAGCGCTTTGATGAGGTGATCAAAGCGTTTGAATTTATACAAGTTTACGGAGAAGCTTGTATTTACAAGTAAGTGAGTGGGAGCTCTATAGCATTTCTAGTATTATATGTGGATGACATATTGCTGATTGGAAACAATATAGAATGATGGAAAGCGTGAAGGAATATTTGAACAAGAGTTTTTCAATGAAGGACCTAGGAGAAGCTTCTTTCATATTAGGCATTAAGATCTATAGAGATAGATCAAGACGCTTAATAGCACTTTCACAAAGCAGATACCTTGATAAAGTTTTGAAGAAGTTCAAAATGGATCAGTCCAAGAACGGGTTCTTGCCTGTGTTACAAGGTGTGAAGTTGAGTAAGACTCAATGCCCAGTGACTGCAGAAGATAGAGAAAAGATGAGTGTCATCCCCTATGCTTCAGCCACAGGCTCTATCATGTATGCAATGCTGTGCACAAGACCCGATGTTAGCCTTGCCATAAGTATGGCCGGAAGGTTTCAAAGTGATCCTGGAATGGAGCACTGGCAAGCGGTCAAGAATATCCTTAAGTACGTGAAAAGGACTAAGGAAATGTTTCTCGTTTATGGAGGTCATGAAGAGCTCGTCGTAAAGGGTTACGTCGATGCAAGCTTTGACACTGATTCGGACGACTCTAAGTTGCAAACCAGATACGTATTTATTCTTAACAGGGGAGCGGTAAGCTGGTGCAGTTCCAAGCAAAGCGTGATAGCTGATTCTACGTGCGAAGCGGAATAGATCGCAGCCTCGGAGGCAGCAAAGGAAGGTGCCTGGATAAAGCAATTCATGACAGATCTTGGAGTAGTGCCTAGTGCACTGAATCCAATGAGCCTGTTCTGTGACAACACTGGTGCCATTGCTCTAGCCAAGGAACCAAGGTTTCACAAGAGGACCAGACATATAAAGCGACGCTTCAACTCCATCCGATATTACAACGAGGAGAAGGACATAAATATTTGCAAAGTGCACACAGATCTGAATGTTGCAGAGCCATTAACTAAACCTCTTCCAAGAGCTAAACATGATCAACACCAGAACTGCATGGGTGTTCGATTCATTACAATGTAAATCACATAGTGATGTGAGCTAGATTATTGACTCTAGTGCAAGTGTGAGACTGTTGGAAATATGCCCTAGAGGAAATAAATAAAGTGTTTATTATTATATTTCCTTGTTCATGATAATTGTTTATTATCCATGCTAGAATTGTATTAATTGGAAACATAGATACATGTGTGGATACATACACAAACACAATGTCCCTAGTATGCCTCTAGTGAACTAGCTCGTTGATCGAAAGATGGTTAAGGTTTCCTAGTCATGGACATGATATGTCATTTGATAACGGGATCACATCATTAGGATAATGATGTGATGGACAAGACCCAAACTACAAACGTAGCTTATGATCGTGTCAGTTTATTGCTACTGTTTTCTGCATGTCAAGTATATGTTCCTACGACCATGAGATCATGCAACTCACGGACATCGGAGGAGTGCCTTGTGTGTATCAAACGTCGCAACGTAACTGGGTGACTATAAAGGTTCTCTAGAGGTGTCTCCGAGGGTGTGTGTTGAGGTGGCATGGATCAATACTGGGATTTGTTACTCCGTGTGACGGAGAGGTATCTCAGGGCCCACTCGGTAATACAACATCACAATAAGCCTTGCAAGCAATGTGACTAAGTGTTAGTTACGGGATCTTGTATTACGGAACGAGTAAAGAGACTTGCCAGTAACGAGGTTGAACTAGGTTTGGAGATACCGACGATCGAATCTCGGGTAAGTAACATACCGAAGAACAAAGGGAATATCATACGGGATTAACTGAATCCTTGACATAGAGGTTCGACCGATAAAGATCTTCATAGAATATGTAGGAACCAATGTGGACATCTAGGTCCCACCATTGGTTATTCACCGTAGAGGTGTCTCGGTCATGTCTACATAGTTCTCGAACCCGCAGGTGACGTTTCGGTAGTATAGACTTATGTATGGTGGTGACCAAAGTTTGTTTGGAGTACCGGATGAGATCCCGGACGTCACAAGCAGCTCCGGAATGGTTCGGAGGGAAATATTCATATATAGGAAGTCCTATTTTGGTCGCCGAAAAAGTTTTGGGCTCATCGGTAGTGTACCGGGAGTGTCGGTAGTGTACCGGGAGGCCTCCGGGAGGGGTATTTCGACCCAAGAGGCTTCATGGGCTGTGGGAGAGTGAATATCAACCCTTAGTGGGCTGGTGGAAACTTCCACACAAGGCCCATGTGGCTGGAGAAGAAAACCCAATAGGAAAAGGTGGAAAAAGGAAAAAAAGGACGAATCCTAGTCCTACTAGAATTGGAGGAGAGTCCTCCAATCCTAGTTGGTTCGGCCGACTCCTATAGTAGCCTTGTCCATTGCGCCAGCATCCCCTCCTCTCATCCTATATATACCGGTGGATTTTAGGGTTTTGCACTAGTTTTTACAGCCACATGCTACCCGTTCCTCCAGTGCATAGTTTCTCCTCTAGATCGGATTTCTACAGTGCTTAGGCGAAGCCCTGCCGGAATAGCTCCACCACCATAGCCGGAGCACCGTCACGCTGCCGAAGAACTCTTCTTCCTCTCCACTCCCTTCTTGCTGGATCAAGACGGTGGAGATCGTCATCAAGCTGTACGTGTGCTGAACACGGAGGTGCCGTCCGTTCGACGCTAGATCGGAAGGATCATGATCAAGTTCGTCGGACGGATCGTGATCAAGTTCATGGGACGGATCGTGATTGGATCGCGGGACGGATCGTGATTGGATCACGGGACGGACGGCGATTTGGATCGCGAAGACGTTTGACTACACCAACCACGTTTCTTAACGCTTCTTGCTTAGCGATCTACAAGGGTACATAGAGCCACTCTCCCTCTCGTAGATGCTCATCACCATGGATAGATCTGCGTGTGTGTAGGAAACTTTTTGTTTCCCATGCAACGTTCCCCAACAGGATCACCCTTCATAACCACGATTGACTAGCTGCACTACAGGGCTAGCATCATGAGTACTTCACGAGGTGTCACCCTTGGTACTCGATAGTAGCACTGCAGAGTCGCACAACTAAGGGGTGTGTGCGGTGATGTGAGGGGCATGGCTCGTCGGTCGGTTGAACGAGTCGTCGGGTCTTCGAGTCATCGAGTCGTCGATGAAGAAGCAGGGGCATCTCGGACTAAGGGGGTCATAGGGGATTCACTAACCAAGCTATACTAAGCAGTTGGTATGATTGCAGGTATAGTAGAAGTTCATCAAAAACAAGCTATGCATCAGAATAGGAGCTAACTAATACAGTAGCAAAAATATAATGCAAGAATAAGAGGGAAAAGAATAGGCGCTATCGGAATGCTCAAGGGGGGTTGCTTGCCTTGCTACTCTACGGCAAAAGGCTGATCGTCACGCGCGTAGTCGTACCCGGCAGCAACGTCAGTCTCGGGGTCTACCGGAGAAAAGAAGGGGTAAGAAACAATAAATATAAGGCACAAATGCAACACGATGTATGACATGCCAATATGCAGGGTTAGGCATGCACTAACGCAGTAATATACGTCGCACACAGGTCGGAAGAATATCTGACGATATTTTCCGGGTCTCGGGCTACTACCGGACAGATGGAATTGATGGGAAAGCTCCATGTTTGCTATGCTAGGAGCACACGACGGACGAATGGAATGCGTATTCGGATTCGTCTCGTCGTTCTGAGCAACTTTCATGGTCAAGACTTTTTCATCTGAGCTACGGTTCTTTGTATGATTTAATAAAGATTTAGCAATATTCTAAAATTAATTTAATTATTAAATTCTAATTATCCGAAACAATGTAGGTAGACGTCATGATGACATCAGCGGCTAACAGGACCAGTTGGTCCCACTGTCATGGACCCTAACACTAACTAACAGATTAGGTGATAACTAACTAATTAGGTTAACTAAAATAGAGTTAAATAACTTAATTAATTATCTAATTAATCAATTTTTTTTTCTTTTTTTATTGTCTTTTTAAATAGGGGCACTTGGCCCAGTGTCGAGTGGGCAGGCCGGACAATGTCTGGGCTGGCCAGTGGCCGTAGCTACGGGCGCGGACGCGCGTGCACGTAGGCCAAGGCCAGGGTGCAACGGCCGGCAGGGCGGGGTGGCACGTGGCCGGCGTGACGGCGGGGGGGGGGGGGGGGGGGAGCTCATAGGGGGGTTGGGCCGAGGCGACGGCGGGAGGCGGCTGTCGACGACGGGGCCGAGGCGGAGGGATGGTCTAGGAGGCTGCGAGGCAGTCCAGGCGCCGCGAGGCCGGGCCGGTCTGGGCGTCGACGAGGAGGTCAAAGGGGCGGCCCATCCTGGGAGCAACGAGGTCGGGGAGAAGGCGAGGAGGAGGACGGCTATGGGGGGGTGCCGACGAACGACACCGATGGAGCGGAGGGGGGAGGCCGCCGGTGGGGAGCGGGGCGGCGACGCTGAGCGGCGGCGCGTCGGGATCGGGCCCTCCCAATCTAGATCCAGCGAGAGAGAGAGAGAGAGGGAAGGACGAGAGAGAGTGGGAGAGGGGTGGGGTGTCAGTGCGGGGGGTGGGGGGTTATGGCTGGGCCGGTCAAATTAGGTCCACTTCTTTTTCTTTAAAAAAAATTAAACAGCTTCTGATTTTAATCGTTTTGAGGCACCAAATTAATTCCAAAAATACCGGTTTCAATTTTATAAACTCTTAGGGGTTATTTGCAACTCATCCAACATTTTTATTTTTAGTTTGTCACAACATTTAAATCCACATTCCAGACGAATTTAAATTGCAACGAAATTTGAACCAACGTGAGTTTAACAACAGTAATCATGGTGATGTGGCAACATTAGCATGGGATTATTGTAGCTTAATTACAGAGATTACTGTAGCACAAAACCAGGGCGTCACAATTCTCCCCTACTAACAAGAATTCTCGTCCCGAGAATTAAGAAGTAGAAGGAAAGAGCCTGGGGTATTCTACACGAAGATGATCCTCGCGTTCCCAAGTGGCCTCTGTTGGGAGACGTAGTAGTAAATCAAAAAATTCCCTACGTATCACCAAGATCTATCTATGGAGAAACCAGAAACTAGTGGGGATGGATTGCATCTTCATACCTTTGAAGATCGCTAAGCGGAAGCGTTACAAGAACGCGGATGGTGGAGTCATACTCGCAGCGATTCAGATCGCGGTGGATTTCGATCTCAGCGCCGAACAATGGCGCCTCTGCGTTCAACACACGTGCAGCCCGATGACATCTCCTATGCCTTGATCCAGCAAGGAGGAAGGAGAGGTTGAGGGAGAGCTCCGGCAGCACGACGACGTGGTGACGGTGGAGCTACGTGAACTCCGGCAGGGCTTCTCCAAGCGCTACGGAGAACGAGGAAGAGGAAGGGTAGGACTACGCCGAGAGAGAGAGAGAGAGAAGTTGTGTCTCAAATCATCCCAAACCCTTGCATATATATAGGAGGAGGGAGAGTGAGGGCTGCCTTGGCCCCTCCTCCAAGGAGGAGAGCTTCGGTGGAACTAGGGGGAGAGTCCACCTCCCACAAGGGAGGTGGATCTCCTCCTTTTCAAACTCCTTTGCCCTATCTCCTTATCTCCAGCCGCATGGGCCCTTCCGGAAGGTCTTGGCCAGCCCAAAATGGGTTGGTACACCTCCTCTAAGGGCCTACGAAGTCCTTTGGTCGTCACACCCCTCCCGGGGTCCTTCGGCACCCTCCCGGCACTCCCGGTACACTACCGATGAGCCCGAAAACTTTCCGGTGACCAAAACTGGACTTCCTATATATCAATCTTCACGGACCATTCTGGAGCTCCTCGTGACATCCGAGATCTCATCCGGGACTCCGAACAACCTTCGGTAATCACATATACCATTTCCCTATAACCCTAGCGTCATCGAACCTTAAGTGTGTAGACCCTACGGGTTCGGGAGACATGTAGACATGACCAAGACACCTCTCCGGTCAATAACCAATAGCGGGATCTGGATACCCATGTTGGCTCCCACATGCTCCACGATGATTTCATTGGATGAACCACGATGTCGGGGATTCAATAATCCCGTATACAATTCCCTTTGTCTATCGGTATGATACTTGCCCGAGATTCGATCGTCGGTATCTCTATACCTTGTTCAATCTTGTTACCGGCAAGTCTCTTTACTCATTCCGTAATACATCATCCCGTGACTAACTCCTTAGTCACATTGAGATCATTATGATGATGTCTTACCGAGTGGGCCCAGAGATACCTCTCCGTCACATGGAGTGACAAATCCCAGTTTCGATTTGTGCCAACCCAACAAACACTTTCGGAGATACCCGTAGTGCACCTTTATATCCACCCAGTTACGTTGTGACGTTTGGCACACCCAAATCATTCCTACGGTATCCGGGAGTTGCACAATCTCACCGTCTAAGGAAACGATACTTGACATTGAAAAGCTTTAGCAAACGAACTACACGATCTTGTGATATGCTTAGGATTGGGTCTTGTCCATCACATCATTCTCCTAATGATGTGATCCCATTATCAATGACATCCAATGTCCATGGTCATGAAACCATGACCATCTATTGATCAACGAGCTAGTCAACTAGAGGCTCACTACGGACATGTTGTGGTCTATGTATTCACACATGTATTACGGTTTCCGGTTAACACAATTATAGCATGAGCAATAGACAATTATCATGAACTAGGAAATACAATAATAACCATTTTATTATTGCCTCTAGGGCATATTTCCAATAGTCTCCCACTTGCACTAGAGTCAATAATCTAGTTAGATTGTGATGAATCGAACACCCATAGCATTCTGGTGTTGATCATGTTTTGCTCGTGAGAGAGGTTTAGTCAACGGATCTGCGACATTCAGATCCGTATGCACTTTACAAATATGTATATCTCCCTCCTGAATGTAATCACGGATGGAGTTGAAGCGGCGCTTGATTTGTCTTGTCTTCTTGTGAAACCTGGGCTCCTTTGCAAGGGCAATAGCTCCAGTGTTGTCATAGAATAGAGTCATCGGGACCGACGCACTTGGAATTACTCCCAGGTCGGTGATGAACTCCTTCATCCAGACTCCTTCCTTTACTGCTTCCGAAGCAGTTATGTACTCCACTTCACATGTAGATGCCATCACGACGCTTTGCTTGCTGCTGCACCAGCTGACTGCCCCTCCGTTCAAAATATACACGTATCTGGTTTGCGACTTGGAGTCATCCGGATCTGTGTCGAAGCTAGCATCAACGCAACCCTTTACGATGAGCTCTTCGGCACCTCCATATACGAGAAACATGTCCTTTGTACTTTTTAGGTACTTCAGGATATTCTTGACCGCTGTCCAGTGTTCCGCTCCGGGATCACTTTGGTACCTCCCTACCAAACTTATGGCAAGGTTCACATCAGGTCTGGTACACAACATGGCATACATAATAGAGCCTATGGCTGAAGCATAGGGGATGACACTCATCTCTTCTCTATCCTTTGCCGTGGTCGGGCATTGAGCCGTACTCAATCTCACACCTTGTAACACAGGCAAGAACCCCTTCCTGGACTGATCCATATTGAACTTCTTCAATATCTTTTCAAGGTATGTGTTTTGTGAAAGACCTATGAGGCGTCTCGATCTATCTCTATAGATCTTAATACCTAATATGTAAGCAACTTCTCCAAGGTCCTTCATTGAAAAACACTTATTCAAGTAGGCCTTTACACTTTCCAAGAGTTCTATATCATTTCCCATTATCAGTATGTCATCCACATATAATACGAGAAATGCTATAGAGCTCCCACTCACTTTCTTGTAAATACAGGGTTCTCCATAAACCTGTACAAATCCAAACACTTTAATCACTTCATTAAAGCGAATGTTCCAACTCTGAGATGCTTTCACCAACCCATAGATGGAGCGCTGGAGCTTGCATACCTTGTTAGCATCTTTAGGATGGACAAAACCTTCCGGCTGCATCATATACAGTTCTTCCTTGAGGAAGCCATTAAGGAATGCCGTTTTGACATCCATTTGCCAGATCTCATAATCATAAAATGCGGCAATTGCTAACATGATTCGGACAGACTTCAGCATCGCTACGGGTGAGAAAGTCTCATCGTAGTCAACTCCTTGAACTTGTCGATAACCCTTAGCGACAAGCCAAGCCTTATAGATGGTTACATTACCATCCGCGTCAGTCTTCTTCTTAAAGATCCATTTATTTTCAATGGCTCGCTTATCAACAGGCAAGTCCACCAAAGTCCACACTTTGTTCTCATACATGGATCCTATCTCGGATTTCATGGCTTCAAGCCATTTGTTCGAATCCGGGCCCGCCATCGCTTCTTCATAGTTCGAAGGTTCACCGTTGTCTAACAACATGATCTGTAGGACAGGGTTGCCATACCACTCTGGTGCGGAACGTGTCCTAGTGGACCTTCGATGTTTAATAGTAACCTGATCTGAAGTTTCATGATCATCATCATTAACTTCCTCTCCAGCCGGTGTAGGCTCCACAGAAACAACTTCCTGTGCTGCACTACTCTCCGGTTCGAGTGGAGGTACAATTACCTCATCAAGTTCTATTTTCATCCCACTTATTTCCTTCGAGAGAAACTCTTTCTCGAGAAAGGATCCATTCTTGGCCACAAAGACTTTGCCCTCGGATCGTAGGTAGAAGGTATACCCAATAGTCTCTTTGGGATATCCTATGAAGACACACTTTTCTGCTTTGGGTTCGAGCTTCTCAGGTTGAAGTTTCTTCACATAAGCATCGCATCCCCAAACTTTTAGAAACGACAACTTAGGTTTCTTTCCAAACCATAATTCATACGGTGTCGTCTCAACGGATTTTGACGATGCCCTATTTAAATTGAATGCGGAAGTCTCTAATGCATATCCCGAAAATGATAGCGGTAAGTCGGTAAGAGACATCATAGATCGTACCATATCTAATAGAGTGCGATTACGATGTTCAGACACACCATTTCGCTGAGGTGTTCCAAGCGGCGTGAGTTGTGAAACAAGTCCACATTTCCTAAGGTGCGTGCCAAACTCGTGACTTAAATGTTCTCCGCCACGATTAGATCGTAGGCACTTTATTTTCCTGTCACATTGATTCTCTACCTCACTCTGAAATTCCTTGAACCTTTCAAAAGTTTCAGACTTATGTTTCATTAAGTAGACATACCCATATCTACTCAAGTCATCAGTGAGGGTGAGAACATAAAGGTAGCCACCACGAGCCTCGACACTCATTGGACCGCATACATCGGTATGTATTATTTCCAACAAGTCAGTTGCTCGCTCCATATTTCCGGAGAACGGAGTCTTGGTCATCTTGCCCATGAGGCATGGTTCGCACGTGTCAAATGATTCGAAATCAAGAGACTCCAAAAGTCCATCAGTATGGAGCTTCTTCATGCGTTTGACACCAATATGACCAAGGCGGCAGTGCCACATGTAAGTGGGACTATCGTTATCAACCTTACACTTTTTTGGTACTCACACTATGGACATGTGTAACATCACGTTCGAGATTCATCAAAAATAAACCATTGACCAGCGGGGCATGACCATAAAACATTTCTCTCATATAAATAGAACAACCATTATTCTAAGATTTAAATGAGTACCATCTCGCATCAAGCGAGATCCAGATACAATGTTCATGCTCAAAGCTGGTACTAAATAACAATTATTAAGGTTTAGCACTAATCCCGAAGGTAGATGTAGAGGTAGCGTGCCGACGGCGATCACATCGACCTTGGAACCATTCCCGACGCGCATCGTCACCTCGTCCTTTGCTAGCCTCCGCTTATTCCGCACCTCCTGCTTGGAGTTACAAATGTCAGCAACTACACCGGTATCAAATACCCAGGAGCTACTACGAGCGCTTGTTAGGTACACATCAATAACAAGTATATCACATATACCTTTAATACTTGGGGCAGTTCTGCTTCCAGTGACCGGTACTCTTGCAATAAAAGCACTCAGTCTCAAGCTTGGGTCCATGCTTGTTCTTCTTCTTCCCGGCAACTTTCTTACCGGGTGCGGCAACACCTTTGCCATCCTTCTTGAAGTTCTTCTTACCCTTGCCTTTCTTGAATCTAGTGGTCTTATTCACCATCAACACTTGATGCTCCTTTTTGATCTCGACCTTCGCTGACTTCAACATCGAGTACAACTCAGGAATGGACTTCTCCATCCCTTGCATGTTGTAGTTTATCACAAAGCTCTTGTAGCTAGGTGGAAGCGACTGGAGGATTCTGTCAATGACCGAGTCATCTGAAAGATTAACTCCCATCTGAGTTAAGCGGTTGTGTAGCCCAGACATCTTGAGGATGTGCTCACTGACAGAACTATTCTCCTCTTACAGCTGAAGAACTTGTCGGAGACGTCATATCTCTCGACCCGGGCATGAGCTTGGAAAACCAGTTTCAGCTCTTGGAACATCTCATATGCTTCGTGTTGCTCAAAACGCTTTTGGAGCCCCAATTATAAACTATAAAGCATGCCACACTGAACAAGGGAGTAATCATCGCAGCGAGAATGCCAAGCGTTTGCAACGTCTTGCTTTGCTGGGAGAAGGGGTGGGTCACCTAGTGGTGCATCTAGGACATATAATTTCTTGGAAGCTATGAGGATGATGCTCAAGCCACTGACCCAGTCCGCATAGCTGCTTCCATCATCTTTCAGCTTGGTTTTCTCTAGGAACGCGTTGAAATTGAGGGTGACATTCGCGTTAGCCATTGGATCTACAATATAGATTGTAAAGATAATTTTAGACTAAGTTCATGATAATTAAGTTCACATAATCAAATTCTTTAATGAACTCCCACTTAGATAGACATCTCTCTAGTCATCCAAGTGACACATGATCCATGTCAACTAGCCCGTGTCCGATCATCACGTGAGACGGACTAGTCATCCATGGTGAACATCTCCATGTTGATCGTATCTTCTATACGACTCATGTTCGACCTTTTGGTCTTCCGTGTTCTGAGGCCATGTCTATACATGCTAGGCTCGTCAAGTCAACCTAAGTGTATCGCGTGTGTAAATCTGGCTTACACCCGTTGTATGCGAACGTTAGAACCTATCAGACCCGATCATCACGTGGTGCTTCGGAACGACGATCCTTAGCAACGGTGCATAGTTAGGGTGAACACTTCTCTTGAAATTTTTGTTGAGAGATCATCTTATTTACTACCGTCGTTCTAAGCAAATAAGATGTAAACATGATAAACATCACATGCAATCAATATAGTGACATGATATGGCCAATATCATCTTGCTCCTTTGATCTCCATCTTCGGGGCACCATGATCATCACTGTCACCGGCACGACACCATGATCTCCATCATCATGATCTACATCATAGTGTCTTCATGAAGTTGTCTCGCCAACTATTACTTCTACTACTATGGCTAACGTTTAGCAATAAAGTAAAGTAATTACATGGCGTTTATGATTGACACGCAGGTCATACAATAAAATAGGACAACTCCTATGGCTCCTGCCGGTTGTCATACTCATCGACATGCAAGTCGTGAATCCTATTACAAGAACATGATCAATCTTAGACATCACAATGCATCACATCACATTCTTTGGCCATATCACATCACAAGGCATATGCTACAAAAACAAGTTAGACGTCGTCTAATTTGTAGTTGCAAGTTTTTACGTGGATGCTATAGGTTTCTAGCAAGAACGTTTCTTACCTACGCCAAAACCACAACGTGATATGCCAATTTTTATTTACCCTTGATAAGGACCCTTTTCATCGAATCCAATCCGACTAAGGTGGGAGAGACAGACACCCACTAGCCACCTTATGAAACAAGTGCATGTCAGGCGGTGGAACCAGTCTCATGTAAGCGTACGTGTAAAGTCGGTCCAGGCCGCTTCATCCCACAATACCGCCGAATCAAGATAAGACTAGTAGTGGTAAGCATATTAACAAAATCGACGCCCACAACAACTTGTGTTCTACTCGTGCATAGATTCTACGCATAGACCTAGCTCATGATGCCACTGTTGGGAGACGTAGTAGTAAATCAAAAAATTTCCTACGTATCCCCAAGATCTATATATGGAGAAACCAGCAACGAGTGGGGAGAGATTGCATCTTCATACCTTTGAAGATCGCTAAGCGGAAGCGTTACAAGAACGGGGTTGGTGGAGTCGTACTCGCAGCGATTCAGATCGCGGTGGATTCCGATCTCAACGCCGAACAACGGCGCCTCCGCGTTCAACACACGTGCAGCCCGATGACGTCTCTGTTGGAAATATGCCCTAGAGGCAATAATAAAATGGTTATTATTGTATTTCCTAGTTCATGATAATTGTCTATTGTTCATGCTATAATTGTGTTAACCGGAAACCGTAATACATGTGTGAATACATAGACCACAACATGTCCCTAGTGAGCCTCTAGTTGACTAGCTCGTTGATCAATAGATGGTCACGGTTTCATGACCATGGACATTGGATGTCGTTGATAACGTAATCACATCATTAGGAGAATGATGTGATGGACAAGACCCAATCCTAAGCATAACACAAGATCGTGTAGTTCGTTTGCTAAAGCTTTTCAATGTCAAGTATCGTTTCCTTAGACCATGAGATTGTGCAACTCCTGGATACCGCAGGAATGCTTTGGGTGTGCCAAATGTCACAACATAACTGGGTGGCTATAAAGGTGCACTACGGGTACCTCCGAAAGTGTCTGTTGGGTTGGCACGAATCGAGACTGGGATTTGTTACTCCGTGTGACGGAAGGTATCTCTGGGCCCACTCGATAAGACATCATCATAATGAGCTCAATGTGACTAAGGAGTTAGCCACGGGATGATGTATTACAGAATGAGTAAAGAGACTTGCCAGTAACGAGATTGAACAAGGTAGAGATACCGACGATCGAATCTCGGGAAGGTGTCATACCGATAGACAAAGGGAATTGTCTACGGGATTGATTGAATCCCCGACATCGTGGTTCATCCGATGATATCATCGTGGAGCATGTGGGAGCCAACATGGGTATCCAGATCCCGCTGTTGGTTATTGACCGGAGAGGTGTCTCGGTCATGTCTACATGTCTCCCGAACCCGTAGGGTCTACACACTTAAAGTTCGATGAAGCTAGGGTTATAGGGAAATGGTATACGTGATTACTGAAAGTTGTTCGGAGTCCCGGATGAGATCCTGGACGTCATGAGGAGCTCCAGAATGGTCTGGAGGTAAAGATTGACATATATGAAGTCCAGTTTTGGTCACCGGAAAGTTTTCGGGCTCATAAGTAGTGTACCGAGAGTGCCGCGAGGGTGCCGGAGGACCCTCGGGAGGGGTGCGACGACCAAAGGACTTCGTGGGACCTTAGAGGAGGTTTGCCAGCCCTTAGTGGGCTGGCCAAGACCTTCTAGAAAGTCCCATGCGTCTGGGTTCAAGAGATAAAGGGAAAAAGGATTTAAAAGGACGAGATCCACCTCCCTTGTGGGAGGTGGACTCTTCCCCACCTTCGGCCGAAGTTCTCCTCCTTGGAGGAGGGGCCAAGGCATCCCTCCCTCTCCCTCCTCCTATATATATGCAAGGGTTTGGGCTGATTTGAGACACGACTTCTTTTTCTCTCGGTGCAGCCCTACCCTTCCTCTTCCTCGTCCTCCGTAGCGCTTGGCGAAGCCCTGCCGGAGTTCACGTAGCTCCACCGTCACCACGCCGTCATGCTTCTGGAGCTCTCCCTCAACCTCACCTTCCTCCTTGCTGGATCAAGGCTTAGGAGACGTCACCGGCTGCACGTGTGTTGAACGCGGAGGCGCCGTTTTTCGGCGCTTAGATCGGAATCTAACACGATCTGAATCGCTGCGAGTACGACTCCACCAACCGCGTTCTTGTAACGCTTCCGCTTAGCGATCTTCAAAGGTATGAATATGAAATCTCTCCCCTCTCGTTGCTGGTTTCTCCATGGATAGATCTTGGTGATCGTAGGATTTTTTTTGATTTACTACTACGTCTACCAATAGTGGCATCATGAGCTAGGTCTATGCGTAGAATCTATGCATGAGTAGAACACAAGTTGTTGTGGGCGTCGATTTTGTTAATTTGCTTACCACTACTAGTCTTATCTTGATTCGGCGGTATTGTGGGATGAAGCGGCCTAGACCAACTTTACACGTACGCTTACGTGAGACTGGTTCCACCGCCTGACATGCACTTGTTGCATAAGGTGGCTAGCGGGTGTCTGTCTCTCCCACCTTAGTCGGATTGGATTCGATGAAAAGGGTCCTTATGAAGGGTAAATAGCAATTGGCATATCACATTGTGGTCTTGGCGTAGGTAAGAAACAATCTTGCTAGTAACCTATAGAAGCCACGTAAAAACTTGCAACTACAAATTAGAGGACGTCTAACTTGTTTTTGCAGCATATGCCTTGTGATGTGATATGGCCAAAGGATGTGATGTGATGCATTGTGATGTATGAGATTGATCATGTTCTTGTAATAGGATTCACGACTTGCATGTTGATGAGTATGACAACCGGCAAGAGCCATATGAGTTGTCTTATTTTATTGTATGACCTGCGTGTCAATCATAATGCCATGTAATTACTTTACTTTATTGCTAAACGTTAGCCATAGCAGTAGAAGTAATAGTTGGCGAGACAAATTCATGAAGACACAATGATGGAGATCATCATGATGTAGATCATGGTGTCATGCCGGTGATAGTGATGATCATGGTGCCCCGAAGATGGAGATCAAAGGAGCAAGATGATAATGGCCATATCATGTCACTATATTGATTGCATGTGATGTTTATCATGATTACATCTTATTTTCTTAGAACGACGGTACTAAATAAGATGATCTCTCAATAAAATTTCAAGAAAAGTGTTCACCCTAACTGTGCACCGTTGCTAAGGATCGTTGTTCCGAAGCACCACGTGATGATCGGGTGTGATAGGCTCTAACGTTCGCATACAACGGGTGTAAGCCAGATTTACACACGCGGAACACTTAGGTTGACTTGACGAGCCTAGCATGTACATACATGGCCTCGGAACACGAAAGACCGAAAAGTCGAACATGAGTCGTATAGAAGATACGATCAAAATGGAGATGTTCACCATTGATGACTAGTCCGTCTCACGTGATGATCGGACACGGGCTAGTTCACATGGATCATGTGTCACTTGGATGACTAGAGAGATGTCTATCTAAGTGGGAGTTCATTAAATAATTTTATTATGTGAACTTAATTATCATGAACTTAGTCTAAAATTGTCTTTACAATCTATATTGTAGATCCAATGGCCAACGCGAATGTCACCCTAAATTTCAACGCGTTCCTAGAGAAAACCAAGCTGAAAGATGATGGAAGCAACTATGTGGACTGGGTCCGTGGCTTGAGGATCATCCTCATAGCTTCCAAGAAATTGTATGTCCTTGATGCACCACTAGGTGATCCACCCCTTCTCCCAGCAGAGCAAGACGTTGCGAACGCTTGGCATTCTCACTGCGATGATTACTCCCTTGTTCAATGCGGTATGCTTTACAGTTTAGAACCGGGCCTCCAAAAGCGTTTTGAGCAACACGGAGCATATGAGATGTTCCAAGAGCTGAAACTGGTTTTCCAAGCTTATGCCCGGGTCGAGAGATATGACGTCTCCGAGAAGTTCTTCAGTTGTAAGATGGAGGAGAGTAGTTCTGTGAGTGAGCACATCCTCAAGATGTCTGGGCTACACAACTGCTTGACTCAGCTGGGAGTTAATCTCTCGGATGACTCGGTCATTGACAGAATCCTCTAGTCACTTCGACGTAGCTACAAGAGCTTTGTGATGAACTACAACATGCAAGGGATGGACAAGTCCATTCCTGAGTTGTACTCGATACTGAAATCAGCAGAGGTCGAGATCAAAAAGGAGCATCAAGTGTTGATGGTGAATAAGACCACTAGTTTCAAGAAAGGCAAGGGTAATAAGAACTTCAAGAAGGACGGCAAAGCTGTTGCCACGCCCGGTAAGCAAGTTGCCGGGAAGAAGAAGAACAAGAATGGACCCAAGCCTGAGACTGAGTGTTTTTATTGCAAGGGTACCGGTAACTAGAAGCGGAACTGCCCCAAGTACTTAGCGGATAAGAAGGACGACAACATTAAAGGTATATGTGATATACTTGTTATTGTTGTGTACCTAACCAGCGCTCGTAGTAGCTCCTGGGTATTTGATACCGGTGCAGTTGCTCACATTTGTAACTCCAAGCAGGAGCTGCGGAATAAGTGGAGGCTAGCAAAGGACGAGGTGACGATGCACGTCGGGAATGGTTCCAAGGTCGATGTGATCGCCGTCGGCACGCTACCTCTACATCTACCTTCGGGATTAGTGTTAAACCTTAATAATTGTTATTTAGTACCAACTTTGAGCATGAACATTGTATCTGGATCTCGCTTGATGCGAGATGGCTACTCATTTAAATCTGAGAATAATGGTTGTTCTATTTATATGAGAGAAATGTTTTATGGTCATGCCCCGTTGGTCAATGGTTTATTTTTGATGAATCTCGAACGTGATGTTACACATGTCCATAGTGTGAGAACCAAAAAGTGTAAGGTTGATAACGATAGTCTCACTTACTTGTGGCACTGCCGCCTTGGTCATATTGGTGTCAAACGCATGAAGAAGCTCCATGTTGATGGACTTTTGGAGTCTCTTGATTTCGAATCATTTGACACGTGCGAACCATGCCTCATGGGCAAGATGACTAAGACTCCGTTCTCCGGAACAATGGAGCGAGCAACTGAATTGTTGGAAATAATACATACCGATGTATGCGGTCCAATGAGTGTCGAGGCTCGTGATGGCTACCGTTATGTTCTCACCCTCACTGATGACTTGAGTAGATATGGGTATGTATACTTAATGAAACATAAGTCTGGAACTTTTGAAAGGTTCAAGGAATTTCAGAGTGAGGTAGAGAATCAACGTGATAGGAAAATAAAGTGCCTACGATCTGATCGTGGCGGAGAATATTTAAGTCACGAGTTTGGCACGCACCTAAGGAAATGTGGAATTGTTTCACAACTCACGCCGCCTGGCACACCTCAGCTAAATGGTGTGTCTGAACGTCGTAATCGCACTCTATTAGATATGGTACGATCTATGATGTCTCTTACCGACTTACCCCAATCATTTTAGGGATATGCATTAGAGACTGCTGCATTCACTTTAAATAGTACACTGTCAAAATCCGTTGAGACGACACCGTATGAATTATGGTTTGGAAAGAAACCTATGCTGTCATTTCTAAAAGTTTGGGGATGCAATGCTTATGTGAAGAAACTTCAACCTGAGAAGCTCGAACCCAAAGCGGAAAAGTGCGTCTTCATAGGATATCCCAAAGAGACTATTGGGTATACCTTCTACCTACGACCCGAGGGCAAAGTCTTTGTTGCCAAGAATGGATCCTTTCTCGAGAAAGAGTTTCTCTCGAAAGAAGTAAGTGGGAGGAAAATAGAACTTGATGAGGTAATTGTACCTCCACTTGAACCGGAGAGTAGCGCAGCACAGGAAGTTGTTTCTATGGAGCCTACACTGGCTGGAGAGGAAGTTAATGATGATGATCATGAAACTTCAAATCAAGTTACTATTGAACGTCGAAGGTCCACTAGGACACGTTCTGCACCAGAGTGGTACGACAACCCTGTCTTGGAGATCATGTTGTTGGACAACAGTGAACCTTCGAACTATGAAGAAGCAATGGCGAGCCCGGATTCCAACAAATGGCTTGAGGCCATGAAATCCGATATAGGATCCATGTATGAGAACAAAGTATGGACTTTGGTGGACTTGCCTGATGATAAGCGAGCCATTCAAAATAAATGGATCTTTAAGAAGAAGACTGACGCGGATGGTAATGTGACCGTCTATAAGGCTCGGCTTGTCGCTAAGGGTTATCGACAAGTTCAAGGAGTTGACTACGATGAGACTTTCTCACCCATAGCGATGCTGAAGTCTGTCCGAATCATGTTAGCAATTGCCGCATTTATGATTATGAGATCTGGCAAATGGACGTCAAAACAGCATTCCTTAATGGTTTCCTTGAGGAAGAACTGTATATGATGCAGCCGGAAGGTTTTCTCGATCCTAAAGATGCTAACAAAGTATGCAAGCTCCAGCGCTCCTTCTATGGGCTGGTGCAAGCATCTCGGAGTTGGAAAATTCACTTTAATGAGGTGATTAAAGCATTTGGGTTTATACAGGTTTATGGAGAACCCTGTATTTACAAGAAAGTGAGTGGGAGCTCTGTAGCATTTCTCATATTATATGGGCATGACATACTGATAATGGGAAATGATATAGAACTCTTGGAAAGTATAAAGGCCTACTTGAATAATTGTTTTTCAATGAAGGACCTTGGAGAAGCTACTTACATATTAGGTATTAAGATCTATAGAGATAGATCGAGACGCCTCATAGGTCTTTCACAAAGCACATACCTTGAAAAGATATTGAAGAAGTTCAATATGGATCAGTCCAAGAAGGGGTTCTTGCCTGTGTTACAAGGTGTGAGATTGAGTATGACTCAATGCCCGACCACGACAAAGGATAGAGAAGAGATGAGTGTCATCTCCTATGCTTCAGCCATAGGCTCTATTATGTATGCCATGCTGTGTACCAGACCTGATGTGAACCTTGCCATAAGTTTGGTAGGGAGGTACCAAAGTGATCCCGGAGCGGAACACTGGACAACGGTCAAGAATATCTTGAAGTACCTGAAAAGGACAAAGGACATGTTTCTCGTATATGGAGGTGCCGAAGAGATCGTCGTAAAGGGTTACATCGATGCTAGCTTCGACACAGCTCCGGACGACTCCAAGTCGCAAACCGGATACGTGTATATTTTGAACGGAGGGGCAGTCAGCTGGTGCAGCAGCAAGCAAAGCGTCGTGGCGGCATCTACATGTGAAGTGGAGTACATATCTGCTTCGGAAGCAGCAAAGGAAGGTGTCTGGATGAAGGAGTTCATCACTGACCTAGGAGTAATTCCAAGTGCGTCGGGCCCGATGACTCTATTTTGTGACAACACTGGGCTATTGCCCTTGCGAAGGAGCCCAGGTTTCACAAGAAGACAATACACATAAAGCACCGCTTCAACTCCATCCGTAATTCCATTCAGGAGGGAAATATAGATATTTGTAAAGTGCATACGGATCTGAATGTCGCAGATCTATTGACTAAACCTCTCTCACGAGCAAAACATGATCAACACCAGAATGCTATGGGTGTTCGATTCATCACAATGTAACTTGATTATTGACTCTAGTGCAAGTGGGAGACTGTTGGAAATATGCCCTAGAGGCAATAATAAAATGGTTATTATTGTATTTCCTAGTTCATGATAATTGTCTATTGTTCATGCTATAATTGTGTTAACCAGAAACCGTAATACATGTGTGAATACATAGACCACAACATATCCCTAGTGACCCTCTAGTTGACTAGCTCGTTGATCAATAGATGGTCACGATTTCATGACCATGGACACTGGATGTCGTTGATAACGGGATCACATCATTAGGAGAATGATGTGATGGACAAGACCCAATCCTAAGCAGAGCACAAGATCGTGTAGTTCGTTTGCTAAAGCTTTTCAATGTCAAGTATCGTTTCCTTAGACCATGAGATTGTGCAACTCCCGGATACCATAGGAATGCTTTGGGTGTGCCAAATGTCACAACGTAACTAGGTGGCTATAAAGGTGCACTACGGGTATCTCCGAAAGTGTCTGTTGGGTTGGCACGAATCGAGACTGGGATTTGTCACTCCATGTGACGGAGAGGTATCTCTGGGCCCACACGGTAATACATCATCATAATGAGCTCAATGTGACTAAGGAGTTAGCCACGGGATGATGTATTATGGAACAAGTATAGAGACTTGCCGGTAACGAGATTGAACAAGGTATAGAGATACCGACGATCGAATCTCGGGCAAGTGTCATACCGATAGACAAAGGGAATTGTATACGGGATTGATTGAATCCCCGACATCGTGGTTCATCTGATGAGATCATCGTGGAGCATGTGTGAGCCAACATGGGTATCCATATCCCGCTGTTGGTTATTGACCGGAGAGGTGTCTCGGTCATGTCTACATGTCTCCCGAATCCGTAGGGTCTACACACTTAAGGTTCGATGATGCTAGGGTTATAGGGAAATGGTATACGTGATTACCGAAAGTTTTTCGGAGTCCCGTATGAGATCTAGGACGTCACGAGGAGCTTCGGAATGGTACGGAGGTAAAGATTGATATATAGGAAGTCCAGTTTTGGTCACCGGAAAGTTTTCGGGCTCATCGGTAGTGTACCGGGAGTGCCGGGAGGGTGCCGGAGGACGCCCGGGAGGGGTGTGACGACCAAAGGACTTCGTGGGCCCTTAGAGGAGGTGTGCCAGACCTTCGTGGTCTGGCCAAGACCTTCTAGAAAGGCCCATGCGGCTGGGATCAAGAGATAAAGGGAAAAAGGATTTAAAAGGAGGAGATCCACCTCCCGTGTGGGAGGTGGACTCTTCCCCACCTTCGACCGAAGCTCTCCTCCTTGGAGGAGGGGCCAAGGCAGCCCTCCCTCTCCCTCCTCCTATATATATGCAAGGGTTTGGGCTGATTTGAGACATGACTTCTTTTTCTCTCGGTGCAGCCCTACCCTTCTTCTTCCTCGTCCTCCGTAGCGCTTGGCGAAGCCCTGCCGGAGTTCATGTAGCTCCACCGTCACCATGCCGTCGTGCTGCCGGAGCTCTCCCTCAACCTCTCCTTCCTCCTTGCTGGATCAAGGCGTAGTTCTAGGGCTCCATCATGCTTTGCATGTTAGAGAGGTCTTTTAGTCAACGGGTATGCTACATTCAGATCCATGTGTACTTTGCAAATCTCTATGTCATACTGTCGACACTGCTACCACACTCCACTTGGAGCTATTCCAAATGGCTGCTCCACTATACGTATCTGGATTGCTTACTAAGAGTCATCCGGATTGGTATTAACGGTTGCATCGACGTAACTCTTTGTGACGAACTCTTTATTACCTCCATAATCGAGAAAAATTCCCTTAGTCTTTCAGTTACTAAGGACAATCTTGACCGCTGTTCAGTGATCCACTCCTGGATCACTCTTGTACCCCTTGACAGACTCATGGCAAGGCACACACAGGTGCGGTACACAACATGACATACTATATAGAGCCTATGGTTATAGCATAGGGCACGACCTTCGTCTTTTCTCTTTCTTCTGCCGTGGTCGAGCTTTGAGTCTTACTCAACTTCACACCTAACAAATCAGGCAAGAACTCTTTCTCCGACTGATCCATTTTGAACACTTTCAAAATCTTGTCAAGGTAACTCAATGAAAGTCTTATCAAACGTCTTGATCTATCTCTATAGATATCGATGCCCAACAATTAAGTAGCTTTATCCAGGTCTTCCTTTGAAAAACTCCTTTCAAATAATCCTTTATGCTTTCCAGAAATTCTACATCATTTTTGATCAACAATATGTCATCCACATATGCTTATCAGAAACTCCATAGTGCTCCCACTCACTTTACTGTAAATACAAGTTTCTCGTAAACTTTGTATAAACTCAACAACTTTGATCACCTCATCAAAGCGTATATTCCGACTGCAAGATGCTTGCTTCAGCCCATAGAAGGGTTGCTGGAGCTCGCACACCTTTTAGCATCCTTAGTACTGTCAAAAACTTCTGGTTGTATCTCATACAACCTTTCCTCAAGGAAGGAAACAATGTTTTGGCATCCATCTGCCAGATTTCATAATTGAAAAACGTAGCAACTGCTAACATAATTCCAACAGACTTTAGCATCACTACGAGTGAGAAAGTCTCATCACAGTCAACTCCTTGAACTTGGCGGAAACTCCTTTGCGACAAGTCGAGCTTTACAAATAGTGACATTCACCATCAGCGTCTGTCTTCATCTTAAAGGTCCATTTGTACTCAACGACCTGCCGTTCAACGGGCAAGTCCACCAAAGTCTATACTTGGTTTTCATACATGGATCCTAGCCATTTGTCGGAATCCGGTCCCATCACCGCTTCTCCATAGCTCGTAGGATCATCATTGCCAAACAACGCGATCTCTAAGACAGGGTTGTCGTACCACTCAAGAGTAGTATGCGTCCTTGTCAACCTACGAGGTTTGATAGTAACTTGATCCGAAGCTTCATGATCATCATCATTAACTTCCTCTTCAACTAACGTAGGCTCCACAGAAACAACTTTCTGCGCTGCGCTACTCTCTGGTTGAAACAAAGGTTCAACAACCTCATCAAGTTCTATCTTCCTCCCTCTCAATTCTTTCGAGAGAAACTCTTTCTCGAGAAAGGAGCCACTTTTAGCAACAAACACTTTGCACTCGGATCTAAGATGGAAGGTATAACCAATAGTTCTTAGGGTATTCCATGAAGATGCATTTGTTCGCTTTGGGTTCGAGCTCATTAGGTGAAAACCTTTTTCACATAAGCGTCGCAGCCCCAAACATCAAGAAATGACAGCTTAGGTTTCTATCAAACCATAATTCATATGGTGTCATCTCAACGGATTTAGATGGTTCCCTATTTAAAGTGAATGTAGTTGTCTCTAATGCATAACCCCAAAACGACAGTGGCAAAACAATAAGAGACATCATAGTTCGCACCATATCCAATAGAGCACAACTACGATGTTCGAACACACCATCACACTATGGTGTTCGAGGTGGCATGAGTTGTGAAACAACTTTTCACATTGTCTTAAGTTGTATACCAAACTCGTAACTCAGATATTCACCTCCACGATCATATCATAGACATTTTATGTTCTCGTCATGATGATCGCAAACTTCACTCTGATTCTGCTTGAACTTTTCAAACGATTCAGACTTGTGTTTCATTAAGTATATATACACTATATCTACCCAAATCATCAGTGAAGATAAGAAAACAACAATATCCACCACACGCTACAACACTCATTGGACCGTATACATCAACATGTATCCTTTCCAATAAGTCACTTGCCCGTTCCGGAAAACGGGGTTTTAGTCATCTTGCCCAAGAGGCATGGTACGCATGTCTCAACCGATTCAAAATCGAATGAGTACAAAGATCCATCAGCATGGAGTTTCTTCATCCTCTTTACACCAATATGACATTTAGCGGCAATGCCACAAGTATGTGGTACTATCATTATTAACTTTGTATCTTTTGGCATCTATGTTATGAACATGTGTACTACTACGATCAAGATTCAACAAACCATTCATTGGGTGCATGACCATTGAAGGTATTATTCATGTAAGAAGAATAATCTTTATTCTCTGACTTAAATGAATAATCGTATTGTAATAAACACAAACTAATCACGCTCATGCTCAACGCAAACACCAAATAACATTTATTTAGGTTCGTCACTAATCCCGAAGGTAGAGAGAGCGTGCGATGTTGATCACATCAACCTTGGAAACATTTCCAACACACATCGTCACCTCACCCTTAGCTAGTTCTCCATTTATTCCGTAGCATTTATTTCGAGTTACTAACATTTAGCAACCGAACCGGTATCCAATACCCAGGTGCTACTAGGAGTACTAGCAAGGTACACATCAATAACACGTATATAAAATATACTTCTGTCGATGTTGCCAACCTTCTTATCTACCAAGTATCTAGGGTTGTTCCACTTCAGCGACCGCTCTCCTCATAATAGAAGCACTTAGTCTCGGGTTTGGGTTCAACTTTGGGTTGCTTCACTGGAGCAGCAACTGACTTGCCATCCATGAAGTTTCCCTTCACTTCTTGATTTCTACCTTCGCGACGTCAAATATCGTGAATAGCTCAGGGATCATCATTTCCATCCCTGGCATTTTATAGTTCATCATGAAGCTCTAGTAGCTTAGTGACAGTGACTTGGAAAACTATATCAATCACTTTCTTATCTGGAAGATCAACTCCCACTCGATTCAAGCAATTGTAGCATCCAGACAATCTGAGCACATGCTCAACGATTGAGCTATTCTCCTTCATCTTGCAGGCAAAGAATCTTGTTGGAGATCTCATATCTCACAACACGGGCACGAGCCTGAGATCCGAATTTTAGCTCTTAGAACATCTCATATGTTCCGTGACGTTCAAAACGTTTTGGAGCCTCAATTCTAAGCCGTAATGCATGATGCACCGAACTATCAAGTAGTCATTGGAACGTGCCTATCAAATGTTCACAACATCTACAGATTACGCTAGAGGGGATGGCGCACCGAGCGGTGCATTAAGGACATAAGCCTTCTGTGCAGCAATGAGGACAATCCCCAGATCACAGAACCAATCTGCAATATTTCTACCATCATCTTTCAACTCTATTTCTCTGGGAACATATAAAAATTCAAGGGAGCTACAACTTGAGCTAGTAATCTACAACATAATTTGCAAAGACACTACTGACTATGTTAATGATAATGAGTTCAATTAATCATATTACTTAAGAACTCCCACTCAAATAGACATCCCTCCAGTCATTCGAGTGATTCATGATCCAAATTCACCAACACAAGTCCGATCATCACATGAGTTGAGGTGGTTTCAATGGTGAACATCATCATGTTCATCATATCTACTATATGACTCATGTTCGACCTTTCGGTCTCTTGTGTTCCGAGGACATGTCTGTACATGCTAGGATCGTCAAGTTTAACCCGAGTGTTCTGCATGTGCAACACTGGCTTGTACCCGTTGTATGTGAACGTAGAGTCTATCACACCCAATCATCACGTGGTGTCTCGACACGACGAACTTTCACAATAGTGCACACTTGGGGAGAACACAATTGATCTTGAAATTTTAGTGAGGGATCACCTTATAATGCTACCGTCGTCCTAAGCAAAACAAGATGCATAAAAGGATTAACATCACATGCAAATCATAAGTGACATGATATGGCCATGAACTTGTGCTTTTGATCTCCATCCGTAAAGCATCGGCATGATCTCCATCATCACCGACATGACACCATGATCTCTATCATCACCGGCATGACACCATGATCTCCATCATCTTGATCTCCATCGACGTGCCACCATCGGGGTTGTCACGCTCACCATGCTTCTACTACTATTGATACCGCTTAGAAATAAAGTAAAGCATTACATAATGCTTAATGATTGACACGCAGGTCATACAATAATTAAAGACAACCCTATGGCTCCTGCCGGTTGCCGTACTCATCGACATGAAAGTCCTGATATTCTATACAACACATGATCATCTCATACATCACATATATCTCATCATGTAATTGGCCATATCACATCACAACATACCCTGCAAAAACAAGTTAGGCGCCCTCTAATTGTTGTTGCAAGTTTTACGTGGCTGCTATGGGTATCTAGCCAGAACAATTCTCACCTACGCAAAACCACAATGGTGATACATAAGTTGCTTTTCAACCTTCTCAAGGACCACCTTTTTTGAATGCGATCCAACTAAAGTAGAAGAAACAGACACCCGCCAGCCATCTTTGTGGTACGAAGTTACACGCCAGTCGATGGAACCGGTCTCTCGTAAGCATAATAGTAAGGTTGGTCCGGGCCGCTTCATCCCACAATACCGCTGAAACAAAACACGACCAAGTTAGGAAGCAATCTAAGCATCAACGGCCACAAACTCTGTGTTCTACTCGAGATCTCATCTACACATAGACCTAGCTCATGATGCCACTGTTGGGGAACGTTGCATGGGAAACAATTTTTTTCCTACACACACGCAAGATCTATCCATGGTGATGAGCATCTACGAGAGGGAGAGTGGATCTACATACCCTTGTAGATCGCTAAGTGGGAAGTGTTAAGAAACGCGGTTGATGTAGTCGGACGTCTTCACGATCCAATCACGACCCGTCCCGCGATCCCATCGTGGTCCTTCCGATCTAGTGCTGAACGGATGGCACCTCCGCGTTCAGCACACGTACAGCTTGATGATGATCTCCACCTCCTTGATCCAGTAAGCGAGGGTGGAGAGGTAGATGAGTTCTCCGCCAGCACAATGACATGGTGGCGGTGGTGGTGGAGATGTCTCGGCAGGGCTTCACCAAGCGCTACTGCGACAATCTAGATGAGAAACTGATCTAGAGGGGAAGGGAGAGGCTGCGCCGTGGCTTGTGGTGCTGCAGCCCTCCCTCCCCTCACATATATATAGGAGGGAGAGGAGGAGGCGGCTCCCTAGGGTTTCCCCTAGGGTGGGTCGGCGGCCAAGGGGGGCAACTTGGCCCCCAAGGCAAGTGGGGCGCCCCCTTTTGGGCCTGCGCTAGCCCTTCCAGCCGCATGGGCCTTGGGTGGGAGGGACGGCCAGTCGACCAGGGGCAGGTGCGCCCCATCTCACATACCATGGGGCCCTCCGGGGCAGGTGGACCCTCCTGGTGGACCCCCCGGAACACTTCCGGCACTCCCGTCACAAAACCGATAAGTCCCGAAACTTTTTCGAAATCCGAATACCAACATCCTATATATCAATATTTACCTCCGGACCATTCTGGAGCTCCTCATGACGCCCGAGATCTCATCCGAGACTCTGAACAACCTTCGGTCACCAACATACATAACTCAACTATACCGAAACGTCACCGAACCTTAAGTGTGCAGCCCTGCGGGTTCGAGAACTATGCAGACATGACCGAGACACCTCTACGGTCAATAACCAATAGCGGGACCTATATGCCCATATTGGTTCCTACATATTCTATGAAGATCTTTATCGTTCAAACCTCTATGTCAAGGATTCAGTTAATCCCATATGTTGTTCCCTTTGTTCTTCGGTATGTTACTTGCCCGAGATTCGATCGTCGGTATCTCTATACCTAGTTCAATCTTGTTACCGACAAGTTTCTTTACTCGTTCCGTAATACAAGATCCCTTGGCTAACTCTTTAGTCACATTGCTTGCAAGGCTTATAGTGATGTTGTATTACCGAGTGGGCCCTGAGATACCTCTCCTTCACACGGAGTAACGAATTCCAGTCTTGATCCATGTCAACCCAACAGACACCCTCGAAGATACCTATAGAGCACATTTATAGTCACCCAGGTACATTGTGACATTTGATACACACAAGGTACTCCTCCGGTGTCAGTGAGTTGCATGATCTCATGGTCATAGGAACAGATACTTGACATGCAGAAAACAGTATCAATAAACTGACACGATCATATGCTACGTTTGTAGTTTGGGTCTTGTACATCATGTCATTCTCCTAATGATGTGATCCCGTTATCAAATGACATGTCATGCCCATGAATAGGAAACCACAGCCATCTTTGATCAACGAGCTAGTCCATCAGAGGCATACTAGGGACATGGTGTTGTCTATGTATCCACACATGTATCTGAGTTTCCGATCAATACAATTCTAGCATGGATAATAAACGATTACCATGAACAAGGAAATATGATAATAACTAATTTATTATTGCCTCTAGGGCATATTTCCAAAAATTGACTCTTTCAACTTGTCCCTGGGATTGAGGATGAAAAGCGGTGCTGAAGGACAAATGAGTTCCCATAGCTTCGTGGAAACTAGCCCAGAATCTCGAAGTTAATAAACTGCCATGGTCTGAAGTAATCACCAATGGAATACCGTGGAGGGAAACAACTTTGGACATGTAAAGATTTGCTAGGTGACTAGCTGTAATAGTTTCCTTGACAGCCAAAAAATGTGCAACTTTGGACAGCCGGTCAATGACGACAAGAATAGCTTCATTACCCTTCTATGACCTGGGAAAACCAGTGACGAAGTACATTTCAACATGATCCCATTTCCATTCAGGAATAGTAATAGGTTGTAGAGTTCCAGCAGGTTTTTGATGTTTTGCTTTGATACGATGGCAAGTGTCTCATTTTGAAACATAACGAGCAATGTCTTGTTTCATATTTGACCACCAGAACCTTTGAGAGATGTCTCGGTACATATTGATACTGCCCGGATGAATAGACAATGGAGTATCATGAGGTTCTTTCAGTATTCTATCAGTCATATTCAGGTTTTCCCTTTTTGTTGGAACGAATTAGTGTTGCTTGAAGTATACATCACCATCATCAGCAACGATGAAACATGAGGGTTTACCTTTCGCCAGATAGTATTTAATACTTTCGACTTCGTCGTCATAGCCCTGCATTCTTTTGGTACAACCCATAAGATCTGGTTCAATGACCAGGTTACTCAAAGATCCCTGGTTAACCACACGAAGGTTCATGTTGCGGTTCTCCTGTGGAGGGGGAACGAGATAACCCCGGGAACAATATGGAGGTTCAGCTTGCAGAATTCTTCTTGAAGAAGGGGGTGAACCTTGTGCACCTGAAGGTGGTTGTAGTATGACTTGCGGCTCAAAGCATCAACCATTACATTTGCCTTACTAGGTGTATAATAAATTCCCACGTTGTAATCTGCTATGCGCTCCATCCACCTTTGTTGACGGAGATTCAAATCTGGCTGAGTAAACAAGTACCTCAGACTTTGGTGATCGGTGTAGATCTCGCATCGATTACCAACAAGATATTGCCGCCAATTTTTCAGTGCATGGATTACTGCAGCAAGTTCAAGGTCATGAACTAGGTAGTTCTCTTCATGAGGATGCAACTGACAAGAGGCATAAGCAACCACTTTGCATTCTTGCATTAGGACACAACCTATTCCCTGACGCGAAGCATCACAATAAATGACAAAGTACTTACGAGTATTCGGAGGAGCAAGCACTGGAGCAGACATCAGTTTGTCTTTAAGTGCCTAAAAGCTCTCCTGACATTTTTCTGTCCACTCATATTTAACCCCTTTGTGAAGCAGATTAGTTAAGGGCTTTGCAATCTTGGATAAGTTCTTGACAAATCGACGGCAATAGATGGCAAGTCCGAGAAAACTTATGACTGGCTTGACATTCTTTAGGGTAGTCCAGTCAAGAATAGCCTGAACTCGTTCAGGGTTGACCGCAATACCATCCTTGGAGATCACATGACCAAGGTAGGTTACTTCGTCCATCCAGAACTCACACTTGGAATACTTGGCATATAACTGGTGTTCCCGAAGTCTTTCTAGTACAAGACAAAGATGTTCAACATGCTCTTCTTTATTCTTGGAAAATACCAGAATATCATCCAGATAAACCACGACGAATTTTTCGAGGTAGTCCATGAAGATATAATTCATTAAACGAGAGAAGGTTGCTGGAGCATTGGTTAAACCGAAAGACATGGCAGTGTACTCGTATGAACCATAGCGAGTAACAAATGCGGTCTTCGGAATATCCTCTTCACGAACACGGATCTGATGGTAGCCTAACCTCAAGTCGATCTTAGAGAAAATTGAGGCACCAGCAAGTTGATCATACAAATCATTGATTCGAGGAAGTGGATATTTGTTCTGAATTGTAGCTTGGTTGATTGGTCGATAATCCTGGACCAGACGGTTTGTCCCATCCTTCTTATTAACAAAGAGAGAAGGTGCTCCCCAAGCAGAGAAACTTGGACAAATGAAACCCAGCTGTAGGGAATTGTCAATTTATTGCTTAGGTTCAAGGAGTTCATGTGGTGGCATCTTATACGGACGCCTGGCTATAGGCGTGGTACCAGGTACCAAGTTGATGACAAACTCGACAGCTCTAGCAGGGGGAATCCCTAGAAGTTCTTCCGGAAAAACATCTTGGAAATCCCGGACAACTGTAATGTTTTCAATCCCTTGAAGAGGTGACTCATTTATAGCATTCATGGCATCTAGCCGGGCTTCAGCATCTCGAACAAGATGAGCATGGTAGCTGACTATCTCATTCGAAGGATGCAGAAGGTGGACAATTTTGGTGGCACAAATGACCGAAGCAATATGTGCTTTTAACCAATCCATTTCGAGAATGAGGTCAATCTTGGAAGACTTCAATACTAGGGGGGAAGCATGGAATTCCAGTCCTTCTATTTCAATGGGGACATCTGGACAAAACATGGAGGTTCAACACTAGCCCGCGGGGGTGTTTACCACTATTGGAACGTTCATCTCTTCATACTTAATGCCATGCATGTATGCAAAATCTTCAGACATAAAAGAATGTGATGCTCCTGTATCAAACAATACAGAAGCTGGTACTGAGTTGATGAGAAGAGTACCCATCAACGTAGCAGGCTGGTCTTGAGCTTCATTCAGTTCAGCATTGTTAGCTTGAGCACGACCCTGAGCAGCTCTGGCGTTGTTGTTGCGGGGCTGGTTGGAAGGCAGTGGAAGTTGATTCTGATTCTTCCTGCAGTCTCTGGCATGGTGTCCTAGACGACCACACTTGAAGCACAACCCATCCTTAGGACGAGAAGGGGGAACAGGATCTTGTGGTGGCGGAGCTGGGAGCCTCGGCTGCCTAGGTGGGGGTGGAGGCAGACAAGGTGCAACATAGGACGACCTTGGAGCAAGAGCAGGTGCATGGTACATTTTGTGGGGAATCCAAATCTTTTGCTTCTAACTTGCTGAGCCCGAAGATGAGCCCATGTCACGGTTGCGCTTGCTGTTGTCCTTGTAGTCCTGCAGACCTGTTTCCACTATAATGGACTTGTTCACCAAGGTGGCAAAGTTGTCAAAGTCTTGAACAAGGAGTGCCAATTTGATATCAGGGTGGAGGCCTTCACGGAACTTCTCCTGCCTACGAGCATCAGTTGCAACATCTTCCTCAACATAGCGAGATAAGTCCAGAAATTCCCGCTAATAAGCATCCACAGTCTTGTTGCCTTGGACGAGATTGCGGAACTCACACTTCTTCTTGTCCATCATTCCCTGAGGAATATGGCGAGCACGGAATGCAGGTTGGAATTCCGGCGAGGTGATGATTGTCCCAACAGGCTGTGAGTGCTTGTGACTGTCCCACCATTGAGCAGTGGGACCCTTCAAAAAGTACGAGGCAAAGGTGACATAGCTAGACATTGGGGCGCCTGAATATTCCAGCTCATAAGTGATGTCACGGAGCTAGTCATTTGCGTCAAGCGGCTGAGTTGAGCTATGGTAGACAGCAGGGTTGAGGCGCATGAAGTCTTGCAGAGTCATTGGGGCTGGCTGTTGATTCATGTTCGGCCTTGGGAACTGGTCCATAAGCCCTTGCATGAACTGACGATTCAGTTCAAACTGCTGCATCATACCAGCCATGTATTCAGGTGGCGGTGGGTTGGCAACCGCACCATGACCATGACTAGCTGGCCTAACCATTCTGTCGAAACAATTAACAGTGGTATTTTAGCATTGGGTGTTGCAAAGACAATGAGTTATTTATGAAGTAAATTGCTCAATGAAGGAAGTGCAATAGATACGACATAATAGTTCGAATTCAACATACAGATCCATACATAGGTCTATTACAAACGATAAGTCTGTTACAACATAGATGATAGGTCCGACATGAAATTAGTCTAGACAACTAGGCGGCACGCAGGCACGCGATAGAGGGATACAACAACGAACATAGCGAAAAGCTACATCAACGTCGGGGACAACGTAAGAACCCACGGAACTGCAGATGACCCGAATGTTGAACCTGGTGGCAGGGTTCTGCATCCTGTGCACCGCCTAATGTAGTACCTGCATATTAAGCGGGAGCGCAGGTCCACATGCCGGAGTATGACCTCCAACAGTAGGCCACTCAAGACCTGGAGGAAACTCAGTCCGAGGCGGATAAAGGATGTACTCCGAATGTATCCCCACGGTGACTGTTGGCAACAAATGCTCCATAGCCCGATAAAGACGAGCACGAGTGTACACCTTGACGTTAAGAGCCCCGACAGTGCGATCCAATGCCTCAGTGTACTGAACCAGAACCTGTGGGTCGTAACGACGACTCACGTAGGGGGTGCAGACAGCAGTGTAGGACCAATCGTTGCGCTGCCGTGCGAAAGGGGTCAAGACCTCAGTGTTGGCGTCAGTATCAACTCCAGCAGGAACATACGGAATGCATCTGTATGCCGTCTCCTCCAAACAAGAGTTCGCTGCATGGAGAAGAACAATAGCAGCATAAGAAACATCCTGTACTACCATCTCAAAAGTCATTCCAATGCCACGGAAGGTGTGCAGCTCAGTGATGGAGAGGTCCTGTCGATCCTAGATAACCATCTCAGCCTCATACTCTTCCAGGTTGAACTCGTGGTAGTCCTCGTAAACAGTGTACTCAAGGTACCAGTGATATCCCAGCTTCTTCAAGAGGTCGACCAGAATGGTCGAGAACCCAGTCGTATCGTGCGCGAAGGTCAGACGAACGATCTGCCTACCGGGACGCATCTATAACAAGGAGATTTAAGATGTCAAATGACAGTGTGTGCATTATAACTTCAAAGCAAACAATTATCAATGAAACAAATCTTCGATGGATGTGATCATGAGAACCTAATGTTGGAGTTAGCAAAATCTTTAACCCAAAAGAGGAGAGAGATCAAAACCCAGAGTATAGACGAGGAATAAAAGATCCCAAGACCACCCGATTGAGATGTGGGCCCGTAAGCCACACAACAATGTTAGTAAAAGTTTTTCAAGTACTAGACTCAACTTCGGCCAAGGAGTTGGAAAGGGGGCTACCTACAGGCAGTCGGCTCTGATACCAACTTGTGACGCTCCCAATTTCGACCGTACGCTAAACATACACGCAATGTGTACGACCAAGATCAGGGACTCACTAATCAATATCACAATAGAACTCTAGACACAAATTAAAGTCATACAATTCATATTACAAGCTAGGGGACTCGAGGGCTCGAATATAAAGCTCGACAAGCACGAGTCAGCGAAAGCAAATAATATCTAAGTACACACATAAGTTAAACAATTTTTGCCTTAAGAAGGCTAGCACAAACATAACAATGGATCGAAAGAGGCGAGGCCTCCTGCCTGGGAACATCCTATCCTACTGCTAGTCGGGGGCCGCCTCCACACAGTAGTAGGCTCCTGCGGTGGTGTAGTAGTCGTCTCCGGCGTACTCCATCTCCTGGGCTCCATCGTCTGAACACAGAATCGTATCCAAGGGGAAAGAGGAAGCAAAGCAGCGGTGTGTACTCATCCAAAGTACTCGCAAGACTGACATCAGAACTATGCTAAGTATGCATCATTATCAAGGGGTGGGGTTATATCTGGGCTGACTGCAGAAAGCAAGAATAGGGGGAAGGCCTAATCCTATCAAAGACTAGCATCTTCAGCATCTTGCAGCATTAGAAGAGAGTAGACTGGTAACTTACATATAGTCATATTATTGTAGAAATTTTATTAAGTAACCACGCCAAGAGATTCTTCCTCGACTCCCTGCGAGGAAGCAATCCCGGAGCCACATTCCATTTAAAGTAAATCACAATTATAGTTGTATAAGGTCAAGGTACAACTCCAAGTCGTCATGTTACCGTGGACATGGCTATTCTAATAGATGAATTCATCCCTGTAGGGGTGCACCGCATTTCCAACACGTTTGATCACCTCCGGCCGGACACACTTTCTGGGGTAATGCCCGACCTCGAGATCTAAAATGTCGTCGCCCCACCTAGGCTCAACGAAGAGGCCAGCCCGCCGGTCTAACTCCTAAGCGTGCAGGTTCATGGGCCCACTTGTCCTTGCACTCCTGCATGATGCGAAGGCGGCCGATGACTGTCCTAGCACCCCTTTTAACAAGCGCGATGCCGTTGCGGACCACTCGGGCGTGCGCCGCTCCATTGCTGACGTTCGAAGAGCTTCGGCAGATACAACGATGCTGAGCACCCATAACTTCTCCCAAGTGAAGGTGTAGTGCGTAAAAGGTCAACGACCAACTCAGATCAAACACCCAACCCATTAGCATTTTATTAATGCAGGGCAAGAGCGACCCATAAAGTGCGGTCCCATCGCCCCGTCTCGGGGATGTGTGGCAAAGGCCTCTCTCGCCAGTCCATGCCTCATCACCATCAAACCGTGGGTACCCCTTAGGGCCGACCCATCACCAACATGTTTGTGTAACCAGGTCATAGTAATTGTGTGTATGAAACATCAAGACGGGAACTAAGGAATCACCCTCAATGGTCCCCGCTCGATGTAACCGTCAAGGTGAACTTTAGAGGAATCACCCTCGAGGGTTCCACACTTGAGGGGTTGTACGTCAGAGACATCATCGGGAATGGTGAAGGAGGAATCACCCTCGATAACCACAACCGACTAGCTGCACTACAAGGCTAGCATCATGAGTACTTCACGAGGTGTCACCCTCGATACTCGATAGTAGCACTGTAGAGTCGCACAACTAAGGGGTGTGTGCGGTGATGTGAGGGGCATGGCTCGTTGGTCGGTTGAACGAGTCTTCGGGTCTTCGAGTCGCCGAGTCGTCGATGAAGAAACAGGGGCAACTAGGACTAAGGGGGTCACATGGTATTCACTAACCAACCTATACTAAGCAGTTGGTATGATTACAAGTATAGTAGCAGTTCATCAAAAGCAAGCTATGCATCAGAATAGGAGCTAACTAATACAGTAGCAAAAATCTAATGCATGAATAAGAGATAAAATAATAGGCGATATCGGAATGCTCAAGGGGGGTTGCTTGCCTTGCTGCTCTACGGCAAAAGGCTGATCATCAGGCACGTAGTCGTACCCGACAGCAGTGTCAGTCTCGGGGTCTACCGAAGAGAAGAGGGGGGAAGAAAAAATAAATATAAAGCACATATGCAACATGATGCATGACATGGTAATATGCAGCGTTAGGCATGCCCTTCCGCAGTAATATATGTCGCAGACAGGTCGGAAGAATATCTAACGATATTTTCCGGGTCTCGGGCTACTACCAGACAGATGGAATTGATGGGAAAGTTCCATCTTTGCTATGCTAGGAGCACACAGCGGACGAACGGACCGTGTATTCGGATTCACCTCGTCGTTTTGAGCAACTTTCATGTTCAAAACTTTTTCATCCGAGCTACGGTTTATTTTATATGATTTAATAAAGATTTAGCAATATTCTAAAATTAATTTAATTATTAAATTTGAATTATCCGAAATAGTGTAGGCTGACGTCATGATGACGTTAGCATGACATCGTGGCCAACAGGACTAGTGGGTCCCACTGTCATGGACCCTAAGACTAACTAACAAATTAGGTGATAACTAACTAATTAGGTTAACTAAAACAGAGTTAATTAACTTAATAAATTATCTAATTAATTAATTAATTAATTATTATTTTATATTTGCCTTTTTTTATTTTCGTTTTAAACAGGGGCACTAGCCCACTGTCTAGTGGGCAGGCTAGACAATGTCCGGGCTGGCTAATGGCCGCAGCTACGGGCGTGGACGCGCGTGCACGCACTGGTTGAGGCCAGGGTGCGGCGGCCGGTAGGGCGGGGTGGCGCGTGGCCAGCGCGGCGACGTCGGGGGGGGGGGGGGTAGGGGAGGGGAGCTCACAGAGGGGTTGGGCCGAGGCGACGTCGGGAGGCGGTTGTCGACGACGGGGCCGAGGCGGACGGACGGTCGAGGAGGTTGCGGGGCGGTCCAGGCGCCGTGGGGCCGGGCCGATCTGGGCGCTGGCAGGGAGGGCGAAGGGGCGGCCGGCGCGGGGAGCGACGTGGTCGGGGAGGAGGCGAGGAGGAGGACGGCGACGGGGAGGTTCCGGCGAATGTCGCTGGTGGAGCAGAGGGGGGAGGCCGCCGGTGGGGGAGCGGGGCGGCGGCGGGTCAGGATCGGGCCCTCCCGATCCAGATCCAACGAGAGAGAGGAGAGGACGAGAGAGAGTGGAGGAGGGGTGGGGTGTCGGTGCGCGGGGGGAGGGGGTTATGACCCCCGCGGGGCGGCTGGGCCGGTCAGATTAGGTCCAGTTCTTTTTCTTTAATTTTTTTAAACAACTTATGATTTTAATCCTTTTGAGACACCAAATTAATTCCGAAAATACCGGTTCAATTTTATAAAATCTTAGGGGTTATTTGCAACCCATCCAACATTTTTTATTTTTAGTTTTGCACAACTTTTAAATTCACCTTTCAGACGAATTTAAATTGCAACTAAATTTGAACGGGGTTTGAACCAACGCGAGTTTAACCACAATAATCATGGTGACGTGACGACATTAGCATGGGATTACTGTAGCTTAATTACAGAGATTACTGTAGCACAAACCAGGGCGTCACATTGTACCTAAGTTATCAGGTTTGCAATGGTGATAGTACTATATTATTTACGCAAAGAGTTAACCCGGGATGTTTTTAAGAACTTCTTTTCTTGGTGCAAAATTATCGCAACGTTTGTACTTAAGTTATCAGGCCCGCAATGTGTATATTATCATGCTATTTACATAGAGATTGCCGATGTATGTTTTAATAATTTTTTCCATGATGTCCATCAAAGTTATCAAAGGTGGACGAGAAGACTTGCTACATGACAGTTTACAAGACACATGTTAGACAATTTATTTAAAAAAAGTATGTTACGACAATTCTTCGGGTAGAAAACGAAAACATGAAAAACAAAACATAGGCCATGTGGTCTCCAACCAATTTACCAGCTTTAAATGCATATCACTTAATTATAAGTAAATTTTCATTCAACAATTACACGCACACAACAGCTGTCCTGGTTGGTTATTGCCTTCGGGTCAAAGGTTTGGACCGATTGAAGATTGAGAGCTCGATTCCTACAGTTGGCAGTAATCCTCTCTCTTTTTTCCTGAAAAACAGATGGGAACGCAAAGTCAACGTACATATGGAAACTGCAAGAGAAAGAACGTTTGGAAAATACAAAGTTCATATAGGGTATACGTAAAAAATAAGACTGCCTGTGAGACGGAAAAATAACGAGGTCGTTGAGTTAATGTCAAAGATGTGGTCGGGTGAGCCATCACTGCCTAATTATCTGTCATTCATGTATGAACTCTTGCACCCATCCATGTTTTACTCTTCCTTGTTTGTTCTTAGATCTTTCCGCGGGTGCGGTTGGGCACGTTCGTCACAAGAAGAGCAACAGGGATAATGGCAGTAACGGTGTCAGGATTAAAACCTTGTGATGTCAAGCTTTAATAATTCATGTATGAACTCTTGCACCCATCCATGTTTTACTCTTCCTTGTTTGTTCTTAGATCTTTCCGCGGGTGCGGTTGGGCACGTTCGTCACAAGAAGAGCAACAGGGATAATGGCAGTAACGGTGTCAGGATTAAAACCTTGTGATGTCAAGCTTTAATAATTATTTTTTAGACAAAAATATGAACAGCAAATATCATACTTTATTACAAAGAAACATATATATGGTAGTATTTCTTTGTGACCATGAATAATTCGGTATGTATGCATAACAACATCAGTACTATTTGATTGAAATGCATTGGTGTTAATATAAGACATTAGACAATGCTATACAAGAAATCATTGCATGTTCTATTGCGTAAATCGGACTTGATATATTTCATTGCGCAAAACGCTCTCTCATCTATTGCTAAGAAAAGGGAAGTATACAATTCTTATTCTTAATGAAAACAATCTCCTAAATCCTAATGTTGTTAATGAGAGGAAAATAATGAAGAGTATTGCAGTTTTGTCACTTATACTTACGAGACAAAGTGGAAGAGCGTATGGCCAGCCTTGCCTTGTGTTGGATCGGATAGGGTGCAGACTAGCAGTATTTTAATCGATTGATTCCTAGGAAGAATGCGTGTGCAGCCCTAGGTGCGTCGCTCGTGGCTCGCCGGCAACCTGAGGTGGTCGGTCCTCACGTCACGTCCCAGTCCAGAGTCCAGGCAGAGATCGCCCCCGTCGGGCGAAGCCGAAGGACGTGAACTGGTGAAGACCGCTGCGGCGGCTGCCTTTGGTCCTTGGAGAGGCGTGCGTACGGTATAGAAAGTCGAAAGAGATCACGTAATTTGGGGATCAACCGATCCACTACGATCAGATAAGGGATTTTGGATTTCTTGCTATATGGCCAAGCACTAGCCCAACGAATTGTTACCCAGACAGAGAATGAGAGGATAGATGGGCCTATGTAGTTAAATACCAATTTCTGCTGGTTCAACAACCTGGTATGCAGGCCTGGGGTCAACCAAGTACGAAAATCCTGTGTAGTCAAGAGACTACACAGGTATAGCCTGGCTTGGCCACTGGATAATGGTAGTGCAAAGTATGTTCACAAGGCTAGCACAAAGTTCAAGTGCTTACCTCAATCTTCTAGGTTCGAAGGGCGGCCTTCAAGGCCCCGGGGATTGAAGCCTCCAAGTTCAAGTTAGATAAGAAATCTGATTCTCAGAAAGATGAACACTAATATATTTTAGAGGAGGATAACCCCTGACTCTGGATCTGGACGATACATGCAACCATATATTATTAATAGTTTAAAATCCAGCAGTTGAACACCATCGATTCGGAAATAAAACGAGAAAAAAAAACCCGAGGCCATATACCTCGTGACAGTACCTCCCCGAAATAGACACTAATCCCTATGATACAAAAGAAACTAATCCCTATGATATAAGACACAACATACACAAAAATACACAACTCCTAGTCTACGCCCTCAAGAAGGAATTGCCGCACGTGCATCAATGATGCCGAGTCCACCACAAGCTTGAACTCCGAATTCTCATCCCCAAAGTAATGCTTCAATCCAATACCCTCAGCAAGGACACGACACAGGAACGCGACAACATAGTCTGTTCAAAGATCTTGTGTTTCCACCGGAGTGCATAAACTCATCGTTGAAGCCGTCTGTACCATCCACCCTCAGGCAAACTCCAACGCTAGACCCCAAATCGTCCGCCCGCGTCCGTTTGGGTCCAAACGGACAAACAATACGGCCCAGCGCGCGATCGCATCCGCAAATCCTGTCAGTTTTGGGTCTGTCTCGACCCATTCTAGGCGCATACTTTAGCTGGCTTTGCGGTCAAACGGACACCGAATGGACGGGCATGCAACCTCTTCGCGTCCGTGTCGGGCCCGCGTGTCTGTGGTCCAATCACTTCCCACCAACCGTAGTCAATGTGCACGGTTGGTTGGGCCCGCACGTTAGCCACCCAGCCGCTCCCCGGCCACGTCGTTTTTTATGGGGAAGCCATGGACTTCGAGTTGCCGTCCCCATCCCATTCCCCCACCACTGTCCCCATCAGAGACACCGAAACCCTAGCCACTGTCGACCCCCGCCGCCCCCGCTGGTGATGACCCACAAGTATATGGGATCTATCGTAGTCCTTTCGATAAGTAAGAGTGTCGAACCCAACGAGGAGCAGAAGGAAATGACAAGTGGTTTCCAGTAAGGTATTCTCTGCAAGCACTTAAATTATCGGTGACAGATAGTTTTGTGATAAGACAATTCATAACGAGTAACAAGTAACAAGTGTAACAAAGGTGCAACAAGGTAGACCAATCCTTTTTGTAGCAAAGGACAGGCCTGGACAAACTCTTATATAAAGCAAAGCGGTCCCGAGGACACATGGGCATTTCTGTCAAGCTAGTTTTCATCATGCTCATTTGATTCGCGTTCGTTACTTTGATAATTTGATATGTGGGTGGACCGGTGCTTGGGTGCTGCCCTTACTTGGACAAACCTCCCACTTATGATTAACCCCTATCGCAAGCATCCGCAACTAGGAAAGAAGAATTAAGGTAAACCTAACCATAGCATGAAACATATGGATGCAAATCAGCCCCTTACGAAGCAATGCATAAACTACGATTTAAGTTTCTGTCACTCTAGCAACCCATCATCTACTTATTACTTCCCAATGCCTTCCCCTAGGCCCAAACAATGGTGAAGTGTTATGTAGTCGACGTTCACATAACACCAATAGAGGAGAGACAACATATATCTAATCAAAATATCGAACGAATACCAAATTTACATGATTACTTATAACAAGACTTAGCCCATGTCCTCAGGAACAAACGGAACTACTCACAAAGCATGTTCGTGTTCAAGATCAGAGGAGTATTAATTATCATAAAGTATCTGAACATATGATCTTCCACCAAGTAAACGAACTAGCATCAACTACAAGGAGTAATCAACACTACTAGCAACCCACAGGTACCAATATGAGGTGTTGAGACAAAGATCAGATACAAGAGATGAACTAGGGTTTGGAGAGGAGACGGTGCTGATGAAGATGTTGATGGGGATTGACCCCCTCTTGATGAGAGGATCGTTGGTGATGACGATGGCTTCTATTTCCTCCACCGGGAGAGAAGTTTCCCCGGCAGGACCGCCCAACCGGAGCTCTAGATTGGTTCTGCCCAAGTTCCTCCTCGAGACGGCGACGCATCATCCCGAAAGCTCTCTTCTGATTTTTTCCAGGTTAAAATGCTTCATATAGGAGAAGATGGGCGTCGGAGGAGCCACATGGGCCCCACAAGCCTGCTAGGCTCGGCCAGGGGGGTGGTCGCGCCTAGCAGGCTTGTGGCCTACTAGTGGCCCCCCTCTGGTTGATTCTTGTGCCAGTATTTTTTATTAATTTCAAAAATATTCTCCATAAATTTTCAGGACTTTTGGAGTTGTGCAGAATAGGTATCTCAAATTTGCTCCATTTCCAGTCCAGAATTCCAGCTGCTGGCATTCTCCCTCTTGATGTAAACCTTGTAAAATAAGAGATAAAAAGCATAAGTATTGCACCATAACGTGTAATAATAGCCCATAATGCAATAAATATCAAAATAAAAGCATGATGCAAAATGGACGTATAACCTCCCCCAAGCTTAGACCTTGCTTGCCCTCAAGCGAAAGCTGAGATCGATGAATATGTCCACATGCTTAGAGATAGAGGTGTCGATAAAATTAAAATACGGACATGAGGGCATCATGATCAACCTTAGAACAAAAATACTCATTGTATGAGATTCTTTATACTAGAGTAACAATTCGTTCACAAGATAAAGTAAGAATCAAGAACTCTATTGACAACCAACAAACTATGATATCAGTCATTGAAGCAATTGACAATTTATCATAACATCAGAAAGAGTCAATATAACAGATTGTAAAGAAAATCCACATACTCAATCATCTTTTAGTCTTTCACAATTTCTAGCACTCACGCGGTACCCACGAGGTCAAAACTTCAATCGAACACAGAGAAAGATAGGGGCTTATAATTTTTCCGCCCAACTATTCACCTCAAGGGTGATGTCAACAATAATAACTCATGATCACCCACATCCGAGCGGATATATGAGTCTAGATCATTCCCCAACACACAATGCTTGCCAAGAGAGACGGGATATAGGAAGTGGCGAAGACCACCATGACTCTTGCATAAAGTTAAGTACTTGAAAGTAAAAGTAACAGATAGGCCCTTCGCAGAGGGAAGCATAGGTTTGTTGGAAATATGCCCTAAAGGCAATGATAAATTATTTATTATCATATTTCCTTGTTCATGATAATTGTTTATTATCCACGCTATAATTGTATTGATCGGAGACTTAGATGCATGTGTGGATACATAGACAAAACCATGTCCCTAGTATGCCTCTAATAGACTAGCTCGTTGATCAAAGATGGTTAAGGTTTCCTAGCCATGGACATGAGATGTCATTTGATAACGGGATCACATATTGGGAGAATGGTGTGATGGACAAGACCCAAATTACAAACGTAGCATATGATCGTGTCAGTTTAATGCTACCGTTTTCTGCATGTCAAGTATCTGTTCCTATGACCATGAGATCATGCAACTCAATGACATCGGAGGAGTGCCTTGTGTGTATAAAACGTCGCAACGTAATTGGGTGACTATAAAGGTACTCTATAGGTATCTCCGAGGGTGTCAGTTGGGTTGGCATGGATCAAGACTGGGATTTGTTACTGCGTGTGACGGAGAGGTATCTTAGGGCCCACTCGGTAATACAACATCACAACAAGCCTTGCAAGCAATGTGACTAAGTGTTAGTCACGGGATCTTGTATTACGGAATGAGTAAAGATACTTGCCGGTAACGAGGTTGAACTAGGTATGGAGATACCGACGATCGAATCTCGGGCAAGTAACATACCAAAGAACAAAGGGAACATCATATGGGATTAACTGAATCCTTGACATAGAGGTTCGACTGATAAAGATTTTCATAGAATATGTAGGAACCAATATGGGCATCCAGGTCCCGCTATTGGTTATTGACCGAGAGGTGTCATGGTCATGTCTACATAGTTCTCGAACCCGCAGGGTCTGCACACTTAAGGTTTGGTGACGTTTCGGTAGTATAGAGTTATGTATTGTGGTGACCGAAGGTTGTTCGGAGTCCCGGACGTCATGATGAGCTCCGGAATAGTCCGGAGGTAAAGATTCATATATAGGAAGTCCTGTTCTGGTCGCCAGAAAAGTTTCGGGCTCATCAGTAGTGTACCGGGAGTGCCGGTAGTGTACCAGGAGACCACCGGGAGGGGTATTTCGACCCAAGAGGCTTCATGGGCTGTGGGAGAGTGAATACCAGCCCTTAGTGGGCTGGTGGAAGTCCCACACAAGGCCCATGCGGCTAGGGAAGAAGAGCCCAAAGGGAAAAGGTGGAAAAATGCAAAAAAGGAGGAATCCTAGTCCTACTAGGATTGCCGGAGAAGTGCTCCTCTCCTCCCCACTTCGGCCGACCCAAAGGAGGCTTGGACCTTGCACCAAGGCCTCTCCTCCCTCCCTCCTATATATACTGGTGGTTTAGGGTTTTTGCACTAGTTTTTTCAGCCACGTGCTACCCGTTCCTCTAGTGCATTGTTTCTCCTCTAGATCGGATTTCTGCAGTGCTTAGGTGAAGCCCTGCCGGAATAGCTCCACCACCATCGCCGGAGCGCCGTCACGCTGCCGGAGAACAGTTCTACCTCTCTGCTCCCTCTTGTTGGATCAAGAAGGCAGATATCGTCATCAAGCAGTACGTGTACTGGACGTGGAGGTGCCATCTGTTCAGCGCTAGATCGGAAGGACTGTGATCAAGATCGCGGGACGGATTGTGATCAGATTGCGGGACGGATCGTGATGAGTTTGCGGGACGGATCATGATTGGATCGCGGGACGGATCGTGATGAGATCGCGAGACGCTCGGCGATTTGGATCGCGAAGACGTTCGACTACACCAACCGTGTTTCTTACCGCTTCGTGCTTAGCGATCTACAAGGGTATGTAGATTCACTCTCCCTCTCATAGATGCTCATCACCATGGATAGATCTTGCGTGTGCATAGGAAAATTTTTGTTTCCCATGAAATGTTTCCCAATAGTGGTATGAGAGCTACGTCTATGTGTAGATGAGATCTCGAGTAGAACACAAAGAGTTTGTGGGCGTTGATGCTTAGATTGCTTCCTTCCTTGGTCGTGTTTTGTTTCAGCGGTATTGTGGGATGAAGCGGCCCGGACCAACCTTACTCGTATGCTTACGAGAGACCAGTTCCATCGACTGAAGTGTAACCTTGTTGCACAAAGATGGCTGGGGGGTGTTTGTTTCTCCTACTTTAGTTGGGTCGGATGCGACAAAGGCGGTCCTTGAGAAGGTTGAAAAGCAACTTATGTATCACCGTTGTGGTTTTTGTGTTGGTGAGAATTGTTCTTGCTAGATACCCGTAGCAGCCACGTAAAACATGCAACAACAATTAGAGGACGTCTAACTTGTTTTTGCAGGGTATGTTGTGATGATATGGCCAATTACATGATGAGATATATGTGATGTATGAGATGATGCGACAACCGACAGGAGCCATAGGGTTGTCTTTAATTATTGTATGACCTGCGTGTCAATCATTAAGCGCTATGTAATGCTTTACTTTATCGCTAAACGGTAGCAATAGTAGTAGAAGCATGGTGGGCGCGACAACACCGATGGCGACACGTTGATGGAGATCAAGATGATGGAGATCATGGTGTCATGCCGGTGATGATGAAGATCATGCCGGTGCTTTCAAGATGGAGATCAAAAGCACAAGTTCATGGCCATATCATGTCACTTATGATTTGCATGTGATGTTAATCCTTTTATGCACCTTGTTTTGCTTAGGACGACGGTAGCATTATTAGGTGATCCCTCACTTAATTTCAAGATAAATTGTGTTCTCCTCGAGTGTGCACCGTTGCGAAAGTTCGTCGTGTCGAGACACCACGTGATGATCGGGTGTGATAGACTCTACGTTCACATACAACGGGTGCAAGCCAGTGTTGCACATGCAGAACACTCGGGTTAAACTTGACGAGCCTAGCATGTACAGACATGGCCTCAGAACATAAGAGACCGAAAGGTCGAACATGAGTCATATAGTAGATATGATCAACATGATGATGTTCACCATTGAAACCACCTCAACTCACGTGATGATCGGAGTTGAGTTGGTGAATTTGGATCATGTATCACTCGAATGACCGGAGGGATGTCAATTTGAGTGGGAGTTCTTAAGTAATATGCTTAATTGAACTCATTATCATGAACATAGTCAGTAGTGCCTTTGCAAATTATGTTGTAGATTACTTGCTCGCGCTATAGCTCCCTTGAATTTTTATATGTTCATAGAGAAATAGAGTTGAAAGATGATGGTAGCAACATTGCGGACTGGGTCCGTGATCTGAGGATTGTCCTCTTGCTGCACAGAAGGCTTATGTCCTTAATGCACAGCTCGGTGTGCCAACCCCTCTAGTGTCGTCTGTAGATGTTGTGAACATCTGACAGGCACGTTCTGATGACTACTTGATAGTTTAGTGCATCATGCATTACAGCTTAGCATTGAGGCTCCGAAACGTTTTGAACGTCACGGAACATATGAGATGTTCTAAGAGCTGAAATTAGGATCTCAGGATCGTGCCCGTGTTGCGAGATATGGGATCTCCATCAAGATTCTTTGCCTACAAGATGAAAGATAGTAGATCAATCATTGAGCATATGCTCAGATTGTTTGGGTGCTACAATCGCTTGAATCGAGTGGGAGTTGATCTTCCAGATAAGATAGTGATTGATATAGTTCTCCAAGTCACTGTCACTAAGCTACTAGAACGTGGTGATGAACTATAAAATGACAGGGATAGAAATAATGATCCGTTAGTTGTTCGCGATGTTTGACACCGCAAAGGTAGAAATCAAGAAGGAGCATCAATTGTTGATGGTTAGTCAAACCACTAGTTTCGAGAAGGGCAAGAGCAAGGAAGGAGACTTCATGGATAGCAAGTCAATTGCTGCTCCAGTGAAGCAACCCAAAGTTGAACCCAGACTCAAGACTAAGTGCTTCGATGATGAGGAGAGCGGTCGCTAAAGTGGAACAACCCTAGATACTTGGTAGATAAGAAGGCTCGCAACGTCGACAGAAGTATATTTGATATACGTGTTAATGATGAGTACCTTGCGAGTACTCCTAGTAGCACCTGGGTATTGGATACCGGTTCGGTTGCTAAATGTTAGTAACTCGAAGTAAAATCTACGGAATAAATGGAGAACTAGCTAAGGGTGAGGTGACGATGTGTGTTGGAAATGTTTCCAAGGTTGATGTGATCAACATCGCACCCTCTCTCTACCTTCGGGATTAGTGACAAACCTAAATAAATGTTATTTGGTGTTTTGTGTTGAGCATGAATGTGATTAGGTCGTGTTTATTGCAACACGGTTATTCATTTAAGTTAGAGAATAACGGTTATTCTGTTTACATGAATGATACCTTCAATGGTCATGCACCCAATGAGAATGGTTTGTTGAATCTTGATTATAGTAATACGCATTTTCATAACACTGATGCCAAAAGATACAAAGTTAATAATGATAGTACCACATACTTGTGGCATTGCCGCTAAATGTCATATTGGTATAAAGCGCATGAAGAAACTCCATGCTTATGGATCTTTGGACTCATTCGATTTTGAATCGGTTGAGACATGCGAACCATGCCTCTTGGGCAAGATGACTAAGGACCCCTTTTTCCAGATGGATGGAGCGGGCAAGTGATTTATTGGAAATGATACATGTTGATGTATGCAATCAAGTCGTCTTGTAGCGTGCCGTGGATATCATTATTTTCTTACCTTCACTGATGATTTGAGTAGATATAGTGTATATTTACTTAATGAAACACAAGTCCGAATCGTTTGAAAGGTTCAAGCAAATTCAGAGTGAAGTTTAAGATCATCGTGACAAGAAGATAAAAATGTCTGTGATATAATCGTGGAGGTGAATATCTGAGTTACGAGTTTGGCATACAACTTTAGACAATGTGAAAGTTGTTTCACAACTCACGCCACCTGGAACACCATACTGTGATTGTGTGTCCGAATATCATAGTCGTGCTCTATTGGATATGGTGCATGCTATGGTGTCTTTTATCATTTTGCTATTATAATTTTGGGGTTATGCATTAGAGACAGCTACATTCATTTTAAATAGGGCACCATCTAAATCCGTTGAGATGACACCGTGTGAATTAGGGTTTGATAGAAACCCAAGCTGTCATTTCTTAATGTTTGGGGCTGCGACGCTTGTGTGGAAAAATGTTTTCACCTAATGAGCTCGAACCCAAAGCGGACAAATGCATCTTCATAGAATACCCTAAGAACAGTTGGGTAAACCTTCTATCTCAGATCGGAGCATAAAGTGTTAGTTGCTAAAACGGATCCTTTCTCGAGAAAGAGTTTCTCTCGAAAGAATTGAGTGGGAGGAAGATAGAATTTGATGAGGTTGTTGAACCTGTTTTCAACCAGAGAGCATCGCAGCGCAGGAAGATGTTCCTGTGAAGCCTACGTTAATTGAAGAGGAAGTTAATGATGATGATCATGAAGCTTTGGATCAAGTTACTATCGAACCTCGTAGGTCACAAGGATGTGTACTGCTCCTGAGCGGTACGACAACCCTGTCTTGGAGGTCATGTTGTTAGACAACGATGAACCTACGAGCTGTGGAGAAGCAATGATGGGCCCGGATTCCGACAAATGGTTAGAGGCCATGAAATTCGAGAAAGGTCCATGTATGAAAACCCAGTATAGACTTTGGTAGACTTCCGCGTTGGACGGCAGGTCGTTGAGTACAAATGGATGTTTAAAATGAAGACATACGCTCATGGTAAATGTCACCATTTCGAAAGCTCGACCTATTGCAAAGAAGTTTATGACAAGTTCAAGGAGTTGACTGCGATGAGACTTTCTCACTCGTAGAGATGCTAAAGTCTGTTGGAATTATGTTAGCAGTTGCTGCATTTTTCAATTATGAAATATGGCAGATGGATGTCAAAACATCGTTTCCTTAACGGTTTACTTGAGGAAAGGTTGTATGTGATACAACCAGAAGGTTTTGTCAGTCCTAAGGATGCTAAAAGGTGTGCAAGCTTCAATGATTCTTCTATGAACTGAAGCAAGCATCTCGGAGTTGGAATATACACTTTGATGAGGTGATCAAAGTTTTTAAGTATACAAAGTTTACGAGAAACTTGTATTTACAATAAAGTGAGTGGGAGCACTATAGAATTTCTGATAAGTATATGTGGATGACATATTGTTGATCGGAAATGATGTAGAATTTTTGGAAAGCATAAATCGTTGTTTGAAAAGAGTTTTTCAAAGGAAGACCTGGATAAAGCTACCTAATTGTTGAGCATCAAGATCTATAGAGATAGATCAAGATGCTTGATGAGACTTTCAATGAGTACATACCTTGACAAGATTCTGAAAGAGTTCAAAATGGTTTAGTCAGAGAAAGAGTTCTCGCCGGATTTGTGAGGTGTGAAGTTGAGTGAGACTCAAAGCTCGACAACGGCAGAAGAAAGAGAAAGGACGAATGTCGTCTCCTATGCCTTAGCTATAGGCTCTGTATAGTATGCCATGTTGTGTACCGCACCTGTGTGTGCCTTGCCATGAGTCCGTCAAGGGGTACAAGAGTGATCCAGGAGTGGATCACTGGACAACAGTCAATATTATCCTTAGTGACTAAAAGACTAAGGAAACGTTTCTCGATTATAGAGGTGATAAAGGGTTTGTCGTAAAGATTCACGTCGATGCAAGCTTTAACACTAATCCGGATGACTCTTAGTAGCAATCCGGATACACATAGTGGAGCAGCCATTTGGAATAGTACCAAGTGGAGTGTGGTACAGTGTTTACAGTTTGACATAGAGATTTGCAAAGTACATACGGATCAGAATGTCGCAGATCCATTGACTATAAGACCTGTCTCACATGCAAAGCATGATCGAGCCCCAGAACTCACTGGGTGTTAGATTCATAACAATGCGAATCACATGGTGATGTGAACTAGATTATTAACTCTAGTGCAAGTGGGAGACTGTTGGAAATATGCCCTAGAGGCAACGATAAATTAGTTATTATCATATTTCCTTGTTCATGATAATCGTTTATTATCCATGCTATAATTGTATTGATCGGAGACTTAGATGCATGTGTGGATACATACACAAAACCATGTCCCTAGTATGCCTCTAATAGACTAGCTCGTTGATCAAAGATGGTTAAGGTTTCCTAGCCATGGACATGAGATGTCATTTGATAACGGGATCACATCATTGGGAGAATGATGTGAAGGACAAGACCCAAACTACAAACGTAGCATATGATCGTGTCAGTTTAATGCTACTGTTTTCTGCATGTCAAGTATCTGTTCCTATGACCATGAGATCATGCAACTCACTGACACCGGAGGAGTTCCTTGTGTATATCAAACGTCGCAACGTAACTGGGTGACTATAAAGGTACTCTACAGGTATCTCCGAGGGTGTTAGTTGGGTTGGCATGGATCAAGACTAGGATTTGTTACTGCGTGTGATGGAGAGGTATCTTAGGGCCCACTCGGTAATACAACATCACAACAAGCCTTGCAAGCAGTGTGACTAAGTGTTAGTCACGAGATCTTGTATTACGGTACGAGTAAAGAGACTTGCCGGTAACGAGGTTGAACTAGGTATGGAGATAGCGACGATCGAATCTCGGGCAAGTAACATATCGAAGAACAAAGGGAACATCATACGGGATTAACTGAATCCTTGACATAGAGGTTCGACCGATAAAGATCTTCATCGACTATGTAGGAAACAATATGGGCATCCAGGTCCCACTATTGGTTATTGACCGTAGAGGTGTCTCGGTCATGTCTACATAGTTCTCGAACCCGCAGGGTCTACACACTTAAGGTTTGGTGATGCTTCGGTAGTATAGAGTTATGTATGGTGTTGAATGAAGGTTGTTCAGAGTCCCGAATGAGATTCCGGACATCACGAGGAGCTCCGGAATGGTTCGGAGGTAAAGATTCATATATAGGAAGTCCTGTTGTGGTCGCTGGAAAAGTTTCGGGCTCATCGGTAGTGTACCGGGAGTGTCGGTAGTGTACCGAGAGACCACCGGGAGGGGTATTTCGACCCAAGACGCTTCATGGGATGTGGGAGAGTGAATTCCAGCCCTTAGTGGGCTGGTGGAAGTCCCACACAAGGCCCATGTGGCTAGGGAAGAAAAGCCCAAAGGGAAAAGGTGGAAAAAGGCAAAAAAGTAGGAATCCTAGTCCTACTAGGATTGGAGGAGGAGTCCTCCTCTCCTGCCCACTTCGGCCGACCCGAAGGAGGCTTGGCCCTTGTGCCAAGGCCTCTCCTCCCTCCCTCCTATATATACTGATGGTTTTAGGGTTTTTGCACTAGTTTTTTCAGCCACGTGCTACCCATTCCTCAAGTGCATAGTTTCTCCTCTAGATCGGATTTCTACAGTGCTTAGGTGAAGCCCTATCGGAATAGCTCCACCACCATCGCCGGAGCGTCGTCATGCTGCTGGAGAACTCTTCTACCTCTCCACTCCCTCTTGTTGGATCAAGAAGGCGGAGATCGTTATCAAGCAATACGTGTGCTGAACGCGGAGGTGTCGTCCGTTTTGCGCTAGATCGGAAGAACCATGATCAAGATCGTGTGACGGATCGTGATGAGATCGCGGGAAAAATCGTGATGAGTTCGTGGGACGGATCGTGATTGGATCGCAGGATGGATCGTGATGAGATCGCGGGACGCTCGGCGATTTCGATCATGAAGATGTTCGACTACACCAACCGCGTTTCTTAACGCTCCCCGCTTAGCGATCTACAAGGGTATGTAGATTCACTCTCACTCTCGTAGATGCTCATCACCATGGATATATCTTGCATGTGTGTAGGAAATTTTTTGTTTCCCATGCAACGTTTCCCAACAAGGTTGTCATCTGCTTTTTTGTTTTTGGATGGACAAACTCTTAATGCAGAGGAACGTCGCGTTGTATTGCCCTTTGTGATATCAACCTTTATTATACAGTCTGTCGCTTTTATTTCTTCACTATCACAAGTTCGTACAACGCTTATTTCCCTTACAATAAAAGATCACACATATTCAGGAGCAATTTTTATTGCCTTATTGCACCGATGACAACTTACTTGAAGGATCTTATTCAATCCATAGGTAGGTATGGCGAACTCTCATGGCAAAACTGGGTTGAGGTGTTTGGATGCACAAGTAGTATCTCTACTTTGTGAAGAGGTTTTGGCTAATATGTGGTGGAATCAAGCACTACATGTTGTAGGATCTAAAACCATATAGCTTCTATCCGGATGCAAGCAAACATAACCTATTATGTTGTCTTCCTTGTCCAACATCAACTTCTTGGCATGTAATATTTTAATGAGTGGTCACAATCATAAAAGATGTCCAAGATAATGTATTTATATGTGAACCTCTCTTTCTTTATCTCTTCCTTTCAATTGCACCAATGACCAATTACTATGTTTGTTAACTCCCAACAAATTTCAATCACCATACTTTTTATATGTGAAGTCATCACTCCCCATAAGATCACTATGTATTCGCTTTGCTTTTGGTATATTATACTTCATTCATTACTTTCAAGAACATAGTAATCTAGCAAAGCCCTTATCATCAGAACTACTTTTTATTATATAACTCTCTAACTTGCTTACATAAGGAGAGCAAAAGCAAAAACTAAAAGGGGTAGATCATACTAATTTTTTTATTCTACTAGATCAAAGCAAAAACAAAAAAGGACCGAACTAGGAAAGATAAAAACAAAAAGGAAAAAGGTGTGATGTGATACGATACCGGGGCACCTCCCCCAAGCTTGGCACAAGCCAAGGGGAGTGCCCATACCCATGTACTCAGGTGTCCTTCTTCAGAGGTGATGGTGCTAGGTTCTTGGTGATGATACCCTTTAGAATGCGATTCTCCTCTTCAAGCTTATTATTTTGCTGCCTGAGATCCATTACTTCCTTGTGCAGCTTTCCATTGATGGATAAAGATCCCTTCACCCAAGGATGTCTTATTGCTGCGGGTGAAAAGACAACACTCTTTTTCAAATTTTCATAAGTAAGGAATTTAGCATTGGGAGGAATAACCGAATTCGGGATTGCTGTGCTTAGAAATTCCTCCATCATGACCCCAGGTTGTGGATGAGAGTTATCTTCTTGGTCTTCCTCCATGGCATCCACCCTTTTTAAGTTAGCCTCCATATCCTCCTCCGTGGTTCGACCAAACTGGTTAGCTTCAATGTATGCCTCGGGCTCCTGTGCCGAGTGAGAAACACGACTCTCCCCGGTCAACTCTTGGGACGACATCCTGCTCTAAATCCGCTGCAAAAATAGCTCAAAATGAAAACAAGAGGTACTGCCGTGATACGAAAGTCGAAACCTTTGAGAGATTATATAATGAATATTTGTCGACCCGAAGGGATGTTCCACAAGAAAATGGAGTCGGGGGGGGGGGCACGGGGTGGTGACAAGCCCCCTAGGCGCGGCCAGGGGGTGTGGCCGCGCCTAGCAGGCTTATCGCCTCTCGTGTGTCGTTCGGACTACCTTTTATATTCCTAATTTTTTAAATATTCTAAACTGAGTAAAATTTCTATGGGGAAGTTTTGGAGTCAGTTTACTTGTCGTACCATGTACCTATTCCTTTTCAAAGTCTAAAACATTCTAGTAAGTCTCCCTAATATGCTCTTGGGAGTTATGGTATTGATAACATTGGTTTCGACATTAATGGGAGTACCTGAAATATAGTGTTTGATTCTTTGCCCGTTTACCACCTTTGGACTTGTGCCTTTGGCGTTGTTGATCTTGATAGCACTGGAACGATATACCTCCTCGACGATGTATGGTCCTTCCCACTTAGAGAGAAGTTTTCCTGCAAAAAATCTTAACCGAGAATTGTATAGCAAGACATGATCACCTATATTGAATTCACGCTTTTGTATCCTTTTATCATGCCATCTCTTAACTTTTTCTTTAAAAAACTTGGCATTCTCATAGGCATGGGTTCTCCATTCATCAAGTGAGCTAATGTCAAATAACCTCTTCTCACCAGCAAGTTTGAAATCATAGTTGAGCTCTTTGATTGCCCAATAAGCTTTATGCTCTAGCTCTAGAGGTAAGTGACATGCTTTACCATAAACCATTTTATACGGAGACATACCCATAGGATTCTTGGAAGAAGTTCTATAAGCACATAATGCATCGTCAAGTTTCTTAGACCAATTCTTCCTACATCTATTAACCGTCTTTTACAAGATCAATTTCATTTCTCTATTGCTTAATTCTACTTGACCACTAGACTTAGGATGATAAGGATATGCAATTCTATGATTAACATCATACTTAGCAAGCAATTTGTGAAAAACACCATGAATAAAATGTGAACCACCATCAGTCATTAAGTATCTGGGGACTCCAAATCTAGGGAAAATAACTTCTTTAAGCATCTTAATAGAGGTGTTGTGATCAACACTACTAGTTGGAATAGCTTCTACACACTTAGTAACGTAATCAAAATCAACTAATATATGAGTATACCCGTTGGACGTTTGGAAAGGTCCCATATAATGAAAACCCCAAACATCAAATGGTTCAATAAAAAGAGAGTAATTCATAGGCATTTCCTGACGTCTACTAATATTGCCAATTCTTTGACATTCATCACATGACAAGACAAACATACGATCATCTTTGAAGAGAGTAGGCCGATAAAAACCAGATTGTAATACCTTATATGTAGTTCTATCTCCAGCATGGTGTCCTCCGTAGGCCTCAAAATGACACTTCCGTAGGATCTGTTCATGTTCATGCTCACGTACACAACGTGTAATAATACCATCTACTCCGTCTTTATAAAGGTGTGGGTCATCCCAGAAGTAATGTCTGAAATCATATAAAACCTTTTTCTTTTGCTGGTATGTGAAACTAGGCGGTATAAATTTAGCAACAATGTGATTAGCATAATCAGCATACCAAGGAGCATTATGAGAAGCATTTATGACAGCTAATTGTTCATCAGGAAAGCTATCATCAATAGGTAGTTGGTCATCAAGAATGTTCTCTAACCTAGACAAGTTATCTGCTATGGGGTTATCAGCACCCTTTCTATCAACAATATGCAAATCAAATTCTTGTAGTAGAACAACCCACCTAATAAGTCTAGGTTTAGCATCTTTCTTTCCACGAGATATTTAATAGCAGCATGATCAGTGTGAAGAGTTACTTTAGAGTCAACAATATAAGGTCTAAACTTTTCACAAGGGAACACAACCGCTAAAAATTCCTTTTCAGTGGTAGCATAGTTTCTTTGGGCACTGTCTAGAGTTTTGCTAGCATAATGAATAACATTTAATTTCTTATCAAGTCTTTGTCCTAGAATAGCACCTACAACATAGTCACTAGCATCACACATAATTTCAAAAGGTAGGTTCCAATCGGGTGGTTGAACAGCATGTGTAGAAATCAAAGCGTTCTTGAGAATTTCAAAAGCTTCCACACAATCATCATCAAAAACGAATGGAACATCTATTTTGCAAAGGATCAGTGAGAGGCCTAGAAATCTTAGAGAAATCTTTAATAAATCTCCTATAGAAACCAACATGACCAAGGAAACTTTTTATACCTTTGATATCTGTAGGACACGACATTTTTTCAATAGCATCAAATTTAGCCTTGTCAAATTCAATACCTCTTTCGGAAATTTGATTTCCCAAGACAATGCCTCCATTCACCATAAAGTGGCACTTCTCCCAATGCAAGAAAAGATTAGTTTCTTCACATCTCTGTAAAACTCGATCAAGGTTGCTCAAACAATCATCAAAAGAAGTTCCGTAAACGGAAAAATCATCCATGAAAACCTCAACAATCCTTTCACACAGATCAAAGAATATAGCAGTCATGCATATTTAGAAGGTATCAGGTGCATTGCATAAACCGAAAGGCATACGTCTATAAGCAAAGGTACCAAAAGGGAAGGTAAAGGCAGTCTGCTCTTGGTCCTCTTTTGACACAGGTATTTGAGAGAAACCAGAATAACCATCTAGAAAGCAAAAAATGTGTGTGTTTGGATACTCTTTCTAGCATTTGATCAATGAAAGGTAGAGGTTAATGATCTTTCGTAGTAGCTTTATTCAATTTCCTAAAATCAACTACCATTCTATAACCTGTAACAATTCTCTATGGGATCAATTCATTTTTATCATTAGGAACTACGGTAATACCTCCTTTCTTGGGGACACAATGAACGGAGACTAACCCATCTACTATAAACAATAGGATAAATGATATCTGCCTTCAGAAGCTTTAATATTTCATTTCTTACCACTTCGTTCATTTTAGGATTCAACCGTCATTGGTGATTCAACCGTCCATTTTAATTTTGTGCTGACATAGAGTGGGACTAATGCCTTTAAGATCATCAAGAGTATATCCAATAGCATCACGGTGCTTCCTCCAAGTTTTCAACAATCTCTATTCTTCATGCTCTGAAAGGTTAGCACTAATAATAACGTGATATATCTTCTTTTCATCAAGATAATCATCTTTCAAAGTATTAGGTAATTGTTTAAGCTCAAACACGGGATCACCCTTGGGTGGAGGGGGATCCCCAAGTATTTCAACAGGCAAGTTGTGTTTCAGAATAGGATGTTGATCAAAGAAAATCCTATCTATTTGATTTCTTTCATTCATGTGCATGTCATTTTCATGGTCTAGCAAATATTGCTCTAAAGGATCAGTAGGTGGCACCACAATAGAAGCAAGACCAATAATTGCATCCTTACTAGGCAGTTCTTTATCATGGGGTTGTCTACGAAATTTAGAGAAATTAAAATCATGAGACTCATCCCCAAAACTTACGGTAACTGTTCCCTTCTCACAATCTATCCTGGCATTAACAGTATTCAAGAAGGGTCTACCAAATATAATGGGACAAAAATTATGTTGTGGGGAACCAAGAACAAGAAAATCAGTAGGATATTTTATTTTCCCACACAAGACTTCAACATCTCTAATAGTCCCAACTGGTGATATAGTATCTCTATTAGCAAGTTTAATTGTAACATCAATTTCCTCTAACTCAGCTGGTGCAATATCATTCATAATCTATTTATATAAGGAAAAGGGAATTGCACTCACACTAGCACCCATATCACATAAGCCATGATAACAATGATCTCCTATTTTAATAGAAACAACAGGCGTGCCAACAATGGGTCTATGTTTGTCTTTAGCATCAGGTTTAGCAATTCTAGCAGCTTCATCACAAAATTGAATAACATGCCCATCAATATTAACTAAGAGATCTTTAACCACAACAACACTAGGTTCAATTTTAATTTGCTCAGGGGTGTAGGTGTTCTAGCATAGCTCTTACGAACCGTAGTTGATCCTTTATTCTAACAAGGAAAGGTGGTTTCTCAATATACGCGGTGGGAATAACATGATCAACATTATAAATAATAGTTTTCTCTTCAATTTAAATAAGTTCAACTACTTTCACTTCAATGGGAGGATGATATTTAAACCACTTCTCCTTGGGGAGATCAACACAAGCAGCAAAAGATTCACAAAAACAAGCTACTATATCAGAGTCAAGTCCATATTTAGTGCTAAATTCACGAAAAGCATCGATGTCTACGAAGGATTTAACACAATCAAACTGAAGGTTCATACCTGACTCCTTACCTTCGTCGAGTTCCCAATATTCAGAGTTGAATTTAATTATTTCCAATAAATCCCATTTGAAGTCAATATGTTTCTTCATATAGGAACCAACACAAGAAGTATCGAGCATGGATTGATCATTACGAGAAAGCCAAGCATAAAAATTCTGAAAAATAATTTCTCTCGGGAGCTCATGATTGGGGCATGAATATAACATTGACTTAAGCCTCCCCCAAGATTGAGCGATTCTTTCTCCTTCAAGAGGCCAAAAATTATAAATATAATTCCAATGACGATGAACTAGATGCATAGGGTAGAACTTCTGATGGAATTCCATCTTCAATCGGTTGTAGCTCCATGATCCAATATGATCACATAGCCTATACCATGTCAATGCCTTTTCCTTCAAAGATAAAGTAAAAACCTTCTTCTTAACGTGATCCTCGGGCAGACCTGCAAGCTTAAATAATCCACAAACTTCATCCACATAGATTAGATGCAAATCAGGATGTAGTGTTCCATCTCCTGCATAATGATTAGCCAACAGTTTCTCTATCATACTCGAAGGAATTTCATAATAAATATTTTCAGTAGGTCCAGTATGTTGAGGGAACACTCTTTGTGTTTTCGGTCAAGGTGAAGATACCCCGAACAAGCCCCTCAAAGGATTACTTTCCATAGTGACAAGTGACAGTAAATTTCAGCACACTATATAAAATTTTCCTTACCAAATTCCACTTACCAAAGGTGCTTCACTCCTCGGCAATGGCACCAGAAAAGAGGCTTGATGAACCACAGGTATAGGGGATCTATCGTAGTCCTTTCGATAAGTAAGAGTGTCGAATCCAACGAGGAGTAGAAGGAAATGACAAGTGGTTTCCAGTAAGGTATTCTCTGCAAACACTGAACTTATCGGTGACACGTAGTTTTGTGATAAGATAATTCGTAAAGATTAACAAGTAACAAGTGTAACAACGGTGCAGCAAGGTAGCCCAATCCTTTTTGTAGCAAAGGACATGCCTAGGCAAACTCTTATATAAAGCAAAGTGCTCCCGAGGACACATGGGAATTTCTGTGAAGCTAGTTTTCATCATGCTCATTTTAGTCGCGTTCGTTACTTTGATAATTTGATATGTGGGTGGACTGTTGCTTGGGTGATTCCCTTACTTTGACAATCCTCCCACTTATGATTAACCCCTATCGCAAGCATCTGCAGCTATGAAACAAGAATTAAGATAAACCTAACCATAGCATGAAACATATGGATCCAAATCAGCCCCTTACGAAGCAACGCATAAACTAGGGTTTAAGCTTCTGTCACTCTAGCAACCCATCATATACTTATTACTTCCCAATGCCTTCCCCTAGGCACAAATAATGGTGAAGTGTTATGCAGTCGACGTTCACATAACACCACTAGAGGAGAGACAACATACATCTCATCAAAATATCGAACGAATACCAAATTCACATGATTACTTATAACTAGACTTATCCCATATCCCCAGGAAGAAACGGAAATACTCACAAAGCATGTTCATGTTCAAGATCAGAGGAGTATTAATTATCATAAAGGATCTGAACATATGATCTTCCACCAAGTAAACCAACTAGCATCAACTACAAGGAGTAATCAACACTACTAGCAACCCACATGTACCAATCTGAGGTGTTGAGACAAAACTCGAATACAAGAGATGAGCTAGGGTTTGGAGGAGACGGTGCTGATGAAGATGTTGATGGGGATTGACCCCATCTTGATGAGAGGATCGTTGGTGATGACGATGGCTTCGATTTCCTCCTCCGGGAGGGAAGTTTCCCCGACAGGACTGCCCTGCCGGAGCTCTAGATTGGTTCTGCCCAAGTTCCGCCTCGAGACGGTGGCACTTTGTCCCAAAAGGTCTCTTCTGATTTTTTCCAGGTGAAAACGCTTAATATAGGAGAAGATGGGCGTTAGAGCAGCCACAGGGGGCCCACAAGCCTGCTAGGCGCGGCCAGGGGGTGGCCACGCCTAGCAGGCTTGTGGCCCCCCTCTAGTTGATTCTTGCGCCAAGTTTTTTTATTAATTCCAAAAATATTCTCCATAAATTTTCAGGACTTTTGGAGTTGTGCAGATTAGGTATCTCAGATTTGCTCCTTTTCTAGTCTAGAATTCCAGCTGCCGGCATTCTCCCTCTTCATGTAAACCATGTAAAATAAGAGAGAAAAGGCATAAGTATTGTACCATAATGTGTAATAACAGCCCATAATGAAATAAATATAAAAATAAAAGCATGATGCAAATTGGACGTATCAGCTGGCCATGGGGTTCTGGAAGTGGCAGTCCATCAGCAAGAAGAAGGCCAAGCACGACCACGAGGCAGGGTCCTCGTCCGGTAGCGCGGCCAACCACTCCACCTCTCCAGCCTCCTTCTCCATCTCCCTATCGACGGACACGCCACTCTTCTGGACTTATGTTAAGGTCGAGGTGTGCCGCCGGTACTGGGAGACCGACACTCTATTGCCGTGGTCAGATGCCCACCTCCCCAATGGGTGGCATCTGAGCCCGGATCGGGTGCCCATTCCCCCTGTGCCGGCGTCTAGCCACGCCCACTCTAGGAGATCGCCCCTCGCAGCGCTAGGATCCTGCGCGAGCTCCTCGTCAACTATAGGTATGACGTGGACTCACCGCTTTGGGACACTTGGTTCCTGGACGAGCATGACATGCGCCATGCCACGTACTTCACTGGTTGTTGCAGCCCGCGCCGTGCGTCCCAGCGCGCGTGTCCTGCGCCCTGTGTGCGTGCACAGAGCTCGCCCAAGGTACGCTGCCACACGTAGATCCGTGGCCTGATGTCGATACCCTCTCCCCCATCGCTGCCACCCTCTCCACCACCCACCATGATGGCCGAGGAGGAGGAGGGGGTCCTGTAGGTCGTCGTGGAGGACTTTGAGAGGGAGTACAAGCAGCAGCAGGAGTAGTAGTGGCATGACCTCCAGTACATGATGGCGTTGTCTGCCTCTGGGGACATGTACGTCCCGAGATGGACATCAAGCAAGAGGACCAGGAGGAGGCGATGATCAAGGAGGAGGTCAAGGAGGAGCCCGTGGAGGAGCATGCATGGGCACTGTGGTCACCACCCCCAGTGCCACCGCAACCGCCGCCCCGCTGCCTGCGCAGTACGCCCCTGGCCCAATCTGGGGCCCGTCGCTGCACCTCTGGATGCCCCCGCCGTACATTGACTTGATGAGCAATGTTGAGGACGGTGGCACTTGAAGAGGGAGGCTGCGATGGCGACGTCGAGGTCTTCTGCAGCGCGCAGGGCAGCCACATTATCTCTTTTGTTTTTTTATGTCTATTAATCTAAGAACTATGGTTGGGGCCGTGAGGGCGGAGGAATTTTTATGTATATTAAGGTTTTTAGATATGTTAAAATGCCTTATTAGTCGTTGCATATTTTTTTCCCATATTCACCGCGGACAATTTGCGGTTGGGGCCACGCGTTGGGTGCCTCGACGCCAGGCCAACCCGATATGAACATTGGCCTCCCCATTCCCACCCCAAACGGAGGAAATCCGTATGAAATAGACGTCCATTTGGGGTTGTGTGGAGGAGTTGGCCTTATCCATCTACCGACACCTTGATAGCAGGACACCTCTGGAGGAGACAACATAAAACAAAGATGTCCCATACCGCAGCCTCCCACTATTGTCGCACCACCTTCGATCTGACAGCAACAGGCTAAACATGACACCTCCACTAGAGCCAGCGTGCATCACCTGCCGGTAGGATGCATGACGTGACGTCTTCATATAAATAACAGCGTGTACCTGAAGTGGCTTGAGATTTGTGATTAGGAACCTAGTAGATGAGATTGCTTCCTCCCCGACAACGGCGCCAAAAATTCCTTTGACGTGGCTTGAGAATGCGTTGGTATTTTCCCAAAGAGTAAGGGATGATACAACACAACGACGGTAAGTATTTCCCTCAGTTATGAAACCAAGGTATCCATCCGTAGAGGAAGATCATGCACCCACGTAAACAACACCTGCACAGAAATAACAAATACTTGCAACCCGACGCGAAAGAGAGGTTGTGAAGCTCTCTATGGTAAAAAGATAGATTAGGTGACAATAGTTTTGGCAAATAGATCTCTCAAGAACACAAAAAAAAATAAGTAAAAAAAATTGCAACAAGGAATTTTTTTGATTAATAGATTTGAAAAAGGCAAAATAGTAGATCGGAAAGAAATATGTTGGAAAGGTAGACCCCGGGGCCGTAGGTTTTACTAGTGGCTTGTCTCATGAGTATAACACATGATGGGTGAACAAATTACTGTTGGGCAATTGATAGAAGATGAAATAATCATGAAGATATCCAGGCAATGATCATTATATAGGCATCATGTCCAAGATAACTAGACCAAAACAATTCTGCATCTAGTTCTATTACTCCACACCTCGACCGCTATCCAGCATGCATCTAGTATATTAAGTTCATGGAAAAACGGAGTAATGCAATAAGAACGGTGACATGATGTAGACAAGATCTATTCATGTTGGAATAGATCCCATCTTGTTATCCTTAATGCCAACGATACATGCGTGCCTTGCTGCCTCTTCTGTCACAGGGAAAGAACACCACAAGATTGAACCTATCACAAAGCACCTATTCCCATGTCAAGAAAATCGATCTGGTTGACCTAACTAAACCAAAGATTCGAAGAAGAAATATGATGCTATAAGTAATCACGCAAATAAGAGATCAAAATACTCAAATCATATTCATGGATAGAAACTGATCATGAGCTCAAAATTCATCGGATCCCAAAAACCACACCGCAAAAGTCATTACATCAAATATATCTCCAAGAGACCATTGTATTGAGAATGAAAAGAGAGAGAGAGGAAGCCATCTAGCTACTGCCTACGGACCCGTAGGTCTATGGTGGACTACTCACGCATCATCGGAGAAGCACCCATGAAGACGCTGCACCCCTCCGCGATGGTGTTAGATTGGATTTCACGGTTCTGGAACTTGCGGTGGCTGGAATTGCGTTTCGTCGACTACTCTAGGGTTTCCGAATATTTGAGAATTTATAGGCTTGATAGTCGGTTGAGGGGAGTCCTGAGGTGGGCACTCTCCACCAGGTCGCGCTAGGGGCCTCTGGTGTGACCTAGTGGAGGGTGGCCACCCTGGGCCTCCTCTTTGGTGGTTGTTTTCCCCATCCTGGTTCTTCTGGTCCACAAAAATTCTCCAAAAATTTCCACGACATTTGGGCTCCGTTTGGTATTGATTTTCTGCAAGTAAAAAACAAGCAAAAACAACAACTAGCACTTTGGCACTATGTCAATAGGTTAGTCCCAAAAAATGATATAAAGTTGCTATAAAATGATTGTAAAACATCCAAGATTGATAATATAACAGCATGGAACAAGCAAAATTTATAGATACGCTGGAGACGTATCAGCATCCCCAAGCTTAATTCCTACTCGTCCTCGAGTAGGTAAATGATAAAAACATATTTTTTGATGTGGAATGCTGCCTAACATGTTCATCATATATTATTTTCTTTGTAGCATGGTCATTTGGATTTTTTAGATGGTTCAAAGCAATAGTCTCGTTTTGACATGGAACCATCAATACTCAAGCATATCAACAAGCAACCATGTCTTATAAAATATCAAAACTAAAGCAAGTTATCCCTAGCCCATCATGCTCAATCATTTATCCATTTATGATGCACACTCAAATATTAGCCACACCTAATGCTCTAGTACTATCATAGTGCCTCATAGTTGCTATTTTTTAAGAGAAGATGGAGACTCAAATAGAAATAAAAATTGCATGAAGTAAATAGATTAGGCCTTTGTAGAGGGAAGTAGGGATTTGTATAGGTGCGATAGCTCAAGGTTTAAATTGATAGAGAAAAATATATTTTGGGTGGCATGCCTTTCCTGTCAACGAAACGACCGAGAGATTTCAGTATATTTCCATGCTAGATACATCATAAGCGGCCAAACTAAAAATAAAGTTTATTCCTTTTTCCACCATACCTTCACTTTCCATGGATAGTCGAATCCACGGTTCCCTTCCATACCAACACTTTCCATGGGATTTATTATTTGACAACATAAAGTAAAAAAATCTTTTCATTTCGGGACTGGGCATCCCTATTACCGCTGTACTCTCGTGCAATGTCAAGTGAATAAACACTCATCTTGAGAATAACACATCTAGCATGGAAAAATATCGATCACCCCCTACCGTTTCATGAGGGGAACGAGCACAAAAAAAGGAAAGTTTGTTTTGAAAATTAGGTATGGCACATACAAATTTGCTTGGAACAGCATGGAAATACCGTACATAGGTAGGTATGCTGGACTCATATGGCAAAACTGGTTTATGGATTTTGGATGCACAAGTAGTATTTCTACTTAGTACAAGTGAAGGCTAGCAAATAGATTGAGAAGCATCCAACCAAGAAACGAAAAATCACATAAGCGAGCATTAAGCATAACTAACACCGAATAATGCACCATAAGTAGGATGTAATTTCGTAGCACAACTATTTACTTTTGTGCATGCATAGGGAATCCTTAACATCAATATTCTTACTAAGCATAATTGCTCACCAACATAACTCACATATTACTATTGTCATGTCTCAAAACTATTACAAAGAATCAATTTTAATTTGTCCAATGATCTTCATTAAAGTTTTTATTATATCCCTCTTGAATATCTATCATTTTGGGGCTAGTTTCATACATTGCAATTGCTTTTGATAAACTCATAAAGATATAAGTGAAGATCATGAGCATACAAGTTTCATCTCTCAAGATTATAAGTGAAGCATGATATAAATTCTTCAAATTACTAACTCTCAAATTAATATAAGTGAAGCATGAGAGCATTTCTCCAAACATGTAAAAGCACGCCGTGCTCAAAAAGATATAAGTGATGCACTAGACCAATTCCATAGCTCAATAGATTTAAGTGAAGCATAAAGAGCAATTTTAGCAAATTATAGCATATTTTGGCTCTCTCAAATAGGTGTGTGCAGGAAGGACAAAAAGCAAATAAATAAAAGATACAAGACACTCCAAGCAAAACTCATGATATGTCACGAATAAAAATATAGTTCCTAGTAAAATACCGATGGTTGTTAGAAGAAAGAGGGGATGCCACTCGGGGCATCCCCAAGCTTAATTGCTTGTTACTCTTTGGATATTACCTTGGGGTGCTATAGCATCCCCAAGCTTAGGCTCTTGTTACTCCTCATTCCTTCATCCATCGTGATCTCACCCAAAACTTGAAAACTTGAATCCCACAAAATTTGACAAAAATTCTCATGAGATCCGTTAGTATAATAAAGCAAATCACCACTCTAGGTACTGTTGTAAACCCATTCATATTTTGTTATTGCATTATACCTTTGTATTCTTACTGTACCATGGCTTATACCCCCCAATACAAGCCATAGATTCATCAAAACAAGCACACAATACAATGAAAACAGAACCTGTTTCAAAAAGAACAATTTGTAGTAATCTATACTCTACCCATACTTCTATAACTCTAAAATTCGAAAAAATCAGGACAGGGTAAATATCTTTTATAGAAATCCTATGTTAAAGTTTCAGCTCATTATAACGTTCCAGTAAAAAACGAAAATTCGTGCACTGGGAACAAAGTTTCCGTTTTAGATTCAGCATTGTTTGTACTCATCTTATGGATCATCCTAAAGGCTTTACTTGGCACAAACACTAAATAAAACATAAAAACACAATAATAATAGAAGCATAATTGTGCACACACTCAAAAACATAAAGGAAAAGATATCAATAATTTATTCATTGGGTTGCCTCCCAACAAGCGCTATTGTTTTACACGCCTAGCTAGGCATACCGCGTAGATTTATGTATTGTCATCTTTAGTTTTTGCCACCTTTATGAGGGCTTTCTCAAACCCGGGAGGTTCTTTACGCTTCCCCACAGTTTCAGGAGAAGAAACCATATTGAGATCTGAAATATCCAAACGCTTATTGCAAAGATTAAACAAACTGTTCATGCAATTCAAGTTTCCACCAATATGTTTAACAGGCTCATGTTATTTTTGCAACTGAACCAAATGTTTATGTAAATCACCAAATTTTTCTAAAATTTGAACCCCTTCTTGTGTGAGAGAAGGAACCTTTTTTGGTGGAGGAACCCCCAATACCCCTTCTAAAATTTCATAGGCGGTGTTGGGATCACGTTCAGCAAAGTTTCCTTTAGCGGAAAAATCCAAGAGTTTTCTATGTCAAAGTTAATCCTATATAAAAATTTCAAAGCAAAACCTTTGCATCTCCTTTTAGATTGCAAATACGATATGATTCCATCAATATATACCAAGCATCTTTCAGATTTTCCCCTTGTTTTTCTTTAAAATTAAGAACCTCATTATCGGGGGTGTATGCAATAACGGAAGAACTAGCCATGCTAAAAAGGTTGACAAACAAGAGATATAGCAAAAAAAAAGGCAAACGAAAAAAGAGGGAGAATAAAATGGCAAATTTGTGAAGTGGGGGATAGGAAAACGAGAGGCAAATGGCAAAAAATGTAAATTGCAAGGAGATGAGATTTGTGATTAGGAACCTGGTAGATGAGATTGCTTCCTCCCTTGCAACGGCACCAGAAATTCATTTGACGTGGCTTGAGACTGCATCGGTGTTTCCCCAAAGTGGAAGGGATGATGCAGCACAGTGACTATGAGGATTTCCCTTAGTTATAAAACCAAGGTATCAATCCATAGAGGAATATCACACCCCCGCATAAACAACACCTGCACAAAAATAACAAATACTTATAACCCGACGCGAAAGAGAGGTTGTCAAGCTCTCTACGGTAAAAAGATAGATTAGGTGGTGTTAGTTTTGGCAAATAGATCTCACAAGAACACAAAATAAAATAAGTAAACAAAAATTGCATCAAGGTATTTTTGTTTTTTTGATTAATAGATCTGACAACAAAAAGGAAAAATAGTAGCTCGTAAAGCAATATGTTCAAAAAGTAGACCCGGGGGCCGTAGGTTTCACTAGTAGCTTCTCTCACGAGTACAGCACACGGTGGGTGAACACATTACTGTTGGGCAATTGATAGAAGATCAAATAATCATGATGATATCCAGGCAATGATCATTATATAGGCATCACATCCAAGATAAGTAGACCGAAACGATTCTGCATCTACTTCTATTACTCCACACATCGACCGCTATCCAGCATGCATCTAGTGTATTAAGTTCATGGCAAAATGGACTAATGCAATAAGAATGGTGACATGATGTAGACAAGATCTATTCATGTAGGAATAGACTCCATCTTGTTATCCTTAATGGAAATGATACATGCGTGCCTTGCTGCCCCTTATGTCACTCGGAAAGAACACCTCAAGATCGAACACATCACAAAGCACCTCTTCCCATGGAAAGAAAAATCGATCTAGTTGGCCTAACTAAACCAAAGATTCGAAGAAGAAATACAAGTCTATAAGTAATCATGCAAATAAGAGATCCAAAGACTTAAATCATATTCATGGATAGAAATTGATCTTGAACTCAAAATTCATCGGATCCCAACAAACACACCGCAAAAGTCATTACATCAAATAGATCTCCAAGAGACCACTGTATTGAGAATCAAAAGAGAGAGAGGAAGCCATCTAGCTACTGCCTATGGACCCGTAAGTCTATGATGGACTACTCACGCATCATCGGAGAATCACCCATGAAGACGGTGCACCCCTCCGTGATGGTGTTAGATTGGTTCTTGTGGTTTTGGAACTTGCGGCTGCTAGAATTGTGTTTCGTCGACTCCTCTAGGGGTTTTCGAATATTTGTGAATTTACATGCTTGATAGTCGGTTGAGGGTAGTCCTGAGGTGGGTGATACGTCTCCAACGTATCTATAATTTTTGATTGTTCCATGCTATTATATTATCTGTTTTGGATGTTTTATATGCATTAATATGCCATTTTATATTATTTTTGGGACTAACCTATTAATCTAGAGCCTAGTACTAGTTTCTATTTTTCCTTGATTTTGAGTATTGCAGATCAGGAATATTAAACGAGTCCAAAAGGAATAAAATCTTTGCGATGATTTTTTCTGGAACAAAAGAGACCTACCAGGCTTGGAGTGCAAGGCAAGGCACCTACCAGGAGGTCCCAAGCCAGGGGGCACGACCACTGATATGTCTCCAACATATCTAAAATTTATGAAGTATTCATGCCTTGTTTACAATAATTCTATATGATTTTGGTATGATTTTATTAGAACTAACCCAGACCGACGCTGTTTTTAGCAGAACTAGCATGGTGTCGTTTTTTGTGTAGAAATAAAAGTTCTCAGAATGGGCTGAAAACTTAGTATGATTTTTGGACCAAAAGAGACCCCCAAAGCATTGGTGCTGGGCCAGAAGAGCCATGAGGAGGCGACAAGCCTGCTAGGCATGAGCAGGGGGTGGCCGCGCCTAGCAGGCTTGTGAGTCCCTCATGCCCCCCCCTTGACGTGAGATTGATGCCAAACATTACTATAAATCCAGAAAGCACTGAAAAGAAATCTATATTGGGAGTTCCGCCTCCAAACAGCCCTAGAGCCATGAAAAACCAATCTTGGCCCTCTCCGGTAATCTGCCGGAGGGGGTCACCATCACCGGAGGCCATCTTCATCGTCCCAGAGGGGCCATTAACACCATGGAGGCTAAGTACCAGAGGGAGAACCTCTCCCCACAGAGTGGGAGGCCATGGAGGAGGAAGCACAAGGGGAGAACCGTTCCCCTTCTCTCCTGATGATGCCGGAGTGCCATCGGGGGAACCATCGCCGCGGTGATCGTCTTCATCAATATCACCTTCTTCATCATCATCCTCATCTCCTTTTAGTGGTCCACTCTCCCGCACCCTGCTGTAATCCCCTACTTGAACATGGTGCTTTATGCAACATATTATGATCCAATGAGATGTGTTGTCATCCTATGATGTTTTGAGTAGATTACTTTTGTCCTTCGAGTTGTTTGATGATGTAGATTGGTTTGAGCTGTATGTTTATTTTAGTGCTATCCTATGGTGCCTTCCGTGCTGCGCACACGTGAAGGATTCCTACTGTAGGTTGTTGCAATAAGTTCATGATTCTCTTATAGTGGGTTACTTGAGCGACAGAAGCATAAACCCGAGTAAGGGGGTTGTTGCGTATGGGATAAAGTAGAATTGATGCTTTAATGATATGCTTGGGTTTACCTTAATGATCTTTACTAGTTGCGGATGCTTGCTAGAGTTCCAATCATAAGTGCATATGATCCAAGTAGATAAGGTATGTTAGCTTATGCCTCTCCCTCATATAAAATTGCAATAATGATTTCCGATCTTGTTAACAATTGCCTAGGATAATTCCGCACACCGACCCATCATTATTCCATACTCGCTATTTCTAATATGTTGCAATATTATGATAACAACACATATATTTATATTTTAGTTCTCCATTATCATGCAAAGCTATCCTCTTCATACCCACAACGTACTTTTATTTCTCGTTTCTTAATGGAAGCAAGCATTCGGTGTACTTAGAGTCGTATCGGTGGCAGTTAGGACTTGAGAGAATATTGATCTTACCTTTAGCTCCTTGTGGTTTTGACACTCCATACTTATCAATTCCGCCTTTGGAAATTGCTACGATGATTCCTTGCACTTGGGGATTATCAATCTCTTTTCTGGTACTGTTGCGAGGGAGCAATAGCGTGGGGTTTATATTCTCGTGTATGCTTGTTTGGTTTCTTCGCTAAATAGATTTTGTTTTCCTTTTTTACTTTCTGTAGTTTTGGGTGAATCAAACAAAAAAAATTAAATAATAAAAAATACAAAAAGAGTTACTTGACCCTTTTGCCTAAGAATTTTTTCAAAAAGAGAAGTGATTGGAAGATTGTGCATTGCAGAAGTGAGGGTCGACCTTGAACACTTGTGTTCATGCTCATGGAAACAATGTAGAATTTTTCATGGAAGATTATGTAAAATAATTATCACCCTGTATATATCCATTGTATTATAGAAATAATGTGCCAAAGTTTACTTTTAGGATGATTAGATTGCTTGTTTGGTGTGTGCAGTGCAAAAACAAAACTTTGGCTGTAGTGCGTGAATTTACATTTTTTACTGGAACGTCAAAAGTTTCTGAAATTTTTACATAATACTTATATGCAATTTTTTTAATATTTTCTGAATTTTTCAGAATTTTTCTGAGTTACATAAGTATACGAAGTGTCCATATTACTACAGAGTGCCCTGTTTTTGATAGATTCTGTTTTCTATGCATTGTTCTCTTATGTTGATGAATCTATGGCTTGTATCGGGGGGTATGAACCATGGTGAAGTTGGACTACAATAGATATAATGCTAATATGAATTTGGAATGAGTTCAAAACAATACTTAAAGTAGTAATTTGCTTTATTATAGTAACGGATTTCACGAGGGTTTTGTTAAGTTTTGTGTGAATGAAGTGTTTGAAGAACGAGGAGGTATCGATATAAGAAGAATAAGGAGATACAAGAGTTCAAGCTTGGGGATGTGCAAGGCACCCCAAGTAAAAATTTCAAGCAGACTCATGCACCTAAGCTTGGGGCATCCCATCTTTATTCTTCAACAATTATCGGTATACCTTGGTTTTTGTTTTGTTCACATGATATGTGTCTTTAATGTTTGTCTTTTCCTTTATGATCCCTTATATTGTGAGATAGTCCTTGACGGATTTGTAGAATATTCTTTTGAGTATGGCTTTGTAGAATGCTCTTTGTGCTTCAGTTAAACCTTTTGAGTATGGCTTTATAGAATGCTTCGTGTGCTTCACTTATATTTTGAGCTTGGATATTGGTTAATCTATATTAATTTTAGAATGCTCTATTAACTTCACTTATATCTTTTATAGTATGAATAAAATGATCATCGGAATTTCGCTTGGAAGAGTATCATTGAAATATCATGCCTAGCTAAAAAGGCATTAAAGAAAAGCGCTTATTGGGAGACAACCCACCACTTTTAATTTCTGTTTGTATGTGTTAACATGATTAAGCTACTATAGTAGCCATGTTTTGTGCCTTTTATTTAAATAAAGTGCCAAGTAAAGCCTTTGGGATAGTGTGGATACTTGCTTGTTTGATTCTGTGCAAAAACAGAAAGTTTTGTGTCCAGTATTTGAATTATATGATTTTACTGGAGAGTCAAACAATTCTGAAATTTTTACACAACATTGATATGCAAATTATGTGATATTTACTAATTTTTAAGAAATTTTAGAGTCATGGAAGTATGGTGATCATGCAGATCTTTACAGACTATTCTGTTTCTGACAGATTCTGTTTTGCATGCATAGTTTGCTTGTTTCAAGTGTTCCTATAGTTCATATTGAGTAATATAAATTGTGGTAATGATGGAATATAGTAGGTATCATGTGAGAATAATTATTAATCTTGTCTTTACAGTACCTAAGTGAATGATCTATCTTTATTACACTAACCCTTCTCACAAAGTTTCGTTAAGTTTTATGTGATTGAAGTTTTCAAGTATTGGGTGAGACACCGATATAAGGATAATAAGGACTGGCAATAACCTAATATTGGGGATGCCAAAGGCAACCCCATGGTAATATTCAAGGAAGACTCAAGCATCTAAGCTTGTGGATTCTCCGGAAGGCATCCCCTCTTTCGTCTTCAACACTATCGGTATATCTTACTTGGAGCTATATTTTTATTCATCATATAATATGAGTTTTGCTTCGAGCAACATTTTATTTTGTTTTTATCTGTTAGGTGTTATTTATAATCTTGTTTTCTATAAAAAGTTCCAAGAATTGCCTTTAGGATGCTTGAATTGCATGTTTGATGTGTGCTGTGTAAAAACAGAAACTTCTGCTGTAGTGTTTCAATTTTCATATTTTACTGGAACGTGGAAAGTTTCTGAAATTTTTACACAGGGTTGTCATATAAATTCCGTAGCATGTACTAAACTTTCATAACTGTTAGAGTTACATAGGTACACTATTATAATAAATTTCTACAGACTGTTTTGTTTGGACAGATTGCTGTCATTGTTTTGTTATCTACTTATCCTATAGTTTCCATACCCTATATTAGTAGATATAAATTGTATAAATGATAGTATACAGTACCTAATGTTTTAAAATTATTGTGCAACTTGTCTTGGCAGTATATAAAGTGTTGATTTGTTCTTATGTGTACTAACGTATCTCACGAGTTCTTTTTGAGTTTTGTGTGGATGAAGTTTTTGAGAATACGTGAAACCGAGATATGAGAGGACTGAACAAGATACAAAAGCTCAAGCTTGGGGATGCCCAAGGCACCCCAAGCAAATATTTCAAGAACTCTCAAGTACCTAAGCTTGGGGATGCTACGCATCCCACCTCTCTTCATCAACAATTATCGGTTAGCCTATGTTGAGCCTAAATTTTTATTCGTTCACATGATATATACTATTCTTGGAGTGCCATTACTTTTGTTTGCTGGTTCAATAAAATCATTGGATCTGAAATTTTGAATTAGAGTGGGTCCTCACATGGCTATTTAACTAATTGACTACGCATTGATCTTCACTTATATCTTTTTGGAGTAGTTTGTCATTCACTCTCGTGCTTCACTTATATCCTATGAGTAAATGGTTGAATGAATTGAATATCATAAATCTGAAATAAAAATGCTTCACATACTTATCCCATGGGGAGTAATGACTTCACGCATAATAAGTATAGGTGGTGAAATTTATTGAAAGTTGGCAAACACCGCATTGGTCACTTGAACAATCCATGAAGAATATTGAAGGAAGAGAGATTTCACATATAAATATACTATCTTTCACATCTTCTATGATTGCGAATACCCATTAATTATTTTCAAACTTGAGAAAATTAGTTGAAGTTGGACAAGGAAGACAACGTAATGAGTTATGCTTGGTTATATTTGAATAGAAGTTATATTGTGTTGGATCCTCCAACATGTGGTGCTTGCTTCCACCTCATACCAGCCAAAACTTTCGCACCAAGTAGAAATACTACTTGTGCATCCAAACACCCTAAAACCAGTTTTGCCATGAGATTCCACTATACGTATCCATGGGTTGAATAAGATCCTTCAAGTAAGTTGTCATCAATGCAAAAAGCAATGAAAATTTCTCCTAAATATGTAAGATCTTTTATTGTAAGGGAAAAAGCGTTGTACGAATTTGTGATGGTAAAGAAATAAAAGCGACAGACTACATAATAAAGGTTGCTATCATGAAGGGCAATACAACGCGATGTTCCTTTGCATTAAGAGTTTGCACATCCAAAAAAAAGCGCATGACAACCTTTGCTTCCCTCTGCGAAATTCCTATCTTTTACTTTCTAGTACTTACCTTTATACAAGAGTCATGGTGATCTTCACCACTTCCTATATTTTGCCTTTTTCTCTTGGCAAGCATCATGTGGTGGGGAAAGATCCAAGCATATATGGTCATCCAAATATATTTGATCATGAATTATTATTGTTGACAATTATGTATATGATAAATAAGTTTGGAGGGGAAAGTCTAAGCTCCTATCTTCCTTTGTGTTTGATGGATGCCATTTTCTCTAAAAATATGCTTTCAGAGTTAGCAATCATGGAAGACTATATGATAGTTGAGTATGTGGAATTTGTTAAACCAAAGATCTTACATAGACCCTTCCTAAAAATAGGATGAATTGCAATTGTTTGGTGACTAAGGCATAGTTGTTAGTTTTCAAGAAACTGTATGGTCTATACTTTAACATGTGAATAGCTTGTTACTTCATCATGAGATTTTTTACGAGATGAGCTACTGTTTAGGATATATAATGATGCTAGAAAAAGTGGTTGGAATTATTGTTGATCAAACTTGTGCACTTGCCAGCATTCACACTTCATAAATATTTCTTTTATCATTTACCTACTCGAGGACGAGCAGGAATTAAGCTTGGGGATGCTGATTCGTATCCAACATATCTATAATTTATGAAGTATTCATGCCATTTTTATGATAATTCTATATGATTTTGGTATGATTTTATTAGAACTAACTCGGACTGACGCCGTTTTCAGCAGAACTACCATGTTGTCGTTTTTTGTGCAGAAATAAAGTTCTCGGAATGGGCTGAAAATTTAGTATGATTTTTTGTGGACCAAAATAGACCCTCGAAGCATTGCAGCTGGTCAAGAAGAGCGATTAGGAGGCGACAAGCCTGCCAGGCGTGGCTAGGTGGTGGCCGCGCCTAGCAGGCTTGTGACTCTCTCGTGGCCCCCCTTGACGTGAGATCGACACCAAAAATTCCTATAAATCGAGAAACCACAAAAAAGGAAACTAGATCGGGAGGTCTGCCTCCCCACTCCTCCAGAGCCACGAAAAACCAATCTTGGCCCTCTCCGGTAATATGCCGAAGGGGGTCACCATGACCGGAGGCCATCTTCATCATCCTAGAGGGGCCATCAACACCATGGAGGACAAGGACCAGAGGGAGAACCTCTCCCCATAGAGGGGGGATGCCATGGAGGAGGAAGCACAAGGGAGAGAACCTCTCCCCCTCTCTCCCGGTGGTGCTGGAGTGCCATTGGGGGAACTATCGCCACGGTGATCATCTTCATCACAATCCTCATCTCCTTTTAGTGGTCCACTCTCCCGCACCCCGCTGTAATCCCCAACTTGAACATGGTTCTTTATGCTACATATTATGATCCAATGTTGTGTTGCCATCCTATGATGTTTTGAGTATATTACTTTGGTCCTTTGGGTTGATTGATGATCTAGATTGGTTTGAGTTGTATGTTTATTTTGGTGCTATCGTATGGTGCCTTCCGTGCCGCACACACGTGAAGGATTCCCGCAGTAGGGTGTTGCAATACGTTCATGATTCGCTTATAGTGGGTTGCTTGAGTGACAGAAGCATAGACCTGAGTAAGGGGGTTGTTGCGTATGGGATAAAGGGGACTTGATGCTTTAATGCTATGGTTGGGTTTTACCTTAATGATCTTTAGTAGTTGCGGATGCTTTCTGGAGTTCCAATCATAAGTGCATATGATCCAAGTAGAGAAAGTATGTTAGCTTATGCCTCTCCCTTATATAAAATTGCAATAATGATTTACGATCTTGTTAACAATTGCCTAAGATAATTCCGCACACCGACCCATCATTATTCCATACTTTGTTTTTCGAATATGTTGTAATATTATGATAACAACACATATATTTATATTTTAGTTCTCCGTTATCATGTAAAGCTATCCTCTTCATACCCACAACATAGTTTTATTTCTCGTTTCTAGAGGGAAGCAAACGTTCGGTGTACGTAAAGTCGTATCGATGGCAGATAGGACTTGAGAGAATATTGATCTTACCTTTAGCTCCTTGTGGGTTTGACACTCCATACTTATCACTTCCACCTTTGGAAATTGCTAAGATGATTCCTTGCACTTGGGGATTATCAGCCACCCCTTGGCCGCGACTGGCAGACTTGTGACTCCCTTGCGGGAGTCCTAGCCCTAATCTTCGTCCTATAAATACCCAAATATCCCCCCAATACCAAAAAGAGACACGCAAATACTTTTTTTTGCCTCTAGAAGCCTCCGTTCCCGAGAGATCCAATCTTAGAGCCTTTTCCGGTAATTTGCCGGAGGGGGATTCGATCATGGAGGGCATCTACATGAACTCCATTGCCCCTCCAATGACACGTGACTAGTCTGACATAGACCTACAGGTCCATAGCTAGTAGCTATATGGCTTCTTCTCATTCTTTGTGCTTCCATACCATGTTCTTCATGATCTTCATGGAGATGTATCTGTTGTAATACTATTTTGCAATGTGTTTGTCGAGATCCGATGAATTGTGGGTTTATGTTCAGATTATATATGAATATTATTTGAGTCTTTTCTGAATTCTTATATGCATGATTTCATATCTTTACAAGTCTCTTCGAGTTATTGGTTTGGGTTGGCCAACTAGATTGGTAATTCTTGCAATGGAAGAAGTGCTTAGTTTTGGGTTCAATCTTGCGGTGTCCTCACCCAGTGACATAGTAGGGGTAGCGAGGCATGTCTTGTATTGTTGCCATCAAGGGTAAAAAGATGGGGTATTCATCATATTGCCTGAGTTTATCCCTATATGTCATGTGATCTTACCTAATGCGTTACTCTGTTCTTCATGAACTTAATACTCTAGATGCATGCAAGAGTCGGTCGATGTGTGGAGTAATAGTAGTAGATGCAGAATCGTTTCGGTCTACTTGACACAGACATGATGCCTATATGCATAATCATTACCTTGGATATCTTTATAATTATTCGCTTTTCTATCAATTGCTCGATAGTAATTTGTTCACCCACCGTGATATTTTCCTTCAAGAGAGAAGCCTCTAGTCAAACCTATGCCCCCCGGGTCTACTTTCCATTATATATTTTCAGATGTATAAACCAAAAATACCAAAAATACCTTTCTGCATTTTATTTACTTTTTACTTTTCACAATCTTTTACATCTATCTCTATTAGATCTAATCCTTGCGAATAACTATGAAGGGATTGACAACCCCTTTATAGCGTTGGGTGCAAGAGTTTGATTGTTTGTGTAGGTGCATCCATTGGTGACTTGCTTGTTCCTCCTACTGGATTGATACCTTGGTTCTCATCAACTGAAGGAAATACTTATCTACTTCGCTGCATCACCCATTCCTCTTCAAGTGAAAACCAACACAAGCTCAACAGGTAGCAAGGAGGATTCTTGGCGCCGATGCCGGGGAGAATACACATCAAGCCTAACAAGTACCCATCATAAACTCATCTCTTGCATTTACATTATTTTCCATTTGCCTCTTGTTTTCCTCTCCCCCACTTCTGAAACGATTTTCAGAAAATAACAAAAAGATTTGCCTTTTTATTCTCCCGTCTTCCGTTTGCCTTTTCGTTTGCCTGTTGTTTGCTCGTGTGTTGGATTGCTTGAACTCATGGACAACCTTACCACTATAGCTAGTACTCCCAAGAATGAAGTTCTTAATTTTAAGCAAATGGAGGGAGAAAACTTAAAAGATGCTTGGTATAGAATTTGCAATGTTCAAAATAGATCTATTTGTAAGCAATCTACTACCGTTCTCCTTCGCAATTTCTATTTGGGTATTTCTTCACGGAAGAGATATGTTTTAGATACCATTATGGGAGGAAATTTCTTGGGAAGTCATACCTTTGATTCTTATAGCGCTATGATAAATTTTGTAGGTTCACCCCCAATCATGGTTAATGGAACAATCTTAACTTTGGAACATGTGATGCGAAGGCTTGATATTATTGAAAAAAGGTTGATACTGTTTAGCTTATTGAAAACTTGGTAAAAATATTCATAATCAAATTACTCAATATATATCTAAGGTAGGAGTTACTTTAAAAAATCTAAGGGAAAAAGAACCCATAGTTAATGAAAAATTGGATCAAGATTCCTCTAGAATTGGCAAGCTAGAAGACATTATTACCAACTTGGGATCCGCTTTTGCCTTGGTTCAAACCACTCCAAATCCTCCTCCTCCTAAGGCTTCCATGTTTTTTTATGTTCCTAAAAATAAGGGTGAATCCTCTAGTAAAGGAGATGAAGATCCTAAGATGATAAGTATTCACCCTAACTTTTTCAATATTATTAAGGAACCAATTGCCACAATTGAATCTCTTGACTTCTTGTGTAGGAGCATTATTATTGATAAGGAAAATGGACCTCCTAGGGATTATAAGTGTGCAATTGAGGAGATGCATACCAAATATTACAATACATAGATCTATTGCGTTATGCCTACTAGGGGCGTTAAACAATAGCGCTTGTTGGGAGGCAACCCAATTTTATTTTTATGTTCTGTTTTTGCTTCTGTTTTTGTGAGTTCCACACATTATTAATTTTGTATTAATTGTGTTTTGGTGTTTTAATTAGTGTTTGAGACAAGTAAGACCTTTGAGTTGGTGTATGGTGGTTGTTGATTTGATCTTGTTGAAAAATAGAAACTTTTGCGCCCAGTCCAGGAATTTTATAACTTTTTCAGAGTGTCAAATGAGTCTGATATTTTCGGACAATATTTATATACAAAATTCCCAGGTTTTCCTAATTTTTCAGAATTATTGGAGTTACATAAGTATATGAAGTTTTCAGATTTGTATAGACTGTTCTGTTTTTTATAGATTCTGTTTTCTTTGTGTTGTTTACCTATTTTGATGTATCTATGGGTTGTATCGGGGGGGGGGGTATGAACCATGGTGAAGTTAGAATACAGTATATACTGCACCAATATAAATAAAGAATGAGTTCACAATAGTACCTAAAGTAGTGATTTATTTTTCTTATACTAATGGATCTCACGAGTTTTCTGTTGAGTTTTGTGTTGTGAAGTTTTCAAGTTTTGGGTAAAGATTTGATGGACTATGGAATAAGGAGTGGCAAGATCCTATGCTTGGGGATTCCCAAGGGACCCAAATCCACATTCAGGGATGCCAAAGAGCCTAAGCTTGGGGATTCCCAAGGCACCCCAAGCCATATTCAAGGATGCCAAAGAGCCTAAGCTTGGGGATGCCTCGGAAGGCATCCCCTCTTTCGTCTTCAATCCATCGGTAAATTTACTTGAGGCTATATTTTTATTCACCACATGATATGTGTTTTGCTTGGAGTGTCTCGTATGATATGAATCTTTGCTTTTTATTTTGCCACAATCATCCTTGATGCACACATCTTTTGAGAGAGACTCGCATGAATCGTGAATTTATTAGAATACTCTATGTGCTTCACTTATATCTTTTGAGATAGGCAAGTTTGCTCTAATGATTCACTTATACTCATTAGAGCACGGTGATGTTTGGTTTTATAGAAATCATTGAACTCTTGTACCTCACTTATATTATTTTGAGAGTCCTTAAAGAGGATGATAATTTGTTTAGGTTATAAATTTGGTCCTAATATGATAGGCATCCAAGAGGGGTATAATAAAAACTTCCATATTAAGTGCATTGAATATAATGAGAAGTTTGATTCCTTGCATAAAGTTTTGAGATGTAAAGATAGTAATATTAAGAGTTATGTTGGAAGTAATTGTGATTTGGTAAAAATACTTGTGTAAAGGTTTGTGATTCTCGTAGCATGCACGTATGGTGAACCGTTATATAAAGAAGTCGGAGCATGATTTGTTTATTGATTGTCGACCTTTGTGTGAGGGTTAGGAGCGCGGGATGGTTTACTCGTACCAACCTCTCCCCTAGGATCATGCGTCTAATACTTTCCTTCGATAACTAATAGACTTTTGCAATATGTATGTGAATTCTTTATGACTAATGTGAGTCCATGGATTATAAGCCCTCCCACCCTTCCACATTTTCTAACCTCTCTAGTACCGCGCAACTTTCGCCGGTGTGATAAACCCACCTTCCTGAAAACAATCACCATATATCCTTCCTCAAAACAGACACCATACCTACCTATTATGGCATTTTCATAGCCATTCCGAGATATATTGCCATGCAACTTGCACCGTTCCGTTTATTATGACACGCAACATCATTTTCATATTGTTTTGCATGATCGTAAGATAGCTAGCATGATGTTTTCATGGCTTGTCCATTTTTGATGTCATTTGATATGCTAGATCATTGCATTTCCCGGTGCACCGCCAGAAGCGTTCATATAGAGTCATATTTTGTTCTAGATATCGAGTTATAATTCTTGAGTTGTAAGTAAATAAAAATGTGATGACCATCATCGTTAGAGCATTGTCCCATGTGACGAAAGGATGATGGAAGCTATGATTCCCTCACAAGTGGGGATGAGACTCCGGACTTTATGAAAAATAAAAGAGGCCAGCGAAGCCCAAATAAAAAAGAGAGGCCTTAGATGCCCACCAAAATAATAAAAAAAATGAGATAAAGAGAGAAGGGACAATGCTACTATCTTGTTTCCACACTTGTGCTTCAAAGTAGCACCATGATCTTCATGATAGAGAGTCTCCTATTTTGTCACTTTCATATACTATTGGGAAATTTTCATTATATAACTTTGCTTCTATATTACAATGATGGGCTTCCTCAAATTTCCCTAGGTCTTCATGAGCAAGCAAGTTGGATGCACACCCACTTAGTTTCCTTTTGAGCTTTCATACACTTATAGCTCTAGTGCATCTGTTTCATGGCAATATCTACTCACTCACATTGATATCTATTAATGAGCACCTCCATAGCCCGTTGATATGGCTAGTTGATGTGAGACTATCCTCTCGTTTTCCTTCACAACCTCTACCATATTCTATTCCACCTATACTGCTATATCCATGGCTCATGCTCATGTATTGCATGAGAGTTGAAAAAGTTTGAGAACATAAAAGGTGTGAAACAATTGCTTGACTTGTCATCCAGGTTGTGCATGATATAAATATTTTGTGTGGGTTGTGCATGATATAAACAATTGCTCACGCTCATGTATCCGGTGAGCATAGCCATACCATATGATATTGTAGGGATAACTTTCTTTTGCCATAATATTTTGAAGAGATACAATTGCTTTGCTAGTATGCTTGAAATATTATTGTTTTATGTCAACATTAATCTTTTGTTTTGAGTGTTATGGATCTGAACATTCATGCCACAATAAAGAATATTACATGGATAAATATGTTAGGTAGCATTCCACATTAAAAATTCTGTTCTTATCATTTACCTACTCGAGGACGAGTAGGAATTAAGCTTGGGGATGCTGATACATGTCCAATGTATCTATAATTTTTGATTGTTCCATGCTATTATATTATATATTTTGGATGTTTTATATGCATTAATATGCTATTTTATATTATTTTTGGGACTAACCTATTAATCCAGAGCCTAATGCCAGTTTCTGTTTTTTCCTTGTTTTTGAGTATTGCAGATAAGGAATATTAAACGGATCCCAAACGGAATAAAATCTTCGCAATGATTTTTTATGGAACACAAGAGACCTACCAGGCTTGGAGTGCAAGGCAAGGCACCTGCCAGGAGGTGACAAGCCAAGGGGCGTGGCCACCCCCTTGGCCGTGCCTACCAGGCTTGTGACTCCCTCGTAGGAGTCCTATCCCTAATCTTCATCCTATAAATACCCAAATATTTTCCCAATACCAAAAAGATCCACACAAATACTTTTCCTTTGCCAGAAGCCTCCGTTCTCGAGAGATCCAACATTGGAGCCTTTTCCGGTAATCTGCTGGAGGGGGATTCGATCACGGAGGGCATCTACCTCAACTCCATTACCCCTCGGATGATGCGTGAGTAGTCCACCACAAACCTATGGGTCCATATCTAGTAGCTATATGTCTTATTCTCTCTCTTTGTGCTTCAGTACCATGTTCTTCATGATCTTCATGGAGATCTATCCGATGTAATACTCTTTTGCGGTATGTTTGTCGAGATCCGATGAATTGTGGGTTTATGTTCAAATTATCCAAGAATATTATTTGAGTCTTTTCTGAATTCTCATATGCATGATTTCATATCTTTGCAAGTCACTTCGAGTTATCGGTTTGGTTTGGCCAACTAGATTGGTAATTCTTGCAATGGGAGAAGTGCTTAGTTTTGGGCTCAATCTTGCGATGTCCTCACCCAATGACATAGTAGGGGTAGCGAGACACGTAATGTATTGTTGCCATCAAGGGTAAACATATGGGGTTTTCATCATATTTCTTGAGTTTATCCCTCTACATCATGTCATGTTACCTAATGCGTTACTCTGTTCTTCATGAACTTAATACTCTAGATGCAGGCAGGAGTCGGTCGATGTGTGGAGTAATAGTAGTAGATGCAGAATCGTTTTGGTCTACTTGACACGGATGTGATTCCTATATGCATAATCATTGCCTTGGATATCTTCATAATTATTCTCTTTTCTATCAATTGCTCGACAGTAATTTGTTCACCCACCATGATATTTTCCTTCAAGAGAAAAGCCTCTAGTGAAACCTATGGCTCCTGGGTCCGCTTTCCATAGTATATTTATTGATCTATAAACCAAAAATCCCAAAAATACCTTGCTGCAATTTATTTAATTTTTACTTTCCGCAATCTTTTACTTATATCTGTATCAGATCTAATCCTTGCAAATAACCGTGAAGGGATTGATAAGCCCTTTATAGCGTTGGGTGCATCCATTGGTGACTTGATTGTTCCTCGTACTGGATTGATACCTTGGTTCTCATAAACTGAGGGAAATATTTATCTATTTCGCTGCATCACGCTTTCCTCTTCAAGGGAAAACCAACGCAATCTCAAGAGGTAGCAGTGGGCACGCTCCACCAGGCCACGCTAGGGGCCTTGGGCGCACGCTGGTGGAGGGTGGCCACCCTAGGCCCCCTCTCTGGTGGTTGTTTGGCCCATCCTAGTTCTTATGGTACACAAAAAATCTCCAAAAATTTCCGTGACGTTTGGGCTCCGTTTGGTACTGACTTTCTACAAAGTAAAAAACAAGCAAAAATAGCAACTGACATTTTGGCACTATGTCAATAGGTTAGTCCCAAAAAATGATATAAAGTTGCTATAAAATGATTGTAAAACATCCAAGATTGATAATATAACAGCATGGAACAAGGAAAAATTATGGATACGTTGGAGACGTATGAGCATCCCCAAGCTTAATTCCTACTCGTCCTCGAGTAGGTAATGATAAACAGATTTTTTTTGATGTGGAACGCTGCCTAACATGTTCATCAGATATTGTTTTCTTTGTATCATGGACATTCAGACTTTTTAGATGGTTCAAAGCAATAGTCTTGTTTTGACATGAAAACTTTAATACTCAAGTATATCAACAAGGAACCATGTCTTTCAAAATATCAACACTAAAGCAAGTTATTCCTAGCCCATGATGCTCCATCATGGATCCATTCATGACACACAATCAAATATTAGTTACACCCAATGCTCAAGTGTGATCATAGTGCCTCCTAGTTGGTCCTCTATAAGAGAATATGGAGACTCAATTATTTTGCATAAAGTAAATAGATAAGCCCTTCGTAGAGGGACGTAGGGATTTGTTGAGGTGCCAGAGCTCAAGGTTTAAATTGATAGAGAAAAGAATATTTTGGGTGGCATGACTTTTGTGTCAATGAAAACGGCCGAGATATTTCAATATCTTTCCAAGCTAGATATATCATAAGCGGCTCCCGAACAGAAAATAAAGTTTATTCCTTTTTCCACCATACCTTCACTTTCCATGGCTAGCCGAATCCACGGTTGCCTTACATACCAACACTTTCCAAGGAATTTATTATATGACAACATAAAGTAAAACAATTCTTTTCATCCCGTGACTGGGCATCCCTATTACCGCTGTACTCCTATGCAATGACAAGTGAATACACACTCATCTTGAGAATAACACATCTAGCATGGAAAAATATCGGTCACCCCCTACCGTTTCATGAGCGGTACTAGCACACAAAAAGGAAAATTTGTTTTGAAAATTAGAGATGGCACATACAAATTTTCTTGGAATGACATGGAAATACAGTATAGAGGTAGGTATGGTGGACTCGTATGGCAAAACTAGTCTAAGGATTTCGGATGCACAAGTAGTATTTCTACTTAGTATAAGTGAAGGCTAGCAAATAGATTTAGAAGCATCCAACCAAGAAACTAAAAATCACATAAGCAAGCATTAAGCATAACTAACACCAAATAACGCATCATAAGTGGGATGTAATTTTATAGCACAACTATTTACTTTCGTGCTTGCATAGGGAATCACAAACCTTAACATCAATATTCTTACTAAGCATAATTACTCACCAACATAACTCACATATTACTATCATCATGTCTCAAAAATATTACAAAGAATCAAGTTTAATTTGTCCAATAATCTTCATGAAAGTTTTTATTATATCCCTCTTGAATATCTATCACTTTGTGACTCGTTTCATATATTGCAATTGCTTTTGATAAGCTCACAAAGATATAAGTGAAGATCATGAGAATAAAGTTTCATCTCTTAAAATTATAAGTGAAGCAGGAGAGAATTTCTTCAAAAGTACTAACTCTCAAATTAATATAAGTGAAGCATGAGAGCATTTATTCAAACATGTAAAAGCACGCCATGCTCAAACAGATATAAGTGAAGCACTAGAGCAATTCCATAGCTGAATAGATTTAAGTGAAGCATAAAGAGAAATTCTAGAACATCATAGCATATTTTGGCTCTCTCAAATAGGTGTGTGAATCAAGGATAAAAAGAAAATAAAGCAAAGGTACAAGACGCTCCATGCAAAACTCATGATATGGGACGAATAAAAATATAGTTTCAAGTAAAATACCAATGGTTGTTAGAAGAAAGAGGGGATGCCAATCGGGGCATCCCCAAGCTTAGTTGCTTGTTACTCTTTGGAGTTTGGATATTACCTTGGGGTGCTATAGCATCCCCAAGCTTAGGCTCTTCTTACTCCTTATTCCTTCATCCATTGTGATCTCACCCAAAACTTGAAAACTTCAATCACACAAAACTTGACGAAATTCTCGTGACTTGTACTTACTCTAGGTTAGTATAATAAAGCAAATCACCACTCTAGGTACTGTTGTAAACACATTAATATTTTGTTATTGCATTATACCTATTGTATTTTAACTTTACCATGACTTATACCGCCCCAATACAAGCCCTAGATTCATTACAAGCACACAATGCAATGAAAACACAATATGTTTCAGACAGAACATTCTATAGTAATCTATATTCTACCCAAAATTTTGTAACTCTAAAAATTCTAGAAAATTAAGACAAGCATATGTAAGCAGGGTAGGGATAAGAAGATCAAACACAATTGGAGACACGAATATTTTTCCCGTGGTTGCAATAGGTGGTGCTATCGTACATCCACGTTTATGGAGACTTCAACCAATAGAGGGTAACTGTCGCGAGAGTCCACGGAGGTCTCCACCCACGAAGTGTCCACGAAGTAGCAACCTTATCTATTCCATGATGGCCTACATCCACGGAGGACTAGCCTTAATCAGGGTAGATCTTCACGAAGTAGGTGATCTCCTTGCCCTTACAAACTTCTTGGTTCAACTCCACAATAACGAAGAAGGAGGCTCCCAAGCAACACTTAACCAATCTAGGAAGCACCACCCTCAAAAAGGTAATAGATGTGGTAGTATGATGAACTCCTTGCTCTTGTGCTTCAAAAGATAGTCTCCTCAACACTTGGGGAGGATAGAAATCAAGATCCATATGATTGGGTAGAAGAGATTGATTGGATGTAAAGTAACTTGGGGAGGATAGAAATGAAGATCCATATGGTTGGAGTGGATGATCTTGATCTCAAGACATGAGTAGGTGGCTCTCTCTCAGAAAACTAGATATGGCAAGTGGGTGTGTGTGTTATGAGTGCTTCTCTTGCAAGTGAGAGGTGGTGGAGGGATATATATAGGCATCTCCAAAAATCCAATCATTACAACATTATTTCCCAACCCGGTGAAACTGGCATAAAAACTCGGTTGCATTGACTAGTGCAAAATGTGGCAACTTTGGCCTTTTTGGTAAGGCCAATATATAAATCTTGGTGGTACCAATATGGTTGACCTAGGCAGTTTCCAAGTCTCGGTGTCACTGATTCCTTAAATTTTATGGGACGTATTTTAAGAAATTGGTTGACATAAAGTTGGTCACTATTTTTGGTTGCACTGAATGGAATGCCGAGATGCTAGGGTTTCGGTGGGCTTCTGTCTAGGGTAAAACTCGGTGGAACCGAATGGGAATTGTTGGTGTCACCGAATTTTGACTTTTGGCTTTGGGACGAAGATTTTTGTGGGAAAGTGGGTGAGTATTTTTGGTGGCTAATCTCTAGGCACTTGAGCAAGTAGATCATTATAATTTCTCATCCCCTTTTAATAGTATTGGCTTTCCTATGGACTCAAAAGTGATTTCTCACAAAATGTAAAATGTAGAGTCCTCATTCTTGAAGCATGGATAATTCTATTCCTTCCTTTCCTTGAGGAGGTTCTCCACATAACCCTTTAGCCAACCCATAATTGAACTTTTTCCTGAGATACACTTGGTGGAAACATTAGTCCAATGAAATATATGTTGTTATTAAGTACCAAAACCACCTAAAGATAAGTTGTGATTTCAATCTCCCCCTTTTTGGCAATTGATGACAACATATAGATCAAAGCTTCGATAAAAGATATAATCAATGAATAGCGTCGTCGCTTTGAGAGGTATGTGATAAGTAGGAGCTCCTCCTAAATTTGTGCATTATTTTAAATTTGTGTTTGAATGAAAATGCACGATCAATTAGGATCATGGGTCACTCTTCCATGTCGCATACAACTCGATGGTACGCAAAAATTAATATGAGTGAATTACAACAAACATTAAGTGAATGATCATCATATAGACATCTCAAGGATAACAAAGTAGTAGCATCACACTAAAGTAGATGATCAAACACCAACAAAGTTTGAAACAAATTGGAGGGCCCAAACCTGGGTAAACTCGTGCCCCCTTCGTCTCCTGTTATCGTCGATCCTAGTCTCATAGTTCCAGACCCCTACCCAGATCTGCCTGTTTTGACACCGACATTGGTGCTTTCATTGAGAGTTCCTCTATGGAATTGACGCCTCCCCTTGTCACCAACGAAGAGGTCCGCAACATGGAAGTTTTCGTCCCCGGGTAGATTTTCGCCTTCAGCAGCATTGTGTTGCATGCTGGTTCCACCGGCCATCTGGGTCGCGTTGAAAGCTTTGCCCCTGATCAAGAGGCCAGGTTCGTAAACTTAGAGTTTTCCATCGACTCTCGGGGTGACTTGTCGCTAATCGGACTCACGGCTCCATCCGTACCCCCCAAGGACTCTGAGGCTTTAACCCAAGCCCCTTCATTGGACGTACCATAGGGTCACCCATGATGGCTATCTGTTCTCTTATCCCGGTCGGGCCATCAAGCCATATGACCTGACATGCGTTCTTTCCGAACACTCCCCATGGGTAGGCTTCGTGGGGGTTAGCTCCGCTAGTTCTGAACAGCTGGATCTGATCGGGCCCTTAGTGGTCGACGAGGCCTTGGAGCAATCCTCGTCGATGAGAATCACCAACGATCCAACCCTGATCTACGTCCGACCCTGTTACAGTTTGGGCAGGAATGAATTTTTTGACCCACCCACCACCCACTTAATAGCCACTGTCGAAGACTTAACCTACGTACTAGACTATGCCTCCGAGGAGGCAGATTACATGGATGAAGAGGACTGTGCTCCCACTCCCGTTAACACTGGGAATTGGATCGCCACTTCTACTTATGACGTCTACATGGTAGACACTCCCGCTATGAACGACAACAATACGCGTCACAACGACGGTGAAAAATCGGGCGACGCACTATCTGGGCGCTGGAAATCACATAAGCGGTCCAAAAGCATAAAGGGAAGAAGAACTATGATCAACAGTAGGGAAGATAACACCCCTGCCGATCATGACCATCCCGATGTTCCCGAGCACTCGTGTGAGGGTCTGGACGAACCTGCAGACCAAAACAGCCCCGATACCTTCAATAACCCTGAAGGTGCCGATTACCTTCCCCCCCCCCCCCCCCGAGGAGGAAGACTTACTAGAAGACGATGACTTGTACATCCCTGAGAACATCGAGGATCAGGAAGAATTCAGGCAGCGGCTCATAGCGGCGGCTCGCAGCCTAAAGGCCAAAGAGCGGCAACTCAAAGCCAAACAGGACGACCTCACTAATCGATGGACAAAAGTCCTCTCAGCCGAAGAAGTATACGCCACTAGTCTGTCAAACTAGCCCAAAAGCTACCCTCGGAGGAGGCTGCTGCCACAATTCGACAAGGAGCTCACTGACACTCCGTCTACGCATCAAACCACATATGACGAGCCGGACCGCCCTCCTCGTGGGCGTGACAGAGTGGCCAAAGACACCGGTTATGTACCGGCGATGCCCCGAAGACAGGGTAAGGAGCCATTCGAGCCCAGTGATAGGTTTGACCTGCGCGATGACTTAAATCATAGAGCAGACCGTACAAGATCCATCTATGGATCCAGAGATTACTCACCCAATAGAAGGGGAGAATATAGACCATGGTTAGACCAAAACCATAGAGGCCGGGAATGCGACCGGTCCCATACAGACGCCGAGTACAGGCAGGATATAGCTCGGGTCAGAGGCGCCGCTCACCCACTGTGCTTCACAGATGAAGTAATGCGGCATTAGTTCCCTAAAGGGTTTAAACCCGTAAATATAGAACAGTATGATGGGACCATTGACCCAACTGTATAGATCAAGGATTTCCTCCTCCATATCCATATGGCACGAGGAGGTGATCTCCATGCCATCAAATATTTACCTCTTAAGCTTAAGGGGCCAGCTCGGCACTGCTTAAACAGCCTCCCCGAAAACTCCATAGGATGCTTGGTAGACTTGGAAGATGCATTTATCTCTAACTTCCACGGGACCTATGTCCGCCCGCCGGACTCTTCCGACCTCAGCAACATCGTCCAGAAGCCCGGCGAGTCTGCCCGGCAGTTTGGGAATCGGTTCTTGACAAAGAAGAACCAAATTGTCGACTGTACGAACGCCTAGGCCATCGTCTCCTTCTGACACAATATTCGGGACGAATGACTGGCCCGCCAGCTAGGCCAAGATAAGCCTTGGACTATATCTGCCCTTACCTCCCTCATGACCCGCTTTTGTGGGGGCGAGGATAATTGGTTGGCAAGACGCAACCACGACTCTGAAGATCTAGTGGCACCTGAAGCCCAGGATGGCAATTCAAAGCCGAAGCGCAATAAGAACAAACGCCCGCACAATAGCAATGACACCAATGACATGACGGTTAATGCCGGATTCCGCAACTCCTGACCCGGGTAGCAAAAGAAGCCCCTTAAAGGTAATCGTGATGGACCCACTCAGCTCGAGAAGACAGGACTTGCCAAATTCATGGAACTTTGGAAAATCCATCCAATCACACACACCGCAACTATTGGGTGTTTAAATAGGCCAGCAAAATACAACCCGAAGACCAGGGCAAGAGCTCGCACAACAAGGACGAAGAAGAGCCTCGGGGTCCAATAGGTGGCGGTTAGAAGAAATTCTCTCCCGAAGTCAACACGATGAATATGATATACACCACCCACATACCTAAGAAAGAGAGGAAGCGGGCCCTTCGGGAGGTCTATGCCGTGGAGCCCATAGTTCCAAAGTATAACCCATGGTTGGCATACCCGATCACCTTCGATCGGTGCGACCATCCAACTAGTATCCATCATGGGGGCTCAGCTACCCTCATCCTAGATCCCATTATAGATGGGTATCACCTCACTAAAGTCCTAATGGACGGAGGAAGTAGCCTCAATCTGATTTACTCAGACACGGTGAAAAAGATGGGTATAGATACGTTAAGGATCAAGCCCAGCAGCACTACCTTCAAGGGAGTGGTCCCAGGTGTTGAGGCCCGATGTACAGGCTCTGTAACCCTGGAGGTTGTGTTCAGATCGCCCGATAACTTCCGCAGCAAGGACTTGGTCTTTGATATTGTGCCCTTTCGCAGCGGCTATCACGCGCTGCTTGGTCAGACGATGTATGCTCGGTTCAATGTAGTCCCGCATTACACATACCTCAAGCTCAAGATGTCGGGCCCCAAGGGGGTCATCACTATCAATGGCAATATAGAGTGGTCCCTTAGAACGGAGGAACATGCACTGGCACTAGCGGCCGAATTCAGCTACAAAGACGACCGACAAGCTTCGGCATTCGCCACAAAGGTACAAAAGGCTGGGAAGTGAGTTCGGATTCAGACCGAACACCCCGACCCTCCTTCCTCCCCTCAATAGGAACTTGCTCCCACCGCACAACCTTAGGAATAGCAAAGTATGTGCCAAGGAGGCACAACTTCGCACTTAAGATTCCATGGGTAGTGGTGGGGAACATACGGTAGGCGTTCGGTTGTCCCAAACTTTTACCATCAACACGTCTTCGGACAAACTGCAGGCGCTCCTAAAAGAGCCTGCTCGTGGTGTAAAGCTCACCTTTGACACCGCGGCCTCTCAAGATTTTGTTCGCAAGATCCGTCCGCACTAACACCCATCAAGGTGCATCCGAAAGCAGGAGTCAACTAGCAACAGGGCATATCAAAGTCGTCTAGTCACCAATTAAAGACCCCTGGTACAACAGCTCCTGTAGGACTTTATTTCCTATCACATACCTGTAAACAGTTGCTTCGGCAATCCGAGTTATAAGAGTTGTTAAGGAAATGCGAAATTGCATGGCACACGTATGCCTCATTTGCCCTATTTTTTGGCACGTACCTTCTTTTTTCCTTCCCTCCCTCTCCTCGTGAACCTATTCGGTATGACCGAGGTCACCGGCTAATAGAACGGGGGCTCGATTCAAACACAAATCGCCTTAACCATTGTGTGTTTGGCGTCTTGGCATTCGCTTTATATGCATCGGTTCCGAACTATGTCTATGGTCATTAAGTTGGGTTGCCCAACTCCTGTGCTTGCCCCTTTATGTTCCGCTCGTTCGGCTAAAAGGGCAAAGGGAGCACCCCTACGATGGTGCTTATGGATAGTCCGGTCAAGCACCTTAGGGGAGAAAGCCGAAAATAGACTGTCATAGTATGCACGATCCGATCTGTGAAACCCAAGCTAGAAGTATTATACTTCAAACCTCGTAAGCGGTTATTCCGTGTTGCATGAGGAAATTGCCCTTTGTGCAAACATCATGATGTCGGCTTCTGCCCCGGTACGTCCGAACATCGCAAATACTCCGATGGCTAATCGTACGCTTCCCGTAGACCTTTTTGCACCCCTTCGAATAAGTGAAAGAAATAAAGGATAATAGCCGATTGCCTAGTATGCCGCACTAAAATTGCCTTCGGGTTCCGATAATATGGCTAAGGGACACAGTGCACTGGCATAGTCACCCCATATAGTATCTACGTGGGGGCTAAAGCCGACGACTCGCATCTTTCAGTATTAAACAACCACACAGGTGTTATAGAGGAGTGCAAAACCATATAAGATTGGATACAAATATCATCGCAAGTTATAACAAGTCTTCGGATATATTACAAGCTTATTCAAATATTTTTTCGCCCGAACACTGCGACGCTATCACCCGCGCACTCTCCATTAACCATCGAAGTACAGCTCGGGGCGTCAGTGCTCCTTTCTGGGCGGCTATGGGATGGTGGCGACGTTCATCAGATTGAGCCCTGGCCAGTGCACTTTGGCCTTGGCAAGGGCCATACGGACTCCTTCGATGCAGGAGGAGCGCTTGATGGCATCGAAGCGGGGCGTAGCATCAATCTGCCGTTGCACCAGGCCAAAGTAGCTGCTTGGGAGTGGCTTGCCGGGCCATTAGCAGACGCAGAGGTCCTTGATGGCCGGCTCTGCCATCCGGTGCATCTCCATCAGCTGTTTCAACTGCTCCACCAGAAGAGGAGGACGCTCGGGGGCTCCGAACTGCGCCCAGAATGTCCGAGCTTTGTCTTCCTCTCCCCACGTGACAAGCAACTCATTGGCATCCGCCACGCTCTTCTGGAGATCGGCAGATGCGCCTGAGGATCGCCACACCCGGGTCAGCAATTCGAATCTGCTATCCCCAAATACGCACTTTAGGGAGTACGGTTTGCCATCGGCTATCTCCTTGGTTTGGCGAACTTGTTCCTCGAAGAACCGTCTGTCCACCCGCTCCTGATAGAGATCAGACTTGATGGTGGACAGTTCGGCCGAGAGCGCCTTATTATCTTTCTCCAAGGCCTCACACTTGTTGCTAGCGTCCTTGAGCTCATCTTGTATCTCCGCCATAGGAGCCTGGTGTTTATCACTGGTGGCTCGTAGGGCGGAGAGAGCGGTTGCCGCTTCTTATGTTGGCGCCTTCTCCACGACCGCTTCATCTTTGACGCGTAGAAGCTCGGCCTTTAGGTTTTTGATCTCTTTTGACGAGGCTGCACACATGATTAAACCCTATATAAGAGGAATCTGCATAGACAGAATTCGGGGGAAATATTAAGAGTTAATTCGAACTTACCCTGAGCCTCATTGAACCTCTTGTTGAGTGCTTCCCCCTCATCCTCGGAGCGCTTGAGCTTCCGATATAGCTCGTCCAGCTCGGCTCTGTTTTTGGTCGCCATCGATGACAAGGCCTACACCGCACATAATGCATACATCACACCGGCACTTACTTCCCAAACTATGTAAATGACCCCTAAGCGAGTTTTCTCACCTCACCTAGGGCACGGTGGCTGCCATGTATACAATATGACTAAATTAAATCTTAGCAAAAACGATGGGAGACTTACTTGAAAGCCTGCAAGGAGACCCTTGAAGGCCTCCTTCAGTCCATTGCCAACGGACTCGACGCTCTGTAGTACCGCACCCTTATCTCCTCTGGCTTGGAGGTGCTTGATAGAGCCTCCCCCATGGCCGACCACCCAATGGTCGGCGGTGCCGGGGATGATCGGATTTCCCGATCACCCATCGGGGGTTGGACCGATGCCTCCAGAGGCACCGTGGGCTCCGGAGACATCCTGGGAGGGGACTGATTGCCCGTACGTCCGGCCTCTTTGGTGGCCGGGCGGGGGATCGTCCCTTGATCTTTTGTGGCTGAAGCATTAGCCTTAGCCATAGTGATATCTTCCTCGCCCCCTGCATCCACCTCCATTGGAGTATGCTGGGACGACACCTCCACATCGTCCTTTGTAGTGCCTGGAGTGGTGGGGTGCGAGGCATCCCTGCTCTCCGCCAGTTCGGCGGGCGGGGTCTCCCCATCTGATACCACCTCGGTGGTAATGATGCGTGGGGGGCTATAGGACCAATAGCACGCATGTCAGCAAACTCCGAATTTACTAGTTACAAGAAGGAGGGTCTTCGGATCCTAACCTGGATGGAGGGTGCTTGACCCTGAGGCTCCTTCGGGGAACCTCCTTAGCATCTTTGGACGCAGAGCTCGAGTCTGAGCTTTCGTCGGACATGATCATCCGCACTTGCCACGCCCTCTTTGGGGCAGGTGAGGCTGTGTGGCCCGGGGCATCCAAAGATGCCGCTCTCTTCTTGGCGGGGGAGAGATCGCCTCCCCCTCGCTCTCGACCTCCTCCTCCTCCTCTTCTTCCTCCTCTTCAACCTCCTCCTAATTCGAGGAGGCGGGCGTGTCTTCGGAAGCAGCATCAGGCTGATCCTTGATGCGAAAGCCAACGAGACCTGGTTTCTTCTTCTTCTCCTTCTTCGTGGGATCCTCATAGGGCTTCTCCATGAGCATCTTGGCTAACATCCTGGTCTTCTCGTCTTCCGGCTGAGGAGCCAGACTACTGATGTTGATGGCTTTCTTTAGCCGCCTCTGCATAATCATATCAGACACAGGGTTATGGACCTTCTATGTATAGAGCCAATCATGCTAGGATGAGTTGTACCTCGGAGTCCGGCTTGGCCAGCTCTTCATTCATTTGAAGAACGCCTTCCATAGCTTCTCCCACATAGTGCGGAAGAGTTTCCGGACTGTGGGCTCGGCGTCGAGTTTCCGAGCCCATAGGGGAGTGTCCCGACGATGGCAGGGGAGGATGCGTCTTCGGAACATTACCTGGACCACATCATCCATCTTGGTGCCATTCTCGACCAAGTAGTGGATTCGCTTTTGTAGATCGGCCACCTCCTTGCTCGACCCCCACAGGAGGCCCTTTTTGAGCCATGAAGCTAGTATGGTTAGAGGACCAGATCTGAATGCGGCGGCAGGGTGCAGTCCTTTTTCTTGAGGTTCGGTGATGTAGAACCACTCTTTCTGCCACCCCTTGATGGTGTCGATGAGGGTGCCCGCCGGCCACCCGACGCGCATGAGTTTGCCGATGATGGCACCACCGTAGTCGGCTTGCTTGCCGCCGACGCACTTCCGTTTGATACTGAAAATCTGCTGCCAGAGCCAGAAGTGCGTCTCGATGTGCAGGAATGCCTCGCATAGGAGGATAAAGGCGGAGAGGTGCATGATGGAGTTCGGCAGGAGGTCGTGGAAGTCAAGGCCGTAGAAGAACATTAAACCCCTGACGAAGGGGTGGAGCGGAAAGCTCAGCCCCTTGATGAAGTGGGGGATGAACACCACCCGCTCGCCTAGCTTGGGGGTGGGGGTTACTTGCCCCTTCTCCGCCGCGCGATGAGGGATGTCGGTGGGAAGATAACCGACCATCTTGAGGTCGATTATATCTTGGTTGTTGACAGTGGAAACATCCCACTCGCCATTGGAGCCCGCCTTTGTTGAGCTCGGAAGTGGTGGTGGAGAAACCTAGATCTATGCTCTGGAGGCAGAGAAGTCGAATGGAGAGTGTGAGGGGCCTTTGGGGTTTTCTTTCCCCTTTTATGAGGTCTGTGGATTTGGGCTCCCCTTGCCACGTCGTGAATCCCACCACATCCTGAGGGGCGTGAGCCATTGCAGACACGTGGTTAAGTGTATCCCATGTAAAATGGGACACGGTCGGCATGTTGATGGACCGTGTGAATGGAATGGTCTCGAACCACGCGTCGAGTGCCTATAACTAGCCTATCGGTCGTGGGCGGCTATGACCTTTTGTTAGAGAGGTCGTCGGGAAACATTACCATTTCCCCCGTGATGTTTGGACTTCAAAGCCAACTTAGCTCACAGGATTCAGACGTGCCACTATGCAGAAAACTACTTATCATCGGAGGCCGAACTATGGTTCGGTAGAAAGGATCTCACCTCGCAAGCCAAAGACTCTGTTCGCTAAGCAAATCGAGCTGAAGACCCTTGGCGTTGGAGGCAAGTTCGGGGGCTACCGAGGGAGTCCTGGATTAGGGGGTTCTCGGATATCCGACCTGTTGTTTATGGGTCGGACTATATGGGCTACTTACTGAACACTGGATGGTTTGAAGGCCTAGTTTCCAGGATGGAAGCTTCAAGGAACACGACTTGCGCTCCACGTTTTATGTAGTAAATAAGCATGTTTATCTCTTCGGCATGTAACCGACCATGTGAAAACCCTAAGCCTCCTTGGCATCTATATAAGCCGGAGGGTTTTAGGGTATAGAGGCATGATAACTCATCTAGGGTTAGACATACGATCTCGAGGTAGATCAACTATGTATTCCCATACACCATCAATACAATGAAGTAGGACGCCATTGGAGGTCCCGAACCTGGGTAAACTCATGTCCCCTTCGTCTCCTATTACCGTTGATCCTAGTTTCATAGTTTCGGACCCCCTACTCGAGATCCGCCGGTATTGACACCGACACCTATGATCTATAACTTCTCCCCCTTTGGCAACAAGTTACCAAAAAGTATAAAGCTATAGAACTAACCGTTGCTCTGGCATGGTCTCCTCCGTGAGACGATGAAGTTGCTCCTGTAGTTGTCAAAGGATTCGAGAGAAGAGCATCCGCAATAGCTTCGGCTGAAGTCCTCTGAGTTGGTGGAGAAGACACTCGAGGTGCGAGAGGAACTGATGGAGCTATGGTAGGTGCTGATGAAGTAAGCCATGTCTCTAGATTTCGCACAGTAGAAGTCCTGGCTTGGGTCTTGAACTGAGTGCTGGTCCTGAGAGGTGGACTGTCATCGTCAAGATCACCATCAGTGGAATGAGGTCTAGGCACTTCATCCACTTCCTTCTTGAGATCACCCACAATCTTTGTCAGCTCATGCACCTTGTTGTTCAACATAGTGAACTTATCTTCCACTATCTTCTCAAGGCTTTATTGGTTGAGCAAGATGTCCTTGATTTCCTTCTGCATTCAATGGATACTGGTATTGAGAACATCCATTTGCTCACTCTTTGTACTTGGTACATGAGTACTAGTGGCTCTAGCTGCTTCTCCTTCTTCCTCTACCTGTGCAGTAGATGAAGTGGGATGACTTGGATCCATCACCACATCATTATCTTCAAAATATGGCTAAAGTTGCATGTGAGGACGATCAAGTGCATATACATTCTTCTCCATCTTGGAGTTGATGAGCATATGAATGTATAGAGCATATCCACAAGATCGTTTCTGGTCAGCAGCTGTCCTCCTACTGTCTCAACTATCAAGCCCATCACTTTGAACCTGGTGTGGTTGTCTATGTGGTGCAACATATTGATGGAGTACCCCCTAATCATCTTGTCATCTCCAGACTTCGACATCTAAGTATACCTCAAGATAGTGTTGGTGGTAGGTAGTCCATCTTGCAAATGATAGACAAAGCCAAACTTATGTGAATGCTCATGAGTGGTAGTAATAGCTTTGTACATATTTTCCATTGAGTTGTGACTCATCTTGGCTTCAACATAGACATCCAAGTCTCCTTCCTCAACCCGTGGGGCTCCTAAGATGGTGGACCACTCCTCCACTGTAGACTGGTATCTAACTGCCTCACTCATCCATATGATATGACCATCTGGATAGAAATGAGCTATGGAGTAGAACTGCATGATGATCTCATCATTTTAGGAAGTTAACTCTCTCCCAACAAAGTTCTCTATACCAACTAGAGGCATAGGGGTCACCTGCTCTCAACTTCCTCAGTCCTAAATCCCTTCTCTTCTTCATGTCCTCAACAATGGGATGAGCATCACTACGCTCTGGCATGTGTGTCCTCAGTTTTTTCAAAACTGGCAAGTTTTTTTTGTCATCATCTCTAGAAGTGGAACCCTTGTTCTTTGCAGCGAGAGGAATATCTCTGGTGCTCCTCATTGGTTTCGGTGATGCAGGCTTCTTGGGTGCATACTGCTTGCTCTTTGATGGAGCTTGCTTGGGCATAGCATCTGCAAGATGTTTATTCTTCTTGGAAGGAGGAGCTTTGGCAGCTGGCTCTCCCTCCACTTCTTCTTCCCCAACTCTAGCTTCAAACATGAATGTGGGCCTGCCAATGACACGTACAGTTCTCTTCCGAGCTCTCTTCTTCTCACCTGCCTTCTTGACTAGAGATTCAAGAGACGGAGTCATGCCTACTCTAGCACTCTCAGGTTCTCTCATAGTCTTAGAGCTTGCATACTTTTTCCTTACTGGCCTCTTAGCTAAAGTGGCCTTTGTAGCAGATTTATTGGCAGCCCTCTCTTTCTTTTCTTGCTGCTTCTTGGCTAGTGATACGTCCATTTTGCATCATGGTTTTATATTGATATTTATTGCATTATGGGTTGTTATTACATGTTATGGTACAATACTTATGCCTTTTCTCTCTTATTTTAAAAGGTTTACATGAAGAGAGAGAATGCCGACAGTTGGAATTCTGGACTTGAAAAGGTGCAAATTCGAGAGACCTATTATGCACAACTCCAAAAGTCCTGAAAATTTACAGCGAATTATTTTGTGATATATAAAAAATATTGGGCGAAACAAATACCAGAGGGCGCTCACCAGGAGGTCACAACCTGCCAGTCGTGGCCTGCCCACTGGCCACGCCTAGGTGGCTTGGGCCCCTGGCAGGTCTCTGGTGCCCATCTTCTGCTATATGAAGGGTTTTGACATGAAAAAAAATCATAAGAGAGCTTTCGGGACGAAATATCGCTGTCTTGAGGCGGAACTTGGGCAGAACCAATCTAGAGCTTCGGTGGAGCTGTTCTGCTGGGGAAACTCCCCCCCGGAGGGGGAAATCAAAGCCATCGTCATCACCAACGATCCTCTCATCGAGAGGGGGTCAATCTCTATCAACATCTTCACCAGCACCATCTCCTCTCCAAACCCTAGTTCATCTCTTGTATCCGATCTTTGTCTCAAACCTCAAATTGGTACTTGTGGGTTGCTAGTAGTGTTGATTACTCCTTGTAGTTGATGCTGGTTGGTTTAGTTGGTCGAAGATCATATGTTCAGATCCTTTATGATAATTACTACTCATATGATTATGAACATGAACATGCTTTGTGAGTGGTGACGTTTGTTCCTTAGGACATGGGATAAGTCTTGTTATATGTAATCATGTGAATTTGGTATTCGTTCAATATTTTAATGAGATGTATGTTGTCTCTCCTCTAGTGGTCTTATGTGAACGTCGACTACATAACACTTCACCATTATTTGGGCCTAGGGGAAGGCATTGGGAAGTAATAAGTAGATGATGGGTTGCTAGAGTGACAGAAGCTTAAACCCTAGTTTATGCGTTGCTTCGTAAGGGGCTGATTTGGATCCATATGTTTCATGCTATGGTTAGATTTATCTTAATTCTTCTTTCGTAGTTGTGGATGCTTGCAAGAGAGGTTAATCATAAGTGGGATGTTTGTCCAAGTAAGGGAAACACCCAAGCACCGGTCCACCCACATATCAATTATCAAAGTAACGAACGCGAATCAAATGAGCATGATGAAAACTAACTTGACAGAAATTCCCATATGTCCTCGGGAGCACTTCGCTTTATATAAGAGTTTGTCTAGTCCCATCCTTTAATACAAAAAGGATTGGGCTACCTTGTTGCACCTTTGCTACACTTGTTACTTGTTACTCGTTACAAATTATCTTATCACAAAACTATCTGTTACTGATAATTTCAGTGCTTGCAGAGAATACCTTACTGAAAACCGCTTGTCAGTTAATTGTGAACGCACAATCTGCTCTCTAGGTGGTTTTGATAATTCATGTCAACATACATTATATCTTGGACTAATATTTTTACCTAGTGTATTTCAGATACGGTCCATAGAGAGATGGGTTGGCAAAAAGGAGTGTGGAGAGTATCCCCATGAAGAAGAAGGCGAAGGAATAGAATTGGACAAGCTTCAAGCAAGAGGACTCTTCATTTTACTTTGTGAGAAATCACTTTTAGTCCATAGGAAAGCCAATACTATTAAAAGGGGGTAAGGTATTGATTGGTGAACAAAATGCTCATACGTGCACAAGTGATAGTCACCACATACACCCACAAGCTCTTCCACAAAAGTCTATCAAAGCCGAATACTCAAAATTGGTGTAACCAACACATTCCACTCGGTGGCACCGATTCCCAAACCTAGACAAACTCAGCCAAACCCTAGCCACTTCGGTGCAACCGATTCCGCTTCGGTGCCTCCGAGTTTGGGTTGCCAACTTTCTGTTATGCAAATTCACAATATCTGTACCACCGAGATTGTTGGATCGGCGTCACCGAGATTTGACATTCTGACCATTGGTCACCTTATCGATGCAACCAAGGTTCCTATATCGGTCTCACCGAGATTCAAAAGTTTCCACCTTTTGGTCACTTCGGTACCAGCGAGATTAACATATCTGTTTCACCGAGTTGGCCATTTTGTGTATAACGGTTGGATTTTTGGTGATGCCTATATATACCCCTCCACAACCACTCACTCGCAAGAGAAGCACTCAGAACAACTCCCCACTCATACCTACTGATTTTCTGAGGGTGGTGCCTCCTAGATTGGTTAGGTGTCGCTTGGGAGCCTCTTACTTCTTGTTGTGGAGTGAACCAAGAAGTTTGTAAGGGCAAGGAGATTACCTACTTCATGAAGATCGACCCCGAGTAAGGCTAGTCCTCCATGGACGTAGGCCATCATGGTATAGCCAAGGTTGCTTCTTCATGGGACCCTTCATGGGTAGAGCCCTCTGTGGAGTCTAGCGACCGTTACCCTCGGTGGGTTGAAGACTCCATAAACATGGATGTACGATAGTGCCACCTATTGGAACCACGAGAAAAATCGTGTGTCCTTCATGCATTTGATCTCTCTATCTCTACTCTTTACTTCCATGTGTAATGTCTTAATTTCCTCTGCTATATTTGATGACTTGCATGTGTTGGGAGTCATAGACTAATTTTGTATGCTAAAACTGCCAACATCTTATCTTATGCTTGAGGTAGTTTTAAATTTCTGCTTGTAGTCTATTCACCTACACTAGACATACACTTCTAGTGATCCTACAAGTGGACTCAAATCATTGGTCTCCATTGCTTCGGTTTCAACACCGTGGAGGAAGATGGATGTGTCTAGTGTGGAGATAGGGATTCTTGATGGAGACTACTATAGTCAATGGAAGAATGCCATGAGTGATCTATTTTATAAATTCCATTTGAGAAAACATATTGAAAATCCCTATGTGCTCCCCATTGATGAATTGCATCCCACACACGAAGAGGAAATTAACATGCTTCATAACCTAAGAACTGTCAATCTTATTGTTGCAAGTTCACCAAGATTCGTGCTTTCTCAATTGAAGAAGTTTGCATGTGCTTATACTTTGTGGAATGATTTGGAGAAACGATATCCAAATCTTTCATTAGGAAATCTTTATGAAATTCTTCATAAAACTGTTGCTTTTCACAAAATGAAGCCTAGTGATCCAATTTTTTTATAAATGCCTATTTGAGCTCCACGATCTTATGCATGCTAAAGGAGATGTCACAAATATAAAAAATATCATTATAGAAGCACTTCGCATTCATAGGCTTGAAAATTATCATGATCACAATTCTAACGATTCTCTTGTTCTTTATGACGAGGATTTCCCACTTGATGATGACAATGTGGAACATGGATACTATGATGAAGATGAGTTGTTCGACAATGAGCATGAAAAGACCATGACGAATCCAAGTCTAATGGCGAACTTCAAGGATTACATGTCTGGCGGAAAAGAGTGGATTCTTGACAGTGGATGCATGGATCACATGACTGGTGATAAAGACATGTTTGAAGAGATCACGCCTAATCAAGGTCCTTGGAGGTACGTGACCTTTGGAGACAACTCTAAGGGTAAGGTACTTGGCCTTGGTAAGGTGGCCATATCTCATGATAGCTCAATTCAAAATCTGATGCTTGTTGAATCCCTTGAATACAATCTTTTTTCTGTATCTAGGCTAACAGACTTTGGTTTCAATGTGCTATTTACTAAAGTAGATTGCCAAGTGTTTCAGTTTGATAATCGTAAAATTGTTTTTACCGATATTCTTAGAGGTTATCTATACATTGTTGATTTCACTAAGAAGACCCAACCTCGTACTTGTCTTATTGCAAAATCATCTAAAGGTTGTCTATGGCATAGAAGGCTTGGACATGTAGGCATGCACAATCTAGATAAGCTTATCAAGGGTGATCACATTCTTGGTGTTAAATATGTTATCTTTGACAAAGATAGACTTTGTAGTGCTTGTCAGGCGGGAAAGCAAGTAGGTGGAAGTCATGTTGTTAAGAATATCATGACTACTAGGAGACCACTCAAGTTACTTCACAAGGATCTTTTTGGTCCCAATGCATACAAGAGTCTCGGTGGAAATTCCTATGGTCTAGTTATAGTTGATGATTTTTCCATATTTATGTGGGTATTCTTTATTGATGATAAGTCGTGGGTACAAAAGATCTTCAAGAACTTTGCATGCAAAGAGCAAAATCAATTTTAAGTGAAGATCAAGAAGGTTTGAAACGATAACGGATTGGTGTTCAAGAACACCCATGTGGATACCTTTCTTGAAGAAGAAAGTATTTCACATGATTTCTCGGCTATGTACACGCCTCAACCAAATGGAGTTGTTGATAGAAAGGACCGAACCCTCATTGATATGGCAAAAACGATGCTTGAAGAATTCAAGATGCCAAGACACTTTTGGGTAGACGCCGTGGAAATAGCATGTCATGCCACAAACCGACTCTACTTGCACAAGCTTCTCGGTAAAACGGCATACGAGCTTCTCACCAGTAGCATACTTTCGAGAATTCAGCTCCAAGTGTTACACTCTCGATAAGCATCGACGTGCCAAATTTGCTCCCAAATCTCATGAAGGTTTCTTACTTGGTTATGGATCGAACTATCACACTTGTCGTGTCTACAACAACTTCACTCGAAAAGTTGAAGAGATGGTAGATGTGAAGTTTGATGAGTCTAATGGTTCGCAAGTCGAATAATTGCCAAATGATGTAGGTCATAAAGATCCTTTGGAAGCTATCCAAGATTTGCCCATCGGAAAGATTCGTCCCACAAAGGTGAAGGAAAGTACTTCATCAACCCAAGTGGAAGCTCCAACTTCAGACCAAGGCTACCGACAACATGACATGGAGGTATCCACAAGTGGTACACGATGAGATGAAGAGGAGGAGGAACTACATCCCGAAGATCCACCACAACCTCCTTCACCACCACCTCAAGGGACGACACCTTCAAAAACAACGAAGACGAAGGTGATGATGATGAACAAGAAGCTCCACCTTCCAACAATCTGAAGCTGGCCCGAGTTTGAGCACAAGTGACCAAGAACCATCCCCTAAACTAAATCTTTGTTGATATGCAAAACGGAAGGATCACTCGCTCTAAAACTCGCTTGGACAAATTTTGTGAGCATTATTCTTTCATATCTACCATTGAACCTTTGAAGGTAGAACAAGCTCTTGAAGACGCGGATTGGGTGAACTCTATGCATGAAGAGCTTCACAACTTTGAAAGGAATGAAGTGTGGACACTCGTGGAGAAACCCAAGGACGAGCAAAACGTCATCGACATGAAATGGGTTTTAGCAACAAGCAAGATGAAGACGGTCAAGTCATACGCAACAAGGCTCGCCTCGTAGCTCAAGGATACACGCAAGTCGAAGGTATGGACTACGGTGAGACCTACGCCCCTGTGGCTAGACTAGAAGCCATTCGAATCCTTCTTGCTTATTCTAATCACCATGATATCACGCTTTACCAAATGGATGTTAAAAGTGAATTCTTAAATGGTGAGATTGAAGAAGAGGTCTATGTTAAGGAACCACATGGTTTTGTAAATCCTAAGAAACCTGACCATGTTCACAAACTTCGCAAAGCTTTATATGGTCTTAAGAAAGCTCCTCGTGCTTGGTATAAATGCCTAACTTATTGAAAAAGGATTTGAAATTGGTAAAATTGATGCAACCTTATTCACAAAGATAGTTAATGGTGAATTATTTGTGTGCCAACTTATGTGGATGATATTATTTTTGGATCTACTAACCCACAATTCAGTGAGAAATTTGGAAGGTTAATGTCAGGGAAGTATGAGATGTCTATGATGTGTGAACTGACATTCTTTCTTGGTCTACAAATCAAGAAAACGAGAGAAGGTACATTCATATCTCAAACAAAGTACACCAAGGATTTAATCAAGAATTTCAACATGCAAGAGTGCAAAGGTATGAAAACTCCCATGCCCACTAGCGGACACGTTGGTCTTACTAAGGAGGGTGAAGCGGTTGATCAAAAGGTTTACCGATCAATGTTTGGTTCATTGCTTTATCTATGTGCCTCCTGTCCCGATATTATGCTTAGTGTTTGCATGTGTGCTAGATATCAAGCTGCACCTAAAGAATGTCATCTTAAGGTTGTGAAACGCATTGTGAGATACTTGATTCATACACCAAACTTTGGCATTTTGTATCCCAAGGGATCTTCCTTTAATCTTGTTGGCTACTCCAACTCTGACTATGTCTATGACAAGGTTGATAGAAAATCCACCTCGGATACATGCCAATTTCTTGGTAGATCTCTTGTGTCTTGGTCTTCCAAGAAACAAAACTCGGTGTCTCTATCTACCAATCAAGCCGAATATGTTTTTGTTGGATCATGTTGTGCGCAATTGTTATGGATGACACAAACACTTAAAGATTATGCAATCTATGTTAAAAATGTGCTGTTACTTTGTGACAATGTAAGTGCTATTAAGATTGGTCATAATCCCGTGCAACATTCTCTAACCAAGCATATGCAAGTTTGAAATCATTTCATTCGTCATCATGTTGCCAAAGGAGATACTAATCTTAAACATGTTCATACTAACAAGTAATTGGCCGATATCTTTACTAAGCCACTTGATGAAAAAGTATTTTGCCACTTGAGGAGTGAGTTGAACACCATTGATGCTTAAAACTTGAGCTAAGCTCACTCAAATGCATGCAAGTGCATAAGCTTCATTTATTATTCCATGCTATTACCTTGAATATCATATCTTGGAATTCTATGCTCCCTTGTCTTCATCTAACCCTTTTGTAGGTACTTGGAAGAACTACACTCCACAAGATTGCCATCAACTCTTATCTTGAGCAATCTTGTCATGACCAAGTATCCAAAACCTTGCTTTGATGATGGAAGGAAGAAGACAACAAAACATATCGTTGACATATATCCCTTAATAGCTAAATCTAAAATTGGAATCATGTCATTTTGATATATCATGTTTTTCTTGCGTGACTAACCCATGTAGGTGAAGAGAGAAAGAAAACAACATGGATTGCTCCCAACTCAAGATTATCTTCATCAACTTCGAGCATCCTCATCAAGTTCACCTACAATCTATGTCAACAACATCACTCAAAGGTATGTATTCATATCCTTGAAAAAGGCTTTACTCCATGCCATGAGCTAAAGAAACTCAAGTGATATGAAGACATTAAAATGCTTAATCGAAAAATGGTAACCCCATTTTGAGCTTACCGATGAGTATGACCTATGATCAAGCCATCTTCCTTGGCTCCTAAGTCAATATACTCTAATATAGGTTACCTAGTCACCGCCCATCATCTAGTTAAGTTTGTGGTTGGTTCACTCTCAAATCGCAAAGTTTCTTGGAACCACTCAAATCTTTCCTAGTCGATACCTATCTGTAAACATTCGCAATTGGTACAAATCTTTTGAATCTCTTCCTTGTTTGACTTTCATTTGCAATTTTGTGTTTGATCAATTTTCAACTTTATCCAAGTTTCTGAGTTACACCTCGGAGCCTCTGATACAGAGAACTCGGTTCTACTGATTTAGTAGATGAGCTGCATAACATTACCTCGGTATCACCAACAAATCTGTATCAGAGCCACCGACTATGTGTCATATTTCTGCTTGTGCTTGTAATTGTAAATATTCCTTGTGTTCCTTTATGAATTTTCTCAATCCTTCGATGATCCCTTTTTTATATATAAAATAATAATAATCCAAGGGAGAAATACATTCAATGATCCCTAACTTAAAGGAGGAGAAGTTCTGCACGATCTCAGTTTATCTAGAGGGAGAGAAATTATTTCAATGATTCCCTGAATTTTTCTCCTATTTTTCATTTTCTATGACTCCTACATTCAATGATCCTTGTTCTCAAGGATCCCATTTTATTCAATGATCCCTATATTTGACCCTACGTCTGACCTTTTTGGAAATTAATGCCAAAGGGGGAGAGATATACAAAGCTTGAAAGCTAAAAAAGGAGATACACACTTATGCAAAGGGGGATATATAATTTAGGGGGAGAGGATAATATCAAGTTTACACTTACATTTACAGGGGGAGAATACCAAAGTAGGGGAGAAGAATTTTCTCACCCTATCCAATCCCAATATTTACATGCTAAGATTCAGGGGGAGAGGATGATCCATCATTTCCATATCTAACAGGGAGAAAGTTCTAAATGATGTTGGAGACATATCATTTCTAAGGAATACTATTTTCTATATGTTCTCCATATCTAAAGTACCAATATATAGTGATTACTTTTGAGTTCTTTTGCCTTTGATTAGTAGAATAATCTTGTGTTCCCTAACATTGTTTTCTCAAGTGTGTTTCTACTACTAGAATGCTCAAGAACTCAAGGTAAGTATATGCATGATATCCTTGATCAAGATGATCTCTTGCTTCTTGCACATATTGTTTGCAAGAGTGAAGTCTTGAACGAGGATACATCTAATTCACATACATTTGATGCATATAGTCAAGATACACATGACTCATTTTTATCCTTTCTACTATATGTGTGTCCATGCATTCCAAAGCAACTATCCTTTAAACGGACTACACACATTTAGGGGGAGCAAGTATAAGTATGTGTCTCTCAAAGTCTTCATTATATACATGCATATCTTTATTTGAAGCTTTGATTGTATGTTTTCACCAATTACCAAAAAGGGGGAGATCGAAAGCACAATGTGCTCCCTTCGTGATTTTGATAATTCATGTCAACATACATTATCTCTTTGACTATTACTTTTACCTAGTGTATTTCAGATAAAGTCCATAGAGATATGGGTTGGCAAAAAGGAGTGTGGAGAGTATCCCCATGAAGAAGAAGGAGAAGGAATAGCATTGGCCAAGATTCAAGCAAGAAGACTCTTCATTTTAGTTTGTGAGAAATCACTTTGAGTCCATAGGAAAGCCAATACTATTAAAAGGGGGTAAGGTATTGATTGGTGAACAAAATGCTCAGACGTGCACAAGTGATAGTCACCACATACACCCACTAGCTCTTTCACAAAAGTATGTCAAAGCCAAATGCAAAATTCATTGCAACCAACACATTCCACTCGGTGCCACCGATTCCCAAACCTAGACAGACTCAGCCAAACCCTAGCCACTTTGGTGTAACCGATTCTGCTTTGGTGCCTCCGAGTTTGAGTTTCCAACTTTCTGTTATGCAAATTCACAATATTGGTACCACCGAGATTGTTGGATCGACGTCACCAAGATTGAACATTCTGACCGTTGGTCACCTTATCGGTGCAACCAAGATTCCTATATTGGTCTCACCGAGATTCGAAAGTTGCCACCTTTTGGTCACTTAGGTACCACCGAGATTAACACATCGGTGTCACCGAGTTGGTCATTTTGTGTGTACGGTTGGATTTTTGGAGATGCCTATATATAGCCCGCCACCACCACTCACTCGCAAGAGAAGCACTCAGAATAGTTCCCCACTCATATCTACTGATTTTCTCAGAGAACCACCTACCCTTGTGTTGAGGTCATGATCTTCCACTCCAAGTATATGGATCTTGATTTCTAGCCTCCCCAAGTTGCTTTCCACCTGATTAATATCTTCTACCAAGCCAAAACTGTGAGAGAGTGATTGTGTGTTGAGGAGTCTATTATCTTGAAGCACAAGAGCAAGGAGTTCATCGAGACAATTGAGCCTATTACCTTTTGGAGGGTGGTGCCTCCTAGATTGGTTAGGTGTCGCTTGAGATCCTCCTACTTCGTGTTGTGGAGTGAACCAAGAAGTTTGTAAGGGAAAGGAGATCGCCTAGTTCTAGAAGATCTACCCCGAGTAAGGCTAGTCCTCCGTGGACATAGACCGTCATGGTATAGTTAAGGTTGCTTCTTCGTGGAACCCTTCGTGGGTAGAGCCCTGGGTGGACTCTCGCGAATGTTACCCTCCGTGGGTTCAAGACTCCATAAACATGGATATATGATAGCACCACCTATCGGAACCACGGGAAAAATCTTGTGTCCTTGATGCATTTGATCTCTCTATCTCTACTCTGTACTTCCATGTGCAATGTCTTTACTTTCCGCTGCTATACTTGATGACTTGCATGTGTTGGGTGTCATAGACTAATTTTGTATGCTAAAATTGCCAACATCTTGTCTTATGCTTGAGGTAGTTTTGAATTTCTGCTTGTAGTCTATTCACCCCCCTCTAGACATACACTTCTAGTGATCCTACAGCTTGATCAAATATTTGTGATGAAGCATGAATAGAATTTTAGATGATAAAACATAGATAGATAGATAGATAGATAGGGGTAGGTACTTGTCCCTTGCTTGCCTTTGAGGGAATGTGTGACTGCTTAAACTATTACATAGAGCTGATGTTGATTGCAAATAGTCCTTGCCAAAAATGAATGTGAGGGAATTTTGTTGGCAGAGTCACCCCTCAAGAACTTCTCTAGTTCTTATTCTTTGGGACCCACATCAACTTGATGGGGATCCTTGGAGTTGAAGTAGCACTAGATGATTTAGATCTAGAAATTGCCTTGGGAACCCACTTGACCATGGCTTGGGACAAATCTTCATATGTGTCAATCTCTCCTTCAAGCTTGACCTTGCCCTTGAGCTTGAGGTCTTGTGGTGGAAGGTCATCTTGATATTTTATTCACTTGGGAGAAGTATTATCATACTTCTCCTTTTGTGGATCAAACTTTGGCTTGGGGTATTGACCTTCTTCCCATTCAACTCCATTGTAGTTGAAATAGCCAATGCGATGGTTCTTCCGGCATCCTCCATGCTTGCTTACAATTTCCTCGAATGGCTTACTTCTGATAAGACTTTAGTAGAAATAATTTTCTATAATACCTTCCAATAGATCATTTTCTTGCTCAAGTGTAACTTGGTTAAGAGAATCATTAGTGGAATCTATAGAACTACTAGGAGAATATCATTGGATTTAACATTTTTATTGCTACTAGTTGAAGAACCTTTCTTGCCTTTGTTACTTGTGGAATCAATGTAGACAAAAGTAGTCGTTTGGCTAGATAATAGGAAGTCTTCTTTCAAAGATTGTCATTGATAGCTTTAAGATACTCATGTTCTTCCTCCAAATTGAGCTTCTCAAAGCGTAGCTTCTCATGAGTTTTTACAAGAACTTTATGATATTCTAGAGTAGATACATGGGCTAACTTAAGAGTGTTCAATTCTTTAGTTAGTCGCTCTATTTGATTCTTATCATCATCACACGACTTATCTCGACTAGTGTGATTACTAACAAGTTCATTTTGACTAATATCACTAATTTTGTCAAATAACAAGTCATCATTTCCAAGTTAGTCATCCTCATCACTGTTCAAGTCAATGTATTTAGGGTGTGATACCTTGGGGCCTTTAGTCATGAAGAAACTTCCACTCCCTTCATTTGGTGAATCAAATATGTCATAGGAGTTGGTGGAAACGAGTGCAAGTACGGCAACACCTTCATCTTAAGTATAGTCGGAGTCAGAGTGATAGCTTCTCTCGAAGTGGTTGTCGGATTCAAAGCCGTAAACCCATTCACCAACATGAGCTTGATGTCTTCTTCTTGTGTAGCCCTTGTTGTAGTTGTCCTTCTTCTTTGAGTCTTTACTTCTCTGGGAGGGTCTTCATTCATAACAATCATCTCTACTTCTTATCTCTCTTCTAGGTGACTCATCTCTTGAGCTCTTTCTTCTAGGAGACTCTTCCATTCTGTTGTGTGTGTGGGGTGTGTGTGCGTTCATTGGAGTAGTGTTCGGGCCTTCCACACTTGTCACAATTTCGCTCATGACTAGATGATTGCTTCTCTTCATATCTTGAGTTGGAGATTTTTTCTTTTCCTCTACTCTTGTAGAACTTGTTGAATTTCTTGACCATGAGGCTTATCTCTTCATTGGTTACAAGGTTGTCACTTGATGTAGCGGGAGTGTCATTTGAAGTTTTGTAAGCATCGCTAGATTGTTGTGAAGTTATTCCTTGTCTTTGAGTGACATCTCATGAGCAAAAATCCTTCCAATGACTTCCCTGGGCTTGAGATCTTTGTAGTTTGGCATCTTTTGGATCAATGTGCTCATAGTGTCGTACTTCCCATCCAAGGGTGTAAGTATCTTCTTGATGATAAATTTGTCACTCATCTCTCCACTTCCTAAGCCGGAAATCTCATTTGTGATGAGAGCAAGCCTAGAGTACACTTCTGTGACTCCTTCACCATCCTTCATCTTGAACTTATCTAGTTGACTTTGAAGGACACCCAACTTATATTCCCTGACGGATTTGGTACCTTCATGCATATCAACCAAAGTATCCCAAATTTCCTTTGCATTCTCAAGACGGTTAATCTTGTTGAATTCTTCGGGGCATAGGCGGTTGAATAGAATGTCAATGCTTGAGCACTATATTGCAACATCTTTAATTCTTCCGCGATTGCTTCACGATTTGGTTCCTTTCCATCACAAAAAATGATCTTGCAAGCCAACACGAACAATAGCCCACACGACGGGGTTATGACCAAGAATATGCATTTTCATCTTATGCTTCCAACTAGCAAAGTTTGTAACATCAAAATATGGACCTCTACGGTGATAATTTCCCTCACTAGACGCCATACTCTCCTAGGTTGTGAAACCAGTGCAATGGAGACAAAAGCTCTGATACCACTTGTTGGATCGAAATTAGGTCTAGAGGTGGGGAGGAGGGTGATTCGACTACTTGACTGTCACACCCTATGTTTGTAGAACATTGTTATGTTCGCGTTTATAAAATTTGGAGCCAACTATGACTTTTTCATAGTGCTTGTGCTTGTTTGCTATGTTGTTTGCTTGCTTGATGATTGTGTTATTTGGCACTACTAGGTTCTATTCCACTTCATCCTCATCTTTCTTGTCCCAAACCTCTTACCTAATGATCATGCCATGTGAATAGTGTACAAAACTATTTTCATCAAATTTTGTTTAAAAAAATGATTTATTTAATTTAAGTTTCCAAACCCCCCCAGAAATGAGGTTTGCACTTCAAGTCCTCAAATCAGGTGGACCCTTCTTTCCCAAAGGCTTTATTTCAAACCTACTATATGTATGACTTCCCAAAACCACCAAATATTATTTTTAAAGATTATTTTCATAATTTATTTAAAGGCTTTTTCTTAAGGCCGGAAATTGTTTTTCCTAGGGAAACATTATTTGAATGCTTTGAAAATATATTCCATATATATGAGTTTCAACACAAGGGCATGATCAGATCATAGGCAAAACCCCTCAAAACCCTTTCTGTTCAGATCAAACTTTTGGAATATTTCTATAAGAAATGTTCTCAATAAATTCCAAGAAAATTCCAGCAAGTAAACACTATCTTGGGTGATGATCTTGCAAAGTTTCATCTCAATCCAAGTTGGTTTGGTTCATCAAACCATCCCAAAACCATTCCTGTCCAGAATCAAATTTGAGCAACTTTACATTGTGAAGTGTCTCCCCTTGGCCTCAATCTTTGTGGGCATGCTCTAATGGCCAAATAGTGATGATACACTAAGTGGTGCATCAAGGGTAAAAGCCTAGCATCAATGGATCTACAGAAATCTGATTTTGCTAAATTCCAGGGTTTAGCAAATTTCCATTGTCAACTTTTTTCCTCTTAAGCTCAAATTTGGTGAAGCATCTCATCTCTACCCAGCATTTGACCCTGGTAAATATCTCAATAAGTTGATAAACTTACCCTGCCCAAAACACCACCAAACACCTTCTGGTGATTTGGTTAAACCACTATTTCTACCTCTTACCCTTTTACCCTTGCCCCCAACTTTTTACCACATCTTCTTGCATTCCCAAGTACCCCCTGTAAAAATCCCAAGTCATCAGACCACTATAAGGTGGGGTAAAAACCCCATTTTCACCCCTGAACAACATCTTTTCATCCCCCCTTTTCTTCTTTCCTATGGCATCCCACAGCATCCAAAGCCCTACCCTCTATTGTTAAATCCCCTAGATCCCCCTAGACATAGCCGGCCAAGCAGAAGACACCGTTGGCATGCCGTGGCATGCCAAACGCGCGCTCTGGAGCGTGCTACAATCCCGACATGCACTGTAGCCATCTACCACTACATGGCTCCGGCGGCCTCAGACCTCCCCCTCGCGCCACTTGGTCCCCCTCGGCGTCCGCGCCATGCCACCCTTGTCGGCCCCTCCTCTCTCTCCCTCCTCTGGCCCCTCTCGCACGCGCCGCGGCCACCCGAACCGGCCAACCGTGAGGCTCATACACGCGCCCAGGAATGCCGCGGACCCCTTCTCTCCCTTCCCCGAGCCCTCCAGCAAGCGCCACATCCTCGCCGGCGCACGGGTCCATGGTGGTTCGCCTCCTCCCTCTATTTAAGCCCACCGGGCATCTCTCTCCCCTCCTATGGCCCCCTCTCATCCTCCATAGATCGCCTCGAGCCTCCTTTGGAGCCCCCTGAGCACCAGTGCTCGAGATCGACCGAGGCACCGCCGCGGCGGAGCTCCGTCGATCTCGGGACACAGGCCCGCTCTCGCGCTCTCCTATCCTTCTTTGAGCCTGCAGCTCACCCCTGGCTCGTTTCCCCCTCTCCCCCACTCATTTTGAGGCAGGAAATGCCGGCTTCGACCCCCTCCCGAACCTCCGCCGCTGCGGCCATCTCCCCGCCGACGACTCCAGCCACCTCCGGCCACCCTTCCACCTCAAGAGCACCAGCGGGTCGACGCCGGGCCCGTTTCCGCCTCCAGATCCCCTTGCCGTGCCTCCTCTCGCCGCCGGTGAGCTCTCCCCCTCCCTGTCCCGAGGTGGGAGGACGACCCGACAGGTGGGGCCCACCTATCGGCCTCTCTTCCTCCCTCCTGCGCTCTCTCTCTTTCCCCTCGTGTCGCTGACGACCGGGCCCCGCGCGTCAGGTTTGAACCTGACCACGCGCGAGGCCGGCTGGCTAGCCAGCTGGGCCAGCCCAGCCTCTGGCCTAGGTCCTAGTGGTCTTTTTGTTTCTTTTTCTTTTTCTGTTTTTTGTGGACTTTGCAAAAATCCCACAAAACCCAAAATAATTCCTATGACAATATTTCTTCCACCGATTTTTTAGAATATTCCATATAATATATTAGTGCCATTTGTAAAAATGTTTGAAAATGTTTTTATTACTGTTTTATTTTAAAACCTATATTTAGGCACCTTTTTGCCTCTGTTAATTTATTTCCAAAATATTTTTAACAACAAAACCTAGGAGAGTATTGTTAGTATCAAATTTAGTATTTATCATAGTAGGTTACATTTTTCCTAGTACATTGAGTGCTCTGTTTTGTGTGATTGCTTATTTTTATCGCTTTATTTCGCGGCGATAGATTATGCGGTTGACGAAGAAGTTGGACCCGAAGACTTCGAGGACCCTAGAGACTTTGTTGAGCCAGGAAAGCAGCCCTTTGACCATGATAAGAAACCATTTTTATTGCATGTCATATAGCACTTTACTTTATTCATAATTGGTCATGTGATGTGGTGTTCCCCTTTCGGTGGGATTCCTCTGTACCTTTCCATTGACACTTGCATCGTGCATGACCCTACCACCTTATGAGGGTTGTGCGGGTGGGAGTAGTTAGGATGCTAGTAGATGCTACGCAAGTGGGATAGGGTTTTATGCATAGTAATTGGAGGAAAGAAATGATTACAAAGACTTTTCGAAAACCCCGTCGGGTGCCACTAATGCCCGAGGGAGATGATGAGAAGATGGGTGACCACTTGAGAAAGAAGTGGTGTGTCGGAGCAAGTTGAGATTGTGTTTTTCGAAAACGGATTAGATTTAAGATTTGTCAACCGTCCCAACTTACATGCGCAACCACGATACCCCTTATGGGACGGAGCTTTGTTGATTACCTTGGTGGATACTGGCAAGGAGCCCGCATTACTAGTGGAGGGAGTGGCGTGGTCACTCTCGATACGGGGTCGTACCGGTATGTATGATCATGCGCTGTCTTTACAGGCACCGGGCACTCCGTTGGTCCCCTCATGAATGGTACGATTAGAGAGAGACTCATGTGATGTACATCATGAGGCCTGGGTACCAATTGAGTGGACTCTTTGTTTAGTATCATTGGGGGAAAGGCATTGTTCGGATGCCTACCTCGGGTATGTTATATACCGCGAGTCATGTATGACACAGAAGATCCCGAGTCTTGTGGGTAAACTGTGCAAACCTCTGCATAGTGTAAAACTATTCGAATAGCCGTGTCCATGGTCAAGGATAGTTGAGTGGTGCTGCTTAAACTACGTCCGGATGTTTTCGTGAAATTTGGTGTGAGTATGGATGTGATGGTGACAAGAGGTCACATGAAATAAGTTCGATGACTTAGTGTGAGGATTGGACTAAGTCCGATGACTTAGCATGATGAGTGAACATGAGATGTTCAACCAATTCTTATGATGATATCGGTATCATGATCATATGGATACTTGCTTATTGTTGATGCATTCTAGGAGTTACTTGATCATGACATTTGCATTCAAAAATAGCTTTCCGCAAGGTTACCTACTTAGTGCTATACCATGCATCATTATTACCTTGTTCCACAACTTGGGTTGCTTGCGAGTACATTAAAAGTACTCATTGGCTTGCCACTGGTTATTTAATTGGCCAGGCATGGAAGAACAGGAGTTTGTTGAAGAATTTGTTGGTGACGAACATGCGAACTAGGACGCTTCCCAGTCAGAATGCCTGTAGGTTAAGGCAGATGGCATGGGTTCACGCTTTCGACCAGGATTCCCGCTGCTTGTTCTATTTAAGTGTTTGGCCCATGTGTCCCTATCTATGTAAGATTAAGATCTTCGTGGTCATTATTTGTGTAAGACATTTAGTGTGGATGTAAGACTCTTGTTATTCAGCTTCTGTGTGTTTAGTGAGCATTGATCTCCGGGATCACTGTACACGTGAATTCGGTGATCACGACTTATGAGTCGGGGGCCCCACATTGACCAAAATAAAAACCTAACATTTTACCAAGTTAATTGGTTGGCACATTTTAGTGATAGATGCAAATCAAGTTCACCCTACACATACATATCTACGAGTATTGCAGCGAAATGTAAAGACAAGCATATGTAAAGAGGGTAGGGATAATAAGATCAAACACAATTGGAGACATGAAGATTTTTCCTATGGTTCCGATAGGTGGTCATATCATCCATCCACGTTTATGGAGACTTCAACCCACAAAGGGTAACGGTCGTGAGAGTCCATGGAGGGCTCCACCCACGAAGGTTCCGCGAAGTAGCAACCTTGTCTATTCCATGATGGCCTACGTCCACTCAGGACTAGCCTTAATCTGGTTAGATCTTCATGAAGTAGGCAATCTCCTTGCCCTTACAAACTTCTTTGTTCAGCTCCACAATCACGAAGAAGGAGGCTCTCAAGCAACACCAAACCAATCTAGGAGGCACCACCCTCCAAAAGGTAATAGGTGTGGTAGTATGATGAACTCCTTGCTCTTGTGATTCAAAAGATAGCCTCCTCAACACTCAATCACTCTCTCACAAATTTGGCATGGGTAGAAGAGATTGATTGGATGGAAAGCAACTTGGGGAGGTTACAAATCAAGATCCATATGGGTGGAGTGGATGATCTTGATCTCAACACATGAATAGGTGTCTCTCTTAGAAAATTGGATATGGAAAGTGGTTGTGTGTTCTGAGTGCTTATCTTGCGAGTGAGAGGTGGTGGAGGGGTATATATAGGAATCTTCAAAAATCTAACCATTACAACATTATTGCCCAACTTGGTGAAACCGGAGTAAGAACTCAGTTGCATCGACTAGTGCAAAATGTCGCAACTTTGACCTTTTCGGTGGTACCGATATATAAATCTCGGTGGTACCGATATTGCTGACTAGGCAGTTTCCAAGTCTCGGTACCACTGATTCCTCAAACTCGGTAGGACCAATTTCAGGAAATTGGGTAATAGAAAGTTGTTCACTATTTTCGGTCGCACCGAATGGAATGTTGGTAGTATCGAGATGCTAGGGTTTGGCTCGGCTTCTATCTAGGGTAAAAATCAGTGGATCCGAATGAGAATTGTTGGTGTCACCGAATATTGACTTTTGGCTTTGGACATAAGATTTTTGTGGGAAAGTGAGTGAGCATTTTTGGTGGCTAATATCTAAGCACTTGAGCAACCAGATCATCATAATTCCACATCCCCTATTAATAGTATTGACTTTCCTATGGACTCAAAAGTGATTTCTCACAAAATGTAAAATGTAGAGTCCTCCTTCTTGAAGCATGGCCAATTCTATTCCTTCCTTTCCTTGGATAGGTTCTCCACATAATCCTTTAGCCAACCCATCATTGAACTTTTTCCCAAGATACACTTGGTGGAAATATTTCCAGGAGGAGGAGGGGCGGTGGATATCTTCATCAAATCAAGCCCCGACTAGTGCACCTTGTGCTTCGCAAAGGCCATCCAAGCTCCCTTGATACAGGAAGAATGCCTTAGTGCATCGATCCGGGGCGAGGCGTCACTCAGCTTCTGCACCAGGCCGAAGTAGCTGCCTTACAGTGGATCGTTGGGCCATAGCCGCATACAAAGATCCTTCATGGCTCTCTCCGCCATCCGATGTAGCTCGATCAATTGCATAAACTGCTCTAAGAGAACAGGAGAGCGCTCAGAGGCTTCGAATTGTGCCCAAAACAGCCAAGCTTCATCTCCCTCGCCCCGCAAAGCATAGAACTTTTTTGCGTCCACTGCGGTCTTTTGGAGGTCAGAGCAGGCGCCCGAGGAACACCACACCAGGGTAAGCAACTCGAACTTGCTATCCCTGAAGACACATTGCAATAAATACGGCTCACCATCCTTGATAATCTTCGCTTGGCGGACTTGTTCCTCAAAGAACCGCCTATCCACCCGCTTCTTTTGGAGATCGGTTTTTAGGGTGGATAGTTCGATGGCCTGCTCCTTACCTTTGTGCTCGAGGACCTCGCACTTTTGTCCGATGTCTTTGAGCTCCTATTGGATTTCCTCCACCCGAGCGTCATTCTTGTCGCTGGTGGCTCTTAAGGCAAAAAGCACAATAGCCACTTGTTCGGGCGCCACCCTCTAGACCGCAGCCTCCTACTTCACATTCTGCAGCTCGGCCTTGCTCAATTTCCTTCGCCGAGGCTGTGTAAGCATAAAAAATATTAATACTGCATCGATAGTACTATGATGAACATTTTTGGATATTGAATTAGGCATACCTTGCGCCTCGTCGAATCTCTTGTCCAGAGCATCAAGCTCGTCTTCGGAGCTCTTGAGCTTCCGATTCAGCTTGTCTAGCTCGACGTCGTTCATAGCCGCCGTTGATGACAAAGCCTGTAAAAACAAATCCCTATCAAGTTACATGGGCTCCAAACTTCTGAATTGTCAAAAATATGATCCTATGTCCAGTTCTCTTAAGGGCTGTTAGAACGTTCCGAACAAATATCATCCCCTACATAGTTCGGATAATGATTTATGATTCACCCCAGGTGAGTTTTTTCCAAACTCACCTAGGGATGGGGGGCTGCCATGCATATAACGATATCATAAAGAAATTAATATTTCGCAAACAAAGCATTACATGGCTCACCTGAAAGCCCATCAGGAGACCGTTCAAGGCCTCCTTCAGTTCACTGTTGACAGGCTGAATGCTCTGCAATACCGCACTCATAAGGCTGCGGTGCTCCTCGGAGATGGAGGCACTTGATAGAGCATCCCCCATCACCGGCCACCCATTGGTTGGTGGTGATCGGTTAATCCGGTCTCCAACCGGAGATTAAACCGGTGCCTCCGGAGGCGTTGTGCACTCCAGAGAAAACCTTGAAGGGGACCGGACCTCCCCTCTTCCTGTCTCCTTAGTATCCGGGAGGGGCTCCTCCCCCTGGTCTTTTGTGGTTGAGGCGTTAGCCTCGACCATGACGTCGTCACCCCCACCGCTGGTTCCCGTCTCCACTGGAGCCTGCTGGGATGACACCTCCGTGGCATCCTTCGCGACGCCCGGAAGAGTGGGATGCGATGCAGTCCCGCTCTCCGCCAGCTCCGCGGGCAGGGTCTCCCCGTCCGAAACCTGGTCGGTGGGGAGAATGCACGGTGGGCTACGAATCAATAGGATCTCACATATCAATAACCTTTAAAACTTATCGTTAATAGTCAAGGAAGTCTTCGGATCCTTACCTTCGAGTTGGGGGCTTGACCTTTAGATTCCTTCATGGAACCTTCTCGAAGTCGTCGGACATGGTGTTCGAGTATGAAATGTCATTGGATAGAATTACCTGTGTCTGACGTGCTTTCTTAAGGGAAGGAGGGGGTAACTCCTCTTGGCGTCCTATGACGCCGCCCTCTTTCTTGCGAGGGGGAATCGCCTTCCCCCATGTCATCATGCTCCTCCTCCTGATTGGAGGAGGCATATGTTTCCCCAGACACAGCATCCGGCTGGTCCCTGATATGCAGGCCTTCTTGACATGGTTTCTTCTTCTTCTCCTTCTTCTCTGGCGCCTTCTAAGGCGCCAGGACGAGCATCTCCGACAACAGCCTTTATCTGACGTCCTCAGGCTGAGGCGTCGGGCAGTTGATACCCATGGCCTGGCTCAACCATTTCTGCAGAGGTGATCGGAAAGTACTTTCGGAAAACAAAGTCGAGCAAACAAAACTATATTATACCCGGGAAGGAGGTTTATCGGCGTGTAGAACCCAATCCTCCTCCTCAGCTCGCCAGAACATCACCTTCCACAGCTTCACCCGAGTAGTGTGGAAGAGTTGACGAATAGTAGGCTCATCATCAACCCGTTAAGCCCACATGGGAGAGTCCCAATGCTAGCAGGGGAGGATGCGCTACCAGAGCATAATCTAGACCATGTTAGCCAGCTCGATATCGCCTCTGATCATGGAGGCGATGCGCTTCTGCAGGTCGTCCACCTCTGTATCCGACTCCCAGTTGAGGCCCTTTCAGAGCCATGAACTCAATCTTGTGGTGGCCGGATCTTAATTCGGTCGGAGTAGCTCGGCCTTCCTCCCTTGGCTCGGTGATACAAAACCACTCTTTTTGCCAAATCTTGATGGTGTCGAGGAAGGTGTCGACGGCCATCCGACACGGGGGAGTTTGTTGATGACTGCTCCGCTGAAGTCTGCGTGTTCGCCTACGACACACTTCGGTTTGATATTGAATATTTTAAGCCACAGTCCAAAGTGCGGCTCGACCCGCAAGAATGCCTCATAGACAATGATGAAGGTCGATATGTGCATTGATGGAGTTCAGATAGAGGTCGTGGTAGTCAAGGCCATAGAAGAACATGAGCCCCCTAACGAAGGGGTGAAGCGGGAAGCTCAGTCCCCGGATGAAGTGAAGGATAAAGACCACCCTCTTGCCCGGTTTGGGAGTGGGGATCACCTGGCCCTTCTCCGGCGCGTGGTGGTAGATGTTGGCGGGGAGGTAGCCGACGTCCTTGAGGTCCCGGATGTCCCGGTCAGTGACTGTGGAAGCCTCCCACATGCCATTTGAGCTAGGCATAACCAAGGTCGGAGGGGGAGTTGTGGAAAACGTAGATCTGTGCTCTGGAAGCTCGGGAGATTGGGGAAGTAGAGGATGTGAACGGGAAGCGTGTCTAGGCCTTGGGGTTTTCTTTCCCTTTTATGAGGCTTATCGAAGTTTAGCCTCCCTATACTGTGACGTGAACCCCTTCGCTTCCCAAGATGTGTGTGCTATTATACGTGCATGATTAAACATATCCCGTGTGAAACGGAGCATGACCTGTGCATTGATGGACCATGCTTATGAAAACGGCCTCGAACCGCGGATCGAGTTTTTGCAACTGGTCCAACGGTTGTGGTGGGCCGCGACCTTTTGGCAGAAAGGTTGTCAGGAAATTATATTTGTTCCTTGATACTTGGCCTTCAAAGCTAAGCTATTCATGGTGTTCGAATGAGCCTCTAATCAGAAAACTACTTGTCATCGGAGGCTGAACTAAACTCGGAGGGAAGAACTCACCTTGCAAGCCGAAGACTCTGATTATACAAAGCAACTGGAGCTAAGACCTTTGGCGTTGGAGCCAGGTTCAGGGGCTACTGCAGGAGTCCTGGTATAAGGGGTCCTCGGGCGGCCGACCCAGATCTTATGGGCCTGACTGTATCGGCCGCTTGCCGAGCATTGGATCGATCAAAGGCCCCGTCTCCAGGAAGGAAGCTTCGGGAATCGTGGCGTGTCCTCCACGTTTGGAGTAGTGAATAGGCATGTTTATGACTTTGATGTGTACCCGACCATGTGTAAACCCTAGGTACCCTCGACATCTATATAAGCCGGAGGGTTTTAGGGGTTAGACAAAGAACAACTCATCTAGAGTTTAGCTATTCGATCTCGAGGTAGATCAACTCTATAGCCTACATATCATCAATACAATCAAGCAGGACATAGGGTATTACCTTCATAGGAGGGCCCAAACCTGGGGAAACATCGTCTCCTTCGTCTCCTGTTACCATCGGTTCTAGTCTCACAGCTCGGAACCCACTACCCGAGATCCGCTGGTTGACACCGATAGGGGGCGCACTGACCGGATGCACTATGTGTAGTCCCCGAGATTGCCGTTGACTCAAGTAGTCAACGGGAGTCTTAAGTTTTTTTGATTTATGTGCACTTATGAGGTTGCTTCTCGCTTGGCTGGCCGAGTGATTGTTTTCCTTGGGTCCAATTGACAACACTTTATTTTTTCTTTCTCTTCTCTTTGCCAGAACGCTTGTGAGCTTGGGACTCGGTACAATGCACCGGAGAAGGAGGTGCCGGACCTCCAGACGTACCTGGAAGACGATAAGCTCAAGAGTGCGCGCCTCAAATAGGAGAAGTGCTCATTAGGAGGTAAGCATCCTGACTGTTTGGTTTCTACAATTTTCTTTCCATCAAATTCGACTGGAATCGCCTTGTTAGATGTTCGTCGTGAAAACATTCAACTTGTAAAGAGGCTTAGGACGTCTATTTCTCTAGGATGCCAAGCTAGTGTCACCATGGAAGGATGCCAAGTGAAAGAACAAGGAGGCCGAGGAGAAGCTTATTACAGTCGGGAAGATTAAGGATGACAACAACTCCTGAAGATCATTGTCAAGAAGTCGAAGGTAGATATTTCACAGTTGAAGAAGCATTACACCAAATGGGTTAACAATTTCAATGCCCAGTCGGATGTCCTCAAGGCGGAGAAGAAGAAGTTGTTCACGCTCTCTACCAAGAAGACTGAGCTGGAACATTACATTGAGGAATTCAGCAAGGAGCAGAGAGAGAGAGGCTCAAAGGTAAGCCATCTGTCCAAGTGACCATAGTTTTGTCTTGGTGTTTTTATCAATTTTTGATCTTCACTGCATGTATGTGGTCACACTTCTACAACGACATCAAGACAGAGACCTAGAGGATCGAACAGGAACTGGACCCCACTCAACTGCTCCTTAGGGACAACTTAGCCTTGGCCATCTTTCTACTGGACGAGCGCATTACGAATGCACTCAGCTATATCATTTGGCTGTGCTCCGCCGTCGCAAGGGTCAAAAGGAGCTTATGCCTGAGGAGGAGCTCCTTAGTAACCTGGAGACCATCATGGCTCGCCCGAATCAAGTTCCCAGCCGATTGTAGTCCTCGAAGAAGTCTATTGCTCGATGTGGTGCCGACGTTGCCATTTCGCTCGTCTGAGTTCACTGGAAGGACATGGAGAAGGAGAAACTGAAGTCCCACAAGGTCGTCAACAGTAAGAAGGCCAGGTTTGAGTACTTCATGGATACGTTCATCAAGGCCGCCACTCGGATCACCAACATCATTGACCTAGAAATTTTGTCGAAGCTGCTTCTCCTCTGTGTGCAGAGTGATCCTTCAGGAAAAAACTTTAAGTCTTTATTGAATTTTCCTCAGAATGCTGAGTGGTTAATGTAATTGTCTAAACTTTATTCGAGCCCGGGGCTCCTGCTACTTGACCTTTTGTTTTGGTCCTTTCATAGTCTATTTGGTTTGCTTTCATCCGAATGAAAAATGTTTGCTGAGTTTATTTGCTTTAGGCGATTTTTGGATGACAACTAAGTCCCCGAGTGTGGATGATGTCCTCACTTGGAGTGATTTTTACTTAGGCGATTTCTAGATCGCAACTAAGGCCCTGAGTGTGGATGATGTTCTCACTCGGAGTATTTTCAACTTAGGCATTTTTTGGATTGCATCGAAGCCCTGAGTGTGGATGATATCCTCACTCGGAGTATCTTTAACTTAGGTGATTTTTGGATCGCAACTAAGCCTCAGGCGTGGATGTTGTCCTCAATCGGAGAGTTTTTAAGTTAGTCAATCTCTGGATCACATCTAAGCCCCCGAGTGTGCATGATGTCCTCACTCGGAGTATTTTTTTAACTTAGACGATTTCTGGATCGCAGCTAAGCCCCCGAGTGTGGATGGTGTCCTCACTCGAAGTAGTTTTAACTTAGACAATTTCTGGATCGCAACTAAACCCTCGAGTGTGGATGATGTCTTACTCGGAGTATTTTTAACTTAGGTAATTTCTAGATCGTAGTTGAGCTCCCGAGTGTGGATGTTGTCCTCACTTAGAGTATTTTTAAACTTAGGCGATTTCTGGATCGCAAATAACCCCCGAGTGTGGATGATGTTCTCACTTGGAATATTTTTAACTTAGACGATCTCTGGATCGTAGTTAAGCCCCACGAGTGTGGATGATGTCCTCACTTGGAGAGTTTTTAACTTTAGCAATTTTGGATCACAACTAAGCTATTCACCCACTCGCGACATGATGAAGTTTCTGAGTGTTTGAAATAACCAGAGTGAAAAAAGATATTTTTGACTAAATTCAATGAAATACAGGAACATTAAGACTTTTAGTCATCGAGATTCACTAAGAAACTATTACAATAAGGAAAATTTTATCCTAAGTAAAAAAATTGCGGAGTAGGTCCGCGTTCCAAGATCTAGGCACTTCTCAATCTTTTTCGAAATCAAAGAGCCAGTAGGCTCCATTATTCAGGACCTTTGATATCGCAAAGTTCCCTTGCCACGGGGCCACTAGCGTGTGAGGCTTCAATTGGCTCAGTCGAAGGACAAGGACACCTTCCTAAAAGGCAAGACCCCTGACCTCACTATTATGGTACCACCTCAAGTCCTACTGCTAGAGTGTTGACCTGATGAGCGTTGATACATCTCCAACGTATCAATAATTTATGAGGTATTCACACCATATTTAACCATATTTACAATACTTTTATATGGTTTTGATGCACTTTATATGATTAATTAGAACTAACCCGGACTGACACTGTTTTCAGCATAATTACGGTGGTGTTATTTTTGTGTGTAGAAAATAAAAGTTTTTAGAATCGCCCAAAACTTTTTTTCAATTTATTATGGAGCAAATAAGAAATCCAGAAGAGAAGAACCGCCGGAGGGGGCCACCTATTGGTGCCAAGCCAATAGGGCATGACTTGATGGCTTGGCCCACCCCATGGCTCCATTCCACGAGATTACAATGCTGAAAAATCCTATCAATCCCAAAACACCAAGAAATTAACATAGAACATCTGCTCCGTCGCCTCAAGCCTATGTACCGAGAAAAAAATCATCTAGATCCCTATTCTGGCACCCTACCGGAGGGGGCAATCATCATCGAAGGACATCTTCATCATCCCGGTGGTCTCCATGGCGAAGAGGGAGTAGTTCACCCTCAGGGCTGAGGGTATGTACTAGTAGCTATGTGATCTCTCTCTCTCTCTCTCTCGTGTTCTTGAGATGTCACAATCTTGATGTATCATGAGCTTTGTTAATATAGTTAGATCATATGGTGTTCTTCCCTAGCTATCTTCATGTGATGAATTGAATGTTTCCCTTTGATATTTCGTTAGTTGGATTGAATACTAGATTTGAGATCACTTGACGTATGTCTTGCATGTGTATACCTATTGTGACAATGGGGTGTTCTATTGATTCACTTGATATATGTTTTGGTATTCAACTTGCAGATTCCCGTGGTGACAATGGGGTAATCTATGCATATGGGTTGATACACGTTCTTGTCCTACTTCTTCCGATAGAAATCTTGGGGTACTTTTTGAAGTTCTTTGTGTTGAAGTGAATATGATGAAGTTGAAATTGTTTGAAACATGCTGAATAGTTAACTCACGGATAATTGTGGTGACATTGGAGTATATAGGTGACATTAGGTTTTATTGATGTGTATCATATGTCGTTATTTTAGTACGAACTCTAGGGCTGTTTGTGACACCTACAGGAATAGCTCAATAGATTGATTATCAAGGATAACCTTAACCTTTAGTGGTTTTGCTACCTACAAAAATTTCATCTTATGTTCTCTGCTACTTAGGAACTTTGGAGTGATTCTTTGTCGCATGTTGAGGGATGATCTGATGATTGTATTATGTTAGCATTATTGAGATATTACACTAGTGAAAGTATGAACCCTAGGCCTTATTCCCAAGCATTAACATATCATTTTTGCTTGCTATTTACTACTTGTTACTTTATTGTTTTTATATTTTCAGATTACAAAAATCTATATCTACTAGCCGTACTACACTTGTATCACCATCTCTTCGCCGAATTAGTGCACCTATACAATTTACCATTGTATTGGGTGTGTTCGGGACACAAGAGATTTCTTGTATTTGATTGTAGGGTTGTTTGAGAGAGACCATATTCACCCTACACCTCCCACATATTGATAAACCTTAGGTCATTCACTTGAGAGAAAAATGCTATTATCCTACAAAACTCTATGTTTGGAGGCCCAATAGAGTCTACAAGAATAAAGTTGTGTAGTACACATCAAGCACTTTGTTGGCGTCGTTGCCGGGGAGGTGAGTGCTTAAAGGTATATCTTTAGATCTTGCAATTGAATCTTTTTGTTTCTTGTTTATCACTAGTTTGGTTTATAAAAGAAAACTACAAAAAATGCAATTGATGTGGCCTCAAATTATTCGTCTTTATAATGTGTTTCGTGAAAATGATGGATCAGAAAATTGTGCCAAAGCTTTAGAAGAAGAGTTCAATAAAATGTTTACATTCAATCCTTGAATGAAGAGCCTGGTAGCAATGTTGTTCGTATGAATTCTTTGAATATTCATGATGTTAGTGATATGCAAATCCCTAAGCTTGGGATGTTATGTTTGATGAAGATGGTATTTTTTGTCCCCCAAGTTTTGATGAGCAAGTTTATTATAATGATTGCATGCCTCCTATGTATGATGAGTATGGTGATGACATGTATGCTATAATGAGTGATTATAACCATGAAACATGTCACCATGATTTTAATTTTCAATGTTTTTATTACAATCAAGTGTCACATGATGACCCACAAGTATAGGGAATCAATCGTAGTCCTTTCGATAAGTAAGAGTGGCGAACCAAACGAGGAGCAGAAGGAAATGATAAGCCGTTGTCAGCAACGTATTCTCTGCAAGTGCTATGAGTAAAAGTAGTAGATAGTTTTGTAGCAAGACAATTCATAAGAAGTAACAAGTGGCAATTGTAACAAAGCTCAGCAAGGTAGCCAAATCCTTTTTGTAGCAAAGGACAAGCCTGAAAGTACTCTTATATTAAGCAAGGGCTCCCGAGGACACATGGGAATTTCTGTCTAGTCATGTTCATCATGTTGAATTGATTCGTGTTCGCTACTTTTATAATTTGATATGTGGGTGGACCGGTGCTAAGGTATTGTTCTTACTTGAACTAACAATCTACTTATCATTAACCCCTCTTGCAATCATCTCCAACTATGAAAGAAGAATTAAGATAAATCTGACCATAGCATGAAACATATGGATTCAAATCAGCCCCTTATGAAACAACACATAAACTGTGGTTTCAGCTTCTGTGACTCTCGCAACCCATCATCTACTTGTTACTCCACAATGACTTCCCTTAGGCCCATAGCATGGTGAAGTGTCATGTAGTCAACATTCACATCAGACCACTAAGAGAAGTAACAACATACATATCGTCAAAATATCTAACGCATGCCAACTTCACAAGATTATTTGTAACAAGACTTCTCCCATCCTCAGGAACAATAGTAAGTACTCAAACATCATCAACATGTTCAAGATCAGAGGCGTTGTCGACGTACTAAAAAGTGGGGGCTCTTCGTACCCAGACTTGTGCACGGGCAACCGGTAAGTCCTCATAGGGCACTCGTCGAATCCCAAGATATGAGGGAAAGCAAGCGGCAAGCCTCTCAGGCGATGAAGCTGCCCACAAGCAGCGGTCGGCAAGATCCCAGCCTGGCAAGACACGGCTCCACCTCACCTCGGGGGTGATTGTCTACATCAGCTGAGGTGTCGGGATGGGCAGGCAGACTGGCAAAGCTGGCCCGAGCATGTGGCCCCTGCGATGGGCCTATGGCAGATTTAATGACACCCGTCCAAGGCGTGGCAGAAGAATAGGAGGTAGCTAGACGAACGGCACAGAAGGAGAGGCCATCCTTGCCGGGGAACATCGCTAGCGCGCCACCTCAGGACACATTCAATGCACCAACCCTAGTCCGTCAGCATTAGTTATTTCAAACTACCTCTCCTCACAAGCGGTATTCAAAGCCGCAGTACGCACGTACTCGTAGGTAAAGACCATCATAGCCATTTTGGTGACCCCTTTGACTATAAAAGGAGGCCCGTTGATTCCTTATAAAAGGTCGACAATCTATTCAATTGCACAAGCTGGTGCATATCCCGAGCATCCTTGTCGGGTAGTAGTGCGTCTGTATTTGGATTCATATAACTAACCAGCCATAGATAGGTTGTAGGGTTTTACACTTTCGAGCGGCCCGAACCTGTATAAACCCCTTGCGTGCAAATTGATCGACTGATACTCTTTGTGCACCTGGAACCCCCCTGCTGAACTAAAAAAGGGCCCCAAAGGTCCCACAGATCCTTGTTCTCGCACTGACAATTTATCTGTGTCATATCCGGCATATCTCGTAGTTGCAGTCCTAAGATAGGCATCTTGGATCAATGATAACATGGACACAAGATTTTATCCAGGTTTGGGCTCTCTCAAGGAGATAATACCCTTCGTCCTACTTCTCACTGTATTGATATGGGGGTAGTACAAAGTATAGGTATCTACCACGAGATTGTAGTAATGAATATGAGATTGTCTATTGACTAGCCTGGCCCCGGTTTATATAATACCAGAGGCCTAGGGGTTAGAGGAGTCTTTGTGTTGTGCGCCAAGTCTTGTGGTACCTCCCCTGTATGCGTCATGGGCTGCCCGAAGTGGCCCATTAGTGAATCATCCTGTGGGTCCTCGGCCCGACCCACTGGTCGGGAGATGACGTGGTGAGTACCCCCTAGTCCAGGACACCGTCATTAGCCCCCTGAACCGATATTCAAGTTGAGGACGCTCCTCGGTTCTTCCGAATAATTCTTCGTATTCGATCGTTGGTCTTGAAAAATTGTTCACCAATCTTCCCGTGTCAGATCCTGAGGATCGCCGAGATGAATCCGAAGAGTTTACATGTCGGGCATCCGAGGAGCCCCTTTAAGTTATCGGCCTTTATCAATGCCTTGTAATTTTTTACACCACACCTGGGTTTGAACTATTTCCTCTGCGCCGGCATCCTCTCGCGTCCAAGTTCCAACACCGAACTACATCTGAGGCATCTTTTCACAGCCTAGCTCCAACACTATTTGGCATTCATGGTATCCTCTTGCGTCCGAGCTCCAACACCGGACTGCATCCGAGGTGTTTTTTGCACCCAAGCTCCGACGATGATCGGCATCCGAGGTATCATAGATTACCTTGGGCTCTGAAAATTTGAATGAGTCCTTCTGAGCTTAAATGCCGGAATAGTCTAATATGGAAAAAACCATTCGAATATGAGCTTTATGCCGGAAAGCTTCCGAGCTCTAACACCGGACTGCATCCGAGCTCTAACGATGGTCAGCGTCCGAGGTATCATAAACTAACTTGGACCGTAAAAAATTGAAGGAATTCATTCGAGCTTAATGTTGGAAATGCTCTTTATGGAGCCAGCCACTTGCGGCCGAGCTTTATGCCGGACTGCTTTCCACGTGGTGCACCACCCAACCGTGGGCTGATTTTTTGTGGATATTTTCGAATGGTGCAATTTATTCTCTGCCGAGATATATGGCTAGTAAACCAAAAGGTGTGTTTCGGTCTAAAACCCGAGATGCACCTAAAGGATGACATAAAACCGCTAATCCCAGTAGCCCCTGAGACTCAGGTTGATTCGCAAAATTGGACCGAGGATCAACTCCTAGCCCGGCAACTTACTTGGCAACATAAAAGCGGTGTGCACAGACCTCGAGACTGTAGCATCCCAAATTTTCAATTTGGAATGTTTTACAATTATTAGTTAAGCATCTATGCATTATGATTGCAATGAATGTGGCAGTTATATTTTCATCTTCTTTATTTGACTTATTTTCAAATGGCATTTGAGTTTACTCAATTACCTCACAAAATACTGGAAAAAAAAGTATGAGAGGAGGTAACATGACACCCCAAAAGTCAAAAGAGAATAGTGCCAATTTATTTGAAAGTAAAATTTGGTTTTATTTTGGATTTTCTTTAAATAATGTTTTTATAAAGTTTTTATTTTGACTAAAGAAATGTTCACGCTTTAGGATTTATTTTTCTGATCGTTTTGGTATATAATACCTTATATTTTGCTTTCCGTCTTATTCTCACAAAATAGAGAAAACGTATTTTTTTTAAAAGGCCAGCGTTGGGCCAGCCACCTGAGCCAACCCAAGCCAGCGCTAGGGTATGCTAGCGTACGAGGCCAGGAGCTAGCGCTCACCTAAGTCGCCGCCAGCCCTAGTCAATGAGTGCTCGTGGCCATCTCTCTCCTCCCCACGATCTCTCTCCCTCTCTCTCTCACGCACCTGCAGGTGGGGCCCGACCCCATCTTCCCCAACCTCTCGCAGCACCCGCATGGGATAAGCCAGCGCTCGCAGCTCCCACAAACGCCAGCCAAAGCTCTAGGGATAGAGCTTATCCCACAGCCCCGGCCCTCCTAGCCGCGCCTATAAGTTGCCCTCGATGCCCTCTTTCCATTCAGCCAAGCCGCATCACTTCTCGCTGCTCGGAGCCGTCGCCCCATCCGTTTGTATTTCGCCAGAGCCGGAGCTTTCCAACAAAGTTTTCGACGCCGGTGAACCCCCATGGCCCATTTTTTTCATGAAATCGAATCCCCTTAGTCTCCAGCACCTCCTTGACATTTTTTGTGTGCCCCTAGGTTCGCCGGAACCGCCGCCCCGATGACATGCGTCGCCGGAGTTCACCGGAGCTCCGCCCTCGCTCCACTCCCTCTGGTCATCACCGTCGTCCGCCATCACCACCGTTCGGCAGGCCTCGACGAGCCGCAGCTCCCCGCCTACCTCGCCCGCGCCAGAGCTCGCCGGAGCCGCTGCCCCGTCGTCGCCTAGTTCCTGCCTGACGTCGTGCTCCTCTCTGTAAGCGCTCGCCTCGCTCGTTTAGTTAGATTAGAGTAGGGTTTTTTTAGATTTGAACCTATAGATTAGCTTAGTTTTTTTATTAGACCGAAGAGGTATGCAGTTAACCGCGTTTTAATATAAACCGTGCGGTTTATTCAAACCGAACGTCGGTTTTTTCTTTTTAGTCTAGCTAACCGGAGGATTTTACTTATGTTGCGAATGTTCACCGCGTAGCCGCCGCGGCGAATGCAGCCATACAACCAGAGCCATCCACTTCGTGCTCTAGCCGTGAACATTCACAATTTAGTATTTTCAGAAACGTTCCTATAGCAGTTTTTTTCCAGAATTGATTCAAAACTTCAAACGGCCTTAACTTTTTAACCGTAGATCGAAACGAGATGAACCAATGGCTAAATTTTCGTCTCGAATAGCCCTAACCAAAAATCCTTTTCCATGAAATTTTGCCATTATATATTATACAAAATTATTTTCTATTCATCATAATTTTTCTAGGAACACTAGTGCACGTCACGAATTTTGAACATTATTTATACTTTGAAAATTTTCATGTTAATGACTTGTGTTGGATTTTATTTGGCTTTTGCAAATATTTTGTTGCATGTTTTCTTTGAATGGTATGAATGCTTGTTTATGTGTGTTTATTTACTTTGCGATAGATTGTCCGGAGTGCGAAGCACAGGACTACCATTCCCAGGAACTTCACTCCCAGCACGAAGGCAAGTTGCATTTTGATCATATCAGTTTTTACCTATGTTTTATTTTTGCACATAGTCCTTTGATGTAGGAGTGCATGGTAGGAGTTTATACTTGTTGGGTTTACTACCACCCAGTAGTTCATTTGAGGTAGGTCTGAACCGTACCAACTTTATCGCCACCGTGTTACGTTACAATGCCTCGCCAAAGTAGACGTGGATTGGGGAGTGTTATCACCTTGAGATGGGAGTGACAAAGTAGTAACTAGGACCAACTCTAATGAACTACCTGGGTGGAAATTGGTTGGTATGGTGGCGAAGTACAGTGGGAGCATTCATGGGAATCCATGGGAGTGCACACTAGTGGTCCGTCCACCCAGGCTCAAAGGGATCAATCGTAATTTCATGTCTAGAAGCTTCCATGTGCAGCCGCAAGCCAATATGGGCTCTGGTTTAGTTGAGTAGATGGTGTGACTTCTTCTGGGATAGGCTAGCAGATGTAGATGATGTAGGTGTACTGGCCTATCCGTGGGTTAGGGGAAATGCTTTCGAAAGACTATGTCTCGATCTTCCGATCAAGGATGTGGTCGAGTCTTGTGGGAAAAGTGCACATCCTCTATAGAGTTAAAATCTAATCGATTAGCCGTGCCCCGGTCAAGGACAACTTGAGCTTTTAGTAGTGGAAATATAGGGAGATCTCATCACTCTTAACTAATCAACTGGGTACAAATTTTGGAATGATTGAGATGGGCATCATCTCAAACTTATGATATTTGTAGAAGTAGAGCAATTATTTTTGATAGGGAAAAACTAGCTTTATGCAAAATTAAACTTAGAGCTTTCCACCAGCCAAATTGCATGTACTATGTAGGCTCATTACACTTTATGATGTGACTTGCCAGTACATTCCATGTACTGACCTACACGGCTGCAACTTATCATGTTGTAGATTTATCCGATGACGAATAAGGTGCGATAGGTCGTTGTTCTGCACTTAGCTTGCTCGTGAAGTTGATGGACTCGTTACACTTTTTGCTTCCGCATTACTTTGCTTAATTTGGCCTTAGGCCACATTAATGTAATAAATACTCTTTGAGGATTCTTGATGTAATAAATGTGTGATTGAACTCTGTTGTAAATCCTCAAGTACTGTGTGTGTCAGCATACCGATCCAGGGATGACACTTATATTTTCATTATAATTGAAATGAATGTGGCAGTTATATTTTCATCTTCTTTATTTGACTTCTTTTCAATTGGCATTTGAGTTTACTCAATTACCTCACAAAATAGTTTGAAAAAAAGTATGAGAGGAGGTAACATGACACCCCAAAAGTCACAAGAAAATAGTGCCAATTTATCTGAAAGTCAAATTTGGTTTTATTTTGGATTTTCTTTAAATAATGTTTTTATAAAGTTTTTATTTAGACTCTAAAGAAATGTTCACGCTTTAGGATTTATTTTTCTGACCATTTTGGTATATAATACCTTATATTTTGTTTTCCGCCTTATTCTCCCAAAATAGAGAAAACGTATTTTTCAAAAAAAAGGCGAGCGTTGGGCCAACCACCCGAGCCAACCCAAGCCAGCACTAGGGTATGCTAGCGTACGAGGCCAGGAGCTAGCGCTCACCTGAGCCGCCGCCAGCCCTGGTCAATGTGCGCTTGTGGACATCTCTCTCCTCCCCACGATCTCTCTCCCTCTCTCTCACGCACCTGCAGGTGGGGCCCGACCCCATCTTCCCCAACCTCCCGCAGCACCCGCACGGGATAAGCCAGCGCTCGCAGCTCCCGCAATCGCTAGCCGAAGCTCAGGAATAGAGCTTATCCCGCAGCCACGACCCTCCTAGCCGCGCCTATAAGTAGCCCTCGATGCCCTCTTTCCATTCAGCCAAGCCGCACCACCTCTCGCCGCTCGTAGCCGTCGCCCCGTCCGTTTGCATTTTGCCAGAGCCGGGGCTTTCCGACGAAGTTTCTAACGCCGGTGAACCCCTATGGCCCCTTTTTCTTCATGAAATCGGATCCCCTTAGTCTCTAGCACCTCCCTGACATTTTTTGTGCCCCTAGGTTCGCCGGAGCCGCCGCCCCGACGACCTGCGTCACCGGAGTTCACCGGAGCTCCGCCCTCGCTCCACTCCCTCTTGTCATCGCCACCGTCCGCCGTCACCATCGTTCGGCAGCCCTCGCCGAGCCGCACCTCCCCGCCTACCTCGCCCGCGCCAGAGCTCGCCGGAGCCGCTGCCCCGTCGTCGCCTAGTTCCTACCCGACGTCGTGCTCCTCTCTGTAAGCGCTCGCCTCGCTCGTTTAGTTAGATAAGAGTAGGGTTTTTTAGATTTGAAAATGTAGATTAGATTAGTTTTTTCATTAGACCAAAGAGGTATGCGGTTAACCGCGTTTTAATATAAACCATGCGGTTTATTAAAACCAAACGTCAGTTTTTTTCTTTTTAGTCTAGCTAACCGGAGGATTTTACTTATTTCACGAATGTTCACCGCATAGCTGCTGCGGCGAACGCAGCCAGCCAACCAGAGCCATCCACTTCGCGCACTAGCCACAAATGTTCACAATTTAGTATTTTCAGAAACGTTCTTGTAGCAGTTTTTTTCAGAATTGTTTCAAAACTTCAAACGGCCTTAACTTTTTAGCCGTAGATCGAAACGAGATGAAACCAACGGCTAAATTTTTGTCTCAAATAGCACTAACCAGAAAACCCATAGTTGCAGATGTTTGCTAGGTCAAATTTGAAATTATGTCAGATTTGAATTTAAATTTCATTAGGCCATATCTTTCAAATGGTATACCCATTTGAAGTGATTCTTTTTGCACCATGTCACACAAACTAAATCCTTGGCCATGAAATTTTGCCACTATATATTCTACGCAATTATTTTTTGTTCATCACAATTTTTCTAGAATGCCTTGTAGGAACACTAGTGCACGTCACGAATTTTGAACATTATTTATACTTTGAAAATTTTCATGTTAATGACTTGTGTTGGATTTTATTTGGCTTTTGCAAATATTTTGTTGCATGTTTTCTTTGAATGGTATGAATGCTTGTTTATGTGTGTTTATTTACTTTGCGATGATTGTCCGGAGTGCGAAGCACAGGACTACCATTCCCAGGAACTTCACTCCCAGCACGAAGGCAAGTTGCATTTTGATCATATCAGTTTTTACCTATGTTTTATTTTTGCACATAGTCCTTTGATGTAGGAGTGCATGGTAGGAGTTTATACTTGTTGGGTTTACTATCACCCAGTAGTTCATTTGAGGTAGGTCTGAACCGTACCAACTTTATCGCCACCGTGTTATGTTACAATGCCTCGCCAAAGTAGACGTGGATTGGGGAGTGTTATCACCTTGAGATGGGAGTGACAAAGTAGTAACTAGGACCAACTCTAATGAACTACCTGGGTGGAAATTGGTTGGTATGGTGGCGAAGTACAGTGGGAGCATTCATGGGAATCCATGGGAGTGCACACTAGTTGTTCGTCCACCCAGGCTCAAAGGGATCAATCGTAATTTCATGTCTAGAAGCTTATGTGTTCAGCCGCAAGCCAATATGGGCTCTAGCTTAGTTGAGTAGATGGTGTGACCTCTTCCAGCATAGGCTAGCAGATGTAGATGATGTAGGTGTACCGGCCTATCCGTGGGTTAGGGGAAATGCTTTCGAAAGACTATGTCTCGATCTTCCGATCAAGGATGTGGTCGAGTCTTGTGGGAAAAGTGTACAACCTCTGCAGAGTTAAAATCTAATCGATTAGCCGTGCCCCCGGTCATGGACAACTTGAGCTTTTAGTAGTGGAAATATAGGGAGATCTCATCACTCTTAACTAATCAACTGGGTACAAAATTTTGAAATGATTGAGATGGGCATCATCTCAAACTTATGATATTTGTAGAAGTAGAGCAATTATTTTTGATAGGGAAAAACTAGCTTTATGCAAAACTAAACTTAGAGCTTTCCACCAGCCAAAATTACATGTACTGACCTACACGGCTGCAACTTATCATGTTGCACATTTATCCAACGACGAATAAGGTGCGATAGGTCATTGTTCTACACTCAGCTTGCTCGTGGAGTTGATGGACTCGTTACACTTTTTGCTTCCGCATTACTTTGCTTTATTTGGCCTTAGGCCACATTAATGTAATAAATACCCTTTGAGGATTCTCGATGTAATAAATGTGTGATTGAACTCTATTGTAAATCCTCAAGTATTGTGTGTGTCAGCATACCGATCCAACGATTACACTTAAGCATAGAGACTCTGATTTCTTGAGATCGGCTCGCTACAGAGACTCAGGTTGGGTGTGGCCGACCAACCAAAGGATCATAATCTCCTCGGAAACTGTATTTGCACTGAAATTTTATGCATTGAATTGTCAATGCAATAGCCCTTGAGACTTGGGTTGGGCAATATGGCAGACCCTTGGGTCGTATCTCCTTGGGAACTAGTGAAAGCACAACATGCTCCCTTGGTGGTTTTGATAATTCATGACAACATACATTGTCTCTTGGACTAATACTTTTATCTAGTTTGTTTCAGATAATAGTCCATGAAGAGTTGGTTTGGCAAAGAGATTGTGGAATACCCCAAGATGCAAGGAAATAGGTTAGCAAAGCTTCAAGCAAGAGATCTCTACATTTTATATTTGTGAGAAATCACTTTGAGTCCATAGGAAAGCCAATATTATTAAAAGGGGGTAAGGTTTTGTTGGTGAACAAAATGCTCATACGTGCACAAGTGATAGTCACCAAAGACACCCACAAACTCTCCCACCAAAGTCTATCCAAAACTAACACTCCAAATCGGTGAAACCAACATTCTACATTCGGTGCCACCAATTCCAAACCGTAGACAGACTCAGCCAAACCCTAGCTTTTTGGTACAACCGATACTTCGTACCGGTGCTACCAAGTTCAGCCTGCCAACTTTCTATTACGCAAGTTCACAATTTCGGTCCCTCCGAGATTTTTGAATCACCGTGATTGAGCATTCTGACCATTGGTCACCTTATCGGTGCAACCGATATTCATATATCGATCTCACCGAGATTCAAAAGTTGCCACCTTTTGGTCACTTCGATACCACCGAGATTAGAACATCGGTGTCACCGAGTCTGACTTATTGTGTGTAACGGTTGGATTTTTGGGGATGCCTATATATACCCCTCCACCACCACCTACTCTAAATATAAGCACTCAGAACCATTCCGTATCTATCCTATCAGTTTTCTAAGAGAGAACCACCAACCCTTGTGTTGAGGTCAAGATCTTCCACTCCAATCATATGGATCTTGATTTCTAGCCTCCCCAAGTTGCTTTCCACCCAATAAATCTCTTCTACCAAGCCAATTATATTAGAGGGTGATTGTGTGTTGATGAGTCTATCATCTTTAAGCACAAGAGCAAGGAGTTCATCGACATTATCGAGCCTATTATATTTGGAGGGTGGTGCCTCCTAGATTGGTTAGGTGTTGCTTTGGAGCCTCCTACTTCATGTTGTGGAGTGAACCAAGAAGTTTGTAAGGGCAAGGAGATCTCCTACTTTGTGAAGATCTACACCGGGTAAGGCTATTCCTCCATGGACGTAGGTCATCATGGCATAGTCAAGGTTGCTTCTTCGTGGAACCCTCCGTGGGTAGAGCCCTCCGTGGACTCTCATGATCGTCACCCTCTATGGGTTGAAGACTCCATGAACGTGGACGTACGATAGCACTACCTATCGGAACCATGGAAAAAAATTCTTGCGACTCGAATTGCATTTGATCTCCATATCTCAACTCTTTACTTCATGTGCAATATCTTTACTTTCCGCTGCCATATTTGTTGGTATGCATGTGTAGGGTATATAGACTTGCTAGTCTTCCGAAAACTGTTAAATCTCCCAACAAATTAACTTGGGAAAAGGATAGGTTTTAATTTGCTGCGAGTAGTCTATTCACCCCCCCCTCTAGACACTCTTCTAATGATCCCTCAATTGGTATCAGAGCATTGGTCTCCATTGCTTCGGTTTAATCACCGAGGAGGAAGATGGATGTGTCTAGTATAGAGAGTTTGTATTGTAGAGTGCCCATTATTTATGGAGAGTACTATAGTCAATGGAAGAATGCCATGATTGATCTATTTGATAAATTCCATTTGAGAAAATATATTGAAAACCCCTATGTGCCCCCTATTGATGAATTGCATCCCACACACGAAGAGGAAATTAACATGCTTGGTAACCTAAAACTGTCAATCTTATTGTTAGAGGTCTACCAAGATTCGTGCTTTCTCAGTTGAAGAACTTTGCATGTGCCTTCACCTTGTGAACTGATTTGGAGAAACTATATCCAAATATCTCATTAGGAAATCTTGATGAAATTCTTTATAAAAGTGTTGCTTTTCACAGAATGAAGCCTAGTGATCCAAACTTTGATAAATGCCTATTTGAGCTTCGTGATCTTATGCATGCTAAAGGAGATGTCACCACTATAAACAACATTATTTTTGAAGCCATTCACATTCATAAATTTGAACATTGTCATGATCACAATTGTAACAAATCTCTTGTTCTTTATGACGAGGATTTCCCACTTGATGATGACAATGTGGAACATGACTTCCTTGGAGAAGATGAGTTGTTCGACATCGAGCATGAAAAGATCATGAGGAATCTAAGTCTAATGGCAAACTTTAAGGATTTTATGTCCGGAGGAAAAGAGTGTATTCGCGACAGTGGATGTACGGATCATATGACTGGTGATAAAGGCATGTTCCAAGATATCATGCCTAATCAAGGTCCTCAAAGGTACGTGATCTTTGGAGACAACCCTAAGGCTAAGGTACCTGGCCTTGGTAAGGTGGCCATACCACATGATAGCTCAATTCAAAATGTGATGCTTGTTGAATCCCTTGGCTACAATCTCCTTTCTGTATCTAGACTAGCAAACTTTGGTTTCAATGTGCTATTTACTAAAGTAGATTGCCAAGTGTTTCGATTTGATAATCATAAAATTGTCTTCATCGGTATTCGTAGAGGTGATCTATACATTGTTGATTTCACTAAAAAGGCCCAACCTCGTACTTTTTAAATTGCAAAATCTTCTAATGGTTGGCTATGGCATAGAAGGCTTGGACATGTAGGCATGCGCAATCTAGATAAGCTAATCAAGGGCGATCACATTCTTGGTGTTAAAGATGTTATCTTTGACAAAGATAGAATTTGTAGTGCTTGTCAATCTGGAAAGCAAGTAGGATGAAGTCATCCCATTAAGAATATCATGACTACTAGGAGACCACTCGAGTTACTTCACATGGATCTTCTCGGTCCCAATGCTTACAAGAGTCTCGGTGGAAATTCCTATGGTCTAGATATAGTTGATGATTTTTCTAGATTTACATCGGTATTCTTTCTTGATGATAAGTCACAAGTTCAAAAGATCTTCAAAAACTTCGTTCGCAAAGCAAAAAATCAGTTTGAAGTGAAGATCAAGAAGGTTCAAAGCGATAACGGTTGAGAGTTCAAGAACACCCATGTGGATACCTTTCTTGACGAAGAAGGTGTCTCACATGAGTTCTCGGCTATGTACACGCCTCAACAAAATGGAGTTGTTGAGAGGAAGAACTGGATGCTTATTGAGATGGCTAGAACGATGCTTGACGAATACAAGACGCCAAGACACTTTTGGGCAGGAAGCGTGGAAACAACATGTCATGCCACAAACCAACTTTTCTTGCACATGCTTCTCGGTAAAATGGGATGCGAGCTACTCACCGGTAACAAACCCCAAGTTGTATACTTTCGGGTATTCGGCTCCAAGTGCTACATTCTTGACAAGCATAGTCGTACTAAATTTGCTCCTAAATCTCATGAAGGATTCATACTTGGTTATAGATCGAACTCTCCCACTTACCGTGTCTATAACAACTTCACTTGAAAAGTTGAAGAGACGGTAGATGTGAAGTTTGATGAATCTAATGGTTCGCAAGTCGAACAATTGCCAAATGATGTAGGTGATAAGGACCCTTCGGAAGCTATCCTGGATTTACTCATAGGCAAGATTCGTCCCATGAAGGTGAACGAAAGTACTTCATCAACTCAAGTGGAAGCCCCTACTTCACGACAAGGTGAACCACAACAAGACATGGAGGCATCCACAAGCGATACACGACAAGATGATGAAGAGGAAGAGGTTCATCATGAAGATCTACTGCAACCTCCTTCACCACCACCTCAAAGAGATGATCACATTGACAACAACAAAGACGAAGGAGATGATGATGAAGAAGAAACTCCACCATCCAACAATCAGAAGTTGACCTGAGTTTGAGCACAAGTGACTAAGAACCATCCCCTAAACAAAATCTATGGGGACATCCAAACCGGGAGAATCACTCGCTCTAAAACTCGTCTAGCTAACTTTTGTGAGCATTTTTCTTTCATATCTACAATTGAGCCTTTGAACGTAGAACACGCTCTTGAAGACGCGGATTGGGTGAATGCTATGCATGAAGAACTTCAAAACTTCGAAAGGAATAAACTGTGGACACTCATTTAGAAGCCCCAGGATGAGAACAACATCATCAGAACCAAATGGGTGTTTCGGAACAAGCAAGACAAAGATGGTCAAGTCATACGCAACAAGGCACGTCTCGTGGCCCAAGGATTTACACAAGTTGAAGGTATGGACTACGGTGAGACTTATGCCCCCGTTGCTAGCTATTCGAATTCTTCTTGCCTATGCTAATCACCATGATATCACACTTTATCAAATGGACATTAAAAGTGCATTTTTAAATGGTGAAATTGAAGAAGAGGTTTATGTTAAGCAACCACCTGGTTTTGTGAATCCTAAGAAACCTAATCATGTTTACAAGCTTCGTAGAGCCCTTTATGGTCTTAAGCAAGCCCCTCGTGCTTGGTACAAATGCTTAACAAAGTTTCTCATTGAAAAAGGTTTTGAAATTGGTAAAATCGATGCAACCTTGTTCACTAAGAGAGTTAATGGGGAATTATTTGTGTGCCAAATCTATGTGGATGATATTATCTTTGGCTCCACTAACCCTCAATTTAGTGAAAGATTTGGAAGTTTGATATCCGAAAAGTATGAGATGTCCATGATGTGTGAGCTAAAATTCTTTCTTGGATTGCAAATCAAGCAAACAAGATAAGGAACTTTCATCTCTCAAACTAAGTATACCAAGGACTTGATCAAGAAGTTCAACATGCAAGAATGCAAAGGTATGAAAACTCCCATGCCAACTATTGGACATGTTGATCTTACCAAGGAAGATGAACCGGTAGATCAAAAAGTTTATCGATCTATGATTGGTTCATTGCTATATCTATGTGCATCTCGTCCGATATTATGCTTAGTGTTTGCATGTGTGCTAGATATCAAGCTACACCTAAGGAGTGTCATCTTTTGTTCGTGAAACATATTGTGAGATACTTGATACAAACACCAAACGTTGGCATTTGGTATCCCAAGGGGTCTTCTTTTAACCTTGTTGGCTATTCCGATTCGGACTATGTCGGTGAAAAGGAGATTATGCTTAAGGATTATGTAATCCATGTTAAAAATGTTCCATTACTTTGTGACAAAGAAAGTGCTATTAAGATTGGTGATAATCATGTGCAACATTCTCGAACTAAGCATATTCAAGTTCGACATTATTTCATTCATGATCATGTTGCCAAAGGAGATATTAATCTTAAGAATATTCGCACTAACAAGCAATTGGCCAATATCTTTACTAAGCCACTTGATGAGAAAAATATTTGTCACTTGAGGAGTGAGTTGAACATCATTGATGCTTCAAACTTGAGCTAGACTCACTCGGATTCTTGCATGGGCATGAGCCTCCTTGATACTTCCATGATATTGCTAATGTGTGATCTTATGCCATGGAATTCTATGCTCGCTTTTATTGCATCTAACCGTTTGTAGGTACTTGGAAGAACTTCAATCCACGAGATTGCAACCAACTCCAATTATAAGCAATCTCGTCTTGACCAAGTATCCAGAACCCCTCTTAATGATGGAAGGAAGAAGACAACAAAAACATATCCTTGACATATACTTGATCACTAATGCAAAATCTGAGTTGGTATCATGTCAAATGGATACACCTATTGTTCTTCCTTGCATGAATAGCCCTTGTAGGTAACAAGTGCACTAGAACAAGAAGGATTTATCCCAACTCTAAATGTTCTTCATCAACCTTGAGCATCCTCAACAAGTTCACCTATGAGCGACATCATCAACATCACTCAAAGTTATGCTCTCGTATCCTTGAAAAGGCTTTACTCCAAGTCATGAGCTAAAGCAACTCAAGTGATATGAAGACATTAAAATGCTTAATCGAAAAATGGTAACCCCATTTTGAGCTTAATGAAGAGTACGACCTATGAGCAAGTATTCTTGCTTGGCTCCTAAGTCAATATACTCTAATATAGGTGACCTAGTCACCGCCCATCACTAGTTAAGAATCTTGTGTGGTTTGTTGTCTATTTGCATTGTCTCTAAGTAACCACTCAAATCTTTTCCAGATGATGCCCTTCACTTTTCTTTGGTAAATATTTTCTTTTGACTCTTTGAAAACAGAAGCTTGGTCTCTTATTCTTTTCCTTCTATTTTAGCCTCAGAGCTGCCGACTCAGATATCTCGGTTCTACCGAAATTGCAGACAAGCTGCACTACAAAATCTCGGTAGCACCAATCTATATGCATCGGAGTCACCGATTTTTTTTCTTATCTTATCTGTCCTTCTTCTGTTACTTCGATGATCCCTCTTAAAAAATTTAGGGGGAGAATAACAAGCAAAACTTAGGGGGAGAAATTCTATATTCAAGGATCCCTAGCTCAAAGAAGGAGAAGACTAATATTTGCGAGGGAGAGAAGTTACATTCAATGATTTCCTCAGTTCTTTTCTATGAACCTTACTTTCAATTACCCTTGTTCTCAAGAATCCCTTCCTTGTCAATCAACCCTGTACCTACTCCTAAATTTCTCCTTTTTGGAAATTAATTCCAAAGGGGGAGAATACCAAAGCTTCATGCTAAAGGGAGAGCTACATGCTTATGCAAAGGGGGAGATATGATTTAGGGGGAGAGGAGGATATCAAAAGTTCACACTTATATAAACAAGGGGAGAACACCAAAGTAAGGGGGAGGAAACTATAAGCTCAATAATATTCTTGCTTATTTTATTTGACTGTTCACTTTAGACTTTTCTCACCCTATCCAATCCCAATATCTACATGCTGAGATTCAAAGGGAGAGGTTCAACTACTACTTTCATATCTAAGGGGAGAAAGCTCTAAAGAATTACTGCCAAAGGGGGAGACATATCAATTCCTGAGGAATACTATCTTCTATATGTTCTCCATAACTTGGTATCTGTGAGTTCTATTGCTTTGTATTAGTAGAATATTCTTGTGTTTCCTAACATTGTTTTCTCAAGTGTATTTCTATTGCTAAAACGCTCAAGAGCTCAAGGTAAGTGTGTGCATCATATCCTTGGTCAAGATGATCTCTTGCTTCTTGCACATATTGTTTGCAAGAGTGAATTCTTGAATAAGGATACGCCTCATTCATATACATTTGATGCATATAGACAAGATACACATGACTTCTTATATCCCTTCATCCATATGTGTGTCCATGCATTCCAAAGCAACTATCCTTTAAAGGACTGTACACATTTAGGGGGAGCAAGTCTAAGCCATGTGTCTCTCAAAGTCTTCATTATATCCACGCATATCTTTATTTGAAGCTTTGATTGTATGTTGTCATCAATTACTAAAAAGGGGGAGATTGAAAGCACAACATGCTCCCTTGGTGGTTTTGATAATTCATGACAACATACATTGTCTCTTGGACTACTACTTTTATCTAGTGTGTTTCAGATAATAGTCCATGGAGAGTTGGTGTGGAAAAGATATTGTGGAATACCCCAAGTTGCAAGGAAATAGGTTGGCAAAGCTTCAAGCAAGAGGACTCTACATTTTATAGTTGTGATAAATCACTTTGAGTCCATAGGAAAGCCAATACTATTAAAAGGGGGTAAGGTTTTGTTGGTGAACAAAATGCTCATACGTGCACAAGTGATAGTCACCAAAGACACCCACAAACTCTCCCACCAAAGTCTGTCCAAAGACAAACACTCCAAGTCGGTGCAACCAACATTGTACATTCGGTGCCACCGATTCCAAACCCTAGACAGACTCAGCCAAACCCTAGCTTTTCGGTACAGTCGATACTCTATACCGGTGCCATCGAGTTCAGGCTGCCAACATTCTGTTACGCAAGTTCATAGTTTCGGCCCCTCCGAGATTGTTGAGTCGACATCACCGAGATTGAGCATTCTGACCGTTGGTCACCATATCGATGCAACCAAGATTCCTATATTGGTCTCACCGAGATTCAAAAGTTGCCACCTTTTGGTCACTTCGGTACCACCAAGATTAACACATCAGTGTCACCGAGTCTGACTTATTGTGTGTAATGGTTGGATTTTTGGGGATGCCTATATATACCCCTCCACCACCACATACTCGAGGACGCCCATCGAAATTTGACAGATCCGGTGTGTAGTCTTCGGCATGACCGAGGTCACAGCCCCCAAGCCCGCACCAAGGTGACCGAATGTGGAGTTGGGCACTTCGAAGTAATGTCACGACTTGGCCGATGTGGCGATAAAAAGCCCCTGGTCCATCCAAGGTGGTGGAGTAGGTCGGCAAGGTGACGCCGGGGTGACCGCGTGACGGCAGTCGAAGAAGATTTCCTGCACTCATAAAATAGTGCAAGCCAAAAGTAATAACAAAGAAAGATAATAATATATTAAAAAAAATTCTTCTACTTAGTTAATTTAAGTGAAGCAAATAAGTAAAGGAAATATGGCCTGGGCGTCGAGGTGCCTGAACAAAGAGTTCGGCTTGACGAAGTGGTGATGCTGCACGGCGAGATGAAGCCCTCGGCCCAGTTAACATGGCGAACCTGTGATCGGAGGACGCCGAAGTCTCATGTAGGTCCGCTGGTGATGCTGAAGTCTCATGCCAGCCAAGGTGTTGAAGGAGGTCGGCTAGTGACGCTGAAGTCCCTGGAGCAGGTTGATGAAGGGATGCCAAAGTCTCACGCTAGCCGAGGTGTCGAAGCTGGTTGGCTGGTGACGCCGAAGTCTCCGGAGTGGGTTGATGAGGAGATGACGAAGCCCCCAGTCTAGCCGAGGTAATAGAGAAGATCGGTAAGGTGATGCTAGAGCCCCATGCCAGCCGACATGTCAAAGCAGGTCAGCGTGGTGGACGTCAGCTTGAAAAAGTAACGGCGCGGTGATGCCGACGCAGGTCGGAATTTGTGACGAGGTCGATGCTAACTTGATGAAGCAACGGAGCACTCGACGTGTACAAACCGCGGATAATGATGTTCGCTTGATGATTATTTGGCCCTCGCGATGCCGAACTCTTGGTTGGATGACTGAGATGATGAGAAAATTTCCGTCAGAAAGCACGTCGGACAACCCGTTCATGAAAAATATGAACTCGTCTCGGATGCGTTTTCGCGCAGAAAATAGATCCCAAATTCGTTGTACTAATCGGATGTTTCCTGGAGTTTGGATGGTCGGATCGAGCTGAACTTTTGAGGGGTGATCAGTATAGGAATTCCGTTGCTGATGAACAAGGGGATTTGCAAACGGACATCCCAGCTAGACGTTGGACTCCTTGCCCTAAACTCTTCCAGATTCAACAGGGCTTCGGTAGATTGTAGATCGCCGGATATTCCTCCACCGGAAGACGACGAAATTTTGCAGGGTTGTTCTAGACTCAATTACGCACAATTCCACCAAAGCAATCGTCAAAATGACACTCGAGGAGGCAGGGATGACGAACACGAATCCGCTGTTCACAAAAACTGCATGATCGCGCGGGGGCAATGTGGATGTTGAGCCCCCGAGCACCATGGAGGATTCTTCCATGATCTTGGTTGAGATTGGAGTTGATGTTGATGAAGACATCCGTCCAATCTATATGATCCAACATGGAGCGCAGTCCTCGGCATAGCCGGGGTGACCAGTCAAGCCAGCGACGAAGATGTCGACGTTGACGATGTAGCTCAGTTCCGACGCATAGATCGCGATGGAGCCGATCTGAATTCCCATCACACCACGGCGACTACCCAGCAGGCTCTCGATGAAAGCACCAATATCGGTGTCAAATCTGCCATATCTCTTTGTAGGGCTCCAAAGCTAGGCGTCTTGGATCGATGGTAACATGGACACAGGATTTTACCCAGGTTCGGACACTCTCAAGGAGATAATACCCTACGTCCTACTTCTCATTGTATTGATATGGGGATAATACAAGGAACAGGTATCTACCACAAGATTGTAGTTATGAATATGAGATTTCTATTGACTAGCCTGGCCCCGGTTTATATAATACCAGAGGCCTAGGGTTTAGAGGATTCTTTGTCTTGTGCGCCAAGTCTTGTGGAATCTCCCTTGTATGCGTCATGGGCTGCCCGAAGTGGCCCATTAGTGAATCATCATTGGGGTCATCGGCCCGACCCACTAGTCGAGAGATGACGTGGTGAGTACCCCTAGTCTAGGACACTGTCATAGGTGTAATAATAACAATTAAGGATGTGAACATAATCTCTTCCACCAAGTAATCCAACAAGCATCAATTACGAGATGTAATCAACACAACTAGTAACCCACATGTACCAATCTGAGGTTTTTGGAAAAAGATTGAATACGATGAACTAGGGTTGGAGATGAGATGGTGCTGGTGAATATGTTGATGAAGATTGGTCCTCTCACAAAGGAGGAAGTACTGGTGATGACGATGGCTTTAATCTCCCCCTCCCGGAGAGGGATTTCCCCGACAAAATCTGACTGTCGGACGGCAAAAGGGCCTTTGCCCAGGTTTCCGCCTCGAAATGGTGGCGCTTCATCCCGAAAGGTTGGTTATGATTTTTTGTAGGATAAAACACAACATATAGGATAAGAGGGGCGTCGGAGGGACAATAGGGGGCCCAAACCCAACAGGGCACACCCCTAGGGGGTGCCCTATTGGCTTGTGCCCTGCTCGCATCCCCCCTCCGGTATAATTTTGCTCAGGAAATTCTTAAATAATCCAAAAATATTCTTCGTGAAGTTTTAGGTCATTCTGAGTTTGGTGATTTTTCTTCCATTTTCTCGGTTTTCCTGTCCGGAATTCAAGTTTCAGATATTTCCCTCCTTGTGGTGTCCCTTGCACATTCAAAGAGGAAATACATAAGAATTGTGTAATAATGCGGGATAATGGGCAAAAATAAAGTAAATAGTAGTAAGAATTCATGATGCAAAATGGACGTATCAACTCCCCAAGCATAGACCTCGCTTGTCCTCAAGCAAAAGCCGAAGTCTAAACTAATGACCACATAATTTGAGAGAGAGGTGTCGATAAAAATAGAATACAGACATGAGAGCATCATGAATATCATCATAGCAGCAAGTTGTTTGTCACACAACCTCTCATAAACAAGTAACAATCTATTCACAACTGAACAAACATGAAGCTGAAAGCACATTTGCTCCCTTGCTGGTTTTGGTAATTAATAACAACATATATCTCATTGAACTAACATTTCCACTAAGCATATTTTAGGAAAATTTCAATGATGGGTTGGCAAAAGGATTGTGGAGAAACCCCTAGATGCAAGGAATTGGATTGGCAAAGCTTCAAGTAAGCGGACTCTACATTTTACTATGTGAGAAATCAATTTGAGTCCATCAGAAAGCCAATACTATTAAAAGGGGGAAATGTACTTTAGGTGAACAAAATGCTCCACATGCACAAGTGATAGTCACCAAAAACATCCACAAACTCTTCCAAAAAATTCTGTCTAAGCCATTCATAAAAATTGGTGAAGCTAACAATTTCCACTCAGTCCCACCGATTCCCAAACTCAGACAGAGCCCTGCCAAACCCTAGCACATCGGTGCAACCGATCACACTTCGGTGCCGTCGAGTTTAGTTTGCCAACTTTTTGTTACCTCAATTCACAAAATTGGAAGCTCCGAGTTTTTTTGGATCTTCATCACCGAGATTTGGATTCTGACCGTTGGACACCTAATCAGTACCGCCGATATTTCTAGATCGGTCTCACCAAGATTCAAAAGTTTCTACCTATGGAGAAACTTAGTACCATTGAGATTCACACATCGGTGTCACCGAGTTGGTTAATTTAGGTGTAACGGTTGGATTTTTGGAGATTCCTATATATACCCCTCCACCACCACTCACTCGAAAGAGAAGCACTCATAACAGATCCCCACTTATCCCATCAGATTTTTTGAGAGAGAGCCACCTACTCATGTGTTGAGATCATGCCATTCCACTCCAACCATATGAATCTTGATCTCCAGCCTCCCCAAGTTTCTTTCCACCAATCAATCTCTTCTACCAAAGGCAAATTTGTGAGAGAGTGATTGACTGTTGAGGAGTCTATCCGGACGCACGTCTTCATAGGCTTTACTCATGGTATGGATGTGGAACCTTCCGGGTCATAGGAAACTCTCGTCTATTCAGAAGACGAATCTTCGAGCGGAGAGACGGAGTCAATTTACCAGCTCCGCAACGGCAGGCTTGGGGGCTATGATGAGCTTTTCCCTGAGTCGGATCATTCTAAGTCGGACGCTCTTGGGCCGCCGGCTCACGCTGACTTGTTCATGGCGGGGTCAGCCCCAGGCACGAACAGTACAGTCGCGGGAGCGGCAACCTCAGGCGCTGACCCGCCACCATCGGCTCAAGTTCTTCTGGATTTGATGAATGAGCTCGCGGCCCTGATGGCCACTGAAGTTACACCAGATAATCAGGCTGCACGGAACTTAGAGATTTTGAGACTCAAGGACCGGATGGCGGAGGAGCAGCAGAGGATAGCTAAGCTGAAAGTCCAGATGGAGGAAGAGGCAGAACGTATTAGAACGGGTGCTTTCCGCCTTAGACTGGAACAGCAATCGGCAGCGGCGGTACATCGGAGGAGGCATCAATCCCGCTTGCCAGAACGATATGAGGCTAGGAACCTCTTCAACACACTAGGAAAGGTACGAGCAGCGGATGCACCTGGAAGCCGCCCGGTGGTTTGACCAATGTCTCACTCGGCCCGACGAAACCAGGCCTCACCAGCGGTCTTTCCAACACCAGCGGATCATTATTCTAACCCAGCTAAGAACATGGTGGCCGCGGCCACCCAGCTTGAAACAATTCCTATTCCAGATGAAGTGCCTTTTGTGGAAGAGGTACGAAATGCCATTGGATACCTTCAGACGGCGATGGCCCAACAGGATAAGTATACTCACAACCGGAGCCGCGTCCATTCAATGCCTCTCCCAAGCCGAAGCTTTAGCCAGCGCTATGAGTCACTGGCAGTTTCCAGCAGCGATCGGCAGAGAGGACCTTCGGGGGACAATCAGCCGGCTCTGGATGCGCAAGCGCTCATGAACCGTGCATGAAACCAGCAAGAGGCGGCAGCTTTGGCCACGGCGAATCACCAAGAGCCTGTGCCCTCTGTATCAGTAGGAGCAAGAGTAACGGCGAGGGCCGTGGGAGTGCTGTGCTTATCATCGGCTCTGCGAAGTTAACTGTTGCCGAAGGATTTCATAGGACCTCGCAAGGTTCTGATTACACTGCTGATTTGCCTCCGGAGGCCTGGATCGAAAGTTATGAACTGGCTATGGAAATGCTAGATGTCAGTGAGGCGATGTGTGCTAAGTAGTTTATCATGATGCTTGAAGGTCCGGCTCGCACATGATTAAAGGGGTTGCCCCCCAATACCATCAATTCGTGGGCTGAGTTAAGGGCAAGGTTCATCAAAAAAATTCAAGGGACTTGCAAACAGCCTATGACCATCGTGGATCTCGATCACTGTGTCCAGCAGGAGGGTGAGTTGGCTCATCATTGGGTCCAATGGGTGTCAACCATCATCCACTCGTCTGAGCATATCACGGCGGCCCAAGCTGTGCTAATCTTATAGAAGAACTATCACTTCGTTCCGCTAAAGCAGAAACTTGGCTGGCTCAAGTGTACGTGTCAGGATATGGGAGAGCTCATGACAGCTCTCACAAAGTACGTCGACTCTGATAACACGAAGGAACTAGGCTCTGATGAGGAGAAGGCCGGTCAAGCTAAGAAGAACAATCAAGGAAAAGGTGTGGTTAACAATGGTAACCAGAACAACGGGAAGAATCCCGATGGCGGATCAGAACTGATAGCCAATGCAAGTACCGGCCAGAGTCCACCTAAGGGCAATGGGAAGTTCAAGCCACCTTTTAATAAGAACAGGACTCACTTCAATTTGGAGGAGGCGCTTAAGAAGCCCTGTCCAGAACACAGTCAGCCCGGCAAACCTTCGTTGCACGCATGGCGTGATTGCCACATTATGCAGAAGTTAAAGAATTACTATACGCAACCCACCAACCAGGGCAGTGGTCTGTCCGGCGGCTCGGGGCCGGGCGGGTCAGGAGCCGGATTTGGGACCGGCAGCTGAGGGTCCGGTCATCATGGTCAAGGTAATCAAGGAGGCATCCGTAGCACTCTAGTAACAACCACCAACAGCAGCATAACCAATCTGGATATCGAAGTAATTCGAAGCAGCTCAGCTCAGGCGAGTATCATGTTTTCACGACCAGCCTTAACATGCGGGATCATACATTACGGAAGCGAGCGGTTCATGCGGCTGCGCCGGCTCTGCCACAGTACTCAAAGTGGTCTGAATATAACATAACATGGAGCTGGGAAGATCACCCACCGCGTTTTGATGACCCGGGGTGGCTAGCTTTGGTGGTTGCCCCCCGAGTGGGAGGATATATGGTGAATAAGGTGCTTATGGACGGAGGTAGTAGTATCAACATCCTCTATTATGACACCTTCCAGCGGATGAAGTTGCTTGACAAGGATCTTAAGCCCTCATCCACCGTTTTTCATGGTGTGGTGCCAGGCAAGTCAGCTTATCCGGTGGGCAGGATTTCTTTGGAAGTTGCCTTTGGTGAAGAATATAACTACAGAGTGGAGTCTTTGTGGTTTGAAGTGGTCAAGATCAAGAGCCCTTACCATGCGTTGTTTTGGCGGCCGGCTTATGCTAAGTTCATGGCTAGGCCCTGCTATGTCTACTTACAGCTCAAGATGCCCGGGTTAAACGGTATAATTACCGTTCATGGTGATCAGAATATGGCTATTGAGTGTGAGGAAGGAGACGCGGCTTATGCAGACTCCAGTTGTGCTCAGGAGGAGCTTAAGTTTTATAAGGATAATGTTGACCTGGAGGATATGACGCCGCTGAAAAAGCCTACAACGGAGGTTGAGCCGCCCCTTAAGTTTTTGGCGAATGATACCAAGGCAATAGACTTCACTCCGGGTGACTCATCCAAATAGTTCGTCATTGGGGATCACATGGATCCCAAATAGGAAAGCATGCTCATCGAATTCATCCGTGAGAATCGAGACATCTGTGCATGGAAACCTTCTGACATGCCGGGTGTTTCAAGAGAGTTCGCTGAGCACAATCTTAATGTGGACCCTAAGTTTAAACCTATCAAGTAGTTTCTATGACGGTTCAATGAGGAGAGACGCAAGGCCATCGGAGAAGAGGTCGCCCGTCTCTTAGCGGCGGGTTTTATCGTCGAGGTCTTTCACGTGGAGTGGCTTGCTAACCCAGTGCTGGTGCTCAAAAAGAACGGCACGTGGCGGATGTGTGTGGATTATACGGACCTTAACAAGGCTTGTCCGGCTAATCCCTTTGCTCTTCCTCGTATTGATCAGATCATTGATGCTACAGCAGGTTGCGAAAGCCTGTGCTTCCTGGATGCTTATTCAGGATATCATCATATCAAGATGGCAGTTAAGGACCAAGAGAAGACGGCTTTCATTATGCCTTTTGGAGCCTTCTGTTATGTATCTATGCCTTTTGGGCTCAAGAGCGCCCAGGCGACTTATCAGCGCTGTGTGCAGAATTGCCTTCACAGTCAGATTGGGCGCAATGTTCATGCTTACGTGGATGATATTGTGATCAAATCAATGAAGAAGGAGACCCTTTTAGACGACTTAAGGGAAACTTTTGAGAATCTCCGGATCTACAAGATGATGCTTAACCCGACCAAGTGTGTTTTTGGTGTCTCGGCTGGCAAGCTCTTGGGATTTCTGGTTTCTGAGCGTGGCATTGAGGCTAACCCAGATAAAATCAAAGCTATCACCTCCTTGGGAGAGCCAGCCTATGTTAACGATGTCCAGCGCCTGGCGGGGCAAATCGCCGCGTTGAGCCGGTTCATAAGCCGCCTCGGTGAGAAAGCCATTCCCCTATATCAGATGATGAAAAAGATAGATAATTTTGTCTGGAGTACGGTGGCGGGTGAAGCATTGGAGGCACTCAAGAAACAACTCACTGAGCCACCGGTATTGGCTGCTCCTGCTGAGAAAGAACCTTTGCTCCTGTACGTGGCGGCTAACAACCGGGCAGTCAGTGCCGCAATTGTGGTTGAGTGCAAGGAAGCCGGGAAGGAGTATCCGGTTCAAAGTCCGGGTTATTATATCAGTGAGGTCCTAACTCAATCCAAGCAGAGATATCCACATTGTCAAAAGCTAGTGTATGGAGTGTTCATGGCCAATCGCAAGTTGAAGCACTATTTCCTAGGGCACCAGATCATCGTGGTCAGTTCTGCTCCGTTGGGGGATATAATCCAGAACAGAGAAGCTACTGGTAGGATTGCTAAGTGGGCATTGGAGTTGGGACCTCTCAATATGAAATATGTGCCTCGTACGGCCATCAAGTCCCAAGCCCTTGTGGATTTTATAAACGATTGGACAGAGTGTCAAGCTCCTGAAGAAAAGCCGGATAACACATACTGGACTATACATTTTGATGGATCCAAGCAGCTGGAAGGATCAGGAGTAGGAGTTGTTTTGACATCTCCCAAAGGTGATAAATTTTGTTATGTACTCCGGCAGATGTTCCCTTGCACCAACAATGCGGCTGAGTATGAGGCTCTGCTTCATGGTCTCAGAGTAGCCAAGGAGATGAATTTAAGCCGGGTAAGGTGTTTGGGCGACTCAGATCTTGTGGCTCAGCAAGTTTCAGGCACGTGGGATTCCAGGGACCCACGGATGGCGGCTTATCGATAGGCGGTGGATGTCATTGCTAGTCACTTCAAAGGTTATGAGTTAGATCACATTGATCGTCGCGGGAATGAGGCAGCTGATGCCTTATCACGGTTAGGCTCTCAGCGAAACCGGTGCCGCCCAATATATTTTTGGACATTTTATATCACCCGACTTTCAAGTTGCCTTCATAGGAAGATTTATCTGTCCCTGACCCAGAGGGGCAATTGGTGGCGGCTCTACATGCTATTCCGGATTGGATTGTGCCTTACCTAGCCTATTTGACTCGAGGCGAGTTACCAGATGATGAAAATCTAGCCAGACAGATCACCCGGCGGTCTAAGTCGATGACAATAGTTAATGGTGAGTTACACAAGTGCAGCGTTACCAGGGTTTTTCAGAGTTGTGTCTCACCAGAGGAAGGTCAGGAAATTTTGAATGAAATTCACGCTGGAGATTGCGGACATCACGCCGGCTCAAAGTCTTTGGTAGCTAAGGCGTTCTGGCATGGTTTGTTCTGGTTGACGGCTCACAAAGACACAGAGGATCTAGTCCGCAAGTGTGATGGCTATCAAAAATTCGGCCGGCGTGCTCATGTTCCGGCTCAAGAGTTGCGGATGATACCAATTACTTGGCCATTTGCAGTCTAGGGCCTTGATATGGTAGGACCTTTCAAGAGATCCAAGGATAAGAAAACACACCTCCTGGTGGTGGTTGATAAGTTCACCAAATGGGTAGAGGCTGAGCCGATCAGCAAGTGTGGTGCGGCTACGGCGGTTCAGTTTGTTCAAAAGCTGATCTATCGTTTTGGTTACCCCCACAGCATCATCACTGACAATGGCACAAATTTGTCCAAGGGAGCTATGAAATAATTCTGCAACGAAGAGTACATCTGACTTGACGTTTCAGTAGTTGCTCATCCGCAGTCCAACAGTCAGGTGGAGCGTGCCAATCAAGAAATTTTGAGGGGTATCAAGCCACAGCTCATGGTTCCTTTACAACGAACACCCGGTTGTTGGGTAGAAGAGCTGCCCTCCGTCTTATGGAGTATCAGAACCATCTTCGGGTTAAGCCTCCCTCCTAACGGTGGAAAGGTACATTTAAACATGTAGGAAACTAAGCTACGAAGAGCCGGTAAGCATATAATGAGAGGGACAAGGAAGATGGCACATGTCTATTTTAAAGCCGGACTTTCATACGTGCGCGATGGCAGAAGTTCAACAAAGGCAAAAGTTGTCACTATCCTATTACAAACGCTCTCTGTGGAGCTCAAAATATCATCAAGTTTTTTACATCGCCCAAGGCGGGTCATGGAGAGCCGGCTATTACAAGTTTTCTAACAAAGCAATCAGCTGGCTAGCGGGTCATCCTACTCCGGCTCTTCGGCTGCCTTGATCTGGAGATTATCCAAGTCCCAATTGCAGTCGGTAAAAGCCGCAAAAGTTCCTTCTTCAAAGAGGGGGTCGGGTCAAGATCAGAAGTGAAGAGAGTCTTACTACGAGCGGGTGTCAGATCCTGGCACTCAAAGAGCGGACCACGGATCCTCTTTTGATCAGCACTGTAAGCCGCCTGGTAAGTCGCCAAGTTGACCTCTTCTGCTAATACGGAGGCTAGGACTTTGGAATCTTTTATGCACCGAGCATAGTCATCATCGGTAAACTCAGATCCGTCGTCCTTCTTGGAGGGAAACCCATCCATCATCTTAGCCAGAGTAAGCTCTAGAGCGAAAGCCAATGCCTGGCTTATGGCCGCAATCGCCCCCTGGCGGGCGGCTGATTTCTTCAGCTCCACAATTTGTTTGGGCATCATTGTCAGGAGCTCCAGGACACTTTTGAGAGCCGAAGGAATGTTCTCTTTATACTGCACAGCCTTGATTGTGCATATCGCCCCGCAGTACAGTTGTTCTGTCAATGTGTATATAGCCTTCAAAGGCAGCAGACTGTCGGAGACAAGTTGGCGGCTCCTAGGACCTACATGAGACGGAGGCCTCGTTATGAGTTGCCAGCACAAGTCCAAAAATCCGGATCGAGCAAAGCTATTAAAAACTTACCAAAAAGGGCAGTTGCCATCTTCGTGATGTGACGCTTCAAAGACTGCAGCTCATCAGATACGATCATGAGTCGCTGATCGGCATCATCCGCCCGTTTAGTCAATGTAGCTTTTTCAGCCACGGCAGATTCCTTGAAGGCGGTGAAGTCAACTTTGATTTAAGCTAGCTCTTCGACAAGGAGCCGGCATGTTTCGTCAGCTTCACACCGGGCGACATGCATGTGTAGGATGTGCTTGACTTGCTATCAATGCTAAAATCTGCCAACACTTAAAATCGGGAAAAGGTAGAATTTTTATTTGGTCAAGTAGTCTAATCACCCCCTCTAGACATACTTTCGATCCTACACCAAGAGCAAGCTAGCTGCACCAAGGAAGCCCTCTACTCCTAAACCTAAGAGGATATTGATACCCACAAGTATAGGGGATCAGTGTAGCCTCTTTCGATAAGTAAGAGTGTCGAACCCAATGAGGAGCTAAAGGTAGAACAAATATTCCCTCAAGTTCTATCGACCACCGATACAACTCTACACACGCTTAATGTTCCCTTTACCTAGAACAAGTATGAAACTAGAAGTACTTTGTAGGTGTAATGGGATAGGTTTGCAAGATAATAAAGAACACGTAAATAAAAACTAGGGGTTGCTTATATAAATAAACAACTAAGTCAGTCTTAGTAGAGAGCTTTTTGTCACAAGAAAGTGATTTGTCCCTAGGCAATCGATAACTAGACCCATAGTCATTATTGCAATTTTATATGAGGGAGAGGCATCAGCTAACATACTTTCTCAACTTGGATCATATGCACTTATGATTGGAACTCTAGCAAGCATCCGCAACTACTAAAGATCATTAAGGTAAAACCCAACCATAGCATTATAAGGTATCAAGTCCTCTTTACTCCCATATGCAACAACCCACCTACTCGGATTTATGCTTCTGTCACTCAAGCAACCCACCATAGGCCAATCATGAACACATTGCAACACCCTACAGAGAGGATCCCTCATGCTTGCGTGGCATGGAGAGCACCATAGGACAGCACCAATAATAAAACATGCAACTCAAACCAATCATGATCATCAATCTTCCCACTGTACAAAACGGATCTACTCAAACATTGTAGGATAGCCATACATCATTTGGAAATAATATGTAGCATTGAGCACCATGTTTAAGTAGAGATACAGTGGGGAGAGGGGGTGTTACACCGCTGCATAGAGCGGGAGAGAGTTGGTGATGACAGCGGTGAAGTTGTTCGTGTAGATCGTCGTCATGATGATGGCCCCGACGGTGTTCCGGTGCCATCGGGAGAGAGGGGGAGAGATCCCTCCTTCTTCTTATTCTTATTCCTTGGACTCCCCTCTAGATGGGGGAAGAGTTTCCCCTCTATTTCTTGGCCTCCATGGCAGCAGAGGGGCGAGATCCCCTTCGAGCTTGGATCTATCTCTCTCTGTGTGTTTCTTTCTGTTTCTGTGTTCCCCGTTTGTGGCCTTTCACCGTTTCTTAATTATTCGGAGATCCGTAATTCCTATCGGGCTGAAATTTTGAGGGCATTTTTATTATAAAAATATCTTCCTTGTGGTGAAAGTAGAGCTCCAACAGCCTTACGCGGTGACCACAAGGACCCAAGGCGCGGCCAGGGGGTAGGTCACGCCCCTTGGCTTGTGGTCACCTTGGTCATCGTCTCTCGTTGATTCTTATTCCCAAAAATCACATATATTCCAAAAAATCTCCGTAAGTTTTTATCGCGTTCAGACTTCATTTGGTATGGATATTCTGCAAAACAAAAATCATGCAGCAAAGAAGAACTGGCACTGGTCACTGGATCAATATGTTAGTCCCAAAAATAGTATAAAAAGTTGCCAAAAGTATATGAAAGTTGTAGAATATTGGTATGAAACAATCAAAAATTATAGATACGACAGAGACGTATCAGCATCCCCAAGCTTAATTCATGCTCATCCTCAAGTAGGTAAATGATAAAAAAAAATATTTTTTGATGTGGAATGCTAACTAGCATAATCTTGATCATATAATTTAATCATGGCATGAATATTAAGACACAAATGATTCAAAGCAATCATCTATCATTAAGATAATAATAATTCAAGCATACTAATAAAGCAATCATATGTTCTCAAAATATCATGGCTAAAAGAAAGTTATCCCCACAAAATCATATAGTCTGGCTATGCTCCATCTTCCCCACACAAAGTACTTATATCATGCACAACCCCGATGACAAGTCAAGCAATTGGTTCACACCTTTTATGTTCTCAAACCTTTTCAACTCTCACGCAATACATGAGCATGAGCCATGGGTATAGCACTATAGGTGGAATAGAATATGGTGGAGGTTATGAGGAAAACAAGAAGATAGTCTCACATCAACAAGGCGTATCAACGGGGTATGGAGATGCCCATTAATAGATATCAATGTGAGTGAGTAGGGATTGCCATGCAACGGATGCACTAGAGCTATAAGTGTATGAAAGCTCAAAAAGAAACTAAGTGGGTGTGCATCCAACCTGTTTGCTCATGAAGACCTAGGGAAATTTGAGGACGCCCATCATTGGAATATACAAGCCAAGTTATATAATGAAAAATTCCCACTAGTATATGAAAGTGACAAAATAGGAGACTCTCTATCATGAATATCATGGTGCTACTTTGAAGCACAAGTGTGGAAAAAGGAGTAGTAGCATTGCCTCTTCTCTCTTTTCTCTCATTTTTTGTTTTTTTGTTTTGTTAGTGGGCTTCTTTGGCCTCTTCTTTTTTGGGGGCTTCATTGGCCTCTTTTATAAATTTTAAAGTCCAGAGTCTCATCCCAACTTGTGAGGGAATCATAGCTTACATCATCATTTCCTCACATCGGAGCATGCTCTAATACTGATGATCATCACACTTTTATTTACTTACAACTCAAGAATTACAACAAAATATAACTCTATATGAATGCCTTCGGTGGTGTACCGGGATGTGCAACGATCTAGCATAGCAAATGACATAAGAAAACGGACAAGCCATGAAAACATCATGCTAGCTATATGCTACCTCTTGAGATTGTGTTGGTTTTCCCTTGAAGAGGAAAGGGTGATGCAGCAAAGTAGATAAGTATTTCCCTCAGTTGTAGAGAACCAAGGTATCAATCTAGTTGGAGGACCAAGCAAGTCACCAATGGATGCACCTACACAAACAATCAAACTCTTGCACCCAACGCTATAAAGGGGTTGTCAATCCCTTCACGATTATTTGCAAGGATTAGATCCGATAGATATAGATGTAAACAAGAACGGAAAGTAAAAGGTAAATAAATTTTAGCAAAGTATTTTTGGTATTTTTGGTATATAGATCTGAAAATATATTATGGAAAGTAGACCCAAGGGCCGTAGGTTTCACTAGAGGCCTCTCTCTTGAAGGAAAATATCATGGTGGGTAAACAAATGTCAAGGAATTGATAGAAAAACGAATAATCATGTAGTTATCCAAAGCAATGATCATGCATATAGGCATCATGTCCGTGTCAAGTAGACTGAAACGATTCTGCATCTACCACTATTACTCCACACATCGACCGACTCCTGCCTGCATCTAGAGTATTAAGTTCATGAAGAACAGAGTAACGCATTAAGAAAGATGACATGATGTATGGGGATAAACTCAAGCAATATGATGAAAACCCCATCTTGTTACCCTTGATGGCAACAATATAGTACGTGCCTCGTTACCCCTACTATGTCACTAGGTGAGGACACCGCAGGATTGAACCCAAAACCAAGCACCTCTCCCCTTGCAAGAATTACCAATCTAGTTGGCCAAACCAAACCAATAACTCGAAGAGACTTACAAGGATATGAAATCATGCATATAAGAATTCAGAAAAGATTCAAATAAGATTCATGGATAATCTGAACATAAACTCACAATTCATCGGATCTTGACAAACACACCACAAAAGAGGATTACATCGGATAGACCCCCATGAAGATCATGAAGACATGGTATTGAAGATCAAAGAGAGAGAAGAAGCCATCTAGATACTAGCTATGGACCCGTAGGTCTGTGGTGGACTACTCACGCATCATCGAAGGGGAAATGGAGTTGATGTAGATGCCCTCCGTGATCAAGACCCCCTCCGGCAGGTTACCGAAAAAGGCTCCAAGATTGGATCTGTTGGGAATGGAGGCTTCTGGTGGCGGAAAAGTATTTGTGTGGCTTGTTCTAGTGTTGGGGGAATATTTGGGTATTTATAGGAAGAAGAATAGGGTTAGGAGACCTGCCAGGAGACGGCAAGCCTGCCAGCCGCAACCAGGGGGTGGCCGCGCCTACCAGGCTTGTGATCTCCTGGTAGATCCCATGGCAAGCACTCCAAGGCTGGTTGATTTGTTTCCATCCAGAAAAATTCATTCCAAAGGTTTTATTCTATTTGGACTCCATTTAATATTCCATATCTGCAAAACTGAAAAACAAGGAAAAAAACAAAAACTGACACTAGGCTCTAGATTAATAGGTTAGTCCCAATAATAATATAAAATAGCATATTAATGCATATAAAACATCCAAATCATATAATATAATAGCATGACATCATCAAAAATTATAGATACGTTGGAGACATGTCAACATCCCCAAACTTAATTCCTGCTCGTCCAGGAGTAGGTAAATGATAAAAACAGAATTTTTGATGTGGAGTGCTACCTAACATATTTATCCATGTAATATTCTCTATTGTGGCATGAATATTCAGATCCGTAAGACTCAAAACAAAACCTTAATATTGATATAAAAACAATAACGTTTCAAGCATACTAATAAAGCAATTGTATATCTTCAAAATATAATGGCAAGAGAAAGTTATCCCTACAATATCATATGGTCTGGCTATGCTCCACAATACATGAGTGTGAGCCATGGAATAGCACTATAGGTGGAATAGAATATGGTGGAGGTTGTCAAGGAAAGGGAGAAGATAGTCTCACATCAACTAGGCGTATCAACGAGCTACGGAGATGCCCATTAATATATATCAATGTGAGTGAATAGGGATTGCCATGCAACGGATGCACTAGAGCTATCAGTGTACGAAAGCTCAAGTGGAAACTAAGTGGGTGTGCATCCAACTAGCTTGCTCATGAAGACCTAGGGCAATTTGAGGAAGCCCATCATTGGAATATACAAGCCAAGTTATATAAATAAAAATTCCCACTAATATATGAAAGTGACAAAATAGGAGAGACTCTATCATGAAGATCATGGTGCTACTTTGAAGCACAAGTGTGGAAAATGATAGTAGAAATGTCCCTTCTCTCTTTTCTCTATTTTTTCGTTTTTTTCGTTTTTTTGATCTTTTTATTTTGGTGGGCATCTAAGGCCTCTTTTTTAAATTTGGGCTTCGTTGGCCTCTTTTATTTTTTCATAATGTCCGGAATCTCATCCCCACTTGTGAGGGAATCATAGCTTCCATCATCCTTTCATCACATGGGACATGCTCTAATAATGATAATCATCACACTTTTATGTACTTACAACTCAAAAGAAAATTACAACTTGATACTACAAAATACGACCCTATATGCAATATGGAAGTGATGGTGCAAGTCATAAAAGGAAATGGTGATGTTGCATGGCAATATATCTCGGAATGGCTATGGAAATGCCGTAATAGGTAGGTATGGTGGCTGTTTTGAGGAAAGATATATGGTGGCTGTTTTGAGGAAGGTATATGGTGTCTGTTTTGAGGAAGGTGTTTGTTGTACCCGTGAAAGTTGCGCGGTACTAGAGAGGCTAGCAAAGGTGAAAGGGTGAGAGTGCGTATATTCCATGGACTCAACATTAGTCATAAAGAAATCACATAGTTATTGCAAAAGTATATTAGTCATTGAAGCAAAGTATTAAACACATGCTCCTAGGGGAGAGGTTGGTAGGAGTTAACCATCGCGCGCTCCCAACCCTCACACAACGGTTGACAATCTATAAACAAATCATGCTCTGACTTCCTTACATAATAGTTCACCATACGTGCATGCTACGAGAATCAAAAACCTTTACACAAGTATTTTTACCAGATCACAATTACTTACTAACATGACTCTTAACATTACCATCTTTATATCTCAAAACTTTATGCAAGGAATCAAACTTCTCAAAAATACCCAATGCACTTAATATGGAAGTTTTTATTATATCCCTCTTGGACGCCTATCAAATTAGGACTAAATTCATAACCTAGACCAATTACCATGCTCTTTAGAGACTCTAAAAATAATATAAGTGAGGTACGAGAGTTCAATTATTTCTATAAAACACAAACACCACCGTGCTCTAAAAATATAAGTGAAGCACATAGAGCAAAATTTCCATCTCGAAAGATATAAGTGAAGCACATAGAGTATTCTAATAAATTCACGATTCAGTGTGTCTCTCTCAAAAGATGTGTGCAGCAAGGATGATTATGGAAAACTAAGAAGCAAAGACTCATATCATACAAGACGCTCCAAGCAAAACACATATCATGTGGTGAATAAAATATATAGCCTCAAGTAAATTTACCAATGGATTGAAGAAGAAAGAGGGGATGCCTTCCGGGGCATCCCCAAGCTTAGGATCTTTGGAAATCCTTGAATATGACATGGGATTCCTTTGGAATCCCCAATCTTAGGCTCTTGCCACTCCTTATTCCATAGTCCATCAAATCTGTACCCAAAACATGAAAACTTCACAACACAAAACTTAACAGAAAACTCGTGAGATCCGTTAGTATAAGAAAATAAATCACCACTTTACGTACTATTGTGAACTCATTATTTATTTATATTGGTGTTATACCTACTGTATTCTAACTTCTTAATGGTTCATACCCCATGATACAACCCATAGATTCATCAAAATAGGCAAACAACTCAAAGAAAACAGAATCTGTCAAAAACAGAACAATGTGTAGCAATCTGAAGACTTAGTATACTTCTGTAACTCAAAACATTCTGAAAAATTATTATAACATGGTAAATTTATATAAAATATTTTGTAAAAACCTCAGACTCATTCGACACTCTGAAAATTTGAGAAAATTCCTGGACTGAGCACAAAAGTTTCTGTTCTTCAGCAAGATCAAATCAACAACTACCATAGATCACCCCAAAGGTTTTACTTGGCTCAAACACTAATTAAAACACCAAAACACAATTACTAAAGAAGTAATAATGTGGTAAACACTCAAAAACAAAAGCAAAAACATAAAAAAAAATTGGGTTGCCTCCCAACAAGCGCTTTTTTAAAGCCTTTTAGCTAGGCATGATGATTCCAATGATGCTCACATAAAAAGTAGTAACTGAAGCATGCAACAGAGCATCGTGAATCTCATGACAAGAACATTTAGGTCTAACCCACTTCCTATGCATAGGGGTTTTGTTAGCAAACAATTTATGGGAGCAAGAATCAACTAGCATAGGAAGGCAAAACAAGCATAACTTCAAAACTTTGAACACATAGAGAGGAAACTTGATATTATTGAAATTACTACAAGCATATGTTCCTCCCTCATAATAATTTTCAGCAGTGTCATGAAGGAGTGTCACAATATAAATATCAAATAAAGCATTATTTACATCATCAATTATAGCAAATGTGTCATCATCAAAACTTGGGGAACAAAGAACATCATATTCAACAAGCATATCATCCCCAAGCTTGTGGTTTTGCATATAATTAGCATCGTGGATATTCAGAGAATTCATACTAACAACATGGAAATCATGCTTTTCATTCAAGTAACTATCATGAATCTCCTTACAAATTTCTTCTTTCAACACTTCATCAAAAAATTCAGATTCATGATTTTCAAACAGAACTTCATAGAGATAATCAAGTGCACTCAACTCACTAGCAATTGGTTCTTCATAATTTGGTCTTTTGAAAATATTAGCAAGTGGATGAGGCTCCATATCAATAGTTTATTGCAAGCGAAGATGCAAGCAAATAGAAGGCACATGGCAACACAAGCAAACATAGCAACGAAAAGGCGAACGGGAGAAGGGCGAATAAAAAGAAAAATCTTTTTGCTATTTTTTGAAAACCGTTTTAGACGTGGGGAGAGGAAAACGAGAGGAAAATGGAAAATAATGTAAATTCAAGAGATGAGTTTGTGATGGGTACTTGGTAGGCTTGATGTGTATCCTCCCCGGCAATGGTGCTAGAAATCCTTCTTGCTACTTCTCGAGCATGCGTTGGTTTCTCGTGAAGAGGAACGATTTGATGCAGCAAAGTAGATAAGTATTTCCCTCAGTTTTTGAGAACCAAGGTATCAATCCAATAGGATATACAAGCGAATCACCAACAGATGTACCTGCACAAAGAATCAAACTCTTGCACCCAACGCTATAAAGGGGTTGTCAATCCCTTCATGGTTACTTGCAAGGATGAGATCTAATAGAGATAGATATAATAGGATGCTTGAACGGAAAGTAAAACTAAAAGTAAAAATAAGGCAGCAAGTATTTTTGGTATTTTTTTGTTTTAGATCTGAAAGTATAATATGGAAAATAGACCCGGGGCCATAGATTTCACTAGATGGCTTCTCTCATGATGGCAAGTATTACGGTGGGTGAACAAATTACTGTCAAGCAATTGATAGAAAAGTGAATAATTATGAAGATATCCAAGGCAATGATTATGCATATAGGCAATGGATAGAAAACGGACAAGCTATGAAAACATCATGCTAGCTATCTGCTACCTCTTGAGCTTGCGTTGGTTTTCCCTTGACGAGGAAAGGGTGATGCAGCGAAGTAGATAAGTATTTCCCTTAGTTTTTGAGAACCAAGGTATCAATCCAGTAGGAGGAACAAGCAAGTCACCAATGGATGAACCTACACAAACAATCAAACTCTTGCACCCAACGCTATAAAGGGGTTGTCAAACCCTTCACGATTATTTGCAAGGATTAGATCCGATAGATATAGATGTAAACAAGAATGGAAACTAAAAGGTAAATAAATTGCAGCAACGTATTTTTGGTATTTTTGGTTTATACATCTGAAAATATATTATGGAAAGTAGACTCGGGGGCCATAGGTTTCACAAGAGGCTTCTCTCTTGAAGGAAAATATCATGGTGGGTAAACAAATTACTGTCAAGCAATTGATAGAAAAACAAATAATCATGAAGTTATCCAAGGCAATGATCATGCATATAGGCATCACGTCCGTGTCAAGTAGACCGAAACAATTCTGCATCTACCACTATTACTCCACACATCGACCGACTCCTGCCTGCATCTACAGTATTAAGTTCATGAAGAATAGAGTAACGCATTAAGAAAGATGACATGATGTAGAGGGATAAACTCAAGCAATATGATGAAAACCCCATCTTGTTACCCTTGATGTCAACAATACAATATGTGCCTCACTACCCCTACTATGTCACTGGGTAAGGACACCGCAAGATTGAACCCAAAACCAAGCACTTCTCCCATTGTAAGAATTACCAATCTAGTTGGCCAAACCAAACCAATAACTTGAAGAGACTTACAAGGATATGAAATCATGCATATAATAATTCAGAGAATATTCATATAATGTTCATGGATAATCAGAACATAAACTCACAATTCATCAGATCTTGACAAACACACCACAAAAGAGGATTACATCGGATAGATCCCCATGAAGATCATGAAGAACATGGTATTGAAGATCAAAGAGAGAGAGAAGAAGCCATCTAGCTACTAGATATGGATTCGTAGGTGTGTGGTGGACTACTCATGCATCATCGGAGGGGCAATGGAGTTGATGTAGATGCCCTCCGTGATCGAAACCCCCTCCAGTAGATTACCGGAAAAGGATCCAAGATTGGATCTCTCGGGAACGGAAGCTTCTGGTGGATGAAAAGTATTTGTGTGGATCGTTCTGGTGTTGGAGGAATATTTGGGTATTTATAGGACGAAGAATAGGGTTACGAGACCTACCGAGAAACGGCATGCCTGCCAGGCGCGGCTAGGGGGGTGACCACACCTAGTAGGCTTGTGATCTCCTGGTAGATCCCCTGGCGTGCACTCCAAGCATGGTTGATTTGTTTCCTTCTAGAAAAAATCATTCTTAATGTTTTATTCCGTATGGACTCTGTTTAATATTTCATATCTGCAAAACTCAAAAACACGAAAAAAACAGGAACTGGCACTAGGCTCTAGATTAATAGGTTAGTCCCAAAAATAATATAAAATAGCATATTAATGCGTATAAAACATCCAAAACAGATAGTATAATAGCATGACACCATCAAAAAATATAGATTCGTTGGAGACGTATCACTATCTTACGATCATGCAAAGCAATATGACAATGATGGTGCGTGTCATAATAAACGGAACGGTGGAAGTTGCATGGCAATATATCTTGGAATGGCTATGGAAATGCCATGATAGGTAGGTATGGTGGATCATTTTAGGAAGGGTATATGGTGGGTTCAATGCATCGGCGAAAGTTGCGCGGTACTAGAGAGGCTAGCAAAGGTGGAAGTGCGAGAGTGCGTATAATCCATGGACTCATACTAGTCATAAAGAACTCACATACTTATTGCAAAATTCTATTAGTTATCAAAGCAAAGTATTAGACGCATGCTCCTAGGGGATAGTTTGGTAGGAGTTAACCATCGCATGCTCCCAACCCTCACACAAAGGATGACAATCAATAAACAAATCATGCTTCGACTTCGTTACATAACGGTTCACCATACGTGCATGCTACGAGCATCACAAACCTTTAACACAAATATTTCTACCAATACACAGTTACTCACTAGCATGACTCTAATATCGCCATCTTTATATAGCAAAACTATTGCAAGAAATCAAACATATCATACTCAGTGATCTACAAGTTTTATGTAGGATTTTATGACTAACCATGTGAATGACCAACTCCTGTTAACTCTCTAAATAGATATAAGTGAAGCATGAGAGTTTAATTCTTTCTACAAAAGATATGCCCACGCTCTAAAAAATATAAGTGAAGCAAAATAGCATTCTACAAATGGCAGTTTTCTATGTGTAGAGAAACAGGCAATCCAAACATCAAATGATATAAGTGAAGCACATGAAGCATTCTATAAAGCCATACTCAAAAGATATAAGTGAGGTGCAAAGAGCCTTCTATAAATCAACCAAGTACTTTCTCATACCAACATGGTGCATTATTAAAATAAAAATAAAAGGCACACGACGCTCCAAGATTTACGCATATCATGTGACGAATAAAAATATAGCTCCAAGTAAAAATACCGATGGTTGTTAGAAGAAACAGGGGATGCCTTCCGGGGCATCCCTAAGCTTAGTTTTTTGGCAGTCCTTGAATATTACCTTGGGGTGCCTCGGGCATCCCCAAGCTTAGTCTCTTTCCACTCCTTATTCCTTCATCCATCGTGATCTCACCCAAAACTTGAAACCTTCAATCACACAAAACTTAACAAAACCCTCATGAGATATGTTACTATAATAAACCAAATCACCACTTTAAGTACTGTTGTTGACCAATTCATATTTTGTTTTTGCATTGTTGCTACCGTAATATAACTTTTCCATGGCATATACCACTGATACAATCGATAGTTTCATCAAAACGAGCAAAACAATGCATCAAAAATAGAATCTGTCAAAAATAGGACAGTTTGCAGTAATCTGAACATTCACCATACTTATGTAACTCTAAAAATTCTGAAACATTAGGAAAAAATAAAAAAATGCATAGGAGTACTTTGTAAAAATTTCAGAAACTTTTGACATTCTAGTAAAAATGTAAATTCACGCACTACAGCCAAAGTTTGTGTTTTTGCACTGCACACACCAAACAATCAATCTAATCATCCTAAAGGCAAATCTTGGCACATTATTTTTATAATACAATGGATTTTTACAAGGGGGTAATTATTATTATTTTGAAAAGTTTCTGTAATCAAGATTCACAAAGTTTCCATGGGCACGAACAAAGTTCAAGGCTAGCCCCCACTTAAACATTGCTCGTCTTTCTCACTTTCACTTTTCTTTTTGAAAAAGTTTTAAGTTCCCCACTTTATTTTTTTGTTTTTGAACTATATAAAAGCACACAACAGAATAAAATGACTCTCTAAAACTTCTAGGTTGTCTCCCTGGCGGCGCTTTTTTTAAAGCCATTAAGCTAGGCATAAAGTGCTCAAGTAATGGATCCACCTAGATCCCAAGGTATATCAAAGTCAATTTTAATTAACAATGGTTTGTAATTTGGTAGTGAGCAGAAAGTAACATATATCATGCAACAACAAATTCTAACTCTCTTCCTATGCATTGGCATGCCATACAAGAACAATTCGTTCACACCAAGTAAAGGCCAATGCATAGCATACATAGTTTCTTGCAATTTTATTGTATCGGAAACATAGAGAGGTGAAGATGTAGTTCCTCTCTCATAATAATTGCAAGTAGGAGCAACAATCACATGCATATTATATTCATTAAAATCATCATGTGCAAGAAAACGCATCCCATCAATATAATCCTTAATAAGTGAAAACTTCTCCAATATAGTGTAGTTTGGAGAATTCAAAAAGATAATAGGACTATCATGTGTGGGTGCAATAGCAACAATTTCATTCTTAACATAAGGAACTATAGCAAGTTCATCTTCATAAGCATAATTCATATTGGCATCATGGCCACAAGAATAGCAAGCATCAAGTTCATCAAAAAGGGATATTTCAAAAGAATCCAAGGGATCATAGCAATCAACATAGCATTCATCCTTCGGTCAGCACAAAGGGAAGTTAAACAGTGTATGAATTGAAGAGTTACTCTCATTATAAGGTGGGCACGGGAAGCTAATCTGCTCTTCCTCCTTTTGTTGTTCGCTCTCCTCCTCATCTTTTTCATCCACTCAGCAACAGTGTCAGGAATTTCTTCTTCCATAGATTCCTGCAAAATATTAGTCTCTTCTTGGAGAGCGGAGAATTTCTCAATAAAAGCATTAATACAGGCATTATATCTATAATTCTCATAGGAATATCGAAGTATAGCAAGATTTTCAGATATGTAAATAGCATCATCATAATTTTCATACTCCTCAAACAAAGCTTCAATTTCATAAGCACCCTTAAAAGCAACAAACTCTTCTATTTGTTCCACATCATAGTAATCATATATACCATTAGCATAAGAAGCCAAGGTTTCATTATCATTAAATTGACATGAAAAGGGAAGGTGTTTAGCCTTCATCCTAGAGCAACAAGTAATATCATATCTCAAGCATAGATTCCACGTATACCATTTCAACATATAAATTTGATCCCATAACGGTTTCCCTTTTTAAGTCAAGCGATAATCCCTAAAATATTCATGTTGATACAACATGTGTCCCATATAATTTAATGGGGTTTTCTCGGGATTATTAAAGTAGTGCATAATATCTTCCTCACAACGAGCGTCGAGGGTTTTACGAGGTTCCCCATCTCCATGAGTAGCAAGTACACCTAATTTTTTGGGTATTTCGTGTTCCATATCCATAAATAAAGATAGAGAACAACTTAGAATAGAAAAAATACTTAGTGATAAAGCAAACAAGCACACACGAGAATATTCACCACACGTTATTACTCCCCGGCAATGGCGCTAGAAAAAGGTCTTGATAACCCACAAGTATAGGGGATCAGTTGTAGCCTAATTCGATAAGTAAGAGTGTCGAACCCAACGAGGAGCTAAAGGTAGAACAAATATTCCCTCAAGTTCTATCGACCACCGATACAACTCTATGCACGCTTAACGTTCACTTTACCTAGAACAAGTATGAAACTAGAAGTACTTTGTAGGTGTAACGGGATAGGTTTGCAAGATAATAAAGAGCATGTAAATAGAAACTAGGGGTTTCTTAAATAAATAAACAACTAGGTTAGTCTTAGTAGAGAGCTTTTCGTTACAAGAAAGTTATTTGTCCCTAGGCAATCGATAACTAGACCGATAATCATTATTGCAATCTTATATGAGGGCGAGGCATAAGCTAACATACTTTCTCTACTTGAATCATATGCACTTACGATTGGAACTCTATCAAGCATCCGCAACTAATAAAGATCATTAAGGTAAAACCCAACCATAGCATTATAAGGTATCAAGTCCTCTTTACTCCCATATGCAACAACCCACCTACTCGGGTTTATGCTTTTGGCACTCAAGCAACCCACCATAGCCAAATCATGAACACATTACAACACCCTACAATGAGGATCTATCATGCTTGCGTGGCACGGAGAGCACCATAGGATAGCACCAATAATAAAACATGCAACTCAAACCAATCATGATCATCAATCTTCCCATAAGACAAAACGGATCTACTTAAACATCATAGGATAGCCATACATCATTGGGAAATAATATATAACGTTGAGCACCATGTTTAAGTAGAGATTACAGCATGGAGAATGGGTATTATGCCACTGCATAGAGGGGGAGAGAGTTGGTGATGACGGTGGCAAAGTTGTTGGTGTAGATCGTCATCACGATGATGGCCCCGGCGGCGTTCTGGTGCCACCAGGAGAGAGGGGGAGAGAGCCCCCCTCCTTATTTTTCTTGCTTGGCCTCCCCCCTAGATGGGAGGAGGGTTTCCCCTCTTGTCCTTGGCCTTCATGGCGGTGGAGGGGTGAGATCCCCTCTAAGATTGGATCTCTCTCTATGTTTACTTCTGTTTATGCGTTCCATGATTCTGTCCTTTCACCGTTTCTTAAATATCTGGAGATCCGTAAATCTGATCGGGCTGAAATTTTGAGGGGATTTTTATTATTAAAATATATTCCTTGAGGCAAAAGGAGAGCTCCAACCACCTTACGGGGTGACCACAAGGGCCCAGGGCGCCGCCAGGGGGTAGGTCGCGCCCCCTGGCTTGTGGTCACCTCGGTCATCGTCTCGCGTTGATTCTTGAGGCACTCCTTGTTGCCTAAGTCTAGAGATGAGAAAATGATCAGAGGCTACTCTATCAGCATGATGCTCCATCCTTATCAACACACCAGATTCAAAGTGATGGACTTGATAGTTGAGAGAGTGAAGAAGATTGCTGCATATCAGAAGCGATCATGTGGTTATGCACCTTATATCCAGATGCTCATAAAATCTCAGTTGGATAAGCATATCTTTGCACTTGATCGACCACATTTGCCACTCTTTCCAAAGCTAGAAGACAATGTTGTGGTGATGAACCTAGATCATTCCACATCAGCTGCAGCACAGGCACATGCAGAGGCAGCCAGAGACACTAGTGCTCGGGCGCCCAAGACTCGGAGTGAGCAGATGGATCTTCTCCTTAACTCTGTGCTCAGCATGTAGCAGGACATCAGGAACATTACGAAGAACTAGGAGAGCCTTGCGAGGATTGTTGACAACAAGTTTCATATTCTCAACAACAAGGTGGATGGCTCACAGTGATAGTGAATGAGCTCAATAAGGAAGTTGATTTCATGCCCAACCCTCACACTATAGAAGATGATGAGGATAGTGCTCCTCTCTGGACAGACACTCAGTTTAGGAATCCTTCAGCTCCATCAGTACCAGCTACAGCTCCATCAGCTCCACCAGTACCTCCAGTCGCTACTCCAACACCGTCCATGATGTCGGCAGAAGTCTTCGTTGATGCCATTCTCTCGACCCCTACATCAGCCACCGGAGGAGATCATCCCCAGAAGAGCGTTTAGCTCTATACCTTTGAACTTTTTGGTAACTTGTTGCCAAAGGGGGAGAAGTTGTATAGATCATTAGGGCTTGAAGAGACAGAGAGAGAGAGAGAGAGACAGCGTTGCTTTTTATCGCTTTTCAAAAACATTTGATATCTTTTGGTTTGATTGTGTTAAACTTTGTTGGTGTTTGATCATGCACTTGATGTGTGTTGCTACTATTTCCTATCTTTATGATGCTTATGAGATGATCATTCACCTTGCTTGATTGTGTTGTGCTATGATATCCATTCCTATTATTCTCACACACCACCAAGTTGTATATGACATGGAAGAAGTGCCCCATGTACCTAATAGATTGTGTATTTTCATTAAAACACAAATTCAAAGTAATGCACAAATTTAGGGGGAGCTCTTGCTTATCACATACTTCTCAAAGTGATGATTATATTCATTGATTATATCATATGTCGAGGATTTGATCTATATGTTTTCATCAATTACCAAAAAGGGGGAGATTGAAAGCACATTTGCTCCCTTGGTGGTTTTGGTAATTAATAACAACATATATCTCATTGTACTAATGTTTCGACTAAGCATATTTCAGGAAAAGTTCAATGATGGGTTGGCAAAAGGATTGTGGAGAAACCCCTAGATGCGAGGAATTGGATTGGTAAAGCTTCAAGCAAGAGGACTCTACATTTTACTTTGTGAGAAATCACTTTGAGTCCATAGGAAAGCCTATACTATTAAAAGGGGGTAAGATAATGTTGGTGAACAAAGATGCTCCATGTGCACTAGTGATAGTCACAAAAAACACCCACAAATTATTCCACAACAGTCTGTCCAAGCCTATCATGTATATCGGTGCAACCAACAATTCCCACTCAGTCCCACCGATTCCCCACTTAGACGGAACCCTGCCAAACCCTAGATCATTGGAGCAACCGATTCTGCTTCGGTGCCACCGAGTTTGGCTTGCCAACTTTCTGTTACCTCGATTTGAAAAATCGGAAATTCTCAGATTTTTGATCAGCGTCACCGAGTTGTGGATTCTGACCGTTGGACACCTTATCGATACTGTCGAGATCTTTGTATCGGTCTCACGGAGATTCAAAAGTTGCTACCTTTGGAGCAACTCGGTACCATCGAGATTAACACATTGGTGTCACCGAGTTGGTCACTTTAGGTGTAATGGTTGGATTTTGGAGATGCCTATATATACCCCTCCACCACCACTCACTTGAAAGAGAAGCACTCAGAACAGATCCCCACTTATCCCATTAATTTTTTTGAGAGAGAACCATCTACTCATGTGTTGAGATCAAGCCATTCCAATCCATCCATATGAACCTTGATCTCTAGCCTCCCCAAGTTGCTTTCCACCCAATCAATCTCTTCCACCAAAGCCAAATTTGTGAGAGAGTGATTGACTATCGAGGAGTCTATCATCTTGAAGCACAAGAGCAAGGATTTCATCGACCTTATCGAGCCTATTACCTTTTGGAGGGTGGTGCCTCCTAGATTGGTTAGGTGTCGCTTGGGAGCCTCCTAATTCGTGTTGTGGAGTGAACCAAGAAGTTTGTAAGGACAAGGAGATCGCACACTTCATGAATATCTACCCTGACTTAGGCTAGTCCTCCGTGGACGTAGACCATCATGGTATAGACAAGGTTGCTTCTTCGTGCAACCCTCCGTGAGTAGAGTCCTCTATGGATTCTTGCGTCTGTTACCCTTCGTTGGTTGAAGTCTCCATAAACGTGGGCGTATGATAGCACCACCTATCGGAACCACGGGAAAAATCTTAGTGTCTCCAAATTGCGTTTGATCTTCCTACCCATCCTCTTCTATATATGCTTGTGTTTACTTTTTGCTACCATAGTCTTAGACATACATATGTAGGGTGTGCTTGACTTGCTATCATTGCTAAAATCTGCCAACACTTAAGATTGAGAAAAGGTAGAAATTTTATTTAGTGAAGTAGTCTAATCACCCCCCTCTAGACATACTTTCGATCCTACAGAAGCATAATCTTTATTGAGAACCAACAAGCAATGCAATTAGTCCCTGGGATAATCATAGCTTTTGTAATCGAGAGAAGAGTCTGTGTAAGAGCTTTGTATTTATACTAAGTTGTCATACTCAACTATAATGTAGCCTTCTATGATTGCTAACACACATTGCATATTTTTGGAACAAGTGATTCCGTGGGACACATAGGAAGATGGGGGCTTTATTGTTCTTGCCACCCAACTTATTCAGTTAGATATATTTGTTTGAATCTTTCCTTAACACATAATGCTTACCACTAAAGAGTTGAAGGATATGAACAAGCACTGGTGCAATGACGTGCTATACAAACAGTTTTTAACCCCTTTCCACAAGGTACTTTGAAAAAGTTGCCTTGCATGTGTCGGCGATAGGGGGGTCCATCCCACACGATACAGAATAATCGTCGGCGATGGTGTCCAATGAATGCAAACGTTTGGCAAAACTAAGTGTATGGGATGACTGCATCTGTCACAAACGAGAGTCAACGATCAACCGTTCACGATTATGACGTGTGTACGATAAGGGATATATCACAAACACTTATATTGGATGAACCGTTGGCGATATTTAACTAAGACTATAATTTAAACGTCGTACATGTATCGGATAGGTTTAAGAAATGTTGTACTCGCGTCCAATAGGATAATATCGTATGCGCTATTCTGTGGTCCAACGTTTGCTATGCATACTACATCACAAACAGTTTACCATTTTAAACTGTCTGCGATAGAGATTGTATCACCAAAGTTGCATTCAGTTGCACCATTTATTATATTATATGAAATCACACACGGTCCGGAAATGGCAACTTTGTGCATGGTCGCACACATTTTCTATCTGTGAAACATGTCGGATCTTGAGGTATATCACAAAGGTTGAGACTTACAAACCCTGTGTGGCGTAATGACCCGCAGAGCATTTTTTTAGTCGCTACAATTTAAAATTGTACAGAATTTGAATTTGAAAGTAGGGTATAGCTTTTTACATGTACATAGATAGGTTCATCAACCAATGCACTATTCCATTCATAGGTACATACGCTCAAGAATTACATCAATGAAAGAATTACATAAGCACCAAATAAAGAATTATGAACGACGGTTGAATACTTGTATTAAAGACGGCAAAGAAAGAGGTAAAATATATTCTGATTGTTGTAAAAGGTGAAGCGGAATGCCCGTAGTATGCCCTCCTCCATGTCGTATGCACACATGACTCTAGCCCAATCCCTTGTGATGGCCGACCGCCCATCCTTCAATATCTTCATGACTTCCAGATAGTCATTCTAGTCTAGTAGAAATACATGTACATTTGCATGTCCAACAATCATGTAGTTTGAGAGGTGATCTTCGGTAGGCTGCATTGGGAACCACTTCAAAGGAAAAAAGATACAGAGATTGTCATCTAACAACTCATTATGTGCAGTAAAAACGGTACATAGTTCTGAGTTAATATACTTCATATCACTGTTGTCTTGGACAAACTGTAAATAAATAGTTTAATTGTCACATTTTGACCCATTGTACTAGCAATATTTATTAGTTACCTCACATGATGTTGTCCCCGTCCCACTATATAAGATCTAATTATATCCAATGCACAAACATACTGGATGCATTAGCGTCTTATATTATGGAGCAGAGGGAGTATAACATGGGAAACAAATATAGCCATGTGAACCAAAAACCATTAAATTAGGCATGTGCTCACTACATCAGGCTTAACAAAGACCAAATAAAGTCATTCATAATGGTATTGTTGAATTTGCATAGAACAAAACTTGTACTTAAACATCAAATTGTAAAATTGAACATCACCGAGTGAAAAACAGGTGGTGTATAACTAAAAAACAAGGCATACTATAGCCAGCAAATAGTCATTCATATCGGTATTGTTGAAATTGCATAGAACGTAAAATGTGCGTAAACATCAAATTCTATGATTGAATATCACATTGTTAGAAAATCAAAATAAACAGGGCCATGTTAACTACAACAACTTTAACGGGAACCAATTGTATGATTGAAGAACCAAATCTAGCAATTAAAGTTGGACATATGTTCACTACAAACAACCAAAAACAACTAAACAAGGTATATGCTCACTACAGACAACCAAACATAGGCGTTCGTGAAATTGGACTGAAAAATTCATACCCAAGCATGGTACGTATGGTCATATGAGAAATTATATTATATATGCATAACATGTACACTATGTAGTAGTGTAAAATATGTTTGAAATGAAAAAGAATTGAATGGAAAACACAAAATGAAAAGGAAGAATAAACCATAAACCCCTAAACCCCTAAAACCTTAAACCCCAACAAAAATAATCATTAATCCCAGTTACCAATCGAGACTAAAGGTCCCCCAGCCCCCGGTTCATGCGCGCGGTCACATGGAGGGACTCTAGTCTCGGTTGGTCTCACCAACCGGGACTAAAGGTCTCCCAGCCCCAGGAGCACGTAGGTGGCCACGTTGAGGGACTTTAGTTCCGGGTCGTGGCCAACCAGCACTAAAGGGTGGGGGCCTTTAGTCCCGATTGGGGAACCGAGACTAAACGCCTTCGCCAATCGGGACAAAAGTACGTTTCTCCACTAGTGGCATTCAGTGCATTTCTAGGGTTTAATGCCAGGAATTCAAGATCCACATGGCCGTCACATAAAATCATGGAAGGATAGCACTAGATGGACCCGTGTGTGCTTCCCAGTCCATGCCTAGGCCCCATGGGCCAAGCCGAGAGGGAGGGCCATGCACTGAGGGGAACTGAGAGGCCGACGACATGCTATTTGGTGCCATTTAATTCCTCGGGAATTCCCCAGGGGGTAGTAAATTCAAGGGACCTGGCATGACGTCTTAAAACTGCACCTGGATGGTGTGGTAAAAATTTGAGACTGTTTCGAAGAAGCCTTCACTGAGGTTGTGTGGAAGGTGGACCTTCTCCGAGGAAAGATCTAGACTACGAGCGGGACACGTCCTATTTGTGAAGTGGGTGTGTTGCCCGCCCCTCCCTTAGACTTGAAACTTTTGTGGGCTTAGCAGAGTCCACTCAAAGACGTGTGCCAAGTCCTCGCCTTTTCTGAGGGCCGCTAGCCATATTCTGTGCATTTAGTGCATTTCTAGGGTTTAATGCCAGGAATTCAGGATCCACTCACATAAAATCATGGACGGATAGCACTCGATGTCCCTGTGTGTGGTCCTCGGTCCATACATAGGCCCAACGAGCCAAGCCGAGAGGAAGGGTCATGCACCAGGGGGCACGAAGAAGCCGTCGACGTGCGGTTTCAAGCCGTTTAATTCCCCAGGAATTCCCCAGGGGGTAGTAAATTCATGGAACCTGGCACAACATCTTCAAAGGGTGCGATAAAAATTTTAGGCCATTCTGAGGAAGCTTTCACGGAGGTTTTGTGGAAGTTGGACCTTCTCCGAGGAAAGATCTAGACTACAAGGGGGACGCGTCCTGTTTGTGAAGTGGGTGCGTTGCCCGCCCCTCCATTGGACCTTAAAAAATTTATGGGCTCAGCAGACTCCACTCAAAGATGCGTGCCAAGTCCTTGTATTTTTGGGGGGCCGCCAGACATATTCCGTGCATTTAGTGCTTTTCTAGGGTTTAATGCCAGGAATTCAAGATCCGTGCAGCTGCCACATAAAATCATGGATATATAGTGCTCAATGGCCTACGTGTGGTCCTCAGTGCATGCCCAGGCCCCTCGTGCCAAGCCTAGAGGGAGGACCATGAACTAAGGGGGCACGGAGAGGCCACCGATGTGTGGTTTCGTGTCGTTTAAATCGCTGGAAATTCCCCAGGGGGTAGTAACTTCAAGGGACCTGGCATGGCATCTTCAAACTGCACATGGAGGGTGTGTGGCGTGGTTTTGTCACGGCAGATGTTCGGGTGAATGGACTTGGATTCGAGGCCATCGCTAAGGTGATGGACTCAAAGGGGTTGATCGGGACGAAGGAGATGGGTTTACCCAGGTTCGGCCCCTCAAGTAGAGGTAACAGCCTATGTCCTGCTTGTGTTTGTATTGCTTGGTGTATCGATTAAAAGGGAGCAGATTGCTTGATCTAGTTCTCGATAGTTGATCTCTCTCTAAGATGCCCCGGGTCTCACCTTTATATAGGAGTTCAAGACCAAGGGTCATACAAGTCGTAACCAACTCTCACAACGTGTCCGAGTCTATCTCTACATAGTCTTGCCTTCTTGAGCAACCTGTCTCCGGGCGACTCTCCCGCCCGGGTCTTCATATCTTCTCCGTCCGGGCCACATCTTGGCCCATCTTGGCAAGCCACCCAACGTCTTGGGCTTGAGTCTTCAAAGCCCATCCTTCGGCTGGTGTATGAGCCGCCAGGTGTGACCCGGAGCCTCCGGGGCGGGTCTCACCGCGGGGTTATATCCCCAACATTAGGCCCCTGGTTGATTTGAGCTTGCTCATTTCAGCCTCCTTAACTGGCGGCGAGTCTCACTTATGCCACCTGAAAGTAACACGAAATGACCTGCCGTGATGTCATATCAAATATGTCAGAAAGATCCTCTGACAACCATAATGAATCTTTTCCTTATTAAATGGGCGGCCCGAGAATCGAGGCGTCCGCCTCGGTCAATCAATATCCGTCGCCTGGATTCTCGCGCCCGTTTCCACCTTTGCCTATTAAATAGGACCGCGAAGGGTGGCATTTGTTTCCTCCGCACTCGCTCTTCTTCTTCTTCCTTCCGACGCCGCCACTCTAGCGCACCTCGCTCCGGTGACATCTTCACGCCTTTGTCGTTCAGGCCGCTACATCAACCTGTTCGCTCCAGAGCTCTACCTGCATCCGCTGGGCCGTCTCCGGTAAATTTTTCCTCCCCTAGATCCGTAGTTTTTGGTAGGGTTTTCACGAAGTTCCTCTGCCGCTTAGAACACGAGATTCTCCCCAATGCCAGCTATGCATAGTCCGTAAAACTCGATGGTATCCTTTTCTCCATTGCGGTAGACCGTAGGAAACTGATAGCAACACCGCAGAGATCTATAATTGCTCTGCTTGTTGTCTTCAGACTTTCGCTGGTCCGACGGTTCGTCGCTAGGTTTAAAATAAAACCACTTTTCTCTATTTTGTAGATCCGCAACCACATAGATATGTTGTGAAACATGTTTTCCACACTTCGCCAAATTTTACTTTGTCTTCTTATAAACTTGACCCGCCATGAAATTTCGGCTCTCGCCAACCAGCTCTTGGTGGCTTAACTTTATAAAAATTTAGGTTGTTAGATGCCCTTAGTCATCTGCCATCCCCTGACTCGCTGTGCATTGTTACCTTGCGTAGTTTTGAACCACCACCATGTCTCGTGCATCCAACTCGTGTAACTGGGTCGGCTCTGCTATTATGGAAGAGTATTTGATAGAGTGTGTAAACACGGGGACCCTTCCAGCCAAAAGTGTTATTCATTGGCGGGTTCCGCGCAATGAATTGAAGCCCCGTCCTCAGGAGGGTGAGGTAGTCGTATTTACATATCACCTCTCGCACGGGTTTAGCCCACCCGGCTCAAAATTCTTCCGGGATGTCCTTCACTTTTTCAAACTGCACCCTCAAGACCTTGCCCCCAATTCTGTCTCCAACATATGCAACTTCCAAATACTCAGTGAGGTCTATTTACAAGAATAGTCGTCCGTGGATTTATTCCGCGAGTTCTTTTATGCAAATCGCCAGACAGAGGTGAAGGCTGGCCCAAGCTTAGAGCTTGGTGGAATTTCCATTCAGAGGCGGCGGGACATAACCTTCCCGACTCTTCAATTGCCAAGCCACCCTAAAGATTGGAACAAAACTTGGTTTTACTGCAATGATATCTCCCCTGAAGGAGAGCATCCCCTGCCGGATTATCGTCCATCCCGGCTCAAAACAACATCTGAGCTCCCTGGACAGCTGTCAGATTCTAAGCGTGCAAAGTACGCTCCGGCTCATGTGAAGATCAAAGCTCTTATGGCCAATGGACTGACAGGCATGGACTTAACTCATTGCTGGATTTCTTGGAGGGTCATGCCTCTGAGTCGGCGAAGCTGTCTCATGCATGAATACACGGACTAACCTGACGACCCCCTCTACTTTAACTCGGCAACATTATCAGAGGATAACATCATGGCTGCCATCAAGAGCCTCATTCATGAGTCTTCAAAAGCTTGCGGTGTCAACGGGTTAGCACCTTTTCGTGCCACGAACCCAACTCCAGGCGTAAGGGTGGCTCTTAGTATTCTCTTCTCTCTATTAGCTATATTTTGGCAATCTCTTCACCTTTTCCGGCTTATATTTTCAGGCCAATTCCGACTTCTGGAAGAAGAAATACGTTCCTCCTCTGAACAAGTCAAAGAAGAAAACCACGGGCCGGAGGAAGAAGACCACTCCTCAAGAAGAGCTGGAAGAACAACCAGAATCCGACGACTCAGAGGTACAACTTGACTCTATTTGCTGCCTCTTTATTCACCTTATTGACAACAATTATTCACAGGACGAGACAGAGACAAGCCATGCCAACGCTCCTGAGGTAACTTATGTTTCGTCCGACTCAGACTATTTTGTACCCCAGGAGATACGGCTGGTCGTTCGAAAAGTCCCACTTTCTCATCCTCTTACTTAGTTAGACCCCCAATTTCTTTTGAAAAAGCAACAGCAAACCTCCTGGCGGTAGACCCGGAGCACCGGCTCTACCATTCTCAAGGGCGGGTTATCTAACTCTCCAGCTCAGAAGAAGCGTCCGGCTAAGATATCTATTCCCTCTCTGCTTTATTTTACCAATCTTTCCTTTGTAATTCAAAGTTGCCTTATATTGCTTGAACTGGTTTTCAGGAATCACCTCCTTCGTCTAGCGACTCTACGGCAACTGCTCTGTCGCCTCCAAAGATTAACCCGATGTATGTGTTTTTTAGGCATTACATCCGAGTCTTTGGTGAGTGTAAACTTTGGGTTCTAACCTTTGTGCTCTTCAGGGCTCAAGCTAAGCGAAGGAAAACCAACAAGTCCTCCCCTGGCCCTAATGCTCAAGAACCGGTACCTGCCAAGCCGGATACTCCCATGCCGGATGTTGATCCATCGGCGGCTTCCAAAGAGGCACCTAAAGAGGCTTGTCCTTCTGCAGAGCCAGCGGGTGACAATATAATTCCTGAGAGTCCTCCGAGGGACCGTTCCAAGCCACCCAGCCCTGCAAAGGTTGCTGATGAAACAACTACTCCAGACGTCTTTATTACTAGCGCTGGCTTCCACTCTCCTCAACCTCATGTTCTAACAAAGCATAGTGAGACAACTAAAACTTCCAAGAAGCTGGAGTTTGAGCTCCCCGCGCTAGAGAAGGTGACAACTGATGAACTTCATGTTGGTTACCTGAACCGCCTGTCTACAAGCTGGGACCTGGAGCTCAAGCTTGTCAACTTGATGAAGAAGAAATACGAGGTATTCTCACTCTCCTTATACCCTTACATAGCCCCCAAGAGCCGGGTTAATATTAGTTGATGATAATCCGGGTCTTCAAAACTGGCTAGAAGTAAAAATGCTTAGCATGTAGGCCTCAACTTATTTAGAAGTAATCGCAAATCATCGTTCATAGCCCCCAAGGGACGGCTCAAATTTGATAACACTGAGCCGGAGCTTTATTGAAGGTAGTTAATAGAGCCAATTTTAGACCCCAAGGGCCGGCTTAATCTTGTTAAAGTTGAGTCGGAGCTTTCATAGTAAACAACTTGAAAAGCCAGCCTGTAGCCCCCAAGTTCCGGGTTAAGTTGATAAAGATGATCCCGAACTGCATTGTAATCTTGGAGATCAAATAGACATTAGCCACCAAGTGTCAAACATATTGCTTGCAATATGCTTGAGACTTTCTTAACCTTCATTATCTGAGAAAATCCCTCCTAACGACTCAATTCGTATTTTGATATGTCACAGGAAGCTTTAAACGAAACCGGGTCAAAAGTGGTCGGCTTAAGGAATAATCTAGCCACGCAGCAAGCCGCACGAAGCAAGGCTGATGAAAAGTATCGGCTCCTTGCCGAGGAACTGACCAAGATCAAAGCCGACTTTGCCTCTTTCAAAGAGTCTGCTAAAACTGAACAAGCCGCCCTGACTCAACGAGCGGATGATGCTGACCAGCGGCTGGTGATTGTGTCAGATGAGCTGCAATCTTTGAAGCGCCATATCAGAAAGATGTCAGTCTCCATATTTGGTAATTATTTAACAGCTTAACCCAAATTTTGTACGGGTACTTGTACTGGCGACTTATGACGAAGAGTCTGTCTTATGCAGGTCCAAGGAGCCTCCAACTCGCTTCCGATAGCTTGTTGCCCCTGAAGGCTACTTATACTCTGACGGAATAGCTTTATTGTGGAGTTGTCTGCACGATCAAGGTTGTGCTCTACAAGGATACCACCCCTTCAACTATGAAAGGGGTCATAAAACTATTTTCCACCCTGCCAAAACAGATTGTAGAGCTTAAAAAATCAGCCGCCCGCAAGGGAGCTATTACAGCCATAAGCCGGGCATTGGCGTTTGCTCCTGAGTTAACCCCTGAAGACATGATGGATGGTTTTCCATCCAAAAAGGATGACGGCTTAGACTTCACTGATGCTGATTATGCCAATTGTGTGAAGGATTCCAAGGTTCTCGCCTTCGTGTTAGCATAAGAGGTGAACTTATCAACTTATCAAGCGGCTTATGATGTTGATCAGAAGAGAATTCGTGGGCCCCTCTTTGAAGCCAAGGATCCGACACCCGCCCGTAGTAAGCATCTTTTTGCTTCTGAACTTGACCCGCCCCCCTCTTTGAAGAGGGAAAATTTGCAGCTTTAACCCACTGCAACTAGGACTTGGACAATCTTCAGATCAAGGAGGTCGAAGACCCGGAGCAGGGTGACCCACCAACCAGCTAATGGAGTTGTGAACGCCGTTGATAAGCCATCTCTTGTGACCTGCCATGAGCGGTGTAAAATACTTTGAAATATTTTTGGGCTCTACAAAGAGCATATGTAATAGGCTTGTAGTAACTTTGCCTTTGCCTAAACTGTGCCATCGTGCACATGTTAAATAGTCCGGCTTAATACATAACATCTTCCTTTCACTTCACATTGGATGCTTTGCCGACTCTTGGTGGTTTAATTGACCTGCAAGAACAAATGCATCTTGACATTGTTAGGAGGGCGGCTTAAAATAGCATAACCCAAACATGAAGTATCTTCCTAACATGTTTTCAAAAACAGCTTATGTGTCGGTTCTACTGGGTTGACTCGCCACTTAAAACTCCTTAACAGTACAAGGTCTGTGTGGAGATTGGCCGTTTAAGTTTTTGAACCGGCTCAGGGTCTCTAATCGAGATTAACTGAAATGAAGTGTGATGACCCAGAAGAGACACAGCAGGGCATGAATACCCTGATAGCCCACAAACTGCCTCTCACGTGACATAAATCCGTTGTTTTAACCTTAAACAGTACAGGGTACTCAAGGATTAACTGTCTAAGAGTACGAACGGACCACATAATGGAGAGTCGGCACTAAGTGGGAGAGTTTATCCTAGATTCCCGTAAGCCGGCCCTCAAGTGACAAGAGCCGCCGTTTTAACCTTGACCAGTATAGGGTCTCCATGGAGATTGGCCGTCAATTGATTTGAACCGCCTCAGGGTCTCTAGGCGAGATTAACTGGTAAGAGTTCGGCGGGTCACCTAGCAGAGTAGCATCAGCTTACAGGCAGGTGTAACCCTATTTGGCTTAAGAGCCGATCAAGAGGGTGTGTAAACTACACCCGATGGGTGGGAAGCCCCCAAGTGACCTTTGTTGACGGAATCAACTATTTGTCTTGAGATTCGACCGATAGGGTTTGATAAGCTACACCCGGAGGGTGGGAAGCCCCCTGGACGATCATGTTGACGAAGTCCACTTTTTGCCTTGAGAGCCGACTGATAGGGTTTGATAAGCTACACCCGGAGGGTGGGAAGCCCCCTGGACGATCATGTTGATGGAGTCAACTTTTTGGCTTGAGAGCCGACCGATAGGGTTTGATAAGCTACACCCGGAGGGTGGGAAGCCCCCTGGACGATCATGTGATTGCACAGATTGAGATATGCGAAACAGCAAAGGCCCCGGCTTGAAAGGATGCCAACTTTTATTCATATATAAATATGATATGTACAATGATAGTGTTCAATGTCGAATCTCAACAACTTAGGTGTAGTAAGGCCGCAGATGCGCTATGTTCCACGACCGGCGGGTCTCTTGCCCCGAGGTATCTGAATCATCTCGGATGTCAATGAGGTAATATGACCCGTTGTTGAGATTTCTGCTGACCACAAAAGGTCCTTCCCATGGATGATACAACTTATGCCTATTTGTCTGGTCTTGGATCAACTGCAACACTAAGTCGCCTTCTTGAAACGTCCGGGTCTTGACTCTGCAGCTATGATAGCGGCGCAGGTCTTGCTGATAAATTACCGAACGAGCCGCCACCAGATCACGTTCCCCCTCCAAGGCATCCAACATGTCTTAACGTGTCGTCTCATTGTCCATCTCAATGTAAGCCACCACTCCTGGCGAGTCATGACGGATGTCACTTGGCAACACGGCCTCTGCACCGTAAACCATGAAGAAAGGTGTATAACCCGTTGATCTGTTGGGGGTAGTCCTGATGCTCCATAAGACGGACGGCAACTCCTCCACCCAACAACCCGGCGTTCGCTATAAAGGAACCATAATCCGGGTCTTGATACCTCTCAGGATTTCTTGGTTAGCATGCTCCGCCTGAACGTTAGACTGTGGATGAGCAACCGCAGAAACATCAAGCCGGATGTGCTCAATGTCACAGAATGTTTTCATAGCCCCCTTGGTCAGGTTCGTGCCATATTCCATGATGATACTGTGAGGGTAACCAAAATGATAGATCAGCCTTTTTAATAAACTGAACTGATGTAGCCGCGTCACACTTGTTGACCGGCTCAGCCTCTATCCATTTGGTAAACTTGTCAACCGCCACAAAGAGGTGTGTCTTTTTTTCCTTGGATCTCTTGAAAGGCCCGACCATATTGAGCCCCCATACTGCAAGCGGACTAGTGATTGGAATCATGCGTTCTTGAGCCGCAATATGAGCACGCCGGCCAAACTTTTGACAACCGTCGCACTTGCGGACCAGATCCTCTACATCCTTGTGAGCCGTCAACCAGAAGAAACCGTGCCTAAAAGACTTGGACACCAGAGATTTTGAGCCGGCGTGATGTCCACAATCACCAGCATGAATTTCATTCAAGATTTCCTTACCCTCCTCCGGTGAAACACAACGCTGAAACACGTCGGTGACGCTGCACTTATGTAACTCGCCATTGACTATCGTCATGGACTTAGACTGTCTGGTGATCTTTGTGGCCATATTTTCATCATCAGGTAACTCGCCTCGAGTCAAATACGCCAAGTAAGGTACGGTCCAATCCGGAATAGCATGCAGAGCCGCCACCAGCTGTCCCTCTGGATTAGGAATGGCTAAGTCTTCCTCTGAAGGCAGCTTAACTGACAGGTTATGTAAGACATCCAAAAAGACGTTAGGCGGCAAGAGGCTTTCGTTGAGAGCCTAATCTTGACAGGGCATTAGCCGCCTCGTTCTGGCGACGATCAATATGACCCAACTGATACCCCTTGAAGTGACCAGCAATGACATCCACCGCCTGACAATAAGCCGCCATCCGTGGATCCTTGGAGTCCCAAGTGCCTGAAACTTGTTGAGCCACAAGATCTGAGTCGCCGAAGCACCTTACTCGGCTTAAGTTCATCTCCTTAGCCACCCTAAGGCCATGAAGCAGGGCTTCGTACTCAGCTGCATTGTTAGTACAAGGGAACATTAGTCGTAGCACATAACAGAACTTGTCACCTTTAGGGGAGGTTAAGACAACCCCTGCCCCTGATCCTTCCAACTGCCTAGACCCATCAAAGTGTATTGTCCAATATGTGTTATCCAACTTTTCTTCGGGTGTCTGACACTCTATCCAGTCGTTTATGAAATCCACAAGGGCTTGAGACTTGACAACCGTACGAGGTACGTATTTTAGATTGAGAGGTCCCAACTCCAATGTCCACTTAGCAATCCTGCCAGTGGCTTATCTATTTTGAATTATATCTCCCAATGGGGCAGAGCTGACCACGGTGATCAGGTGCCCTAAGAAGTAGTGCTTTAGCTTGCGGTTGGCCATGAACACCCCATATACTAGTTTTTGCCAATGTGGATACCTCTGCTTGGACTCTGTTAGGACCTCACTGATATAATAAACCGGCCTCTGAACCGGATATTCTTTCCCTGCCTCCTTGCGCTCGACCATGATTGCAGCACTGACAACCCTGTTATTGGCCGCCATGTACAAGAGCAAGGGTTCTTTCTCAGCCGGAGCGGCTAAGACCACCGGCTCAGTGAGCTGCTTCTTGAGCACCTCAAACGCTTCACCCGTCGCCGAACTCTAGACAAAATTGTCTGTCTTTTTCATCATTTGATATAAAGGGATGGCTTTCTCACCAAGGCGGCTTATAAATTGGCTCAACACGGCAATCCGCCCTACCAGGCGTTGAACATCATTGATGCACGCCGGCTCAGCCAAGGAGGTGATAGCCTTGATCTTATCCGGGTTAGCTTCAATGCCCCACTCAGAGACTAGAAATCCCAAGAGCTTGCCAGCCGGAACACCAAAGACACACTTTGCCGGGTTAACCATCATCTTATGGACCTGCAAATTGTCAAAGGTTTCCTTCAAGTCGTCAAGCAGAGTCTCCTTCTTCCTTTACTTGATCACAATGTCATCCACATAGGCATGAACACTGCGCCAAATTTGGTTATGAAGACAATTCTGCACACAGCGCTGATAAGTCGCCTAGGCACTCTTGAGCCCAAAAGGCATAGATACATAGCAGAAGACCCCAAAAGGTGTGATGAAAGTTGTCTTCTCTTGGTCCTTAATCGCCATCTTGATCTCATGATATCCCGAACAATCATCCAGGAAGCATAAACTTTCACAACCCGCCGTAGCATCAATGATTTGATCAATATGAGGGAGAGCAAAAGGATCGGCCGGATAGGCCTTATTAAGATCTGTATAGTCCACACACATACGCCACGTGCCGTTCTTCTTGAGCACAAGCACTGGGTTATCAAGCCACTCCGGGTGAAAGACCTCGATGATGAAACCCGCCGCCAAGAGCCGGGCGACCTCTTCCCCGATGGCCTTGCGTCTCTCCTCGTTGAACCACCGTAGAAATTGCTTGATAGGTTTAAACTTAGGATCCACATTAAGGTTGTGCTCAGCGAACTCTCTCGGTACACCCGGCATGTCAGAGAGCTTCCATGCGAAGATGTCCCGATTCTCACGGATGAATTCGATGAGTGCGCTTTGCTATTTGGGATCCATATTGGCCCCAATAGTGAACTGTTTAGATGAGTCACGCGGAGTGAAATCCATCGCCTTGGTATCATCCGCCGAAAATTTGAGGGGCGGCTCAACCTCTGTGGTAGGCTTCTTCAGCGGAGTCATGTCCTCCGGGTCAACAGTTTCCTTATAAAACTTGAGCTCTGCCTCGGCACAACTTGATTCCGTGTAATCCGCGTCTCCTTCCATGCACTCAATGGTCGTATTCCGATCACCATGAACAGTAATCGTCCCCTTTAACCCGGACATCTTGAGCTGCAAATAGACATAGCAGGGCCTAGCCATGAACTTGGCGTAAGCCGGTCGCCCAAACAAGGCATGATAGGGGCTCTTGATTTTGACTACTTCAAACCACAAGGACTCTACCATGTAGTTGTATTCGTCACCAAAGGCAACTTCCAAGGAGATCCTACCCATGGGGTAAGCTGACTTGCCAGGCACCACACCATGAAAGACTACCAAGGAGGGCTTAAGGTCTTTATCAAGCAGCTTCATCCGCTGAAAGGTGTCATAGTACAGGATATTGATGCTACTGCCACCATCCATAAGTACCTTATTCAACATATATCCTCCCACTTGGGGGCGACAACAAGGGCTAGCCGCCCCGGGTCATCAACATGCGGCGGGTGATCCTCCCGGCTCCACGTGATGTCATACTCAGACCACTTCAAGAATCTCGGTAGAGCCGGCGCGACCGCATTAACCACCCGTTTGCGCACCTTCTGATCCCGCTTGTCAAGGCTAGTTGTAAAAACATGATACTAGCCCGAACTGAGCTGCTTTGGATTACTCTGATACCCAGACTGATTATTCTGTTGCTGATGATGGCCACCAGAGTGCTGATGATGTCCTCCTTGATTACCCTGGCCATGATGACCGGAACCTAAGCCGCCGGACCCAAACCCGGCTCCTGACCCGCCTAATCCTGAGCCGCCGGGTGGGCCACCACCATCGTTGTTATGTTGTCGCATGCTGTGGTCCTTAAACTTCTACATGATGTGGCAATTGGCCCCACATGCGACCCGCCGGTCTGTCGGGTCGGCTGTGCTCCGGGCAAGGTTTGTTGAGCATCTCCTCTAAGTTGAAGGGAGTTTTACCCTTGTTATAGGTGGTCTAAACTTCCCATTGCCCTTAGGCCGATTGTGGCCGGTGTTCGCGTTGGCCACCAATTCTGACCCGCCATCCGGATTCTTCCTCTTGCTTTGGTTACCGTTGCCTGCCGCACCCTTGCCATGGTTATTCTGTTTACCCTGACCAGTTTTCTCCTCATCAGAGCCCGGATCCTTCGTGTTATCAGAGTCGGCATACTTTGTGAGAGCCACCATGAGTTCTCCCATGTCCTGACACGTATGCTTGAGCCGGCCGAGCTTCTGCTTCAGAGGGACGAAATGACAGTTCTTCTCTAGGATCAGCACTGCTTGAGCCACCGTGATCTGTTCAGACGAGTGGATGATAGTCAACACCCGTAGGACCCAATGATGAGCCAACTCATTCTACTGTTGAACACAGTGATCCAGATCCACAATCGTCATAGGCTTTTTGCAAGTCCCTTGAAAATTTTTTGATGAACCTTGCTTTCAGTTCAGCCCATGAGTTGATGGTATTGGGTGGAAAACCCTTCAACCACATGCGAGCCAGCCCTTCAAGCATCATGATGAAATACTTGGCACACACCGCGTCATTGACATCCAACATCTCCATAGCTAGCTCAAAGCTTTTGATCCAGGCCTCCAAAGGTAAGTCGGCAGTGTAATTCGGGACCTTGTGAGGTCCTTTGAAATCCTTTGGCAACCGCTCGTTCCGTAGAGTTAGTACCAAACACGGTACTACCATGGCCCTAGTGGTCACCCCCACTCCCACTGAGACGGAGGGCGCAGGCTCCTGGTGAACCACCGCTGCCAAAGCCGCCGCCTCTCGCTGGTTTCTTGCCCAGTCTGCAAGCGCTTGTGCATCTAGAGCCGCCTGATCATCCCCTGGAGGGCCTAGGTGCCGATCGCTGATAGAAACCACCGGCGACTCATAGTGTCGGCTAAAGCTGCGACTGGGGAGGGGGGTTGAGTGAACGCGGCTCCGGCTGTAAGCATATTTCTCCCGCTGGGCCATCGCCATCTAAAGGTAACCAATGGTGTTCTGCACCTCCTCTTCAAAGGACGCCTCGTCCGTAATAGGGATTGTTTCAATCCGGATTGCTACAGCCACCATGTTCTCTGTCGGGTTTGAGTAGTGACCCACCGGCGTCAGAAAAGCCGCTGGTGAGGCCTGGTTTCGTCGGGGCGGGTTAAGCTGTTGTCGAGCCGCCGGCCAACTCCCAAGTGCATCCGCTGTCCGTCCCGTTCCTGGCGAGTTAAAAAGATTCCTAGCCTCGTACTATTCTGGTAAGCGGGATTGATGCCTCATCCACTGCACTGCAGCTGCCGACTGTTGCTCTAGCTCAAGGCAGAAAGCATCTGTCCTAAGACGCTCTGCCTCCGCCTCCATCTGAGATTTTAACTCAGCAATCCTCTGGTGCACCTCCGCCATCTAGTCCTTAAGTCTTGCGATCTCCAAGTTCCGGACGGCTTTATTATCTGGTGTGACTTCGGTGGTCATTAGGGTCGCAAGCTCATTCATTAGATCCAGAAGAACTTGAGCCGGTGGCGGCGGGTCAGCCCCCGTGTTTGCTGCTCCGGCGGCTGTGCTGCTCATGCCTGATGCTGATCCCACCATGAACACGGCCGAATGAACCAGTGGCCCATGATCGTCCGGCTTAGAGCGCTCCGACTCAGGGTAAGGCTCGTCGTAGCCCCCGAGCCCGCCGTTGTCAAGCTGGTAGATTGACTCTACTTCTTCGCTCGAAGATTCGTCCTCAGAATAGATAAGAGTCTCCTGCGACATAGAAGCCTCAAGATCCATACCTTGAGTAAATCCCACAAAGACGTGCTTCCGGCCCGGTTTAACACGGGCAGGTCGCACATATTGGGCGGGTTGTGCGCGCCGAGCCGGCTCGACAATGTTGGTGCAGACGTCCGGCCCGGGTTTAGATCCATCAACTTTGCCGATGAAGACGTGGATTCCGCCGAAGGGAACCCGGAATCCATATTCGACAGAGTCAGCCTCAGGACCCCAGCCGGCATCGTCGATGTAGAGCTGACCGCAGTGACTCTTGCTCATCCTTCCGACCGCATATCCCTCGAACCCTGGGAGAAAGCCCTTTGAGAACTCAAAACCACCGAGCGCTAGCCCCACGGTGGGCGCCAACTGTCATGGTTTTGTCATGGCAGATGTCCGGGTGAATGGACTTCGATTCGAGGCCATCGCTAAGGTGATGGACTCAAAGGGGTTGATCGGGACGAAGGAGACGGGTTTACCCAGGTTCGGCCCCTCAAGTAGAGGTAACAGCCTACGTCCTGCTTGTGTTTGTATTGCTTGGTGTATCGATTACAAGGGAGCAGATTGCTTGACCTAGTTCTCAGTAGTTGATCTCTCTCTAAGTCGCCCCGGGTCTCTCCTTTATATAGGAGGTCAAGACCACGGGTCATACAAGTCATAACCAACTCTCACAACGTGTCCGAGTCTATCTCTACATAGTCTTGCCTTCCTGAGCAAGTTGTCTCTGGGCGGCTCTCCCGCCCGGGTCTTCATATCTTCTCCGTCCGGGCCACGTCTTGGCCCATCTTGGCAAGCCGCCCAACGTCTTGGGCTTGAATCTTCAAAGCCCATCCTTGAGCTGGTGTATGAGCCGCTAGGTGTGACCCGGAGCCTCCGGGGCGGGTCTCACCGCGGGGTTATATCCCCAACAGTGTGGTAAAAATTTCAGGTTGTTCGGAAGAAGCCTTCACGGAGGTTGTGTGGAAGCTGGACCTTCTCCGATGAAAGATCTAGACTACGAGGGGGGACGCATCCTGTTTGTGAAGTGGGTGCATTGCCCGCCCCTCCATTGGACTTGAAACTTTTTGTGGGCTCAGAAGAGTCCACTCAAATATACGTGCCAGGTCCTTGCCTTTTCCGGGGCACGCCAGCCATATTTCATGCATTTAGTGCATTTCTAGGGTTTAATGCCAGGAATTCAAGATTGGCGCAACCACCACATGAAATCATGGACGGATAGTTACTAGTAGAAAACAGGGCTTTGGTCCAGGCCTGAAAAGCCATTAATCCTGGTTCACTCACGAACTGGGACCCATGGCGGCATCGGTCCCGGTTAGTGAGGTCAGGGCGTCGACGGGGCCTCATGGGCCATTGGTCTCGGTTCGTCTGACCCCTGTGGACCTAGTTCCACCCACGAACTGGGACCAATGGGCCTCGCTCCTGGCCCACAACCATTGGTCCCGGTTTGTGGCTGGAACCGGGATGAAATGTGGTCCTTTAGTCCCGGTTCCAGCCACAAACCGGGACCAAAGGTTGGCCTATATGTACCCCCCCCCCCCCCCCGCGCGACCAGACCAGTGCACTGCTCTATTTTTTTGGCTGGCTGTGTGAGAGCTTTGTGGTTCTCCAGCTCACCTCCTATGCACACGAGTTGTTCGATGAAATGCCCAAGCCACACTTAAGCTTTCTCCTCTCGAAGCTCCTTGTCCAAGCTCCATTTTCCTCAAGATTTGTCTAGGTCTGGCAGTCTGGCCTGTCCCGTCCCCATCCTCACCGCCGTCGATCGCCTGCGCCCATCTCGGCACCGACAGCACCGTGGTTAGCCTCTTCTTCTTATCTTCTTTCTAAAAGAAAAAAGTTCTTAATTGTATTATTTAGATTCTGTAATTTTCTTACTTTTATTATTGTTTGTTATTATATAGTGCGATGGCTTTCGTATCCGCCTTCGTCGGCCCTCGTCCTATCTATTAATACACTTTATTATATAACGCACGCAGATGAACCGGCAATGGATGTACGGTGACCGACACACCTCTGAGTATATTAAGGGCCTGTATAATTTTCTCGAAGCGGCTCAGGCAAACAAGCAGAATGGTTTTATGCATTGTCCATGTACTGTCTGTGAGAATACAAAGGCTTTCTCCAACTCTAAAACCCTTCACTTCGACCTGCTTGTGAAGGGTTTTATGCCACACTATAATGTTTGGATCAAGCACGGAGAAAGAGGGGTTATGATGGAAGACAACAAAGAAGAAGAGGATGATGACAACTATGTGCCTCCTGAATATGGTGATGCTACAACGGGGGAAGGTGAAGATCAAGAGGAACCAGACGATGTGCCCGATGATGATCTTCGCCGGGTCATTGTTGATGCAAAGAGACAATGCGAAAGTGAAAAGGAGAAGTTGAAGTTCGATCGCATGTTAGAGGATCACAGAAAAGGGTTGTACCCCAATTGCGAAGATGGCAACACAAAGCTCGGTACCACACTGGAATTGCTGAAGTGGAAGGCAGAGAATGGTATACCTGACAAAGGATTTGAGAAGCTACTTAAAATATTGAAGAAGAATCTTCCAAAGGATAACGAATTGCCCGACAGTACATACGCAGCAAAGAAGGTTGTATGCCCTCTAGGATTGGAGGTGTAGAAGATACATCCATGCCCTAATGACTACATCCTCTACCGCAGTGCGTACGAGGATTTGAATGCATGCCCCGTATGCGGTGCATTGCGGTATAAGATCAGACGAGATGACCCTGGTGATGTTGACGGCAAGTGCCCCAGGAAGAGGGTTCCTGCCAAGGTGATGTGGTATGCACCTATAATACCATGATTGAAACGTCTGTTTAGAAACAAAGAGCATGCCAAGTCGATGTGATTTGGTTAAGGAGTGATTTGGTGCAATGTCTTGTTAGTTTTGAGTTGGTGTTCCCACATTCCTTCTTCAATATCATGACGCATGTCGTAGTTCATGGGAGTCTTAAAGAAATATGTTCGTAACCGCGCTAGGACAGAAGGAAGCATCTCCATGGGCCATCAAACAGAGGATGTCATTGGGTTTTGTGTTGACTTCATTCCTGACCTTAAGAAGATTGGTCTCCCTCAATCGCGGTATGAGGGGAGACTGGCTGGAAAAGGCATGCTAGGAGCAGACTCAATAATATGTAGGGACGGGCAGTCTTGGTCTCAAGCGCACTACACAGTTCTAAAGAATTCTACCTTGGTGACCCCGTACGTTGATGAACACAAGAATATTCTACGCTCCAAACACCCAGAGCAGTGTGACGACTGGATTACATATGAACACATCAGGACTTTCAGCAGTTGGTTGCAAACACATCTCATGGGTGACAACACTATTTCTGATGAGTTGTACTTGTTGGCCAGGGGACCATCTTTGACTGTATTGACTTACAAAGGGTACGAGATAAATGGGAATACATTTTACACGATCGCCTAGGATCAAAAGAGCACCAACCAATACAGCGGTGTCCACTTTGATGAAGCAACCAAGAGGGGAAAGGACACATATTATGGTTACATAGTGGACATATGGGAACTTGACTATGGACATGATTTCAAGGTCCCTTTGTTTTAGTGCAAATGGGTCAATCTGTCAAGAGGCGGGGTACAGGAAGATCCACAGTACGAAATGACAATAGTGGATCTGAACAATCTTGGGTACACAAACGAACCATTCGTCCTAGCCAATGATGTGGCGCGGGTTTTCTATGTGAAGGACATGTCTACCAAACCGAGAAAAAAAAGATAAGGAAACGAATACATCATACGATGAGCCAAAGAGCCACATAGTTCTTTCAGGAAAAAGAGACATCGTGGGATTGGAGGGCAAGACAGACATGTCTGAAGATTATGAAAAGTTTCATGAAATTCCTCCATTCAAAGTCAAGGCTGGCCCAAGCACCCTGTTAAACGATGAAGTTTATCCATGGTTACGGCGCAATAATCAAAGGACACAAGCAAACAAAAAGTGAAGACATTCTCTCCACAACTATATCATTGTAGTTACATGTGAAGAAATGAAATGCCTTTTGTAACACATGAGTTTTCGTCCGAAACCCTGATACTTCGAAAGAGATTGTCCGTTTTGTACACGAAGTGCATCCAGTTTTTGTCGTAACCCTCTCAACTTTTTATAACATGCTATGTGGGTGAAATGATGATACCATGCCAACTTTTAACCTTTTGAGAGTTCATTTGTAGTGCTTTTCAATTTTCGGGTCATTTAGCTCAAAAAAATCAGTAAATGCAAGAAAAATACCAAATGAAGTCAGAAAGGGTTGAAAATTGATGATGTGGCTTTGAATGGTTCATTTTGAACACACAAAAAGTCTGGAGTTCAAATAAGTTCAAAAAATGAAATCCCTTTGTAACAGATGAGTTTTCGTTCGAAACTGTGATACTTCGAAAGAGATTGTCCATTTTGTACATGAAGTGCATCCTGTTTTTGCCGTAAGCCTCTCAACATTTTATCACATGCTATGTGGGTGAAATGATGATACCATGACAACTTTCAACCTTTTCAGAGTTCATTTGAAGTGCTTTTCAATTTCAGGGTCATTTAGCTCAAAGAATGAACTAATAGCAAAAAGAATGAATTGAGAAGCTTTTACAAAACTATGCAACCAAAATTATCAAAATATTTTTTCTTCAAAACATCAATAGCAAAAAGAATATAATGATAAAACACACTGGAAATAAATAAAGCAAAAAACAAAAAATAAAACAAAAATACTGGAATTTATGCAAGTAAAATTACCAAAGAATTTTTTGTTCAAAAAATTAATAGAAAAAAGAATATAATGAGAAAACACACTGGAAATAAATAAAACAAAAATAAATAAAGCAAAAAAACAAAACAAAAATAATGGAAATTATGCAACTAAGATTATCAAAGTATTTTTTGTTCAAAACATTAATAGCAAAAAGAATATAATGGTAAAACACACTTGAAATAAACAAAGCAAAAAAACAAACAATAATAAATAAAGCAAAAAATGGAAATTATGCAACTAAAATTATCAAAGTATTTTTTATTCAAAACATTAATAGCAAAAAGAATATAATGATAAAACACACTGGAAATAAATAAAGCAAAAAAACAAAACAGTGGTAAATAAAGCAAAAAAACAAAACAATAATAAAGAAAGAAAAAATGGGAAAATGCCACCTACTGGGCCACCATGGCCTGCATATGACTAGAAACCCAACCAGCTAGTTTGGCCAGGATGCAGGCCCGCAGAAGGCCCGGTAGGCCCACAGGCAAATTCAGTGTGTATAAGCCCATAGGCCTGCATTAGAGGGGAGCTCGAACAGGGAGGCAAAGCCGCGCTTATAAACCAGTGTTGAAGCCTCTCAGCTAGCGAGGTGGGACTAAACATCCACCGCACCGCGGCTGTGCTAGGCACAGGCCTTTGGTCCCAGTTTGTGCCACCAACCGGGACCAAAGGTGGGCATTGGTCCCGGTTCGTGCAACTAACCGGGACCAAAGGTCTCTGCTTCCCGCCCTTTGGACTGACGAAAAGAGACCTTTAGTCCCGGTTGGTGGCACCAACCGGGACCAAAGGTCTGGGATTCCCGCCCTTTGGGCTGCTGAAAATAGACCTTTAGTCCCGGTCGGTGGCACCAGCCGGGACGACAGGTGGGCATTGGTCCCGGTTGGTGCCACGAACCGGGACCAATGCTCTGTTTATATAATCAAACACTTGTACATTTTCAGTTTCATCCACTAGTTGCCCCCGACGACGCCAAGCACATCGACGCCGCCAGGCTGCCCGAGCTCCCCTGCCCCGTCGTCGCCGTCGCCGTTGCCGCGCCCCTGTCCCGCCATTGCCATCACCATTGTTGTCGTTGTCGTCATCGCCGCCCCCAAGCCCACGCGTTGTCGCTCCTCCTAAGCCCTCGCCACGCCCCTGCCTTGCCGTCATCGTGCCCCTGCCCTGTCGTCGCTATTGTCCTCACCGTCACCGTCGCCGTCGCCATCGCCGCCCCAAGCCCGCATGCTCTCCCTCCTCCTCGAGCTCTCGCCGCCCCTGCAGTGAGCCGCTGTAGCCTCGGCCAACTTTACTTTTTTGTCCTAGATTTTTTTGTTCATATATGTAGATGTATATATATGTAGATGTATGTATACTAATTAGTGGTCCTACAAAAATTAGGAGTCCTAGGAAAAATTAGTTAATTAGGAGTCCTAGGAGATTAGTTGATTTTGTTTATGATGATTTTTATGTTTTAGTTGTTTTATGTTTTAGTTAATTATTAGGAGTCTAGGAAAAATTAGTATGTGTATGTTAGATTATAGAAAAAATCTTGGGTTTTGGAAAAATTAGTGATTAAACGATAATAAAACGTTCTCATAGGAATTTGTCTCGACATCGACGATGCCCGGCCCGCATCCTCGTCGTTGAGTGGTCCGCAAGAGCCTTCTTGATAGGCGCCATGTCCGGGACTGGGCTCTGCCGGGCTGGCATTGGGTGGTGCTATCTTCTGGGGCTCGAAGCTTGGTGAGGAATCTGGGTCTCGTCGTCGACCCGGAGCTTCTTTGGTGGCGGTCACGTGGGCCACTTTCGGTGCAGAGGGAGCGGGCCCCCACAGAGACGGTACGTCATTGTGTCAAGGAGAAGGACAAGCACGTCCGTCGCTACATGGTGGCGTTGGACGCGAGGTTCAACAATACCTTGCAGATTCTTCAGGGATCTCACCCGAGTTATGATCCCGTGATGGTTCCTTATCTTTGGGTGTCCACCACCCGCGACACAGGAGCCGCTAATGACTTAGATTATTCGATAGTATTCGATCTGTATTAGTGATCTTATATGATAATATTCGAGATGTATTAGTTAATATGTGATGATGCATTAATAACTGGATTATTCGAGATGATGTATTAGTGATATTATATTCGAGTTCATTATAAATGTATTAGTGATATTTTATCGGTATAATGCGTGTGTGACTTTCGGTCTGTCGTTGCTCCTTGTGTGACTTTCATGTGTGTTCTTGATGGAGGAATCCCGACTGTTGTCGTGGGGTGCCTCTTCTTTATTCTCTTCATTGCGATATACTCATCGGTATAATGCGCAAGAAGAGAAGAGGAGGGGCGTCCATCACCGGAGGTCGAACTAGTACTGTGAGAGAGTACCCATCAACATATATACACCATCGTATCAGTGTGAGAAAGTGTGCACCAACACACCATGAGATATGATAGTTATTTAAGGAAAGCCTTGACGGACCGAAAGTCTCACACGCATTAGGATCCAAAGTGTGCCGTAATTCTTGAATTATGAACATATGAAATGTCGTCGTCATCAGACGACGATAAGATCCAAGCATGTGAATTTTGCGGTAAAGATAAGGGTCTTTGTGACTAGCCTGGGCTGCGAGACGGCATGTTCTTCACCATGAAGCTTTACGATGACTTCGATATTTCTACGGTACGCAATGATGACAACTGTTTTTCGTAATTAAGCATGACTTATGTTTCTTTCCTTCAACGCGTAATTTCTGTTTTATACAATTCGACTAGTTCATCCCTTGTCATGCAAGACGGTATTTTTTGGAGAGGCTCGGTTTCGAAGAGCACAAGGGTTTCAAGATGAGGACAACCAACCTAAGGACTAAACATGGTCACACACTTCTTGTGAAAGTAATCAACGCACCTAATAACACAGAATTAGGGTGCTCAAATTGGGAAGCTCTTTGCAAGGCATATGGATTTCAGGAGGATATGGAAATAACCTTTGATCTTCGTCCTGAAGATCATATTGAAGGAAACATCGACATTTGGGTGGATGTCGATATGCTTCATGTTTTACCTCCATGTGGGTTTGTCAACCATGCATATTTGTCAAGTAATTTGCAGTCTATATATAAAAATATTTGGGTTTAATCCGTACTAAATTTGTTAATTTTTAATTTACAACTTATTTCGTATCTTCGAGTGAAATACAGAACATAATCGACACGACACACTACACTTATGGATCACATCTAACTTGGGAGGAGAAGGATGATCTTATCTACTTTGTTATTGGTGTCATAGCTGGTAGGGACATCTTCCCGTATAATTTGGGAACTGGCCCAAATTATACATTGTACAGGACACTAGTGCATAGGTTGAGGGCGGATGGCATTCGCCGAAATATCTTGGTAAGAGTTGCTAATTAAGTATACTAGTAATGTTGCGTAAATGGTATTGATTACATTGCTAACTAGGCTACTATTATGTTCTTCAACAGAAATTGCCATATGAAGTTGTGCCACCATTGATGCAACCCGAAGGTAATATGACAATAAAAAGCCCCTTCCATCCCGAGTTATCTTTTTCATACTCGACTGAGCGCAGACAAACCAAGAAGGCTCCAAATTTAAGCATGGGGACAAATAAAGAAGGATCGCAAGCCACAAGTTGGAGACCGCTGGATCTCTTTGCTTCATCATGGAGACATAGGTGTTATTCTTTTTTATGTCATTTTACCTAGGAGGGAGGAGTAGGTCCTATGAGGGAGGACTATGTCATTTTATTTTATTTTATTTTTGTTTTATGAGACTTTAACTTTGTATGATTAAGATGATGATGATGAGTTGTTAGATCTTGTGTAATTAATGGTTCCCTTCATTTGCTTATTAGCTAGCGTCGAGTTCTCCCTATATGTATAGTAGCTAGCAGCGTCGACCAAACATGGAGAAAGAGAGGTCACTTCTCTCTATTAGCTACCTAACACAATATGAAACCCCTAAATTAACCATCCAAAACCCCCTAACCCCCCCCCCTTCAAAAAACAGCTCCTGCCAGATGCTCACGCATGGAAACCTTTTGGTCCTGGTTGATGTTACCAACCGGGACTAAAGGTCCTCCTGCCTGGGCTCCCTACAGATGCCACATGGAGCCCTTTCTATCCCGGTTCGTAAGCAAACCGGGGATAAAGGTTTGCGGCTTTACTCCTGACCTTTTAGTCCCGGTTCCAGAACCAGGGCTAATGGGCCTCTGGAACCGGGACAAATGGGTCATTTTCTACTAGTGAGTGCTCGATGGACTGCGTGTCGTCCTCTATCCATGCCCAGGCCCCGTGTGCCAAGCTGAGAGGGAGGTCCATGCACCGAGGGGCACGGAGAGGCCACCGACGTGCGGTTTGGTGCCGTTTAAAACCCTGGAAATTCCCAGGGGGGAGTATATTCAAGGGACCTGACACGGTGTCTTCGAGCTACACTCGGAGGGTGTGGTAAAATTTTGAGGCTGTTCCGAAAAAGCCTTCACGTAGGTAAACATTATTTGATATATTTGTCGAGTGGCCGAACTCGGTAAACATCTAGAAAATATAACGTGTCCAAAATTTCTCCCGCACGTGCTTCTCATTCTCCAATTTACCCCCCCCCCCTCTCACGCGCGTCTCTGCTATCCAATTCATTTCACCATCTCGCGCGGTACTTGTTTGTCGCCGTCGCCATCGCCACACCCCGTTGTCAAGCCCTCCACTTCGTCCTTCCAATCTCTGAGTGACAGATCCACCCCACCGTCGAGACACTCCCGTCTCTGAGGTCCCCCTCCTCCCTCTAAAAGCACCACCGTTGTCGCCCCTCATCGTCGGCCCCATCGCCGAGCTTCTCCCACCGCCGAGCGGCAGATCTGCCCCACCGCTGAGCCCCACCGCCAGATCTGTCAAGCAAGACCACCGATGCCACCTCGTCCTGACTACCTAGCACCACCTCCATCGAGCAATCCCACCGCCGAGCACCACCACCAATGCCACCACCTCCTCACCGCCTGCCAGATCTCCCCCTCGGTGAGCCCCCCCCAATTAATTCTGCCTCATTTGCATGTATGTTATATGTGGTGTGTTTGTGTGGGTGTGTTTGTTGTGTGCGTGTGTGTTTGCTTGATGCGGTAAAAATTAAACATAAGTGTTATGCTTACTATACATTGCTTGGTGCAGGATTATCATTGAGCTTGACACCGGTGAAGTGGTCGTCTTTGCGGTCCTTGGTGGATGAGAGGCATCATTGATACGTCTCCAACATATCTATAATTTATTAAGTATTCATGCCATGTTTATATTAATTCTATATGATTTTGGTATGATTTTATTAGAACTAACCCGGACTGACGTTGTTTTCAGCAGAACTACCGCGGTGTTGTTTTTGTGTAGAATTCAAATCCTCAGAATGGGCTGAAAATTTACGGAGAATATTTTTGGAAAATATAAAAAATACTGGAGTGAAGAGTTGGGCCATGAAGTGGACAAGGAGTCCAAAAGCATGTTGGGCGTGGCCACCCCCCTAGGTCGCGCCCATGTGGCTTGTGGACTCCTCGAGCACCACCCCCCCCCCTTGACATGAGACTGATGCCAAAAATTCCTATAAATACCAAAAACCCCAAAAAGAAACCTAGATTGGGAGTTCCACCGCCGCAAGCCTCTATAGCCATGAAAAACCAACCAGGAGCCCGTTCTAGAACCCTGTGGGAGGGGGAAACCATCACTAGAGGCCATCTTCATCATCCCGACGGTCTCCATGATGAGGAGGGAGTAGTTCACCCTCGAGGCTGAGGGTATGTACCAGTAGCTATGTGTTTGATCTCTCTCTCTCTCTTGTTCTTGAGATGGCACAATCTTGATGTACCGTAAGCTTTATTAATATAGATGAGTCATATGGAGTTTTCCCCTCTCTATCTTGTTGTGATGAATTGAGTTTTCCCTTTGAAGTTTTCTTATCGGATTGAGTCTTTAAGGATTTGAGAACACTTGATGTATGTCTTGCGATGGGATATCCGTGGTGACAATGGGATGTTCTATTGATCCACTTGATGTATGTTTTTATGATCAACTTGTGGGTTCCGTGACCTTGGGAATCTATGCATAGCGGTTGGCACATGTTTTTGTCTTGACTCTTCGGTAGAAACTTTGGGGCACTCTTTGAAGTTCTTTGTATTGGATTGAACGTGATGTATCTGAAATTGTGTGATGCATATCGTATAATCAAGCCCATGGGTACTCGTGGTGACATCTGAGTATCTAGGTGACATTAGGGTTTTGGTTGATGTGTGTCTTAAGGTGTTATTTTAGTATGAACTCTAAGGCTGTTCGTGACACTTATAGGGATAACTCATAAGATTGATTGGAAAAGATAACTTTGAGGTGGTTTCGTACCCTACAATAATTTCTTCGTTAGTTCTCCGCTATTTTTGACTTTGGAGTGAACCCTTTGTCGCACGAGAGGTATTTACATATGATTCAACTATGTCAGTATTGTTGAGAGAAATTGCACTAGTGAAAGTATGAACCCTAGGCCTTGTTTCTAAGCATTGCAATACCATTTGTGCTCACTTTTATCATTAGTTACCTTGCTGTTTTTATATTTTTCAGTTTACAAAAACCTATATCTACCATATATTACACTTGTATCACCATCTCTTCGCCAAACTAGTGCACCTATACAATTTACCATTGTATTGGGTGTGTTGGGGACACAAGAGACTCTTTGTTATTGGGTTGCAGGGTTGTTCGAGAGAGACCATCTTAATCCTATGCCTCCCACGGATTGATAAACCTTAGGTCATCCACTTTAGGGAAAATTGCTACTGTCCTACAAAACACTGCGCTTGGAGGCCCAACACGAGTCTACAATAAGAAGGTTGCGTAGTAGACATCAAGCTCTTTTCTGGCACCGTTGCCGGGGAGGTGAGTGCTTGAAGGTATATCTTTAGATCTTCCAATTGAATCTTTTAGTTTCTTTTTTATTACTAGTTTGGTTTTATAAAAGAAAACTACAAAAAATATGGAATTGAGTTTGCCTCATATGCTTCATCTTTTTAATGTCTTTTGTGAAAATGATGGAAAGGAAAATTGTGCTCAAGTGTTAGAAGAAGAAGTTATTAAAATGTTTGGCACTAAATCTTTGAATGATGAGCATGATAGTGATATTTTTAGTATTAATTCTCTAAATATCCATGATGCTAATGATATGCAAAGCCACAATCTTGGGGATGCTATGTTTGATGAAGATGATATTTTTAGTCCCCCAAGTTTTGATGAGCAAATTTATCATGATGATAGCATGCCTCCTATATATGATGATTATTGTGATGACATGTATGCTATAGAGAGTAATGACAACCATGAAACTTGTCATCATAATTTTAATATTGAATGTGGTTATGTCAATCAAGTATCTCACAATAGTTATTTTGTTGAGTTTGCTCTCACTATTATGAATGAGAAGAAAATTGCTTATGTGGAGAGTGAAAAAATTTCTATGATTGTGGATCATGAAGATAATGCTTTATGTGATAGTTATGTTGTGAAATTACTTCATGATGATACTGAAACTTATTATGAGTGAGTAACTTATGCTTGTAGGGATTGCAATATTATCAAGTTTCCTCTCTATGTGTTCAAATTCTTGAAGATATGCTTGTTTTCCCTTCCTATGCTAGTCGATTCTTTATCCCATGAACTGTTTTCTCACAAAATCCCTATGCATAGGAAGTGTGTTATAATTAAATGTGCTTTTCATGTGATTCATGATGCTCTCTTGCATGTTTCGACTATTATTCCTATACGAGCATCATTTACATCATCATGTCTAGCTAAAAGGCATTAAAGAAATGCGCTTGTTGGGAGACAAACCAACACTTTTAATTCCTGTTTTTGTGTGTTCACATGATTAAGTTACTGTAGTAATCATGTTTTTTGTCTTTTATTTCAATAAAGTGCCAAGTAAAGCCATTGGGATAGTGTGGATACTTGCTTGTTTGATTCTGTGCAAAAACAGAAAGTTTTGCATCTAGTATATGAATTATATGATTTTACTGGAGAGTAAAAAAAATATGAAATTTTTACACAACATTTATATGCAAATTCTGTGATATTTCCTCATTTTTCGGAATTTTTAGAGTCATCTAATTTTTGTGATCACTTGTATCTTTATAGACTATTCTGTTTTTGACAGATTCTGTTTTGCATGCATAGTTTTCTTGTTTGAAGTGTTCCTATAGCTTATATTGAGTAATATAAATTGTGGGATTGATGTAATACAGTACTTATAATGTGGTAATAATTATTAATCTTGTATTTACATTACCTAAGTGAATGATCTATCTTTATTACACTAACCCTTCTCACAAAGTTCCGTTAGGTTTTGTGTGATTGAAGTTTTCAAGTTTTGGGTGAGACACCGATATGAGGAGAATAAGGAGTGACAAGAACCTAAGCTTGGGGATACCCAAGGCACCCCCAAGGTAATATCCAAGGAATATTCAAGCGCCTAAGTATGGGTATGTCCCGGAAGGCATCCCCTCTTTCGTCTACAACACTATCGGTATATCTTACTTGGAGCTATATTTTTATTCACCACATAATATGAGTTATTCTTGGAGCATCAATTTTTTTTTATGTTAGGTGTTATTTATAATCGTGTTTTTCCATAAAATTTCCAAGAATTTCCTTTAGGATGCTTGAATTGGATGTTTGATGTGTGTTGTGTAAAAACAGAAACTTCTGTTGTAGTGTCTGAATTTTCATATTTTACTAGAATGTGTAAAGTTTCTAAAAAAATTTACAGTATGTTAATATAAATTATTTCGCATCTCTTAAATTGTCATAATTTTTTGAGTTACATAAGTACACTGGTTTAATAGATTGCTATGGACTGTTCTGTATAGACAGATTGCTGTCATAGTTTTGTTATCTACTTATCATATAGTTTCCATATCCTATATTGGTAGATATAAATTGTGGAAATGATATTATACAGTACCTAATGTTTGAAAATTATTATGCAACTTGTCTTGGTAGTACATTAAGTGTTGATTTGTTCTTATGTGTCCTAACCTATCACATGAGTTCTTTTGGACTTTTGTGTGGATGAAGTTTTTGAGAATAGATGAAACCGGGATATGAGAGGATTGAACAAGAAAAAAAATATAAATATTGGGTATTCCAAAGGTTCCCCAAGTAAATATTTCAAGAACTCTCAAGCATCTAAGCATGGGTATTCTACGCATCCCACCTGTCTTCATCAACTATCAGTTAGCCTATGTTGAGCCTAAATTTTTATTCGTTTACGTGATGCGTCCTATTCTTGAAGTACTATTTTTATTTTTCTTGATGTTTAAATAAAATACTCAGATCTGAAAATCTTCATTGAGAGGGAGAGAGAATGTCCTCACATAGCTACTTAATTGTTTGACTACTCGTTGATCTTCACTTATATGTTTTGGAGTAGTTTTGTCATTTACTCTCGTGCTTCACTTATATCCTATGAGTAAATGGTTGAATGAATTGAATATCATAAATCTTAAATTATATATTTTTATATGCTTATCCCATGGGGATTAATCACATCACATATAAGAAGTATAGGTGGTAAAATTTATTGAAAGTTAGCAAACACTGTATTGGTCACTTGAACAATTCATGAAAGAATATTGAAGGAACAGAGATTTCACATATAAATATACTATCTTGGACATCTCGTATTATTGTGAGCCCTATTAATTATTTTCAAACTTGAGAAAATTAGTTGAAGTTGGAAAAGTAAGACAATTTAATGAGTTATGCTTGGGTATATTTGTATAGAAGTTATATTGTTATGGATCCTCCGACATGTGGTGCTTGCTTCCACCTCATACTAGCCAAAACTTCCACACTAAGTAGAAATACTACTTGTGCATCCCAACACCCTTAAATCCAAAGGTGTTCCATATGAGTCCACCATACCTACCTATATGTGGTATTTACCTGCCGTTCCAAGTAAATTTTCATGTGCCAAACTCTAAACCTTCAAATAATATTCTGTTTTGTATGCCCGAATTGCTCATATAGTGAATAGGGGCTGTCAGAATCTTCCATGCTAGGTGGGTTATTCTCACGATATGTGTTGATCCACTGTCATTCACGAGAAAGTGGCTGGTATTCGGGATGTCCAGTTCCATGCTCAAAAATCAAATCAAAATATAATGAAACAAAACTCCCCTAGGATTGTTATTTGTATGGACGGAACCCGTGGATTAGGCTCGCCGTGGAGTGTGATTGATTGGAGGAGGGGGAGTAAAAACTTTACCATTCTGTTTGGGAACCGCCTATAATGTATCTAGCATGGAAGATACCAAGATCTCTCGGTTGTTATGTTGACAATGAAAGCATACCGCTCAAAATTATTATTCATCTCTGTTTTAAAAGCTCGAGCTCCGGCACCTCTGCAAATCAATGCTTCCCTCTACGAAGGGCCTATCTTTTACTTTCTAGTACTTACCTTTATACAAGAGTCATGGTGATCTTCACCATCCCTATAGTTTTCCTGTTTCTCTTGGCAAGCATCATGTGGTGGGGAAAGATCTAATCATATATGGCCATTCAAATATATTTGGTCATGAATTATTATTTTTGACAATTATCTATATGATAAATAAGTTAGGAGGCAAAACTTTAAGGCCCTATCTTTCTCTGTGTTCGATTGATGCCATTTTCTCTAAAAATATGCTTTGAAACTTAGCAATCATGGAAGACTATATGATGGTTGAGTATGTGGAATTTGCTAAGTCAAAGCTCTTACATAGACCCTTTCTTGAAAATAAGATGAATTGCAATTGCTTGGTGACTGAAAGCATAGTTTGTTAGTTTTCAAGAAACTTTATGGTCTATACTTTAAAATGTGAATAGCTTGGTACTTCATCATGAGAAGTTTTATGAGATGAGCTATTGTTTATGATATATAATGATGCTAGAAAAAAAATTCGGAACTATCATTAATCAAATTTATGCACTATGCTATCATTCACACTTCATAAATTATTTCTTTTATCATTTACCTACTCGAGGAAGAGCAGGAATTATGCTTGGGGGTGCAGATATGTCTCCAACGTATCCATAATTTATGAAGTATTCATGCCATGTTTACAATAATTCTATATGATTTTAGTAGAACTAACTAGAATTGACGCTGTTTTCAATAGAACTACCGTGGTGTTGTTTTTGTGCAGAAATAAAAGTTCTCAGAATGGGCTGAAAATTTACGGAGAATATTTTTGGAAAATATAAAAAATACTGGAGCAAAGAGTTGGACCAGGAAGTGGACGAGGAGGCCACAAGCCTGCTGGGCGCGGCCACCCCCCTAAGTCGCGCCCCTGTGGCTTGTGGACTCCTCGATCCCCCCTTGACGTGAGAACGACGCCAAAAAATCCTATAAATACCAAAAACCCTAGAAATAAACCTAGATCGGGAGTTCCGCCACCACAAGTCTCTACAGCCATGGAAAACAAATCGGGCCGGAGCCCGTTCCGACACCCTGTCGGAGGGGGAAACCATCATCAGAGGCCATCTTCATCATCTCGACGGTCTCCATGATGAGGAGGGAGTAGTTCACCCTCGAGGCTGAGGGTATGTACTAGTAGCTATGTGTTTGATCTCTCTCTCTCGTGTTCTTGACATGGCACGATCTTGATGTACTGCAAGCTTTATTGATATAGATGAATCATATGGAGTTTTCCTCTCTCTATCTTCTTGTGATGAATTGAGTTTTCCCTTTGAAGTTTTCTTATTGGATTGAGTCTTTAAGGATTTGAGAACACTTGATGTATGTCTTGCGATGGGATATCCATGGTGACAATGGGATGTTCTATTGATCCACTTGATGTATGTTTTTGTGATCAACTTGCGGGTTCCGTGACCTTGGGAATTTATGCATAGGGGTTGGCACATGTTTTCGTCTTGACTCTCCGGTAGAAACTTTGGGGCACTCTTTGAAGTTCTTTGTGTTGGATTGAACATGATGAATCTGAAATTGTGTGATGCATATCGTATAATCAAGCCCATGGGTACTCGTGGTGACATCTGAGTATCTAGGTGACATTAGGGTTTTGGTTGATGTGTGTCTTAAGGTGTTATTTTAGTACGAACTCTAGGGTTGTTCGTGACACTTATAGGGGTAGCTCATAATATTGATCGAAAAAGATAACTTTGAGGTGGTTTCATACCCTATAATAATTTATTTGTTAGTTCTCCGCTATTTGTGGCTTTGCAGTGAACTCTTTGTCGCACGAGAGGTAGTTACATATGATTCAACTATGTCAGTATTGTTGAGAGAAATTGCACTAGTGAAAGTATGAACCCTAGGCCTTGTTTCTAAGCATTGCAATACCGTTTGTGCTCACTTTTATCATTAGTTACCTTGCTGTTTTTATATTTTCAGTTTACAAAAACCTATATCTACCATCCATATTACACTTGTATCACCATCTCTTCAGCGAACTAGTGCACCTATAAAATTTACCATTGTATTAGGTGTGTTGGGGACACAAGAGACTCTTTGTTATTTGGTTGCAGGGTTGTTCGAGAGAGACCATCTTCATCCTACACCTCCCACGGATTGATAAACCTTAGGCCATCCACTTGAGGGAAAATTGTTGTTGTCCTACAAAACTCTTCGCTTGGAGGCCCAATACAAGTCTACAAGAAGAAGGTCGCATAGTAGGCATCAATCATATTCGTCCTTGACCACGCTTCAAGGGTAATCTCCCCCTTTATGTAGATTCATCTATTTCTAGACAACTAAGCTAGTCACGTAACTCTTTCGAATTGTCCATGTTTTCCATGGACAGCCCGAGGGTGTGTAGATTGAGTTCATTTTCATGCTTGACTCGAGTCCGAGACAAAGTTTAGGTGGCACCCCCCGATGTTCTCCGAATACACAATCTCTTGGCTTCTTGCCGAGACGTGTATTTAGAGAACAGCGGGGAGGTGCTACCAAAAAAAATTCTCGGATTGGAGTCGAGCATGGAAATGAGCTAGTCTACACATCCTTAGGTGGGATAAGGACATATCCTCACCTATTAGATAGTTCAGTGCATGTCGTAAAACTTGGTAGATGGAAATAATTGGACATCTATTGCATTGAATTAACTGTTGAAGCTAAATTATGTCATAGGATGGATGACGATGATCGTGAGTGGATCTATATTTAGTGGGTTGCTGACGAAAAAATGACTAATAATTGGTTTAATAATTCCTATCATTTCGTTAAGGACTTTGCATTTGCCAAAAAAGCTGGAGCCAATTGAATTTGGTGCCCCTGCATTGTTTGTGACAATCGCAAGAAACAAACACAATATGATATGTGTTCACGCCTATGTCAAAATGGGTTGACGCCAAACTACAAACAGTGGTTCATGCATGGTGAGAGCAGATCTCGGGTGCGAAAGCGCACCGAGGATAATGATAGAGGGCTGGAACGCATGATGGATGATGTACATGATGCACATGGGTCACCGCCAGTTCAACAACAAGCATATCAACCAAGAGAAGCGCAAGAGATTGAGCCAAGAGAAAAGTCTTATTATGATATGTTGGATGCACCACATAAACCTCTTCACCTGCATACAAGCATTTCTAAGCTTGATGCAGTCTCCCGCTTGCTGGCTGTCAAGGCGTAATTCAACATGAGCACAACTTGCTTTGATGCATGCTGGACTGTTTTTGATAGCCTTCTTCTGGAAGGACAAGTTCTGCCAAAGAACATGTACCATGCCAAAAAACTACTTCGTGAAATTAAGATGTCATATGAGCACATACCTTGTTGTCCAAATGTGTGCATGTTGTTTAGGAAAGAAAATGCAGATAAGAAGTATTGTCTGAAGTGCAACGCCTCTAGGTATATAGAGGTAGATGATGGTGAGGGTAAAGTGACGCAACTCACGGTCCCAAAAAGTGTCCTGAGGTATATTTCACTCATACCTAGAATCCAACAGCTTTACATGACCGACTGTACTGCCAAGCAGATGACATGGCACAAATACGGGAAGCGATACCATCCTGAGTGTTCTATACAACCTTTGGATGTTGAAGCATGGAAGGCCTTATATGCCATTCATTCTGAAAAGGCAAAAGGTCCTAGGCATGCACGGGTTTGTTATGACACCGATGGGTTTAATCCATTTCGTAGAATGTCTGCCTCATACAGTTGTTGGCATGTGTATGTTATTCCCCTGAACCCCCCCCCCCCCCCGGCATCATCATGCAACCACATACCATGTTCCTGTCGCTGATAATTCCGGGTCTAAAACATCCAGGGAAGTGTTGGGTAACGTTGCATGGGAAACAAAAAAATTCCTACGCATACGCAAGATCTATCCATGGTGATGAGCATCTATGAGAGGGAGAGTGGATCTACATACCCTTGTAGATCGCTAAGCGGGAAGCGTTAAGAAACACGGTTGGTGTAATCGAACGTCTTCGCAATCCAAATCGCCGAGCGTCCCATGATCTCATCACAATCCGTCCCGCGATCCAATCACGATTCGTCCCGCGAACTCATCACAATCCGTCCCGCGATCTCATCACGATCCGTCTCGCAATCTTGATCGCGGTCCTTCCGATCTAGCGCCGAACAGACGGCACCTCCGTGTTCAGCACATGTACAGCTCGATGACGATCTCCGTCTTCTTGATCCAATAAGAGGGAGCGGAGAGGTAGAAGAGTTCTCCGGCAGCGTGACGGCACTCCGGCGATGGTGGTGGAGCTATTCTAGCAGGGCTTCGCCTAAGCACTGCAGAAATCTGATCTAGAGGAGAAACTGTGCACTAGAGGAACGGGTAGCACGTGGCTGAAAATCTAGTCCCTAGTCCTCCTCCTCCACTCCTAGTAGGATTAGGACTCCTTCCTAATTTAGCCCTTTTTGCCTTTTTCCACCTTTTTTCTTTTGGGCTTTTTCTTCCCAGATGCATGGGACCTTTGTGGCACTTCCTCCAGCCCACTAAGGGCTGGTATTCATCCTCCCACAGCCCATGTAGCCTCTTGGGTCGAAATACCCCTCCCGATGGTCTCCCAGTACACTACCGGCACTCCCGGTACACTACCGATGAGCCCGAAACTTTTTCGTCGACCAAAATAGGACTTCCTATATATCAATCTTTACCTCTGGACCATTCCGGAGCTGCTCGTGACGTCCGGGATCTCATCCGGGACTCCGAACAACCTTCGGTCACCACCATACATAACTCTATACTATCGAAACGTCACCAAACCTTAAGTGTGCAGACCCTGCAGGTTCGAGAACTATGTAGACATGACTGAGACACCTCTACGGTCAATAACCAATAGCGCGACCTGGATGCCCATATTGGTTCCTACATATTCTACAAAGATCTTTATCGGTCGAACCTCTATGTCAAGGATTCAGTTAATCCCGTATATGTTTGCTTTGTTCTTCGGTATGTTACTTGCCCGAGATTCGATCGTCGGTATCTCCATACCTAGTTCAACCTCGTTACCGGCAAGTCTCTTTACTCGTTCCGTAATACAAGATCCCGTGACTAAAACTTAGTCACATTGCTTGCAAGGCTTATTGTGATGTTGTATTACCGAGTGGTCCCTGAGATACCTCTCCGTCACACGGAGTAACAAATCCCAGTCTTGATCCATGCCAACCCAACAGACACCCTCGAGGATACCTGTAGAGCACCTTTATAGTCACCCAGTTACGTTGCGACGTTTGATACACACAAGGTACTCCTCCGGTGTCAGTGAGTTGCATGATCTCATGGTCATAGGAACAAATACTTGACATGCAGAAAACAGTAGCAATAAACTGACACGATCATATGCTACATTTGTAGTTTGGGTCTTGTCCATCACATCATTCTCCCAATGACGTGATCCCGTTATCAAATGACATCTCATGTCCATGTCTAGGAAACCTTAACCATCTTTGATTAACGAGCTAGTCCATTAGAGGCATACTAGGGACATGGTTTTGTCTATGTATCCACACATGCATCTAAGTCTCCGATCAATACAATTATAGCATGGATAATAAACGATTATCATGAACAAGGAAATATGATAATAACTAATTTATTATTGCTTCTAGGGCATATTTCTAATAGGAAGAATATGAGTGTGTACATGGAGCGGATGCAAGATGATATGATGAAGGCTTGGGAGGAAGGCGTCATGATATACTACGTGCATATGAAGCGAAACACCATAATGCATGTTTGGTACCAGTTCTCCATTCATGACGCACCGGCCGGTGCGATATTCTTTGGCTGGTCTACTCATGGGAGGATGCCATGCCCAGATTGCAAGTCATTCGTCCCATTCACTTGGCTGAATAATGGTAGGAAGTTTACTTCTTTCGGCTGTCATCGATAGTTTCTTGATAAAAGACCACATGTACAGAAAGGACAAGAGGCACTTTAGTATGGAGAAGTTGTCTCACAAGACGCTCCATCCCAATTGACCGATCAGTAGATTCATGCTTAGTTAGACAGTCTCCAGTCAAACCCAACAAAACCTGGTAAATTCATTGGATATGGAGTGGAACACATGTGGACTCACCGACCATGCTTGTGGGACTTCACATAATTTCAAGATATCCTTCTTCCACATAACACTGATGTAATGCACACTGAAAAGAATATCGATGAGGCCATCTTTTGCACCCTCTTCAACACTAAGAAGTTGAAGGACAACATTAAGGTTAGACTCGATGAGGAGATTTTATGTAGGAGAAAAAAGCTCAAACTGGAAGTAACGAGCGGCAAAAACCCTTTTGACAAGCCACGGGGACACGTCTTCTTTCATAGGAAGGAAAGAATTGAGGTTGTCAACTAGTGTAAGTATAAACTGAAATTCAATGGTGGGTTCACATCCAGTTGGACTAGGGGCAAATGTGGTAACATTGAAAATGAATGAGCTCAAGAGTCATGACTATCGTGTATGGTTGCAAGTGCTAATGCCTTCAATGATTCGGGCCTATGTCTTGGAGGAAGTTTGGACTGTGTTGACAGAGTTGAGCTATTTCTTTTGCCGGCTATGTGAGAGATAACTAAATTTTACGGTCATAAAAGAGTTGAAAAAAATTGCACCCATTTTGCTCTACAATTTAGAGAAGATATTTCAACCAGGTTTCTTTAATCCAATGGAACACAACATTTTGCACCTCCCTTATCACGCACGTGTGTGGGGCCCTATCCAAAAAAATTGGATGTATCCGCTTGAGAGAGGAATGAAGAAATCCAAAGACAAATGTAAAAATAAAGCTCGTGTTGAAGCATCCATAGCCGAGGCATGCATTCACGAGAAGGTGTCAAACTTCACGTCATTATAAATCCATCAGGATATGCCCTCATCTTGTAATCGACCCCTTCGTTACCATGTTGGCGATGCAGAAAACAAATCACAACTTAGTCTATGCCAAGGTGTCCATGGGAATGGAAGTGCTGGAGTATCTAGGTTGATAAATACTCAAATGTGGCGCACTGTGATGCTATATCTCCTAACCAACCTAATCCAAGTTAAGTCGTACATCAAGTAAGTGATGTGTAATTTTTGCAGCAACACCTCCCAAAATTTTGTCTAACCTCGCTCCTCCTTGTCGATATTAGGAAATTGAATAATCAATATTGGACTAAACCATGGGAAATGAGAACCGTTGAATTAGATAACCTTTTTCGATGTGGTGCTGGACATGGCAAGCCCGGTTTCATTTCTTGGTTCAAGATTAAGGTACTTCCTGACTTGGCCTCTAGCTAGTTTTGCATTTCAACTTGCTCTATCATGTGACTGATACGCCAAGCTTTACTACTATTGGACTTGCAGGGAAGAGAAGACAAGTCGATGTAATTGAAACAAGTATCGCAGTGTTGTAAATATTGGGTCCAGACGTATGAGGTTTACGACGTGAATGGGTATAGCTTCCATACAGAAAACCGTGATAATAATAGGACCAATTCAAGGTCATATAATAGCTGAGTGTATAATCAAGGTGATGATGGAGTCAATTATTATTTGAAAATTGAATAAATATGGGAACTTCACTTTGAAGGGCGTACCTCTTTGAAGCCCGTTATATTCAAAGGATGTTGGTTCGATCCAGCTATTGTGAGAAAGACACCTAAACTTGGGTCAGTGGAAGTGTGACAAGACAAAATGATGAAAGGAGAGGATATCTTTGTTGTGGATCAACAGACCATGCAAGTGTTGTACCTCCCGTACGCGTGCACTAGTATAGAAGCGCTACTCAGATGGTATATCGTGTACGATGTACCTCCACATAGTAAACCATATATCACAAACCAGGATGACTACAATGCCCCCAATACATCCTCTTAAGAGTTCTACCAATAAGATGGTCTCCAAGGGGATTTCGTGATCGACTTGACGATACCTAAAGTTGAAATACAAAGCGATAGTGATGATGATGTCACCAAGGACACTGCCGAGAGGATTTCTAATGAGAAGGAATTGAAATTGGTGATAAAAATATAGTCGGGCAATAATGAATCTGAGGGTCCTCCGGATGAAGACTAGGAGTGTAGTGACGATGACAGTTTTAATGGTGAAATAAATCCTAAGAATGAGGGGCTTTATGACCCAACCTATCCCAATAGTGAACCATAGTTGTAACTCATGTATGTTATGTATGCTTATTTATTTGAATTCTATGTATTGTTGCATTTATATCTTTGTTAAATCGTTTATTGTTTATCATCACAGGTGACTAGAGCACGAAGGCTGGCAGAGAGGAGCGCACGACATTACGGCCTGTTCATGTGATATACCAACAAACAAAGAACACAAAAGATAATGAACCCCCTCAACCTCGTTAAGTACCCAAAAAACGGGAAAGACCCCCAAAGGAAAAAAACAATAGAACCGGCAAGCGGAATGGGGCCAGAGGACATGGCGAGGGTGCCCATACCAATTTTTTAGCACGGTTTCCCTTCACATCGGCAATTCTAAGGGGGGCACACGATGTGGACGTGGTGGCCATGTGGTGGCGATCTAGACTCGGCAGCAGTCGGTGACTAAGGATCAACAGGCACTAGACCCGATGGTTGCAGAGGATAAGAGTCGGGAGGAGGGGTACGGGATCAGAGGGTTGCAGAGGATAAGAGTGGGGAGTAGGGGGCCGAGATCCGAGGGATGTGGATCAAAGAAGAAGGGAGGATGAGGTGAGGCCATCGCATGAGGATAATCTCGAGTTGCGGGAACCGAGCTATGCGGTCAAGGATAGGGAAAATGAGGATCTTGAGTCATCCAGGCATGAGTATGAGGGTGATGAGCATCCGGGGATGTATGCATAGGAGGATGGGGAGTTGGCGGGGAGCGATGTGTCGTCGGAATTGGAGCTAAGCTCCAGTGACAAAGAATCACAGCGTGATGCCAACACTGAAGACAAATCGAAAGTTTGGAGGCGTGCTGCTTCGAGACTACCCAAGCGACTGGTCAAGGTAAAACCAGTCATCCAGCCAATAGGAATACGATAAGTGCATCTCTATGCTGATATGAATTACAAACTTATGTACCATGCATATTTCAACACATACAAATTGCTGATATGTTCATTTTATAGACACTGGAAAAATAAGGACTCTGGGTTATGCGCGAGTACCCGTACCGTATGGTCAACGGCATACTTGGCCTTCTACTTAGGGAACACTTCCCTGGCTTGGTGGAATACAAGGGGAAGGAGGAGCCAGCATGGACATGGGAACATTACTTGGTAGCGGATGATACCGAGGACACATATCATAAATTCTATGGAACTGTAGCCGAATGAGTGAAGACCGAGTTCTGGGTAAGTTCATCAACTTCATTACTCAACATTTATTGCTTCCAAGATATTTAACCCATGGCTTGATCTTATTTGTCACGGCTACATGCATGACTTCTTTATCTGCGAGCCGGGTTTCGAGAGCTAAGCAAATTTGCATATCGCTAGATCTGCCAAGCTGCTTATTAAGGGTATGTTCTATGAGGCACACGCATCGAGGCCATTATCGCATACTATGCGAAGCACCGCAAAGAGCATCTAACGAAGAAAGAATCACTCCTCGGGTTTCCACGGACTGACCAGTACATGAAGGCAAGTAACACCATGCCAAATTATTCATTACATTATTAAGATTCCATTGAACGCGTGACTATGCATTTAATTGTTTAGGTGCCTCCTTATTGGTGTGCCTCAGAGCGTCCATGTTCGGAGATGATCGTGAATAAGTGTGTAAGTAAAGTGTGGAGGAAGGTTCACAGAGAACATTGGAGGTGCCAAAAATTGATGGGTGGCTCATCACAACGTCAAGGCTCGGTGACCTTATAGGTTACCAAGAAATCGAGGTGTGTATTACCGACGGCTTCTACCCATCAAGTATGTTCATGTCGAGGCTCACTCCATCTCGCCGCTCCTTTTTGCAGTCAGCGAATCTCGTTATAAAACTCAACACCATGCAAGCGTTAGCGCTGTCCAAAAGGGGACATGACGGTGGAGTAGATGAACACACACACACATTGTCCATAAGGTGGCTAGATACGAACAATGCGGAAAGAGGACGTACGGAGAGGCTTTTTTGCTATGGAAAGATACATTGATCCAGAGTTGGTTGTGCCAGTGGTTTATGGCAAGCTGAGTGGACGTCATCTCATCGGCGACACGATCCTCGGTAGTGCCTCCACCCTAGTCTCTCTGTGTATGAGGCGCGCATGAATAGCTCTAGTGCTCTGGTACTTCCTTGCTCAAACACACTAACCGCGTTGTGAGAAATCAAGGTTTTGTTCTTTCTCATTCATTAATGGGGAACGCTTCCCAACAGACGTATGATACAAAACATTCTCCAGACCAGCTGGACGCCGTCGATTCCTATTTTGATCTCACGGCTGAGAGCCTCACGCCACGCGCCAGAAGCCCACTAATAACCACCGGTCCACACCCATAATCAATCTCTACTTGAATTAATCGCCCCGAATCAGCTCTTCCCATCTCTCCTGCCTGTCTGTGCTCAGGGCCAAGTCCACCATGCCCGTCGCCTCCCCTGCTCTCTCCCACAGCACATGTTCCTGACCTGCCCAATTTCGGCGTCCGACCTAGCAGTCGCCCAGGGATTGGCAGGTGCTATTTTTTTACCAGCGAGATTCTAACTTTCCTCACCATAGTGGTTAACTCCACCAGGATCGGCATGATCCAACTACAGCTTTGGGTCCTGCAGATGGCGTACCGGACTGGTAACTCCCATCGCCGCCCCCAATCCCTCGCCAGACCATGCATCGTCACCATCTCCCTCTCCCGCTGGCGCACCACGTGTTAGGGCGGCGTGTGCATCACATGTGTCGCCCCCCTGGTATGTACCCACCCGAACTAGGGTTTGATTCATCTCAGATTCATTTTTATCCATTTGTTTTGATTTGCATTACTTTGGATGCATCGATTGCTTCTATGATTTTTTTATTTTATCAATGCTATATTGATGAAAATGGAGGACTATGTCATCTACGAATTCTTGTTAATTTGTTGTGCAGTTCACAATAATTTGATTCCTAATTTGCAACATTGACAGTAATATTAGTGTTCTACTTGATTTTGAATTTTCTCTCCTTCAATCAAGGGTTTGTTCCGTTTACACAATAGTGTGTTTGTGCTTCTTAGTTTTGCGGCATCTATAATGCTACACAGATGCATCTATATTTTCTTTGCTTTCAAATGCCAAAAAAAGTACATATTTGTACCCCATGTGTATTTGATCACCACCCAATGTGTCAATACTATCCGGTGTTTATTTGATCGTCGTGTCAACTACGAATTTGTGTTAAACAGGTACGCATATCACAATAATACCAGTTTTCATTACAACTTTAATTTTTTCATGCTTCCATCTAAGACGTTCTATTCCCTAAGTAGCATGTTCATGCTTCTTCGTCGTGTAGCATCCAAATTGCAATACATATGCTTCTGAAATATATTAATTTCCCTTCCTTAGGTTATAAATTTTTGATCCATTTGTATGTTGCTGACACAAAATATCCATCCTTTGTTGCCCACAATATTACTTTGCTTCAATTTTCATTGTTGTGTGCTTCCATTCGAACTCCTGTACATAACACATGTTCCATGTCTCCTATAAATAGCTTATTCCCATACATCTTGCAATCGGAGCTTCCAATATCACACCTCATTTGCTTCTACAGTTGCTGATCTAAGCTACCTTGGTCGCTGGTACTTATTATTTAATTTGTCTACTTCATGCTCCCATGTAGTAGTACAACTTCTTGTAGGCGATTTGCTTCTATGCATCTTTGAAAATGAATGTTCTGGCATGCCTTGTCAATGATGTTTATATTTCTGACTATTCGCTCAATTCCCAGATTATTAGTTTTGTTGTAACATGCTACATTACTTATGTTTTCAGTGGACCCGGGATAATGAAGCAGCCCGAAGCAGAGTTGTAACATGCTACATTACTTATGTTTCCAATGTATGTTGAAGAGTTGTTGTGTGGCTCCCCGGTTAAAAGATGTTGTCTTGAACCTGATTGGAAAGATCCTGTTCGAGACAAAGGGTGGGCCAATATTTTGAATGTCGTGTGTCATGTATGCAATGCTTCAGGGTTCTATAAGTTTCCCGGTGCATGTGTATATGCTTCCTTTGGTTTCAACATCATGTGTGGCATGCTTCCGATGTATGTACAATAAGTTTCTAAGTACATACATGCCCATGGCAATTATTCGATACAATTTTGTTTGTGTTTCAACAATTATCAAACTATGTTCTGATGACTCCTAAACATGAAATGCATCAGCTGGAAGCAACATATATTCTTGCTTCAACAATTATCCACACTTTTCCTGGAAGCAATCTCACAGGCTCATGCATGCAAAATATATTTCTTTGGAAGCAAATTGTAAGGAAAATATTTTTCTTTGGAAGCAAAATACTCAGTTGTTTGCAGCAAAGTTGATAGAAGAGTAAAAATAGTGGAAGCATAACTCCATGTAACACCAAAGCAATTTTTAAACATTCAAAGCAAGTTTTTCCATGTTGGAAAACAAAAATACTAAATCAAAATAAACTATATCTGGAAACAATCTCGTTATTATATGGTAACAAAAAATTCTTCGGTAGGAAGCATGATCAATTTACGCTGGAGATAAATTCACCCAGTTGGAAAGAAATATCTTTGTATAGAAGCAATCTCATTATTATATGGTAACAACAAATTCTTTGGTAGGAAGCAATCAATTTACACTGGAGATAACACCCAGTTGGAAACAAAATATCTTTGTATAGAAGCAAAGTGCATGGGCGCTAGAGGTAGGCTTGGAGAGATCTATGGGAGTGGTTACTACCAAATTAACTACCTTTAGTAGATCGTTGCATGGAAACTAACGAAGCACTTTTTCTGGCACATTGCACGTCCCAGATGAATCGAATCCTACGGTGGAGCATTGGTCTGATGGATGCTAAGAATCAGTAGTCTGATTCCTAGCGGTTCCCTTCATTAATTGATTCCTTTCACATCTTTGCATTGCAACGTTGATGAAATTGCGATGGCAACTTGTAGTGCCATCTAGAACATGAAAAGAAGCAACGAGAGGAAGACGCGATAAGGACAGAAGAGAGGCTCTTGTCGAAGCTTGCAAAGAAGAGGCAATCCATGGCGCTTGACATGGCGGACTTTGTGGCGCAAAAAATGGTGGAGCGTGACGCTATGTGGCATGCATCGCTGATGGCGCAACACGAGGCTACGGCAGTTAGGTTCCTGCCCATAATGTACTCATGGTAGTCTTAGTTTCATTATATAACATTTGCCTTGGTGTAGAATATATAACCTTTCCTCGTGAGCAAAATATGCAGCGTCTTTGTATTGCAAAGAACCAACCCCCACCACCAATCCCAGACATTATCACTCTACTGCCAACGATATATGATCAAGTGAGTTCTCTTTAAATCCTTCTGGTGAAAACAGTATTGGCCTTTGTAGTCATTATGTATCAAATGAACTAGTCTTAACCACCCAAAATATGCCATTGCAGATAGTGTTTATGCTAGCTGGTTCGAATAACCCTGCAGCTGGACATTCACAAGGTTCACAATGTGCTAGCCGCTACGACGTTGTTGTTAGTACGACCCCGGCATCGCCAAAAACTTGACTCGGGTTTGATAACAAGTCTTAAAGCAAGAGAAAAACCATTTATGTTGCCATTGCATCGTTTATGATCAAAATGGCTTATTTTTGCTGTCATGCATGGCCATAATATTCATAAATGATGCCATGACCAAATTTTTTGGTGACTTTGTAACTAACTAGTCCTTATTCTTATTTAATAGGTTTACATTGCAGATGGCTTTGATTGTCGATCTACAAGCTGTTGTAGCGCACTAGTCATGCCTTTCCTTAGGCCTGTTTTTCTTCCTACCAAACTCGTGAATCTATATTGTGTTTTGTTCAAATGTATATGCACATTGTGTTTGATGTGTCTATATTTGTCATGATTACATTATGGACAAATTTGTATCATTATTTTTGTATGTTCTTAAACGATGTATGTGTGATGATTAGATTAATGTGGCGAACAATATATATTGATAATCTATGCAATGTCGATCATGCAACAAATGTATTTTTCTGGGATGACCTGATAAGACATTTGCCGAGTACCGAATCTCGGTGAAGGACTGAATAGGCTGGGCACCGAGCTTGTTCACCGAGTGCGCAACTCGGCAAACAGCCAGTCTTACCCGAATTTTAGGCCATCCAAACTCGGAAATAAAGCAGGGCATAGATCTGTCGAGTTTCATACTCAGGGAACTGGTTGTAGATCTGCCGAGTTTCATACTCGGCAAATTATTTGCTCAGTTGGTCAGGCTGTTGGACTCGGCGTAATTTGGCAAATAAGACACCGACACTCGTTTATCCCTTAATGGGTGGAGTTCCGCCGAGTTTGCAACTCGGCATACAGATTGCCCAGTTTTAGTGTTTACCAACTCAGCGGTATCTAGCACTGGGCAACGGAGCATTGCCAGGCGGCATGCCCTTATTGGACAGTAAACTACCGAGTGTGGAACTCGGCGAATACATCGCCCAGTTCGGCCTAATGCCCAACTCGATAGATGTTTGGCACTGGGCAATGTTTCCACGCACGTGTTAAGAGACCGCTCTATTTTTGTGTTCAGTTTAGTTCAGTGTAGCTCGAGGGTCTGGCTCATATTCATCCGAACCCATCTTTGGTCACAATTCAGTCGTAGATCAGGTGGTTAACAACTCAAGTGTATCTATATAGTTCATCTTGTGGGAGTTCCTTTTACATTAAAGACTAAGCTGCAACGCGGTGGCTAGCACCTCTTTCTTTGCGAAGGTGACCAGGGATCAAATCCCCACGGGTGCATTTTTTTCCTTCTGTTTTTAGCACCTTCACAAAATCATCTCGTGTCATTATTTCAAAACATGTGTGCCATGTTTATCACAACTCAGTTCAGAGCCTAGTTGGCTAGTGCAGCCATCATCTATCTAGGAAATTAGTGTTCAAGTCCCTGCCTCCGCTTATTTTTGTGTGTTGTTTTTTATCTTTTCTTACTCATATAGTAGTTGCCAGATTTTCATTGCATTTTGTGGATTCATATAAGAACAACCTTTCATCTATAAAACACATTGTATATGGGTAATGTTCAGATTTTGGTCCACTTTCTATTGGTATAAATTCCACACCACTTTAAATTGTTTTAGCTATTGTTTTGGCTAGTTGAAGTGCTTCATGATAAATGGCAGATTTTGTTTAAAATGTTGCAACCTTGAACATGCATAGCTTTTGATCCATGACTCCGTTGTAAATGAGCTAAGTATGAAAATTGCCTATAACCTTATGTAGTTTCACATTATGCACCTTTCATGTGTGTTAAAAAATGTTTAAGTTGTTGTTTGTATTTAATTTGCATGAATGCATGTTAAAATGGTTTAGTTCATAGCTATAGAACCGTAACCCCGATTCAAATGAATTATATATGCTAATTGATTATAAAAATGTGTAGAATACCATGATGCACTTTATTTTCTTGTTTAATAAATAAAAATATGGTGTTTTAGGCAGAACAGTACCTAACTCTTAACTTGCCCATGGTGTAATTTCGGAGATGAGTTATGTTGTTTCCGACCTCATTTAAAATGCCTAGATGAGGTAGTTGTTTATGCTTCAACTCTTGCCATGTTAAACAACATTTAAGCTTGCCATGTAATAAATAAGAGTGATCAAAATAATTCTAATGTAGAGTTTTGTTAATATGCAACCCGTTCATATCGAACTTCACTTAATGTGTAGTATATGTTTGTTGTGCTTGCCATGTTGTGCATATTTAAACTTGGTCATGCATCATACTTGATTGTGCATGATACCTTGCTTGTGTGTTTATTGTGTGTTATTCTTTCTTGCGGGTAGCATAGAGTGACGAGAACGAGTACGAGGATCCCGGAGAGAACGTCTACGAGGACCCGGCTCTGTATCCCCCTGAAGACCCAACAAGCAAGATGATCATACCCAGATCCTGACACTATTTTTGCTTTGCTAGTTGTCTCGCTTTTATCGTGATGTTTCGTTACCTACCACTTACATGTAAAGGCTCCTAAATTGCCATGAAAGCCTCTAACCCTCCACTACCTAGCAAAACATTGTTTGGCTAAGTTACCGCTACTCATCCCCTCTGATAGTGTTCTTAGTTATAGGTGCAGGTTGTTTTCCATATGATAATGGATATCTGGAGATATCACAATATTATTGCTATTTAATTTAATGCACCTATATATATCTTGGTAAAGGTGGAAGGCTTGGTCTTTTGCTCGGTGTTTTGTTCCACTTTTGCCATCATGGCTACTTGTTATCGGTGTTATGTTCCATATTTTGTGTTCCTAACATGTCGGGGTTGTTGTGGGGATCCCCTTGATTATTCATTTTAGATTAAAATTTGTCTGGCAAGACCCAACATTGGTACTACATTTGCTAACCAACTTAATAAAAATGCATAGGGCTTAGCTACCCCATGGATAATTAATCAACAACCCGGGCCAGTGCTCCTCATGAGTGTTGTTCTAAACTGGGCTGCCTACGGGGCCGCCTCGAGGAAACTCGGGGATTGATTTTCCTCGTAGCTAGTCCCATCTGGTAGTGCCCTGAGAAAGATATACGCGCGGCTCATATTGGGATCTGGCCTACCGCGCGGTCTTGCTAGACTTGTTTTACCTTTCTCGAATGTCTTGCACGAGGAATTCCGTTAATACTTCATGCTATCTCGAGGTTGAGGTTTTCCACTGGAATTGCCTAGGAAATCATGGGATTCGTGGTCGAGGTTATTCCTGTGGTGTGTGGTTGCTTTGTGATGGATGAGTTGGAGCACCCCTGCAGGGTTAAATCTTTCGGAAAGCTATGCCCGCGGTTACGTGGTAACTTGGAAATTTTTTTAACGCCCGCTTATAGCAAACTTGAAGTAAACTCAAATAAAATACACCAACTGTGTGTGTAACCATGATTGCCTCTGCTCGTGAACATGAACTGAGAGAGAACACAGTGGGGTTATGATTGACATAAGTAGGTGTTCAGGGTCACTTAGTGATCATACTAGTTCACATTCGTTATGCGTAGGTCACCACAATTACTTCTTGCTTCACAAGCTAGTCACTCAAACATATGCTTAGGTGCTTACTACAACCTCACTACTTAACCTTCCTCACCCAAAATGCTTACATAGTTTCGGTACCCGGGTTACATGATTGTTGAGTCCCTATGGCTCATAGATTACAATACTACAGGTATAGGTACCGATGATGTCTATCTTGTTGAGGCGTCCCATCTCCAGTGGGAGTTTGATGAAGAACGTGGCCAGATGTATGTTACGTATCTCGATGAGTAGAGAGGCACCATGGTCGTGTTCCTGGGATTAGCGAGGCAATCTCATCATGTCTTTTATCGTTTGTTTTCGTCTGTAGCCGGACCCTGTCTTATGGATGAATGTATGAAGGTTGTGTGACATTCTAATTTAGCATGTAACGAGTGTAAGCCAATCTATTATACTCTTCTCTTCATTAAATGTATGCGATGATTGCTGCTAGAAACCGTCGGCGACTCATAGCACCGGCTAAAGCTGCGGCTGGGGAGGGGGGTTGAATGAATGCGGCTCCGGCTGTAAGCATATTTCTCCTGCTAGGCCATCACCGTCTGAACGTACCCAATGGCGTTATGTACCTCTTCTGCAAAAGGCGCCTCATCTGGGATAGGGATTGTTTCAAGCTGGGTGGCCATGGCCACCATGTTCTCTGCCGGGTTGGAATAATGGTCTGCCGACGTTGGAAAGACCACTGGCGAGGCCTGATTTCGTCGAGGCAGGTGAAGCGGTTGTCGAGCCGCCGGCCGACTTCCAGGTGCATCTGTTGCCTGTCCCGTTCCTGGCGTATTGAAGAGATTCCTAGCCTCGTAATGTTCTGGCAACGGGATTGATGCCTCATCCGATGCACCGCAGCCGCCGATTGTTGTTCTAGCCCAAAGCAAAAGGCATCCGTCTTAATGTGTTCTGCCTCTGCCTCCATCTAAACTTTTAGCTTCGCTATCCTCTGTTGCTCCTCCGCCATCCGGTCCTTGAGTCTCACAATCTCCAAGTTCCGAGCGGCTTGATTATCTAGTGTGACTTCAGTGGCCATGAGGGCCACGAGCTCGCTCATCAGATCCAGGAGAACTTGAGCCGGTGGCGGCGGGTCAGCCCCCGAAGTTGCTGCTCGGGCGGCTATGCTGCTCGCGCCTAGGGCTGACCCCGTCATGAACACGGCCGCATGAACCGGCAGCCCGAAATCGTCTAGCTCAGAACGCTCTGACTCAGGGTAAAGCTCGTCGTAGCCCCCGAGCCCACCGTTGTGAAGCTGGTAGATCGACTCTGCTTCTCCGCTCGAAGATCCATCCTCTGAACAAACAAGAGTCTCCTGCGACGCAGAAGCTTCAAGATCCATACCTTGAGTGAAGCCCATGAAGACGTGCTTCCGGCCCAGGTCGCCACGGGCGGGTCGCACATCACGGGCGGGTTGCGCGCGTCGAGCCGGCTCGACAATGCTAGTGCAGATGTCCGGCTTGGGTGTAGATCGGTCGATCTTACCCATGAAGACGTGGATCTCGCCGAAGGGAACCCGGAATCCATATTCGACAGAGCCGGCATCAAGACCCCAGCCGTCGTCGTCGATGTAGAACCGGCCGCAACGACTCTTGCTCATCCTTCCGACCACGTAACCCTCGAGCCTTGGGAGAGAGACCTTTGAGAACTCAACACCACCGAGTGCATGCCCCATGGTGGGCGCCAACTGTCGTGGTTTTGTCACGACAGATGTCTGGGTGAACGGACTTGGATTCGAGGCCATCGCTAAGGTGATGGAATCAAAGGGGTTGATCGGGACGAAGGACACGAGTTTACCCAGGTTCGGCCCCTCAAGTAGAGGTAATAGCCTACGCCTTCTTGTGTTTGTATTGCTTGGTGTATCGATTACAAGGGAGCTGATTGCTTGACCTAGTTCTCGGTATCTCTGATCTCTCCCTAAGTCGCCCCGGGTCTTGCCTTTATATAGGAGGTCAAGACCACGGGTCATACAAGTCGTAACCGACTCTCACAACCATGTCTGATTCTATCTCTACATTGTCTCGCCTTCCTGGGCAAGTTGTCTCCGGGCGGGTCACCCACCCGGGGCATCATGCTTTCTCCGTCCGGGCCACATCCCGGCCCATCTTGTTAAGCCGCCCAACGTCTTGGGCTTACATATTCACGGCCCATCCTTGGGCTGGCGTATGAGCCGCCAGGTGTGACCCGGTGCCTCAGAGGCGGGTCTCACCGTGGGGTTATACCCCCAACAAAGCGCGACGGCGATGCTCGAAGTAGTCGAAGAAAACCCAACATCATGAGGAAGACCAACATGGACGATGGCTTTCCTGTGCTAAGGGAGGCGGCGCGACGCATACCACGTGGAAGTTGATGCACGGGGATGACAGAGTGGACCGCGTGCCGCGGCACTATGGCCCCAAGGAGCCGATGCAGCGACCATGCATACCATGTGGAAGTCGATGAGTGAGGACGACAGAGTGGACCGCGTGCCGCGGCACTACGACCCAAAGGGGGTGACGCAACGATGACATGTGAGTCGGGGCGACGACGGGAAGACCCCAAGGGGTTGACGCAACGACGACACGTGAGTCGGGGCGATGACGGGAAGACCCCAGAACGGACATGCGAATAGAGGACGCATGCACGCGGTTCACATCTAAGAGGAGCGCAAGCTGCACACACAACGCAACCGTTCAACAAATCACGTGTGTGGCGGCGCCAGGGCCGGCGGACAGATGTAGCCGAGCGGGTTGGAGGGGTGGTTGCTGCAGGGTCCTGATTGGATGAGGGCGACGACGAACGGTGCAGAGCGACGGGTGGGCAGACGCGCGGGCGACAACCAGTACAGGCCGAAGCGCAACGTGAGGCCGCCGGGTCGGAGGAGGCTGAGTGGTCGCGCCGGTGCCAGAATAGAGGCCCGGGGGTTGACGCATCGACGGACGACACAAACTGACCGTAGATTGGAAAAACCAAAAAGAAACGCCGATCAAGACGACCGATGAGAGAGAAAGTTCGAATCAAGAGATCGGAAAAAAGACTCTCTAGGACAGCGAGTCGACACGACCGACGGAAGAACCCTAGGTACGGACGGTGCGGCCCTCGGCGGAGGCCATGGATGCCGACCGCCCAGGGGCGGCGTACGGGGCAGAAGCGACGGATGGCGGCTAGGGTTTGGATTGGTTAGGCTGATACCATGTTCCGAGAAAGGGTTTCCCCCCGCTTTGTATTACAAAGCAACCAAACGATACAACCAACGATAGGTGCTGGGGCGGAAACAGCACAGGCACGCCCAAAAGAAATGACAAAGAAGCAAAAAAGGAAACAAATGCTGCTAACGGCGGATCAACGAAAACGGAGAAGCCCCGCGACCGCAACGCCCACCAAAGACCTCCCACTAAGCTCCTAAATTCTGAAGCGTCGGTACCCATCAACACCTCCAAGAAGGAAAGCGACGAGGACGACGCTGCTGCAAAGGGTTTCCCCCGATACTCGACGAGTAGAACGAAGGGGTATCCCCGACGCCCCCTAGGAAGGTCCGGCGGCACCCTTAGGCGCCACCGCGTCGGTGTCGGCCAAGCCGACAAGGATTTCTCCCGATCCCAACCTTCACCTCTAGTGCTCCGGAGTCCGCCACCAACCCGTCAACCTCCCCGTGCCAAGACGGACTAGAAGCTTCCCACGCCGTCTCACCACAGCACCGCGAAGCAGGGCCTGCCCAATGAAGAAGAACAACCATGACTAGGGACAACAACACTGTCGACACGCGAGAGGGCCCAACCTCCACTGTTAACGACGGTAACCGACCGGACGTAATGGCAGGAGCAGATCAGGCCCGTGGGCCCATAGGCCCGACCGGGACTTCAAATGCTCGTAAAGCGCACCTCCGCAACCGCCCACGCCCATCTCATCGGAGGCCGGCCAGCCAAGCTAGCCGGCGAGCCCCGCCCGCGCCGCCGCAGCCCGCGGCGCCCGTCGCCAGATCTGACGAGCCCGGCCTAGCCAGCCCCGCCATGGCGTCGCACAGGCCCGCCCCATCAGCTTCGCCATGCAGCCACCGAAGCACCATCACGCCGCCGCGTCCAAAGCCCGACCGCACGACGCGTCGCCGCGCCGCCCTGCACGAGCGCCGCGCTCACCGCACGCTCGTCGCGTCTCGCGCCGCAACCACTAGAGGAGGAGGGAATAAGGCCCCCCACCCCCCCCACCCCCCCACCCCCCGCCGCCAGTCGGGCTTCGCCCGGCGGCGCCCTCCAACGGCGGTGAGGGGAGGAGGAGGCGGGGAAGGGAGCGGGCGGCGGCGGCTAGGGTTACGCCCGACCCGCCCACGAGAGCGACCCGAGCATCCAATCCCTGGGCGTCGGCACTTCACCGGCTGATATCATGTTAGAAGGGATAAAGATGGATTGGTGAAATTGTTGGTGTATTGCTCGAGCCTCGTAGACACACATATATAGGCAAAATTGTGTCTACCATAGCTTGCCAGAGGAGTATATGACCATCTTAAAATATAAGACAAATCAGAACAAATCATAGTTTATCTTACGTTTTCTAAATAACCACGATACTCAACATGAAGAGATAAACACGCACGTTGCATTGGACAAGAGAGAAACACATGAGATACGAGCAAATGCTTAGAAACCCAAAGGACCATTTTTTCTTATTCCGAAAAAGGTCCCAGGCATAAATTGTGGCAATAGAAATCTTCTCTAATTAGCTAGGATGCCTCAGTTTCTGGACTGAAACCATTCACATAAGTTTGCAGGAACTTCAAACTATTTTCAAGTAAGAAAAAAAGTGCAGTCAAGGGAAAATCTCCCCATAGATCCCCAGCTTTCCATTTTTTGTACAACCAGGGCACTTTTCTAGATGGAGCTAGGACCTCCTGTGCGTGGAAAACAAGTGCTTTGCTGATGCTGTCCCAGCTTGGTCCATGCTTTTGTTTCCAAAACAGCTGCCTTCGGAAAACAGCTTCAGTTGTGCTCGTTATCACTACCATTCATCGCTGGGCTGTGATGTTGCATGCCCGCCCTCTCCTCCAAAAGCTTGCCATCGAAAGCGGTGCTCACTTAACCCTTACGCAATCTCTCCCGTTTGTCGCACAATCTCTTTCAGCTATGCTCTCCTCCGCAAAGTGGTGGTCGATCTTGATGCAAATAATTAGCCTTTTCCTTGCTCAATCAGGATGTCATGGTCCTGGCTGGCTCCTGGGTTGGCCATACTCGACGCATGTACGTAAAAAAGAGCACTAATGCAATACAATATCAATGCTAGTGCAATCTTCGGAGACTTGCACGAGCTGGGGGGCAACATATAAACTGTTTTTTTTATCATTCATTCATGATTCATGTAATAGCCTCATCGATCGGCTTGTCCGATAAGCCTCCGAATTTTTGTCCTATGTCCACCACTACATCATCAAACGAGAGAGACCCCGCTTTCTGCTTCGGATCAAAATTCGAAAGCGGCATGCGTTCATGCCCGTAGTGCAAGTTGTGCGTGCAGGCATATATAGATGTACATCTCGATCGAGACACGGCTTTAAAAATGCCTGAAACGGACAGGAATAAGCGAAAAAGCATCGGCGCACACCGACCGCGAATCGCGTACTGCACCATGCATCATTGTGCAGCAATTCCATACGAGTTTAGAGAACCACTAGAGATGGATGGGTGCCATATTGCTGGGCAGTGCAAGCTAGAGTGACAGCCTCGTGAAGCATCTCAAGTGTCGTAACTTTTCCTGTCACCTCCCAGCAAAAGATAGGTTAGATTGGGCCGCCAGCCGAGCCATATTCCTTCCTGCAGATAACCCTTGCCATCGTCCTCAGAATCTCGCATATGCAGGCATACGTACACATCCAATGTGAATGCATTACCTACTCTATCTATCTCGCTAAACGCAGGCCACAAGGCGCAATCGCGTGGAGAGTTTTCACAGTCTTAATCTCGATCATCGACATGAAAAGATCTCTCGGACTCTCCCTGTCTATCGATCTATCGCCGGGTCCTTTATTCCTCTACTAGGCTTTCTGGCTCCGGTCCCGGATTTTGTGGCCTTTAACGGTTTTGATTTCCCTCCGGTCTTTGGACGGTTCGTAGGGTGGCACCTGCGGGGAACATTCCAATCTCCATTCCCGCTCTCGCCTCAGTATTGCGATTCTGATTCCGGTTCCTCTTTCTTAGCTCTATCACGTTTTGCCTTTTGCAAGCCACCGAAGCCGTTGCTGAGAACATAGTGGATTTCTATGAGGCATCTGATTTCTTCCTCTAATCTTTACTTAGTAGTGGGTTAAAATTGGTAGCTTCCCTTTCTTTTTTCTTTTTTCTGGAAAAAGAGAAACGACGCCCCCGCAATAGCTTCTCTTTCTGCACTCTAATAAAAAATGAAAAGTTCTCAGTACTTGGTATCGTACTATTGCTGAAATTTGAGAGTAGAAAGGGAGGGACGATTACCACGCTTTCCTGTTCCCGTTTTTCTTTTAGTTTTCATCAATATGTATTCTTTCCGTTCTTAAATATGTCTTTTTAGATAATTCAACATGCACTACATACGGAACAGGATAAACGAATTTATGCTTTAAAATACGTCTATATATATTCATATGTAGTTGATATTGAAATCTATAAACACTACTAGAATCTGCATTAATGCCGAGTTTCAAAGAAACTCAGCAGAGCACATATAAATCTAGGCGAAACGTTCGCCGAGTTCCAAACTCGGTGTAAGGCACACGGCTGGACGACCCTCGGCAATCATTAACACTGCCGAGTGCATTCTAGCGCGAATTCGGTGAATAGATAAACAATGTTTGCTGGGTTTCGAACTCGGCGAATCATGTCACCAGACTCGACGCGCCGTTAACGGAAGTGTGACGTGGAACCAGCAAGAGGCGGCGGCTTTGGCCACGGCGGCTCACCAAGAGCCCGTGCCTTCCATCTCAGTAGGAGCGGGAGTGACCACCAGGGCCGTGGGAGTGCCATGCTTAGCAGCGGCTCTACGAAATGAGTGGTTGTCGAAGGATTTCAAAGGACCTCGCAAGGTCCCGAATTACACTGCCGACTTACCTCCAGAGGCCTGAATCGAAAGTTATGAGCTGGCTATGGAGATGTTGAATGTCAGTGAGGCGGTGTGTGCCAAGTACTTCATCATGATGCTTGAAGGTCTGGCTCGCACGTGGTTAAAGGGTTTGCCACCCAATACCATCAATTCATGGGCTGAGTTGAGGGCAAGGTTCATAAAAAACTTTCAGGGGACCTGCAAAAAGCCTATGACCATTGCGGATCTCGATCATTGTGTCCAGGAGGAGAATGGGTCGGCTCATCATTGGGTCCGACGGGTATCGACCATCATCCACTCATCTGAACAGATCACGGCGGTTCAAGCGGTACTGATCCTAGAAAAGAACTGTCACTTCATCCCTCTGAAGCAGAAGCTCGGCCGGCTCAAGCGTACGTGTCAGGACATGGGAGAACTCATGGTGGCTCTCACAAAGTATGTTGACTCTGATAACATGAAAGATCCAGGCTCTGATGAGGAGAAGGTCGGCCAAGGTAAAAAGAACAACCAGGGCAAGGGTGCGGCAAGTAATGGTAACCAGAACAAGCGGAATAACCCTGATGGCAGGTCAGAACTGGTGGCCAATGCGAGCACCGGCCAGAATCATCCTAAGGGCAATGGGAAGTTCAGACCGCCTTTTAACAAAAATAAGACTCCTTTCAATTTGGAGGAAATGCTCAATAAACCCTGTCCGGAGCATAGTCGGCCTAATAGAGCAGCGGGGCACACATGGGGTAATTGTCACATCATGCAGAAGTTCAAGAACTACAACATGCAGCAGCACAACAACCATGGTGGTGGCCTGCCCGGCGGGTCAGGAGCTGGATTTGGATCCGACGGCTCAGGGTCCGGTAATCATGGTCAGGGCAATCAAGGAGGACATCCTTAGCGCTCTAGTAACAATAATCAGCAAGAGCATAATCAATTCGGTATTAGAGTAATCCAAAGCAGCTTTGTTTGGGCTAGTATCATGTTTTTACGACCAGCCTTAACAAGTGGGGTCAGAAATTGCGCAAACGAGCGGTTAACGCAGTCGCGCCGGCTCTGCCGCAATACTTGAAGTGGTCTGAGTATGACATAACATGGAGCCGGGAGGATCACCCGCCACGTGTCGATCACCCGGGGTGGCTAGCCCTGGTAGTTGCCCCCTAAGTGGCAGGATATATGGTGAATAAGGTGCTCATGGATGGTGGTAGTAGCATCAACATCCTGTATTATGATACCTTCCGGCGGATGAAGCTGCTTGATAAAGACCTTAAGCCCTCATCAATAGTTTTTCATGGTGTAGTACCGGGCAAGTCAGCTTACCTGGTGGGCAATATTTCTTTGAAAGTAGCCTTTGGCGACGAGTACAACTACAGGGTGGAGTCCTTGTGGTTTGAAGTGGTCAAGATCAAGAGCCCTTATCATGCATTGTTTGGGCGGCCGGCTTATGCTAAGTTCATCGCTAGGCCCTGTTATGTTTACTTATAGCTCAAGATGATCGGGTTAAAAGGCACGATTACTGTTCATGGTGATCGGAATACGGCTAATGAGTGTGAAGAAAGGGACGCGGCTTACGCGGAATCCAGTTGTGCTGAGGCAGAACTCAAGCTCTATAAGGAAAATGTTGACCCGGAGGATATGACCCCGCTGAAGAAGCCTACCACAGAGGTTGAGCCGCCCCTCAAATTTTCGGCGGATGATACCAAAGTGGTGGATTTCACTCCGGGTGACTCATCCAAATAGTTCATTATTGGGGCCAACATGGATCCCAAATAGGAAAGCGCGCTCATCGAATTCATCCATGAGAATCGGGACATCTTTGCATGGAAACCTTCTGACATGTCGGGTGTACCGACAGAGTTCGTTGAGCATAACCTTAATGTGGATCATAAGTATAAACCTGTCAAGCAATTTCTACGGCGGTTCAACGAGGAGAGACACAAGGCCATTGGGGAAGAGATCGCCCGGCTCTTAGCGGCGGGTTTCATCGTCGAGGTCTTCCACCCGGAGTGGCTTGCTAACCCAATGCTTGTGCTCAAGAAGAACGGCACATGGCGTATGTGTGTGGACTATATGGATCTTAACAAGGCCTGTCCGGCTGATCCTTTTTCTCTCCCTCGTATTGATCAAATCATTGATGCTACGCGGGTTACAAAAGTTTATGCTTCCTGGATGCTTATTTGGGATATCATCAGATCAAGATGGCGGTTAAGGACCAAGAGAAGACGGCTTTCATCATGCCTTTTGGAGCCTTCTGCTATGTGTCTATGCCTTTTGGGCTCAAGAGTGCTCAGGCGACTTATCAGCGATGTGTGCAGAATTGTCTTCACAATCATATTGGACGCAATGTTCATGCTTATGTGGATGATATTGTGATCAAGTCAAGGAAGAAGGAGATCCTGCTTGATGACTTAAAGGAAACCTTTGACAATCTATGGATCTATAAGATGATGCTTAATCCGGCAAAGTGTGTCTTTGTTGTTCCGGCTGGCAAGCTCTTGGGATTTCTGGTTTCTGAGCATGGTATCGAAGCTAACCCGGATAAGATCAAGGCTATCACCTCCCTGGCTGAGCCGGCTTGTATCAATGATGTCCAACGCCTGGCAGGGCGAATTGCTACGTTAAGCCGGTTTATAAGCCGCCTTGGTGAGAAAGTTATCCCTCTATATCAAATGATGTAAAAGACAGACAATTTTGTCTGGAGTACGGCGGAGGGTGAAGCGTTTGAGGCGCTCAAGAAGCAGCTCACTGAGCCACCGGTTTTAGCTGCTCTGGCTCAGAAAGAGCCCTTGCTCCTATACGTGGCGGCTAACAACCGGGTTGTCAGCGCTGCAATTGTGGTCGAGCGCAAGGAAGCAGGGAAAGAGTAACCGGTTCAGAGTACGGTTTATTATATCAGTGAGGTCCTGACAGAGTCCAAGCAAAGATATCCACATTGGCAGAAGCTAGTGTATGGGGTGTTCATGGCCAACCGCAAATTAAAGCATTACTTCTTAGGACACCAGATCACCGTGGTCAGTTCTGCCCTGTTGGGAGACATAATTCAAAACAGAGAAGCCACAGGTAGGAATGCTAAGTGGGCATTGGAGCTGGGGCCTCTCAATCTGAAATACGTACCTCGTACGGCTGTCAAGTCTCAAGCTCTTGTGGATTTTCATAAACAACTGGACAGAGTGTTAAGCGCCCGAAGAAAAGCCAGATAACACATACTGAACAATACACTTTGATGGATCCAAGCAGCTGGAAGGATCAGGAGCAGGAGTTGTTTTAACATCTCCCAAAGGTGATAAGCTCTATTATGTGCTCCGGCTGATGTTCCCTTGCACTAATAATGCAGCTGAGTACGAAGCACTGCTTCATGGCCTCAGGGTATCTAAGGAGATGAACTTAAGCCGGGTAAGGTGCTTCGGTGACTCAGATCTTGTGGCTCAGCAAGTTTTAGGTACTTGGGATTCTAGGGATCCGCGGATGGCATCTTATCGTCAGGCGGTGGATGTCATTGTGGGTCACTTCAAGGGTTATCAGGTGGATCACATTGATCATCGTAGGAACGAGGCGGTTGATGCCCTGTCAAGGTTAGGTTCTTAGAGAAAGCCGGTGCCGCCCAATATCTTTCTGGATGTCTTACATCACCCGACTGTCAAATTACCCTCAGAGGAAGATTTGGTTGTTCCTGACCCGGAGGGACAATTGGTGGCGGCTGTACATGCTATTCTAGATTGGACTGTGCCTTACTTGGCATATTTGACTCAAGGCGAGTTACCTGATGATGAAAACCTGGCCAGACAAATCACCCGGCGGTCTAAATCCATGATGATAGTCAATGGCGAGTTACACAAGTGTAGCATCACCGGAGTGTTTCAATGTTGTGTCTCGCCAGAGGAGGGTAAGGAAATCTTAAATGAAATTCATGTTGCTGATTGCGAGCATCACGCCGGTTCAAAATCTTTGGTGGCCAAGGCTTTCCGGCATGGTTTCTTCTGGTTGACGGCTCACAAGGATGCAGAGGATCTGGTCCGCAAGTGCGACGACTGTCAAAAGTTCGGCCGGCGTGCTCATGTTCCGACTCAAGAATTGCGCATGATACCAATTACTTGGCCGTTTGCGGTCTGGGGGCTTGATGTGGTCGGGTCTTTCAAGAGATCCAAGGACAAGAAGACGCACCTGTTGGTGGCGGTTGATAAGTTTACCAAGTGGGTAGAGGCTGGGTCGGTCAGCAAGTGTGACGCGGCAACGGCGGTTCACTTTATCAAAAAGATGATCTACCGTTTTGGTTACCATCACAGCATTATCATGGACAATGGCACGAATCTATCCAAGGGGGCTATGAAAACGTTCTGTGACCTTGAACACATCCGGTTGGATGTTTCGGCGGTTGCTCATCCACAGTCCAACGGTCAGGCGGAGCGTGCTAACCAAGAAATCCTGAAAGGTATCAAGCCCTGGCTTATGGTTCCTTTACAGCGAACGTCGGGTTGTTGGGTGGAGGAATTTCCGTCCGTCTTATGGAGCATCAGGACTACCCCCAACAGATCAACAGGTTATACACCTTTCTTCATGGTTTATGGAGCAGAGGCCGTGATACCAAGTGACATCCGGCATGACTCGCCAAGAGTGGCGGCTTACGTTGAGACGGACAATGAGACGGCGCGTCAAGACGCGCTGGATACCTTGGAGTAGGAACGATAATTGGCGGCTGCCCATTCGGCGATCTATCAGCAAGACCTGCGCCGCTATCATAGCCGCAGAGTCAAGACCCGGACGTTTCAAGAAGGCGACTTAGTGCTATGGCTGATTCAAGATCAGACAAATATGCATAAGCTATCTCCTCCATGGGAAGGACCTTTCGTGGTCAGCAGAAATCTCAACAATGGGTCGTATTACCTCATTGACATCCGAGACGACTCAGATACCTTGGGTCAGGAGACCCGCCGGCCGTGGAACATAACGCATCTGCGGCCTTACTACACTTAAGTCATCGAGACTCGACATTGTACACTATCATTGTACATATCGTAGTTATATATGAATAAAATTAGCATCCCTGCAAGCCGGGGCCTCTGCCATTTCCCATGTCTTCGTCCATGCAAGAAAGATCCAAACATGACCGTCCAGGGGGCTTCCCACCCTCCGGGTGTAGCTTATCAGACCCTATCGGTCGGCTCTTAAGCCAAAAAAGTTGACAAGTCAACTTGGTTGTCCAGGGGGGCTTCCCACCCTCCGGGTGTAGCTTATCAAACCCTATCAGTCGGCTCTTAAGCCAAAAAAGTTGACAAGTCAACTTGGTTGTCCAGGGGGCTTCCCACCCTTCGGGTGTAGCTTATCAGACCCTATCAGCCGGCTCTTAAGCCAAAAAAGTTGACAAGTCAACTTGGTTGTCCAGGGGGCTTCCCACCCTCCGGGTGTAGCTTATCAAACCCTATCAGCCGGCTCTTAAGCCAAAAAAGTTGACAAGTCAACTTGGTTGTCTAGGGGGCTTCCCACCCTCCGGGTGTAGCTTATCAGACCCTATCAGCCGACTCTTAAGCCAAAAAATTTGACAAGTCAACTTGGTTGTCCATGGGGCTTCCCACCCTCCGGGTGTAGCATATCAGACCCTATCAGCCAGCTCTTAAGCCAAAAAAGTTGAGAAGTCAATTTGGTTGTTCAGGGGGCTTCCCACCCGCCGGGTGTAGCTTATCAGACCCTATCAGTCGGCTCTTAAGCCATACAGTTGACTCCATCAACACGTTAGAAAGATATAACATCTTTGGGTTATGCTTTTAAGCCACCCGCCTGATAATATCAAGATACATCTATTCTTGCAGGTCAAATAAGTTGCCGAGAGTCGGCAAGGCATCCAATATGAGGTGCAAGAAAGATAATATATATATTAAGCCGGACTATTTATGTGCACAATGGCACAGTTCAGGCAAAAGCAAAGTTACTACAAGCTTATTACATATGCTCTTTGTAGAGCCCAAAAATATTTCAAGTGTTTTACACCGCTGATGGCGGGTCACAAGACCAAGTTATCAACACGCGTTCACAACGCGATTAGCTGGCCGGCGAGTCATCCTGCTCCGGGTCTTTGACCTCCTTGATCTGAAGATTTTCCAAGTCCCAATTGCAGTTGGTTAAAGCTGCAAAGTTTCCTTCTTCAAAGAAGGGGGACGGGTCAAGTTCATAAGCAAAAAGGTTCTTACTGCGGGCAGGTGTGAGGTCCTTGGACTCAAAGAGAGGGTCGCGGATTATTTTCTGGTCAGCGCTGTAAGCCGCCTCATATGTCTCCAGATTGACTTCTTCTGCTAACACAAAGGCAAGGACTTTGGAGGCCTTCACACACCGTGTGTAGTCAGCCTCTGTAAACTCGGATCCATCATATTTTTTCGAGGGAAACCCGTCCATCATATTAGACGGAGTCAACTCTAAAGCAAAGGCTAATGCCCGACTTATGGCTGTGATCGCCCCCTGTCGGGCAGCTGATCTTTTCAACTCCACAATTTGTTTCGGCGGCGTGGAAAGAAGCTCTAAGATCCCTTTGATAGTTGAAGGGGTGGTATCCTTGTAAAGTACAGACTTGATCGTACACACAGCGCCACAGTAAAGTTGTTCCGTCAGAGTATACATGGCCTTCACGGGTAACAAGCTGTCGAAAGCAAGTTGGCGGCTCCTAGGACCTGTATAAGACGGATGCCTCGTCATGAGTCGCCAGTACAAGTACAATACACAAATTGAGTTAAGTTATCAAATACTTACCAAAGATGGCGGCTGACATCTTCTTGATCTGGTGCTTCAAAGATTGCAGCTCATCAGACACGATCATAAGCCGCTGGTCAGCATCATCCGCCCGTTGAGTGAGGGCGGCTTGTTCAGTCTTACCAGACTCCTTGAAGGTTGCAAAGTCGGCCTTAATCTTGGTCAGTTCTTCAGAGAGGAGCCAGCATTTTTCATCAGCTTCACTTCGGGCGGCCTGCTGCGTGGCTAGATTATTTTTTAAGCCGGCCACTTCTGACCCGGCTTTGTTTAAAGCTTCCTGTGACATAGCAAAGTACGGAATGAGCCGTCAGGAGGAGAATTTAAAACATTCAGCAAGTCTCAAACAGATTGCAAGCAATATGTATGACACTTGGGGGCTAATGTCTATTTGATCTCCTAGATTAAAGGCAGTTTCGGATCATCTTTATCAAGTTAACCCGGAACTTGGGGGTTACACATTGGCTTTTCAAGTTGTTCCAAGGAAAGATCCGACTCAAATTTAACAAGATTGAGCCGGCCCTTGGGGGCTACAATTGGCTCTAATAGCTATCTTCAATAAAGATCCGACTCAAATTTAACAAGATTGAGCCGGCCCTTGGGGGCTATAATTGGCTCTAATGTCTGTCTTCAATAAAGCTCTAGCTCAATGTTATCAAATTTGAGCCGGCCCTTGGGGGCTACGAATAATGATTTGCGATTACTTCTAAATAAGTTAAGGCCTACAGGCTAAGCATGTTTACTTCTAGCAGGTTTGGAAGACCCGGATTATCATCAACCAATGTTAACCCGGCTCTTGGGGGCTACGTAAGGGTATAAGGAGAGTAAAGAATACCTCATATTTCTTCTTCATCAAATTTACAAGCTTCAGCTCCAGGTCCCGGCTTATGGACAGACGGTTCAAATAACCGGCATGAAGTTCATCAGTTGTCATCTTCTCAAGGGCGGGGAGTTCAAACTCCAACTTCTTGGAAGTTTCAATCGGCTCACTATGCTTGGTTAGCACATGAGGTGGAGGAGAGTGGAAGCCGGTGCCGGTAATCAAGACATCCGGAGTAGCTATTTCATCAGCAACCTTTGCAGGGCTAGGCGGCTTGGAATGGTCTCTCGGAGGACTCTCAGGAATCACATTGTCAGCCGCTGGCTCTACAGAAGGACAAGTTTCTTCAGGTGCCTCCTTAGAAGCCGTTGAAGGATCAACGTCCGGCATGGGAGCATCCGGCTTGGCAGGCTTCGGTTCTTGAGCATTAGGGACAGGGGAGGACTTGTTGGTCTTCCTTCGCTTGGCTTGACCCCTGAAAAGCATAAAGGTTAGAGCTTAAAGTTTTATGACCACCAAAGACTCGGATGTAAGACTGGAAAAGCGCATACAGCGGGTTAATCTTTGGAGGCGGCAGTGCAATAGTCGTAGAGTCACCAGATGAAGGAGAGGATCCCTGAAAATAAATTAAGGTAATATAAGGTAATTTTGGAATTACAAAGGAAGGGTTAGTAAAATCAAGCAGAGAAGGTATATATACCTCAGCTGGACGCTTCCTCTAAGCCGGAGAGTTAGGTAACCCGGACATAAGCACGGTAGAGCCGGCGCTCCGGGTCTGGCGTCGGGCGGCTTGCTGTTGCTTTTTCAAAAGAAATTGGGGGTCTAAGTAAGCAAGAGGATGAGAAGGGGGAACTTTTCGAACGACCCGCCGTATCTTCTGGGGTACAAAGTAGTCTGAGTCAGACGAAACATAAGTTACCTCAGGAGCGTTGGCGTGGCTGGTCTCTGTCTCATCCTATGAATAATCGATATCAATAAGATGAATAAAGAGGCAGCAAAAGATAGTCAAGCTATACCTCTGAGCTGGCGGATTCCGGCTGTTCTTCCGGTTCTTCCTGAGGAGTGGTTTTTCTTCTTCCAGACCGCAGTCCTCTTCCTCGATTTCTTCAGAGGAGGAACATATTTCTTCTTCCAGAAGTCGGAGTCAGCCTGAAAATATAAGCCGACAAATGGTGAGGGGATTGCCAAGACATAGCTAATAAAGAGAAGAGAGTATAAAGAGTCGCCCTACATCTGGGGCCGGGTTAACGGCACAGAAAGATGCCAACCTGATGGCATTGCAAGCTCCTGAAGATTCGTGGACAAGACTTCGGATGACAGTTGTAATATCATCCTCTATTAACGTTGTCCGGCTGAAGCGGAGGGAATCATCATACTGGCCCGGATATTCGCACATAAGGTGACTTCGCCTGCTCAAGGGCATGATCCTCCAAGAAATCCAGCAGCGGATCAAGTCCAATCCCGTCAGTCTGTTGGCCATGAGGGCTTTAATCTTGGCGTGAGCCGGAGCGTTCTTCGCCCGTTCAGCAGTTGACAGCCGGCCAGGAAGCTCAGAGGTCATCTTGAGCCGGGATGGGTGATAACCCGGCAGGGGATGCTCTCCTTCTGGGGAGGTATCTTTGCAGTAGAACCAAGTCTTGTTCCAGCCTTTTGGATGGCTTGGCATCTGAACAGCCGGAAAAGTTATGTCTCAGCGTCTCTGAATAGAAATTCTGCCAAGTTCCAAGCTTGGGCCGGCCTTCACCTCTGTCTGGCGGTTTGCATAGAAAAACTCACGAAAGAGACCAACGGATGGTTCTGTTTGCAAGTAGACTTTGCTGAGTACTTGGAAGTTGCATATATTAGAAATGAAGTTGGGACCAAGGTCTTGAGGGCGCAGCTTGTAGAAGTGGAGAACATCTCGAAAGAATCTTGAGCCGAGGGTACAAACCCACATTTAACGTGATCTGAAAACACAACTACTTCACCCTTCTGAGGAATGGGCCTTAGCTCGTTACCCGGAACCCGCCAATGGATGACATCCTTGGTGGGTATGGTACCCGCATTGACAAAATCCATCAAGAATTCTTTGGTGAGAGCCGACCCAATTGCATGAATTGGATGCACGAGACATGGTGGCAACTCAAAACAGCGCAAAGTAAAACAACGTTTGGCGGGCCAGGAGATGCCAGGAAGCTAAGGGCGGTTAAAGGCTTAAGATTTTACAATGCTAAGCCGCCAGAAGCCGATTAGTGAGAGCCGGAACTTCATGACGGGTCAAGTTTGTGAGAAGACAAGGCAAAATTTGGCCAAGTGTGGAAAACAGACTTCACAACATATCTCTAAGATTACGAATCTACAAAACAGACAAAAATGGTTTTATTTCAAACCTAGCGACGAACTGTCGAAACGGTGAAAGTTTGAGAACGGCAGGCGGAGCAGTTGCAGATCTGCGTGGTGCTGCTATCGGTTTTCTACAGAACGCCGCAATGGAGAAAGCATATCATTGATTTTTTATGGAGAAAGCATGGCTGGCATTGGAGAGAAGCTCGTGTTCGAATCGGCGGAAGAACTCCGTGAAACCCTACCAAAATGGCTACGGATCTAGGGAAGGAAAGACTTACCGGAGATGGTGCGGCGAACATGGGCAAAACTCTGGAACAAACAGGTTGATGCAGCGGCCTCGACGACGACGGTGTGAAGACGTCACCGGAGCGAGGTGTGCTGGAGCGGCGGCATCGGAAGGAAGAAGACAAAGACCGAGCGGGGAGGAAAACAAATGCCACCCTTCGTGGTCCTATTTAATAGGCAAAGGTGGAAACAGGCGCGAAAATCCAGGCGACGAATAGTATTTGACCGAGGCGGATGCCTCGATTCTCGGGTCATCCATTTAATAGAGGAAAAGATTCGTCGCGGATGTCAGATGATCTTTTTGACAGATTTGACATGACGTCACGGCGGGTCATTTCTTACTTTCAGGTAACATAAGGGAGACTCGTCGATGATTGAGAAGGAGGCTGAAGTGAGCAAGCTCAAATCAACCTTGGGCCTAATGTTGGGGATATAACCCCATGGTGAGACCCGCCTCTGAGGCACCGGGTCACACCTGGCGGCTCATACGCGAGCCCAAGGATGGGCCGTGAAGATGTAAGCCCAAGACGTTGGGTGGCTTAACAAGATGGGCCGGGACATGGCCCGGACGGAGAAAGCATGAAGACCCGGGCGGGTGAGCCGCCCGGAGACAACTTGCCCAAGAAGGCAAGACAATGTAGAGATAGAATCAGACACGGTTGTGAGAGTCGGTTACGACTTGTATGACCCGTGGTCTTGACCTCCTATATAAAGGCGAGACCCGGGGCGACTTAGGGAGAGATCAGAGATACCGAGAACTAGGTCAAGCAATCAGCTCCCTTGTAATCGATACACCAAGCAATACAAACACAAGCAGGACGTAGGCTATTACCTCTACTTGAGGGGCCGAACCTGGGTAAACTCGTGTCCTTCGTCCCGATCAATCCCTTTGAGTCCATTACCTTAGCGATGGCCTTGAATCCAAGTCCGTTCACCCGGACATCTGCCGTGACAAAACCATGACACGCTTCTAACCTAGTCGTTGCCTCCTCGGGCTGCTGCCGCTGTTCTACTTCCTTGGCGCCGCTGCCGCTCGTTCACCCGAGTCACTCCGCCCGTCTACCCCCTTCGTCTTCATCCAGCACCAGCTCATCGTCGACGTCGCCGTCATCTACCCTGGCCACTTCATCTACTCCGACAACCGCGGGCGACATCATCCCCATGCCGATTTGCGCTGCAACCGTCGTCGAGTCCTTGTCTGTTAGCCTCCTCGACATGGCGTACCAGCTTATGCAGGTCCTCGTCTACGCATGCCCGATGCTGTCAACACCGACGCGTGCCATCGTGCCCGATGTGTTCCCAGGCATGGCAAGTCTGGAGCAGCGCACCGTCAACATCGACTTCGTCCGTTTACGCATGCCCAGTGTTGGCAACACTGATGCGTGCCTTCGTCCACGACGTGTCCCCGGGCTTAGCAACCTGGCATGATGCCTCGTCAACGACGTCTTCTTCTCGGCGCCTACTTCGTCACCACTGCGTACATGACTGACTCGGCGCCTCCTTGCGCTCGCTACTCCACAGCGACTACCTTGACACCGGTCACCCTGACTCGACATCGACCACAGCGTTTTTCGCATGTCTACCTCAACTACCGCTACACCATCCTATGATCTCAGCTTCCTTGACATTTGGCACAAAGGGCTACCGCCTTTCTTGACCAACCTCGTTGGTCTCCACTCCAACCACGATTTCCGTGATGCGTCGACTGTTATGACGGTGGGGGGATGTCCGTCGGCTCACCTTCGGATTCTTCTCTGGTCTCACCGTTTGCATCGCTACCGTTGTGACTGCGGAGGGGGATGTTGAGTATCATGGTTATTTAGGAAACGTAAGATAGATTAGGATTTGTTCTGCCTTGTCTTGTACTTTAAGATGATCATGTACTCTTATATATATGCCTACGAGGATCAAGCAATACATCAACAATTCCACCAATCCCTCTCTATCCCTTCTAAGTTCTAACACCTCCGTTCTCTCTTTTGAAGAAATAGTTTTCTGTAAAATTTGTGGAACATCCAAACAACTATATTGTACAATTCTTGTGTCTTAGATTCCTGTAGGAATCTACAAGATATGACATCCAATTTTGAATTGTTTTTTATTACTATGTTTTTCCTATCATCTGTTCCAAACCAGCCTTAGGCCATTAACGTGTCTATGTTGCTACATAGTAGTTTTAACTGGATGTAGAACTGGAATTCAAAACCCTGTTGGCACTGCATTTCTATTCCACTTTATCAAAATAAATTGCTATAAATATGTCTTACTTCCAATAAAATAAAGACGCGTTAAAAGGTAGTGCAAGTATGCGGGAATCAACCTACGAGCTGTTTTCAGTAGTGTTCCCCTTTGGTCTAATAATATATAATAGTATTGCATTCTCCATTAACTTGCAGTACTATTATGTTTAATTTATTAGACAAAATTGGTACTTCATGAAAGGTAATAACTCAAAAGGAGACCGAAAAAAGCGTGGAGCTTGTAAAGCAAAGCAAAACCAAAAGGGAAAGAGCTTATGCTAATGACGGGAAAAGGAGGAACCTTATGCTTATGATGCTAGGTACCTAGCTACTACTTACTTATTTTAACGGAATAAAACAATGATCACTTACTCAAGATGGACAACGGGCTTAGTGCTACTCCCGCTTTTGTATACCATACAAGTAGCTTTTTATCTAGTCTGAAATGTCTCATTTGTCTGGTTAATTTCAGAATGGCAGTGACAAAATATGAATGGAGCAGCCTCCTGTTAGAATCTACATCCAGGAGGAACCGAACACCTGTGCGGCCATGCCTCGCTTAAGGCCTCCTTCATTGACAGGGATTTTTAAGACGCAAGAACATAGTGTCATGCCATCTCCAGGATTATACGGACGTTTGATCGTGCAAAAGAAAAATATAAGATTATTCACAAGTGATTGGAGTAGAAGTCAATATTCCTAGAAAATATAGTAGGTCCAATAAATCTAAGAAAGAAAAAAAAACTACGAACTGTAATCATACAAATTAAATACTCCACACACAAAGAGTAAGGCTAATTTTTTTAGATCCTCTCAAATTATTGGAAAAGCCTTTGAATGAAAGAGACCCTACCATTGCTTAGTTTACCTCAACACACATCCAACTGGAAATGCAATTTGTCCAGGACAACATACGTACGAAGTACTATTATTGAACAAATTAAGCAAAGTTCTTTCCTTTGTGCTCTCCTTATTTCTGTCTTTTGAGCGTTTAATGGAAAACCTTTAATGCCGTCCAGTACCAGGGGAATAAGATCCACGAATGGATTACGGATATGTACTGGCCAGTGCCTGGCCACCGATCTTTCCTGTGGTTTGCCAAATGCCAAATTGCCAATTGCCGGAGGAATAATTAAAGTTGCTCTGCGCGTAGGAGAGGGGTATATATTTCTTGGTGCTTGCCTGCCACCTTTCTTTCATGGTGTTTGCTGAAGCACCCGTGGCCCCCATTCGATCTCACAATAATGTCAATCTTTAGGGCAGGGCCTTTTTGTGCTGTGCCAAAAGGATGCTGGGAAGGTGCTAAATCTTCCCTCGCTGTCGTCTGTCCATGATGATCCTTTTTTAATCATGTATAGGATTAGCTGAGCTACTAGGTGAAGTGATGTTCATATCATATGTAGCTGGGTGGTTCATACGTATGCATGAGAAAGGCTTGGTTTTGTGAGGAAGGCTTCTGTGAGCCTTTTTAACGTGCCGGTGCCCATCTATGCTTGCATCTTTCTTTGAGAGGCTAAGCTTGCATCTTTAGTGGACATGTAGTAGTGTAATTGTTGGTGAAAAACTGATATGTGCATGCTCACCATGGACCAACTGTGTGATCTAATCATATCATAAATTGCACTTTTTCAGTTCAAAATAAATAAAATTATTTTTTTAGTTTTGGTAATTTTGAGAGATGCCTAATACAACTCGTGAAGGCATACGTAGTTACGTACCATAAACACGCACCTGCAAAAAAAAAACACAATTACACAACATCTACTAGAGGGTGGATTACCGCTTGAAATAAGCGGGTAGCTATCTCAAAAACAATCAACAACTCAAAAAAAACAAGGGAGTGGATTTGCAGAGCTGGAAGATCGGTGAAGTCAATACAAACGTGTTGATATCAGCGGATACATAGTTTCCCGCCTTGTTGATGAAACCTTAATTAGATTGATGTTTGTTTTTTTTCTTTCAAACCATGCAGGAGAGCTGCTTGTGTGTTCATTAAGAAAGAAGAAGTTACAAGCAGCAAGATGGCACGACCCATACAGCGCCAAAGAGGCACAGCCCAACAGAAACCTAGACGACTTAGGAATACGACCAAATAATGATCTTGTACCCTAGACTATAGCAGCAGTTACAGCACGAGGCATCGACACGAGAAACATGAGATTGATGTGCTCTGATAGCAATCAGCAGACCGTAAAAGACAGTGGAGGACTATATATCTTACTTAAATTTTAGAAGAAAAAAGAGGTCCATGGACCCATTCTTTTACGTTACAATGCAAATTTTACTGCGTCTTTCATAGTTACACCTTGGGCCTCCTTTTTTGTGTGTGTGAAAACACCTTGCGCGCTTCCAGATATTTGTGGAGTGCAGATAGATCACCACCGGCCCGGTTAATGTAAACAAGAATTACCGCATGCAAGACATCATTTTTCCATCAACTTATCAAAAGCCTACAAAAAGCTGCCATGAATCCACGACCTCCGACCTCTAGCTAGTGCCGACCACCAAAGCTCCAAACCTCCTTCCCCCCAATGATCCCACCATCTTTACGAAAGCAAATTAAAAACGGGAGCACGGCAGGGTCGAAGACCCACTTGCTCCGCCGCTCCACCAGTGAGTCAGCGACATGAGCGACCAAAGCTTCAAATCATGCGCGGCCCTTTACGTAATTTTCTAGACCACCACGTTTCTTTCTTTCTGGTCCACCGGCCAGAACGGTCTTCAAATCCACTCCCATCACCCCTGTGGCTGGATGCTGGATGGAATGTGGGGGCGCGCCCGGCCCGGCGGCTCACTCACGGGTTCGTGGAGCTGGGCTGGCGGTCTTCCGTCCCGTTGTTCCCGCTTGGTGTCGTGCTTTGGTGACACCATCATAACGCAGGAGATTGGCCGATCTCGATCGGACCAGTGCCCTCTCCCCGTCGTGCCCGCCCATCACCCCCGACGCCCGGGCAGGCAGTGGATATCAGGATATGGTCTGTGTCTTGGGCGGGCGCTCGCTTACAGCTGAGCCTGAGCCGCAGGCGGCGGGGCGGTCCGGCTGTCCATTTGGTCGATCGCATCGAAACTTCAAAAGGTCCTCCGGCTAAATGATTTCAGGAGGAGGCAGCATGGGCTCCACTGGGCGGTTACGGGCTGTGATCAGGGTAGACGTATCTCGTATGGCCTTTGGGCGGGTGCGCCGGCTCAGCGCAGCGTTCCTTGTGGATAAAGCAAGGAGCTGCAGCTGCAGATGTTTCTCGAGGAAATAGCTGGCCAACTTGTCGTGCTTATTGCTGTACCATCTATCCGTTTATGGGATCCAAATATTCGTCATGTTTCAGGGATTTTTTATTGGTACTCCCATCAATTGAAGAGTACGAGTATTAATTAATTGTCGCTGATTTAAACTTGAAGGGTAACTGACGAAAAAATGTACTGTGTTCAGTCAATGATGATGACAAAAAATATTACACCTTTAGATCCATATTAATTGTCGCTAAATGGATATAAAATTATACTAAATCAGCAATAACCAATATGGATCGAAGGAAGTGGCTTCCATTGGTGAGCCCAATTATTCGTGAATCGTGATGAAACGTAACGAGAAGAATCGTGATAAGCGTTCGAACCTATGTTTCTGGCCAGTTCGTTTCTTCAGACTTTTTTTAAACAGAATACAATCGAAATCGTTCACATACATAAACATACAATTCATTCTTATAAACGCACGCAAGTGCATGCAATGTACGAACGCCTTTCAACCTTCCACTTTGGCGTTACAGACATCTCAGGCGATGTATTTCTCTCCGGACCTGTCGTCTGAAATTGACCGGCGTAGCGGATTTTGCTGTGTCGTACCAGGACCAGGAGGTAAACACAGGTTGACCTCTGGGTACAGAGAACAACTTTGAATTGCACCTGCGCGAATGTCCACACTAGCTAGCTACGAGCTATCCGTGGGATGGCGCCGAAGTCAAAACAGATGATGCAGAACTTCTGCCACCATTTTAAAAACAAACAGATGATGCGCCGCCCACCATATTCATCACTCATACCGAGGCCCAACACACAGAAAACAGAAGCCCATCACAAAAGAAAAATTAAAACAAGGCAAAAGATTTGCTATTTCATTGATTAAGAAGACAGAGTTTTAACAAAGCTGCCAAGCGGCAAAACAAAAAGGTCTACTCTCGCGACATATGTGTGTCGCATCAGCCACCGCCCAGAAAGAGACCTCCGCTTTTATCTTATTGACTAGAACCATGGAAGGGATGGCCGTATTTCTAAAGACCCTTGCAAATTGGCTTGTAAGAAAATGGGGATGGGTAAGGAGAGATGCAAACGTGATCCAGCATCTAATAAAATTAGCAAAAGATTGCAACAAGTTCATGGTTATACTATGCTAGCAAATCGTGACAAATTCATATTAGCATGACTTCCACTGAATACGGAAACAAGGATCAAATTTCCAACGTCCGCTTCAGTGTTTCTTTTCCAACGGAAATTTTCTTTTTCATTAAGGCATTCTACACAGGTACATTAGTCCAATACCACTCTGGGTAGATGATATGTGGCCATTTTGCTCGCAATTGTCTGCTATGTTCCACTGACTACACTGGGAACGTACAAGCCGTGACTCAAGCTTATAGCCTGGAAGATAAACTTGACAGGCTGTGGCTTAGATCAGGTCGCAGCAAGAATGGCCGCCAGATTTCTTCGAGTGCAGATGAATACGGCTCCTTTTAACCACGCTTTACTGGCCTCTGAACATAAGATTTGTTCGGGTCTTCAGTCTTGAGCCTTGGAGGTTTGAGCTCTCCTTTCCGTGCCTGCAGAAAGGAAACTATAAGTCAAAAGAGTCATGGGTAACAAAATACAGATCCTCAACTTTACTCTAACCTTCTTTCCTGTCTTCATGAAATCCCTCCAGCTAGAGACCTGCAAACCACGAACACATGGTATCAGGCAGTGCCCATGGCAATAACTCGACAAAGACTTTTAAATAGGTCAATACTGTAGATCTTTTAAATAGCCAGAAGCATAGCGCCCAGTTAAGATGAACTGCAAGCTTACTCGCTGGTCTCTCGTCTCCTCCCACTTCTCTTCATGCTCTCTCTTCCTCTTCCACATTTCTTTTGTTTCCTCCTCGTCCTTCTTCAGCCTTCCTTCTTCCTCTGAAATCTGCACAGTGCAAATCAACAAATCTCAAGTGAGTGGCTCAACTGATCATATCTGACTATTTTAAATCGGTTACTCACCCTCATCTGCATTTTCCTCCGACGCCATTCTTTGTCTGTCAAAATTTCACGAACTTTAATGATTAACTGCTTCTGAAATTCATCTGATCTTTCAAACTGCTCTTCATACTTTCCCTGCACATAAGCAAGACAATCAATGGAAGTTCTTAAGTGTTCAAGATATATGAAGCTCAGTAAGATGTTTCAAGGGTCTGGCAGAACAATCATCATTGAATTTTTTTGAGAAAAGACTGAACAGGAAAACAACAGAACTGCAAGATTCTACATGGTCATCGACATTAGCAGATGGCTCATTTCATGGTAGAGAAATCATCTTTTTCCTTCTGAAATGCTGTTATTCTCTTAATAAGTACTCCCTCCGTCCGGAATTACTTGTCACACAAATGAATAAAAAAGGATGTATCTAGAACTAAAATAGATTTAGATACATCCATTCCTATGACAAGTATTTCCGGACGGAGGGAGTATCTAATATCCCATAATATGTGTGTAATGACTTATACAATAATCATCATTTCATGCAGTCAACCAAGAAAGACAAACAAGCATCACAGATCTGCATAGTTATTAGAGAATTTGAAGCAAACAACAAGTCACTTGAATGGTGTACAAAACAGTTAGTATATTTTGAGGACAACTTTTTCCAAGAAACCGTTTTTCACCTAATTGAAGAATAAACAAGTTCAAATCATAGAGTGCAACAGAATGAAGATCTGTTGTTTAAAAAGCTGAATCAAACCAGCGGTTGAACTGGAAAGAAACCATAACCAGCAACTTCAATTGTTGGGTTTCATGCAAGGAGTATCTACATAACCTAGTGAACCAGGCGGTTCAGGTGAAACCCCATGAAACTAGGCACATTTTAGAACTAACCTAGTGAACCAGGTGGTTCAGGTGAAACCCCATGAAACTAGGCACGTTTTAGAACCAGGAGGAAGCGCTTGTTCCTGATACCTATGCCCAGTCCAATCAGCTCACATGCTCATATGTAAATTGGGTTCCATGAGCTAACCCTCCAAGGCTGCCTCTACCAGTCTGCATTCCATCCAATAACAGCTCCCCATTCTCTTTGGGTGTGGTTTCAGTCATCGAATGGAACGTCACGGGTCCAACCCGTCCCTGGGCTGCGTTCTCGTGTTTGGATCAAAAACGAACTGGAACCCACTCGTTCCCACAAAGAGAATATTCGGCCCAGATCCGTCATACGCTCGTCCCTCCAAATCAATGGGACGATGCGGAATGCCTCGTCACTCTCCTGTCACATCTCCCTCCCGCACGAGACGCTCGCCTCACCCTAGCTCGATCTGCGCCGCCGCAGCTCCTGTTGCTCGAACCGTGCCGCCGCAGCTCCTGTCGTTCGATCCGTGCCGCCGCAGCTCCTGTCGCTCGATACGCGCCGCTGTAGCTCATGTCGCTCGATCCGCGCTGCCGCAGCTCCTGTCGCTGGATCCGTGCCACCGGCTTCTCCTCTCGCTCGATCCGCGCAGCCGCTGCTCCTCTCGCTCGATCTGCGTCACCAACTGCGCCTCCCTCGCCTCCTCTCTAGACTACGGCACGGCAACGGGCGTCTGCGGAACCTGCTTGGTCTGGGTTTTTCTGGGATGGGCGAGCGACGACGGCTGGTGCCACGAGCGTCTGCGGAACCTGCTTGGTCTGGGATTTTCTGGGATGGGCGAGCGACGGCGGCTGATGCCATGAGCTACTAGGGAACCTGCTTGGTCTGGGCTTGCGACGGCAAGGACGCGCGGCACCACTAGCCCAGATGAACAAGGTCACGTTTGCTCTTCCGCCCACCATCTTTCTCCGCGCAAGCATTGGTGCGAGTTCTTGGCCGCGTAGCGACCAACAAAAATCAGCAGCAAGCAGGCGTATCAAAGATCCATCCAGCCACAAGTTGTTGCCTACAGGTGAAAAGGTTGATTTGTTTGTGTGCTGGACGGTGCTGTGCTATGCATGTCATCCACAGATGAATCAATATATTTACAATTCCTTTTTCTGGTTATTTATCGGATGAATTCTTATTTTTATTTAGTACTCCAATCTGTCAAGTTTGGTATGGGTTTGTTTGTTGCATGACCAAACATTAGTTTAATTTCTAAAAAGGATTGGAGGTTCAATTGATAGATTTTGGCATATACTACCTCTGTTTCTAAATATAAGACCTTCTAGAAATTCCACTATGAACTACATACGGATGTATATAGACATATTTCAGAGTGTAGATTCACTCATTTTGCTCCGTATGTAGTCCATAGTATAGAATCTCTAAAAGGTCTTATATTTAGGAACGGAGGGAGTATTTTCATGACCTGCTATGTATTAGAATTATAAATGTAAAAAGACATGTGATAGGTAATCTCATCATTCCTGTGTCAAAAGGTGAGTTGAATCAAATTCATTATATTTGGTCTCTCTAAGAGCATCTCCAGCCGTTGGCCCCCCAGGGGGCGATTTTAGCGCCGCCTGGGGTGAAGCCGGCGCTAAAATCGCCCCGGGGGGGGGGGGGGCTCGGCTTCCCAGTTGCCGCTTTCGGCCCATTTAAGGTCATAAAGCCGGCCCAGAAAGGCCCAAATTTCGATTTTTATTTAAAAATATATTACAAAACTTAAGAAAAAAAACTACGCCGACTACGTCGTCGTCCGCCGCCGCCGTCCCGTTGTCCGCCGCCGCATTCTACATGCCGAGGAGCTTGTAGAAATTGGTGTAGTCACCGCCGTCGCCGTCCCTGTTGCAGCCCTGCCCTGCATCGCCGAAACGGTGCAGGTCGGGCTTGGAGGGCCCTGCCGCCTCGCGTCGCTGTCATCGTCGAGGATGATCAGGCCGGCAAGCTCCTCCTCACGATGGGCACGGTGGCGAGCCTCGATCTCCTAGAGGGCCCGGCATTGCCGCTCCATCTCCTCGCGGACGTAGTCGTCACGCGCCCACTTCATGGCCGTCTCGGAGGCGGCAGCCATGTCGAGGTGCTCCTGCTTCACCACCTTTGGCCTGACAAGGCGGAGGTGGCCACGGGGAGGTGAGGGCCCGTGCCGGCAGCCCTCGTTGATGGTGATGCCCCGACGCTGCGACCACTACGCCGGAGTGGGGTCGAGCCAGGCTCGGCCTTCACGGCGACGGGAGGCATGCGCGTTGCTCCGGAGGAGTGGGAGTGGGACGACGAGGATGACGGCGTCTCCATGCGCCATGGGATCCACGACGAGCCACGCCGGCGGAGATGGAGGTTCGCTCCGTCGGGTACTCGAGGCGCGGCACGTTGCCGCCCTTGATGTGCTCGAGGACGGCCTCGAGCGTGCGCCCGGGAACGCCCCACCAAAGGCGGCGGCCCTCGCTGTTGAAGCGGTCGCGCACAGGGCCGCCGTTGGTGGAGGCAAGCTACTCCTCGCGGCGGCGCTCGAAGTACGCCGTCCAGAGGTTCGTGCTGTCCGGGACGTACCTTGGCTGTCGGCGCACTTCCTCGGAGAGGGAGGACCGGATCCGGGTGATCTCAGCGCGCTGCTCGGCTCCGGTGGGCACCGGCGGCACAGGGACGGCGCCGGCGCTAAGCCTCCAGGCGCCCAGCGCCCGCATGTCGGGCGGCGTCGGGTACTCCGCCTCGTACAAGAGGCGGGCCTCGTCCTCGTGGAGGTGTCGGCGGCCAAAACCGTTGCGGGCCGTGCCGTCGCCTGGGTAGCGCTCCGCCATCGGGGGATGGGGGGAGAAAGGGGAGAGTAGATCGCCATGGGAGAGAAGGGCGTCGACGGCGGCGATTTGGGAGCAGGTGAAGGTGTGGCGGGGCACCGACAAGGGGGTCGACTTTTATAGGGCGCGTGGAGAGGCGCGGTGAGGACGCGCGTCGCCCCGTACTGACGACGCCGCCCGTGAACGCCGCCTCATGAACCCGCCGCATCAATGGAAGGCTGGCCGGCGGCAGCCTTCCAGCCTTGCATTGATTCCCCGCAGGAAACCGAGGCGATGAGGACGACGACGCCGCGCGGTCGCTGACTCGGCGGACCCACTCCTTTTCGCGCCAAAAACCTTTCGCCCGGCGTGCCCAGGCGCCCCCCAACGCGTCGGGTTCGGGCTGGGTACGCCGGCACAAAATTAGGCCCGAACCAGCGAAAAATGGGCTCCTGGGGGCGCGACTGGGCCGATTTTCACCCGCCGGCGATAAAAAAAGCCCTGGGGGGGGCTCTTGGGCGCGTGGCTAGAGATGCTCTAACCAAACATCGAAATGGAACCGTTCCATTCTACCAAACTGCTCTACCAAACACATGAGCAGAACCGACCCATTCTAGTGGAATGGAATGTCAAACACACCCTTTGTTCTTCTACTTCCTCGTCCATTTACCATTTCACTCTCTCTTGATATTGTTTGTTCCTCTTTCTCAAGCAGAGCCCCGCCTAACAAGGGCTAGCATCGCCCTGTACCCAAATTCAAACAAATGACTATGGTCCCACCACCGAGGGCAGCTCAGCATCACGAGGTTAATAGGTCACAGAGGTACTGCCTTCACCATGAGAACTCAGTAGCAACGGAATGGGTTATACATGACTTGATAAACCCCAGCAGAACTAGCTTAATTGGATACAATGCTAGTTAAATGAATTATAGAATCTGGTGCCTAAACTTTGTACTGGATTAGATGTTTCTAATAGAAAAATGGTTGTTACTGTTGAGTTAGTTTGATTTTTGCAGGCAGCACTGGTTTCTTCGTCTCCAATTTTGACGTTATGCTTCTCTTTTCCTGAGGGGATTGAAATTTTACTTCTCAATTTGACACTGCTCTACATAACATCATAGAAGAAAAAATGTGCATGCTAATAAAATATTATATCTAGAAAACTGTCAATCGGATGGTCACACTGCTGCCTGTCCAGTTTTTAGAGTGATGTGGAAATCAGCAGTTACCAATTAGGCCTGTTACTGACAAACGCTGGTTAAGAGAATCTCTGATGAGGGTGGGTTTGATTTCCAGATAGCTTAAGGTTAGTTGGACCATGAAACTAGTCCAAATTAGACGTTCCTGTTGAGACATACTTCGTATTACTTTTCGCATTAATCTTTGTTTGAAACATGTTACTCCGAGTGAGAGTTGCTAAGAAATCAATGACAACTCACACAACCTTTCATGGGATTGTCTTACCTCATCTACTTGGGATTTTATCTTGGATGCGCTGTCTTTCCTCAGCTCTTTTTTCCTTTTTGCCCTTAGTTCTTCTGAAATTTCTCAACACAAACTAATATGAGCTTTTGTTCAAGTTCATATCTCCTTTATTATCAATTGAACAAATCACTGAGCTGATGTAAAAAAATACATTTGGGAAAAATAAGATTGCATCACACCTTTTGCAGAAGTAACTTGATCAAGGATGTACCCTCTTTCCTGTGGATCAAGTAGGAGCTGCTGTGCTTTTGCCAGGGCTGTTTATGGGTAGAGTAGGGAACATCAAACAATACATTAATCCAAAACGACAAGAGAAGCAGAAGAATGTGGCACTGGGAAAATAGTAAGCCACTGATGTGCAAAAGGTTGGTTAGTTACAACTAATTGCAGAAATCGAACTCTTACAAATTACAAGACATAATGCAACACTTGCTTATCCTGGTTTCTTTTGAAAAATGCATCTCCTACAGGGATGAAAAAATGACTAATTCTATAGTGATACCAAGGCTACTACCATCTCCAAACAAAATTGTACAGATTCATCTTCTAAGCTGACTTATCCATGTTGTAATTTGCACCCAGTTATCTGGACTTTTGGACTTGCTGTTGAGGCCAATAAAATTAAACATCGTTACAGTTTTTTTCCTAGCATGTCATGATCTCGCTACGTCCCTCTCCCAGAAAAAAAGTCATATGAAACTATTAGTTTTGAAATGTATCTTGTTTATGCCGTCCATCTTGTTTTGCCGTCACCAAATAATATCTGTAAACCTGACCTAAATGAAGCCTACAACAACACAGTGCAATATTGTCTCCTAACCTGATATGATTATGTATCACTATTACCATCTCATATGCTCTACATGGTCATGATTAGACAGTTTACACACCTCCAAAAGCTTCTTGTGCTTGTGGATGCTTGCACTTATCAGGATGGACCAACAGTGACAACTACAAAAGGTACAAGAAGCGACAACAATTAGCCAACAGTAAGGGGGGAAAGACTAGAACTAACAGGGTAGTTCAATGTTAAATCCATGTTTCCTTACCTTCCTATATTGCTTCTTCACCTCATCCACAGAAGAATCAAAAGACAATTTAAGATGCTCAAAAGGGTTTAACTTGAAACAACCAAGTATCCTGACAAGATTAGAATGTGTTAGAATGGAACGCAAAATCAAGAACACCGAAATAACCTGGATGCTTTTGTTTATTTTTATCAACTGAATAATATGCCTGTTTGACACATTTCACTTTGAACTTTTATTTTTTTTAAACACGCATGTCACTGTATAATTTCAAGATACATTTATAAGTTTCCTCGCTTCATACATCTCCCTCAAAAATTGATGTCTATTCTTCCAATAGAAAAGGAGTAATCTAGACGTGTAGGAGCTATAAATACGCTTAGATTATAGGTTGATTAAATTCGGCTATTATGGTCAGCTACATGCCTTCTAGAGACTAAAATAAATTCTAAAATCAGGAAAATGACTAAAGGAGGAAGTGCAACTAAAATAAAGCTGAAATTGCATTGGTAAATATTCAGTTTTGTGCTGTTAGAGATCTCACTGATCAACTATGGTGAGTATGCCTCCCTAGTCAGCAGTCACCGACCATGTTTAATTGGTTATAATAGGTCCCTCTGTAAAGAAATATAAGAGCATTTACATCAATAATTAGTGATCTAAACGCCCTTATATTTCTTTACAGAGGGAGTAGTTATATTATTTAAACGGCTTTGAAACCGATAGCATAACAGTCTGTCTGCCGGAGTCCATTGGACAGCACAAGCTACACACGAACATATAGGTGTGTTTGGTTGGTGTCCAAAAAAAAAACTACCAATAGTTTGGCTGTGGACAAAATTTTGGCCTTGTTTTCTTTGTATGGCTGCTAAACTCTGGGCATATGCCCGTGCCACCTTGCCTATTCTGGTTCATTTTTCTCCAACACTGGTGAAATCATGAACAAGCAAAACCTTGACCAAAATTGGGCTAAAATAAAGCACATCCGGAACAAACATAGGGCAAGAGGCTAGTCCTTCTTGAATCTAAATTTATCAGCTTGGTCCAAAGCAATATCACAAGAGATCCCATATATGTGTGTCCTGGCTTGGTGCCCACAACATCAGAATAAAAGAATGAGAGGCTATAAACGTCATTACGGTGTGTACAACCTAACATAGCATACTAAATTACAAGGAAAGGAAAGCAATCGCGTCTTAGAAGCAGCAAATGGTCATAGTATCTCATCAGTCATCACCACCAAAGTAGTAAAAGTGGGGAAAAAATCCCATCAAATCCCAGATTAAGTTGAGACCTATGAGCCGGCTCATGGTTCGAGCGTATGGAGGACACAACTGAGAAAGTTAGCGAACCGGACGACTTGGACCTAGGGTTTACGCGGACCCGGGCAGACCCCGGCGCCGACCCAAAATTCAGGAGCGAGCTGCAGCTACATCTACTGCATCGCACGATTGGCCACGAATTGCGCGAAACAGATGGCGCTACTGGGGATCTGAAGCTAGGTTGTGCCAGAAGGGAAATGATACCGCTCGGGAGATGGGGGATTGGGAGCGGGGGAGGGGGGCGAGGGGAACCTGAGGACTTCGTTGTCGCGCTCGGCCTCGCTGACCTCGGCCAGGAAGCTCTTGAGGAGCTGGTCGTCGTCGGCCTCCGACGACCCCATGGGTGTGCGGGGAGGAGGAGGAGGAGAGGGGGGTCGCGGTTCGGGTGGGCTCCGGCTCTGGGTCTGGGAGCAAGACGAGAGCGCGTTGCGTCGGAGGGCACGAGACGCGAGCCAGCCGAGAGAGGGACGGGGAGAGAGAGAAGGGACGGTGCGGATTTGTTTGTGCTCCGTCCGAAGGGCGCCGCCCACAGGGACTCTCGACTGGGCTGGCCCAGCGCGGACACAGGCCTTCAGCGTTTTTTCTTATTTTTTAACTTTTTCTTTATTTCATTATTACTTTTGCTTGTATTTAGAAATATTCTGAATACTTATATTATAAAACTCAATTTATATATTAAAATGAATTTTATTGTTAATCATTCATTGAATTTTTTTAATGTGTATAGAAAAAAATCAGAATTGTATTTAGAAATATTCTGAATATTTCTATTATAAACTCACTTTATGTAAAAAAAGAAATTTTTTGTTAAACATTCATTAAATTTTTAAAAACTTGTATAGAAAAATGTGCCTGAAATATACAAAAAAAAATTATCGAAAACTAGACATAAAAGAATATTGTTTAAAAAATGTTAATTATGTGTTTGGACAATGTTAAATCTGTATATAATGATGTATTAAAAATGTCGAATGTTTATGTAAAACATAGATATATAAAATATATTTTTAAAATGTTAATCATGAATTAGGAAAATGACAAATGTGTATACATATGATATTCATAATGTATACAAAAAATGTATAATGTTTATGAAAAGAGTAGGCATCAAAAAATATACATGTCTTAAAAATGTAATCATATATATTAAAAATGTTAAACGTATATACAAAATTATTCTTGATGTATACAAAATTGTACAATGTGCATGAAAAAATATACATAAAAATAGAAATTGTAAAAAAATCATGTATTTGAAAAATGTTAAACATGTGTATATAATTTATTCCTCGTGTCGTGTGTACTAAAAATGTACAAAGAAAACCTATAAAAATGGAAAACAAACAAAGAAAAGGAAATAAAGAAAGAAAATAAAAAGGTTAAAAAGCAAAACATAACGAAAGAAAAAGGAGTAAAAATGTGAAATAAATGAAGAAAAATGATGAAAAACTAGAACACCAACGAAGAAAAAAGAAAAATCAGAAACAAAATGGAGAAAACCGTATGTAGAGCCAGCGAACGACAACTTAACAGGCGGACCCATGTGTGTGAGCCTTTCAGCGCCTAATGGGCCATCGACGTGTTGCTTGCAGTGCCTCCCGTGATCGCTCCCCCTGATGGAGTCAACACAAGTAGATCCGGGATAGGGAGTCCCAAGCTAGTAGTCTTGGTGCGTTGGTAAGAAGAGACACACAAAGTTATCCAAGTTCGAGCTCTCTCAAAGAGATAATACCCTACGTCATGCTTGATTGTATTGATTTTGAGGGATTATAAATTGGAGGTTGATCTACCACGAGATCGTGTGTATGATGTTGTCATCTAAGGCCCTCACCCTCGGTTTATATTTATCAAGGATGCCTCGGGTTTACACATAGGTTGGTTACATCTAGGGGTAATAGTGACAAAGGCAACCTCTAAGTCTTCAAGTACGCGCCAAGTATGCAGAAGATGTCCATCTTGGCCCTCCTGGTCCCGACGAACGTGGCCCGCTAGTTGATGATCATGGGGGTCCTCGACTTGGCCCATATGGACGGAACCCGATGTGGCAAGCACTCTCTGATCCAGGACACCATGAGTAGTCTCTGAACCAGTCTTCAAGCCGAGGTAACTCCTCGGTTCTTCCGAGCTATTTTCCATCTTCGGCCATCGGGCTTGCAAGCTGGTTCAACAAGTCATCTATACACTTTCCTAAAGTGGTCAGGTCTTGGATGAGGAGTTTTGTACCTCGGGAACTCATGGAGCCATCCAAAGCTTTCTAACAGAACCTTTACCATATTTGAGGAGTGACGGTGAAAAATACTGTCAGATCCCTTGGTAGGGGTCCAAGTGCAGCTGGAAGTCCTGGATCAGAGGTCACATAGATGGTTTATCCAGATTCGTGCCTTTGTAGAGTAATACTCTATGTCATGCTTGTTTTTCATTAGTCATGGTGGAGGGATACCTTGTGTGAGGGTTTTCAATGGTATGTGAGATTGCTACCGAGAGTTGTTATCTGAGCCAGTCGGGGCCTTCGCTCATTATGGCAAGGCTGCCTGGATTCTCGCACCCACGATGTGCCGAGTGGTAACTGTTTGCGAAAAGTGGGCACGTGACACGCGGGGATGCCTCGATTCTTGGCCTGCTCCGTGGTTAGTCATAAGAATGGTGGGGAGAGGGGGTGTTTCCCATTCCATCTTCATCTTCTTCCTCGTGTCTCAGCACCAGTGCCTTTCTTCCACCCATTGCAACCTTCATAGTTTTCGGACCCACCATTTCCTCTACAGAATGGAAAGAGATGGGTAGGATGGGTTCCTCCTTGTGTGACCGCGCCCGAAGTGCGCATGCGACCAAGGAGGCCTAGAAGAAGAGGAAGTGGGAGACCACCGTCGATAGCGAGCCGCAGCAGAGCACCGATGTGGCTGTCAGCCGATAGGGGCACTCCATTGCCTCCGTTGGAGAGGTCTAGATGCCGAAGGCGGAAGGGTCCCCCCCCCCCCCCGCGCGCAGTTGGTATACCGGATTTTGTGTTTTTCGAAAAAAAACTCGACGGAGTTTTTTCCATTTGTGGTATTTTTTTTACAAGGACAATAAAAGGTCAAGTTTATTTCAAAAGTATTTTCAAAATTTCTTGATTTATCATTTAATTACTAAAAAATCACTGTATAGGGTGTATATGCACCCATAGACCAAAGGTTCCTGTCCCGTCCTCGAGGCTTAGTAATATATCCATCGCTTTACTTCAATTCTTTTCCATCTATTCCCTCTACAGGTAGAACAAGTATGAACTCAAAATGCCAAAGTGAAACACTCCCTCCGTATAACATGCTTCATGTTTTACTATAAACAACATACGGATTGAAATGAGTATATGTACTACGACACGAATTAAAATGAGCAAGTAAACATACTAAAACGTGTCTACATATATTCAAACCATAAAAAAAGAAGATAGAACATCTTATATTTGTGAACAGAGGATGTGCTTCTAGACGAGAAGAAGTACTTGCAACGGGACAACATGAATATCGGAATCGGCAACCAATGTGTGTTCCAGTATGTCCTTTGACTACAGAAACAACGTTGCAACCCATGCATGCCATTTCGCAGCAGTGTGCAGTACAACAATATGCTGCGTACTACTCCCAAACTACTCCCAAACTTTGCCGCACCACCACGCCACGCCACGCCCACCACATTATTTCCTACGAGTAAGTACGTTCCGGGTCCAGGGCAGGGCAGATGGCTACTGCCCGATGTCGCGCTTGTGAAGGATCTTCCCTGCGAGCACGGCCGTCTCGATGACGCCCTTTATGACCAACGCCGTCTCGCCGACGCCGCACTTATTCCCCGGGAACGTCGGCCCCGCCGGGTTCACCCCGTCGATGCAGCCCAGCAGGTTCTCGTTGCACCTCGTGTTCAGGTAGTCATCTGCACACACGACACCACAAATCATTCTTCCACACAGGTACAGTGGTTTGCATGCATGTTTCCGAATCAGACCGGCAGGATCAGTGCGCGCGGCCGGGTGAGTGCGACGGAGGTGTTTTTTTTTTCCTGCAATCATGCGTGCGCGCCTCATCATTCATCAACGCGCGCAAGCGACCGATGCTGCCGCGGTCGAAACGGGAGAGACAGGGCGACGTTGACGAGCTAGTGGCGCAGCGACGTACGTACGTGTCGGTTGCGTCGCACGCATCGACTTATCTCTATACGAAATGCGTACTGCTTATTTGGAGGAGCGTACGTGTGCTAATGTGAATTGCATGCGGCTTATCTGAAGTGTGTTGGGCCAATCAGGGAGGAGCCATCTGCCCGTGCACTTGTTAATCTAATCATTCCTAATCATGCGTGCTGGTACCACTGGAGATACGATCTGCTTGCTCTAGGTGGCGTGTCATCTCGTAAACAACTGGCATGAGGCTGAGAGCCCCGTGCCTGTTGGTGGAGACGTCAAACGAAGGAAAGAAAACGGAAATCGTACGTGTTTTTCTCCTGCCCGATCTTTTCGTTTCAGAATTCGGATAGAAGAAGAAAAATGTGTGGAGTTGAGAGAAGATGTCGTACTGTTGTTGGCGGCGACGCAGTGGTCGTGGACCATGCAGCAGGCGTCCAGGGCGTCGCAGGGCTTCTCGCCGGGGCAGCCGCTGTAGAGGATTCCGCAGTACTTCCCGTACCTCAGCACAGGCGGGACTTCCAGAGGGAGAGGCCGGCCGGTGGCGTGCCGGAAACCAAGGGCAAACCACTGTCAGTTGCCTCACTCCATTATTATTCAACTGAAAAATAACACAAATCTTCCTAGCTACTTCTGCGCAATGCTGTCGTCTGGCTAAAACAAAGATCTAGTCAAGACGAAGTCCAATCAAGTAACAACCTAGCAATCTAACTTGCAGTTCAATCTGATTAATTAGGATCCACTGCTCCGTTCTTTGCAGGAACAGAAACAGCTACTCTGGAATACTCCTACTTAGCAGCTGAAGAGAAAACCATAAACAGACCGCATGCAGCGAGAGAGAGAGAAAACCGCAAGATAGGCGGTGTCGGAGACTGATCGGAGTTGTGGCAAGTGCTTACCCGTGCAAAACTTGGATTCGCATGTCCGGCTGCAGTCCTGCTTCCCCTGCAAGACCACGACGAAACCGATCAGCTCCAAGAGCACTCGCAAACGAACAACCCAGATCGACTTGCTGGTAAGCCACACGCTCTCTAACGTACGTACCGCCGGTGCCTTCCCTGCGCTGAAGAGGTCGCCGACCTCGAGCCCCCGCGAAGCCGTCACCAGCGAGAGGAGAAGCAGCAAGGAAACGAGCACTGACCTCATTGCTGCTGTATCCAAGTCGCGGAAGGGGAGTGGTGTGCGAAGTACGTGATCTGTTTTCGCAAGGCACCGCGTGAGTTACTTATATGAGCTGTGGAGTTTGGGGTCTGGATGTGGTGGCGTGGTGCAGCAACTAGCAAGTGAAGTGACGAGAGGTGCCATTTTGTGGAGTGGTCGCACTTATCCTGACGTTTATCATGCTAACTTTAGCTGCTTATATTCATGAGACCGGCTATTGCTAAGCTGTCTACCTTTGGACTAAAATTCAGCTGTATTCATTACCATCTCACTCCACATTTATCAATCGAACTAGCCATTGCAGGATTGCAATAGTAATAAAATCGCACAGTTTCAAGGTTTAACTTCGGTTGACAAAGATTACTCCAAACAACTAAAACTGTGCAATTTTGTCCTGTTTCCGAACAACATTATAATAGCCTTGGTTGGTATGGGCATGATACATGCAGATCACAGCAAGCCTATGTATAAATTATTGCAGTCTAATGACAAAGGAGACTTCATACTTACATTACAGCTCACAAGTCGCCATCACCGGAGGACGCTGCACGACAAGTAGCCTCTGACCTACGTCTCATTGGCATGCAGTGTTAAGATGATGACATTGCCTTCTCATCCAAGACTAGGTATCTTATATCTTTGTTTATTGTGTAAGGGCGTACCAAACAAACGGATATAGAAAACTGACACTTGACCACATGCATGGGAAGTCCGCCTGCACCAGGCTTGGTTAGTTTAATGGTATAGAACCTAGATCAAACAGAGTCTGGTTGAGTGTCTTTTTTTGTCTGAAAAGTAAGATCGAAGCCTGCTCTCTGCATTAATCGATGTATGCAGTCATTTTATTAAAAAGTTTTAAAACAAAGTGACAGGTTCACAATGCGTCCAGACGATAGTACAAAGTAAAGTAAATATGAAATACAAATCGAGCTGTCATATTCGGCGTTTTGTAACAATAGACTACGATGCCTACACACCTAGCCTATTATTAACACGCCATCCAAACCGGTTGAAGATAACCCGTGCGACCATCTCCCACTGGTTGCACCCAATATTCATATGCTCCCTGGAGTCCACATGACTGAGTAATGACCACATACGGATCTAAGTTGTTGCTTTGAAGATAACCTGCAAAAAGTTATTAAAATTCTTTCCATTAAAAATCATATCATTCCTGGTGTTCCATATAGCCCAAAATAGAGCATAAATCCCAATTCTGATACGTTGCGCTATTGTAACGTCTACTCCATTGAGTCACGTTTTAAATAACGAGTTTATACATGTGGATGGGTTTAGATTAAACGCTATATAAATTGTTCGTCATAATAATTTTGCCAGAGGACACTCGAGAAAGAGGTGTTGTATTGTCTCATTCTGATCACAAAAACAACAATTAATTCTGCCTCTCCATCTTCGTTTTGCCAAGTTATCTTTGTTTAATGCCATTCCTTTGTGTATGAACCACATAAATTTTTTAATTCTAAGGGGTTGTCATGTCATGTTCCATGAAAATTATCATGTCATCCGCATATTGTAGTATGGACACCCCCCTTCACTAAGTGAGGTACGAGTCCTCTTACATGCCCATGTTCTTTAGCTCTACCAATGAGTATTGCCAACATGTCTGCTACAATGTTGAACAATAACGGAGACATAGAGTCACACTGCCTCAATCCCTTGTGTGTTTGAAAGAAGTGACCTATGTCATCATTAACTGTGATCCCCATGCTGCCTTTCTTAATGAAAGTGTCCACTTGATCCCGCCATTTATCATTGAACCCTTTCATTCGTAATGCCTGTTGTAGAAACGACCATTTAACTTTATTATATGCCTTTTTGAAATCCACCTTAAAGACAACCCCATCGAGTTTCTTCGTATGTATTTCGTGTAATGTTTCATGCAAGACAACGACCCCCTCTAAGATGTGTCGTCCAGGCATAAACGTTGTTTGTGTTGGTTGGACTACCGAATGAGCTATCCTTGACAGTCTATTTGTGCCCACCTTTGTGAATATTTTGAAACTGACATTGAGCAAGCATATCGGTCTAAATTGCTCAATACGTACAGCCTCCGCCTTCTTTGGCAACAATGTAATTGTTCGAAAGTTTAGATGAAAGAGTTGTAGATGGCCATTAAATAAGTCATGGAACATAGGCAAAAGGTCACCCTTAATGATATGCCAGCATTTTTTTATAAAATTATGCCGGAAACCCATCCGGTCCCGGTGCCTTGTTTTGTTTCATTTGAGATATAGCATCAAACACCTCCTTCTCTGTGAATGGAGCTGATAGCACATCATTTTCATCAGAACTAATCTGAGGAATATCATGAGTTGTGCTTTCATTCAGAGAAACAAAATTCTCCTCTGGCGGCCCAAATAAACTCTTATAGTATTCTGAAATATACGTTTTTAGGTTCTCGTGACCTATTATTGTCCCTTCATCTTGCTCAAGTTGAATTATTTTTTTCTTTGGATGCTTGCCATTCGCAATCATGTGAAAGAACTATGTGTTGTCATCTCCCTGGACTACCTTTGTCACCTTAGCTCGAAGTGCTCATTTCATCTCTTCCTCTCTCAGAAGCTGTTGCAATTTCTTCTCCGCCTCAATTTTCATATTTCTATCCGACAAGTTGAGGAGATTAGTTTCGGCCTTCACGTCTAACTCATCAATTAGTCGAATAAGCCTCTCTTCTTCCACTTTGTATAACCGCTCTGATTCTTCGCCCATCCTCTCAAGAACTGGCACAAGTGTCGGGTTTTATTTTGCCATCTTTCAATACTTGACGATCCACCAGATTCCCTAGCCCATTCAGTGGCTATGAGATCCATGAATCCTTCTCTCTCGAACCATCCTAGTTCAAAAGAAAAAATATTTCTATTCCCCCTATGATTGCCCCCCCCTGAGTCAACCAATAGAGGTGTGTGGTTAGAGATGGCATGTTGTAGGGCATGAACTGTAACCAGTGGGTACTTCTGTTCCCACTCGACGCTGGTCAGTACCCTGTCCAACTTCTCATATGTTGGAACCGGCAGTGAGTTTGCCCATGTGAACTGCCTACCGGTAAGGCTCTCAATTACCATGTTAAACATTGTTGACCATCTTCCCTCGAAGTTATCATTATTTTTTTCATTTTGTCGATGAATGATATTAAAATCCCCCCCAACCATAACGGGTAATCTCTCATCACCACAAATTCTGACTAAATCTGTGAGAAAATCCGGTTTTAGCTCTGATTGCGCCGCCCCATATACGACTACTAGAGCCCACCGAAATCCATCAACTTTCAACTTCACTCGAAATTTGACGGAGAACTCTCCATATACCACATTCATCACCTCTCATGTTTCGCACTTCACCCCAAGTAAGATCCCTCCAGATCTACCCCTCTGTGGCAAACAGTGCCAATCAAAATCCACACCTCCTGATAAAGTATTAAGAAATGATGATGTGAAATTATCCCTACCCGTTTCTTGTAATGCCATGAAATCGAGCTTATGTTCTAATGATGTTTCTCTAAGAAATCTTCTTTTAGCCAAGTCCGCTAGACCTCTGCTATTCCAAAAGATTCCTTTCATATGTCATCATGGAATTTTTTCTTCTGTTTCACTCTTGCACTTCTCCGTACCGCTGACACAGGATATACCTTTCTTTTCCAAGGCCTCTTTTGCTTATCCTGTGCCACTTCTATGGCACTTTGAGAAGGTGTTTCATGAGAATGACAACCGTTAATCGAAGGGGCCATATACCCCTCCGACTCCATGTCATCCTCATCCTCCTGGTCTCCCCCTATGTTTAACATTCCTTCACATAAACTTTGTAATTCTGTTCCACCTGACCAATTAATGTCTGACTCATTCATCGGTTTTATTGTAGCTAGATTTTGGATAAACTCTATGGCTCTGTCCGCTTCTAAGTCTAGAATATCATTTATCGTTCGAGCCATTTGTTTACCATCAGACCCAATTGAGATACCTATGTCGCTAGCATTTTGCATAATCTCATAATCCGAAAAGTGCAGAATTGATGCATTAATATTAACCGACATACCTGTAGTTTCCTCGACGTCTCAAAGCTTGGCGGCCCTCTGTGCCCGTCCGAGCATCATGTCGTCCACATCCGGCTGCTCCTGGATGCGTTGACTAAATAGTCAGTCTCCTGATATCGGATCCGGTATCCCGCCATACGAGATCACGTCCTTCGTAGATATCACTGTCTGACTGTGGCCTCCTACCTTAGACTCAACAGTAGTAGAATTGGTAACCGATGAACTAATAAGGGGTGAAGTAGCAGCCCGATCGTCCGGAACCACATGTTCGTCCTGAGGTGGCAGCCCCTTCGCCGCCATAAGTGCGCCGCACGGGGGAGGTACCTGGACCTCCATCCGTACGCTGTGAGAACCCGCGCTCGTAGAAGACCGTGGAGAGTCCTGTCGTGGAACCACCCGTCCAGCCGAGTCCGCCGTCACCGGGAGCTCCAAATCCCTCGTAGCTGGCGTCATCGGCCGCGCCACTCCTGGCAACCCGTCCCTGGAGCTGACGGTGTCACATGTAGCGGCTTCCTTCCTGGTTGTGGGTGACTGACCACTCCCGCCGCCCTCACCATCCTCGGTTTCTTCTGCCCGTATGTGTTGACCGAGCCTCCCATCGAGTCCCCGCCCACTTGGCGCTGATCCTGCGAGAGCTGTGTAACCGGGCACTCGTTTCCGTCAACCGGCCCATCTGCTACCACAGAAGGTTGCTCAATATCTTGAACGTGCATGCTTGAATCCCTTAGACGACTCGGCGCTGACATCGCCTTAAATGATCCAAACCGCAGAGTCGTCATAGGTGTAGCTGAAGATGTACCCCCGGTAATACGTGGTGTATCTGTCTCCGTCGTGGACGAGTGAGTATGGTCCTCCTTGGACCTGTCCGTGTGCTCATCAGGTTTATCCTTCCCTTGGTTCCCATCACGATCTCGATCACCACCATCCACCATGTCAACATCACCATCGTGAGTCTGTGGTATAGTATCCTCCTCAACCTCAATGTCGAGGTCATAATGCAACCCATCATAGTACCATGGTACGTAATCAGGGACGTACTCAACATGCAACACACTCACGAGTAACCTGGCAATCCCACGTTTGCGTGTGAAGGGCATATCAACTTTTTCTGTCTTGCCCACCAGTGAACCAAGGCTCCAGACAGTAAAGAAATCATTCTGAATGATCTCTGGAATACCTGAAAATCTGATCCAAACTTTCTTCAACCTTGTACCTAAGGGTTCCTTTTTCTTACATTCCTCGAACTCTAGCAAACATTTACTTTCATTCACCTTACTAACCCCGAAGGTCAGCAGACGTTGGAGATCCTCTTTTCTCGGAAATTCCACTCGATAAACCTGCTCGTCCACTCTAATCGCAGTCCATTGGTAGGCCTCGGACACAAGTTTCCTCAGTTGTTGAGAAACCTGATCGACTGTCAGCGTACCATTGGTATGTTGGAAATATGCTCTAGAGGCAATAATAAAATGGTTATTATTGTATTTCCTTGTTCATGATAATTGTCTATTGTTCATGCTATAATTGTGTTAACCGGAAACCATAATACATGTGTGAATACATAGACCACAACATGTCCCTAGTGAGCCTCTAGTTGACTAGCTCGTTGATCAATAGATGGTCACGGTTTCATGACCATGGACATTGGATGTCGTTGATAACGGGATCAAATCATTAGGAGAATAATGTGATGGACAAGACCCAATCCTAAGCATAGCACTAGATCGTGTAGTTCGTTTGCTAAAGCTTTTCAATGTCAAGTATCGTTTCCTTAGACCATGAGATTGTGCAACTCCTGGATACCGTAGGAATGCTTTGGGTGTGCCAAACGTCACAACGTAACTGGGTGGCTATAAAGGTGCACTACGGGTATCTCCAAAAGTGTTTGTTGGGTTGGCACGAATCGAGACTGGGATTTGTCACTCTGTGTGGCGGAGAGGTATCTCTGGGCCCACTCGGTAAGACATCATCATAATGAGCTCAATGTGACCAAGGAGTTAGTCATGGGATGATGTATTACGGAACGAGTAAATAGACTTGCCGGTAATGAGATTGAACAAGGTATAGAGATACCGACGATCGAATCTCGGGCAAGTATCATACCGATAGACAAAGGGAATTGTATACGGGATTGATTGAATCCCCGAAATCGTGGTTCATCTGATGAGATCGTCGTGGAACATGTGGGAGCCAACATGGGTATCCAGATCCCTCTGTTGGTTATTGGCCGGAGAAGTGTCTCGGTCATGTCCACGTGTCTCCCGAACCCGTAGGGTCTACACACTTAAGGTTCGATGACGCTAGGGTTATAGGGAAATGGTATACGTGATTACCGAAATTTGTTCGGAGTCCTGGATGAGATCCCGGATGTCACGAGGAGCTCCGTAATGGTCCGGAGGTAAAGATTGATATATAGGAAGTCCAGTTTTGGTCACCGGAAAGTTTTCGGGCTCATCGGTATTGTACCGGGAGTGCCGGGAGGGTGCCGGAGGACCCCCGGGAGGGGTGTGACGACCATAGGACCTTGTGGTCCCTTATAGGAGGTGTTCCAGCCCTTATTGGTCTGGACAAGACCTTCTAGAAAGGCCCATGCGGCTGGAGATCTAGAGATCAGGGCAAAGGAGTTTGAAAAGGAGGAGATCCACCTCCCTTGTGGGAGGTGGACTCTCCCTTTGATTCGACCGAAGCTCTCCTCCTTGGAGGAGAGTCCAAGACAGCCCTCCCTCTCCCTCCTCCTATATATACTTGAGGTTTTGGCCTTTTGAGAACAGTTCTGAACTCTCCCTCTCATGGCAAAGACCTACCTCTCTTCTTCCTCCTCCGCAGCGCTTAGGCGAAGCCCTGCCGGAATACCTTGCTACTCCACCACCACCACGCCGTCGTGCTGCTGTTGGAGCCCTTCCCTAAACTCTCCTTCCTCCTTGCTGGATCAAGGCGTAGGAGACATCACCGTACTGCACGTGTGTTGAACGCGGAGGCACCGTTGTTCGGTGCTTAGATCGGAATCCACCGCGATCTGAATCGCTGCGAGTACGACTCCATCAACCGCGTTCTCGTAAAGCTTCCGCTTAGCGATCTTCAAAGGTATGAAGATGCAATATCTCCCCACTCGTTGCTGGTTTCTCCATAGATAGATCTTGGTGACACGTAGGAAAATTTTGATTTACTACTACGTCTCCCAACAGTGGCATCATGAGCTAGGTCTATGCGTAGAATTTATGCACGAGTAGAACACAAAGCAGTTGTGGGCGTCGATTTTGTTAATTTGCTTACCACTACTAGTCTTATCTTGATTCGGCGGTATTGTGGGATGAAGTGGCCCGGACCGACTTTACACGTACGCTTACGTGAGACTGGTTCCACCGCCTGACATGCACTTGTTGCATAAGATGGCTAGCGGGTGTTTGTCTCTCCCACCTTAGTCGGATTGGATTCGATGAAAAGGGTCCTTATGAAGGGTAAATAGCAATTGGTATATCACGTTGTGGTTTTTGCGTAGGTAAGAAACATTCTTGCTGCAACTACAAATTAGAGGACGTCTAACTTGTTTTTGCAGCATATGCCTTGTGATCTGATATGGTCAAAGGATATGATATGATGCATTGTGATGTATGAGATTGATCATGTTCTTGTAATAGGATTCACAACTTGCATGTCGATGAGTATGACAACCGGCAGGAGCCATAGGAGTTGTCTTATTTTATTGTATGACCTGCGTGTCAATCATAAATGCCATGTAATTACTTTACTTTATTGCTAAGCGTTAGCCATAGTAGTAGAAGTAATAGTTGGCGAGACAACTTCATGAAGACACAGTGATGGAGATCATGATGATGGAGATCATGGTGTCGTGCCGGTGACAGTGATGATCATGGTGCCTCGAAGATGGAGATCAAAGGAGCAAGATGATAATGGCCATATCATGTCACTATATTGATTGCATGTGATGTTTATCATGTTTACATCTTATTTGCCTAGAACGACGGTAGTAAATAAGATGATCTCTCACTAAAATTTCATGAAAAGTATTCACCCTAACTGTGCACCGTTGCTAAGGATCGTTGTTCCGAAGCACCACGTGATGATCAGGTGTGATAGGTTCTAACGTTCGCATACAACGGGTGTAAGCCAGATTTACACACGCGAAACACTTAGGTTGACTTGACGAGCCTAGCATGTACAGACATGGCCTCGGAACACGGAATACCGAAAGGTCGAACATGAGTCGTATGGAAGATACGATCAACATGGAGATGTTCACCATGGATGACTAGTCCGTCTCACGTGATGATCGGACACGGGCTAGTTGACATGGATCATGTGTCACTTGGATGACTAGAGAGATGTCTATCTAAGTGGGAGTTCATTAAATAATTTGATTATGTGAACTTAATTATCATGAACTTAGTCTAAAATTATCTTTACAATCTATATTGTAGATCCAATGGCCAACGCGAATGTCACCCTCAATTTCAACGCGTTCCTAGAGAAAACCAAGCTGAAAGATGATGGAAGCAACTATGCGGACTGAGTCCGTGGCTTGAGGATCATCCTCATAGCTTCCAAGAAATTGTATGTCCTTGATGCACCACTAGGTGACCCACCCCTTCTCCCAGCAGAGCAAGACGTTGCGAACGCTTGGCATTCTCGCTGCGATGATTACTCCATTGTTCAGTGCGGCATGCTTTACAGTTTAGAATTGGGGCTCCAAAAGCGTTTTGAGCAACACGGAGCATATGAGATGTTCCAAGAGCTGAAACTGGTTTTCCAAGCTCATGCCCGGGTCGAGAGATATGACGTCTCCAACAAGTTCTTCAACTGTAAGATGGAGGAGAATAGTTCTGTCAGTGAGCACATCCTCAAGATGTCTGGGCTACACAACCGCTTGATTCAGCTGGGAGTTAATCTCCCGGATGACTCGGTCATTGACAGAATCCTCCAGTCGCTTCCACCTAGCTACAAGAGCTTTGTGATGAACTACAACATGCAAGGGATGGAGAAGTCCATTCCTGAGTTGTACTCGATGCTGAAATCAGCAGAGGTCGAGATCAGAAAGGAGCATCAAGTGTTGATGGTAAATAAGACCACTAGTTTCAAGAAAGGCAAGGGTAAGAAGAACTTCAAGAAGGACGACAAAGCTGTTGCCACGCTCGGTAAGCAAGTTGCCAGGAAGAAGAAGAACAAGCATGGACCTAAGTTTGAGACTGAGTGCTTTTACTGCAAGGGTACCCGTCACTGGAAGCGGAACTGCCCCAAGTACTTAGCGGATAAGGATGGCAACATTAAAGGTATATGTGATATACTTGTTATTGATGTGTACCTAACCAGCGCTCATAGTAGCTCCTGGGTATTTGATACCGGTGCAGTCGCTCACATTTGTAACTCCAAGCAGGAGCTGCGGAATAAGCGGAGGCTGGCAAAGGACGAGGTGACGATGCGCGTCGGGAATGGTTCCAAGGTCGATGTGATCACCGTCGGCACGCTACCTCTACATCTACCTTCGGAATTAGTGTTAAACCTTAATAATTGTTATTTAGTACCAGCTTTGAGCATGAACATTGTATCTGGATCTCGCTTGATGCGAGATGGCTACTCATTTAAATCTGAGAATAATGGTTGTTCTATTTATCTGAGAGAAATGTTTTATGGTCATGCCCCGCTGGTCAATGGTTTATCTTTGATGAATCTCGAACGTGATGTTACACATGTCCATAGTGTGAGTACCAAAAAGTGTAAGGTTGATAATGATAGTCCCACTTACATGTGGCACTGCCGCCTTGGTCATATTGGTGTCAAACGTATGAAGAAGCTCCATACTGATGGACTTTTGGAGTCTCTTGATTTCGAATCATTTGACACGTGCGAACCATGCCTCATGGGCAAGATGACTAAGGCTCCGTTCTCCGGAACAATGTAGCGAGCAACTGACTTGTTGGAAATAATACATACCGATGTATGCGGTCCAATGAGTGTCGAGGCTCGTGGTGGCTACCGTTATGTTCTCACCCTCACTGATGACTTGAGTAGATATGGGTATGTCTACTTAATGAAACATAAGTCTTAAACTTTTGAAAGGTTCAAGGAATTTTAGAGTGAGGTAGAGAATCAACGTGATAGGAAAATAAAGTGCCTACGATTTGATCGTGGCGGAGAATGTTTCAGTCACGAGTTTTCCACGCACCTAAGGAAATGTGGAATTGTTTCACAACTCATGCCGCCTGGCACACCTCAGTGAAATGGTGTGTCTGAACATCGTAATCGCACTCTATTAGATATGGTACGATCTATGATGTCTCTTACCAACTTACCGCTATCATTTTGGGGATATGCATTAGAGACTGCCGCATTCACTTTAAATAGGGCACCGTTAAAATCCGTTGAGACGACACTGTATGAATTATGGTTTGGAAAGAAACCTAAGCTGTCGTTTCTAAAAGCTTGGGGATGCGATGCTTATGTGAAGAAACTTCAACCTGAGAAGCTCGAAACCAAAGCAGAAAAGTGCGTCTTCATAGGATATCCCAAAGAGACTATTGGGTATACCTTCTACCTACGATCCGAGGGCAAAGTCTTTGTTGCCAAGAATGGATCCTTTCTTGAGAAAGAGTTTCTCTCGAAAGAAGTAAGTGGGAGGAAAATAGAACTTGATGAGGTAATTGTACCTCCACTCGAACCGGAGAGTAGCGCAACACAGGAAGTTGTTTCTGTGGAGCCTACACCAGCTGGAGAGGAAGTTAATGATGATGATCATGAAACTTCAGATCAAGTTACTATTGAACGTCGAAGGTCCACTAGGACACGTTCCGCACGAGAGTGGTACGGCAACCCTGTCCTAGAGATCATGTTGTTAGACAACGGTGAACCTTCGAACTATGAAGAAGCGATGGTGGGCCGGGATTCCAACAAATGGCTTGAAGCCATGAAATCCGAGATAGGATCCATGTATGAGAACAAAGTATGGACTTTGGTGGACATGCCTGATGATAAGCGAGCCATTGAATATAAATGGATCTTTAAGAAGAAGACTGACGTGGATGGTAATGTGACCATCTATAAGGCTCGGCTTATCGCTAAGGGTTATCGACAAGTTCAAGGAGTTGACTACGATGAGACTTTCTCACCCGTAGCGATGCTGAAGTCTGTCCGAATCATGTTAGCAATTGCCGCATTTTATGATTATGAGATCTGGCAAATGGACGTCAAAACGGCATTCCTTAATGGCTTCCTCAAGGAAGAACTGTATATGATGCAGCCGGAAGGTTTTGTCGATCCTAAAGATGCTAACAAGGTATGCAAGCTCCAGCGCTCCATCTATGGGCTGGTGCAAGCATCTCGGAGTTGGAACATTCGCTTTAATGAAGTGATTAAAGCGTTTGGATTTGTACAGGTTTATGGAGAACCCTGTATTTACAAGAAAGTGAGTGGGAGCTCTGTAGCATTTCTCGTATTATATGTGGATGACATACTGATAATGGGAAATGATATAGAACTCTTGGAAAGTGTAAAGGCCTACTTGAATAAGTGTTTTTCAATGAAGGACCTTGGAGAAGCTGCTTACGTATTAGGTATTAAGATCTATAGAGATAGATCGAGACGCCTCATAGGTCTTTCACAAAGCACATACCTTGAAAAGATATTGAAGAAGTCCAATATGGATCAGTCCAAGAAGGGGTTCTTGCCTGTGTTACAAGGTGTGAGATTGAGTACGACTCAATGCCCGACCACGGCAAAGGATAGAGAAGAGATGAGTGTCATCCCCTATGCTTCAGCCATAGGCTCTATTATGTATGCCATGCTGTGTACCAGACCTGATGTGAACCTTGCCATAAGTTTGATAGGGAGGTACCAAAGTGATCTCGGAGCGGAACACTGGACAGCGGTCAAGAACATCCTAAAGTACCTGAAAAGGACAAAGGACATGTTTCTCGTATATGGAGGTGCCGAAGAGCTCATCGTAAAGGGTTACGTTGATGCTAGCTTCGACACAGATCCGAACGACTCCAAGTCGCAAACCGGATACGTGTATATTTTGAACGGAGGGGCAGTCAGCTGGTGCAGCAGTAAGCAAAGCGTCGTGGCAGCATCTACATGTGAAGCAGAGTACACAGCTGCTTCAGAAGCAGCAAAGGAAGGAGTCTAGATGAAGGAGTTCATCACCGACCTAGGAGTAATTCCAAGTGCGTCGGGCCCAATGACTCTATTCTGTGACAACACTGGAGCTATTGCCCTTGCGAAGGAGCCCAGGTTTCACAAGAAGACAAGACACATCAAGCGCCGCTTCAACTCCATTCGTGATTACATTTAGGAGGGAGATATAGATATTTGTAAAGTGCATACAGATCTGAATGTCGCAGATCCGTTGACTAAACCTCTCTCACGAGCAAAGCATGATCAACACCAGAATGCTATGGGTGTACGATTCATCACTATGTAACTAGATTATTGACTCTAGTGCAAGTGGGAGACTGTTGGAAATATGCCCTAGAGGCAATAATAAAATGGTTATTATTGTATTTCCTTGTTCATGATAATTGTCTATTGTTCATGCTATAATTGTGTTAACCGAAAACCATAATACATGTGTGAATACATAGACCACAACATGTCCCTAGTGAGCCTCTAGTTGACTAGCTCGTTGATCAATAGATGGTCACGGTTTCATGACCATAGACATTGGATGTCGTTGATAATGAGATCACATCATTAGGAGAATGATGTGATGGACAAGACCCAATCCTAAGCATAGCACTAGATCGTGTAGTTCGTTTGCTAAAGCTTTTCAATGTCAAGTATCGTTTCCTTAGACCATGAGATTGTGCTACTCCCGGATACCGTAGGAATGCTTTGGGTGTGCCAAATGTCACAACGTAACTGGGTGGCTATTAAGGTGCACTACGGGTATCTCCGAAAGTGTCTGTTGGGTTGGCACGAATCGAGACTGGGATTTGTCACTCCGTGTGGCGGAGAGGTATCTCTGGGCCCACTCGGTAAGACATCATCATAATGAGCTCAATGTGACCAAGGAGTTAGTCATGTGGTGATGTATTACGGAACGAGTAAATAGACTTGCCGGTAATGAGATTGAACAAGGTATAGAGATACCGACGATCGAATCTCGGGCAAGTATCATACCGATAGACAAAGGGAATTGTATACGGGATTGATTGAATCCCCGAAATCGTGGTTCATCCGATGAGATTGTCGTGGAGCATGTGGGAGCCAACATGGGTATCCAGATCCCTCTGTTGGTTATTGGCCGGAGAAGTGTCTCGGTCATGTCCACGTGTCTCCCGAACCCGTAGGGTCTACACACTTAAGGTTCGATGACGCTAGGGTTATAGGGAAATGGTATACGTGATTACCGAAAGTTGTTCGGAGTCCCGGATGAGATCCCGGAGGTCACGAGGAGCTCCAGAATGGTCCAGAGGTAAAGATTGATATATAGGAAGTCCAGTTTTGGTCACCGGAAAGTTTCCGGGCTCATCGGTATTGTACTGGGAGTGCCGGGAGGGTGCCGGAGGACCCCCGGGAGGGGTGTGACGACCATAGGACCTCGTGGGACCTTAGAGGAGGTGTGCCACCCCTTATTGGTCTGGCAAGGACCTTCTAGAAAGGCCCATGCGGCTGGAGATCTAGAGATAAGGGCAAAGGAGTTTGAAAAGGAGGAGATCCACCTCCCTTGTGGGAGGTGGACTCTCCCTTTGATTCGGCCGAAGCTCTCCTCCTTGGAGGAGAGTCCAAGCCAGCCCTCCCTCTCCCTCCTCCTATATATACTTGAGGTTTTGGCCTTTTGAGAATAGTTCTGAACTCTCTCTCTCTCACGGCAAAGCCCTACCTCTCTTCTTCCTCCTCCGCAGCGCTTAGGCGAAGCCCTGTCGAAATACCTTGCTACTCCACCACCACCACGCCATCGTGCTAATGTTGGAGCCCTTCCCTAACCTCTCCGTCCTCCTTGCTGGATCAAGGCATAGGAGACGTCACCGGGCTTCACGTGTGTTGAACGCGGAGGCGCCGTTGTTTGGTGCTTAGATCGGAATCCACCGCGATTTGAATCGCTGCGAGTACGACTCCATCAACCGCGTTCTTGTAACGCTTCCGCTTAGCGATCTTCAAAGGTATGAAGATGCAATCTCTCCCCACTTGTTACTGGTTTCTCCGTAGATAGATCTTGGTGACACGTAGGAAAATTTTGATTTACTACTACGTCTCCCAACATGGTAACCTTCACCAATCCCGTCCTTGAACTCTCAAGACGTGGAGGTGCAATGACTTCATGTAGAGCGTGGCGTCTCGAAAAACATGAGTCTATTTTGGCAAACCCCATAGATATTGATCACCGGCTTAGGTGCTAGCATAAGTGGACATGCACCTTCATCATGTCCTGGTTTCTGACAGATGTCGCATAAGACCGTGGTGCAATCCATGACAAACTGACCCGGTATACCTCATCTATAACAGGTCAGCTTTTCCTTCTTACGTGCTGCTTTGTTAGCTCGCACTGTTTCTCTATCGTCAGCTGCCGCCTTGGTGGGTACAGCCACTGTCGCCAAGGCAGTAACCACGGCCGCCGCCTCCTCGGGCAGCTTGGCGGTCGTAGACGATGAGGTGGCAACTGTTCCTATTACCGCAGACACGTCAGTTGTTGTTGTGTTCACTTCCGTCCACTTCGAGCCCGTTTTATTCCATCCATAGTTCCGGCCACCGCCACCGCGACCACCGTGATCTCGGTAAGGCGGCCCTTGGTTCCTTCCACAAACTGACCATCCGGAGGGTAAAAGGGACGGTGTCAGTGATTAGCACCACCCCCTCTACCTCCAGCACCATTCCATTGTCCGCGTCCGCCGCCAGTTCCAGCTGATCCGTCGTTCCACTGATTCTAGTTATATCGGTAGCCCTGATAGCCACCGTTCCCGGCCCCAGCCCGACCTGCGCCTGAACCGCCTCTAGCAGCAAAAAACCCGCCTCGGCCTTGGCCATCAGCTCGACCGCGACCCTGGCCATCAGCAGCAGCGCCCTGGCCAGCAGCAGCAGGCCCACGTCCGCCATCATCAGGCTATACCGGAGCTTTCCTGGTAGCACCTTGAGCCTGCCCCGGATTGGGCACGACCGGAGGCGACTGTCTAGCCTCACGTCCAACCATTGGGCTCATCAGGGATGAAAGCACAACATGCTCCCTTGGTGGTTTTGATAATTCAAGACAACATGCATTGTCTCTTGGACTGATATTTTTACCTAGTGTATTTCAGATACAGTCTACAGATAGGATTGGCAAAAGGAGATTGTGGACAAACCCCAAGATGCAATGAAATAGGTTGGCCAAGCTTCAAGCAAGAGGACTCTACATTTTATATTTGTGAGAAATCACTTTGAGTCATAGGAAAGCCAATACTATTAAAAGGGGGTAAGGTTTTGTTGGTGAACAATATGCTCAAACGTGCACAAGTGATAGTCACCAAAACATCCACAAACTCTCCCACCAAAGTCTGTTCTATACCCAACACTCAAAATTGGTGCAACCAACTATGCCACTTTGGTGCCACCGATTCCAGAACCTAGACAGACTCTGCCAAACCCTAGCCACTTCGGTGCAACCAATTCCATACCGGTGCCACCGAGTTTAGGTTGCCAAGTTTCTGTTACGCAAATTCACATTTTCGGTCCCACCGAGAATGTTGGATCGGCGTCACCGAGATTGGAAATCTGACCGTTGGTCACCTTATCGATGCAACCGAGTTTCATATATCGGTCTCACCGAGATTCAAAAGTTACCACCTTTTGGTCACTTCGATACCACCGAGATTCACACATCGGTGTCACCGAGTTGGTCATTTTGTGTGTAACGGTTGGATTTTTGGGGATGCCTATATATACCCCTTCACCACCACTCACTCGACAGTGAAGCACTCAAAACTATTCCATACCTATCCTATCAGATTTTCCGAGAGAGAACCACCTACCCTTGTGTTGAGGTCAAGATCTTCCACTCCAATCATATGGATCTTGATTTCTAGCCTCCCCAAGTTGCTTTCCACCAATCCTATCTCTTCTACCAAGACAAACCTGTGAGAGAGAGATTGTGTGTTGAGGAGTCTATCATCTTGAAGCACAAGACCAAGGAGTTCATCGTCATTACCGAGCCTATTACCTTTTGGAGGGTGGTGCCTCCTAGATTGGTTAGGTGTCGCTTGGGAGCCTCCTACTTCGTGTTGTGAAGTGAACCAAGAAGTTTGTAAGGGCAAGGAGATCGCCTACTTTGTGAAGATCTACCCCATTGTGAGGCTAGTCCTTCATGGACGGAAGCCGTATGGAATAGTCAAGGTTGCTACTTCGTGGACCCGTTTGGGTGGAGCCCTCCGTGGACTCTCGCGACCGTTACCCTCCGTGGGTTGAAGACTCCATAGACGTGGATGTACGATAGCGCCACCTATCGGAACCACGGGAAAAATCATCATGTCTACAACTGCGTTTGATCTACCTATCTCAACTCCTTACTTCATATGCAATGTCTTTACTTTCCGCTGCCATATTTGTTGACATGCATGTGTAGGGATGTTAGACTTGCTAGCTTTGCTAAAAACTGTTAAAATCTGCCAACCAATTAACTTGGGAAAAGGTTAGGTTTTAAATTCCTGCTAGTAGTCTATTCACCCCCCTCTAGACACTCTTCTAGTGATCCCTCAATTGGTATCAGAGCATTGGTCTTCATTGCTTCGGTTTAATCATCGAGGAGGAAGATGGATGTGTCTAGTATAGGGAGTTTGAGTTGTAGAGTGCCCATCTTGATGGAGAATACTATAGTCGATGGAAGTTTTTGATGCTTGAGCTTTTTAATGAATTTCAATTGAGCAAATATGTTATGCGTCCCTATGAGACTCCTATTGATGAATTGCATCCCACACACGAAGAGGAAATTAACATGCTTGGTAACCTAAGAACTGTCAATCTTATCGTTAGAGGTTTACCAAGATTCGTGCTTTCTCAAATGAAGAACTTTGCATGTGCATATACCTTATGGACTGATTTGGAGAAACGATATCCAAATCTTTCCTTAGGGAATCTAGATGAAATTCTTCATAAAGCCATTGCTTTTCACAAAATGAAGCCTAGTGATCTAAACTTTGATAAATGCCTATTTGAACTCCGTGATCTTATGCGTGCTAAAGGAGATGTCACCACTATCAACAACATTATCTTTGAAGCCATTCACACTCATAAACTTAAACATTGTCATGATCACTACTCTAACGAATCTCTTGTTCTTTATGACGAGGATTTCCCACTTGATGATGACAATGTGGAACATGGCTATTATGAAGAAGATGAGTTATTTGACATCGAGTATGAGAAGATCATGAAGAATCTGAGTCTCATGGCAAACCTTAAGGATTACATGTCCAGAGGAAAAGAGTGGATTCTCGACAGCGGATGTATGGATCATATGACTGGTGATAGAGACATGGTCCAAGAAATCACGCCTAATCAAGGTCCTCGACGGTATGTGACTTTTGGAGACAACTCTAAGGGTAAGGTACTTGGCCTTGGTAAGGTGGCCATATCCCATGATAGCTCTATCAAAATGTTATGCTTGTTGAATCCCTTGGTTACAATCTTGTTTCCGTGTCTAGACTTGCTGATTTCGGTTTCAATGTTCTATTTAGGAAAGTAGATTGCCAAGTGTTTCGTCAAGATAATCATAAAATTGTCTTTACCGGTATCCGTAGAGGTGATCTTACATTGTCGATTTCACTAAAAGATCCAAACCTCGCACTTGTTTAATTGCTAAATCTTCTAAAGGTTGGCTTTGGCATAGAAGATTAGGACATGTTGGTATGCGTAATTTAGACAAACTTATCAAAGGTAATCATATACTTGGTGTTAAAGATGTTATCTTTGACAAAGATAGACTTTGTAGTGCTTGTCAAGCTGGAAAGCAAGTAGGTGGAAGTCATCATGTTAAGAATATCATGACTACTAGGAGACCACTCGAGTTACTTCACATGGATCTCTTCGGTCCCAATGCTTACAAGAGTCTCGGTGGAAATTCCTATGGTCTAGTTATAGTTGATGATTTTTCCAGATTTACATAGGCTTGAAGACAAGTCACAGGTTCAAAAGATCTTCAAGAACTTCGCTCGCAAAGCGCAAAATCAGTTTGAAGTGAAGATCAAGAAGGTTCAGAGCGATAACGGATATGAGTTCAAGAACACCCATGTGGATACCTTTCTTGATGAAGAAGGTGTCTCACATGAGTTCTCGGCTACGTACACGCCTCAACAAAATGGAGTTGTTGAGAGAAAGAACCGGACACTCATTGAGATGGCAAGAACGATGCTTGACGAATACAACACGCCAAAGCACTTTTGGGCAGAAGCCGTGGAAACAACATGTCATGCCACAAACCGACTCTACTTGCACAAGCTTCTCGGTAAAACGGCATACGAGCTACTCACCTGTAACAAACCACAAGTTGGATACTTCGGGTATTCAGCTCCAAGTGTTGCATTCTTGATAAGCATCGTTGTACTAAATTTGCTCCTAAATCTCATGAAGGATTCCTACTTGGTTATGGATCAAACTCTCACACTTACCATGTCTACAACAACTTCACTTGAAAAGTTGAAGAGACGGTAGATGTGAAGTTTGATGAATCTAATGGTTCGCAAGTCGAACAATTGCCAAATGATGTAGGTGATAAGAACCCTTCGGAAGCTATCCTAGATCTACCCATCGACAAGATTCGTCCCATGGAGGTGAAGGAAAGTACTTCATCAACTCAAGTGGAAGCCCCTACTTCATGACAAGGTGAACCACAACATGACATGGAGGCATCCACAAGCGGTACACGACAAGATGATGAAGAGGAGGAAATGCATCATGAAGATCCACCACAACCTCCTTCACCACCACCTCAAGGGAACGACACCTTCAACAACAACGAATATGAAGGAGATGATGATGAAGAAGAAGCTCCACCAACCAACAATCGGAAGTTGACCCGAGTTCGAGCACAAGTGATCAAGAACCATCCCCTAAATCAAATCACAGGGAGAATCACTCGCTCTAAAACTCGTCTAGCAAACTTCTGTGAGCATTATTCTTTCATTTCTAGCATTGAGCCTTTGAAGGTAGAACAAGCTCTTGAAGACGCGGATTGGGTGAATGCTATGCATGAAGAGCTTCATAACTTCGAAAGGAACGAAGTGTGGACACTCATGGAGAAGCCCAAGGATGAACACAACATCATCGGAACCAAATGGGTTTTTCGAAACAAGCAAGACAAAGACGGTCAAGTCGTGCACAACAAAGCTCGTCTCGTAGCTCAAGGATATATGCAAGTCAAAGGTATGGACTATGGTGAGACCTACGCCCCGTTGCTAGACTCGAAGCTATTCACATTCTTCTTGCTTATGCCAATCACCATGATATCACACTTTATCAAATGGATATTAAAAGTGCATTTTTAAATGGTGATATTGAAGAAGAGGTTTATGTTAAGCAACCACCCGACTTTGTTAATCCTAAGAAACCTAATCATGTTTACAAGCTTTGTAAAGCTCTTTATGGTCTTAAGCAAGCCCCTCGTGCTTGGTACAAATGTTTAACAAAGTTTCTTATCGAAAAAGGTTTTGAAATTGGTAAAAGTGATGCAACCTTATTCACTAAGAGAGTTAATGGTGAACTATTTGTGTGCCAAATTTATGTGGATGATATTATCTTTGGTTCCACTAACCCTCAATTTAGTGAAAGGTTTGGAAGGTTGATGTCTGAGAAGTATGAGATGTCTATGATGTGTGAGCTAAAATTCTTTCTTGAGTTGCAAATCAAACAATCGAAAGAAGGGACTTTCATCTCTCAAACTAAGTGTACCAAGGACTTGGATCAAAAAGTTCAACATGCAGGAATGCAAAGGTATGAAAACCCCTATGCCTACTAGTGGACATGTTGATCTTACCAGAGAGGATGAGCCGGTTGATCAGAAAGTTTATCGATCTATGATTGGTTCATTGTTATATCTATGTGCATCTCATCCCGATATTATGCTTAGTGTTTGCATGTGTGCTAGATATCAAGCTGCACCAAAAGAATGTCATCTTTCAGCTGTTAAACGCATTGTGAGATACTTGTTACAAATGTCAAATTTTGGCATTTGGTATCCCAAGGGATCTTCTTTTGACCTTGTTGGCTATTCTGATTCGAACTATGCCGATGACAAGGTTGATAGAAAATCCACCTCTCGTACTTGTCAATTTTTGGGCAGATCTCTTGTATCTTGGTCCTCTAAGAAACAAAATTCGGTATCTCTATCGACTGCCGAAGCTGAGTATATTGCTTCTTGATCTTGTTGTGCGCAACTACTTTGGATCACACAAACACTTAAGGATTATGGAATTCGTGTTAAAAATGTTCCATTACTTTGTGACAATGAAAGTGCTATTAAAATTGTTCATAATCCTGTGCAACATTCTCGAACTAAGCATATTCAAGTTCGACATCATTTCATTCGTGATCATGTTGCCAAAGGAGATATTAATCTTAAGCATGTTCGCACTAACAAGCAATTGGCCGATATCTTTACTAAGCCACTTGATGAGAAGACATTTTGTCACTTGAGGAGTGAGTTGAACATCATCAATGCTTCAAACTTGAGCTAGACTCACTCGGTTGCATGCAAGGGCATGAGCTTTCTTGATATTTCCATGTATATTAATATTTCATCTTATGCCATGGAACTCTATGCTCCCTTGTATTGCATCTAATCTCTTGTAGGTACTTGAAAAACTTCATCCCACAAGATTGCCATCAACTCCGATCATAAGCAATCTTGTCATTACCAAGTATCCAGAACCCCTCTTGATGATGGAAGGAAGAAGGCCACTCAACCATATCCTTGACATATACTTGATCATGATTGCACAATCTCAATTGGTATCATGTCAATTGGATATATCTATTATTCTTCCTTGCATGACTAATCCTTATAGGTAACTAGTGTACTAGAACAAGAAGGATTGCTCAAAACTCAAGATGATCTTCATCAACCTCGAGCATCCTCAACAAGTTCATCTACAAGCTACGTCATCAACATCACTCAAAGGTATGAACTCATGTCCTTGAAAAGGCTTTACTCAAAGAAATGAGCTAAAGCAACTCAAGCGACATGAAGACATTAAGAAGCTTAATCGAAAAATGGTAACCCCATTCTGAGCTTAACGTAGAGTATGACCTATGATCAAGTATTCTTGCTTGGCTCCTAAGTCGATATACTCTAATATAGGTGACCTAGTCACTGCCCATCATCTAGTTAAGTATCTGGTGTGGTTTGCTCTCTATTGCATGATTTCTCATAACCACTCCAATCTTCTCTAGTTGATGTCCCTTGTATATTTCATTGCAAATGTTTCTCTTGACTCTGTGAAAACAGAAACTTGGTTTCTCCTTCGGAGCCACCGAGTCAGATATACCAGTTCTACCGATATTGCAGACAAGCTGCACTACAACATCTCGGTACCATCGATCGATCTATCTCGGAGTCACCGATTTTCATTCCGGTTCATTTGAATTCACTTTTGCAAACTCTGTGTTTTCTTAGTAAACTGTCTTGTAATACTTTTGTTACTTTGATGATCCCTGAGTTAAAAAAAATCTTAGGGGGAGAAGAACTAAAGTTAATCTTGAGGAGAGAATTTCTTTCTTAAAGGATCCCTATATTCAATGAAGAAAGAAGGAGAAGAACAAATCATTTTGCATGATTCTCTCGGTTTTCATTACTATGAATCCTACATTTCGATGACCCTTGTTCTCAAGGATCCCTTCTCAGTCAATGATCCATGTATCTATCCCTGTCTTTGACCTTTTTGGAAATTTATGCCAAAGGGGGAGAAGATCAAAACTTCAACCATTTCGGGAGAAGACCAAAGCTTCATGCTAAAGGGGAGATACATGCTTATGCAAAGGGGGAGATATGATCAAGGGGAGAGCCAATATCAATAATCATATCTTTATAAATAGGGGGAGAATATCAAAGTGGGGAGAAGAAAATCTTTGATCTTTCTCACCTTATACTATCCTAAAATCTACATGCTAAGATTCAGGGGGAGAGGATAACCTATTTTCATATCTACGTGAGAAAATTCTAAATGATTTTGGAGACATATCAATTCCAAGGAATACTACTGTCAATATGTCCTCCACATCTCATCTTGGAAATTTTGAGTTCTGTTGCCTTGCTGATTGGTAGAATACTCTTGTGTTTTCTAACATTGTTTTCTCAAGTGTGTTTCGATCACCAGGATGCTCAAGAACTCAAGGTAAGTATATGCATCATATCCTTGATCAAGTTGATCTCTTTTTTCTTGCACATATTGTTTGCAAGAGTGATGTCTTGAACAAAGATACATTTCATTCATATATATTTGATGCATATAGCCAAGATAAAACATGACTTGTTATATCCCTTCTACCTTATGTGTGTTCATGCATTCAAAAGAAACTATCCTTTAAAGGACTGCACACACTTAGGGGGATCAAGTCTAATTCATGTGTCTCTCAAAGTCTTCAGTATAACCATGCACATCTTTATTTAAAGCTTTAATTGTATGTTGTCATCAATTACCAAAAATGGGGAGATTCAAAGCACAACATGTTCCCTTGGTGGTTTTGATAATTCATGACAACATACATTATCTCTTGGACTGATATTTTTACCTAGTGTATTTCAGATACAGTCTACAGAGAGGATTGGCAAAAGGAGATTGTGGACAAACCCCAAGATGCAAGGAAATAGGTTGACCAAGCTTCAAGCAAGAGGACTCTACATTTTATATTTGTGAGAAATCACTTTGAGTCATAGGAAAGCCAATACTATTAAAAGGGGGTAAGGTTTTGTTGGTGAACAATATGCTCAAACGTGCACAAGTGATAGTCGCCAAAACATCCACAAACTCTCCCACCAAAGTCTGTTCTATACCCAACACTCAAAATCGGTGCAACCAACTATCCCACTTAGGTGCCACCGATTCCAGAACCTAGACAGACTCTGTCAAATCCTAGCCACTTCGGTGCAACCGATTCCATATCGGTGCCATCGAGTTTAGGTTGCCAACTTTCTGTTACGCAAATTCACATTTTCGGTCCCACCGAGAATGTTGGATCGGCGTCACCGAGATTGGAAATCTGACCGTTGGTCACCTTATCGATGCAACCGAGTTTCATATATCGGTCTCACCGAGATTCAAAAGTTGTCACCTTTTGGTCACTTCGGTACCACCGAGATTCACACATCGGTGTCACCGAGTTGGTCATTTTGTGTGCAATGGTTGGATTTTTGGGGATGCCTATATATACCCCTTCACCACCACTCACTCGACAGTGAAGCACTCAGAACTATTCCATACCTATCCTATCAGATTTTCTGAGAGAGAACCACCTATCCTTGTGTTGAGGTCAAGATCTTCCACTCCAATCATATGGATCTTGATTTCTAGCCTCCCCAAGTTGCTTTCCACCAATCCTATCTCTTCTACCAAGCCAAACCTGTGAGAGAGAATTGTGTGTTGAGGAGTCTATCATCTTGAAGCACAAGACCAAGGAGTTCATCGTCATTATCGAGCCTATTACCTTTTGGAGGGTGGTGCCTCCTAGATTGGTTAGGTGTCGCTTGGGAGCCTCCTACTTCGTGTTGTGAAGTGAACCAAGAAGTTTGTAAGGGCAAGGAGATCGCCTACTTTGTGAAGATCTACCCCATAGTGAGGCTAGTCCTTCGTGGACGGAAGCCGTATGGAATAGTCAAGGTTGCTACTTCATGGACCCATTTGGGTGGAGCCCTTCGTGGACTCTCGCGACCGTTACCCTTCGTGGGTTGAAGACTCCATAAACATGGATGTACGATAGCGCCACCTATCGGAACCACGCGAAAATTCATCGTGTCTACAATTGCGTTTGATCTACCTATCTCAACTCCTTACTTCATATGCAATGTCTTTACTTTTCGCTGCCATATTTGTTGACATGCATGTGTAGGGCTGTTAGACTTGCTAGCTTTGCTAAAAACTGTTAAAATCTGCCAACCAATTAACTTGGGAAAATGTTAGGTTTTAAATTCCTGCTAGTAGTCTATTCATCCCCTCCCCTCTAGACACTCTTCTAGTGATCCCTCAAGGGATGGTTCCGCCGGGACCCTCCGAGCTCGCCCTTGACGTGCAGGGAAACCCGGCGACAGTAGTCGCTCCCGTCGAACCCTGGCGGCTGATGCCGAGTCTGTCGATGCGATCGCTTCTATTCTCGTCACGAGACCATGATCGGTACTCGCTATAACTGAATCGGTGTTCTCCTGGTCCGACTCGTTGTGTGGGTCGTGCAGTGCGCTCAGCTGGGCCATATATCCAGCTGAGGCATGCCCACACATATCCACAATCGGCCCATCATGGCCCAGAAGATGCCGCAGTCGCTGTTCCTTGACGTCTCGGATCGCTCGATCCGGATCGCCAGGCATCGACGTCGGCGGCTTCATGTGTGCCGCCGGTCGCCCCTTTCTCCGCCGAAACGACACCGTTTTCCAGTCACGGATGAAATCTGATAGAGTAATAGCAGGCAGACGTACCTTTGGCAGAGGACCCCCCATGGTTTGATCGTCGTCGTAGATGTTCGCCGATGAACGACTCGTCGAACCACCTCCACCTTGTCCTCCATGTCGCTGCCCAATCCATCCCATGTGCCATCGATGCGTGGCACCATCCCCTCGACGATTGCAGCGACTTGCTCCTCGGAGTATCCCTCCCCTAGGGTTTGACATACAATGTCCGAATGTGTTGGTGAGGGTGCCGCCTCCCTGTAGCCGGGCTCCTCCTCCTCCGCGTCGGACTCATAGTCGGATCCGACCAGCGCCCAGAAACGAGAGCCGTTTTTGGTTGTCGCCGGTAGGCAGTGGCCGGCGTGGCGTCGCCCGCCAGGTTCCACCATTCTGCCCACGTGGTAGCCCTCCACCCTATCAATGCTTCTAGTTGATGATCCAAAGGCGTTGAGTGTCTTCCTGAAGCAAAGAAATGACCTGGCAACCGTAGAGCGCCCATGCAACCGCTGCACATTGTCTATGTGTTTTCGCCCTCCTCTAGAACGACAAGAACACATCAACCAATAATATTTGTGAGAGTTGAGGTTGAAGGTATTTAAGAGAGCTAAAGTGAAGGCAGTTTACGAGCTCAGTTCAGGTGAAGATTACTTGAGCATGGGTCAATGTCTTATTTCGTGCGAATCCCGCTTCCTGCTTCGTCAGATCGTTTTTGATTAATTAGCAGCCAAACTCAAAGGGTAATACAAACACAGTACTCATACTCCACCTATAAACTTTCTTTCGTGATAGGCCATAGACGTAGACTTGCATGGCGTGGAGCAGCACGCCTGCACCTCCACACCATGTTCTGCGTTTAGTACTGAAAATGCAAACAAATCACCAATTTTACTCAGGTCGTCCTCTGCTGCCCTGGCGAGGCTTTTGTGCCTAGCTACTATAGCTGGTCAACCTACTATATGTGCTGCTGCCCTTTGTTAGCTGTTGGGTGCTGCTGTCCTGTGTCACTTGTGTTCTGTACCAGCGAGTTAGTGTTGTGTGCTCAACCTGTGTTGACTGTTGTGTGCCGCTGCCCTGTGTCACTTGTGTTCCGTGCCAGCGAGTTAGTGTTGTTGCTACTGATTGCTGCTACCCTGATGTAAGCTTGGCTCCAATTTAATTGATCAAAACCTGAGTATTCTGAACTGGAATGTGCCCGGACTGAACTGCCCTGATCGCCGTGCGTGAGACTATTACCGCTACCCCCTGTCATCTTGTGTGCTTGCAAAAACCAAAGTCTAACAAGTTTACCCCTCCATTGCATCCTCCCTCAGACGACATAGACTGGAAAACTTTGCGCAGCGCCCTGCATTTGGCAACCGTGATGGAATTCTACTTCTCTGGATGAAGATTCTCTCACAGTTCGGGATGTTTCCATCGGCAACTTTTTCCGCTCGGCTAAAGTCACCATCATCTCTTCTCGCACCCTTCCTTTTGGAGTGTCTACTTTACATCCGGATGAAAACTAATTTTCTTTCAGCCATATTTTTCCGCCAATTATAGGATGACAAGTGACCCCCTGCCCCTTGTCCTTGTCCTCTCTTTGTTTGTCCCGCTTTTAAACAGGGGGATTGGTAAAACTCAGCTAGCTGAGATTTAATTTGGTCTCATTCACATTTTCAACCGTTAGATTAAAACATCATGATTAGTGCAGAGCGACTAGCCTATGCAGCGATGTGTATCCGGCCCGTTATCCTTGTATTTTGTTTTTCTTCGTATAGTCTGTCAAACGTTCGGCAGATGGGCTATACTTTTTTCGTTGTCAGGCTAGCATATATGTTTGTAACGTTGATGCTACAGGCCTTGACACTCTTGTTGTTGCTTCTTTATTGCCCCTTTTTTTCTGCAGTTATCTGTTTTGTTTGACAATGTATAATTGTGTGATTATTTTTTAGAAAACTAGTTTTTCTTTTTAGATTTTTTTGTACGAAAACTTGACACTTCAAAGGTGCAGAACCCCTTTACCATTTGCCATTGATTTTTTGTTGTTGTGTCCAGGCTGTTTATTCTCAACACATTGTTTCTTTGTGACCTTTTTTACCTTTTCATGTTTTTATATTTTCTTCTCTTTGATAGAAGAGAGACGGTGATACGTAAGTGTCTGGACTTTTAAATATTTTATTTGTTTTTATAATTTTACTATTATTCATACCGGTTGTCTTCGTGTGTAAATGCACATGTTGTCAAATTATGTGTAATCGCAAGAGCAGCAGTACATTTTTTCTAGTGTTTGACCAATCAATATTTACATTTTTTGTTTTTAATTTCATTATTATTCACTGCAACGGCGGGTTTTTTAGCGGGTGGGGTTGTTTGATGGCTGTTGTTCGACTGCAAATCGTCCTACTCAACCGCATCGGCATGGGGTATAAAGCGACCGCAATCGGGTCGGGGGAGGTTGTCGGGGGTTGTCGGCAGTAGACAGATATTTTTAGGGGGGGGGGGGAGGGGTTGTTTGTACTTGCACCCGCCGCAGCCTGACTGCAACTGCAACTCATCCTACTCAACTGCAACTGCAAGGGGTCTAAAGCGACCGCAACAGGGATCAGGGCAGGGTTTGCCGGCTGTTGTGAGAGACGAAATGTTTTCTTAGGTTTTTTAGTAGTAGTTTCAACCACCGTAACCTGGCTGCAACTACAACTCATCCTACTCAAGCGCAATTGCAAGGGGTATAAAGCAACCGCAACCGGGGTTGGGGGAGGTATGTCGGGGGTTCTCTGCGACAATTTCTTTTTAGTATTTTTTCTAGTAGTTCCATTTGCCACACACCCGTCTGCACCCTCAACTCATCCTACTCAAGCGCAACTGCTAGGGGTACAAAGGGACCGCGATCGGGGCTGGGGCAGGGTTGGCGGCGGGATTTTTAGGTCTTTTTTGTAGTAGTTGCAACCGTTGCAACCCGGATGCAACTGCAACTCATCCTACTCAAGCGCAACTTCAAGGGGCATAAATCGACTGCAACTCGGTCGGGGGAGGGTTCTTGGGGGAGAGGGTGTGGGCGGTTGGATGTTTTTTGTTTTAGGTTTTTCGTATTAGTTGCAACCGTCGCAACCCGGCTGCAAGTCCAACTCATCATACTGAAGCGCAACCGCAAGGGGTATGAAACGACCGCAACCAGTCGAGGGGTGTCGACGGTTGGTTGTTCAGTTTTACTTTTGTAATAGCAGTTGCAACCGTCGCAACCCGACTGCAACTGCAACTCATCATACTCAAGTGCAACTTCAAGCGGTATGAAGCGACCACAATTGGGGGGGGGGGGAGGGGGAGGGGGTTTGTCGGCAGTTGTCTGTGGTGGGATGTTTGTATCTTAGCATCAGATAGGTGGGTTTTCTATCATTTCAAATGATGGTGGGTACATACAAGAATATATATTTTCATGTTGGTCGATTTTTTGTGTTTTATTTTTAGGAACACATGACCCAACATTTTCCACATGAAAACACATAGTGGTTTTGAAATATCACTCCAAGGTGCACAGCGCATCGTTTTATCTTCCAAAAAACATCTATTTGATCCCAGTTTCACACTATTGAATGCTTATAGTTGTCTCTTAGTCGATCATACATAACAATTTGTTTTGATATAGTCGCCCAGCAAACATTGCCGTGCAATTAACTTTTCTTCTTATATCATTTTTTGGTTTACCTTTTGTTTCCACTTCTTCACTTTTTATTTTTTTGCCTTGAATAAAAAATCAACTATAAAGGCCTCTGCTTAATAAACACAATATATTAAGCAAAACTATTTTTAATTTGCGATTTGGGAGCTGTAATTATTTAAAGTGTCGTCTTTTGTTTAGTAACACACACATGCAAATCTTCATGTGTTCCATTGCTCGAGCATGAAATTCGTCAGCTTGTGGCCAGACTTTTTTGTCACAACGTTGTGCAGCCCGAGTAATTGACAAGATGACACGTGAAAGAAAGACAAGGCCAGCCCAAAAAAAATCAAAAAGACAAGCAGGCCGAACGAAGAAACTAACTGGACCTTGGGCATGAAGTGTGACACCAGCTGACATCAGCTGAATGAGACATAACTATGTCTCAGTCAACTGAGTTCCAGGCAATCCCTTTAAACAGACCAAGACATTGTCTTAATGGGTCCACACCTCAACTTTTTTTCAACCCGAAGAGAGAAGCAGCAAAAAGGAGAAAATCACCTAACGTTACAGCCAAGCTTTCCTATGTCCACAACGCTAAAGCTAACAAAGGGACGAAAGGACAAAAACGAAATGAAAAAAATACGCATTGGAAAAGAACTAAAATTACACTATACAATTTCAGTGTAATATCCACTAAAAAATGCACTGTAAAATCTTTATGACCACTAAGAATTACAATGTAAAATCCACTAAATTTACATTAAGATTTACACTGTAAATACCACTAAAAATACACTAACAATCGAAATAATTTACAATGAACAATTACACTAAGCATTATAGTGCCATCCACTAAGAAAAACACTCTAAATCCAGTAGGAATTACAGTGCAATTCAACTTCGAATTACACTATAAATCTACTTAGAATTATACTGAAAATCCACTAAGAAAAACACTGTAAATCCAGTAGGAATTACAGTGTAAATCAACTTAGAATTACACTGAAAAACTACTAAGAAAATGCACTGTAAACAGAACATGAACTTGAATGGGTCCACAAGAGAGGGCAATTCCTCCATGATCTGGGACACAAATCTGTCCGGAGATGCAGAAAAACACAGGTAAACACCCCCCTCCAAGATCTCTCTCCTACCTCATGACATCTGAATGAAAAATAAGCTCCCCGTGAGGATCATTCACATATGTTGAAGAGCACAACTTAACAGAACAAACACTACAACACAGGCAGAAAATATAGCATGAAGCAGAAGAGCACAACTTAACAGAACAAAGACTACAACACATCGTGGCTGCCAATGCGATTCATTGCAAAATAATGCTTCCTTTCTTGCAAAGTGATAGGAAAACGATTCAACTGCTGAACATAAGGATCTGAACTGAACCTAGCTGCTCCAACAATCCTACAAGGAGCATGCTGGGTCGTCGATGTTGAACAATCAGAAACTTCAGAAATAATAGGCACATTACGCTGATGAGCAGCCTTTAACTTTGCAACCCCTTCAGGATCAGAGATGATAAGGACTTCAGGACTATTTGCAACACCCTGCAAGAAAAAACTTGGGATTGTCAACAAAATAAATAAAGCCCATAACCTAGGAAATACGAATAGAAAACAGTGATATTACAGGAATCCACTATGAACAACGACACTGTAATTACACTGATGAGAAACTACACTGAAAAAACTAATACAAATTAAGATGTAAAATCAATGATAATATATAACAAGTACATTAAACAAAAGAATGAGGAAAACACAAAGAAAGATAACACACATTTACGAAGGAAGAAGATGATGCTATATTGTTAAGAGCATCTCCAGCCGCGTCCCAACCCCCCCCCCCCCACCCCCGTTGCGACTTTTGTACCGTCGGCGCCAAAAAATCGGCCCAATCGCGCCCCCAGGACCCCCCTTTTCGCTGTTTAGAGCCTTTTTTTTGGGCCGGCGAACCCAGGGCGTTGGGGGCTCTTGGTGGGCTTTGACGGAAACAAACCGGCGTGTGGGACACCACTGTCAGGCGGATCTCGTCCTTTTCCTTGCCCGAGCCACTCCCCTCGCGCTCTCCCCCATGTCAATTCCGGTGCCTCTCGCCTGTTCATGCCCACTGTGTCGCCGCTAGAAGGCCTCTTTTGACCGCCCCTTCATTCCCCTCGCCGGATTTCGCTTCCCCGACCCTCGCCCATTGACGTCCTCCGGCCACCACCACGCCGGCAGGACACCGACGGCTGCTCGTCTGTCACACCGACAAGGTGTTTGTCGTTTTGCCTGCTCGGACATGGACTAGGACGAGGAGGAGGCGTTCGCGGCGCTGTTGGAGGAAGAAGCCAAGGCCGACACCGCTGACGAGGAGCACCTCATGATACTCGCCTCGCTGGTCGGCCTGTTCATGAACAATGACAAGCCCCGGCGAGGTGGCTCTGCGCCGGACCAGCGCAAGAGCAAGCAGAGGCATCGGATGGAGGGGTATTGCATGCTCTATGCCGACTACTTCGCCGACTCTCCATTGCACGGTGAGAAAGTATTTCGACGTCATTACTGGATGAACGGGAAGCTCTTCCTCGGGATTGTTAATTCCGTCCGGGAGTTCAACAACTATTTCGTTTGCAAGAAGGACTACACCGGCACAATTGGATTCTCCTCACTCCAGAAATGCACCCAAGCTATGAGGATGCTTGCATACGGAGCTCCCGCTAACATACAAGAAGACTATGGACAAATGGCCAAGTCCACCACCATTGAGTGTCTATACAAGTACTGTAGGGCAATGGTGATAGTGTTTGGACCACAATATTTGCGATCACCCAATGCGGAATACACTGCTCGAATCCTAACACAGAATGCAGCAAGAGGATTTCTTAGGATGCTTGCAAGCATCGACTGCATGCATTGGTCATGAAAAAACTGCCCATTTGCTTGGCACGGGATGTACAAATGCGCCAAAGGAGGTTGCAGTGTGGTACTTGAGGCAGTTGCCACGCATGACCTATGGATTTGGCACTCCTTTGGTATGCTAGGAACTCACAATGACATCAACGTCTTGTAGTGCTCGAATGTCTTCGCCAAGCTTGTTGAAGGTCATGCTTCTCCGGTGAACTTTGAGGTCAATGGACGCCACTACAACAAGGGATACTATCTAGCAGATGGTATCTATCTGAGATGGTCCACATTTGTGAAGACTATCTCAAAACCTGTGGCGCCAAAGAAGGCACACTTTGCTAAGTGTCAGCAGGCTTGCAGGAAAGACGTCGAGCGAGCATTTCGTGTGCTCCAATCTCGATTTGCCGTTGTCCAGTACCCCGCTCTGACCTGGTCGAAATCGTAGATATGGGAGATCATGAATTGTTGTGTATGCTTGCACAACATGATCATTGAGAGCGAGCAGGAAGAGTGAGTGTTTGACACTAAACCATATCACAGGATGGGACCTCTTGCAGTTGTTGATCACCAGGTACCAGCAACATGGGCTGCCTACCTCAATATGCGCCAGGAGATCCGTGACCCACAAGTGCATCAAGAACTGCAGGACGATCTGGTGGAGCATCTATGGAGGCTCAAGGGCAACGCCTAGTTTGATTTGTTTTAATTTATGTTGAAACTTGCTTCTTTGAACTATTTGATTTTTTTATTAATTTCTACGATGAACTTTGGTACGAAACATTTAGTTTTTTGTTGAATTTATGCCGAAAGAGCGCCGAATTGTTTGATTTTAAGCCGAAAGAGCACCAAATTTGTTAAAGTTATGCCGCACTAGCGCCGAATCTGGGCCGAATCTGCGCTCATACTGGGCCGAAATTGCCGGTTGGGGGGCGACCTTGGGGCGGCGGCTGGGAACCCGAGCCCCCGCCCCCCGGGCGATTTTAGCGCCGGCTTGGCTCCAGTCAGTGCTATTTCGGCCCCCTGGGGGGGGGAGGGGCGAACGGCTGGAGATGCTCTAAGATGGTTATAAGCTTTATTTGTCTTCTTTGTGAAATTAACCACCGGTCAGAAAACGTGGAGGTGCCAACTATTTGAACTTTTTCAAGACCAACCACCTAGAGAAAAAAACAATGAGGAACAAACACCAGAAATCCAAAATAAAGGAAGTTAAAAACGAAAAATAAAGAACGGATTAACAAAATAAGACGATCCTGATGAAACAAACGACACAAATAAAGTGGGGAAAAACTAATAAAATATTATCACTTTAACATGCAACTATCTATAAAACACCCTGCAAAAAAAACATAAGATTAGCATCAAGCATGACAACAAATATAAACTGATAACAAATTTCTGTGACCTGATTGATCAAATTACTTGGACCTTCTCCGTAAAATTATTCTGCATTTATTAACAGTTCAGAACAGAATACTTGTTGGCACAAACAGATAATACTATTGTTCATCCTACAACAAGTTTCATACTTATAATTTCCTCAAACAAATATCGAGTGCGGGTGCATACAATCGAACCAAATGCAAATGAAGGGAGCATCAAGGGGCAGGCGTTGTACCTCAATGACGATGAAGATGATTTCCTTAACGTTTGGCTTTTTAAAAGCCTAAACTTTTTTACAGTGTAAGCCACTAAGAATTATAGTGTAATTCACTAAGAATTACAGTGCAAAAGTAGTAAGAATTAAACTGTAAATCACTGAGATTAAGAATGCAAACCCAAATACACTAATATTTACAAAGTACATCCACTAATAATGGTGGGAAAAGGCATGAATAACATGACAGTAAACTGAAACTCTAGTTCCTAAAATCTCAAATCCAAACCTAAGAAAATCAAAGCACACACACCTCAGAACTATCCTACATCAAGCTAAGTGCTCAAGGATGGAAAATCCAACGGTGAACTAGCATCAACACATACGGGCTAAATGAGAATTACATAGCAAATCCACTAGGAATCACATTGTAAAAACAAATAGGAATTACACTGTAAACCCACAGAGAATTACACTGAAGCCCAATAAGGAGTTACACTGTAAATCCAATGAGAATTACAGTGAAAATCCACTAGGAATTACACTGTAAATCGATGGAGAATTAACATCCACCGAGCAAACTCCCACTGAAACACACCACTAAAATGTGAGAATCCCAATTCGACCAGGGAACCAACCCTACATCCACAGTGACAACAAAACGGCCTAGGGGAAATAACACATAGAGCCACTAACTAACAGCACTAGAGAGCAGGGGATTGAACATGATACAATATGTTTGAATTGCTCAGTACCACATATTAACAACTAATCGAGCCCACCAACAAACAACCGGTAGAAATTCACTAACCAGATAATGACCAATCAAACAAACAAGCAACCAGAAAACCCTAAACACAAGCAACACATCTGACCAGGGGAGTGAATTCACATGGCAGACAAGGTTCAATCCTAGAAATGGTGCAACCTCACACATTTACACCAGAGCCGTGGGAGATTAACACAAGCAACAAATCTAACCGAGAAAACCCTATGGACAAACATACATAACCGAGAAACAAAACAAAAGCGAGGGAAAATACCGAATCAGACGAATACATTGAACCACTAAGAATCACACTGCAAGATCGAAATAGAATTACAATAAAACCACTAAGAAAATATACTGAAATTTCGATGAGGATCACAGTGTAAATCCAAATATAATTACAGTGTAAAATCAACTAAGAAAAGTACACTCTAAATCCAGTAAGGATTACAGTGTAAATCCAGATATAATTAGTGTAAAATCTAATAAGAAAATACACTGTATATCCACTAAGGATTACAGTAAATCCACTGAGAAAAAAAATGTAAATCCACTAGGAATTACACTAAAGAAACACACATGGAAGACTATTACAGCGATCTCACATAGAGATCCCTTACTATTCCTGAAGATGAACATACATCTAATAGAATAAATCACAGCAAGTCACCCTGAACATCAACTATTCCCCACTAAAAAATTGCATGTACAATTACTATTCCCCTGAAAGGCAAACAGATCAAAGCCCCCTAATCCAACCTAAGTTTGTTACATTCAAGAGACTTGAGCCCTAGCACTTGCTACCTGCAGGATTAACATCTACTAGTACTTGTTGCAGGCAAACACCATACAACTGAAGACACTCTACTCTAGCTTTGATTTGCTGAACCAAAGTACATCACAACAATAAAGAACTACAACAGAACAATGACCATAAGATTTGAGGCTGCTACTAGCGGACCGACGACAACCAGCAACTGATAACTGCTTGTTGTAGAGGCTTAGCGGATGGAGTGGCCGGAGCGGACCGGGACCGGTTCTGCTACTGATTTGCAAAAGGGACTAGGCGGGCAGCGTGGGTCAACAGATTAAATTAGCCGAATACAACCAGCCAACATATTAAATCAGACCAAAAGTACATACCCTAAAATTATCAGTGAGTATGAGATTCAATCACAGCTAACAACGCAAACCACACGCAGCAGACAAAAAGGGATAAATCTGACCATAAAGTCCTGCACACAGCTAACATCACACATGGTGATCCAGGCAAAAATGGACGAACATATCAAATCACGACAACGAGGAAAGTCGTCGGGGAGAAACGGAGGCCAGGGGTGGGTGCGGCGACCGAGTGATCCTGCTGACAAATGGCGCGGACAGCGGGGGAGCCGGAGGGTGTGGGCAGCCGGACGGGCGTGAAGCAACCGGAGGAAGAACACCGGACGCCTGACCACCACCCTAGCGGACAGGGAACCAAGTCGCCATGGCTCTCTCTCTCTCTCTCTCTCTCTCTCTCTCTCTCTCGGAAATGGCGGCGGCTACAGGGGGAAAACGGAAAGAAAAAGGAAAAAGGAAAAAGCACACCGGGTCGTAAGCGAGAACGGGTCTACCCGCAAAGTGAGCGCGCCTGATAAGCGAGTGTGGTCGGCTCAAGTCAGAACGAATCTCAGGAAAAGATATAACGGCTCACAAGGATGAAAGCCAATAAATTTCATCCGGATGAAAATTAGCAATTTCGCTTTTTTTAGAGAAAAGACATAAAAATCCACTAGACAGAGTACACACATAAGGATCAAGAAAGATAGTTATAGCGAACCACGGCAAGCAGACATAAAAGAGCGGCACGCAGGCCAGACACACCTGGCACGCGGGCCAACAACCCATAAAACCAATACGAGGAAGCAGCAAACAAAAATCATGGGCCATCAGACGGAGGTTGGGCTTGGGCAAGGTAGGATGCAGAAGATCGCACTTTTGAGATGAGCTCCTCCAAGGCCATCCGATCTGTGTCTTTAGTCGATGATTTTCACTACTACAAGAAGATGATCGTTTTGAAAAAGCAATCAGCAGGTCTGTTAGGGAAAATGTGCTCAATAGTAAATTTACTTCTAGTAGTCCACATCGCCCAGCACATGGCCACAAATCCCACCCAAAACAAGCGTTTGCTGAGCCCAACAAGGCTGGAAGTCAGAGCTCGAAGCTCAGCGAAGGAGTAGGGGGGCCAGGAAACCCTCATCCAGGCCCGGATACCGCACGAAACCAACTTAGCGAGGACACACCGAAAGAAAATATGGTTCGTGTTTTCCGGATCCTGGCAAAGTGAGCAAAGACCCGAGCCCGGACCAGTCTGTGTGCGAATTTCGTCAGCCACACGCAACTTGCCTCGAGAGGCTTGCCGCAAGAAAATTTTGATCTTAGTTGGCACCCTAGCTTGCCATATAGGCTTGAACTTGTTAGAAGGGGATCCATCAATAAGACGGAGGTACAAGGATCTTACCAAAATCTTCCTGAAGAAGAATGAGGCCAGGTGACAGAGTCCTCTTCCTCTAAGAGCATCGGGAAACGGGCAGCGAAAAGATGCCGGCATCCCAACTCTTCAGAAGAAAGAGTCCTTTGCAGCCCAAGGTCCCACCCGGCGGCAGCTAGCTCAGAGATTGAGATATCCGGGTCCGGGCAATAGGAGAAGAGCGTAGGGAAGGAGATTGCCGGAGGGGCATCGCCAGACTACAAATCTAACCAAAAGCGGACCAATGTACCGTTGCCAACCTCAAATTTGACATGCTCTATGAAAATGTTTCTAACTTTGATGAGCTCATGCCAGAACTGCAAGCCACCCACGACAGAAGCGAATAGGGGGCTGCCCCAGGGGAATATTTGCCTTTAAGAATATCAAGCCAAGGAGTGTCATGACCCGAGGTCAGGATCTTCCACCACCATTTGATGATGAGACATGTGTTCATAGTGAAGGTGTTGAGGACACCCAACCCACCGTGGGATTTAGGTCGACAAATGGACTGCCATTTGACCAACCTATATTTACGTCTATTATCAACAACATTCCAGTAAAAAGCACCCCGATGCTTATTGAAGTCCTTATGAGTCCCCTCCGTGAGACGATAAAATCCCATGGTGAACATTGCGGGGGAGGAAAGACATGCATTAGTCAGACAAACTTTGCCTGCATTAGTATTATAGCGCCCGCGATAGGGCATAAGGCGATTTCCAACCTTAGCATTGAGGGGGTTGAAATTCTTGGCAAGCAATTTGAACGGAGCAATAGGCAGACCAAGGTATTTGAAAGGGAAGGAGCCCAGGCTGCAATTGAGGAGGTGTGCGACAAGGGTGGACTCCACGTCGGTCACCACTATGACAAGGACTTCGCTTTTTCAAGGTTGATTTTAAAACTAGAGAGGGCATCAAAGCAAAGGAGGATGAACTGGAGATTGGTAAGACAAGAATCATTGAGTTCCACCATGATAATAGTATCGTCAGGATATTGGAGATGGGTGACACCTTAAGGGATGATATGGGATGACACCGAAGAAATATGTCCCGCCTGGCCAGCACGGGAGAGGATGCAAGAAAGAGTGTCTGCAACAAAGTTAAAGAGGAGGGGAGAGGACCGGTGTCAGTGTTTTCTACCAGCAGATGCCATGGGGTGACTAATCGAGAGTGGTTGGGGCCAGAAGGTGTCGATGGGCTCCGAAAACGGGATTGGGGACAAGCGGTGTGAGACACACGATATACCCAGGTTTGGGGCCCTAAGTGGGAGGTAACACCCCTACTCCTGCTTATCTAGTTGATGTTCTTGGTGGTTACAAGGTCCCTCCTTGAGCTATATGATAGAGGAGGAAGGAGTTCTCTTGCCCTTATTCTCCCTCTCCGTGTGAGTGTGTCTGTGATCGCGCCCGTTGCATGGGGGATGCCGGGGGGTTTTATAGGCCACCCCCCGGCTGAATCATCTTGTCGTTCGTGGGGTCCGCCGGCTGCAAGGTCCCCTCGAAGGAGGGGGCCCGCCGGCCAAGCCTTACTATTGGTCCGCCGGCCGCATGGGTCGCACTGTGCAGCACTGCCTCGCCGCGGCCGACCGCCGTCAACAGTACGACCGACTGCACTGTGGCCATGCGGGGGCTCGGTCATGGAGTGGTAGGAGGCATGCCTCCACTGTGGCCTCGCATTGTCCCAGTCGGCCGCGGTCAGTGGTACAACCGCCTACGTTGTAGCCACGCCATCCCGTTTGTGGGTAAAGCCGGCAGCGCTGTAGCCACGCGTGCCCCTTCATCAACAAGCACTGTGGCCACGCGCATCCCACCACGGAGATCGTGTCCCATCACCATACCTTGGGACAACAGGATGGGACGGGGTACGGCCGCCTGTTGGCTACGAGAGGTCCGGTCATCGCCCAGCCGGTTTCCGCCCCAGCCAGCACCGGGGTAGCCGGCCACGAACCTGCCGGATGTGGTCCAACCAGTTGCGGATCAGCCGGCTAGTGCGCCGGGCGTGCCGGCCCAGAGGGTCGGTATGTTTGTTTCAAAAAGGGCTCGACTCCCCCTTGCTTTGGTATACCCGGGGGTTATACCCCCGTCAGTAGTCCCCGAAGCCAATGGGGGCCCGCGTCCACCCGACCAGGGGAGGGCAGCGACTTCCCTCTGTCTTAGGAGTGGCGTGACCGTACCCCATTCCCTCCGAGTCGGCAGCCGCGCCCAAAGCTTCGGGTATTGCCGCGTCGCTTAGGTTTGCGCGCCGGTCTTGGCACGCCACACGTGGTGACGCAGGGCCGGTGGGACCTTTTTGCCTAAAAAATTTCAGGTAGCATTTGAATGTGGCAAAGAACACATTAATTTTTGGTTGGAACTTTTTTAACATTCCAAAATCCATTTTTGATGGGCAGGAGCACGTGCTCCCGAGAGCCAAATTTCATTTCCTACAATACCTAGATCTATTGCGTTTTGCCTAGCTAGGGCGTTAAACAATAGCGCTTGTTGGGAGGCAACCCAATTTTATTTTTATGTTATGTTTTTTGCTTCTGTTTTTGAGTGTTTCACACATTATTATATCTATAGTAATTATGTTTTGGTGTTTTAATTAGTATTTGATCCAAGTAAGACCTTTGGGATGGTCTATGGTGATTGTTGATTTGATCTACTGAAAAACATAAACTTTTGCGCCCAGTCGAGGAATTTTATAAATTTATCAGAGCGTCGAATGAGTCTAAATTTTTTACACAAGATTGATATAAAAATTGCCCATGTTTTCCTAATATTTCAGAAATTTTGGAGTTACATAAGTATACGAAGTTTCCAAATTGCTACAGACTGTTCTGTTTTTGACAGTTTCTGTTTCTTTGTGTTATTTACCTATTTTGATGTATCTATGGGTCGTATCGGGGGGTAGGAACCATGGAGAAGTTGGAATATAGTAGATATCATACTAATATAAATAAATAATGAGTTCACAACAGTACCTAAAACGGTGATTTATTTTCTTATACTAACGGAACTCACAAGTTTTCTGTTGAGTTTTGTGTTGTGAAGTTTTCAAGTTTGGGGTAAAGATTTGATGGACTATAGAATAAGGAGTGGCAAGAGCCTAAGCTTGGGGATGAACAAGGCACCCCAAGGAAGCAAGGATGCCAAAAATCCTAAGCTTGGGGATGTACTGGAAGTCATCCCCTCTTTCGGCTTCAATCCATCGGTAAATTTACTTGGGGCTATATTTTTATTCACCACATGATATGTGTTTTGCTTGGAGCGTCTTTTATGATATGATTCTTTGCTTTTTAGTTTGCCACAATCATCCTTGATGAACACATCTTTTAATAGAGAAAAGAATGAATTGTGAATTTATTAGAATACTCTGTGTGCTTCACTTATATCTTTTGAGCTAGGCAATTTTGCGTTAGTGCTTCACTTATATCTTTTTAGAGCATGGTGGTGTTTTGTTTTATAGAAATAATTAAACTCTTGTACCTCACTTACATTATTTTGAGAGTCTTTAAACAGCATGGTAATTGGTTTAGGTTATGAATTTAGTCCTAATATAATAGGCATCCAAGAGGGATATAATAAAAACTTTCATATAAAGTGCATTGAATATTATGAGAAGTTTGATTCCTTGCATAAAGTTTTGAGATATAAAGATGGTAATATTAGAGTCATGTTAGGAATTGATTGTGAATTGGTAAAATACTTGTGTAAAGGTTTGTGATTCCCGTAGAATACACGTACGATGAACCGTTATGTAAGGAAGTCGGAGCATGTTTTGTTTATTGATTGTCAACCTTTGTGTGAGGGCCGAGAGCGCGCGATGGTTTACTCCTACCAACCTCTCCCATAGGAGCATGCGTCTAATACTTTGCTTTAATGACTAATAGACTTTTGCAATGAGTATGTGAGTTCTTTATGACTAATGTGAGTACATGGATTATACGCACTCTCACCCTTTCACTTTCGCTAGCCTCTCTAGTACCGCACAACTTTCATCGGTGCATTAAACCCACCATATATTCTTTCTCAAAACAGCCACCATACCTACCTATTATGGCATTTTCATAGCCATTCTGATATATATTTCCATGAAACTTCCACTATTCCGTTTATTATGACACGCACCATCATTTTCATATTGCTTTGCATGATCGTAAGATAGCTAGCATGATGTTTTCATGGATTGTCCGTTTTTTGATTACATTTGGTATGCTAGATCATTGCACATATCGGTACACCGCCGGAGGCATTCATATAGAGTGATATTTTGTTCCAGATATCGAGTTGTAATTCTTGAGTTGTAAGTAAATAAAAGTGTGATGACCATCGTTATTTGAGCATTGTCCCATGTGAGGAAAGAATGATGGAAGCTATGATTCCCTCACAAGTTGGGATGAGACTCCGTACTTTATGAAAAATAAAAGAGGCCAGCGAAGCCCAAAAAAAAGAGGCCAAAGATGCCCACCCAAAAAAGAGAGAAAAGAGAGAAGGGACAATGCTACTATCGTTTTTCCACACTTGTGCCTCAAAGTAGCGCCATGATCTTCATGATAGATATCTTCCTATTTTGTCACTTTCATATACTAGTGGGAGTTTTTCAATATATAAGTTAGCTTGTATATTCCAATGATGGGCTTACTCAAATTTCCCTAGGTCTTCATGAGCTAGAAAGTTGGATGCATACCCACTTAGTTTCTTTTTGAGCTTTCATACACTTATAGCTCTAGTGCATCCTTTGCATGGCAATTCCTACTCACTCACATTGATATCTATTAATGGGCATATCCATAGCCTGTTGATACGCCTAGTTGATGTGAGACTATATTCTCCTTTTTCTTCATAACCTCCACCATATTCTATTCCACCTATAGTGCTATATCCATGGCTCACGCTCATGTATTGCGTGAGAGTTGAAAAAGTTTGAGAACATAAAAAGTGTGAAACAATTGCTTGACTTGCCATCGGGGTTGTGCATGATATAAATACTTTGTGTGGGGAAGATGGAGCATAGCCAGACTATATGATTTTGTAGGGATAACTTTCTTTTGCCATTATATTTTGAAGAGACACAGTTGCTTTGTTAGTATGCTTGAAATATTATTGTTTTTATGTCAAAATTAAGCTTTTGTTTTGAGTCTTATGGATCTGAACATTCATGCCACAACAAAGGATATTACATGGATATATATCTTAGGTAGCATTGCACATCAAAAATTCTGTTTTTATCATTTACCTATTCGAGGACAAGCGGGAATTAAGCTTGGGGATGCTGATACATATCCAACGTATCTATAATTTTTTATTATTCCATGCTATTATATTATTTGTTTTGGATGTTTTATACGCATTAATATGCTATTTTATATTATTTTTGGGACTAACCTATTAACCTAGAGCCTAGTGCTAGCTTCCGTTTTTTCTTGTTTTTGAGTATTGTAGATAAGGAATATTAAACGGAGTCCGAACAGAATAAAATCTTCGTGATGATTTTTCTTGGACTAGAAGACATCTACAAGACTTGGAGAGTAAGGAAGGAGACCTTCCAGGAGGTCACAAGCCACCCTGGCGTGGCGAGGGGGGCACGCCCCCTGGCTTGTGGCCCCCCCAGCAGATCCTCTAACCCTAATCTTCGGCCTATAAATTCCCAAATATTCCCCCAATACCAAAAAGAGCCACAGAAATACTTTTCCTCCGTCGAAAGCCTCCATTCCCGAGAGATCCAATCTTGGAGCATTTTCCGGCAATCCACCGGAGGGGGATTCGATCACTGAGGGCATCTACATCAACTCCATTGCCCCTCTGATGATGCGTGAGTAGTCCACCACAGACCTACGGGTCCATAGCTAGTAGCTAGATGGCTTCTTCCCTCTCTTTGTGCTTCAATACCATGTTATGATCTTCATGGGGATCTATTCGATGTAATACTCTTTTGCGGTGTGTTTGTCGAGATCCGATGAATTGTGGGTTTATGATCAGTTTATCTATGAATATTATTTGGTTCTTCTATGAATTCTTATATGCATGATTTCATATCTTTGCAAGTCTCTTCGAGTTATTGGTTTGGTTTGGCCAACTAGATTGGTAATTCTTGCAACGTGAGAAGTGCTTAGTTTTGGGTTCAATCTTGCGGTGTCCTCACCAAGTGACATAGTAGGGGTAGCGAGGAACGTATTGTATTGTTGCCATCAAGGATAAAAACATGGGGTTTTCATCATATTGCTTGAGTTTATCCCTCTACATCATGTCATCTTACTTAACGTGTTACTCTGTTCTTCATGAACTTAATACTCTAGATGTAGGCATGAGTCGGTTGATGTGTGGAGTAATAGTAGTAGATGCAAAATCGTTTCGGTCTACTTGACATGGACGTGATGCCTATATGCATAATCATTTCCTTGGATATCGTCATAACTATGCGCTTTTCTATCAATTGCTCGACAGTAATTTGTTCACCCATCGTGTTATTTTCCTTCAAGAGAGAAGAGAAGCCTCTAGTGAAACCTATGGCCCCCGGGTCTATTTTCCATATTATACTTTCAGATCTATATATAAAAATACCTTGGTGCAATTTTATTTAATTGTTTACTTTCCGCAATATTTTACATCTATCTCTATCAGATCTAATCCTTGCAAGTAATCGTGAAGGGGTTGACAACCCCTTTATAGCGTTGTGTGCAAGTGTTTGATTGTTTATGTAGGTGCATCTATTTCTGACTTGCTTGTTCCTCCTACTGGATTGATACCTTGGTTCTCAACAACTAAGGGAAATACTTATCTACTTTGCTGCATCACCCTTTCCTCTTCAAGGGAAAACGAACGCAAGCTCAAGAAGTAGCAGGAGCCGCGGGGAAGGAATGAGGGGCTGGCGGTGCGGAGTCGACTGCTTGAAGGGGCTCGATGCGAAAAAGGTCGGCCGGGGCCAGCCGTTGATGGCGCAGCCAACCTGAAAGAGGACGCGTGTGGCCGCCGCTTCACATGCCACAAGACCGCAGTCCCGGGCCATGCGCCCCATGCCGGTGGTCGTCGGGGTAAGGGTTTTTCTTTATGTCTTATTGTTGCTTTTTTGCCTCCTTTGGACCGGATGATTCCTGATGGTCCTTCTCTCCTTTCTTCTCCAGAGATGCTACCGAGCTCCTTGACACGGCCTTGACAGCCGAACCGGCAGACCCGACCAACCACCTCGCTCAGGAGCATGCCATCACGGCGCGGGAGGAGAAGAAACGGCTCGCCGCTTTAAGGGCCACGTGAGAGATGTCAAAGGGCGTGCCCACGTGTTCGGCGGCGTTGAGCGAGGGTTGGCAGAGGGCACGGGCGATGGAGTCCGTGGGGGAGTCGGCCCAGACATTGAGTCCGCTGTCGGCTGAGCTGCGGGGCTAGAGGCGGAAGTAGTCTGGCCCGAGGAGTCGGCGATGGTTCAGCCATCCGCTGAGGTGACTCCTATGTTGGAGCAGGGCCCACTGGAGGAGGTGGTTCGGCCAGCTGATCCGGCAATGGTTTAGCCATCCACTGAGCCGGTGGTGAAGGAGCAGTGGGACGCACCAACCACGACAGAGGCGGCGCCAGGGGGAGGGGACGTGTCGATAGGCGCGATCGTTGAGACGGGCCTGACGGTGATGGTGCTGCCCATGTGTAGCGACCCGACCTGAAAGGTTGAATCTCCGGTGTTTCCGTACCATCCCAAGATCATGCTGGTACACACACAGTACATCAATGTATATATCAAAGTGAAATCACACAACTTTATAAATCGTAAATCTCATATCGAGTCCTTTATTACAATAAGAATTACAATAAAGTGGCTGAAGGCCAACTCATGAGAATAACTAATCTTGCGGAAGCTTCAAGGGTAGTTGAGTCCATCTGACTCCAAGGGCATCTCACCGAATGTAGAGCGTATCCTCACTCCTAGTCAGAAAAGTACTGTGCAACATGATACGTTGCAGCCGTATAGGTCAGCATATTGAATATGCCGACAATGTCACAAAAGAGGGGGTGTAAAGTAATCGTCTATTCTATATGCATATATGGCAGGTGGGGTAGTAAGTTTTGCATAAAGCCAAATTTTTCCTACAACAAGAGAGGGCAAAAGCATAATTACTACAATGTTGGTTGATTAATGAGATGGTTCCACCAACCAATTCTCATACCCAAGTTGTCATTAAAAATCCCACATCAATATACTTAATTGTGTTGAGAGTTCCAGATAGTTCAGTTCCTTTGGCTCAAGCTGTCCATGACCGTGGACACGGCTAATCGATTAGGTTTGGGTACTTTGCAGAGTTTTGCACACGTTCCCCACAAGATTTGATTGCCTCCGTTGGATTTCTCGCACTTCAAGGTGTTTGAGAAACGGATGACCAAAACATGGTCTTCCAAAGGGTTTCCCCGAGACTCTGTCGGTGCCCATCCTTTCCTACCGTTCTTCTACATCTCGTAGCACCGCTTGTCCAGGGTCACCACGATATCCAACCAAGCTAGAGCCCATAATGGCTTGTGGCTGTGCAGGTAAGCCTTGGGTCTTTGAAGCATACATCCATCTCTTTGTGCCTGGATGGACCTTTCCACATGAACACTGGCACTTCTCCAGCAACATCTAGGCTAACCACTGGTTTCTCCAGGGCGCCGTTCAACCATCATCCACCCAGAGGTATGTTGGAAACTCGGAGTCTTAAAATCTTGTTCATCTTGTAGGTCTTGAAATTATTATCTCACAACTCTCATGAATCACACAACCAACCCCGTCTACTAATAGCATAGAAAAATTAAATCAACGTTTCCCGGGGCCAAAGTGTCAAAGGGTTGAGGGGTGCCTACCACATGATACTACTTCAAGTAACCAAGTTTCCAAATTACCTACTTTGCATGCAATTGGGGAGATGGTAGAACTAATGCAATAAAACATAGGTATACATGGTCAAAGTGACTTGCCTTGCTGACGATCCTCGTACTCAAGTGACGCTAGATAACAAGCTTCGCACTTCGAATGATCTAACGAATCAAACAAAGCACACACTAAGTATAATCACAATATAATTCACACAACAGCAAGGTAAACAATACTTCATCAAACAAAAAGCACAATAAAAAAAAGGTCACTCAAAAAAAGAAGACTCTAAAATTTTTAGTGTCAAAATCCTACTAAGGCATAACAAGACAAAATTTGTTTTGAACAACTAGCCATTTAGATAGCAGAAAAAAATACAATTTTTTTATTAGAAAACAGAAGGTATTTCATTATAAAATTTCTTTGCAAAAGAGTTATTACAAAACATTTTTATAACCAATATAAATGGTGAAAACAAATTTTTACCTATTTAAACTAGAGCACAAAACAAATTAAAATATTTTGTTTTATGAAAATCAATTCACCTAATGTTGAATAATAGAACTAGATAAACTACTTTGAAAAGTTGAACTAAAGCAAAATTAAAGTAAATTTAAAATAAAAACAATTCAATTTAGTGTTATGAAGAAACCAAACAGATTCTGTTTCTACTAAAATCCTAGTCTAACATATTCAAAAAAACTCAAATAGTGATGGATGATAGTCCTAACTAATACAAAACAGTAGCAAAAAGAATCACTCAAAAATAATTTTTTAAACTCATGTTATTCAAGTTTTAGTGATTTGCTCAATTTTATCAAAATTCAAATTTAGAAGTTCAAATTTGAAATCTAAGCATACAGACATAAACTACAACAAATTTGTGACATGTTGCAAAAAGAATCAATCAACAACTCTAAATATTTTAAAAGATATAATAAAAACAAGAACATAATACATTCTGTTTTCTAAAACAGAAAGGAAAAGAAAAAAAATCTTATCGAACGGATAGGGTCTACCTCACCGTACCGTCGCCTCCGACCACCTCTGACGTCCGGCCGCCGTCGACCTCGCCGGAACCCCGACCCCCACCGCCGTAAGCCACCGCACCCCCATGGGCCGTTCGATCTAGATCCAACGCGCTAGATTAGAAGTTTTATAAAACGAATCGGTACGCGTTAAGTTTCGGTCGTCCTCTCGCTAGCTCCCGCACGCACACTCTCTCAACCAATCACAGCATGCCACGTAGACCCTATCCGTTCGATAAGATTTTTTTCCTTTTCCTTTCTGTTTTAGAAAACAGAATGTATTCTGTTCTTGTTTTTATTATATCTTTTAAAATATTTAGAGTTGTTGATTGATTCTGTTTGCAACATGTTACAAATTTGTTGTAGTTTATGTCTGTATGCTTAGATTTCAAATTTGAACTTCTAAATTTGAATTTTGATAAAATTGAGCAAATCACTAAAACTTGAATAACATGAGTTTAAAAAATTATTTTTGAGTGATTCTTTTTGCTACTGTTTTGTATTAGTTAGGACTATCATCCATCACTATTTGAGTTTTTTTGAATATGTTAGACTAGGATTTTAGTAGAAACAGAATCTGTTTGGTTTCTTCATAACACTAAATTGAATTGTTTTTATTTTAAATTTACTTTAATTTTGCTTTAGTTCAACTTTTCAAAGTAGTTTATCTAGTTCTATTATTCAACATTAGGTGAATTGATTTTCATAAAACAAAATATTTTAATTTGTTTTGTGCTCTAGTTTAAATAGGTAAAAATTTGTTTTCACCATTTATATTGGTTATAAAAATGTTTTGTAATAACTCTTTTGCAAAGAAATTTTATAATGAAATACCTTATGTTTTCTAATAAAAAATTGTATTTTTTTCTGCTATCTAAATGGCTAGTTGTTCAAAACAAATTTTGTCTTGTTATGCCTTAGTAGGATTTTGACACTAAAATTTTTAGAGTCTTCTTTTTTTGAGTGACCTTTTTTTTGATTGTGCATTTTGTTTGATGAAGTATTGTTTACCTTGGTGTTGTGTGAATTATATTGTGATTATACTTAGTGTGTGCTTTGTTTGATTCGTTAGATCATTCGGAGTGCGAAGCTTGTTATCTAGGGTCACTTGAGTACGAGAATCGTCAGCAAGGCAAGTCACTTTGACCATGTATACCTATGTTTCATTGCATTAGTTCTACCATCTCCCCAATTGAATGCAAAGTAGGTAATTTGGAAACTTGGTTACTTGAAGTAGTATCATGTGGTAGGCACCCCTCAACCCTTTGACACTTTGGCCCCGGGAAACGTTGATTTAATTTTGCTATGCTATTAGTAGACGGGGTTGGTTGTGTGATTCATGAGAGTTGTGAGATAATAATTTTAAGACCTACAAGATGAACAAGATTTTAAGACCCCGAGTTTCCAACATACCTCTGGGTGGATGATGGTTGAACGGTGCCCTGGAGAAACCAGTGGTTAGCCTAGATGTTGCCGGAGAAGTGCCAGTATTCATGCGGAAAGGTCCACCCAGGCACAAAGAGATGGATGGATGCTTCAAAGACCCAAGGCTTAACTTCACAGCCACAAGCCATTATGGGCTCTGGCTTGGTTGGATATCGTGGTGACCCTAGACAGGCAGTGCTACGAGATGTAGAAGAACGGCAGGAAAGGATGGGCACCGACAGAGTCTCGGGGAAACCCTTTGGAAGACCATGTTTTGGTCATCCGTTTCTCAAACACCCTGAAGTGCGAGAAATACAACGGAGGTGATCAAATCTTGTGGGGAACGTGTGCAAAACTCTGTAGAGTACCCAAACCTAATCAATTAGCCGTGTCCACGGTCATGGACAGCTTGAGCCAAAGGAACTGAACTATCTGGAACTCTCAACACAATTAAGTATATTGATGTGGGATTTTTAATGACAACTTGGGTATGAGAATTGGTTGGTGGAACCATCTCATTAATCAACCAACATTGTAGTAATTATGCTTTTGCCCTCCCTTGTTGTAGGAAAAATTTGGCTTTATGCAAAACTTAGTACCCCACCTACCATATATGCATATAGAATAGACGATTACTTTACACCCCGTCTTTTGTGACATTTCCGGCATATTCAATATGCTGACCTATATGGCTGCAACGTATCATGTTGCAGAGTACTTTTCCGACCAGGAGTGAGGATACGCTCTATGCTCGGTGAGATGCCCTTGGAGTCAGATGGACTCAACTACCCTTGAAGCTTCCGCAAGATTAGTTATTCTGATGAGTTGGCCTTCAGCCACTTTATTGTAATTCTTACTGTAATAAAGGACTCGATATGAGATTTAAGATTTGTAAAGCTGTGTGATTTCACTTTGATATATACATTGATGTACCGTGTGTGTACCAGCATGATCTTGGGATGGTACGGAAACACCAGAGATTCGACCTTTCAAGTCGGGTCGCTACACCATGCCACAGGCAGGAGGAGCTAAGGCTGACTCCTGTGCCCTTGTGGTCGCCATGGGCCCTGCTCTTGCCGGTGTCGTGGTGGTGGGGGCGCGAAGCGGCTGGCCAGGTCGCATGAAGCAGCGCATGCACGACGTCCTGAAGGACCGTGAGGCGCTAGTGCTCGGCCCGACATTGCCCCCCCCGCCATTCGACGGACAGGTCCTTGTGCGGGCGAGCCGATCTGCATTAGGCTCACTGTCGTGAGGGGCTCGCCCGGTTTGTCGAATCCGTCGAGAGAAATTTCCGACGTGTGGAGGAAGCGATATAGGTGAGGTTCTTCTTCGTGGTTGTTTTCTTTGTTTTTAGTGGGGGCACGCGCACGCACCCACTGGGTATATCCTCCGAGGTTCGGGCCGGCTGTGCGACAGCCGGCTCGAGCCTCCTTTGACCTTTTGGCCTGCTTGTGTCCTGATGCTCTGCTTGTTGTGGGCAGGCTGAGAACGCCAGGCGGCATGCATAGTTTGATGAGGTTGTCGCCTTGCAGTGTAGTGGCCAGACCGCCTACTACCAAACCTAGGAAGAGTTGAAGAAGGCACGAGGTAAGTTTGTTCCAGTGAGGGCGCGCAAGCGCACCCACTAGGTGTAGTCCCCGAGGTTTGGGACGGCCGTGCGGCAGTCGACTCGAACCTTCTGTGCTTTCACTTTGATCATTGAGACTTGTTTCCTACAAAAGAAGTGGATGCCCTGAACCAGGCCCGGTTGGAGCGGGATGAGATAGCGGACGAGAGGGACCGGTTGGTCTGGGATCTCAAGGCGATCAAAGGGGAACTGGACCGGCTGGTTGGCTTGGTCATCAATTGCCAGTCCACATGGGAGTGCCTTGCCACGGACCTACCGAAGCAGATGGCAGCCAAGGAGGAGGCCGTCAAGCAAGCGACTGATGCCAACCAGCAGGCTACCGACCTCCGGGCCAAGATTGCCCGGCTAAATGACGAGCTTCAGAAGGAGGAGGCAACACGTGCCCAAGCGGAGAAGGTGGCAGAGAACGAGCGGGACGTGGGTGTGAAGCTAGGGTCTGAGATGGACGACGCCTTTCAACATAAGTACTTTGCTCCTCGGACCTCCTTTTCCTTTGCTTTCTTGGTTTTTTGTCTCATCTCCTGCCCATTTCTCTTTAGATCGGTTCCCAGCGACCTAGAGCAGGGACGAACAAGCTGTGGAGGAGCACCGGTAGTACCTTTGACAACGCGGATGGGAAATTGGCGAGGATGAAGGTTGGATGCTCCTAGAGATTGTACTGGCCACCGAGACCCGGTTGATCTTCTTACAGCGCTGCATGGAGCGGCTCCAGGCAGCCGGCATGGGAGTGATTGCCGCCCTTTGGCCGAGGCGCGAGGTACCCCCAGCCACGTGGCGTAATGGCTTAAGAGAGTGGTGGCGCGATTCGAGGCTTGGAAAGCCTCCACCGCCCGGTTCGGGGCACAAGTAGTTCTCCGGTTCTCCACGTCCTGGTACGCTAGCATCAACTTGGATCAGCTGGCCACAATGCATGTCGTCTCGGTGATAGAGCTGGGTGCCCATGACGATGCCTTCATCCGTCGAGCCAGCAAGCTGGTGTTCTACGCTGTCCTGGACAGGTATGTGCCTGAGCTTGTCGAAGATGGCGAGCCGGTGCGGAGGACTCCTTGGGCGTTCGCAAGGGGGCCGAAGACAAGACAGACGATGATGAGATCACCGACTCCAGCACGGGGAGCGATACTGGGGACATGCCGGTTGATGAGGCGGATCCCAAACCGGCGGCTGCCCCCATCCAGACTGCCGATGACGCGCGTGAAGCCTAGATGGCTCTGCCTCCGGTCCTATTTATCTTAGCCTTTTCTTTTGCAGGCAAAACTTTGTTAGAATGCATTTCCACCCACTTGGGGTGTATTGTAAAGAACCTCCGGCTTGTGGCCAAGATCTTTTGTCTTATGCTTTATTCGATTTGCTTAATGCTTGCGTGTCGACTCATTTGTTGCTTTTTGCCTTCCGTCTCTTTATCTTGTGCTAGATCCTCTCTGGCTTCCGCCCCACCTGCCAACTAGCCGGGAGCTAGACTGGGGCAGGGACAGGGCATTGACCTCGGGGAAATCGCACAATCCTTAGAGACATCCAGCTTGAGCTAGGATGAGCCATCAAAGGCCGACTAGGAGTAGCTGTCGTGGATTTGTCACGACAGATGTCCGGGTCAATGGACTTAGGTTTGGGGCAGAAGCGCAACCATGTGGAGGCTTGAAGGGGTTGGTCGGAATCGAGAGACGCGGAGTTTACCTAGGTTCAGCCCCTCCGATGGAGTTAAAAGCCTACATCTTGCTTGTCTGGTATTGACGATGAAGAACTCTTGGTTACAAGGGTGTTGTGTTGCTACCTCTAATCACGAGAGCCTCTAATCTGTCTATCTCTAATCTCTTGTATTGTCTAAACTTGTGGACTTGTCAATCTCTTGTCTCTAGGGGTGCTCTACCCCTCCTTATATAAGTGGAGAGGGCAGGTTTACAAATAGAGTCCTACTAGGAGTAGGATTAGGACTAGTCTCTCTAGAATCTTATTCCGGGTCTTGTAACCTTCGGCAGGGAGTCTTTCTCTCTTTGAGCCTTCTCTTGTGAGCCGCCTGATGCCAGCTTACACGCCGGGTCTTGTGCCTATTCGTCCTATGATCCGCTTGCCGGGTCATTAATAAAATGTCATGTCTTTTTCGGGTCTCCTGTGAGTCGCCAGGCCGGGTCATACCGCGGGGTATATCCCCGACATTAGCCCCCAGATTAGTTTGAATTTGTTCATGCTAAGCTCCTGAAATAAGAATAACAAATATGTTAAGTAACTAGCTTGCTCCTTTGGCCGGCTTATGAAATGGCTCCTCAGAAATTCGGGTCTTTTCTGCATATGAAATAGTCGTCTTTGATAATCATCTTGCTTGTCAATGTCCTTTGAAAAATATTGAGAATAGAACACCCATATGCCATTGAGTCGGCTTCCAATACTCTTGGCGGGTCATTTCCGCTGGGTCATAATCATTGATGATGCCGGGTCATCTCCGCCAGGTCATAATCATTGATGATGCCGGGTCATTACCATTGGTGACGCCGGGTCTAACAACTGAACTCCATAATTAACATCTTGAAAATTCTCCTCAAAGTTTTTGATATCTACATATTACCTGTAGCCCCCAAGATCCGAGATTATCCATGATAACTTGGTGCTTTGCAATAATATTTTGGACTGTGTAGCCCCCAAGTGCTAGGTTGTCCTGCCTGCAGCAACCTGGGACTTATAACTGTCTTATACTTTATGAAACTTCAGCAGGTGTAGCCCCCAAGGGTCGGCTCATCATCATGTGATGGGCCGGGTCTTCAATTTGAATCTCTTAATCTGTTTGAACAGCTGAATACTATAGCCCCCAAGTGCCAGGTCGCATGCCTATGGCGACTTGGAACTTTTAGAAAATTTGATCTGAGCGGTGTAGCCCCCAAGTACCGGGTCAGTAAGAAGTACTGAGCTGCGAAAAAATATAGAAAGACCGACTCATCGCCTTGAGATAATGTGGTCTTGCTGACAATGTAATGATTTGAAAACTGGCTTGCATTAGCGCCCAAGTGCCGTGGTGCATGCTTGCAGCGACATGGGACTTGCATATTTGATATAAACTGGACTTGAATAATGTTGCCCCCAAGTGCCGGGTTGTCTGCCTGTGGCGACTCTGGACTATGTGAGACTAATATGACTCACCACAACTTGTTGGATGAATCTTTGACCGTGGTTGTAATATAACCCGGAATGAATATCCTGGAATAATTCCTTTGTCTTTGACATTAAATCCCTGCTCGTGGTTGCGATGCAACCTGGCAAATATATATTTGGAGAAATCCATGAGTGTTGTAGATTACTACAGAGTACGATTGAAGAAATCCAAGAACTGACCAATTAGATGACACGACATTATATCTGACAGGGCGACTCTTTGAAAAAAAAATAATTTCTCCGAGCTGGCTTGAAAACCCCAATCATTTATTACTAGTCATGATAAACCATGAAGATCCAGCTATGTTGGCTATTAAAAGATCCATTTGCTCTTGCAGAACACTTAACGGCGGCTCATCTTAAGAGATAATACCTGCAAAAAATAAACAAGACATAATATATTCTGCATTGTTGTGAGGGCGGCTTGAAGAAGCTCAACCCGGAGATGTTATATCTTTCATAACATTGCTCCTTCTTTCATAATCTTGCACTGATCCGGCTTGATAAACCGATATGTATGATGCAATGTATAATGCAAAGTATGATGCAATGTTTGACTTGTCAACATTTTTGGCGTGAACGCCAGATGTTAGGGTTAGATAAGCTACACCCGGAGGTGGAAGCCCCCTTTAAACAACCATGGCTAATCGTGTTAACCGGAGATGGCATAAAGCCAGCCGATAAGGTGTTAGAAGCGATACCCGGAGGTAAGAATCCACCCTCAGCAATATGGCGCGAACGCCGGTTGTTAGGGTTAGATAAGCTACACCTAGAGGTGGGAAGCCCTCTTAGACAACCATGGCTAATCGTGTTAGCCGGAGATGGCATAATGCTTGGCCGATAAGGCATTAGAAGTGATACTCGGAGGTAAGAAGCAGCCCTCCGCTGGTTGTTAGGGTATTATATACCCGTCGGTAAGAACCCTCTACAACCGCGGCTAATCCTGTTAGCCGGAGATTTGGCATAAAGCCGGCCGATAGGGTGTTAGAAGAGATACCCGTCGGTAAGAAGCCCCCTTCAGCAATTTGGCGTAAACACCGGCCGATAAGGCATTAGAAGCGATACCCGAAGGTAAGAAGCTTCCCTCCGCTGCAACTAATCGTGTTAGCCGGAGATTTGGCATAAAGCCGACTGATAAGGCATTAGAAGTGATACCCGAAGGTAAGAAGCCACCCTCTGCCGCGGCTAATCCTGTTAGCCAGAAATTTGGCATAAAGCCGGCCGATAAGGCATTAGAAGCGATACCCTAAGGAAAGAAGCCGCCCTCCGCTACGGCTAATCCTGTTAGCTGGAAATTTGGCACAAAGCCAGCCGATAGGGCATTAGAAGCGATACCCAAAGGTAAGAAGCTGCCCTCCGCTGCGGCTAATCCTGTTAGCCGGAAATTTGGCATAAAGCCGTCCGATAAGGCATTAGAAGCGATACCCGAAGGTAAGAAGCCGCCCTCCGCCGTGGCTAATCCTGTTAGCCGGAAATTTGGCATAAAGCCGACCGATAAGGCATTAGAAGCGATACCCGAAGGTAAGAAGCCGCCCTCCACCACGTCTAATCCTATTAGTCGGAAATTTGGCATAAAGCCGGCCGATAAGGCATTAGAAGCGATACTCGAAGATAAGAAGCCGCCCGTAGCAGTCGTAGTTGATATATCAACTAGAATGTTTATGAACTCTTCTTGTAAGTCGCCATCTCGTAAGCCGCCATCTTGTATGAAGAAACGGCAGAAGCTCCCAATGATGATCCAATAAATCCGGACACCTATGTTTGAATGGTGCATCACGGCGGTTCGTCCTCTTGGGCAACTTTTAATCTTCCGCCAAAGATGTAGTAGCCTCCAGGATCGGGTTAATTTTTGCCATGACCCAGGGTTCTCGTTGAAAACGACCAAACGAGTCTTGTTATGTCTGTAGCCCCCGAGTCTTAAGTTGACTTGAAGAGGCGGCTTGAGAATCTCCAGTGAAAGTTGAGGTTGGCCATGGCGGCTTATAGATAATCCCGTATGAATTGTTTCAATGATCTGGTCGATGGTTCGTTCCGGCTGGTTGTTGAAGTTAACCAAACTGTAATGGCGGCGATTTGTGCACCTGTTCTTCGGGTGGCTCATACCGGCGAGCACTGCATTGATATGTCAATATTGATTGGACCGCGGGGCAGCGATTCAGAACCGTCAGTTGGGCGACTTGTATTGTTGCATGCAGCCGCTGTTGGGTTGATGTAAACGTTGCAAACACCCGCGGCATTGTAAACCGGTGCTGTTGTCAAAGACGCCACGGCGTTGTAAGCCGGCGCAGATGGCAAGAGACGGCCATAGCCTTGTAAGCCGGAGCGGTGGCGAGAGACAGCCACAACATTGTAAGCCACGACGTTGTAAGCCGGCGTGGTGGCGAAAGACAGCCACAACATTGTAAGCCGACACGGTGGCGAGAAACGGCCACGACGTTGTAAGCCGGCGCGGTGGCGAGAGATGGCCACGACATTGTAAGCCGGCATGATGGCGAAAGACGGCCACGGCGTTGTAAGCCGGCGCGGTGGCAAGAGAAGGCCACAACGTTGTAAGCCGACGCGGTGGCGAGAGACATCCACGGTGTTGTAATCTGGTGTGGTCGCGAGACACGGCCGTGGCGCTGTTTGTTGAAAATCATACTGTGGATGCGGTGGCTAGCGGTGTCCATTGGGTGACTCATACTGGCGGGTGATCGCGCGCGGTACCGACGAGTTGATGTAGACTTGTACGCGGGGACGACGACTCATGCGCGCCCATCGAACAGTACAACACGCTGGTGTGCGCTCTAACTCCACGGTATCATGTCACACGAACAATTGTCCTGCATAAAAATATTGCAAGAGACGGAGTAATTGTCCTCGGACGAATAATTATGTATTGAAAAATATATATGACAAATATCACCTGGTTTTTCCTTGGATGACCATGGATGTAGAAACAGAGTAGTGGGGTCAACTGTTCCTGTGTTAATCTCGATTTGGAAAGAAATATAGTATCGCTGGCACTAATACTAGGCTTCACATGGAATTCCATGTACTTTTTCCTTAACCAGATCCCTACCTTTTTCCATCCCACTGGGTTAACTTCCTCCTCTCGTTTTATTTTCCTTCCTTTGCCCGTACCAGCAAGATACACCCGGTACGTACAGGGGGCATCCGGCCGCAGAAGGAGATGAAGCGCGCCGGGTTGCCACCGGCGGGTGGAGGCGAGGTCAGCTGGAGCCGGCCGAGGCGCGGTCACGAGCGAGCGGAGCGAAGCAGCGACTTGCGGGCACAAGGAAGCAAGCACGGTTGGGGAGGTGACTGCAGCGCGGCAGCGGCTCGAGGACATGTGTAGATGGAGCCTGGCCGAGGTGAGCGGGCGTGCAGGAGGGGAAACATGGCGAGGCGGCATGCCATGGTGGCGTCAGGGCCATAGCGGCGGCTCATGCGCGAGGGAGATGTACATGGTGAGGCGGGGTGCAGTGCCATAATGGATCATTGCTTCATTTTTCCTCCTCTGATCTTGATCTTTGTTAGCAGTCAACAAACTGTACATGTCCGTGTTGCGTACGGAGAGATAAAACTCCGGGACTCGGTCCAGCTTCAGTCGATAAATCTGGTAGTATCTCCCGGGTGAACGTAGTAATCGAAATCCAATTTGAACCACTAGCCTTCACGTCAGGTACTAGTTGGAAGTAGTATTTTTTGCTTTGGTGTTTGTATCAGATCAATCTCCATCGCTAGGTACAAAAGATGATCACGCCTTGAAAACTGTATAGATAACCAATACGGCTCCAGTTTGATGTCGGTCTCATGTACGGATTTGACTTGATTCTGCAGCAGTGCAACATCGGAATTTTCGGTTGGTTTCAACGGATCCCCGAGAGACACGTGTGCTGCGGTGCACATAAACCTAATTTATCAAGCTAAATCTTGTATCTAGTAGCTTTCAAAGTTAATCATAATTTTCTGATCACCAAACTATAAATTTTTTCGTTCTCCCGATAGTGCTATGGTGGTTGTCCCATGGCGGGTTGCCATGCCGGCTCTTATTTATCTGATCAATCACGAGCTTCTCAATTCCTCAAAGAGTTCCCTCCAAGAACATAACACCACCGCGTGAGCCCCACGATGGGTGCCAACTGTCGTGGATTTGTCACGGCGGTTGTCCGGGTCAACGGACTTAGGTTCGGGGCAGAAGCGCAACTATGTGGCGGCTTGAAGGGGTTGGTCGGAATCGAGAGACACAGAGTTTACCCAGGTTCGGCCCCTCCGATGGAGGTAAAAGCCTACGTCCTGCTTGACTGATATTGACGATGAAGGAGACCTCTCGGTTACAAGGGTGTTGTGTTGCTACCTCTAATCACGAGAGCCTCTAATCTGTGTATCTCTAATCTCTTGTATTATCTAAACTTGTGGACTTGTCAATCTCTTGTCTCTAGGGGTGCTCTACCCCTCCTTATATAAGTGGAGAGGGCAGGTTTACAAATAGAGTCCTACTAGGATTAGGATTAGGACTAGTCTCTCTAGAATCCTATTCCGGGTCTTGTAACCTTTGACAGGGAGTCTTTCTCTCTTTGAGCCTTCTCTTGTGAGCCGCCTGACGCCATCTTACACGTCGGGTCTTGGGCCTGGTCATCCTGTGATCCGCCTGCCGGGTCATTAATAAAATGTCATGTCTTTTTCGGGTCTCCTGTGAGTCGCCAGGCCGGGTCATACCGCGGGGTATATCCCCGACAGTAGCTGAAGTGAAACAAGGTATAAAATGAGGCGGCCGATCGTCCATACCAGTCGCTTCCCCTTGAATGCTTTCTCCTGTGGGAGCTTTTGGTTTGGTGCTCTTTTCCAGCCAGACAGCCTGGAGCCGGCTGTGGCTGGAGCAGAGTTGACCTTGGCTTTGTGCCCACGGTTGAGCCTTTCAAGGGAGCGGGCTGGGCCGGCCGGCCAGTCCCCGGGCAGGGAGAGCCGGTCCCAGAGGCCGAACAGTGGGCAATGCTTGGAAATAAGTGAAAAAGGATAGTCTCCGAGATTCTCTCGAGGCTCCCGTTGCATTCATTAAGCCCAAAATATGGGTGAGATATATACATGCTTTGTGTCCCTAGTAGTAAAATGGGTGGAGGAGTGCCGCATTCCATGGGCGTTCCGTCTCTTCGCCAGAGGCATTTTTCTTGCGCTTCTGCGACTTTTATGCGTTTATTAGATAGTATGTGTTGTTGTGCAATGCCTTGCTGATGATGAACGGTCCCTCCCATGTGGTGGATAACTTGTGATAGTCGGCGGTTCGCTGGATCTGCCGGAGCACCAAGTTGCCCTCGCGGAAGGAGAGGAGACGGATTTTCTTGCTATGGTAGTGTTGCAGCTTCTGCTGGTATATAGCCGATTGGCTCAAGGCTAGCTCGCATGCCTCCTCAAGCAGGTCTACGCCATCTTCCCTTGCTTCTCGCACATCCGCCTCTGTGTACAAAGTGACCCGAGGCGATTCGAATTCGACATCCGTGGGGATGACCACCTCAGACCTGTACATGAGGAAGAAGGGTGTGAAGCCAGTTGACCAGTTCGGCATGGTCCTTAGGCTCCACAAGACTGTTGGCAGCTCGTGGATCCAGTAGCCAGCTGACCGCACGAGTGGGGTTACGAGCCGGGGCTTGAAGACGGCTATGATGAGACTATTTGCTCTTTCAGCCTGGACGTTGGACTACGGGTGGGCTACCAGCGCGAGGTCGAGCCGGATGCCCTCTGTGGAGCAGAACCTTGCGAATGTGTCCTTGGTGAAATTGGTGCCGTTGTCGGTGATGATGCTATGGGGGATGTCGTAGAAGACAGTTATGTCCTTGATGAATCGGACGATCGTGGGGCCGTCCAGTTTCTTGATGGGTCTTGCCTCAATCCACTTTGTGAACTTGCCAATGACCACCAGAAGGTGCATCATGCTGCCTCGGCGGTTTTGAAAGGTCCCACCATGTCGAGCCCCGAGACGGCGAAAGACCATGAGATGGGGATGGTTTGGAGGGCCGTAGCCGGGTGGTGGCTTTGCGTGCTGAAGTGCTAACACCCCTCGCATTTGTTGACTAGTTGCTTTCCTTCTTCCAGGATCGTGAGCTAGTAGAATCCATGGCGGAATGCCTTGGTCACCAGGGTCCTTGAGGTGGCGTGGTGCCCACATTCGCCCTGGTGGATGTCTCGGAGGATCTCTTGTCCCTTCTCCGACTCGACGCAATGTTGGAAAACATCGGTTGTGCTACGCCGAACAAGCACGTGGTTGATGATGGCGTAGGCGAGGGACCGGCGATGGATTTTTCGGGCTTCGGCCTCATCAAGAGGGAGCTCATCGCATGTGAGGAAAACGAGGATGGGCTGAGCCCACGCTGGGGCCGAAATGGGGGTCGATGTGGGCTCGAGCGGGTCCAAAGCTGAAGTACCCGGGGCCGAGGCGGCAGTCCCCAGGACCAGGCCGTCATTCCCTGGGACCGAGGTGGTGGTGGGCGCGCCTTCCACCATTGAGATAGTTATGAGCTCAGAGTCGGCCGCCTTTGGAGCCAGATCGGTGGCTCCGGAGATGGGGCCCGTTGGCATCAGTGGAGCGGGAGGAGCCGGTGGAGCCCTCGAGCCCGAGGAGGAGCCTATGGGATCCGCCGGCACGAAGATGGACTTCGACTCCGAGGATGGCTTGATAGACGGTTTGCGCAACTGCTCGAGGGAGACACCGACTGGTATGGCCTGCCGGGTGGAGCCGAGCTTGGCTAGTGCGTCTCCTGCCTTGTTGTCCGCTCGGGGGACATGGTGGAACTTGTAGCCCTTGAAGGAGCCGGTGAGTTGCTGTAGGAGGAAGCGGTAGCTGGCCATGTTGCGTCCCTGGCATCCCACTCGCTGGAGAATTTTTGGACCACAAGGTCCAAGTCGCTGAAGCATATGATGCGCCAGATGCCAATTTCCTTCGCGAGTCGGGGGCCGTGGATGAGTGCTTTGTACTCGACCATGTTGTTGGAGGCGGCGAAATGGATTTGAAGAGCATACTTGAGCTGGTCCCCCTTTGGGGATGGCAAGACGATGCCGGCCCCCAAACCGGTTTGCATCTTCGAGCCGTCTAAGTGCATGTGCTGGTGCGTGGAGTCGGGGGGGGGGGGGGGAAGGGGCATGAACTGGGTCTCGGCCCATTCGACGAGGAAGTCGGCCATCGTTTGCGACTTGATGGACGTGCGTGGTTCATACCTTATGTCGTGGTCGGCAAGGGCAATGACCCATCTGGCGATCCGGCTAGTGGCATACCGACTGCCCATGATCTCAAAGAGCAGGTCCATGCTTACCATGGTGATGGTGTGCTCCTGGAAGTACTGCTTCAGCTTTTGCACGACGAAGTATATGTTGTATAACATCTCATAGTGGGTGTAGTTTAGCTTGGAGGCGGAGAGGACCTTGCTTACGTAGTAGACGGGGCGCTGGAACGACAACACCTTGCCTTCCTTTGGCCGTTGCACCATGAGGACGACGCTAACCACATGCGTGGTTGCCGCGATGTACGCGAGCATAGGTTCCTTCTCAGCCGGTGCGGCTAAGACCGTTGCAGTGGAGAGGGCACGTTTGAGGTTGTGGAATGCCTCGTCCGCCTGGTGAGTCGACTCGAACTTGGTGGTCTTCTTCATGAGCTAGTAGAGGGGCAGTGCCTTCTCGCCCAGCCGACTGACGAAACGGCTAAGCAAGGTGTGGCAGCCGACGGACTTCTGGACATCGTTCAGTTTGGCCGGCGTGCACATGCGCTCGATGGCCCTGATCTTTGTCGGATTTCAGGCTCTGCTAAACCCTTAAGGTTAGAACACAGGGGCATGTGCGAAGGATTCCCCGCGGCTTCACCCAACCTAGCTCGCTACTCGATGGACACAACGGCGAACTCGTTTGATGACGAGGAAGAAGATGAACACGACAATTTACCCAGGTTCGGGCTGCTGCAAAGCGTAATACCCTACTCATGCTTTGGTGGATTGCCTCTCTTGGAGGTTTTGGTGGATGAACTAGTACAATGGGCTTGAGCCTCATGAGAGTGCTCAAGGCGTGTTCTTGGCTCTCTATCTTGCGGTGGTGAGTGGAGCGGCTAAGTGTTCGATCATATCCGGGATCCCCTCTACGGTGTGACCTAGCTTCTATATATAGCGGCGTCCGGGGTCCTCTTCCCTTATCTCAATGGTGGGAAGGAATTGCACAACGAACAATTTTGAAAGGGACAGGCGTACATCCGCGGCCTGTCCAAAGGCAGTCTTCTCCTGCAAAGTAGCTGATGGTGATGCAGTGGTGGGCTCGGCGATGACATCCACCCGGCGGGGCTGGCGGTCGTGGTCTTGTTGCACCAGAATGGAAACCTTTGGGCAATGCTTTGGGAACCCGCGTGTGTCCTTGCTCCCTTTGCACTAAAGAGGAATCTGTTCCACCTGGCGTGCTGGCGCTTGCCTGTCCTTCCTTGGGTCACCCTTGACTCCTCAGGCCGGGCCTTGCATAGAGATCTCCGCCCATCAGGAGGGGGCCCTGAGGAGGCTCTTCCCCAAGGGTCCTGATGCCGCTCTTCCTCACGAGCCGAGGCTCCTTGCGAGGGCCTTGTATTGAGTGATGCCGTGCCTGGCCTGGCCGACGAAGTGGGCCATGCCTTGGGCCGCAGGCAGCAGGACTGGGTACCCCCATTCCTAGAATGCCGATAATAGCCCCCAGGCCCAAGGCGCGCTCGAGCCGGCTTCGAAGCAAAGCTTTGGGGACTGCCCGGAGCGTCATGGGCCTCGAACGCCTGCGAGCCAGGCTTTACACGCGCCAGCCACCCATGCGGCGGTGCACCTGCTCCTCGAAGGCGTCAAGGGCCTCCCAAGTCAAACCGACGTGACGCCCGTGCCAGCGCCGACCATCATTATCCTTCCTTGAACGTTGTTGATTCCTTGAACTTCCTCCTCTCGGGCCACGCGGATGTGACCTGACAGCGTCAGGCGAGGCGATGTGTGGCAGAGCCATGCGTCGATCGAGCCAGCCCTTTCGGAGCCCGAGGGGCGCACGTCACCTGCTCTCCCACGATGCTTCGTGGCCTTGGTCTTACCTATAAATCCTCCTCCTCGCGACGTAACCTAGCTGCCTCAAAGCATGTGCCTGTTTCCGCAACTCCAGAGAAAATACTCTTCCTCTCCCTGCTTCTCACCTTCTTCATGGCGTCCGGCAGAGGTTCCGCTGGTGCTGGAGCGCGCGGGGTTGGCGGGGGGCCATCAGAGCCAACATGGGTCCGCCAGCGCTGGACCATGGTGGGGGAGTAAGCATTCTGTCGCCTTTCTCTTTCTTTGCTCGACACATCCAATGCGTCGGGCTTGACTATCTCCTTTTTCCAGGGCACCGCCGGCCAAGAAACGCAAACGTGCCGAGCTCGAGGAGGAGACGGGCATGCTGCACACCCAGCTGGCGACCGTCGTCGCCGCCTTCCAGGCCGCCCTCAGGGGTAAGGCGGAGGCAAGGGCGGAGTTGGCGGCTCTTCAAGCCCAGGTCCAAGAAGCGGCCGACGCCATGCAGGTCGCGCGATGAGGCGGCCTACACCAGAATGCTGGAGTCCCAGCGGGCCAAGTTGTACTCCGCATCGCCCGCCGCACGGCCGGCATGATGGAACGATTCAACGGGGATGCCCCCGCCCTCCCCAACATGCAGGGCGACGGGGGCTACCTTGACTTCTTCCGTCGGGTGGTGGAGGTGCTCGAGACCGACATCTCCCACCTGAACGAGTACAGCGAGGCCGATGCCCGGGACATCCTGGAGCTAGCGTCGACGCACGTCTTCTCCAACTTGCGCCGCCTCGCTCTGCAGCTCGACCTTCAGCGTGTGGTGGAGCGTGCACCCAAGGGGATACCGAGGCCTCTCCGGGAGGAGGTGCATCCGCATGTGGACGCCCTGGTCACGCAGTTCATCTGGGCGCCCCCTCCTGGCGGAGAAGGCGGCCCCGGCGCCGTGGCGGCCATCAGCTCGGGCAGCAACAACAACTCCTCCGTTTAGATCCCCCTGCTTCTTCCTCTTGGTACTTGTAACACTTTAAAGCGAACTTGGCCCTCATGGGCGTTAATCTTTTGCGCTTTACTTACGTTTTGTTTCTCGCTTTTGATTTGCCATCGAATGCTCGTAGTTGTGCGATTTGATTTCTCCGTGCCTGTCTGGGGCCTCTGTCGGTGCGGTCTGATGGCAGCTAGTTGGATCCTTGTGGAGTCCCCCTCCTCCTGAGGGGAATCCCGCGGTTTCCAGAAGATGTGATCGAAAAACATTATATTATTGAAAGTTTCGAATAATAAATAGAAGAAAAGAAGCAATTGGATTGAGACGAACTCCATTTGGAGTTATCAATTGTATTTCTAAGTTTAGAATATCGTTATGATTTTCTATAGTAGACTCATTGATAATTTTAGATAAAGTTATCAACACCGCGAAATATTTTGAATCCAAAACAACTTTTATATTAATAGGTAGCTCTAGCTACGCAAATGCGCGGGTAACTCCGCTAATTTTGTGAAAGGCAATAGTTTTATGAAGAATTTCATCAAGATTATTCAATGAATAATTTGGATATTGTTTGTCCAAATCATTCCACAAAGTATAAGCACACGCAAAAATATTCATTTGGTTGAGAAAATTTCTAGGAAAAGCTCTAACAATAAGATTAACAGTTCTAAGATTGCATAGCATATCAATTTCCTCTTCGTGTGTGGGATGCAAGGGATCAATAGGAGGCTCATAGGGTGTAACATCCCAAATTTTGGAATGTTATAATAATTATAGAATGATTGTTTGTTTGCTTGAATGACTGAAAGTGAGTGCATTTGAAACTTTTGAAAATTTTGAAAGTTTGATGAGAGGGAATGAAATGACTTTCCCAAAATTTTCAATCTGCATTTTGATCACCAGGAATTCAAATTCATTTCATCACAAAACCCTAGAGTGAAGATGACATGACTTCTTCCATTTAAAGAAATGAAAAGGGATTTGAAAATGATTTGAATTTCCATTTTGAAAATATTTGAAATTCAGAAAACTTTATGCAACTCAATGATTTTCATGAGAGAAAATAATATTACTTCTTCAAATTATATGAAATATGAGTTGGAAGTTAAAAGAAGGAATTGAAAGAGCTTTTGAAAACCTCTGGATTATTTTGAAAATCCATTACATATTGGTCCCTATCCAAAATTTTCAAAGTATTCAAACCCGTGACAGAAATTTGAAAGGAGTAACATGACACTCCAAGACAGGGGGTAATTTGTGAAGTTTTTGAATCATCAAACCCAAAAAGTTATTTGAAAAATATTTGCAAAAGTAAATAAAACCAATTAAGGCATTTTCTGAAAAATGATTTTTTTTAAAAGTATTCAAAATGCCAGAATAAAAATGTCCATTAAATGGAATTTATTATTCTGTTAATTTTGATATAAAATTTGGCTATATTTGGAATTTATTTGAATGCTTTAAGTAGGTTTTATGGCTCTGGAAAAATCATAAATAGCAAAACGGTAACGGTTTATATTAAAACGGCCAGCCCAACGACTTAAATGCCGAGACCGTTACGAGTCGGTCGCCCGCTGACTACGCTCGCCCTCTCTCTCTCGCTGACACCCTGGCCCCACGCGCCCGATCGAAACCGTCGCCGGTCGCCTTCCTCCTCCCACGCGCCCGACGCCGTCGCCGGTTCCCCTCGCCGCGGACCCCCTTCCTCCTTACTCCCCGACCCCTCTGAGCCCCCTATAAGAAGCCGCCAGACCCCTCTCCCCATTCCCCCGCTTTGCCCTTTCTCCCATCACCTCTCTACGCCGGAATCGCTCGCCGGAGTACCCTGTCCCCGCCACACCATTGCCGTCCAGGCACTCCACTCCTACCTCCCCGAGCGCCACCAAGCCTGCCATTCACCTCCCCACCATAGTGCGCATCTCCCCGACTCCTCACCCCATCGGAGACCGCCAGTACACCGCAAATGGACCTCGCCGGAGATTCGAATCCCCACCGGATCTTTCTCGAGCTCGTGGACGTCGCCACGGTCATCCCCGCGCCCCTCCAATACCACCACCCGTCGCCGGGACCTCGCCGCTGTCAGTTGGAGCCCTTCGACGACCCCCTCGACCACTGGAGCAACGCCCACATCATCCTCGCCGTTCGGACTCGCCGGAGAAGCCATCGCCGTTGATCCCATCCCCACTGTGAGCTCCTCCTCTCCCTGGACCGTCCGATCGTAGATCTACGCGTAGGATTAGATCCAACTTAAAACCGAACCGTTACGCGTTATAGTTCGGTCGACCGCCCATAACACTCCGCACGCACACACCTGGACCAACCAGAGCATGCCACGTAGCCCGCCTGTCCGTTAGTATTAGTTTTTCTTTTTTCTGTTTTGCTTTAAAAAACAGAAATAGTTCTGATTTTGTTTTTAGTATATCTTTTATGTTTTTAAATATTTTAAATTTATTCTTTTTGCATTAGGTCACAATTTTATTCTAGTTTCTGTATATGCCAAGTTTGACCATGTTTGAACATTTAAATTTGAATTTGAACAGATTTGATTTAAATTTTGTTTTCTGAATATCTTGAGTTCTAAAATGAATTTTTGAATGATTCTTTTTCCTACTTGTCACTAGTGACCATAGCTATCATTTGGTAGAGTTTGAGAATTTTTATAATAAATTTAAATAGTGTTTTCAAACCAAACAGAATATGTTTAGTTTCATATTAGTTTATTTACCTTGTTTTATTTTTGAAAATCTGAATATGATTTATATTAAGTTTCAGATTTCATTTAGTTTTGTTGTTCCAAACCTTAGTAATTTACTTGCTGTTAACAAAAGTTAATTTGTTTAGTTATAAATTTTGTTGTAGGGATCTATACCCTCTTTCAAATAGGTATAGTTTATTTAAAACAAATTAGTTAGTACTAGTACTTTTAACTAAAGTTTTATATAATTAGATTCTGTTTTCAAATAAAATTTGTAGTAATTCCTTTCTGTTAAGTAATGATTTGTTAATAAAATAATTTAGTTTTGCTCTATTATGATAGGAAAACTATATCCTTAATCATTAGGTAATGTCTTATAAAACAATTTAGTTTTTCATAGAAATTATTTTCACAAAGTTTCATATGATTTAATTCTGTTTTGTAATAAGGATTTTATTTAATTACTTTCTGTTAACTAAGTTGTTTCATAATTTGTTTTCTCTTAGTTTATGGTTGTGCTTGTAGTTAAGTTCATTAGGCAAACACTTATGTTGTTTAGAATAATGTTTTCATAGTTTTATTTGTTCTTCAAAAGTAACTCATTTTGCTAACAAAATATTTACTAAAATCCTTTTATTATATTTTACTTTGTTTTGGGTTTGTTGTTACTTTTGAATTTGTTGGAGTTTTGTGTTTCAACTTTGTCTTAAGTATTTCTTTCATCAACCTTGTTGATTTTGTTTCTTGTGTTACCTTGTGATTGTTAGAATTGATTGCTAGTATGATTGCTTATGTGTATGCAATGCTTGATTATAGATTTCATCGGAGAGTGACGAATAGTCTATCAAGTTATTTCTGAGAGCGATCTTTCTCTTCATCAACAGTACAGGCAAGTTCACTTTGACCATCTTTTCATACCTATGTTTTATTGCATGTATTGACATCATTCAGCACATCCCTCCCGTAGTGTTATTGAAATTCTTGTAGTTGAGTAGAATGCATGAGGTAGGAACCCACCACTTGTTACTAAAGCCCCGGGAACGCTAGTTAGTGCAATGCTATGCTAAAGTAGACGGGGTCTGGTATGAGTGTTCGTGAGTGGTGTGAAGAAGGACTCCACGTCAAAACGACGACTTCATGAAGACATCTTCAAGTCCTGCATCTTCAAGACCTCAAGACTTCAAGTCTCGAGAAGACAAGTTTTCAATACACACTACTGGGTGAAGGATGGTTGATTGGGCATCCCTGGAGAAACCAGTGGATGGCCGGGATGCATGGAGAAGCGCCATGACATCTTGCGGAAAGCTTCACCCAGACTCAAAGAGAAGGATGAATACTTCATGCCCGGAAGCTTACCTGTGTAGCCACAAGTCATTATGGGCTCTGGCTTGGTTGATCTTTGTTGTGACTCTGCTGGGCAGTGCTACGAGATGTAGTCGACGTTAGGATTGGGATGGGCACTGTCGGACAGTCAGGGAAGCACTCTGAAAGACCATGTTTCTTTCATCCTGTTCTCAAACACCAGACAGTGCGAGGACTTACCAGGAGGGAAAGAATCTTGTGGGTAAAGTACACAACACTCTGCAGAGTTAAAAAACCTAATCGATTAGCCGTGTCCCCGGTTACGGACAATTTGAGCTTCTAGACTTGGATCTATCTCTGAACTCTCAACACTGGACTGATAACTAATTGTGGGCAACTTATGATACTTATGGGCATTGAGACATTGGTTGGCGGAACCATGTCATGATAGGTAACTCTATAGTGAAATTCCTGATATTCCTTTGTTGTAGGAAAATAAAATCAGCTTTTACGCAAAAACTCAGACATAGAGCCACAATGCCTTTGCATATAGAATAGTCTTTATTCTTCTGTTCTTCTATGGTGATCTTGCCAGCATATTCAAAATGCTGACCTACACGGCTGCAACGTCTTATGTTGCAGATACTCTTCTACGACGGGTAAAAGTACGATTCAGGGTTACGGTCCGCACTCAACTTGCCGTTGGTGTTATTGGGACTCCACTCCCGTTGACTGTATCCGCTGCTATTTTAAGGTATATATCAGTTTTACGCTATTTACATGTGATTGCACTTTGATATATACATTGATGTACTGTGTGTGCCAGCATACTGATCCAGGGATGGCACAGAAAACACAGAGGCTTGACTCATTTTGAGTCGGGTCGCTACATAGGGGCGCATAACAGATTAGCTCAATTGAAATTCATTAAACAGCTCAAGCATCAAAGTTTTCCATTGACTATAGTACTCTCCATCAAGAATAGGAGCTCTACAACTCAAACTCCCTATACTAGACACATCCATCTTCCTCCTCGGTGATTAAACCAAAGCAATGGAGACCAAAGCTCTGATACCAATTGAGGGATCACTAGAAGAGTGTCTAGAGGGGGGGGGTCAATAGACCACTACTAGGAAATTAAAACCTAACCTTTTCCCAAGTTAATTGGTTGGCAGATTTTAACAGTTTTAGCAAGACTAGCAAGTCTATATACCCAACACATGCATGTCAACAAATATGGCAGCGAAAAGTAAAGACATTGCACAAGAAGTAAAGTGTTGAGATATGGAGATCAAACGCAATTGGAGATGCACGAATTTTCCGATGGTTCTGATAGGTGGTGCTATCGTGTGTCTATGTTTATGGAGTCTTCAACCCACAGAGGGTAACGGTCGCAAGAGTCCACAGAGGGCTCCACCCATAAGGGTCCACGAAGTAGAAACCTTGACTATTCCATAACGGCTTCCGTCCACGAAGGACTAGCCTCACTATGGGTAGATCTTCACGAAGTAGACGATCTCCTTGCCCATACAAATTTCTTGGTTCAACTCCACGACACGAAGTAGGAGGCTCCCAAGCAACACCTAACCAATCTAGGAGGTACCACCCTTCAAAAGGTAATAGGCTCGGTAATGACGATGAACTCCTTGCTCTTGTGCTTCAAGATGATAGACTCCTCAACACACAATCACTCTCTCACAGATTTGGCTTGGTGGAAGAGATGAGATTGGTGGAAAGAAACTTGGGGAGGCTAGAAATCAAGATCCATATGGTTGGAGTGGAAGATCTTGACCTCAACACAAGGGTAGGTGGTTCTCTCTCAGAAAATTGGATGGGGCAAGTATGGAATAGTTCTGGGTGCTTATCTCTCGAATAGGTGGTGGTGAAGGGGTATATATAGGCATCCCCAAAAATCCAACCGTTACACACAAAAAGTGACCAACTGAGTGACACCGATGTGTTAATCTTGGTGGTACTGAAGTGACCAAAAGGTGGCAACTTTTGAATCTCGGTGACACCGATATAGGAAACTCGGTTGCACCGATAAGGTGACCAACGGCCAGATTGTCATTCTCGGCGATGATGATCCAACAATCTTGGTGGTACCGATATTGTGAATTTGTGTAACAAAAAGTTGGCAACCTAAACTCGGTGGCACCGGTATGGAATCAGTTGCACCGAAGTGGCTAGGGTTTAGCTGAGTCTGTCTGAGGTCGAGATCGGTGGCACCGGGATGGAAATATTGGTTGCACCGATTTTGAATATATGGCTTTGGACAGACTTTGGTGGGAGAGTTTGTGGGTGTTTTTGGTGACTATCACTTGTGCATGTATGAGCATTTTGTTCACCAACAAAACCTTACCCCCTTTTAATAGTATTGGCTTTCCTATGGACTCAAAGTGATTGCTCACAAATATAAAATGTAGAGTCCTCTTGCTTGCAGCTTGGGCAACCTATTTCCTTGCATCTTGGGGTATCTCCACCATCCTTTTGCCAACCCAAGTCTCCATGGACTATTATCTGAAATACACTAGATAAAAGTATTAGTCCAAGAGACAATGTATGTTGTCATGAATTATCAAAACCACCAAGGGAGCATGTTGTGCTTTCAATCTCCCCCGTTTTGGTAATTGATGACAACATACAATCAAAGCTTCAAATAAAGATATGCGTGGATATAATGAAGACTTTGAGAGACACATGACTTTGATTTTCTCCCCCTAAATGTGTGCAGTCCTTTGAAGGATAGTTGCTTTGGAATGCATGGACACACATATGGATGAAGGGATATAAGGAGTCATGTGTATCTTGGCTATATGCATCAAAATATATATGAATGATATGTGTCCTTGTTCAAGACTTCACTCTTGCAAACAATACGTGCAAGAGGCAAGAGATCATCTTGACCAAGAGTATGATGCAAATACTTACCTTGAGTTCATGATCATTCTAGTAGTAGAAACACACAAGAGTATTCTACTAATATAAAGACAATAGAACTCAAAAGTACCAAGATATGGAGAACATATAAAAGATGATAATCCTTAAGATTAATATGTCTCCAAGATCATTTAGAACTTTCTCCCCTTAGATATGAAAGTAGTTCATCCTCTCCCCCTGAATCTCAGCATGTAGATATTGGGATTGGATAGGGTGAGAAAAGTTCTAAAGTGAACAGTCAAATAAAATAAGCTCAATAATATTCTCCAAACATGTTTTTCTCCCCCGCTTTGGCATTCTCACCTTGTTTATATAAGTAAAAGCTTGATATCTGCTCTACCCCTTAATCATATCTCCCCCTTTGCATAAGCATGTAACCCTCCCTTTAACATGAAGCTTTGTTATTCTCCCTCTTTGGCATTAATTTCCAAAAAGGTCAAATTTAGGAGTAGGTACAGGGATCATTGACAAGGAAGGGATCCTCGAGAACAAGGGTCATTGAAAGTAGGGTTCATAGAAAAGAACTGAGGGAATCATTGAAGGTAACTTCTCTCCCTGTGGCAAATAATAGTGAGGTCTTATTAAGTCTTCTCCTCCTTTGAGCTAGGGATCCTTGAATAGAGAATTTCTCCCCCTAAGTTTTGCTTATTATTCTCCCCCAAACTTTTTTTAGAAGGGATCATCGAAGTAACAGAAGAAGAACAGATAAGAGAAAAACAAATCGGTGACTTCGAGACAGATAGATCGGTGATACCGAGATTTTGTAGTGCAACTTGTATGCAATTTCGGTAGAACCGAGATATCCGAGTCGGCGGCTCCGAGGCTAAAACAGAAAGGAAGGAATAAGGGACGAAGTTTCTATTTTCAAAGAGTCAAAAGAAAATATTTTCAAAGTGAAAGTGAAGGACATCATCTAGAGAAGATTTGAGTGGTTACGAGAGATCATGCAAATAGAGAACAAACCACACATGATTCTTAACTAGATGATGGGCGGTGACTAGGTCACCTATATTAGAGTATATTGACATAGGAGCCAAGCACGAATACTTGATCATATGTCATACTCTGTGTTAAGCTCAAAATGGGGTTACAATTTTTCGACTAAGCATTTTAATGTCTTCATATCTCTTGAGTTGCTTTAGCTCATGACTTGGAGTAAAGCCTTTTCAAGGATATGAGCGCATACCTTTGAGTGATGTTGATGACGTTGCTCGTAGGTGAACTTGTTGAGGATGCTCGAGGTTGATGAAGAACATCTTGAGTTGGGAGCAATCCTTCTCGTTCTAGTACACTTGTTAGCTACAATGGTTAGTCATGCAAGGAAGAACAATAGGTATATCCATTTGACATGATACCAATTGAGATTTTGCAATAATGATCAATTATATGTCAAGTATATGTTTTTGTTGTCTTGTTCCTTCCATCATCAAGAGGGGTTGTGGATACTTGGTTAAGACAAGATTGCTTATGATTGGAGTTAGTTGCAATCTCATGGAATGAAGTTCTTCCAAGTACCTACAAATGGTTAGATGCAATACAAGAGAGCATAGAATTCCATGGCATAAGATAACATATTAGGAATATCATGGAAGTATCAAGAAGGTTCATGCCCTTGCAAGCATCCGAGTGAGTCTAGCTCAAGTTTGAAGCATCAATGACGTTCAACTCACTCCTCAAGTGAAAAAAAGTTTTCTCATCAAGTGGCTTAGTAAAGATATCGACCAATTGCTTGTTAGTGCGAACATGCTTAAGATTAATATCTCCTTTGGCAACATGATCACGAATTAAATGATGTCGAACTTGAATATGCTTAGTTCGAGAATGTTGCATAGGATTATGACCAATCTTAATAGCACTTTCATTGTCACAAAGTAATGGAACATTTTTAACATGGATTCCATAATACTTAAGCGTTTGTGTCATCCATAGTAATCGCGCACAACAAGATCCAGCAGCAATATAGTCAGCTTCGGCAGTAGATAGAGATACCGAGTTTTCTTTCTTGGAGGACCAAGACACAAGAGATCTACCCAAAAATTGATAAGTACCCGAGGTGGATTTTCTATAAACCTTGTCACCGGCATAGTCTGAATCGGAATAGCCAACAAGGTTAAAAGAAGATCCCTTGGGATACCAAATGCCAAAGTTTGGTGTTTGTATCAAGTATCTCACAATACATTTCACGGCCAAAATATGACACTCCTTAGGTGTAGCTTGATATCTAGCACACATGCAAACACTAAGCATAATATCGGGACGAGATGCACCTAGATATAGCAATGAACCAACCATAGATCGATAAACCTTTTGATCAACCGGTTCATCCTCCTTGGTAAGATCAACATGTCCACTAGTTGGCATGGGTGTTTTCATACCTTTGCACTCATGCATGTTGAACTTCTTGATAAAGTCCTTGGTATACTTAGTTTGAGAGATGAAAGTTCCTTATTTTGATTGCTTGATTTGCAATCCAAGGAAGAATTTCAGCTCACACATCATGGACAGCTCATACTTCTCGGACATCAACCTTCCAAATGTTTCACTAAATTGAGGGTTAGTGGAACCAAAGATAATATCATCCACATAGATTTCACTACTAAAATCGGCATATTTGCCGTCAGCCAGCTCTTCGCCGTCTGCTAGCTGACGACAAAGAAGGTCTTTGCCATCAGCTTGCAGAAAGCTAATGGCAAAGATGCTGCTGACGGAAAAGATCATGTTTGCCGTCTGCTAGCGGACGGCATAGAAGCTTTGTCATCAGCAAGCAGACGGCAAAGAGATGACCTAAATATCTCTCTCCGCTCTCCCTTTCTCTCTCTCCCTCTCTCACCCCTGTGCCTGAGCCGTTGCCGCGCCGCCACCCAGCCGCCCCGCCCTGCCGTGCCGCCGCCGCTCCTCCCTGCACCACCCCTCGCCGCGGCCGCCCCTCCCTGTGGCCACCCCTCGCCCACCCCCGACGTCGTCTCCTCCCCGCCTCGGGTGCCGGCTAGCCTCCCAGCCGCCCCTCCCCTCACTGGCTCCCTACGCCGCCCCCTTACCAGACCTCCTCCCTGCGCCACCCCTCGCCGCTGCCACCCCTTGCCATGAGCACCCCTCCCCCGCCCCCGGCGCCCCCTCCCTAGTGGCCACCCCTCCCTCGCCTCCGGCTCTGGCCATCCTCACAGCCACCCCCTCCACTCGCTGGATCCCGACGCCGCCCCTCCTTGCGGCTTCCCCCTCCTCCCGCCGCCCCGGCCATCCCCAACTCCGATGAGTGCAAGCCCCACCCCACCCTCACCTTTTTTCTACTTTTTTCTTTTAAATTAGATAGTTAATTTCGATAGTTAGTTTATTTTTTGTTTTTACTGTTAAATTAGGTATTTAGTTTATTTTCTATTTTTTCTGTTCAATTAGATAGTTAAAATAGATAGTTAGTTAAAAACATAGATAGAAAACAAAACTTAGATAGAAAACAAAATACTTAGAAGAAAAGAAGAGAAGAAAAAAACTAGAAGAAAAGAAGAAGAAGAAGAAGAAGAAGAAGAAGAAAAGGAAAGAGGAGAGGAGGAGAAGGAGCAGAGGAAAATGAGAAGAAGAAGAAGAAAAAGAAGAAGAAGAAGATAAGGAGAAGAAGAAGAAAAAGGAGAGGAGGAGAAGAAGACACCCTGACCCCCGACCCCCGACACCTCTTCGGCCTCCTGCCTACCGAAAAGGTGCTCCTCGGCCTTCCAGGGGCCACAGGGTGATAGTTTTGTAAATTATGAGTTAGGTCATATATATATATATTCCGATTCTAGCTATTATGAAAAACATCATATTTGTGTTGATCGAGTTTCATTTCAATGTGCAGTTGTTTCGTTGCTGCTAGGGACTGTTGTTCGACGACCTCCCCGTGCATTTAACGAGCTCCCCTGCTGCGTTCGTTGGTGAGCACAAATGACATCTTCTCCCCCGGCACCCTTAAATTTTTTTGCTTTGTTCCGGTCTTCGTGCCAATGAAACTTGCTAGCTATATGTGTCTTCAATCATCAGGATGCGTGACCACTATGCGTCTCCCATTCGAAAGGGTTACATCTATAAATATGCATTCATTAGCATATTTATAACCGTGATTCTTTCGAATTGTCCAACGTTATCCATGGACAGCCCGAGTATGTGTAGATTGGGTTCGTTTTCCCATATGCTCTGCTCCGGATCCGATGCAGAATTTCATCAGTGCCTCCCTGTTGTTCTCTAGATACACATCCTCTCTACTTATTGCTGAGACGTGTATCAGGAGAACAGTGGGGAGGTGCTGCCGAAATTGTGCGTCAGATCCGGAGCGGAGCATGGGAAAATGAACCCAATCTACACATACTCGGGTGGGATTAGGACCTATCTTTACCTACTAGCGTCTAGGTTGCATCGATGTAATAAAACTGACAAACTCTATTAATTGATGAATATGGTTTGCTGAATTATGTATATATTTTTTGTGTGTCTAGTAGCTAGGCAAGATGAGTGATCGTGGGTGGATGTACACCGGTGACACTAGTCAGAAAGACATGACCCGTGAATGGATAACAAAAACCAAGGAGTTTGTGAGAGTCGCATTTGCAAATGGACAGAAAACAACCTGGTGCCCTTGCGTCGATTGCGACAACTTTAAGAAGTTAGAGTTTGAAATGATTAAACACCTGCAGAAGTGGGGTTTTATGCCTAATTATGCGGTTTGGACATTTCATGGTGAGTCTGCCCAACGTGCCAGAGCTGAGGTGGTTCGTCGTCGCACCGACGAGCATGGTACCAGGATTGAAGACATGGTGCAAGACTTTGATGATGCTCGGGATTCGAACGATGAGATGGAGGAATGTGCAAAGGCCTTTTATAAAATGTTGGAGTCTTTAAAATACTTGGGGTTTGTTACCGGTGAGTAGCTTGTATGCCGTTTTACCGAGGAGCTTGTGCAAGTAAAGTCGGTTTGTGGCATGACATGCTTTTTCCACGGCTTCTGCGCAAAAGTGTCTTGGCGTCTTGTATTCGTCAAGCATCATTCTAGCCATCTCAATAAGCGTCCGGTTCTTCCTCTCAACAACTCCATTTTGTTGAGGCGTGTACGTAGCCGAGAACTAATGTGTGACACCTTCTTCGTCAAGAAAGGTATCCACATGGGTGTTCTTGAACTGTGATATGTTATCGCCCCGAACTTTCTTGATCTTCACTTCGAACTGATTTTGCACTTTGCAAACGAAGTTCTTGAAGATCTTTTGAACCTGCGACTTATCATTAATGAAGAATACCCATGTAAATCTAGAGAAATCATCAACTATAACTAGACCATAGGAATTTCCACCAAGACTCTTGTAAGCATTGGGACCGAAAAGATCCATGTGAAGTAACTCGAGTGGTCTCCTAGTAGTCATGATATTCTTAACAGGATGACTTGCACCTACTTGCTTTCCAACTTAACAAGCACTACAAAGTCTATCTTTGTAAAAGATAACATCTTTAACACCAAGTATATGATCACCTTTGATAAGCTTGTCTAAATTATGATGCCAACATGTCCTAATCTTCTATGCCAAAGCCAACCTTTAGAAGATTTAGCAATTAAACAAGTGCAAGGCTTGGATCTCTTAGTGAAATCAACAATGTATAGATCACCTCTACGGATACTGATAAATACCATTTTATGATTATCTTGACGAAACACTTGGCAATCTACTTTCGTGAATAACACATTGAAACCGAAGTCGGCAAGTCTAGATACAGAAGAAGATTGTAGCCAAGAGATTCAATGAGCATAAAATTTTGAATAGAGCTATCATGGGATATGGCCACCTTACCAAGACCAAGTACCTTACCCTTGGAGTTGTCTCCAAACGTTATGTACCTTCGCGGTTCATGGTTTGGTGTGATCTCTTCAAACATTTCTCTATCTCCGGTCATATGATCGGTACATCCGCTATCGAGAATCCACTCTTTTCCTACGGACATTAATCCTTGAAGTTTGTCATGAGACTTAGATTCTTCATGATCTTCTCATACTCGATGTCGAACAACTCATCTTCATCATAGTAGCCATGTTCCACATTGTCATCATCAAGTGGGAAATCCTTGTCATAAAGAACAAGAGATTCGTTATGATGGTGATCATGACAATGTTCAAGTTTATGAATGCGAAGGTCCTCTATAATGATATTGTTGAGGGGTTAATTCATATTGATTGATTTTTTTGTCTACATCATGTCACCGTTCTCCAAGCATTACACCGTTTGTCATGAACCTAATACTTACAGAGGGAAGCATAGAAGTTCTCTCGGCGTGGAGTAATAGTAATAGATGCATGCAGGAGTTAGCCTATTTGGTTTATGGACATGATGCCTATATACACATGATCATATCCGTCAATTTCACATAACTATGCGCTTTTCTATCAATTGCCCAACAGTAATTTGTTTACCCACCGTATGCCTACTACGTGAGAGATGCCACTAGGGAAAACTATGCCCCCGGGTCTATTCACTTATATATTTAAAAAGCTTTCATTACCTTGCTCCCATTTATTTTATTTTATTTTATTTTGCAATTCACTTTATTCAACTGTTATCTACACTCTTCACTTGCTTGCAAATAACGAGATCAAGGGGATTGACAACTCTCTTGCCCGCGTTGGGTGCAAGTGTTTGCATCTTTGTGTGCAGTGGCTGAAGAAGGCGGTTGTGTGTTACTCCTATTGGTTCGATAAAACTTGGTTCTTAACTGAGAGAAATACTTATCCGTATTGTGCTGCATCACCCATTCTTCTTCATGGAAAACCAAACGTAGATCACAAGTATCAACTTAGAGTGACACGGAACTAGCTCCAATTCATCAATGTAATGTAGGCATGTATTATATACATAGTCATATGTTCTTATAATAAGAACTTGCACGACATAATTTGTCCTACCCTCTGATGGCAGTGGGGTCCATAAGGAAACTTAAGGAAATTATGGCCTTCTTTTAATAGAGAACCGGAACAAAGCATTAACACATGGTAAACACACCAACTCCTCAAACTACGTCAATCACCGGAAAGAATTCCACTTATTGTCACCTTGGGGTGTGCAGACCATGACACATAATAGGTGCATACAGAACTTGCAAGATAGGATCTAACACTAGTGTAGAAAAGCCTAGCTATGGCTTGGCTAAAATGGCCATGTTGGCGTGGACACCCGACGCCACCAATAAGGCTCCACATTTAAAAAATTCTAGTGGCGTTGGGTACTATACCAACAATATTTCATGCGTTTATGGCGGGCCATGTAGCCAATACTGACAGTAATATACGTTAGTAGTGGCATTGGATGTTAGTGCTACGCCAGCAATGTAATTTCCAGATCTAAACCAAATATGTACAACAACGCGATACATAAAAAATGATAGCATAATTGTTATAGACTGGATTATTAGGGATGATAGACTACTCATATCAATAAGGAATTCCTTCTTTTCCGAGAGCCCATTCGAACAGAACTCTTAGGTTAAGCGTGCTTGGCTTGGAGTAGTTCTAGGATGGGTGACCGACCGGGAAGTTGGTCCTGGGTGTGCATGAGTGAGGACAAAGTGCGCAGAAAAGACTAGTATTGATCTGTCAGGCCAGTCTAGATCCCGGTAGGAGTAACGACTATTGGCGGGTGTGTCCAAGGCGTTACAAGTTGGTATCAGAGCCGACCCTCGCGGTTATATGGATGTTTGCTGACAGGTGCGCGGTCATGTTGTTCACGAAGTTGGTGACCCATCATGGCACACGGAATGACACATGTATCGGACTGGAAGCACAAACGTTTGTGCCAAGAGAGAACGTTCCTGTGACCCGACGAGGATGTCGGTTCCTCTGAGTGGTGGCGTATGTAATAGCCTGGCTTATTAGGGATGATAGACTACTCATATCAACAAGGAATTCCTTCTGTTTCGGGAGCCCATTCGAATAGAACTCTCAGGTTAAGCATGCTTGGCTTGGAGTAGTTCTAGGATGGGTGACCGACCGGGAAGTTGGTCCCGGGTGCGCATGAGTGAGGACAAAGTGCGCAGAAAAGACTAGTATTGATCTGTGAGGCCAGTCTAGATCCCGCCAGGAGTAACGACTACCGGCGGGTGTGTCCGGGGCATTACAATAATCAAAGGTGGAAGTTGGTCCCGGGTGCGCATGAGTGAGGACAAAGTGCGTAGAAAAGACTAGTATTGATCTGTGAGGCCAGTCTAGATCCCGCCAGGAGTAACGACTACCGGCGGGTGTGTCCGGGGCGTTACAATAATCAAAGGTTTAGACAGTAATTAACCAGTACATTGCAAATACCAGAATCTAAGTTCAAGAGTCATTATTTATTGACATTATACAGAAAAGTATCAAAAAGAGGCATATAAGACAAGTATGCACAAGTTCGGCTAAATTAACATGAGGTGGTAAGACACCATAATATATTCCATGCATGCCTACTAGCTAGCTAACTCGACATTTCGGCGGGTGGAGTCAGGATCAAGTCTGGAGTAAATTTACCATCATCATCGCTGCCAGCACGCTAATAGTAGACCATGATCTTGTCACGATCGTAGTCAAGGTAGAATGTGGCTCTCTCCCCAGCTTCCATCTCATAAGTAGTTGCAAGAGCTGTCCAACAAGGGCAACCAAAATAGGTGCGGTCTGGCTTATTGGTGACAAGACAATTGAAGCGTTCGACCGTCACCATCTTCATGATGGTGCATTGGAACATGATGGTTGCATCAAGCGGAACTCAAAACTTCTCTAAGAAGTCACGCCTTGCCCCCCAAGGGATAACCTGAGCAAAATTTGAAAAAATAACTAGTTAGACAATTACGGCCACAAACATACCATATGAAACTCAATCACAACATATTGAACTAAATCATATATATACCATCTTAGCAATGAAGTCCTTTGGAAGATCGATGAAGAACTTCCTATCCTTCTGGCATCTCAAAGCACCACAAGTCTTACACGGGACATCCGTATACTGCTGTCAATATCGTTGATCAAAGTAAGCATAGATCATTAAATTAAATAACTAACACATCAAAGTAGAACATATGCACTAGTAATTAAGCAATTCTACAAATGATTAGTGGTTAAAACATATAATAACATGCATAAAGTTAATCAGTCATTCATATACGAACTAACTAATGCTACGACCATCTCTAGCAAGATACCGGCCAAAGGGGCCAACCTCGTGGTCGTCCTTGGTGGACCTACAACGACGCAGTAGCAACTGAACCTCCTCCTCCTCCTCCTTGAGCTTATCCCAATCTATGGGATCCTCCTCTGCGCTCTTCTTTGTTGCATACTGAAGGAGCATCATCTTGTTGGTCTCTAAGAGTTAGTCATCTCTCACAAGCTCCATCAGTAATGGGTCGAACAATTGTTGCTCGGTCTGGAGGTTCTCCTTCTCCACAGCCTTAGTGCATATCCTTATGTTCTCCGGCACGAGGAACTGCGCATACTCATGGCAATCAGGGAAGTTTAGAATTGCTTTTTTCATTATGATACTCAACCGCCTTTGCATCGTAGGCGGATGACGCTAACCCTGGGGTGTCCTAGTGGCCAAGCTCGTAGAAGACATTGTCCTTCGTGATGGTTGCATAGTACTTAGTACCCTTCTGTCGCACACCATGAAACTTCGGAGCCATCTAACTTTACCTACAACACCTATCTATATAAACCAACCCTATAAGGGCCCGATAGGAAACCTACTGAAATTAACCCCCGACCTGGACCAGAGACCAGGTGCTAAAGAAATCGGGCACCCGATCCCGATCCCGATCCCCATCGCTTCCTCCCCTCCTACCCAACCCCGCCTAGAAATACACTGCCGTCCACCGCTAGGATCTCCCCTCCCATCCCTTCTACCCACCATCGCTAATCGGATATAGCCACCTCCCCTCCGCCGCCACCTCCTGTTCGACCGACGGCATGAGGGAGACCGCAAGGGAGCGACGACGCATGCCAACGCGAGAGAGCCCGCGATGGTTGGAGGCGGCGAAGCTGCCAGACCATTATACTTTCTGCGAGGGGCATCGACTACCAAAGACTTCCTCCTTCCCTCCCCTCTTCCTACCTACTGTGCGACCAAGGGAATGACAACGAAGGCCGAAGCAAGGTTGACGGAGCCTTCGGATAAGCGGTGGAGCCTTCAGATCTAACAAGGCACGCAACTCCACATGTACTAATTCGCCCCTGCCTCCTCCTGCATTGATAGATTCTTGTTGTAATTGAACTTCTTGCTGCAGGCAGATGAGATTTGCGCCATCTACAAGCCATGGAATTCCATGGGATTCCTCTCCCAACTCTCCGGTGCTTTGCTCTCAAGGTGGCCTATCCACTGCAGGAAAAAGACTAGCTGAACTTCTAGGAAAGGTGTGATTGAACTTCTTGTTCTATGCTCTCTTTGTATATTTGTTCAATCCGTAGATGAACTTCCATCCAAGGTGTGGATGAACTTCTAGCCATTCTGTGGTTGATCTTCGGGCCAAGATGTGGTTTTCACAGTTTGTTTTCTATTACATGATCATTTACTATGTATCTCTACATCATGTGAACTTGTACTATTAGTGACTGTTAAGCTCTGTTAGTAAACACCATGTGAAGTTCAACTAGTACTTGAGCATCAGTTCAAGTTGGTATATATCAAATTTTGAGCATCAATTCAATCATGCATTCACCCACAGTCCATGTTTAACTATATACAAGAGTATAGATGTTATTACTCCTCTATATCTAGAAGTTCAACAATGGAATCCTACACAAAAAATAGTTATCCTTCCCCTAACCAGACAAGAAGTTCATAATATGAAGAATACTCAGTTCAACTACAAAAGAAAAAGAAGTATTAGATACATGATACTTGTGCCATTTTTTTAATTAGATATATACTATGTTGGGAAGTTTATACTGTGAAGAATGCTTAGTTCAGCTACACCAATATAGATAGATGCTACTTGTGCTAAAATTTTTATCATGGAATGTAATATTTTCAGGATGAGAGACGTAGAAAAAGTGGTAGAACTTCCACGCAACAAGTATACAACCCTTAGCCTGTACGCATCCTAAATAGGTAACATCTGAAATACACCATCATCAACATTTCCAATCTGCTCCACACCCCAAATGGGTGACGCCCAAAAACCTAAACACCCATCCTCAACAGTACGCACATCCACCTAATTGGCTAACACCGGAAATCCCGCGCGGATTCTTTGTATCCACCAGCAGACTTCCAAGCACATCGATGGAGGAGGACGTTAGCTTGGGTTCTGCATATAACTCCAGAGGTTATCCTGGTGTGGGTCATCAACGTGAACGAGCAGCAAGTAAACCAAATGCTGGAACAATTACAACACCAACACACACAAGGAGGAAAGTGCTCTGCACACTACCGCCGAGGGATCCCGATGTTGCTACTACAGCTCATGAGCGTACTAGACATGGGATTGATGGATTGTTTCCTATAAGAAAAGAGCAAACTAACACAAGAATTGGCATGCCTCCACAACCACCACAATACAAAAGGATACAAACAAGAGAGAGGCCATCTTCAACCCTCCTACCTCCTCGTGATCCACTCTTGCACCATGTTATGGTAACTCCGCCCTGCCCATCCCAATGGGACAGCTGTAGACTCCGGTGGAGTTGCGATCATACAAACATGTGAGTGCAACAAAAAAACATATTTATATATGCCTCTGTTTAGTTTTGCCAGTTTTTTGAACCAGGATTAAAATATTTATAAGCAGCATTTTAACATGATGAATTGGTTTTTTGCTTGCAGAACCCAAACCTCCTAGATTATCTAATACCAAGACTCACGATGACATTCAAGAATGTAGATAAAGCCTTGGAATTTTATAGACGATATGCTAGGCACACTGGTTTTGGCATCAGGAAGAGGGTGGAAATGAGAATAACAAGTACTTTTTCTGCGCGTACCAAGGGAAACACAATCCAAATGTTTCTGAAGCTAATAAGCAAGGAAAGAAAACATCTCATGGGACATGCTGCAATGCTAGAATGAGGGCGAAGGTGCAAGAGGATAACACTTGTGTGGTGGTGGATATTGAATACAATCATAATCACCAACTCATCCAAATTGCCGACATGCTAGTATTCTAGCACTCACACAAGAATTATGACCCCACTCTTTTGGAGTACGTAAAGGTCTTGCAGTACCATGATGTCAAACATACAAAAATTATGTCCATGCTATCAGAAAATGAAGATGGAAGCGTCTTCCTCAGCATGACCGAACGAGACCTACTAAACTAGTAAGTATTGAAAAAATGCACATAATGCAATGTACATAGCATCCTAAGTGACCAACCTTGATAAAAATTAACAAACATATATTTGTATATATTTTGTAGGAAAGCTTTGAATTAAAGGAAAGTTGACTTGGATGATGTTTTGAAACTTGTGTCTTTCTTTAAAGACATGAAGGCAATCAATGATGAGTTCTTCTATGACATACAAGTAGACAACGACGGTGCAATAAAGAACATTTTCTGGTCCAATGCAAGCTTTCGGGGAGCATATCAAGACATTGGCAATTGCGTAACATTAGATACAACCTACAAAACGAAAAGATTTCATATGCCTCTGGGAGTGTTTGTTGGAACCAACCACCATTTGCAGTCAACGATATTTGTTGTTACCCTCATGAGAGACGAAGATGCAAAATCATTCAGGTGGATCTTCGATACATTTGTACGATGCATGAACAACAAGCACCCAACTTGTATTCTCATAGGTAAAATTAAGAAATATTACAGGTTTAATCATTATTTTAATTCTGGATGTGTTGGGTGTATTAGTGATAATGCAAAAAGAAAGTAAACCATGCAGTTAAAACCCTAGTAGCACAAAAGTCTAGCTACACTGCAATAGGAAACAAATATACATTTTACAACACTCCTGCATATACATTTTCAAGCTTTATCATATTATGTGACATATCTTGGTTGTGGAGTTCAAACACTAGTAGGACAGAAGTCCATCTGTGCTGCAATAGGAAACAAAAATATATGTGACATGGTTAGACAAACCTTGTGCTAGCTGTGAAGTTCAAACCCTGGTAGCACAGAAGTTCACCAATAGTGTAAGAAGCAATATGCATTTTACAATACTGCATATAAGATCAATGAAGTTCAATAACACTACATATTACATTTTATATCCATGCATACTAGTGCCCGTCAATGGCAAAAGCTATACCACTAGCATTCCCAAATACCGTCCACAAGCTTTGCCATTGGCACATCCTCAAGAAGTTCAAGGAACACCTCGCGTACTTGTACAAAAAGTATTCAACATTCAAATAGGAGTTCACATCTATCTTAAATTGTCCGCTAATGCCAACATAATTTGAGGCTGCCTAGGCTGCACTAGTGCAGAAGTACAACCTGCAAAATGATCCGATGATGATGCAATTGTGGAGTGGTGGCGAAATGTGGATATCAACGTATTAAAATAACTTTTCTGTGCTAGAATGATTTCTACACAACGAAGCAGGAGAATGAATCACATGCTCAAGAGAGGGTTTGTCAAGGGGACTCAGAACCTACACAAGTTTGCTAGGCGGGTAAATGCTTGCATACAAACTCGGCTGCACTTGGAGAATGAGAAAACGATAGCTATATAAATAAAAAAACATGCTCGAATAATACAAAAAACCTTCTTATTCAGAACCTTGAGCCTAAGAATTTGCTATCTAAATAAAAAAACATGCTCGACTAATCTCTTATTTTTGACATATGTAGAGCAATCCAGATACAAAAACAGAATATGGCTATGAGGAAGACATGGCTATCAAGTACACGAGAGCCGTATACAACGAGATGAGGGATAGGATGAGAAAGAGCACACTCTTCTGTGCAAGATCAACAACAAAGAAAATAAGTATCTTGTGTACTACCATAACAGAGCGAAGAGTGCGGAAAAAGTATTTGCATGGTCAAAGCATGAATTCCAGGTTGTAGCCGATCCAACAAAAAAATAAATATGAGTGTGAATGCAAGCTTTGGACCCACACATGTGAGTGGAAAAAGAAATAAATAAATAACCAACAAACTACTATTATGATATCACTATATAGTAACTCGTTGCTAGCTCACAAACAATGAATTCTGCACTCCTCTCACTACAGGTCAGTTCTGCCTTCACATCATGAACATCCTGGACTACCCGAGGGCTGACGAGTTTTCGGACAAATATATCCCCAAACGCTACACCAAGACTGCTAAACTGCAACCAACATTTGATACAAGGGACTACAACACAATAGCGTCTGATGGCAGCTCAAAAATCTCAAATCAAGACATCCTACTGCTGCTAAATTTGACGGTTAACAAGAAAGCAATGAGATGTGAACCATAGTATGACAGGGCCTTCTATGTCCTCAATAGGCTCGTATAAGAACTTGATGCCATACATTCAAATAATGAAATAGATATTGACGAAAGAATGGATGAAGAGGATACTGAAATAGCTGATGATCTTGTATATTATGAAGCTGAAATGCTCGAAACCGCTGCACAAGCCGATAAATTTCAGGATGGTGCAGGTCATTCAATGCAGCAGCAGGACCAACAAGAGCAGCAACAGCAAGGGATGATGATACCTCCGTTGTACTCTCAAACAAAGGGTGTGAATAAACAATCTGCAACAAAGAAAAGTGAATAAGGAGCTTAAATAAAGGCACCACCTGCAGATAAAAGAGTGGTCAAGCTGGATGAGAATGGAGTGTCACTTGGACAAAGGCAATGCAGTCTATGCAAACTGGTTGCAGGACACAACAAATTGATTTGTCCAACACTTGTAGCAAGAAAAAGATGCAGAGGAAGTCAAGCAATCCAAAGCTCAAACAAATAACAAGGGACCACACCCAGATAAAGCTAGCAGTAGGCTATGTAGCATATGCAAGGAATATGCTCCACAGAATTCACGAACATGCCCGAAGCGCAAAGAAGAAGCTAAAAAGAGGAGACAACAGCCATAAAAGAAAGGTAAAACAAAACCTAGAGCCAGCACAAGTAAAGTTTTGGAAGATGAACATGAGCAAGACTTTCAAGACGAAGGTGAAGACGACGAAGAGGAAAGAGAAGACCTCATCGAAGAAGAAGAAGAATAAGAATCATAAGAAGAAGAAGAATAAGAAGAATAACAACAACAAGAAGAAGAATGATAAAAACAAGAAAAAGGAGGAGGAGAAGAAGATCAAGAGCAAGAGCAAAAGGAAGAGGTACATCACAAACATAAACCACAAGCAGCAAACCTAGGGGGAGCGCATGGATAATGAACAATTAGAATATGTCAATTAAACAAAAAAATTTCTTATATTGAAAAGTATATTATATTATTATACTATTGAAGAGTATGTGTGGAGAAGTTTAAATACCAATATGTCTGCAGCTTTGTCAGCAATGTTATGTTATTTCACTGTTGAACAGTATATGGAGAAGTTCAAGTACTAATATTGTAGAAGTTCAAATTAATATTACTAGAGAAGTCCTAGTATACTAGGAGGTGTTATATTACATAAAATGAGTAAACAGGACCATAACATGTGAAGTTCAAATATTATTACTGGAGAAGTTCTGGTATAAGAACAGAACATAAAAAGGTATTGTGGTGTAAACAAAGTTAGAAAGCCCAATGACATGCGTGCAGTTATGAAGTTCTATTTGGATACATGGAGAACTTCACATATAACACCGACAAAATAAATTAAAAAATTGAACCATAGAGGAGTGCAAGAGAAAAAATTATGTGAAGTTCTACATGAATAATATATGGAGTTCAAGTATTACAAAAGTTCATATAGCTTCTATGCAAAAAGCTACAAGTTGAATAAGCTGAAGAACAAAGATGGTTTCATACTTGTGCATTTTATAACACAAAATGCTCCATGTCATAACACAACAGTCCAACCAGAGGACACGCAGAAGTTCAAATACACAGAAGGGGGAGGGGGTTATAGAAACCACACTGATTTGTGCTCGTTGTAATAACACATCAGTCCAACTAGAGGACAGGCAGAAGTTCAAATACATAAGGCAGTAAAGATAACCACACTGTATTGTGTGGAAACAATACTCATCCCATACAATAACCAAACATTTTTATTACAGATACATTGGTCCTCAATCACAAAGAACAATAGTAAAGTTATATACTTATACAAAATACTAAACCAATGTTCAATAGCTCACGCAAACAAGTCGTTCCAACTGACGGTGTCCTGGACTAGGGGGTACTCACCACGTCGTCTCCCGACTAGTGGGTCGGGACGAGGACCCCCTAGGCGATTCACTAATGGGCCAGTTCGGAGAGCCCATGATGCATACAAGGGAGATTCCACAACACTTGGAGCACAAGACAAGGACTCCTCTAAACCCTAGGCCTATGGTGCATTATATAAACCGATGTCAGGCTAGTCCATAGACAATCTCAATCTCATATTCATTACTACAATCTCATGGTAGATACCTGTACTATGTACAATATCCATATCAATACCATCAAAAGCAGGACATAGGGTATTATCTCCTTGAGAAAGCCCGAACATGGGTAAAATCATGTGTCCATGTTACCATCGCTCCAAGATGCCTAGCTTAGGACCCCACTACGAGATATGCCAGTTTTGACACTGACATTGGTGCTTTCATTGAGAGCCTACTGGGTAGATGACGTGGTGCGACGGGAATTCAGATCAGCTCCATCGCGATCTCTGTGTCGGAACCGAGTTACATCGTCAACGTCTGCATCTTCATTGCCGGCTTGACTGGTCACCTCGGCTATGCCAAGGACTGCGCTCCACGTCAGATCATATAGATTGGACGAGTGTCTTCATCAACATAAACTCCAATCTCAACCAAGATCATGGAAGAATCCTCCATGGTGCTCGGGGGCTCAACGTCAACATTGCCCTCGTGCGATCATGCAGTTTTTCTGGACAACGGATTTGTGTTCGTCGTCCCCGCTTTCTCGAGTGTCGTTTTGATGATTGCTTCGGTGGAATTGTGTGGAGTTGAGTTCAGAACAACCCGGCAAAATTTTGTCACGTTCCGGTGGAGGAATCTCCGGCGATCTATAATCTACAGAAGCCTTGTCGAATCTAGACAAGAATCTGGACGAGTTTAGGGAGAGGAGTCCATTGTCTAGCTGAGACGTCCGTTGGAAAATCCCACCGTTCATCGACTACTTAATTCCTATACCGATCACCCCTCAAAATTTCAGCTCCGTCCTACCGTCCAAACTCCGGGAAACATCCGACTAGTACAATGAACTTTGGATCTATTTTCTACATGAACGGGTTGTCGGACATCCTTTCTGAAGGAAATTTTCTCATCATCTCGGTCATCCGACCAATAGTTCAGCATCGCGAGGGCCGAATAATCATCAAGCGAACCTCGTCATCCGCAGGTTGTATGGGTCGGGCGCTCCGTTGCTTCATCAAGCCAACATCTACCTCGTCACAAATTCTGACCTATGTCGGCATCGCCGCGCCGTTGCTTTTTCAAGCTGATGTCCACCACGTCGACCTGCTTTGACACGTCAGCTAGCATAGGGTTCTAGTGTCACCTTACTGATCTGCTACATCACATCGGCTAGACTGGGGGCTTCATCATCTCCACATCAACCCGCTTCAAAGACTTTGGCATCACCAGCCGACCAGCTTCGACACCTTCGCTGGCGTGAGAGTTTGGCATCCCTTCATCAACTTGGTCCGGCGACTTCGGTGTCACCAGCCGACCTGCTTCAACACCTCGGCTGGCATGAGACTTCGGCGTCACCAGCCGACCTACATGAGACTTCGGCATCCGCCGATCACAGCTTCAGCATGTTAACTAGACCGATGACTTCATGTCGCCGTGCAGCGTCGCCACTTCGTCAAGCTAAACTCTTCGTTCAGGCACCTCGGCGCCCAGGCCATATTCCTTTACTTATTTTCTTCACTTAAATTAACTAAGTAGAAGAATTATTTTTTAAATATATTATTATCTTTCCTTGCTATTACTTTTGGCTTGCACTATTTTATGAGTGCATGAAATCGACTTCGATTGCCATCACACGGTCACCTTGGCGTCACCTTGCCGACCTACTCCACCACCTCGGCTGGACCAGGGGCTTCGCCTCGCCACATCGGCCAAGCTGTGACACTACTTTGGAGTGTCGAACTCCTCGTTCGGTCACCTCGGAACGGGCTTGGGGACTGGGTCCTCGGTCATGATGAAGACTACACACCGGATCTATCAAAGTTCGATGGGCGTCCTCGTCCCGCCACAAGCCCGGATCGCGTCATCGACACCGAGAACATTAACCAGCTAAGTCGCTTTCATGCTAAAAAACTTCCAATTTTAATTTTTTTTGGTTCGACCAAGCATTATACTTTTTTCACAAAAAGTTGTTTGCGAAAACCTTTCTTTGTCAAAACTTTGTTTGTTACAAACAAATTATAATACCCCATTTACTTGGGGGCTTCCTTTATGAAGTCATTCCTCTTTCATATGATTATTAATGTATCACACCCTTCCTTGTTCGTGTTTACGCCGATATATGCATCATGTTGACTTAAGTGTTCTGCAAAGCTAGGTTGCCTTGCTCCTGTGCTTACCCCTACGTTCCCCATTGTTCGGCTAGGGAGTAAAGGGAGCACGTCTGCGATTGTTACGATTGGGTCATCCAAACTCGTACCTCACACGGGTGAAGCCGAAAGCTAGCGCTCTTACTGTTTTCAACTATGGTCGGCCATGACGGAAGACAAGCAGACATAAATCTATTGCACACCCCTCATGGTAATCATGAGAACCCAAATAAAGGAACCGTTGGCGGAACTATTTTCATTGAAGATGCTTCTTATGTTAAATACTAATATATCATAAGTTCCCTGGGCGCACTTTGTCTGTTATAGCCTAATGGCCTGATTGCCTGGTTATTCGAAACACCTCCGATATCCTTGGATGGTGTAGTAGATAACACTTTTTGGCCCTTGTCGAAGAGGTAGAAGCCGACGGTCGGTTAAGACGCGTTTAACGTTTAGGAGAAACATATATGATATAAGTACTTTGGTACATACAATCATTATACATAAAATTCTTTTACCCAAGTCACTTGGTGGCTCTGAAATTTGTATGAGACGTTTTATAATAAATGTTGTTTTCTTCTTGGTCGTTGCAAAGTCTTTTCCACCACTCCTTTCTCGAATCGAGTGCTTGGTCAATAGCTGGGTAGCCTGGTTTCTCTTTAAAGCTGCTCGCCTGAGAAACTGCATGAGAAACACTCCGCCTTCAAGATAGGGAGGCTGAAGCCAAAGGCTTGCCCACCTGAAGTCCAGAGATCGGACGTGTCATGTTAAAGTATGACGAAATAACAATTTTAAGACCAATTTCGTATTGGCACCAAAAAACTTGATTCAATTGAGACTTACAGTTTTCACATAAGTTTTTTGTTTTTTTGTGCTTATAACTTCTTTACCCTATTTTATGTTTTCCTTTTGGTTGAGGTGTTTGGCGTGATGGTTTTGCCCAGAAACTCTTTTCCGAACTACGGTTCGACATCTTTCCTGCCGAACTTGACCTCGGCGTTGTCGAAACGTACATGATGGTTGAACTATTTCCCAGGAGATACGATCCTAGGGTAGGCCATATTGCCCAACCCAAGTCTCGGGGGCTATTGCATTGGCAATTCAATGCAGAAAATTTCAGTGCAATACAGTTTCTGAGGAGATTATGATCCTTGTGTTGGTCGGCCGCACCCAACCTGAGTCTCAAGGTCTATACACACCACTTTTGTGTTCTGAAGTATGGTGCCGAGCTAGGAGTTGATCCTCAGGCCGATTTTGCAAATCGACCTGGGTCTCAGGGGATACTAGGATCAGCGGTTTTATGTCATCCTTCAGGTGCATCTCGGGTTTTAGACCGACATACACCTTGAGGGCTACTGGCTATATATAGTGGCAAAGAATAAATTGCACCAATCGAAAATATCCACACAAAATCAGCCCACGGTTGGGGTGGTGCACCACCTCGAAAGCAGTCCGGCATAAAGCTCGGGCGCAAGTGGCTAGCTCCATAGAGAGAATTTCCGACATTAAGCTCGGATTTATTCCTTCAATTTTTAAGGTCCAAGTTAGTTTATGATACCCTGAATGCTGACCATCGTTAGAGCTCGGATGCAGTCCAGCGTTGGAGCTCGGAAGCTGTCCGGCATAAAGCTCGGATTCGAATGGTTTGTTCCATAGAAGACTATTCCGGCATTTAAGCTCGCATGGACTCATTCAAATTTTCAGAGGCCAAGGTAATCTATGATGCCTTAGATGTAGCCCGGCATTGGATCTTGGATGCAAGAGGATACCTTGAATGCCGAATAGTGTTGGAGCTCGGTTGCAAAAAGATACCTCAGACACAATCCGGCGTTGGAGCTCGGACGCAGCCCGTCATTGGCTCTCAGATGGCGATCAACATTGGAGCTCGGCTACAAAAAGGCAACTCAAATGCAGTTCGGTGTTGGAGCTCGGACGCAAGAGGACATTGCCACACGGGAAACGCTTCGACCTCGAGAAGTGGCATAAAAATAACAATGCATTGATAATGGCCGAGAACTTAAAGGGTCTCCTTGGATGCCCAACGTGTGAACTCTTTAGATAAACCTCGGCGATCCTCAAGATCGGAGATGGGAAGATTTGTTGAACCAGTTTTCAAGACCGACGACTGAAGATGAAGAACAGTTCAGAAAAATCGAGGAGCGTCCCCAACTTGAAGACCGGTTCAAGGGGCTACTGACGGTGTCTTGGACTAGGGGGTACTCACCACGTCGTCTCCCCACCAGTGGGTCGGGCCGAGGACCCCTAGGGTGATTCACTAATGGGCCAGTTCGGAGAGCCCATGATGCATACAAGGGAGATTCCACAAAACTTGGCGCACAAGGCAAGGACTCCTCTAAACCCTAGGCATACGGTGCATTATGTAAATCGAGGCCAGGCTAGTCAATAGACAATATCAATCTCATATTCATCACTACAATCTCTTGGTAGATACTTGTACTATGTACTATCCCCATATCAATACAATCAAAAGCAGGACGTAGGGTATTATCTCCTTGAGAGAGCCTGAACCTGGGTAAAATCCTGTGTCCATGTTACCATCGCTCCAAGATGCCTAGCTTAGGACCGCACTACGAGATATGCCGGTTTTGACATCGACACCAACCATTACAAAAAACAAATGTATACTAAACCAAATCTATACACTAAATCAATGTTTCTAAATAAAGAATTCACGGCGCAAAGTCCAGGATCTCAGTTGGAAGCTCTTCACGCAGAATTTCATTATTTGGGATGAAGACTAGATTGTGCATGTATCCGGCCTTCCAATCCTCTATGGCAGACTGCAAAACAAAAGAACCAAGAATCAAAAAATAGTAAGGCTAAAAGGAACACAAACTAAAGAACAACATGAGTTTGTGGGCAAGAACAAATAAAATGGTAAAAGATGATGAGAAAATAATAATTAGAGCACATATGTCCACATCACCGAAATCTTCGATAAGGTCATCGCCATCATATGTAAAGTAGAACTTCACGCAGAAGAAACCACACTGATTGGCACCTTGCTTTGGAACTTCAACATAAGTCGGCCTCTTTGCAAAAGACACATAGTTTGGTTGCTTGCTGGCTTTGTAATCAGCCTTGCCGTACAACTCCTCCAGGAACCCAACAAATCTCTTGAACTGCAAGACATGACATGAACACTAAAATCAAAAACATAGTTAGCAAATAGCTAAGTTTAGATACACATGTTGAAACTTGTATAAAATCCAACTAAAAGATATCAGAAGTTCAACTATCAAATGATACTGAGTTCAAGCACACAAAGTTTGATGTAGTGTTACCAAACATACAAAAAAATGTTTGTCAAAGGAAGGCAGAATGAAGTTAATGACAAAAAGCATGGGATGGAGGTTCAGTTATGAAAACTCACGATATGTGTGCAGTCTTCGTGCAAACGGGATCGTGAGGTGCCCTTCTTAGAGTAAGGAAGTGAGTCAAGGATTTAAATGTTCCCACGATATCTATTCAACACATACACGCTTTAGTGCCCTATTTTCGCAGTGATCTTGAAAAATGGCAAAAATACCTACAAACATTACAAAACACAATGAGCAAACACTATAAACCATAAGAAGTGAACAACACACATGAACAATAACTTGCTAGAAAACTCAGGAAATGATATGCATAATTAAAAACAATAGTTATAAAAACCTAACCAGTTTTGCATTAAGGTCTTCTCCCTTACGACCGAACATTTTCAGCCATAGCCCCACTGCTTTTTTCCATTGAATTTTGGCACTGGTAAAGATAACAAATCAAAATCCAGGCAGTACTTCATTACAAACAAACCATCAACAAAAATTAAGAAACATTAAAACACAACAGATAAAAATACCTAACAATGCCCCTTAACCAAAAATAGCGCAAAAATACAGAGATAGGGTTACAAACATGAAAACCTTAGGGACTCAAAACAACTCTGTCAGCACAAGAGAAGATCTCCGAGGTCTTTGGTGTATCCTTCCACTAGTTTATGAGAAAGTCCATTATGTCTCCTTCCATCTGCCCCCTTTACCAAAAAGACTATGAAGGACACGTCCAGTCAGGTCCATCACGTTGCCACTAGGGAGACTAAACATGCAATATGATGTCTTGTAGAAGAAAGGATGGGAGAATATTAGAAGCACCCCTACACAAGAAAAGAAAATGATTGAAAAATTAAGAGAAGTACAGACATTATGAAAATAGAAGTTCACATTAGATCATATCAACAAGCAAAACAGAAGAAGAAAACTCACTCGTATACTTCTTCAGACCATTTTCACTAAGCACAAACTCTTTCAACTTCTGGGCCTCGGGTAGATGAGGGAATGTATATTTCTTTAGGGGACAGAGGGGAGAACACCACTTTAGAGGCAATCTTGCTGCTCTCTTCGAGGAGGTTATGTTTCCATACTCAAGTGTTAGATTCCTCTTAGCAGTGATAGCATTCTTGCCACTCTCCCGGCAACAATAGCAGCAACAAATTTACCCTTCCTCATGCCAGCAATCTTCTCAAAATCAGAATCTGATGAAATCTCTTGAGCTTGGACTGCAACCACCTTCCTAGTGCAAGGGGTCTTTGGAGTGGCACTCCTTGGCGCTTTAGACACCCCAATACCAACAGGCTACTTGGCAACCTTGGAAGGAACAACATTTCGAGCAATCTCATCAGGCTTTGTTATTGTACTCATAGATTCCTTCCTAGGCTGGTATTCTTGTGTCCCGAGGTATGAGTAGTGCTAGTCGGTCAAATCCAAATCCTCCACTATAAAAAAGACCATAAAACAATTGAAGTTAAATTACAACACAAGCTTCAGTCCAACAAAATATAGTTGAGATGATTGCTATTCAAGTTCACCTACAAAAAATAAAAAAATAAAGCCAAAAGTAAGTTATTCTTTTAAACATCAATGAAGTTCAGGTTCACCACAAGATGCAGTTCAAGAAAGACTGCTGACACAAAATTCATTCAAGTTTTAACCAAAACACAAGGTATGATAACTGAAGTCCTTGTACAATAAAAGATGCAGTTCACGGAAAAAATGACATGGAAACCTATTAAAAATATACAAGTAAATAAAAGATAATGTATCAGGATACAAATAACAAAAAGAGATATGAAGTAGCCAAAACTCTAAGTTTCAATACTTACGTGCATAGTAGCCAAACACATCCATGAAATCATTTTTGAACAGGTTAGAAGCCGCAATTGAGTACAACCATGTCTTCCTTATATCCGTGATATCCTTATGGGAATAGTTCATAAGAACCCCATCATGAAATGAATTAACGTTCGTAAGCATGAAGAACTCGTAGTCGATACTGCCAGCAAGCAAAGAAACATTGTAAAAAGAAAAGAAAGCCAAATCATAACAAAGCGCTGTAGCTTATGTACTCATACATATAAACAATAACAATAGAGATAAACTATAACTCATACTTGTTATCCTATTGGGGGCATCAATTCAATCCAAAGGGTAGTGGTCAATAGAAACTGGACTGAAGGGTGTCTCCTTGTCATGGCTGGCATCGCTCCAATGATTCTTGGTGTTATCAATCATCCGCCAAAACAGACGCACCGCACATTCATCATCTGGTCCATAGTAGGAGTCAAGAAGATGTAACCTTTCATTCTTCAAGTCAAGATATATCGAAACCCAATGCCCAACACCACCCATGCCAGCAGGAACTTCGGGTGGGTCAAAAGTAGGGAAAATAACCTGTAGGAAGATAAACACACATTTGTTAAAATTGACATTGATACCAAGAGCACAAATAAAGCTAAAACAAAACAGAGAGCATTAACATTGAATTTCTTACAGAATCATGGGCATCCATGCGATCGGGACCAATAGCATTGAAAAACTTTGTCACACCCTGTGTTTGTAGCACATTGTTATGATTGGGTTATACAATTTGGAGCCAACTAAAACTTTTTCAATGTGTTTGTGCTTGCTTGCTATGTTGTTTGCTTGCTTGCTTGATTGAATTTTGTGGCACTACTAGGTCCTATTCCACTTCATATCATCTTCCTTGATCCAACCCCTTGCCCAATGATCATGCCATGTGAATAGTGACCAAAACTATTTTCACCAAATTCTGTTTTAACCAGAAATGATTTATTTGAATTAAGTCTCCAAAACCCCCTGAAATGAGATTTGCACTTCAAATCTTCAAATCAGGTGGACCCTTCTTTACGAAAGGCTTTATTTCCAACCTACTATATATATGACTTCTCAAAACCAACAAATATTATTTTCAAAGATTATTTTCATATTTTATTTAAAGGCTTCTTCTTATGGCCAGAAATGGTTTTTCCTAGGGAAAAACTATTTAAATGCTTTAAAAATATTTGAGAAAATTTGGAGAAACTCAGTGGACATATATTTTCCATATATATGAGTTTCAACACAAGGGCTTGATAAGATCATGGGCAAAACCCCTCAAAATCCTTTCTGTTCAGATCAAACTATTGAAATGTTTCTACAAGAAATATTCTCAATAAATTCCAGGAAAATTCTAGCAAGTCAACACTATCATGGATGATGATCTTGAAAGGTTTCATCCCAACCCAAGTTGGTTTGGTTCATCAAATCATCCCAAAACCATTTCTGTCCAGAATCAAATTTGAGCAACTTTACATTGTGAAGTGACTCCCCTTGGCCTCAAACTTTGTGGGCGTTCTCTAATGGCCAAATAGTGATGATACACTAAGTGGTGCATGAAGGGTTAAAGCCTAGAATCATTGGATCTACAAAAATCAGTTTCTGCCAATTTCTAGGATTCACCAAATTTCCATTGGCAACTTTTTCCCCTTGAGCTCAAATTTGGTGAAGCATCTCATTTTCACCTAGCCTTCGACCCTGGTAAAAATCTCAGTAAGCTGGTAAGTCCTTCTTGACCAAAACCTCTTCAAACACCTTCTAGTGATTTGGTAAAACCAACATCTTCACCTCTTATCCTTTTACCCTTGGCCACAGCCTTTTACCACAACCTCTCTAAGTTACTAGCTACTTCCAGTAACTCTTCCTAGCCAAAGCTCCATGGGTAAGTGGGGTAAAACCCCCATTTTCACCCCTGGACAGCCCCATTTCTACTTTTCCTCCCAGCCTCTCTTCTCTCCTAAGGCATCCCAGAGCATCCCATGCCCTTTTCTTCATTGTTACCTCCCCTAAGATCCCCTAGGCATGAGTGGCCATGCAGAAGATGCCGTTGGCATGCCGTGGCATGCCAAACGCGCTCTCTGGAGCGCGCTACAGTGCCGACAGGCACTATAGCCGCTGGCCACTGCATGGTTCCAGCGGCCTCGTGCCTTCCGCTTGCGCCACTTGGCCCCCCTCGGCGTCCGGGCCATGCCACCCCTGTCGGCCCCTCCTCTCTCTCCTTTGTCATCCCACCTCTCACACGCGCCGCGACCACCTGAACCAGCCAATCGCTGGGCTCGCACGCGCGCGCTCCCCTACCCCTCTCTCCTCTCCCTCTGGTCGTGGACGACGCCTAGGAGCACCTCAGACCCATTCTCTCCCTTCCCCAAGCCCTCCAGCGAATGCCACGACCTTGCCGGCAGACCACAGCTCGGTGGACTCGCCCCCTCTTATAAAAGGGCCTCCCGAGCCCCTCTCTCCCCTTTTCTCTTTCTCTCCTCTCCCCTATAGACCCCCTGCGTGTCCCGAAGACCTCCCATGGCATGGGGGTGTTCCCCTTCGGTGGGATGCCTCTGGTATCTCTCCCTTGACACTTGCATCGTGCATGACGCTACCACCTTATGAGGTTTGTGCGGGTGGGAGTAGTTAGGTTGCAAATAGATGCTACGCATATGGGATAGGGCTTATGCATAGTGATGACAAGAAAGAGGTGATTTCAAAGACTTTCCGAAAAGCCGTCGGGTGCCACTAATGCCCGAGGGAGATGATAATGAAATGGGTGACCACTTGAGAAAGAAGTGGTGTGCCGGAGCAAGTTGAGTATGTGTTTTCAAAAACATATTAGATTTAAGGTCTGCTGACCGTCCCAACCTTACATGCGTAACCACGATACCCCTTATGGGATAGGGCTTTGTTGATTACTGTGGTTGGTGCTAGCAAGGAGCCCGCATTACTAGTGGCAAGAGTGAAGTGGTCACTCTTGAGACGGGGTCGTCCCTGAGAGGAAGGTCATGCGCTATCTTTACAGGCACTGGGCACACTGTTGCATGCCCTCATGGATCATACGAGTGATGTATATCATGAGGGATGGCACCAACGAGTGGACTCTTTGTTTAATATCACCATGGGAAAGGCATTGTTCGGGTGCTTACCTCGGGTATGTTATATACCGCGAGTCGTGGATGACACGGAAGTTCCCCGAGTCTTGTGGGTAAAGTGTGCAACCTCTGTAGAGTGTAAAACTATTCGAATAGCTGTGTCCACGGTCATGGACAGTTGGAGGTCCTTCTTAAACTACGTCCGAATGTTTTCATGAAACTTGGCGTGAGTATGGATGTAATGGCGACAAGAGGTCACATGAGCTAAGTCCGATGACTTAGCGCGAGGAATGAACTAAGTCCAATGACTTAGCGTGAACATGAGATGTTCAACCGATACTTATGATGGTATATGCAATTTGTCCACATGAATACCTGCTAGATGTTGATGCATGCTCACTAGTTACTTGATCATGACATTGCATACAAAATTAGCTTTCCGCAAATTACCTACTTAGTGCTATATCATGCATCTTTGTTACCTTGTTCCACACTTGGGTTGCTTGCGAGTACATTCAAAGTAATCATTGGCTTGCCACTGGTTATTTAATTGGCCAGGCATGGAAGAACAGGAGTATGTTGAAGAGTTCGTTGGAGACGAACATGCGAACTAGGATGCTTCCCAGTCAGAATGCCTATAGGTTAAGGCAGATGGCATGGGTTCACGCTTTCGACCAAGATTTCCGCTGTTTGTTCTAGTTTAAGTATTTGGCCCGTGTGGCCCTATCTCTGTAAGACTAAGACCTGTGTGGTCACTATTTGTGTAAGACGTTAAGAATGGATGTAAGACTCTTGTTATTCAGCTTTTGTGTGTTAAGTGAGCATTGATCTCTGGGATCACTGTACACGTGCATTCGGTGATCTCGACTTATGAGTCGGGGTCCCCACAGAGCTGGTATCAGAGCCATCCTGACTGTAGGAAGCTCTTAGTTAGCATGGACATTAGTTAGGATAAAAGTCATTTTGAAAACTACACCTAGCATTGGAACTTATGAATTCTGCGCTGTTTACCTCTCCTATGCTTCACACAACACTTTGCTGACTCTCCTCCTTTCAAACCTTTGTAGATGGCCATCGTACCCGAAGCCTTCCTGACATCCAGCTGTCCCTTACTCCTTGGGGATAGCCTGGAAAAGTGCAAGTTTCACCAACCACCCATTTTCATCTACCACAAGCACTGGGTCGATGCCGTCATGAAGGAGTACCACGTGGATGTGGTCGTGAAGGCAAACGACTCCCCAACTAGTTGGTTCTTTGAAGGACCACGAATGGAGACCATGATACTCGCAGTCGAGACAGCTGTACGCAAGGCACTCCTACACCTTCGAGACATCATTCCAGAGATGGCTGAAGAGCGAGCTACTCGCTACCTTCCCTTCAGGAAGGATGACTTTGGCGAGAGTTGGACGCTGATTCTGACCAAGGAAGATGGCACACCACTCAGGTTCCAGACCTACTTCAGCCTCTTCGCCGATAGTCTGGTTCACAACTTGATGAAGGAGTCCGTGAAGCTCCGCAAGGAACTTCACCACACCCGAGAGCTACTTTAACAAGCCAAGACGAAGCCAGACAAGATCAATAAGGATGGAGCCCCCGAGGGACGACCATCTGTCGCCTATCGAGGAGGAGTACCCCCAGCTACTGATGCACCTACGCGTAGTTGTCGCATGAGTGCGAAGGAGTACCATGAGCTCTTCACCGACCCGCCTACAAAGCATCGTCGGGCTGGGCCTCCTTGTTCCCCAACCCCTTCGACCGGGAACGATGCCCGTTCAGATGATGAATAGGAGGAAGACCCAGAGGAGCGTGACTATGAGACCGAGCACTCCACCACCCGAGTCTGAGAACCCCTAGGGTAGGATCAGTCATGTATCCCTCATGCGAAGTCGAGTCCGTGTAATGGTTCATATGAAACCATGTGTGCTTGTTGTTTGTTTTGTTGTTGTGTTCCGATGCAAGTCGCGCTTTTGCGGTAGGCAACATGTAAGCGACTCCATCATCTATCTTAATATATGTTGTTGGTCTTTCGACCGTTGTTTTAACACACTTGCACTTGACCGACCCTCATAGGAACGCTTTTCCATTATTGCTTATCCTCTTGTCGACCCCAGTTGTTTGACTTGGCTGACCCCCATAGGCACGCTTTCGACCTTTGTTTTAACACACTTGCACTTGACCGACCCCCATAGGCACGCTTTTCTGTTATTGCTTATCCTCTTGTCGACCCCAGTTGTTTGACTTGGCTGCTCCAAACAAGATGGTGACTACTACCCGCAACAACTCCTTCACCAACCCTGAAGCCGGCAACTCTAGCCAGCAACAGGGAGCTGGTGGGGCTGCTCATGCTGGAGGACACCAGGAGCAGCCACAAGGCGATATTCCCCCCCCACCTCCGCCGGAGGACATGACCATAGCTCAGTTTCTCCAAGTTCTCCGGGAGGAACGCCAGGCCAACAATGCTGCTATCCTGCAGATGGCTCAGGCTCTCGTGAACAACCAGCAACAAGGCAGGAACGACAATGGCCGCTCCATGCTGTCTGAGTTCATGAGGAACTCGCGCCAACCTTCACCGAGACTACTGAACCTTTGGATGCGGATGACTGGATCCTCACCATCGAGGACCTCCTTGCATTGGTCAACTGCAATGAGGACCATGAGAAGGTGCTTTATTCCTCTCACTACCTTGGAGGTACCGCCTGAGCATGGTGGGATGGATTCAAGGTCATGCAAGGAGAACATGTGATCATGTGGAGTGACTTCAAGGAAGGATTCCGCACAGCCCATATTTCTTCTGGGATCATGGCTATCAAGAAGAGAGAATTCCGAGTGCTAAGGCAAGGAAGTGGCTCTGTCAAGGAGTACCTGTAGAAGTTCAACCTGCTGTCAAGGTATGCACCTGAAGATGTCAGCATGGAGGACGCCAAGAAGGAATGCTTCATGGAAGGACTTCAGCAGGTCCTGCAGTATCAGCTCATCATCCACGACTGCCGTACCTTCTTCGACTTAGTGAACAAGGCCCTCATGCTGGAAGACAAGTGCCGTGCCATCGATGATACTCGCAAGCGCAAGATGATCATCAAGGGAAGCTCAAGCAACCAGAAGCCTCACCCATGGCAGCCAGCCCTAGCCAGGCCAACCCATCAGCCGCAGCAAGCCAGACCTCCTGCACCTCGTCCGAGCTACTAGCCTCAGCAATATGCTAATCCCAGGCTAGCATTCAACAACAACCCGGGGCAAGTCACTTGCTTTGGATGTGGTCAGTCTGGACACATCTCTAAGCTTTGCCCCAATAGGAAGCCAGATGCACCGCGCCCCAATGCGCCAGCTCAAGGTCAAGCCCGTGGAGCACCGGCAAGGAACCCGTCTCCCTGCAACCAGTCCAACAATGGCAAGGGTCGTGTGAATCACGTCACCGCAGAGGAAGCCCAGGAATACCCGGACATCATACTGGGTACGTTCCTCATCAACTCAACCCCAGCAATAGTATTGTTTGATTGTGGAGCTTCACATTCTTTTGTCACCCAAAAGTTTGCACTAGAGAGTGCCATGAAGCCTACACCCTTGGGTAGTCGTATGTTGATACAAACCCTCGGTTCAGTTATGAAGTCTGGGATAGGGTGTAAGGGAGTGAAGATTGACATCAATGGGGTAGAGTTCCTAGTAGACCTTATAGTTCTGGATTCACCCAGCTTGGATGTCATCCTTGGCATGAATTGGTTGACTAAGCACCAAGGCTTGTTAGACTGTGCCAAGAGGATTATCACCATGACTAATAGCCAAGGAGTGGAAGTCAAGTATGTCCCCAACTCTGCCTCCACTCAAGCCCCTTAGGCTAACTGCCTATCGGGAGTTGAGTTGGATCAAGTGCCAGTGGTATGTGAATACCCGGATGTGTTTCCTGATGAGTTGCCTGGAATGCCTCCTGACCGCGACATTGAGTTCATCATTGAGCTTATGCCCGGATCAAGGCCCATATATAAGAAGGCTTATAGGATGGGATCCGAAGAGTTGGCTGAGTTGAAGAAGCAACTAGCAGAGCAGCTCAGAAAGGGATTTATTCGCCCTAGTGCCTCTCCTTGGGGATCGCCTGTTCTGTTTCTGTGAAAGAGGGACGGAACTATCAGACTTCGAGTCGATTACCGTTCTCTCAATGAGGTCACGATAAAGAACAAGTACCCACTCCCCAAGATTGAAGACCTATTTGATCAGTTGAACAGAGCCAAGGTGTTCTCCAAGATCGACCTCAGGTCTGGGCACTATTAGCTGAAGATGAGACCCCAAGACATCCCGAAGACGACATTTGTAACCCGGTATGGCCTGTATGAATACACGGTTATGTCATTTGGGTTAACTAATGCCCCTGCCTACTTCATGTACCTCATGAATAAAGTCTTCATGGAGTACTTGGACAAGTTCGTTGTTGTCTTCATTGATGACATACTCGTCTTCTCCAAGTCTGAAGAAGAACATGAGGAACACTTGAGATTCTCCTAGAAAAGCTTCGAGAGCACCAGCTTTATGCCAAGTTCAGCAAGTGTGAATTCTAGCTGCATGAAGTGGGATTGCTGGGTCATGTGTTGACTGCAGAAGGATTATCAGTGGATCCTGCCAAGATTGAAGCTGTGACTGAATGGCAAACCCTGACCGCCATGAAGGAAGTCAGGAGCTTTCTCGGACTCGTGGGATATTACCGCAAGTTCGTGGAAGGGTTCTCAAGCATTGCCCGACCCATGACCCAGCTTTTGAAGAAGGACAAAAAGTTCGAGTGGACAACTAAGTGCGAGGAAAGTTTCCAGGAGCTCAAGAAGAGATTGACCACAACCCCAGTTTTGGCCACCCCCGATATTCACAAGGAGTTTTTGATTTATTGTGATGCATCAAGAACCGAGGTGTTCTGATGCAAGAAGGCAGAGTCATAGCATATCTATCCAGATAGCTAGTCCTCATGAAGAGAACTACACAACTCTTGATCTCGAGTTGGTAGCCGTGGTTCATGCCTTGAAGACGTGGCGACATTACATTCTGGGGAAGCAATGTGAGATATTCACAGACCACAAGAGTTTGAAGTATATCTTCACTCAAAGGGAGTTGAACATGAGGCAACGAAGATGGTTGGAGTTGATCAAGGATTATGACCTCAGTGTTCAATACCACCCCGGAAAGGCCAATGTGGTAGCAGACGCCTTAAGCAGAAAGGCTTGTTCCTTGAATGCTATGATTAAGGAAAGGCTACCCGCCCTGTATGAAGAACTTGAGAGCTTCGGCCTGGAACTGGTTGCACCAGGATTCCTCGCCAACCTCGAAGCGAAGCCTACCTTGATGGATGATATCAAAGAAGACCATAAGGGACATGAGAGCATTGAAGGAATCAAGAGGAAGATCAAGGCAGGCAAGGCCAAAGGATTCTCTGAGGATGAACAAGGAGTTGTATGGTTCGAGAATCGCATATGCGTACCCAACAAAGAAGAGCTCAAGAACCTGATCTTGCAAGAAGCTCATGACACTCCCTACTCCATCCATCCCGGAGGAATCAAGATGTATCAAGACCTCAAGGGAAGATTCTGGTGGCATGGCAAGAAACGGGAGATAGGCACGTTCATGGCTAGATGTGACATATGCCAAAGGGTCAAGGCTGAGCATCAGCGACCCGCTGGACTATTGCAACCTCTCAAGGTGCCCGAGTGGAAGTGGAATAATATCGGGATGGATTTCATCACCGGTTTACCAAGGTCAAGCAAGGGACATGATTCCATTTGGGTCATTGTCGACCACCTGACCAAAGTAGCCCATTTCATTCCCGTCAAGACCACGTATGACGGTAACAAGTTAGCCAACCTCTACATCGAGCGTATCGTGAGCCTTCACGGAGTTCCAAAGGAGATTGTGTCAGATCGAGGCACCCAGTTCACCTCAAGATTCTGGAAAATGTTTCAAGAAGCTATGTGAACCAAGCTCTCCTTCAGCATTGCTTTTCATCCCCAGACCAGTGGGCAAACAGAACGAGTAAATCAGATACTCGAAGATATGCTCCGCACTTGTGTTTTGGCATATGGAGCCAAGTGGGAAGATTGCCTACCGTTCGCCGAGTCCTCCTACAACAAAAGTTACTAGTCAAGTCTTCAGATGGCACCCTTTGAGGTGTTGTATGGACGCAAGTGCCGTACTCCCCTCATTTGGTCAGAAACCGGAGAGGGATTAATTTTTGGACCAGATATCCTCCGCGAAGCCGAAGAGCAAGTTCAACTTGTCCGAGAGCGCCTTGAGACCGGCAAGTCAAGACATAAGAGCCATGTCGACTCTCACCGCCGAGAACTGAACCTCAACGTCGAAGATTATGTCTATCTCCATGTCACGCCCCTCAAAGGAACCAAGCGTTTCCAAGTCAAAGGAAAGCTCGCACCAAGATTCATCAGCCCCTTCAAGATCAGCGCAAGACGGGGAGAAGTTGCATATCAGCTAGAGCTACCTTCCGAGCTGTCACATGTGCACAACGTCTTTCATGTATCACAACTCCGGAAGTGTTTGCAAGTTCCCAACTGCCCCGACCTCTAGAAGGACATCGACCATCAAGCCATCGATCTTCTGCTAGATCTCACTTATCGTGAGAGGCCAGTTTGCATCTTGGATGAAGCCGAGCGCTGCACCTAAAGCCGCACCATCAATTACTTCAAGGTCCAGTGGAGCAACCACACTAAAGCTGAAGCAACCTGGGAGTGTGAAGATTGTCTTAGATCAGAGTTCCCTTATCTTTTTGGTGCTTAGCCTAGGAATCTCGTGGACGAGATTCTTGTAAGGGGGGAAGGTCTGTCACACCCTGTGTTTGTAGCACATTGTTATGATTGGGTTATAAAATTTGGAGCCAACTAAAACTTTTTCAATGTGTTTGTGCTTGCTTGATATGTTGTTTGCTTGCCTGCTTGATTGAATTTTATGACACTACTAGGTTCTAATCCACTTCATATCATCTTCCTTGATCGAACCCCTTGCCCAACGATCACGCCATGTGAATAGTGCCCAAAACTATTTTCACCAAATTCTGTTTTAACCAAAAATGATTTATTTGAATTAAGTCTCCAAAACCCCTTGAAATGAGATTTGCACTTCAAATCTTCAAATCAGGTGGACCCTTCTTTACCAAAGGCTTTATTTCAAACCTACTATATATATGACTTCTCAAAACCACCAAATATTATTTTCAAAGATTATTTTCATATTTTATTTAAAGGCTTTTTTTAAGGCTAGAAATGGTTTTTCCTAAGAAAAAATTATTTAAATGGTTTAAAAATATTTTAGAAAATTTAGAGAAAGTCAGTGGACATATATTTTCCATATATATGAGTTTCAACACAAGGGCTTGATCAGATCATGGGCAAAACCCCTCAAAACCCTTTTTGTTCAGATCAAACTATTGAAATGTTTCTATAAGAAATATTCTCAATAAATTCCAGGAAAATTCTAGAAAGTCAACACTATCATGGGTGATGATCTTGCAAAGTTTCATCCCAACCCAAGTTGGTTTGGTTCATCAAATCATCCCAAAACCATTTCTGTCCAGAATCAAATTTGAGCAACTTTACATTGTGAAGTGACTCCCCTTGGCCTCAAACTTTGTGGGCATGCTCTAATGGCCAAATAGTGATGATACACTAAGTGGTGCATCAAGGGTTAAAGCCTAGCATCATTGGATCTACAGAAATCAGTTTCTGCCAATTTCTAGGGTTCACCAAATTTCCATTGGCAACTTTTTCCCCTTGAGCTCAAATTTGTTGAAGCATCTCATTTTAACCTAGCCTTTGACCCTGGTAAAAATCTCAGTAAGATGGTAAGTCCTTCTTGCCCAAAACCTCTTCAAACACTTTCTGGTGATTTGGTAAAACCAACATCTTCACCTCTTATCCTTTTACCCTTGGCCACAACCTTTTACCACAGCCTCATTTCTACTTTTCCTCCCAGCCTTTCTTCTCTCCTAAGGCATCCCAGGGTATCCCATGCCCTTTTATTCATTGTTATCTCCCCCTAGATCCCCTAGGAATGAGTGGCCACGCAGAAGACGCCGTTGGCATGCCACAACATGCCAAACGCGCGCTCTGGAGCCATTGGCCACTGCATGGCTCCGGCACCCTCGGGCCTCCCCCTTGCGCCACTTGGTCCCCCTCGGTGTCCAGGCCATGCCGCCCCTATCGGACCCTCCTCTCTCTCCTTCCTCCTCCCTCCTCTCGCACACGTCATGGCAGCCCGAACCAGCCAACCGCGAAGCTCGCACGCTCGCACTCCCCTGCCCCTCTCTCCTCTCCTTCTGGTCGTGGACGACACCTAGGAGCGCCTCAGGCCCATTCTCTCCCTTCCCCGAGCCCTCCAGCGAGCGCCACGACCTTTCCGGCACATCGTAGCTCGGTGGACTCGCCCCCTCCTATAAAAGGGCCTCCCGAGCCCCTCTCTCCCCTTTTCTCTCTCTCTTCTCTCCCCTATAGACCCCCTGCGCGCCCCGATGACCTCCCGTGGCTCCTGCGCTCGGAATCGGGCCGAGGATTACCGCGGTGACCTCACCGTCAATCTCTAGGCATAGAGCCCCTCCGGCCCTCCTTCCACTTCGGCTGCTCCTCTCTGCCCACTCTGACTCGACCCCCCTGTCCCCGTTCTCTTTGCAGCATGGAGACGCCCCTGGTGACCTCTCCTGAAGCTGCCTCCATCGCGGAACATCGTCACCGACGACCTGCACCTCCCCGCCGACCATCTCCGGCACCTCCCGATCAACGGGAGCCTCCTGAGTCCAACCCCACTCTCAGATCCCCTCGTCGTGCCCTCCTTTGCCATCAGTGAGCACCTCCCCCTCCTGTCGAATGCAAATTTTTCCTCCACCTAAATTAATAAAATAATCCCTATAATTTAATAGTGCCATTTGTAAAAATGTTTGAAAATGTTTTTAGTACTGATTTATTTTGAAACCTATATTTAGGCACCTTTTTGCCCCTGTTATTTTATTTTCAAAATCTTTTTCACAACAAAACCCTAAGAGGATATTTTTAGTATGACTCTTAGTATTTATTAGAGTAGGTGGACATTTTTGGTAGTGGTTTGAGTGCTATGTTTTGTGTGTTTACTTATTTTTATCGTTATTTTATCGTGACGATAGATTGCGCTGTTGACGAAGAAGTTATACCCGAAGACTTTGAAGACCCCGGAGACATTGTTGAGCCAGGCAAGCAGCCCTTTGACCATGAAAAGAAATGATTTTTGTTGCATGTCATATAGCACTTTACTTTCATCGTATTTGATCATGTGTTGTGGTGTTCCCCTTCAATGGGATGCCTCCGGTATCTTTCCATTGACACTTGCATCGTGCATGACCCTACCACCTTATGAGGGTTGTGTGGGTGGGAGTAGTTAGGTTGCAAATAGATGCTACACATATGGGATGGGGCTTATGCATAGTGATGAAAAGAAATAAGTGATTTCAAAGACTTTCCAAAAACCCGTCGGGTGCCACTAATGCCCGAGGGAGATGATGATGAAATGGGTGACCACTTGAGAGAGAAGTGGTGTGCCAGAGCAAGTTGAGTATGTGTTTTCAAAAATAGATTAGATTTAAGGTCTGCTGACCGTCCCAACCTTACATGCGCAACCACGATACCCCTTATGGGACAGGGCTTTGTTGATTACTGTGGTTGGTGCTAGCAAGGAGCCTGCATTAGTAGTGGAAAGAGTGAAGTGGTCACTCTTGAGACGGGGTCGTCCCTGAGAGGAAGGTCATGCGCTGTCTTTACAGGCACCAGGCACACCATTGCGTGCCCTCATGGATGATACGAGTGATGTATAGCATGAGGGATGGTACCAACAAGTGGACTCTTTGTTTAGTATAACCATGGGAAAGGCATTGTTCGGGTGCTTACCTCGGATATGTTATATACCGCGAGTCGTGGATGACACGGAAGTTCCCCGAGTCTTGTGGGTAAAGTGTGCATTCTCTACAGAGTGTAAAACTATTCGAACAGCCGTGTCCACGGTCATGGACAGTTGGAGGTCCTTCTTAAACTACATTCGGATGTTTTCGTGAAACTTGGCATGAGTATGGATGTGATAGTGACAAGAGGTCACATGAGCTAAGTCCGATGACTTAGCGCGAGGAATGAACTAAGTCCAATGACTTAGCGTGAACATGAGATGTTCAACCGATACTTATGATGGTATCTCCAATTTGTCCACATGAATACCTGCTAGATGTTGATGCATGCTCACTAGTTACTTGATCATGACATTGCATACAAAATTAGCTTTCCGCAAATTACCTACTTAGTGCCATATCATGCATCTTTGTTACCTCGTTCCACACTTGGGTTGCTTGCGAGTACATTCAAAGTACTCATTGGCTTGCCACTAGTTATTTAATTGGCCAGGCATGGAAGAACAGGAGTATGTTGAAGAGTTCATTGGAGACGAACATGCGAACTAGGATGCTTCCCAGTCAGAATGCCTGTAGGTTAAGGCAGATGGCATGGATTCACGCTTTCGACCAAGATTTCTGTTGTTTGTTCTAGTTTAAGTATTTGGCCCATGTGGCCCTATCTCTGTAAGACTAAGACCTTCGTAGTCACTATTTGTGTAAGACGTTAAGAGTGTATGTAAGACTCTTGTTATTCAGCTTCTATGTGTTCAGTGAGCATTGATCTCTGGGATCACTGTACACGTGCATTCGGTGATCTCGACTTATGAGTCGGGGTCCCCACAAACTTCCTCACACGGGCATCAAATTGCCCTCTGTATACCTTGTCCTAATAAACAGGTAACAACAAAATAAAATATAAGGGGAAATAAAAATAGGTACATGTCAATATAATGAGACCGACAAGTTTAAACTAATTTGGAAAATAAAAAGAGAAAAGAGAAAATTGTAGGGCTGACTTACACAAACCCAATACGGTAGGATAAGCTTGTCTGGCCCCTGGTATTTGCATCGTAGAACATAAAGGGCAACCTCAGCAACAGAAGATCGAAGCATACCACGAGGACCAAAACATGATGCGACATCTTCAATAGTAGTGTCACACTCATTGTTTCGGAACATAGACTTTGATCTAAAAACAAAAAATAATGACATCACATGTGGATTCATTCAACTATGAAGCGCCTTATATTAAAAGTGTGCTTTAATAAGTAATGGAGAGTACCGACATAAAAATACAAAAGTTCAGCTATAAAACCATAGGCGGTACATAAGTTAGATGACATGAAGTTCTGAATGGCTGCACTCACCTCTTAGCATGATCATTCCTAAGCCTAGTTACACTGAAATAAAAATCATCAACCTTCTTCTTCACAACTGCAATTTCACTGTCTGCTCAACAAAAACAATAGAATAAGAGGAACATACTTAAAATACATACAAGAAAAGAGAGGTTGAATATACATAGGAATATTGGTTGCATATACACATGATTTATGAAAGACGGGTTGGTTATAAAAAACAGTTTTACCTTAAAAGAAAGATATATTGACATGCACAAAACTACTAAAAATTTGTTTCAAACACATAGATCATCACACGAGATACAAACAACACAAACACATTCAGCTGCAACATCAAAGATAGCCGACAAAGATTATTAACATCACAACCCCATCTAATACACTATTTCCTCAACATAAAAACAACCGCACTTCACTTTATTTACATGAAACATTTTAACATTATATGACAAACCAAAAGTACAACTTGTAGCACACATATAGTACACGGGGATATCATAAGTCAAAGAAAAAACAAAAGGCATGGGGATGGGGAAATAAGAGAGAAGCGTGCTCCTCTCCTGTATGGATTCTTGCCTAAACCAGTAGCAAAACTAGAAATATCCTCCTCCTTTCCGAAACTATCAGTTTCAGTTTTTGAATCATCGCCATATCCAGTAGACATTGTAATATCATATTCATTTGCAATAGTAGCAGCTAGAGAATCTGAAAAACAACAAAAACGGTTGCTTGTGGTGCAGTAGGAGGAGCTGGAGAATCAGCACCAACAACCACTGATGGCTCTGTTGCAAGAACCTTAGCAGGTACTACTTGAGCGCTATGAGGCTCAACAGCTACCTCGATGGAATCCTTGTCAGGACTACTGGCATTAATAATGGTATCACCTCCAGCTGACTTGCCCTACTCAGCATCAAAACCACCATAACCAATGGAAGGATGCTGTTCAGTTCGATCCATCCCATTGGATCAACCAACGCCTAACACTTCTTTGTTTGCAAGCTTTTCTGAAGCAACATCAACATCATCAAACTGTAACAACAAAAAAACTCAATTAAAAATGGACACATAGCAAAAGAACCTTGAAGTAAAAAGAAGAAGGAAACAAATGGACAAGTAAGATGCTACCTTTGAAACATTCTCATCAACCTTAGAAACATTCTCATCAGCCACAATGAAATCTCTCGCACTCGTAGGAGTAGATTCATCCAGAGGAGCAGTTCCACTTTTAGGTAAAACAATATCATCTTCAGCACCATCATCAGCAACCTACAAATACCATACAAACACATAAAAAAAATAAAAAGTCTAGAAGACAAGGTAGAAGAATGTGTAATTAGAGGAAGTTCAGATTCACTAAATAAGGAAAAACATCTTTAACAACTGACATATGAAGGAGGTCCAAAGACAATAAACATAGATGGTCAACTGTGAACAATAACACTCGACAAGAAGTTCAAATACTCCAAATAAAGAAGGTAAATGTTTTACAACAAAACATACCATGGAAGTTCAAATACATTACATATAGAAGGTAACCTATTAACACTAACTTGTCAAGGAATAAGTTCAGATAATGTAAAGAAAGAAGGTCACATATGAACACTAATACTTCAAAAAAGAAGTTCAAACACACAAAAACAAGAAGGCCACATATTAAAGGCACTAAAAAATGGACACTAACACTAACATTAAATCAAAGAACTATCAATATCAAGAAAACTAACCTCTCTAGCATGATCCTCGTTGCCTCTGTCATGACCCAAATTAATAGAATCAGGCCTTTGCATCTGGCTGATGAAAACACTAGCGTCATCTTCAAAAGGCTTGCAACGAGCATCCTATAACTTCTTGAACAATCCAAAGCTGGTACGGAGGTGGACCGTGCTCTGATGAATCTCAGCAAGAATTTCGGCCTCAATTGAAAAAGCCTCTTTCAAAGACTCTACATCAAAACAACGACTAGGTGGAAGAATCCCATCAACACGTCTAAGACGTTCAACCATCACCAGAACACAGAAAATCTCCCCACAAACAATGCTTAATAGACCATCAATCCTACCAAGGGAAACACTGGAAGCATCGAAGAAACCCTTCGCAGATTGTGAAGAAATGCCAATTGCAGCATTCATATGGCCAGAAGAACCTCGAGGTACTTCTGGGGGAGCACCAGTGTGAACATCCAGGGAGGATTCAATTTTAGGGACAACTTCACTACCAAGACTGGTGGCATGGGGCATGGTAAGAACAGGTCATTCAATATGCACAAAGAACACAACCTCAACCTGTGTCTTCCACTACACACAAATAAAGGTAAAACGTGTCAAAAAATAATGAAGGGACAAGAAACAAAAGTGAAGATAATACCAGAAGTTCATGTTATATTATGTAGGAAAAGATTAATGCATAAAAAGACTCACATGCAGATTCCCAAAAACCCGTGTGGTTGGGTCATCATCACCCTTCTGAACCAACACTAGTTGAAAACATGGTACTTGTCCCGGTTCTAGAGGGCCTTTAGTCCTGGTTCTGGAACCGGGACAAAACAAACGGGACTAATACCCAAAACCTTTAGTCCCAATTTGTTTATGAACCGGGACCAAAGGGGCTCCACGTGGCCGTTGTGGGGCGCCCAGGCAGGAGTACCTTTAGTCCTGGTTGGTAACACCCCTGGGACCAAAAACAGCCACGCGTTAGCAGCTCACAGGCGCTGGATTTTTTTGGAAGGGGGTTTAGGGGTTTTGGAGGGTTAATTTATGGGTTTCATATTGAGTTAGCTAGCTAATAGAGAGAAGTGACCTCTCTTTCTCTGTGCTTGGTCAAGCTAGCTACTATACATATAGAGAGAACTCGACGCTAGCTAGTAAGCAAATGAAGGAAACCATTAATTACACAAGATCGTCATGAACATATATAGAGAGAAGTGACATCTCTTTCTCCATGCTTGGTCGAACAACAAGTTTTCGTATACCTATCCGACGCTACTACATATATACAATATAACATATCTTACAATACCTAACATAATCTACCTAAGATCCATTTGCAATTTCACATGGTATTCTCCGTGTTCAGGTATGATGTGGTCAAGAAAGAATCCCACCAATTCCTCTTGAATTGCTCGTATGCGATCATGTGGTAGGATTTCATCCCGCATATGCCAGATCTAATTTAAAGAAGGGGGTCAATACATATATATGAATGAAACTCAACACAACTGATGGTAATATATAAAATAAAATTGTGAATATTGTTTACGTACTTAAAATTGTTTGTCAAAGAAGCCTCGCTCATAGGTCTAGTGGCGAATGAACTCGCATACGTAGTATCCACATAAATGATTCCCGGGTGCCTGGTACACGCACTTTACGAGAATATAGCTCAATCAAATTGATAAGCAAGCGTGGTAATGGTATTGATGAAACTAGAATCAATGAGAGATGCGCGGAACTAGCTAGTACTACTTACTTTGGGGTGTGTAAATCGCAGCTCGTTGTTTAGACTGGGAACTGTCGGTGTTCTAGAAATGAGGGTACCCAGACCTGCCTGCCTGCGGTCCAGGACATGGCCCACTTCATCAGCCAGGCGAGGCCTAGCGCGACACTACTCAAAATAAGGGCCTCGTGAGGAATAACGACATCAAGACCAACAGGGATGGGCCTCCTCGGGCCTCTTCCTAAGGGGCGGAGATCTCTATGCAAGGCCCGGGCTCAGGAGTCAAGGGTGATGCAAGGAAGGACAGGCGGGTGCCAGCGCGCCAGGCGGTGCAGTTTCCTCATTGGTGCAAAGGGAGCAAGGACATACGCGGGTTCCCAAAGCGCCGCCCAAAGGTTTCCCTTCTGGTGCAACAAGACCACGACCACCAGCCCCGTAGGGCGGATTTCATCGCCGAGCCGACCACTGCATCACCATCAGCTACTTTGCAGGTGAAGACCACCTTTGGACAGGGCGCGGATGTACTCCTGCCCCCTTCAAAATTGGCCATTGTGGGATTCCTTCCCGTCATTGTGATAAGGGAAGAGGACCCGGGCCACCGCTATATATAGAAGCTAGGTCACACCATAGAGGGGATCCCCCTGATCCCATCAAACATAGCCACTCTACTCACCACCGCAAGGTAGAGAGCCAAGAACACACCTTGAGTGCCCTCGCGAGGCACAAACTCATTGTACTAGTTCATCCACCAAAACCTCCACGAGAGGCAATCCACCAAAGCATGAGCAGGGTATTACACTTCAGAACGGCCCGAACTTGGGAAACTGTCGTGCTCATCTTCTGCCTCGTCATCGAACAAGTTCGCCATTGTGTCCATCGAGTAGCGAGCTAGGTTGGGTGAGGCCGCAGGGAAACGTTCGCACTCACCCCTGTGTTCGAACCTTAAGGGTTTTGCGGAGCCCGAAATCCGACATTTGGCACGCCAGGTAGGGGGCGGGTAGATGTCTTCCTCAAGCCAGGCTCTCCTTCCGCCTCGCCACTCTGATGGTTGACGCTCCACGAGCTTATGCCAGCCGCGACGAACCAGCTATTGTCGACCTCAATGCTGCCGCCAAGAACCTGTGCCCCAGCGGCCTAGTGCTAGGCGCGCAGTATCGGGCGGCACCTTCTGCATTAGCGTCGCATCGCTCCTACGTAGGGGACCTAGACGCACACGACACACTTCAACTGGCAAGCGAGGTGCTCCGCCACCATCCAACGCTAGGGGGCTTCGACGCGTGGGCCGACCACATCACGGAGCTGATCACTGCTGCGCGTGGAGCCATAGTCCCCCGCTCTTCATCAAGTGCCGGGGGCTCATTCGCCAAACCTGAACCCCGACACGTCAACAGCACGCCCCCTTCAGACCTGGGCAAACCCGGGAGGGGCCCGCCGAATGCTGTGCTCCTCCTCCTACGAATCTTGCTAAATAATTTCGGGGCATAGCACGACCACAACGACCGAGCTCGCGAAGAAGACAACGGAGCACCCCACGTGTGCACCAGCGCGCGCCCTCGTGACCCAATGGATCACCAACAACCCGGACTGACCAAAGGCGAGTGCACCACCCTGCGTAGGGAGCAAATGGTGTAGGTGTCAAGGCAGGCAAGACACAACAGTGAAGTCCTGCCGGACCATTGGAGAATTGGCTCACTTCAGGAGGCACGCGACCTAACGGGCAGTGGCAACAGAGGTAGGCAACTTTGCTCTAAGGCTCGACGCAGGAGAGTCTGTGGACTGCGTGCACAGGGTGGTGCCCCACTGCCACCCGGAGGGGCCATTCCAGGTGCCACATGGGACGGCTCGGAAGGAGGACCAGGCCCTTATGTGGAGCCCTACGTACCGTGCTACATCATGCCTAGGGAAGACGACCAGGATCGGGCGCCTACCGCAGGCACCATGTCACGCCCAAGATGCGGTCCTATCCTTATTTTGGCACGAGGGCCTCGACAGGGATAGAAGCGCATCTCGTCATGTTGCAAGAATGGATATCATTACAAGTACATGTACAGAAGAGATGAGTATATGGAATTGGCTTACACTCGCCACAAGCTACATCAGAGTCACATCAATACAACAACATACTCAAACATCATACAGAAGAGCAGGGTTCGACTACGGACGAAAACAAATGACAAAATGACATCCATCCTTACTATCCCAGGCTGCCGCTTGGAACCCATCCTAGATTGATGAAGAAGAAGAACTCCAATCAAACAAGCAACGCGCTCACGTCAAAGCATCGCATTACCTGTACCTGCAACTATTGTTGTAGTAATCTGTGAGCCACAGGGACTCAACAATCTCATTTCCAAGGGTATCAACACTATTAAAGCTTAATAGGTGAGGTATGGTTAAGTGGTGAGGCTGCAGCAAGCGACTAAGCATTTATTTGAGTGGCCAACTTACGAGTATAGAAAGTAAAGTATGGTGGTCTACGCATAACGGACGTGAACTAGTGATGATCACTAACTGATCCTGAACACCTACTTACGTCAAGCATAACCCCACCGTGTTCTCTTTCGGTAAGAACTCACAAGAAGAGATAGTCACGGTTACACACACAAATTGTGTATTTTATTAGAGTTTACTTCAAGTTTGCCATGACCGGGTGTTAAACAAAGTCTCCAAGTTTGCCACATAACCACGGGCACGACTTTCCGAAAGATTTAACCATGCAAGGGTGCTCCAACTCATCCATCACAAATTAACCACACGCAGCGGGAATAACCTCGACCACGGATCTCGTGATCATCCTAGGCAATTCCAAAGGAAATCCAACACCTCGAGATAGCCCGAAGAAGATCAGAGTTCCTCACTCAAGACGTTCGAGAAAGTTAAAACAAATCCAGCAAGGCCTCCCGACGTGTCGACGATCCTGATAGGAGGCACGTATCTTGTTCTCAGGACACGGCGGATAAGCTAGTGTACGGTGGCCTGATAGAAATCTCCCGAGTTGCCCCGGGTTGGCCCCGCACAGTGCTCTAGTTTGGGCCAACACTCATGAGGAGCACTGGCCCGGGTTGTTGATTAATCCACGGGGTGATCATGCCCTATGCAAATTTTAGTTGTGATTAAGCAAATAGTACCAATGTTGGGCCTTGCCAGACAAGCTTTATCCTAAAACGAAAATCTAGGGGTCCCCCATAACAACCCCGAGCATGTTAGGAATGCTCAATTATGGAACATAACACCGATTCACAAGTAACTAGGGCGGCAAGAGTGGAACAAAACACCGAGCAAAAGTCCAAGCCTTCCACCCTTTACCAAGTGTATAAGTGCATTAAATTAAATAGCAATAATATTGTGATATCAAAGGAATCTCCATGTTGTCACATGGAAGCAATTGCACCTGCAGCTAGAAACGCTATAAGAAGGGCTGAGCACACAGTAACATAGCCAAACAACGGTTGGCTAGGATGTGGAGGGGTTAGAGGCTTTTCATGGCAATGTTGGGAGGCTTGACAAACAAGTAGTAGGTAGCGTGACATAGCAATACAAATGAGACATCTAGCATGGCAATGATAGTAGTGGTATCGAGGGAAATGTGTCGTCTTGCCTGAGATCCCACTCGGAAGAAGAATGAGTCCATGAAGAAGACGAGCCAACATAGTCGAATGAATCCTCACACTCTAAACGCTTTCGGAACTCTATCGAGAAGGAACAATACAGAAACACAATCAACACACGGAACACCACAACATATGCATGATATGGTGCGCAAACAAATATGATGCATGTCCGGTTTAATTATGCAAGGCATGACAATTCACATCAAATAACTACTAAACATTAAAGTGAAGCTCAATATGCAACGAGTTTCATATTGATGAAACTCCACGTTCGAATTATTTAGTTCACTCTCGTTTAGGTACTCATCAATATTAAATGTTGTTTAACATGGAAAACGGTGAAGCACAACCAACTACAACATCTAGGCATTTTAAATGGGGACGGAAGCAATACATAGCATTTCCGAAACAACCCCATATGCATATTATGATTTTGGTCCAGATCTGAACTAACACAATTTTAGAGTGGTTAAACATCAAAATAAATGTCCCCTTGTGATTCTACATGTTTTTCTAGTCAAGTTACATATGTGGAACATTTAATTCGGAGCTACGGTTCAGTAGTTATTGAATAAATCATTTTAGCATGGCAATTACACAAAAAAATACAAACAGCAAGTTTAAACAATTTTATCACATGTGAGAATTGGTTATTGTGAATCTACACGAAATTCTAGTCACTTTAAATATATAAATTTTTTACAAGTGATGCATGGGTGAAAAGTTATTAGATGCATGAATCTAGGGGGTTTTCTGTAAATTTGTTATTCTCTGGTTAATTAGCAAAATTCGTAGCAGGGAAAAAAACACAAACGAGCCGAATCTGGGCACGGATTGGCTCAACAGGGCAGGCGCAATATAACAGGGCATCGCCCAGGGCGGAGGATAGGGGCTGCTCACATAGGTGGGCCGAGCCCAAGAGGCAGGGTGAGAGGAGATGCTAGGCTGTGGGAGGAGGCCTGGCCCACGGGCGGCGCTCGGTCAACGCCCCGCTGGATCGGGCACTCATCCTCCTCCTCCCGATCGGATCGGGGAGGCAGGGGTGACGGCGCGATGGCGGAGCAGCGAAGGGGATGGTAGGGCTTGCAAGGGAGGCCGGGGATGGGTCGAGGGCGTCTGGATTCGGCCATCTCCGGCCCGGATCTGGCCGGCCGCGAGGCGGCAAGGCTCCGGTGACCTCCATGGTGGGCAGCACCTGCAGGAGAGAGAGAGGGGTGAGGCGTAGGGGAGGAGAAGGGGAAAGAGGAGAGGGGCGACGAGGCAAGGAATTGGTCCAATGGCGGCGCGGTTCCAGCGAGGAGCTCCGGCGACTGGAGACAACGAGGGCAAAATAAGATATCAAAATGTTCGGAAACACATCACCTATATGTGCATGTCATTTGAATTCATGAAAAAAGTGTTGGAAAGTCCCCATCACCTATATGAGCTAAAACTGATATGGGGACTTCCTAAGAATTTTCTCATGAATGCAAATGTCATAAACATATAGGTGATGTGTTTATGAATATTTTGATATCTTATTCGAATTTTTCCGAGTTAGTATGAAATAGTTATGAATTTTTCAAAATGAAAGTCAAACTGTCAAAGGGCAAAAGCACAAGACGAGCAAAGTGATGTGGTCATGACCGTGTGTTTTCCAAAACTAGGGGTATTCCTGTCAACGGTGACACAACTAAGGGCTCAAATACAATTATCCCTTTTTTAAAACGATGTCGTGGGAGTGTGCGTGTGTGGTTGGTCTCGAAATGGGTAACGACAAGAATGGAGAGAACTGACAACTACGAACGGATGCAAGTTTGAAAACTCATGTTGACAAAATGCTGATGCTATGCAGATGATGCGAATGATGCTATGAAGAATGCGACAACCAAACGAAGCACAGACAAGAATGGAAATAAAAGGGGAATCTTCTGGAGCGTTGCTCCCGGGCTGTTACACGCCAGCACCTCCCAAGGGTAGGGGAAGCCCTGGGCGTCCTCTCGGAGCCGGGCTAGGGGGCTTCCCCTGGAGGATCATCGAGTTCGGACAACGCAAGCCGGAGAAAGAGGGAGGATGCCACCGGACCCATGGGGGCGCGGCGCGAGCTGCCGCCCCCGTGGGCAAGCATCGACGAGCCAAACCCCGGGGAATTGGGTGTAACGCCCTAGGGGAGGGCAGCAAGACACAGGTAACGCGGGTCACCCACGGCAACTGGAACATCAACGCAGACTCGGGAGTCAGGGCCTCATGAGGCCCTCAGGCAACACACGGTCACCGCCCAAACGCCTCACGAGGCGGCTTCTCAACAAAACACCCTTACTGCTGCACCGGATGCATTCTACTCATGTTTGGGCCTCGGGAGCGCAATCTTGCGGTTACACGGGGAACAATGCATTCGGGTTTTGGTCGTAAGGGCGTGCAACCGAACAGAAATGCACGGGATGGATCTTGATAGTGTTGGGAGATACCAGGCCTGGTGCCCGGGGGCTTGCCCAGCTATCTATGGCTATGACACTCTCACGTAATAATGAGTGGGTTGTATATGCCTGGAGCCCCCCAAGGACGCGGCGGGGTTCCTCCCATGCAATGTGGCAGCCATAGCTCCGTGCTGGCGGAGAAGTCAACACTTCGCATCAATGGCTATGCCCATGCAACGTGGATGCCCTACGCTTAGTGTTAGGGGAAGACGAAAACTAGCCTAGGTGCCGGACACGACATTTGCTTGCTTTGTTTTTGTGTTCGAGTTGCCAACTTTTAAAATGAAGTTTGAAGGGCTTAGAGCTCTAAATTTAAAAGAAAAGGGGTGGGGACTTTTATCTTGTTGCTTTTGCTTTTTACGAATCTTGAGTTCTCTTTCTTCTGGATCGACATTTTTGCAAGGGGCCGCATGTTGAGGCCCTACCCGGGGCACCTTAGGCCCAGATAGCGAGACCCTGTCACCTCAGGGACTCACAACTTTAATGTCCGACCGCTTCCTCGGGGCTCCGACCGTGGCATGGCGTCACAGCATGGAGTCTTAGGGGGGCCCAAAGCTTGGGCCTCCTAAGGCAAAGACCGTCAAAACAGAATGGGGGGCGCTCGAGCGTCAATGGGGGCTCCTGAGCACCACGCCTCAGGAGCCGTACCGGTCACAAAGCCACTTGGCAGCCTCAATGTCGTCCTTGGTGATCCAGTCGGCATCGAGGGTGCTGGATCACGTCCTGGTTGCATCCTTAGTGATCCGGCCATATACCATGATGGTAGGGAAATGCGTGGGACTTGGACCTGTCGATGTAGAGCTGCTTGAGTGTCGAAGGGGGCTCTTGAGCAGTGCACCTCAGGAGCCTCACTGGTCATATAGCCAGTCGGCACCCTCGATGCCGTCCTTGGTGATCCGGTCGGCATCGGGGGTGTCGAGGTCTCACCTCGTGCTTGCGACCTTGGCCAGTCGTATACTACAATGGTAGAGAATTGCGTGGGACTGGGACCTACAAACACAGAGCGCGGAAAAGGCCCATAGTCTGCCTCGCCCGTAAGCAAGGAGGAGGCGCCCCAGGCATAGCAGCAGAGTATCTTGACAACCTGACCACGCAGAAAGATCATCCGCGGCCCGCAAGCTAAGTACACTATCGAATCAAGCATGAACTTCCTTATTTAATATCACTTCAAGGGTGAGGCAAGGCTTGTGCATACTGTTGTGAGGACGCAGGTACTATGGGACAACTACGTGCGATTATTAACACCCCAGGGATCTAGAGCGACAGGGGAGGCGACATGAGAACAGAGGCCCGGCAGCAACGAGCTGCTAATCCAGGAGCCTGGGTTCAACCACGGGATCCCCCTCAAGAGGAGGGACTTCACGAGGATCCGACTAGCCATCACATCACAAGGTCATACCGAGAGGGGTGCTAGACAGGTACGAGGAAATTAAATTGCACAACTATGAGCGGTCGACGACGAATGAAGGGCGAGAAGCAAAATGTAGGTAATGCACAAAAGGTTAACGCCCATGTGGGCCAAGTTCGCTTTAAGGTGTTATAGGCACCAGGAGGAAGAAGCAGGGGAATTTAGGCGGAGGAGTCATTGTCGCTGTCCGAGCTGACAACCACCACGGTGCCGAGGCCGCCTTCTCTGCCGAGAGGGAGCGCCCGGATGAACTATGCGACCAGGGCATCCATGTGCGGGTGCACCTCGTCCTGGAGAGGCCTCGGGAGCCCCTTGGGCAAGTGCTCCACCACGCGTTGAAGGTCGAGCTGCGAGGCGAGGTGGCGACAGTTGGAGAAGATGTGTGTCCACGCCTGCTCCAGGAGGTCCAGTGCGTCGGCCTCGCTATCCTCATTCACGTGCGAGACGCCGGTCTCCAACGCCTCCACCACCCGGCGGAAGAAGTCAAGGTAGCCCCTGTCGCCCTGCATGTTGGGGAGGACGGGGGCATCCCGAACGAATTGTTCTACCGCGCCGACCATGCGGTAGGTGATGTTAAAGTACAGCTTGGCCTGCTGGGACTCCAACATCTTGGCATAGGCTTCCTCGTCATGCGCGGCCTGCACGGCATCGGCCGCTTCTTGGACCTGAGGTTGAAGAGCCGTTAGCTCCGCCCTCGCCTCTGCCTCGCCCCTGAGGGCGGCCTGGAAGGTGGTGTCGGCGGTCGCTAGCTGGGCGCGCAACGTGTCCACCTCCTCCTGGAGCTCGGCACGCTTGCATTTTTTGGCCAGCGGCGCCCTGGAAGAATGAGATAGTCAAGCCCGACAGATTGGATGTGTCAGGCGAAGAAAGAGGGAGGCGACGGAACACTTACTCCCCCACCATCGTCCAGCATAGGCGCACTCGTGCTGGCTCCGATGGCCCCCCGTTGCTGCCTCCAGAGGGAGGCAAGGGGGTTGACGGCCCCGCACGCCCCCTGCACCGGTGGCGCCTCCACTGGACGCCATGAAGAAAGGGAGAAGCTGAGGAGAGAAAGAGGGGTTTTCTTTGGAGTTGCGGGAACAGACGGACGCTTTGAGGTGGCTGGGCTCCATTGCGATGAGGCAGATTTATAGGTAAGATGAAGGCCATGAAGCGTCGTGGGAGAGTAGGCGACATGCGCCCCTCGGACTCCGACAGGACCGGCTTGATCGATGCGCAGCTCTGCCGCACGTTGCCTTGTGTGACGCTGTCGGGTCACATCCACGTGGCTCGAGAGCAAGAAGCCCAAGGAATCGACAACATTCAAGGAAAGGTAATAATGGACGGTGGTGGCACGAGCATCATGTCGGTTTGACATAAGAGGTCCGTGTCGCCTTCGAGGAGCGGGGGCGTCACCGCACGTGTGGCTGACGCGTGTAGAGCCTGGTCTGCAGGCGTTTGGGGCCCATAGCGCTTTGGGCCGTCCTCAAGGCTTTGCCCTGAGGCCTGCTCGAGCGTGCCATGGGCCCAGGGGCTACTATTGGCGTTCTGGTAATGGGGGTACCGAGACCTGCCTGCCTACAGCCCAGGACATGGCCCACTTCGTCATCCAGGCGAGGCCTGGCGCGACACTAGTAAGGACAAGGCCCTCCGGAGGACCCTGGGCTCATGAGGAAGAACGACATCAAGACCAGCAAGGATGGGCCTCCTCAGGCCCCCTCCTGAGGGGCAGACATCTCTATACAAGGCCTGGCCTCAGGAGTCAAGGTTGATGCAAGGAAGAACAGGCGGGTTCCAGCACGCCAGGCGGCACAGTTTCCTCTTTGGTGCAAAGGGAGCAAGGACATACGCGGGTTATCAAAGTGCCGCACAAAGGTTTCCCTTCTGGTGCAAAAAGACCATGACCACCAGCCCCACAGGGTGGATGTCATCGCCGAGCCCACCACTGCATCACCATCAGCTACTTTGCAAGCGAAGACCGCTTTTGGACAGGGCGTGGATGTACTCTGTCCCCCTTCAAAATTGGTCGTTGTGGGATTCTTTCCTGCCATTGTGATAAGGGAAGAGGACCCAAGCCACCGCTATATATAGAAGCTAGGTCACACCATAGAGGGGACCCCCCGATCCTATCGAACACTTAGCCACTCTACTCACCACCGTAAGGCAGAGAGCCAAGAACACACCTTGAGCACCCTCCCGAGGTTCAAGCTCATTGTACTAGATCATCCACCAAAACCTCCACGAGAGGCAATCCACCAAAGCAGGAGTAGGGTATTACGCTTCACAACAGCCCGAACCTAGGTAAACTTCCATGCTCATGTTCTTCCTCGTCTTCGAATGAGTTCGTCGTTGTGTCCATCGAGTAGCGAGCTAGGTTGGGTGAGGCTGCAGGGAAACCTTCGTACTCGCCCCTCTGTTCGAACCTTAAGGGTTTTGTGGAGCCCGAAATCCGACAAGAACCATTCCGGTGAACTGTTTCCAAACCCTGCCAGGCAAAGAAAATGATTACTTGATATCAGGAAATGAACGAAAGTTGCCTATATGGTCCCGGTATTGATTGAATTTACTTCTGGAGCATTGCAGTCATGTTCGCATAATTCTCAGGATCTTTACGTCTCGATTCTAAGATAGTTACTAATGCCCCATCAAGCTTAATGGATAGCAGAATAAAGTGGAACCTACGCACACATAACCCAATTACATTACTTAACCTTGAGTAAGCAAAACCAAATATGCACAAGACAGTAACACTCACTTGAAGTTGTAAGGAATGAGTACTTCCATGTTGTTTTAATGTCTAAGGAACGCTTCTAGCAAGTTGTCCTCAGTATCTTTGGCTCGGTTTTGTACCGACCATTCATTTGCGGTATTTGGGCTAATGAACCCAATGTCATAGATTTGTTCTTTTTTACATTTGATGATCTTCAATCTGCATAATATAGTGAGGATAATTATATATACATGCAATGAACGAGCTGAGCTAGAGACTTAATTATAGAAGTAATACTTACAGATAGTAGCAAGTTATGAGTTGTTTGTCGAGGGCCTCTTGATTGAATAACTAAAATAACTCCACAAATTCAATAGGTAGCAGGTTGAATCCAATGAAGTCGTGCTCTTTTTTAATTCCGACAAACAAACTGTCGATCCCAGACTTCCTGCAGGTTTCCATGTATCAGTCATGCAATTTTTCCATCATCGTTGTTAGATGAGGATGATCAGGTTTGACGAGAGGCTTCCCATGCTCGTATCTAAAGTTCTCTACTACTACCTCAGCCGTTTCAAACTGTACATCATCGCCCATGTAATCACCAAGAGTCCTTGAGTGGGGGCCATGATTGCTTCTCCTATTCGTCGAGATGGGGAATTGTTTTCCCACTTATCCGTTTTTTGTCTCTTGCAGCACTGGAAGTACATCCCCACCACCACGCTTCCCCATATGTCTTTTTAATACAATAGTCATAGTTGGATTGCCACGGAGGCAGTGGTGGTCGCTTCAGGGCATCCACAGTGCGCTTTGCTTTCACCGGATCTATCGTTTCCTTTGGAGGTGGACGTTTTCGTGCAAAATGGGCCTTCACTTCAGCTTGCATGATTTCAGTGTTTTCCTTGTCAGATCTCTCATATGGTAACTTTGGAAGAGGCTTGAGGTTTGGACCAAGTTTGTATTTCTTCCCGCCTATTGTACTGCTAGCCGCCAGAGCGGCGACGTCTCTCTTCCGCCGTTGCTGACGTGCCGGAGGAGGCGGAGTGCCCTGACTCGCCGGAGGAGGAGGAAGAGGAGGAGGTAGAGTGCCCTAACATGCCGGAGGAGGCGAAGGAGGAGGCGGAATGCCCTGACACGCCAGAGGAGGAGAAAGAGGAGGCAGAGTGCCCTGACGTGCCAGAGGAGGAGGAGGAGGCGGAGTGTCCTGACGCACCGGAGGAGGCTGACTCTACTGAGGCGTCCAGTTTGGAAGCTTGATGTACTCCTTCTCCATAGACAGGTGTAAGGGCATATTTATCCCTAAGTGCTTTTGGTGATTGATGACAATGCCTTTGCGGACTAATCATGTGCGTTGAGCATTTCAGATATCTCAGGTTTAGGCACAAGACGATTAAGTGCCCTTCGGAATCTCTCGAAGACGGTTGTTCTATGCTTTCCTTTTGGTGGATTTGAATCATAGGAAAGCCATACTATCAAGAGGGAGTCTGCTTCGGAAAGGTCTGGGTGGAATCAACATGTACACGTCTATTCCATTGCACCACCTTTCCCTCTCTTCAATGGAGCCCCAACTCGTTTTCCTTCTCTGTGCAAAAGGAACGCCTTCTAGGTGTTTGTGTTCAGTGGTCTGCGGTAGTACCGCTCCAGGAAGCGGTAGTACCGCAGGTGCCAGCGGTAGTACCGCTCGACGGAGCGGTAGTACCGCTGTCTCCTGCCCTGGCCTCTACACCTATAGTAGTAGGCGCAGATGTAATTTTTTACATCCGCCCTACAACGATAGTACTGCGATTCTCGTCCGGTACTATCATGCCGGACTTTTTCGCAGAGTTTCCCTCTGCAGAGGTAGGCACGGAAGTAATTTTTTACTTCCTTGCACCTCTAGTGGCTGCCTCTGCCGACCGTGTGGTAGGACCGCACGAGATCGCGGTAGTACCGCTCCGGCAGTTCTACCGCTTGCTATCCTATGCAAATGGCCGGAGCCAATTACTCCCGCACGAGCGGTAGTACCGCACAAGGCTGCGGTAGTACCGCAAGCCGTCACGGTAGTACCGTGGCTATTGCGGTAGTACCGCGACGCGTGGGGCTGAGGGAGTGGATAACGGTTGGATATTGTCCCCCTCTATAAAAGGGAGGTCTTGTTCCCCAAGAAGCTTATCTCTTCCTTCCCAAACTCCATTATTGCTCCAAGCTCCATTTTAGGCCGATCTCTCTCCCTAGCCAATCAATCTTGTTGATTTCCTAGGGATAGGTTGAGAAGGTCCCGATCTACACTTCCACCAAGAGAAATTTGATTCCCCCCACTAATCCCTTGCAGATCTTGTTACTCTTGGGTGTTTGAGCACCCTAGACGGTTGAGGTCACCTTGGAGCCACATTCCATTGTGGTGAAGCTTCGTGGTGTCGTTGGGAGCCTCCAATTCATATGTGGAGATTGCCCCAACCTTGTTTGTAAAGGTTCGCTCGCCGCCTTCAAGGGCACCAATAGTGGCATCACGACATCTCGCATTGTGTGAGGGCATTAGGAGAATACGGTGGCCCTAGTGGCTTCTTGGCGAGCATTGTGCCTCCACACCGCTCCAACGGAGACGTACTTCCCCACAAGGGAAGGAACTTCGGTAACACATCCTCGTTTCCACCGTCTCCACTTTTGGTTATCTTGCATCTTTACTTCTTGCAAGATTTTATTGTGTTATATTCCTTGCTTGCTTATGCACTTGTTGTGATTAGCATCATATAGGTTATTCACCTAGTTGCACATCTAGCTAACTTATTTGATGCTATACCTTAATTGTTAAGGAAAAGTTAAAAAGTGTTAGTTGCATATTCACCCCCCTCTAGTCAACCATATCAATCCTTTCAATTGGCATTAGAGCCATGTCTCTTTATTAAGGGTTTCACCACCCGAAGAGTATGGCTGGCGAAGAGGTGCGTGTGGGAGAACTTCCCGAGGCCATGGGTGTGAACACGGTCTCACATGAGGATTTGAATGAGGCCTTGACCTTACTCTAATCTTCCGGGGCGACCGAGGTAGTCATTGAAGAAGGATACTATCCGCATGATCCACGCAATCTTACTCCAAGAGAACAAGCGGATAAATAGCTAAATTCTTCCGCCTTGTTCATACTCCAAGCTGCTATTCCTCCTGAAGATCTACCTCATTTGTGGCCCTTCACTGTTGTTAAAGAATGTTGGGAACACATCATCTCCATGTACAAGGGCAGCTCAAGCATTCAACGGTAAACTATGCAGTTGTTCTTGATCAGTCAGATGAGTTTGTGATGATAGAGGATGAGGAACCACGCGAGCTCTATAGAAGGGTGACCACTCTTGCTGTCTCCCTCAAGGATCATGGCATCAAGGATGTGGATGATACTTGGATCAAGCGTAAGTTCCTGAAGGCTATCATGCCCTACAACAAGGCCATGTCCGTTGTCATCCGTCAAAGTCCAGACTTCCACACCTTATCCTCTAGTGATGCGTTGGATGAATTCATTGCACTAAACATCCTGAACACGACAACTGACAATGCTCTCGCTCGTGTTCAACGGTCAAGGAAGTCCTCTCTCAATCTTGCATTGAAGGCAAATGTCAGTCAAGAGGAAGAAAAATAAGAAGAAGAGGTTTGCACCGAGGACACCAAATATGGTTATCATGAGCACATGGCTCTTGCATCCAGATAATTTTGGGGGCAACAAGAGAAACTCAAGGCCCAACTTCTCCAAGAACAACTCAAACGGGTCAAAGCGAAATCAACATGTGAGAACTTGCTACAACTGTGGTAATGTAAGTCACTTTGTGGTGGATTTTCCATATGAGAAGAGGGAAGACAATGGTGGCAAGCTCATTCGCAAAGATAAAGCCAAGTCATTCCCAAACAAAACCAACTTTATCAAGAAGGCTCCTCACAAAGTATTGGTAGCTCAAGAAGAGTATGCCTCAGATGATGATGTTGATGACGAAGACACAAGCAGTGAAGGAATGACAATGGCATCCATGGCAATTGCCTCTTCTACCCCGACAAAGGTGTCACTCTTCAACGCCCCCAATGAGAACATCGTCGCGAGGTACCTCATGGCTAAAGGTATCACCAAGGTAACCTCCAACATCATAACCTCAAACATTAAGACTTCTATTTCTCCCACTTCATCCTTAGATTGTGTGGATGAACTTGAGGAGGGGAAAGAGGATAAAAATGAGTTTGACAAATTCATGTGTAAACCCAAGGGAGAGTCCAAGAAGCACTTCGTTGCTCTCTTGGAACAAATTGGTGAGGCCCATGACACTATTGAGTCTCAAGAAGAGTGTCTTGAGGAACTAAGAGGTCATTGTCATGATTGTGCCGATGAGATAGCGGATCTATCTATTTATCTTGAGGAAGAGCAAGGTCTTCGTATGACTCTTGAGGAGTCACAAAATGTTGACCTTACTAAATTACGTAAAGATTATGATCATGCTAATGTTCTTAACCGTGCTCTCAAGTCTGAGAAGGTTGCACTTGGGGTGGATCATGATCGTCTCAAAGTTGAGCTTGACACACTTGACAATGCTCACAAGGCATTGACATGTGCTCATGCCTCTCTTAAGGAGTCACATGATCAACTCCAAGTGAAACTCACTAAGGAAATTGCCACATGTCCTCCTTTTGTTCTAATTGATAATGCATCTGCTACTAACCCATGTTGTGAGCATGCACACCTTGTGGAGGAAAATTCCAAGCTAAAAGAGCAGCTTAACAAGGGTTTGGTGACATGTATCCAAGGTGAGAAGACACTCAATGACCTTCTGAGTACTCAGAAGGAAGTTGTGGCAAAAGAAGGAGTGGGGTTTGTACCCAAAACTAATGAGAAGAAGAAGGTAAACACCTAGGAAGTCCCAATGCTTAAGCGAACCTTTGTAAGAGCTGGAGAAGGTCCTCATGAGAAGAATAAAGACCAAGTTATGTTGGAGAATGCCAAGAAGGGCAAGAACAAGAACGTCCAACCCAGCAAGACCGATGACTTTAATCCCTCTTATGTTTTATGCCGTGCTAGTGATGGGCATGTTTATGCCAAATATGGTGGTTCTTCTTATGAGTACATTGAATGGTGTATTTGGGTTCCTAAGACCCTTGTTGATAAGATGAAAGGACCCATTAAATAGTGGGTACCTAAAGCCAAACATTGATCTCTTGTAGGGGTTTGCTTCCGGAGGAACATCATGGTTGCTCGATAGTGGAGCGACAAATCATATGACCGGAAGCAAGGACTTGGTGGTGAACGTTCATCCTGACACATCTATGGCCACCCAAGTCTCATTTGGTGATGATGCAATTTCAAAGGTATTGGGTCTTGGCAAGGTGGTAATCTCTCCGGAACTCACCATAGAAAAGGTCATGCTTGTTGAGACCTTCGCATACAATTTACTTTCAGTTTATCAACTTGCAACCATGGGTTTTAGTACTTTCTTTGGTATTGACTCTTTGACCCTTTTGTGGAGCAAAACTCTTAAAGTAGCTTTTCTTGGGCATGTCGAGAACGGTCTCTATGTGGTGAACTTCTCGGAGCAACCCACTAAGACTGTGACTTGCTTAATGGCTAAAGTTGATGTGTGATGGCTCTGGCATCGCCGGCTAGCCCATGTTAATATGAGATCTTTGCAAAGTCTCCTCAAAGGGGATCACATCCTTGGACTAACAAATGTGAGTTTTGCCAAAGATCGTGCTTGCAGTGCTTGTATCGAAGGAAAGCTACATGAGAAGGCTCATCGTCCAACCACTACAATATACTCTAAGAGGACCTGTGTGACAGCCCAAGTGTTGTCCCTACCTTTTATGGCATGTATTTTCTATGAACCTTGTTGTCATGAGATTAATGATATGAATTGTCATGCCATGTCTTGTTCATGCATTCATGCATCATGCATCATATCATTCATCATGCCATGCCTTGTTTGTGATGTGACCTTGTTGTGGTTGGGTGTGTTCTTGTGTTGTGTGATGTGGTTTGAGTGTATGTGGTGCAACATTCCTTCTCCTTTCCCCTCTCCTTTTCTTTTCAAAAAAACCCAACAAAATGCCCCTTTATTCCCTTGTCCTTTTATCAATAGATTCTACTTCTTATTAAATTGTTTTAAAATGTTCAAGAGGTAGCCTATAATGTTTTAAAATTATGTGTGTGGTTCTTTTGTTGTTTGAGCTTAATACGTATTTGAGGTTTAAATAACAAGGGGTCTGTTGATTTTAAAAACGATTTAAAATACTTGCTTCAAATATCCCCTTGTCAATTTTATTAAATAGTTCTCATTTTCCTGTAGTCAAATGTATTTTTGCTTTATCTCAAATCCTTTTTATTTTCCCCATGGGTTTTTCTTAGCTTGTTGGTTTAATTAAAAGGTAAAACCCCTATTTTGATTTGACTGAGAGAGTATATGGGCCTCTCCCTTCCCCTCCGGCCCAGCCCGCAAGGAGACGCCTACCTGCCCCGTTGGCATTTCTCCGTCAGTTCAGACAGCAGAGAGATAGTGAGAGTGCACCATCGTGAGTCTTGCCATCGCCTCGCCATCAGTTCCCGAGCCTATTTAGTCGCTCGGCGTCCGTGCCATCCCCCCTAGGGTTCCCTCTTCCTCCTAGCACCGCCGCTGCTCCCCTCTTCCCCTTCTCCCTTCTCTTCTTCCTCCCCTTCAGGTAAGGTTCAGAGAGAGGTTCAAAGAGCAGCGGCGTCACCGGTATTTCTTTGGATCATCGTCGTCGCCTCCGGTGACATGCTCGTCGCCGTCGGAGATGGCGAGGGGTGCCCTGGTGCCGCCCGCGGCCGATTACCGGTGCTAGAAGGGGCCGGGTAGCCTAGCATCATCGCCGCGCCTCTTCTGCCCCTGCTTCGAGCCAAGTCGCTGTCATCTCCTTCCCTGCTCCGAGCGCAGCGTCGTCGCCCCCCCATGAGCACATGCGTCTCCTTTTCCCTCTCTGCTTTCGCCTCGCGTAGTTGCCATCGAGATCGTGGTCGCTGCCATCCCATCGACTCAGTTCGCAGTCGTCGCCATGGCCGGGAAAAGCTTGGTGCTTGAGACTCCCTTTCCCCCTCGTAGATCCCTTCCAGGGGCGGGAATGGAATCCCCACAGGTGCGGCTTCCTCCGCATCGTTTCCCCTCGTCGGAGATGCCTGGTAGCCCCGCGTCGCCGTAGTTTTGCCTCCGCCTGTCGCTGATGTCGATCTTTCAGTTTCGTCAGTTAGAGCGGTGCAGGGTAGAACTAGAGGTCTCGCTGTCCTTCTTAGTTAACAGTCGAAGCATAGCGCAGTGGTGTGCACTCGGGGAAGCGACCGAGAGGTCATGGGTTCGAGGCCGAACCCCCCTTTTTGTGTTTTGTTTCCTGCTTTGTTTTATTTTCTCTTTAGTGTGTGTATGTGTATACCTACAAGCTAGATGATTGCATTTTGTTTCTGTTTAGATATATATGTGTGTGTGTAGTGCATATATGTGAGGTGCATATATGCATATTGGTGTATGTGTGTGAGTGTGATATCACATGCATGTGTATGTGCCTATATGCATTTGTGCATATATGTGTGCATATGTGTGTGTGTGTGATGAACACCCACACTCATAGGTGGTGTTTTCATGAGTGTGGGAGTGCCCATGTGCACTTGTGCATATGTGTGTATGTGTGTATGTGCATGCCATGTGTGTGGGTGTGTGGTTTAGATGTGTAGATTTGGGGTGTGTGTGTGTGACAAGTGGACATGCCCCACTTGTCATACACTATTTATTATTGTCTCTTGTGTCATGTTTAGTAGTGTTCAATAGATATTTTCCAATTTTAGCTATATTACCAAATCTGGCCATGTTCAAATATGCTCATGTGCATTTTAAGTAAGTTTTCACTTATAAGAGAGGTGGTTGTGTTGCTAGTATAGTTTGTGCCATGATGCTTCATGTGACCATATGAGTATGATACATGATTTCGGGGTAGAAAGATCCAAGGAATCCATTGGTGCTATTAGATTTAACTTTTGAGCAAGTTTATAAAACTGTCATTTTCTGCTGTGATGCAAATTTGTCATTTTAGTATGATTAATCCATGCTTGCTTTGGGGCATGTGCCAACATGGAAGTGCTAGTGTTTTATGTATAGTATGCCATGATATTTTTGTTTGACATGAGCATCACCCATATAAGTGGGAAACTTGCTGCAAAGTATCTAACTTAATGTTACTGTTTTCACCATGCTAAATATTTCGAAGTCTGAGAATCTGTTGTTATTTTTTATGCCATGAAGAGTGGTTGCCATCTTGTGATATGTTGAGAATTAGCTCAAGCTCAGTGCTAGTGTTTTGAAGTATATGTTGTCTTCTAGCATCCTGTTAATTTTCATGTCATGAGGTGGTCTCTATCACCATTAGTTTCTGCTGTCAACTTGCTATCAGATTAACTCAGATTTCAGAAAACTGTTATTTTCACTAAGTCCCAGATTTCTGTTTCATAATGCGAACTTGTGAGCTTCATCTTATTGATGTGTGCCTCCTTTCCAGATTGTGTAGTTGGATAAGTTCATAAGCATGTTATGTAGTTTCAGTCAATGCCTTATTTGTGGTTGTAGGTTTCCTGTAGCTCAAGTTGTTGGCTGTGAAAGTTGCTATGTTGTTGTTTTGTGGCAGATAGGTTGTTTTATTGTTTTGTGACTTGTGGGAGCTATACTCCATGGAATTGCTTGATATTTGGCTCCATTGTGTATGTTTTTTCATTGCCTAACCAGTGGCTACCTTGGACTGCCAAGCAATAGCCCAGGTCTTTCTTGTCTTGTGTGTTGCCTTCGTATCTTGTCGTGAGCGTATCGTGAGAACCGCAACTCCGTTTCTTACGTTCTTCGTATGCGTTTTTATCATTTTTGCATGATGCATCCATATTTGCCATGTTCGTGCATGTCTAAATACCTTAACATCATGTTCTGTCCAGATTCATTACTAACCAACCCTTTGCATGTGAAACATGACTAGTTAGGATTGCCATGCTAAAAACTCTTCTCCTAAGCATGCATCATTCTTGCTTGTGTTTTGCACCATGGTTTTTTTATTCTTGCTGTTTCTTTTGGGTAGACGCAAATGTTGAACCTGAGTACGAAGAGCCTGGCGAGTACAACTACGAGGATCCCGCTACTTGTTCCACTAAAGAACCAACAAGCAAGATGATCGTACCCGGATCCCGATACTATTTTCGCTTGCTAGTGTCTCGCTCTTATCATTACAATTGAGCTACTTACCTCTTGAATGTCAGCCTCCTAATTGCCATGATAGCCTCTAACCCTCCACATCCTAGCAAACCTTTGATTGGCTAAGTTATCGCTGCTCAGCCCCTCTTATAGCGTTCTTAGTTGCAGGTGCAGGTTATTCCATGTGATAACATGGATTTGGCATATCACAATAATATCTGTTATTTAATTTAATGCACATATATATCTTGGTATTGGTGGAAGTCTTGGCCTCTTGCTAGGTGTTTTGTTCCACTGTTACCGCCATAGTTTCTTGTTACTGGTGTTATGTTCCCATACTTTGCGCTCCTAACATGCTTGGGGTTGTTATGGGGACCCCCTTGCTTATTCGGTTGAGATTAAAACTTGTCTGGCAAGACCCTACTTTGGTACTACATTTTCTTAATAACTTAATAAAATTTGCATAGGGCTTTGCAACCCCATGGATAATTAATCAACCCCCGGGCCAGTGCTCCTCATGAGCATTGGTCCAAACTAGAGCCACTTACGGGGCCACCTCGGGGCAACTCGAGGGATTTCTATCAGGCCACCGTACGTACTGCTCATCTGTCATGTCCTGAGAACGACATACACGGCTCTTATCGGGTTCATCGACACGTCGGGTGGTCTTGCTGGACTTGTTTTACCTTTATCGAGTGTCTTGCGTGAGGGCTCTGACTTTCTTCGGGCTATCTCGAAGTGTTGGAATTCCTTTGGAGTTGCCTAGGATGATCACGAGATCCGTGGTCGAGGCTATTCCCGTGGAGTGTGGTTAATTTGTGATGGACTAGTTGGAGCACCCCTGCAGGGTCAAATCTTTCAAAAAGCCGTGCCCGCGGTTATGTGGCAACTTGGATATTTGTTTAACACCCGGTTATAGTTAACTTGAAGTAAACTCTAAATAAAATGCACCAACTGTGTGAGTAACCATGATTGCCTCTGCTCGTGATCATGATTCGAGAGAGAACACGGTGGGGTTATGATTGACGTAAGTAAGTGTTTAGGATCTCATAGAGGTCACTCTAGATTCGATCGTTCATCGTAGGCCGCATATTTATCTTCATGTTATGTAAGTTAGCCACCATATATTCTTAGTGCTGCTGCAAACTAAACACATACCCCATCCCAACCTTTAAGCTTGAATAGTCTTGGTACCCGAGCGCATGATTGCTGAGTCCTTGTGGCTCACAGATTACTACAACAATCCAGGTACAAGTACAGATGAGTTCGTGCAAGATGATCTGACGCAGCTCCACTGGGAGTATGACGAGGAAAGAGGCAGGATGTACGTGACTTATCCGGATGAGTAGAGGACCATGGTCATGATCTTTGGGATAACGAGATTGTGTCTGATTTTTTATCGTTTGATTTTGTTTGTAGGCGGACCCTGTCTTCATCTTGATGTTTGAACTCTGTGTGGAATTGTAATTTAGTATGTGGTGAGTGTAAGCCAACTCATATACTCATCTCTTCTATAATGTATGATGCAATGATGCTATACTTGTGAACGGCAAGATGCGCCTATATCCCTTGTGAGGCCCCCATGCCTTAATATGGATAGGCGCGCATCTTGGGCGTGACAAGTTGGTATTCAAAGCCATACGACCATAGGAGCCTTTGCTTGATCGAACTTGGCCGAGTCGAGTCTAGTTAAAACTATTTTGAGTCTAGTTATATCGGAGAGTAGGATTCTTTTTACTCCTCTTCTATGCTCTGGTGAGGTATTCGACTTAGGAATTTTGATTCTACTCCTCTTCTCGCTCAATTTTTTTTAGGATCACGAGTGTATTTTGGAGTCTATATGATACCTATGTGACAGGGTTCTGTTTTGGTGCCTCCTGTCTAACTTGATTTCTTCCAGGGAGTCAAGCTCCAGGGAATGTTGGCACATCGTTATCATTCAGCTTCCTTGATATCTCAGGATGGAGAGTGTTCAGAATTACTTCAATACTTGTCGTGGTGACATAAGGTTAGAGTCACCTAGTACTAGGGAGGCGTTCGTGGTACCACCATGGTTTAGTATCGTTGTGAGCTTGAGGATTCGAGTTAGATGAATTTGCGAAAGCCTCTGGTTATGTGTTGAAGGATGGATACAGTTGGGGTGTAGGATTGCTAGTTGTGTGAGATATTTCCACCTTGTATCCCCCACACCGGATTGCATAACGAGGAAGTTTTTGGAAGTTCTTAGGTGGGAAATCTTGTAGTTATCTAGGATCATCTTCTTCAGATGCATGTGGGCATGTACATTTGTTCCGAGCAGTTAGCTCAATACTTTTGTGATATTGCAAGTGGCTTCTATATCTGGTGATGTTATCGCGAAACCGAAGAAAGCATTCTTACTAATTTTTTAGTAGGAAGGTTGTGATGTTATTTGTTCAATTTCTTTCAAGCATTTGATTCAGCTATTGAATTCATCCTATCAATGCGGTGTTGATGTGTTTAGTCCAAGTTCAGGATGACTCCACCAACTCGCAACAATCCAGGTCGTGGTGAGGAGCAGGCTGATGTTCCACCACCACCACCCCCGTCGCTGCCTCCTCCTCCAGAAGCTTGGCAAGTTGTGATGGCCGCAACCAATGCGAACACTCAGATGTTTCTCAGGCTGTTACAAGAAAGAGATCAGGGTCAGCAAGGCTTTCAAGGGAATTTTCAAAATCAACCTCAGTTTGCGACGCTCAATCAGTTCCTTGCCAACCAGCCCAAGTCTTTCACCTGTTGTGAGCAGCCTTTTGATGCTGATGATTGGCTCCGTGATATGAGTAAGAATTTTGAGTGCAACAATGTCAGGCCAGAGGACTTTGTTAGATTTGCATCGTTCCAGCTCAAGGTCAGGCAGCTGATTCGTGGCAGCAGTACAAGGATTCTAGGGGCAATCATGTTGTCACTTGGGACGATTTCTGTCGTGACTTCAGGGCCCATTACATTCCAACAAGCTTTTTGAGGAGGTGCGTGAGAAGTTCAGGCACCTGAAGCAGCGAAGCAAGTCTGTCTATTAGTACAACATCGAGTTCCAGAATCTAGCCCGCTATGCTAAGCAAGATGTTCCAGATGACAAAGTGATGATCTATCAGTTCAGAGGTGGTCTCAAAGATGAGCTCCTGCCAGGCCTAGTTCTTCAAGAGCGTCGTGAGTTTGATCAGTTTTACAACATGGCTTTGAAGGTCGAGGCACCTCAGCTCAAGGTGGAGAACTCAAGGAAGCGTTCAAGGGATTCATATTCGTCTTCTTCCAGCTCTCAGATGGTTCCTAAGCAGCAGAAGTATTGGGTGCCAAATCCTCCTCCGTTTCGTCCTCCTCCTCCTCAGCAGCAGCAGTTCGGTGGCCGTGGTTCTTCCCACCCACCCAACCCAAGATTTCAGCAGAGACCCCAGGCGTCCAAGGCAGTTCTTGTTCCTCCTCCAGGCAATGTTCGTCCGATTTCTGAGGTGACTTGTCACAAGTGTGGCCAGTAGGGTCACTATGCAAACAAGTGCAACCAGCGGCGTCTTCTGCCTCCTCCTCCAGTTAGGCCTCCAGGCAATGCAATCTGAAGCATAATCCCAAGAATGCAAGAGTGAATAGGGTGAATGCAGCTGAAGCAGAGCATTCCAATGATGTGATTATGGGTAATCTCTCAGTTAATTCTATTCCTGCAAAAGTGTTGTTTGATACTAGTGCATCACATTCATTCATTTCTAGGCCTTTTGTTGCTAAGCATGAATTTGTGACTAAGGAAACCCTTACACCCCTGAAAATTATTTCTCCGGGGATGCAAATGACTTCTCATGTGATGGTTCGGGATGCTTCTATCAAGATGGGCAATTATTCTTTTCTGGCTTCTCCAATTGTTCTCGGTAATTCCGACATTGATCTCATTTTGGGCATGGACTTCCTGGCTATGAATAAGGCATATGTTGATTGCCAAGCAAAAGAAGTCAAGCTGACTCATCCTTTAGAAAATGTGATTATTTTCGCGGCTCGCGATGACACAATCCATCTCTTTGCTCTTAATGGGAAGGGTGAAATCTCGGTGATTTCTTAAATTCCGGTGGTGAATGAGTATGAAGATGTCTTTCCAAAAGAATTGCCAGGAATGCCTCCGCACCGGCCAGTCGAGTTCGTGATTGATCTCGAGCCCAGAACTAAACCGGTTTGCAAGCGCCCTTATAAAGTTGGCCCCGAAGAGCTGAAAGAGTTGAAGAAGCAGCTAGATGAGCAAGAACGTCTTGGTTTGATCAGACCAAGTCCTTCTCCATGGGGTTGTGGTGTTCTGTTTGTCAAGAAGAAGGATGGCACAGACCATCTTTGTGTCGACTACCATCCATTGAACAAGAAGACAATCAGAAACAAGTACCCACTTCCCAACATCAATGAGTTGTTTGAACAACTGAAAGGTGCCAAGGTTTTCTCGAAGCTTGATCTTCACATGGGTTACCATCAGATTCGCATTCGCGAAGAAGACATTCCAAGATCCGTTTCAGCACTGCATTCCATCCGCAGACAAGTGGTCAAGTTGAGAGAGTCAATCAGATCCTTGAAGATATGCTCGGAGCCTGTGTGATTTCGTTTGGCATGAAATGAGAAGACTGCCTTCAATATCCTGCATCTCATACAACAATAGCTTTCAGGCTAGCTCAGGCAAGGACCCTTTTGAGATTCTCTACGGCAGAAAGTGCCGTACCCCGCTTAACTTTTCTAAAACCGGTGAGCGTCAGATATTGGGAAATGACATGCTCACTGAAGCAGAAGAAATGTGTCGTGTCGCTCGTGAGAACCTCAAAGCAGCTCAGTCCCGACAGAAGAGTTATTACGATAACAAACATCAGGATGTTTCCTTTCAAGTGGATGATCTAGTCTATCTTAGAGTCTCTCCCATGAAGGGCACCCAGCGGTTTGGAATTAAAAGGAACCTAGCTCCTCGTTTTGTTGGTCCTTTTAAAGTTGTTGGCAAGAGAGGTGGACTTGCATATCAACTAGAGCTTCCACCAAATTTTGCAAATGTGCATGATGTCTTCCATGTTTCTTAGCTCCGGAGGTGCTTCAAGACTCCTGAGCGTACCATTGACCTCCAAGACATTGATCTCCAAGAAGACCTCTCTTATCGTGAGCATCCAGTGGCAATTCTCGAAGAAACTGAGCGTAAGACTCGCAAGAAATCTATTAGGTTCCTCAAGGTGAAGTGGTCTCATCATTGTGACAAAGAAGCTACTTGGTAACGCGAGGACCTTCTCCGTTCCGAATTTCTAGAGTTCTTTCGTTCCTAGATCCCGGGTCGGGATCCTCTTGTAGTGTGGGAGAGTTGTGACAGCCCAAGTGCTATCCCTACCTTTTATGGCATGTATTTTCTATGAACCTTGTTGTCATGAGATTAGTGATATGAGTTGAACCTTGTCATGCCATGTCTTGTTCATGCATTCATGCATCATGCATCATATCATTCATCATGCCATGCCTTGTTTGTGATGTGACCTTGTTGTGGTTGGGTGTGTTCTTGTGTTGTGTGATGTGGTTTGAGTGTATGTGGTGCAACACTCCTTCTCCTTTCCCCTCTCTTTTTCTTTTCAACAAAACCCAATGAAATGCTCCTTTATTCCCTTGTCATTTTATCAACAGATTCTACTTGCTATTAAATTGTTTTAAAAGTTCAAGAGGTAGCCTATAATGTTTTAAAATTATGTGTGTGGTTCTTTTGTTGTTTGCGCTTAATATGTATTTGAGGTTTAAATAACAAGGGGTCTGTTGATTTTAAAAACGATTTAAAATACTTGCTTCAAAAATCTCCTTATCAATTTTATTAAATGGTTCTGATTTTCGTGTAGTCAAATGTATTTTTTCTTTATCTCAAATCCTTTTCATTTTACCCATGGGTTTTTCTTAGCTTGCCGGTTTAATTAAAAGGTAAAACCCCTATTCTGATTTGTGTGAGAGAGTATGTGGGCCTATCTCTTCCCCTCTGACCTAGCCCACAAGGAGACGCCTACCTGCCCCGTCGGCATTTCTCCGTCAGTTCAGAGAGCAGAGAGAGCGAGAGTGTGCCGCCGTGAGTCTTGTCATCGCCTCGCCGTCAGTTCCCGAGCCTATTTAGTCCCTCGGCGTCCGTGTCGTCCCCCTAGGGTTCCCTCTTCCTCCTAGCACTGTCGCCACTCCCCTCTTCCCCTTCTCCCTTCTCTTCTTCCTCCCCTTCAGGTAAGGTTCAGAGAGAGGTTCAGAGAGCACCCGCGTCGCCGCTGTTTTTTCGGGTCGTCGTCATTGCCTCCAGTGACCTGCTCGTCGCCGTCGGAGATGGCGAGGGGTGCCCTGGTGCCGCCCGCGGCCGATTCCCGGTGCTAGAAGGGGCCGGGTAGCCCAGCATCGTTGCCGCGCCTCTTCTTTCCCTGCTTCGAGCCGTGTCGCCATCGTCTCCTTCCCTGCTCCGAGCGCAGCGTCGTCTCCCCCCGTGAGCACCTGCGTCTCCTTTTCCCTCTCTGCTTTCGCCTTGCGTAGTTGCCATCGAGATCGTGGTCGCTGCCGTCCCGTCGACTCTGTTCGTAGTTGTCGCCATGGCCGGGCAAAGCTTGGTGCTTGAGCCTCTCTTTCCCCCTCGTAGATCCCTTCTAGGGGCAGGAATGGAATCCCCATAGGTGCGGCTTCCCCCCGCATCGTTTCCCCTCGCCGGAGATGCCTGGTAGCCCCGCGTCGCCGTAGTTTTGCCTCCGCCTGTCGCCGGTGTCGATCTTTCAATTTCGTCAGTTAGAGCAGTGCAGGGTAGAAGTAGAGGGCTCACTGTCCTTCTCAGTTAACAGCCGAAGCATAGCGAAGTGGTGTGTGCTCGGGGAAGCGACCGAGAGGTCGTGGGTTCGAGCCCGAACCCCCCCCTTTTGTGTTTTGTTTCCTGCTTTGTTTTATTTTCTTTTTAGCGTATGTATGTGTATACCTACAAGTTAGATGATTGCATTTTGTTTCCGTTTAGATATATGTATGTGTAGTGCATATATGTGAGCGTGCATATATGCATACTGGTGTATGTGTGTGAGTGTGATATCACATGCATGTGTATGTGCCTATATGCATTTGTGCATATATGTGTGCATATGTGTGTGTGTGATGAACACCCACACTCATAGGTGGTGTTTTCATGAGTGTGGGAGTGCGCATGTGCACTTGTGCATATGTGTGTATGTGTGTATGTGCATGCCATGTGTGTGGGTGTGTGGTTTAGATGTGTAGATTTGGGGTGTGTGTGTGTGTGACAAGTGCGCATGCCCCACTTGTCATACACTATTTATTATTGTCTCTTGTGTCATGTTTAGTAGTGTTCAATAGATCTTTTCCAATTTTAGCTATATTACCAAATCTGGCCATGTTCAAATATGCTCATGTGCATTTTAAGTAAGTTTTCACTTATAAGAGAGGTGGTTGTGTTGCTAGTATAGTTTGTGCCATGATGCTTCATGTGACTATATGAGTATGATACATGATTTTGGGGTAGAAAGATCCAAGGAATCCATTGGTGCTATTAGATTTCACTTTTGAGCAAGTTTATAAAACTGTCATTTTCTGTTGTGATGCTAATTTGTCATTTTAGCATGAATTAATCCATGCTTGCTTTGGGGCATGTGCCAACATGGAAGTGCTAGTGTTTTATGTCTAGTATGCCATGGTATTTTTGTTTGACATGAGAACCACCAATACAAGTGGGAAACTTGCTGCAAAGTAGCTAACTTAATGTTACTGTTTTCACCATGCTAAATATTTCAAAGTCTGAGAATCTGCTGTTATTTGTTATGCCATGAAGAGTGGTTGCCCTCTTGTGATATGTTGAGAATTAGCTCAAGCTTAGTGCTAGTGTTTTGAAGTATATGTTGTCTTCTAGCATCCTGTTAATTTTCATGTCATCAGGTGGTCTCTATCACCATTAGTTTCTGCTGTCAACTTGCTATCAGATTAACTCAGATTTCAGAAAACTGTTATTTTCACTAAGTCCCAGATTTCTGTTTCAGAATGCGAACTTGTGAGCTTCATGCTTATTGATGTGTGACTCCTTTACAAATTGCGTAGTTGGATAAGTTGATAAGCATGTTATTTAGCTTCAGTCAATGCCTAGTTTGTGGTTGTAGGTTTCCTGTAGCTCAAGTTGTTGGCTGTGAAAGTTGCTATGTTGCTTTTTTGTGGCAGATTGGTTGTTTTATTGTTTTGTGACTTGTGGGAGCTATACTCCATGGAATTGCTTGATATTTGGCTCTATTGTGTATGGTTTTTCATTGCCTAACCAGTGGCTACCTTGGATTCTCAAGCAATAGCTCAGGTCTTTCTTGTCTTGTGTGTTGCCTTCGTATCTTGTCGTGAGCGCATCGTGAGAACCGTAACTCCGTTTCTTATGTTCTTCATATGCATTTTTATAGTTTTTGCATGATGCATCCATATTTGCCATGTTCATGCATGTCTAAATAGATTAACACCAGGTTCTGTCCATATTCATTACTAACCAACCCTTTGCATGTGAAACATGACTAGTTAGGATTGCCATGTTAAAAACTCTTCTCCTAAGCATGCATCGTTCTTGCTTGTGCATTGCACCATGGTTGTTTGTTTATTCTTGCTGTTTCTTTTGGGTAGACACGAACGATTAACCTGAGTACGAAGAGCCAGGCGAGTACAACTACAAGGATCCCGCTACTTGTTCCACTGAAGAACCAGCAAGCAAGATGATCGTACCCGGATCCCGATACTATTTTTGCTTGCTAGTGTCTCGCTCTTAACGCTAAAATTGCGCTACCTACCACTTGAATGTCAGCCTCCTACTTTCCATGATAGCCTCTAACCCTCCACATCCTAGCAAACCTTTGATTGGCTAAGTTATCGCTGCTCAGCCCCTCTTATAGCGTTCTTAGTTGCAGGTGCAGGTTGTTCCATGTGATAACATGGATTTGGCATATCACAATAATATCTATTATTTAATTTAATGCACATATATATCTTGGTATTGGTGGAAGGCTTGGCCTTTTGCTAGGTGTTTTGTTCCGCTGTTACCGCCATAGTTTCTTGTTACCGATGTTACGTTTCCATACTTTGCGCTCCTAACATGCTTGGGGTTGTTATGGGGACCCACTTGTTTATTCGGTTGAGATTAAAACTTGTCTTGCAAGACCCAACTTTGGTACTATATTTTCTTAATAACTTAATAAAATTTGCATAGGGCTTTGCAACCTCGTGGATAATTAATCAACCCCCGAGCCAATGCACCTCATGCGTGTTGGTCCAAACTAGAGCCACTTGAAGGGCCACCTCGGGGCAACTCCAGGGATTTCTATCAGGCCACCATACGTACTACTCATCTGTCGTGTCCTGAGAACGAGATACATGGCTCTTATCGGGTTCGTCGACACATCGGGTGGTCTTGCTGGACTTGTTTTACCTTTATCGAGTGTCTTGCGTGAGGGCTCTGACTTTCTTCGGGCTATCTCGAAGTGTTGGAATTCCTTTGGAGTTGCCTAGGATGATCACGAGATCCGTGGTCGAGGCTATTCCCACGGAGTGTGGTTAATTTGTGATGGACTAGTTGGAGCACCCCCTACAGGGTCAAATCTTTCGGAAAGCCGTGCCCGCGGTTATGTGTTAATTTGGATATTTGTTTAACACCCGGTTATAGTTAACTTGAAGTAAACTCTAAATAAAATGCACCAACTATGTGAATAACCGTGATTGCCTCTTCTCGTGAACATGATCCGAGATAGAACACGATGGGGTTATGATTGACGTAAGTAAGTGTTCAGGATCTCATAGAGGTCACCCTAGATTCGATCATTCATCGTAGGCCACATATTTATCTTCATGTTACGTAAGTTAGCCACCATATATGCTTAGTGCTGCTCCAAACTAAACACATACTCCATCCCAACCTTTAAGCTTGAATAGTCTTGGTACCCGGGCGCATGATTGCTGAGTCCTTGTGGCTCACAGATTACTACAATAACCCAGGTATACGTATAGATGAGTTCGTGCAGGATGATCTGACGCAGCTCCAGTGGGAGTATGACGAGGAAAGAGGCAGGATGTACGTGACTTATCCAGATGAGTAGAGGACCATCGTGATCTTTGGGATAGCGAGATAGTATCATTTGCGTCTGTTTTTTTATCGTTTTATTTCATCCGTAGGCAGACCCTATCTTCATTTTGATGTTTGAACTCTGTGTGGAATTGTAATTTAGTATGTGGCGAGTGTAAGCCAACTCATATACTCATATCTTCTATAATGTATGATGTAATGATGTTATACTTGCGAACGGCAAGATGCGCCTCTATCCCATGAGAGGCCCCCGTGCCTTAATATGGATAGGCGCGCATCTTGGGCGTGACAACCTTAGAGCTCCTTCACATGGATCTCTTCGGTCCTCCATCTTTTGACAGTCGCGGTGGAAGAAAATATTGCTTGGTGATATTGGATGATTACTCGAGATATACTTGGGTTTATTTCTTCAAGAAGAAGAGTGAGACCCAACAGACTATCATTGACTTTGCAAATGAAGTCCAACACCAACAAGATGCAATGATTTTGATGATTAGAAGTGACAACGACACTGAGTTCAAGAATTACACCCTAAATGAGTTTCTCAGTGAAGAAGGGATCAAGCACCAACATTCCACACCTTACACCCCTCAGCAAAACGGTGTTGCTGAGAGGAAGAACCAGACGTTGATTGATGCGGCAAGAACCATGATGGCGGAGTTTAAATCTCCGTACAACTTTTGGGCCGAACCTATCAACATAGCGTGCCATGCATCTAATCGGCTCTATCTTCGCACATGCTTGAACAAGACTGCTTATGATATTCTCACCGGGAACAAGCCCAACCTCACATACTTTCGGGTGTTCGGTTGTAAGTGTTTCATTCTCAAGAAAGGTGCTCGTTTGTCTAAATTTGAATCTAGAGCCCATGAGGTCATATTTGTTGGCTATGCTGCAAAATCTCATGCTTACCGTGTCCTCAACAAGTCCACGGGACTCAATAAGGAGACGAGTAACGTAGAGTTTGATGAAAATAATGGCTCCCAAGTGGAGCAAAGTGGTTTTTGTGATGTAGGTGATGAAATTCCTCCCCAAGCCATAAGAAGAATGGGTGTGGGATACTTCCTACCCATTGAGGAACCCCTTGTGGCCGAAGGCTAAGGACAATGTTCCACTCAAGTGGAACCATCACCGACGCAAGACCCACACGCTTCCGAAGAACAAACTGAAGGTCCTCTACCACATGAACAAGATCAAGGGCAAGATCAATTCACTGATCATGGTGTCTCACCAAGTGATGCCCAAGATAAAGTTCCTGTCTCCGAGCAATCTCAATGTTGTCCCTCAACCTTCCATGGAAGAATTCTTAGAGAGACAACCGCCAAGAATGCCGCCAAGCTCAAAGTTAGACAACATCTATTGGAGAACGTCTACGGTAACTTGAAAAAAAGGGGTAACCACTAGTAAACAATTAACAAAATTTTGTGAACATCACGCGTTTGTTTCTTGCATTGAGCCCCTTAAGGTTCAAGATGCACTCGAGGATATGGAGTGGGTTGAAGCTATGCACGATGAACTCAACAACTTCGAGCACAACCAAGTGTGGCGACTGGTGCCAAGACCTAAGGAGAATCACAATGTCATTGGAACGAAATGGATCTCCAAAAACAAGCAAGATGCGAATGGTATTGTCATTCGCAACAAGGCAAGACTGGTGTCACAAGGATGCTCCCAAGTCGAGGGTATCGACTACGGTGAAACCTTTGCTCCTGTTGCTCTCCTTGAATCTACTCACATGTTGCTTGCATATGCCTCTCATCATAATTTTAAATTATATCAAATGGATGTCAAGACTGCTTTTCTTAATGGCCCTCTTAAGGAGTTGGTATATGTCAAGCAAACCCCGGGGTTTGAGGATCGCAAGTTCCCCAATCATGTAGACATTCTCGATAAGGCTCTCTATGGCCTTAAACAAGCCCCACGTGCGTTGTACGAGCACCTTACCGAGATGTTGCAAGATCGTCGGTTTGAAATTGGGAAAATCGACCCCACTCTTTTTATAAAGAGGGTCAACGGGAACTTGTTCATATGCCAACTATATGTTGATGATATTATTTTTGGTTCTCCTAACAAAGCTTTCAATGAAGAGTTTGCCACTTTGACGACAAACAAGTTCGAGATGTCCATGATGGGAGAGTTGAAGTTCTTCCTTGGTTTCGAAGTCAAGCAACGAAGTCAAGGTACCTTCATCAATCAAGCCAAATACACTCAAGACATGCTCAAGTGGTTCAAGATGGATGAGCTCAATCCTCTCAAGGCCAATACTCCCATGCACTCAAATGCCATCTTGACAGCGATCCCAATGGTAAAGTGGTCGATCAAAAGGTATATCGCTCCATGATTGGATCCCTGCTTTACCTTTGTGCATCTAGACCGGATATCATGTTAAGTGTGGGTATTGGTGCACGATTTCAATCCGCACCTAAGGAGAGTCACCATGTGGCTGTGAAGCGAATCTTTCGATATTTGGCTCATACCCCAAACTTTGGCTTATGGTATCCCAAGGGGGATTCGTTTGATCTCGTTGGATATACTGACTCGGATTGGGCGGGAGACCGTGTGGATAGAAAGTCCACTTCCGGAGGCTGCCAACTTCTTGTTCGGTCTTTGGTAAGTTGGTCTTCAAAGAAACAAAATTGTGTTTCTCTCTCGTCCACCGAGGCCAAGTATGTAGCTGCTGCCAGTTGTTGTGCTCAGATTCTATGGATGAGGCAAACTTTAAAGGATTACGATGTCAATTGTGACAAAGTGCCTCTTTACTGTGATAATGAAAGTGCCATTATGATCTCCAGCAACCCAGTCCAACATTGCAAGACGAAGCATATTGATATTCGTCATCACTTTCTTCGGGAACACGTCAAGCGTGGAGACATGAATCTTATTCATCTGAGCACTAACGAACAATTTGCAGATATTTTTACGAAGCCATTAGATGATGCAATATTTTGCGAGTTAAGGCAAGAGCTAAATATCATTGATTCGAGCAATGTGGATTGACTTAGTGCACACCTCCCCACACTCATCGTTATGTCTTGTCTAGGTGTAGGCATGGATTTAGGGGGAGTCTGGTTCTCTCAATGAACTATCCCTCCTCCTATTATGCATAAACTAATCAAAGTCTATCACACTTGCCATTTTTGATGGTTACTGTGCTTCAAAAGACGAGTCTTGGTCATGGGCCCAAGGATAATTCTTCGCGGTGCCATACCATCTGACTCAAACATAGGTGGCTCTAGGGCCACCGCCCTCTTTTCATGTGAAGTAGAGGCTCACTGGTTGGTCTTATTTTATTCTCTCTTCTTTGATGGACCATGCTCGTGTTTTTATCTTGGATCATAGTTTATCTTGTCTCTTGTTTTGTGTGGAAATTGGCAATCACATTGGAAATCTCTCTCTCTCTCTCATTCTTTTTTTTCACTTTTATGCACCGAGAAGGCAGCACGGTGCTACTGTGAAGGAGCACGGTATTACCGCTTACCACTCGGAAATAAAAAATTACTTCCGTCCATTGAGCGGTACTACCGCGATGACTGTGGTACTACCGTAACGACGAGTGCGCGTGGGGGTTAAGAGTTGGTAGGGGGGTTTCCCATCTTCCCCATACCCCATTTTCTCTCTTCCCCTCACGTCTCTCTCTCCTCCTCTCAACCGTTGCTAGAGCTCCTCGCCAGATCTCCATCTCTGGCCACCCACTTCTTATTTGCTCCGTTGGGATCGTTCCCGACCTCGTCCTCTTGCAATGGGCCCCGGTATTTCCCCAATTCCTTCTTGTTTTGCTTCTCTATTTTTGAATCTAGGTTTTTGGGGAAATATGAGATGGTCTAGCTTTGTTTGATCCAATCTATGCATGAGGAGATGTTTTGCGAGTGTTATTGCGGTAGAAGTGCGTATTGATAGGATAAAACAGGATATTTTTTGATCTAGGGCAGTACCAATATGATCTGATTTGTAGTCTTGCGAATTCCACCCCGTGCGGTACTACCGCACCTTGTGCGGTACTACCGCTCGTAGGGCGGAAGTAAAATATTACTTTTGCTGACGCCACGGTACTACCGCTCCCACGGTACTACCGTGTCGTGGGTGGTACTAATTTGTTACTTCCGTCCGCTGGGCGGTAGTAAAATCTTACTACCGCTCCAGCCACGGTACTACCGCTCCCAGCGGTAGTACCGCATCTGGAGCGGTACTAATTTTTTTACTTCTTCTGACTAGGCGGCAGTCAAATCTTACTACCGCTCCAGCCACGGTACTACCGCTCCCAGCGGTACTAAATTTTTACTTCCGCTGACTGGGTGGTAGTAACATTTTACTTCCGCTCCAGCCATGGTACTACCGCTCCCAGTGGTACTACCGGGTCTGGAGTGGTAGTAAATTTTTACTTCCGCAAAATGTGTTGGTACTACTGCTCGATCCACAACTACCTCATTTTGTCCTGTCGATTCTCCCTTCTACATGGTTTTTGTGTCTGCTTTCGTCCTTGCCTTACTTTTTCCATTTGTCCATTGTGTTTGCGTTGTGTGCCATAGGTGGTGGCTCTGGTTCCAGCTCTGCTCCAAGACGTACCAATCCATCTCGTGACACAAGTTCCAAGCGGCTCCGCAATCCTGATGCTCCTAAGGGATCCAATGATCCACCCCGCCATTTCAAGAGAACCGCATCCAAGATCAAGCGACCAGTTGAGAACTTTGAGGTCATGCCCCAAGATGAGTTTTGGCTCGACGGTTGATCAATCCCTATGACAAGCCAAGGTTAGTTCCAAGGCAAATGACTTGTTCTGGTCCAAGCAGCAGTATCTTATTCACCTGGATGTGATCAAGGGCAAGAAAAATCACTATGTTCCTGTCCAATACATTGATCTGGAACACATGAGGAAGCATGCGCAATACTTTGGTGAGGCTCTGGAGTTGGTGTGGTAGTTTGCTATAGCAGACATCATCTCCTTCCACCTTGACTTTGATCCCGAGCTATTGGGTCAGTTCTTTGCCTCTGTCCACTTTCACTCTGATGCAGAGCGGATCATGACATGTATGACCGATGGCGAGCAACTGTCTGCCACCTGGAAGGACTTCATGGACTTGCTGCATGTTCCTGATTCCGGGCTTGATGTGCCAATTGGACTGCGCCCTCATGGCAACCCTTAGGCAACACGCAAGGAGCAGCTCATGCCTTTCCATATTCTGAAGACCTTACGATCTGGTGAGCAAATTCTTGTGCTCAACCCTTTCCTTCATGCCATGCACCAGATCTTCCGCAACTCTCTGTTTCCTTGCATGGGAGACAAGGACAAGGTACACTCCTATCTGGTGGATATGTTGCTGCTATGTGAGAGAGAGGAAGAAATGAAGACCTTGGCATCCTTGATGTGTCTCACATTATGTGGTCTAAGGTTCGCACTGCTGTGTTCCATCGTAAGGTCCCCATTTATGGGCCATACTTGTTCTACCTGATTCGTGCTACTTGGGACAAGACCGTTCCGGGTCAGGACATCCCGGAGCACTTGTTTCTTCATGAGCCCATCCGTTTGCGTATGAAGGACAAGTGGGCCAACACCACCACTAAGCCACCTTCTGCTCGTATGGAGGTCGATGAGGATGAGATCGAAGAGGGGGGAGATAACAGTTCTAAGTCTTATGTGCCTCTGTCTTCTGAGACATCTTGGGCCAAGAAGCTCTCTCACAAGATGAAGACTTTGTTCTGCATGCAGGCCAAGGGTCAGTATCAGGCTCACGTTGCTCAGAAGGAGAGTCGCCAGCATGACAAGCGTATTCTGAGGAAGCTTGGTGAGACCATCTCGAGTGGGTCTGAGAAGGACATCACCCCCGAGGCCACTTGGATGGCTAAGCAGCAGTTCCAGTGGGCTGATTGAGATGTGGAGTCCATCCCAGATGCTTAAGAGGAGTCAGATGACTGATCTTTCTACATGGGAGCTACCACCTATGTGTTAGGTGTCCTCTTTGCCTTTTTGGTGTCTCGATGCCAAAGGGGGAGAGAGTGTAGGATTTGCGCGTATTTGTGTTTGTCTTTTCGTCATCTCTCTGATTTCGTTGAACTTTGGTTTATGTCATTTGTGTGTGTGTGACCTGGAGACTTCCTCTATCATATGGTGTGAGACATATGTTATCACTACTACCTTAAGTTCATAGCTTGTGAGTCTGTCTATTACGTACCCTTATCTTAATGCTCACATGCTATGCCTAGTTTTCATACTTATTTCTGTTCATTCTGTTGCAAAGATTGCATTGCCTATAAATATAGGGGGAGTGTTGATCCTAGTGTGTGTGCCTTGCAGTCCAAAGCATATCTAGAAAATGCACACATCTAGGGGGAGCTCTTCTATATTGTGTAGGTCTTGACTTTTGCATATGCTCATTTTATATCCTTATGTGCAAATCCCGTATTGTCATCAATCCACCCAAAAGGGGGAGATTGTAAGGGCATATTTCTCCCTAAGTGGTTTTGCTGATTGATGACAATGCCTTTGCGGACTAATCGTGTGCATTGAGCATTTTAGATATCTCAGGTCTAGGCACAAGACGATTTAGTGCCCCTCGGAATCTCTCGAAGACGATTATTCTATGCATTTCCTTTGGGTGGATTTGAATCGTAGGAAATCCGTACTATCAAGAGGGGGTCCGCTTCGGAAAGGTCTGGGTGGAATCAACACATACACGTCTATTCCTTTGCACCACCTTTCCCTCTATTCAATGGAGCCCCAACTCGTTTTCCATCTCTATGCAAAAGGAACGCCTGCTAGGTGTTTGTGTTCAGTGGTCTGCGGTAGTACCGCTACAGGAAGCGGTAGTACCGCAGGTGCCAGCGGTAGTACCGCTCGGCACAGCGGTAGTACCGATGTCTCCTGCCCTCGCCTCTACACCTGTGGTAGTAGGCGCGGATGTAATTTTTTATATCTGCCCTTCTACGGTAGTACCACGATTTTCATCTCGTACTACCATGCTGGAATTTTTCGTAGAGTTTCCCTCTGCGAAGGTAGGCACGGAAGTAATTTTTTACTTCCGTGCACCTCCAGTGGCTGCCTCTACCAACCGTGCGGTTGTACCGCATGGGCTCGCGGTAGTACCGCTCCGGCGGTTCGACTGCTTGATGTCCTGTGCAAACGGCCGGTGCCAATTACTCCCGCACGAGCATTAGTACCGCAAGCCGTAACGATAGTACCGTGACTGTTGCGGTAGTACCGCGATGCGCGGGGCTGAGGGAGTGGATAGCGGTTGGATCTTGTCCCCCACTATAAAAGGGAGGTCTTCTTCCCCAAGAAGCTTATCTCTTCCTTCCCAAACTCATTGTTGCTCCAAGCTCCATTTTAGCCCGATCTCTCTCCCTAGCCAATCAATCTTGTTGATTTCCTAGGGGGTTGAGAAGGCCCCGATCTACACTTCCACCAAGAGAAGTTTGATTCCCCCCAGTAATCCCTTGCAAATCTTGTTACTCTTGGGTGTTTGAGCACCCTAGACGGTTGAGGTCACCTCGGAGCCACATTCCATTGTGGTGAAGCTTCGTGGTGTCGTTGGGAGCCTCCAATTCATTTATGTAGATTGCCCCAACCTTGTTTGTAAAGGTTCGGTCGCCGCCTTCAAGGGAACCAATAATGGAATCACGGCATCTTGCATTGTGTGAGGGTGTGAGGAGAATACGATGGCCCTAGTGGCTTGTTGGGGAGCATTGTGCCTCCACACCGCTCCAACGGAGACGTACTTCCCCACAAGGGAAGGAACTTTGGTAACACATCCTCGTCTCCACCGGCTCCACTTTTGGTTATCTCACATCTTTACTTCTTGCAAGCTTTTATTGTGTTATATCCCTTGCTTGCTTATGCACTTGTTGTGATTAGCATCATATAGGTTATTCACCTAGTTGCACATCTAGCTAACTTATTTGATGCTATACCTTAATTGTTAAGGAAAAGTTAAAAAAGTGTTAGTTGCCTATTCATCACCCCTCTAGTCAACCATATCGATCCTTTCAATAGGTACTCCTCAAAACATTTTCCAGAAGAATAATATCCTCTTCACCTGTAGGGTTGTCAAGCTCCAGCCCCTCAAATTCATCCATTATTTCATCCACCGTCACAAAAGCATAGCCATGTGGAATCGGATGGCAATGGAAAGTTCCCTCAGCTCGAGGAGGTACAATAGAGCCAACCGCCGCCTTGAAGGTCATGTTCTGGCATTTTGTCATTAGCTCACAATGTTCAACCTCCGTGATACTATCCATGGGATAGCGAGGAGCCGTGAAATCAGGCTAAACGAGCTTCGTGGAAGCCATGCTGCTTCTCCGCTGAGATGTTGGGGTAGCTTCTGGGGTAGTGTCGAATGAAGGATCTTCGTGCCATTAAGATGGTTGGCTGGTAGCTCGATGTCTCTGAAGTTCCTCTAGTTTTGCTAATCTTGCATTGAGCTTCTGCATTGAGCTTGCTTCCTGTTTCCTCTTTCTCTCTCGGCTTCTATAACCACCGCTGTCGGGACAACCATGCACCCACGAAATGGAGCCTAATGTGCCTCGTGTTCTTCCAGGGTCTTCGGGATTCCCGAGGGCCTACGTCAGCTCGTCCTTCTCTCTATTGGGAATGAACGTCCCTTCCAGCGTTGTCTTCATTGCTGCCTCAAGCTTCCGGAATGGGTATTGCAAGTTGCTCATCCATCCAAACACACTCCCCTGTTTCTGGGTCCAAAGTTCCCCCAACCCCGAAGAACCAAGTCCTTGAATGATCTGGCCAGTGCAATGTCTCTGGTTGGACCGCTTTAGCAAGCAGGTCTTGCTCAGCTTTGTCCCACAATCGTCGGGCTTTGTAGTAGCCACCTCACCCCATGTGATGGTGAAACTTCTTCTTTGCAGCATTTTTCTTGTTTGTTAGTGACCTTTTCTTACCCTTCTCCGATTTCTTGTAGGCCACAAATTCAGGCCATTGATCTCTTATCTTCTCATATCGATCGATGAATTCCGGAGTCTCCCCTTTCTCGACAAACGTTATGTTCAACTCTTTCTTCCAGTTCCTAAATAGTTCTACCATCTTCTTAAGAGAAAACGCCTTGACCTTTTGCTCTATAATTGTGATATTTGGATCATCCTCTCGCGGTAGGCTAAACTTTCTCATCAACTCGGTCCAAAGATCTATCTTGGACATAAGAAACTTCAGGGTCCTTATTATTCTTATTCCATCGCTAGGTGCTGATCGAGACGCTGTCCCTAACAACAACTCCACACTGATGTACAAATGTGTCCTTGGTACGCTTGGGAGCAATCGGTTGGCCATGTTTCGCAACTTTTGTGATCGTGAGCCTTTCAGCCTGGGGCAACCTTTTCTTCGGGCCTCATCTCCTTACCTCACCGGACTTTGCAACAGTTGAGGCTCCCTGCTCTGTTCAGTCACCAGAGCCATGATCATGATCTCCTTCCTCTACCATTTGGTCATCGGAGCCGTCATGATATCCTTCCTCCATTGTTGGATCACCGGAGCCGTCATCCTCTCCTTCCTGACCATTAGTGTCGTTGAGATATGACAAGGGATCACCTCCAGCAAGGATTATATCCCCCAACAACTGTTCTTTTTCTAAGTCCGTGTGATCCATAGTTTCTGCAGATATTATAACATGGAAATATAAAAACATGAGATATGGAAATCAATACAAGGCAATGCAACAATACAATCATATAATATCACTAATACATCATCGAATAATATCACTAATACATCATCGAATATTATCACTAATACATCTTGAATATTAGTATATAATAACACTAATACAGATCTAGTTGACATCTCGTGGTGCAGGCGGTGGACACCCAAAGAGAAGGAACTATGACACGATCATAGCTCGGGTGAGATCCCTGAAGAACCTGCCATGTATTTGAGAACCTAGCGTCCAACGCAACCATGTAGCATCAGACGTGCTCGTCCTCCTCCCTGACATAACGACGTACCACCTCCTGTTGGAAATATGCCCTAGAGGCAATAATAAATTAGATATTATCATATTTCCTTGTTCATGATAATTGTTTATTATCCATGCTATAATTGTATTGATCGGAGACTTAGATGCATGTGTGGATACATAGACAAAACCATGTCCCTAGTATGCCTCTAATAGACTAGCTCGTTGATCAAAGATGGTTAAGGTTTCCTAGCCATTGACATGAGATGTCATTTGATAACGGGATCACATCATTAGGAGAATGATGAGATGGACAAGACCCAAACTACAAACGTAGCATATGATCGTGTCAGTTTAATGCTACTGTTTTCTGCATGTCAAGTATCTGTTCCTATGACCATGAGATCATGCAACTCACTGACACCGGAGGAGTGCCTTGTGTGTATCAAACATCGCAACGTAACTGGGTGACTATAAAGGTACTCTACAAGTATCTTCGAGGGTGTCTGTTGGGTTGGCATGGATCAAGACTGGGATTTGTTACTTCGTGTGACGGAGAGGTATCTTAGTGCCCACTCGGTAATACAACATCACAACAAGCTTTGCAAGCAATGTGACTAAGTGTTAGTCATGGGATCTTGTATTACAGAATGAGTAAAGAGACTTGCCGGTCATGAGGTTGAACTAGGTATGGAGATACTGACGATCGAATCTCGGGCAAGTAAACATACCGAAGAACAAAGGGCACATCATACGAGATTAACTAAATCCTTGACATAGAGGTTCGACCGATAAAGATCTTCATATAATATGTAGGAACCAATATGGGCATCCAGGTCCCGCAATTGGTTATTGACCATAGATGTGTCTCAGTCATGTCTACATAGTTCTCGAACCCGCAGGGTCTGCACACTTAAGGTTCGGTGACGTTTCGGTAGTATAGAGTTATGTATGGTGGTGACCGAAGGTTCTTCGGAGTCCCGGATGAGATCCTGGACGTCACGAGAAGCTTTGAAATGATCCGGAGGTAAATATTGATATATAGGAAGTCCCACTTTGGTCGCCGGAAAAGTTTCGGGCTAATCGATAATGTACCGGATTTCAAAGCTTCCTATATATACTAGAGGATTTTAGGGTTTTGGCACAGAAATTTAAGCCACGTGCTACCCGTTCCTCTAGTGCATGGTTTCTCCTCTAGATCGGATTTCTGCAGTGTTTAGGCGAAGCCCTGCCGGAATAGCTCCACCACCATCTCCGGAGTGCCGTAATGGTGCCGGAGAACTCTTCTACCTCTCCGCTCCCTCTTGCTGGATCAAGAAGGCGGAGATCGTCATCGAGCTATACGTGTGCTGAACGCGGAGGTGCCGTCCATTCGGCGCTAGATCGGACGGACCGTGATCAAGATCGCGAGACGGATCGTGATGAGTTCACGGGACGGATTGTGATGAGTTCGCGGGACGGATCTTGATTGGATCGCGGGACGGATCATGATGAGTTCGCGGGACGGATCGTGATTGGATCACGGGACGGATCGTGATGAGATCGCAGGACGCTCGGCGATTTGGATCGGGAAGACGTTCGACTACACCAACCTCGTTTCTTAACGCTTCACGCTTAGCGATCTACAATGGTACGTTGATCCACTCTCCCTCTCGTAGATGCTCATCACCATGGATAGATCTGCGTGTGCGTAGGAATTTTTTTGTTTCCCATGCAACGTTCCCCAACAGTGGTATCAGAGCCAGGTTTATGTGTAGATGAGATCTCGAGTAGAACACAAAGAGTTTGTGGGCGTTGATGCTTAGATTGCTTCCTCCCTTGGTCGGATTTTGGTTCAGCGGTATTGTGAGATGAAGAGGCCTGGACCAACATTTCTCGTACGCTTACGAGAGACCGGTTCCCTCAAACGCAACTTGTTGCATAGATGGCTTGAGGGTGCCAGTTTCTCTCACTTTAGTTGTATCGGATTCGACAAAGGCGGTCCTTGAGAAGGTTGAAAAGCAACTAGTGTATCACCATTGTGGTTTATGCGTATGTGAGAATTGTTCTTGCTAGATACACGTAGCAGCCACGTAAAACATGCAACAACAATTAGAGGACGTCTAACTTGTTTTTGCAGGGTATGTTGTGATGTGATATGGCCAATTACATGATGTGATATATGTGATGTATGAGATGATCATGTGTTGTAAAGAATATCACGACTTGCATGGCGATGAGTATGGCAACCGATAGGAGCCATAGGGTTGTCTTTAATTATTGTATGACCTGCGTGTCAATCATTAAGCGCAATGTAATGCTTTACTTTATCGCTAAACGTTAGCAATAGTAGTAGAAGCATGGTGGGCGCGACAACCTCGATGGCGACACGTTGATGGAGATCAAGATGATGAAGATCATGGTGTCATGCCGGTGACGATGGAGATCATGCCGGTGCTTTCAAGATGGAGATTAAAAGCACAAGTTCATGGCCATATCATGTCACTTATGATTTGCATGTGATGTTAATCCTTTTATGCACCTTGTTTTTCTTAGGACGACAGTAGCATTATAAGGTGATCCCTCACTTAAATTTCAAGATGAATTGTGTACTCCCCGAGTGTGCACCGTTGCGAAAGTTCGTCGTGTTGAGACACCACGTGATGATCGGGTGTGATAGACTCTACGTTCACATACAACGGGTGCAAGACAGTGTTGCACATGCAGAACACTCGGGTTAATCTTGACGAGCCTATCATGTACACACATGGCCTCGGAACACAAGAGACCGAAAGGTTGAACATGAGTCATATAGTAGATATGATCAACATGATGATGTTCACCATTGAAACTACCTCAACTCACGTGATGATCGGACTTGAGTTGGTGAATTTGGATCATGTATCACTCGAATGACTGGAGGGATGTCAATTTGAGTGGAAGTTCTTAAGTAATATGATTAATTGAACTCATTATCATGAACATAGTCAATAGTGTCTTTGGAAACTGTGTTGTAGATTACTAGCTCACGCTATAGCTCCCTTGAATTTTTATATGTTCCTAGAGAAATAGAGTTGAAATATGATGGTAGCAATATTGCAGACTGGCTCCGTGATCTAAGGATTGTCCTCATTGCTGCACAGATGGCTTATGTCCTTAATGCACCGCCCGGTGCGCCAACCCCTCTAGCGTTGTTTGTAGATGTTGTGAACATCTAACAGGCACGTTCTGATAACTACTTCATACTTTAGTGTTTCATGCATTAAAGCTTAGAATTGAGGCTCCGAAACGTTTTGAACGTCATGGAACATATGAGATGTTCTAAGAGCTGAAATTAGGATCTCAGGCTCGTGCCCGTGTTGCGAGATATGAGATCTCCAACAAGATTCTTTCTCTGTAAGATGAAGGAGAGTAGCTCAATCGTTGAGCATGTGCTCAGATTGTCTGGGTGCTACAATCGCTTGAATCGAGTGGGAGTTGATCTTCCAGATAAGATAGTGATCGATATTGTTCTCCAAGTCACTGGTACTAAGCTACTAGAACTTGGTGATGAACTATAAACGCCAGGGATAGAAATAATGATCCTTGAGCTGTTCGCGATGTTTGACACCGCAAAGGTAGAAATCAAGAAGGAGTATCAAGTGTTGATGGTTAGTAAAACCACTAGTTTTGAGAAGGGCAAAGGCAAGGAGGGAAACTTCATGGATAGCAAGTTAGTTGCTACTCCGGTGAAGCAACCCAAAGTTGAACCCGAACCCGAGACTAAGTGCTTCGATTATGAGGGGAGCGGTTGCTGAAGCGTAACAACCCTAGATACTTGGTAGATAAGAAGGCTGGCAACATCGACAGAAGTATATTTGATATACGTGTTATTGATGTGTACCTTGCTAGTACTCCTAGCAGCACATGGGTATTGGATACCGGTTCGGTTGCTAAATGTTAGTAACTACAAATAAAAGCTACGGAATAAACGGAGAACTAGCTAAGTGTGAGGTGACGATGTGTGTTGAAAATGTTTCCAAGGTTGATGTGATCAACATCGCACGCTCTCTCTACCTTCGGGATTAGTGACAAACCTAAATAAATGTTATTTGCTATTTTGCGTTGAGCATGAACGTGATTGGATCGTGTTTATTGCAACACGGTTATTCATTTAAGTTAGAGAATAATGGTTATTCTGTTTACATGAATAATACCTTCAATGGTCAAGCACCCAGTGAGAATGGTTTGTTGAATCTTGATTGTAGTAATAGACATGTTCATAACATTGATGCCAAAAGATACAAAGTTAATATTAATAGTACCACATACTTGTGGCACTGCCGCTAAATGTCATATTGGTATAAAACGCATGAAGAAACTCCATGCTGATGGATCTTTGGACTCATTCGATTTTGAATCGTTTGAGACATGCGAACCATGCCTATTGGTCAAGATGACTAAGGACCCCATTTTTCTGGTTTGAAGGAGCGGGCAAGTGACTTATTGGAAATGATACATTTTGATGTATGCAATCCAATGAGTCTTATAGCGTGCGGTGGATATCGTTATTTTCTTACCTTCACTGATGATTTGAGTAGATATAGTGTATATTTGCTTAATGAATTATGGTTTGATAGAAACCTAAGCTGTCATTTCTTGATGTTTGGGGCTGCGATGCTTGTGTGGAAAATGTTTTCACCTAATGAGCTCTAACCCAAAGCGGACAAATGCATCTTCGTAGAATACCCTAAGAACAGTTGGGTGAACCTTCTATCTCAGATCCAAGCATAAATTGTTTGTTGCTAAAACGGGTCCTTTCCCAAGAAAAAGTTTCTCGCGAAAGAATTGAGTGGGAGGAAGATAGAACTTGATGAGGTTGTTGAACCTTGGTTTCAACCAGAGAGTAGCGCAAAGCATAAAGATGTTTCTGTGGAACCTACATCAGTTCAAGAGGAAGTAAATGATGATGATCATGAAGCTTCGGATCAAGTTACTATCAAACCTCGTAGGTCGACAAGGATGTGTACTGCTCCTAAGCGGTACGACAACCCTGTCTTGGAGGTCATGTTGCTGGACAACAATGAACCTACGAGCTGTGGAGAAGCAATGATGGGCTCGGATTCCGACAAATGGTTAGAGGCCATGAAATTCGAGAATGGATCCATATATGAAAACCAAGTATAGACTTTGTAGACTTGCTCGTTGGACAACAGGTCATTGAGAACAAATGGATCTTTAAAATGAAGACATACGCTGATGGTGAATGTCACCATTTATAAAGCTCGACTTGTCGCAAAGAAGTTTCCAGCAAGTTCGAGGAGTTGACTGCAATGAGACTTTCTCTCGTAGCGATGCTAAAGTCTGTTAGAATTATGTTAGCAGTAGTTGCATTTTTCAATTATGAAATATAGCAGATGGATGCCAAAACATCGTTTCCTTTCTTGAGGAAAGGTTGTATGTGATACAACCAGAAGGTTTTGTCAGTCCTAAGGATGCTAAAAGGTGTGCAAGCTTCAGTGATCCTTCTATGAACTGAAGCAAGCATCTCGGAGTTGGAATATACACTTTGATGAGGTGATTAAAGTTTTTGAGTCTATACAAAGTTTACGAGAAACTTGTATTTACAATAAAGTGAGTGGGAGCACTGTAGAGTTTCTGATAAGCATATGTGGTTGACATATTGTTCATCGGAAATGATATAGAATTTCTGGAAAGCATAAAGGGTTGTTTGAAAAGATTTTTTCAAAGGAAGACCTGGATAAAGCTACCTAATTGTTGAGCATCAAGATCTATAGCGATAGATCAAGATACTTGATGAGACTTTCGATGAGTACATACCTTGACAAGATTTTGAAAGAGTTCAAAATGGATCAGTCAGAGAAAGAGTTCTCGCCTGATTTGTAAGGTATAAAGTTGAGTAAGAATCAATGCCCAGTGACTGCAGAAGATAGAGAAAAGATGAGTGTCATCCCCTATGCTTCAGCATAGGCTCTATCATGTATGCAATGCTATGCACAAGACCCGATGTCAGCCTTGCCATAAGTATGGTCGGAAGGTTTCAAAGTGATCCTGGAATGGAGCACTGGACAGCGGTCAAGATTATCCTTAGTAACTAAAAGACTAAGGAGATGTTCCTCGATGATGGAGGTGATAAAGAGTTTGTTGTAAAGAGTCACGTCGATGCAAGCTTTAACACCAATCCGGATGACTCGTAGTAGCAATCAGGATACGTATAGTGGAGCAGCCATTTGGAATAGTACCAAGTGGAGTGTGGTAGCAGTGTTTACGGTTTGACATAGAAATTTGCAAAGTACACACGGATCTGAATGTCGCAGACCTGTTGACTATAAGACCTCACTCACATGCAAAGCATGATCAAGCCTCAGAACTCATTGGGTGTTAGATTCATAACAATGCAAATCACATGGTGATGTGAACTAGATTATTGACTCTAGTGCAAGTGGGAGACTGTTGGAAATATGCCCTAGAGGCAATAATAAATTAGTTATTATCATATTACCTTGTTCATGATAATTTTTTATTATCCATGCTATAATTGTATTGATCAGAGACTTAGATGCATGTGTGGATACATAGACAAAACCATGTCCCTAGTATGCCTCTAATAGACTAGCTCGTTGATCAAAGATGGTTAAGATTTCCTAGCCATTGACATGAGATGTCATTTGATAACGGGATCACATCATTAGGAGACTGATGGGATGGACAAGACCCAAACTACAAACATAGCATATGATCGTGTCAGTTTAATGCTATTGTTTTCTGCATGTCAAGTATCTGTTCCTATGACCATGAGATCATGCAACTCATTGACACCGGAGGAGTTCCTTGTGTGTATCAAATGTCGCAACATAACTGGGTGACTATAAAGGTACTCTACAGGTATCTCCGAGGGTGTCTGTTGGGTTGGCATGGATCAAGACCGGGATTTGTTACTCCGTGTGACGGAGAGGTATCTTAGGGCCCACTCGGTAATACAACATCACAACAAGCCTTGCAAGCAATGTGACTAAGTGTTAGTCATGGGATCTTGTATTACGGAACGAGTAAAGAGACTTGCTGGTAACGAGGTTGAACTAGGTATGGAGATACCGATGATCGAATCTCGGGCAAGTAAACATACCGAAGAACAAAGGGAACATCATACGGGATTAACTGAATCCTTGACACGAAGGTTCGACCGATAACGATCTTCGTAGAATATGTAGGAACCAATATGGGAAACCAGGTCCCGCTATTGGTTATTGACCGTAGAGGTGTCTCGGCCATGTCTACATAGTTCTCGAACCCGTAGGGTCTGCACACTTAAGGTTCAGTGACGTTTCAGTAGTATAGAGAAATGTATGGTGGTGACCGAAGGTTGTTTGGAGTCCCGGATGAGATCTTGGACGTCACGAGGAGCTCCGGAATGGTCCTGAGGTAAATATTGATATATAGGAAGTCCCATTTTGGTCGCCGGAAAAGTTTCGGGCTAATCGCTAATGTACCGGGAGTGCCGGTAGTGTACCGGGAGACCACCGGGAGGGGTATTTCGACCCAAGAGGCTTCTTGGGCTGTGGGAGAGTAAATACCATCCTTTTGTGGGCTGGTGGAAGTCCCACACAAGGCCCATGCGACTGGGAGAAAAAGCCCAAAGGGAAAAAGGTGGAAAAAGGCCAAAAAAAGGAGGAATCCTAGTCCTACTAGGATTGGAGGAGGAGTCCTCCTCTCCTCCCCACTTTGGCCGACCCAAGGGCTGGCGTTTTGGCAGCCAAGCCTCCTCCTCCTCTCCTCCTATATATACTAGAGTATTTTAGGGTTTTGGCACAGAATTTTCAGCCACGTGCTACCCGTTCCTCTAGTGCATGGTTTCTCCTCTAGATCGGATTTTCTACAGTGCTTAAGCAAAGCCTTGCCGGAATAGCTCCACCACCATCTCCGGAGCGCCGTCATGCTGCCGGAGAACTCTTCTACCTCTCCTCTCCCTCTTATTGGATCAAGAAGTCAGAGATCGTCATCGAGCTGTACGTGTGCTAAACACGGAGGTGTCGTCCGTTCGGCGCTAGATCGGAAGGACCGTGATCAAGATCGCGAGACGGATCATGATGGGTTCGCGGGACGGATCGTGATGAGTTCATGGGACGGATCGTGATTGGATCGCGGGACGGATCGTGATTGGATCGCGGGACGGATCATGATGAGTTCGCGACACGGATCATGATTGGATCACGGGATGAATCGTGATGAGATCGCGGGACGCTCGGCGATTTGGATCGCGAAGACGTTCGACTACACCAACTGCGTTTCTTAACGCTTCCCGCTTGGCGATCCACAAGGGTACGTAAATCCACTCTCCCACTCGTAGATGCTCATCACCATGGATAGATCTGCGTGTGCGTAGGAATTTTTTTGTTTCCCATGCAACGTTCCCCAACACCTCCATGGGGCCCAGCTCCCTCTACAGCGACATTGGTCCACGCGACCGCCACCAAAGAACCGTCGGGTCGATGATGGGACCCTGATGCCTCACCAAGCTGCACGCCCCGGAAGGCAGCACCTCCCGGTGCCAGCCACTCGGAGCCAAGTCCCGGACATGGCACCTCTCAAGCAGGTGCTTGCCACCGAGTCCCGACGAGGATGCTGGCCGGGCATCGTCGACTCAATGGTATGCTAAGAAATTAAACATTTAAACATATAAAAATCGTATATTTCCCTAATATGAAATCATCGATATTGTCGGGGACTCTCCCTCACTGATGATTGTTGTGGACTCTCCCTCACCAATGATCGTCCGGGACTCACCTAAAACAACTAAAACATAAAAAACTAAACAACTAAAACGTAAAACAACTAAATTATCTAAAACAATATGAAAATAATCATCTATAGAAAATGATCTATCATCGTCTATCCTGCATCATCTATATGAAAATAAGTAACTAAGTTAACTAAAACAACCAAATAATCAACTAAAACAATATGAAAACAATCATCTATATGGAAATAATCAACTAACTTAACTAAAACAATCTGAAAACAATATGAAAACAACTAAAATAAATTAACTAAAAAATACTATAGAAAATCATCGATGCGGGGGAGCTCGCCGGGGGGCTGACGTGGAGAGCAGCGACAGCGATGAGCGGCGACGGTGTCGGGTCGGAGCGGCGATGGAGACGACGACGGCGGGTTGGGGCGGCGACAGCACAGGGTAGGGGCGGCGGCGGTGGCAGGTCAGGGGCGGCAGCAGCGCAGGGGCGGTGTTGATGGCGTTAGGACATGGGAGACGTCGAGGGCGTCGGCGAGGGCATCGACGGGGCAGAGGGCGGCAAGGGCGTCGACGGCAAGCTCGGGCAGCCTAGCGGCGTCGATGTGCTCGACATCCTCGTCGGCAACTACATATGAAATCTGCAAATTTTCCCAACTCCCGCTTATATACAGAGACCTTTAGTCCCGGTTGGTGGCTCCAACCGGGACCAATGCCACCCTTTCGTCCTGGTTGGTGCCACCAATCGGGACTAAAGGTCAATTTCAGCAGCCCAAAGCGCGGGAAGCAGAGACCTTTGGCCCCGGTTGGTGGCTCGAACCGGTATGAAAGGGTGACATTGGTCCCGGTTCGAGCCACCAACCAGGACCAAAGACCTGTGCCTGGCACAGCCGCGGTGCGGTCGGATGTTTAGTCCCACCTCGCCAAGCGAAAGGGTGCCCAGACCTGTTTATCAGCAACGCCGCGGCTGCATTGTTGAGCTCCTCTCTAAAGCAGGCATGTGGGCCTAACCGACCTCTTTCTGCTTTGTGGGGCCTACTATATCAGTGAAAATAGATGTGAATTTATAGAGAAAATTCGAACTAAATTCAAAGTGCTAGTTGCGCCCCAACTAGCACCTTGAATTTAGGTTAAATTTTCTCTATAAATTCGCATCTATTTTCACGTTTACTATTTTTTAGGTTATTTATTTGCATATTAAAAGTTCTTAACAATAAGTACTTAGATAATTTTACTTGCATAAACTTTATATAATATTAAGTTAAATAACTTTGATCGGACGAAAACATGTCTATTACAAAGGGATTTCAATTTTTTAAACATATTTGAGCTCAAGACTTTTTCTGCATTCAATATGCACCATTCGAAGCCACGTCATCACTTTTCAACCCTTTCCCAACTTCATTTGCTATTTTCATGCATTTCATGATTTATTTTGAGCAAAGTTGACCCTAAATTGAAAAGCACAGCAAATGAACTCTGAAATGGTTGAAAGTTGGCATGGTATCATCATTTCACCCACATCGCATGTGCTAAAAAGTTGAAAGGGTTACGGGAAAAACTGGATGCACTTCGTGTAAAAAATGGACAATCTCTTTCGAAGCATCAGAGTTTCAGACGAAAATTGTCGGTGTTCTCAGAACGGGGGTACCCAGCCCTACCTCCCTATGGCTCAGGACATGGCCGACTTCGTCGGCCAGGCATGGCCTAGCGCAGCTCTACTCAAGACAATACCGTCCTAAGGACCCTGGGCTCGCGAGGAAGAACGGCACCAAGGCCTGCAAGGATGGGCCTCCTCAAGCCCCCTTCGGAGCGATGGTGGTCTCTATGTAGATGAAAGCACATTTGCTCCCTTGGTGGTTTTGGTAATTAATAACAACATATAAGTCATTGAACTAATGTTTCCACCAAGTATATTTCAGGAAATGTTCAATGATAGGATTGGCAAAAGGAGATTGTGGAGAAACCCCAAGATGCAAGGAAATAGGTTGGCCAAGCTTCAATCAAGAGGAATCTACATTTTATATTTGTGAGAAATCACTTTAAGTCCATAGGAAAGCCAATACTATTAGAAGGAGGTAAGGTTTTGTTGGTGAACAATATGCTCAAATGTGCACAAGTGATAGTCGCCAAAAACATCCACAAACTCTCCCACCAAAGTCTGTTCTATACCTAACACTCAAAATCGGTGCAACCAACTTTCCCATACCGGTGCCACCGATTCCAGAACCTAGACGGACTCTGCCAAACCCTAGCCACTTCGGGGCAACCGATTCCATACCGGTGCCATCGAGTTTAGGTTGCCAACTTTCTGTTACGCAAATTCACATTTTTGGTCCCACCAGGAATGTTGGATCGGCATCACTAAGATTGGAAATCTAACCGTTGGTCACCTTATCGGTGCAATCGAGTTTCCTATATCGATCTCACCGAGATTCAAAAGTTGCCACCTTTTGGTCACTTCGGTACCACCGAGATTAACACATCGGTGTCACGGAGTTGGTCATTTTGTGTGTAACGGTTGGATTTTTGGGGATGCCTATATATACCCCTTCACCACCACCTACTCGAAAGATAAGCACTTGGAACTATTCCATACCTATCCTATCGGATTTTCTAAGAGAGAACCACCTACCCTTGTGTTGAGATCAAGATCTTCCACTCCAATCATATGGATCTTGATTTCTAGCCTCCCCAAGTAGCTTCCCACCAATCCCATCTCTACCACCATGCCAAATCTGTGAGAGAGTGATTGGGTGCTAAGGAGTCTATCATATTGAAGCACAAGAGCAAGGAGTTCATCGTCATTACCGAGCCTATTACCTTTTGGAGGGTAGTGCCTCCTAGATTGGTTGGGTGTCGCTTGAGAGCATCCTAGTTCGTGTTGTGGAGTGAACCAAGAAGTTTATAAGGGCAAGGAGATCGCCTACTTCGTGAAGGTCTACCCATAGTGAGGCTAGTCCTTCGTGGACGGAAGCAGTTGTGGAATAGTCAAGGTTTCTACTTCGTGGACCCTTTTGGGTGGAGCCCTCCGTGGACTCTCGCGACCGTTACACTCCGTGGGTTGAAGACTCCATAAACGTGGATGTACGCTAGCGCCACCTATCGGAACCACCGGAAAAATCATCATGTCTACAACTGCGTTTGATCTTCCTACCCTATCCCTTCTATACATGCTTGTTGTTACTTTCCGATGCTATATACTCTTAGACTTGCATGTGTAGGGTGTACTTGACTAGCCATGAAGTGCTAAAAACTATCAACCCTAAAAATTGGTATAGGCAAAACTTTTATTTTGTCAAGTAGTCTAATCACCCCCCTCTAGACATACTTTTGGTCCTACAAGTGGTATCAGAGCTTTGGTCTCCATTGCTTACGTCTCACAACCTAGGAGAAGTATGGCGTCTAGTGAGGGAAGTTATCACCATAGAGGTCCGTACTTTGATGGCACTAATTTTGCTAGTTGGAAACACAAAATGAAAATGCATATTCTTGGTCATAACCCCGCCGTTCGGGCTGTTGTTTGTGTTGGCTTGCAAGGTGAGTTCTTTGCGGATGGACAGGAACCGGATCGTGAAGCGACCGCGGATGAGTTGAAAATGTTGCAACTCAATGCTCAAGCATGCGACATTCTCTTCAAATGCTTATGCCCCGAAGAATTCAACAAAATCAGCCGTCTTGAGAATGCAAAAGAGATTTGGGATACTTTGGTTGATATGCACGAAGGAACCAAGTTCATAAGAGATTCCAAGTTAGATGTTCTTCAAAGTCAGCTTGACAAGTTCAAGATGAAGGATGGTGAAGGAGTCACAGAGATGTACTCTAGGCTAGCTCTCATCACCAATGAGATTGCTGGCTTAGGAAGCGAAGAAATGACCGACAAATTCATCATCAAGAATAGAGCTTTGGATGAGAGATATAACACTATGTGCACGTTGATCCAAATGATGACAAACTACAAAGATCTCAAGCCTACGGAAGTCATTGGAAGGATTGTTGCTCATGAGATGACACTCAAAGATAAGGAAGAACTTCATCACAAGTCTAGCGGTGCTTACAAAGCCACAAGTGATGCTCCCGCAACTTCAAGCAACAACCTTGTCACCAATGAAGAGATAAGCCTCATGGTCAATAAATTCAAAAGGTTCTACAAGAATAGAGGCAAAGAAAGAAACTCCAACTCAAGATATACAGAGAAGCATTCGTCAAGTCATGACCGCAATTGCTACAATTGTGGGAAGCCCGGACACTACTCAAGTGAGTGCATGGATCCCTACAAAAGAAGAGAAGAGTCACCTCGAAGATGAAGCTCAAGGAATGAGTCACCACAAAGACAGAGAAGGAGTAGAGATGATCGTTATGAACGAAGACACTCAAGGAGAAGTAGAGATTCGGAGAAGAAGGACAAGTACACCAAGAGCTACACAAGAAGAAAACATCAAGCTCATGTTGGTGAATGGGTTTCTGGCTCCGACTCCGACAACAACTCTGAGAGAAGCTATCACTCCGACTCTGACTATAGTCAAGATGATGGTGTTGCCGGAATTGCTATAGTGACTACCAACTCCTACGATCTAGTTGATTCACCAAACGAAGGGAGTGGAAGTTGGTTCATGGCTAAAGGCCCCAAGGTATCACACCCCGAGTATCTTGATTTTGATAGTGATGAAGATGATTTGCTTTGTGATGATGACTTGCTTTGTGATAAAACTAGTGATGTTGATCAAAATGAACTTGATAATTCTCATGCTAGTCAAGATGAGTCATTTGATGATGATAAGATGAAAATAGAACAACTAACTAAAGAACTAAACACTCTTAATTTAGCTCATGAATCTACTCTCAAAGATCATAGAGACCTTGTGAGAACTCATGAGAAGCTACGCTTCGAGAAGCTCAACTTGGAGCAAGAGCATGAGTTTCTCAAAGCTATCAATGACGATCTCCGAAAGAAGACTTCATCTTATTTAGCCAAATGACTACTCTTGTCTACTTTCATGCCTCAAGTTAAAACTAAGCAAACTAGTAACAAAGGCAAGAAAGGTTCTTCATCTAGTAGCAACAATAAAAATGCTAAACCCAATGATGTTGTTTCTAGTAGTTCTATTGATTCCAGTAATGAATATTCTCTTAGCCAAGTTACACTTGAGCAAGAAAATGCTTTATTGAAAGTAATTATAGAAAAAGGTATCTACAAGAGTCTTGCCGGCTGTAAGCAATTTGAGGAAATTGTACGCAAGTACTGAGGATACCGGAAGAATCGTGGTGTTGGCTACTTCAACGCAAATGGAGTTGAGTGGGAAGAAGGTCAATATCCCAAGCCCAAGTTTGTTCTTCAAAAGGAGAAGTATGAAAATACTCTTCCCAAGGGGACAAACACTCAAGATGACCTTCCACCACAAGACCACAAGCTCAAGGGCAAGAACAAGCTTCAAGAGGACATTGACTCATATGAAGATGAACCCCTAGCTTTGGTGGAGTGGGTTCCCAAGGCTACTTCAAGCTCAACTACTACAAAGGATACTTCAACACCAAGGATCCCCATCAACTTGTTGTGGGTCCCCAAGAAGAAGAACTAGTAAGTTCTTGAGGGGTGACTCCGCCAACGACGAGTTACCTGATGATGAAAATCTGGCCAGACATATCACCAGGCGGTCTAAGTCTATGACAATAATCAATGGTGAGTTACATAAGTGTAGTATCACTGGCGTCTTTCAACGTTGTGTTTCACCTGAAGAGGGCAAGGAAATCTTGAATGAAATTCATGCTGGCGATTGTGGTCTTCACGCCGGCTCAAAATCTCTAGTGGCCAAGGCTTTTCGACATGGTTTCTTCTGGCTGGCGGCTCATAAAGATGCGGAGGACTTGGTTCGCAAGTGCGATGGATGTCAGAAGTTTGGTCGGCATGCTCACGTCCCGGCTCAGGAATTGCACATGATTCCAATTACTTGGCCGTTTGCAGTCTGGGCACTTGATATGGTCGGGCCTTTCAAGAGATCCAAGGACAAGAAGACCCACCTCCTGGTGGCAGTGGACAAATTTACCAAGTGGGTAGAAGTTGAGCCGGTCAGCAAGTGTGACGCGGCTATGACAGTTCAGTTTGTTAAAAAGCTAATCTACCGCTTTGGTTACCCTCACTGTATCATCACAGATTATGGTACAAACTTATCCAAGGGGGTTATGCGAGTGTTCTGTGAAAGTGAGCACATACGACTTGAAATTTCTGAGGTTGCTCATCCACAGTGAATTTGTCAGGCAAAGCGTGCTAACCATGAAATCTTGAGAGGTATCAAACCCCGGCGTACGGTTCCTTTGCAGTGCACACAGGGTTGTTGGGTAGAGGAGTTTCCGTCCATCTTATGGACCATCAGAACCACTCCTAACAGATCAACGGGTTATACACCTTTCTTCATGTTTTATGGCGCAGAAGCCGTGTTACCAAGTGATATCTGTCATGACTCACCATGGGTGGCGGCTTACGTTGAGGCTGATAATGAAACAACAGGTCAAGACACGTTGGATGCCTTGGAGGAAGAACGTGATGTGGTGGCGGCTCGATCGGCGATTTATCAGCAAGACCCGTGTCGCTATCATAGCCGCAGAATCAAGACCCGGACATTTCAAGAAGGCGACTTAGTGTTGCGGTTGATTCAAGATCAGACAAATGCACACAAGTTATCCCCTCCATGGGACGGACCTTTCGTGGTCGGCAGAAATCTCAACAACGGGTCATATTGCCTCATTGACATACGAGACGAGTCAAGCACTTCTAGGCAGGAGACCCGCCGGCCGTGGAACATAGCGCATCTGCGGCCTTACTATACCCGAGTCGTTGAGACTTCACATTATACTCCATCATTGTACATATGATATATATATATATATATATATGAATAAATTTGGCATACCTGCAAGCCGGGGCCTCTGTCGTTTCGCATATCTCAGTTTGTGCAAAAAGGTAAACTAGGGGGCTTCCAACCCGCCGGGTTTAGCTTATCAGGCCCTTTTGATCGACTCTTAAGTCAAAAAGTTGACTCCGTCAACAGTCCATCTAGGGGGCTTCTAACCCACCGGGTTTAGCTTATCAGACTCTATTGGTCCGCTCTTAAGCCAAACAATTGACTCCATCAACATGATCGTCTAAGGGGCTTCTAACCCGCCGGCTTCAGCTTATCAGACCCTATCGATCGGCTCTTAAGCCAAACAGTTGACTCTGTCAACAAGGCCATCTAAGGGGCTTCTAACATGCCGAGTTTAGCTTATCGGACCCTATTGGTCGGCTCTTAAGCCAAACATTTGCCTCTATCAACAAGGTCGTCTAGGGGGCTTCCAACCCGTCGGGTTTAGCTTATCAGACCCTATCAATCGGCTCTTAAGCCAAGCAGTTGACTCTATCAACCAGGTCATTTGTGGGCTTCCAACCCACCAGGTTTATCTTACATACCCTCTTGATCGGCTCTTAAGCCACCAGGGTTAAACTTGCCTGTAAGCTGATGCTGCTCCGCTATGTGACCCACCGAACTCTTGCAGTTAATCTTGCTTAGAGACCCTGAACCGGTTGAAAGAAATTGACGGCCAATCTCATTAGAGACCCTGTACTGGTTAAGGTTAAACCGGCGGTTCTTGTCACGTGAGGGCCCGCTTACGGAAAGCGAGCATAAACTCTCTCATCTACTGCCGACTCTCTGCTATGTGGCCCGTTCGTACTCTTAGACAGTTAATCTTTTAAAGACCCTACACTATTTAAGGTTAAAACAATGGATTTATGTCACGTGAGAGGCAGTTTATGAGCTACCAGGTACTCATGCCCTGTCGTGTCTCTTTCTGGGACGTTACACTTCCTATCAGTTAATCTTGCTTAGAGACCCTGAGCCGTTCTAAGAAATTGACGGCCAATCTCGATAGAGACCCTGTACTGATTGGGAGTTTTAATTCGCGAGTCCACCTAGAAGAACCGGCACATGAGTTCAAAAAATTTCAAAAAACAAATCAGGAAAGATATAACATATCCGGGTTGTGCTACTAAACAGTATGGAACATATTTTGTTTTCACTGGTTGGCTATCTCAAGAAGAGACGCCACGACATCTGGTACAATTTGAAGCACAAGGCGGACACAATATATTAAAGCCATGCGATTTCCTATGTTCACGACAGCACAGTTCAGGCAAGACAAAGTTTTTACTAAAGGCCTATTAGAATGCTCTCCACAGAGCTCAAAAGCAATGACTTAAAGTTTTTTTACACGCCCCAAAATTCGGCGGGTCACGAAAGCTAGATTATCCATGGCATTATTAAATTGATCAGCTGGATGGCGGGTCACCCTGCAGCGGGTCTTCGACCTCCTCGATCTGGATATTGCCCACTTCCCAGTTGCAATTGGTTAAAGCTTCAAAGTTTTCCTCTTTAAAGAGAGGGGACGGGTCAAGATCAGGAGCAAAATTACGGCGTGCAAGAGTTAAGACCTTGGCCTCGAAGGTTGGGCCACACACTCACCTATTCTTGGCATTATAAGCCGCCTGATATGTTGACAGGTTCACTTCTTCCGCTAGTATTGATGCAAGGACTCTGGAGGCCTTCATACAATGAGCATAGTCAGCTTCTATGAATTCTGAGTCATCGTCCTTCTTTGATGGAAACTCTTTCATCATCTCTTCAGGAGTTAGCTCTGGGGCGAAGCCTAAATCCTAGCTTATTGCCGCAATGGCTCCCTTTCTGGCGGCTGATTTTTTGAGCTCCTGGATTTGCTTGGGCAGGGTGGACAACACTTCTATGACTCCCTTCGTGGACTGGGGGATACTCTCTTTATTAAGCATCGCTTTGATGGTGTAGAGCGTTTTGCAGTACAGCTGTTCTGATGGTGTGTAGACGGCTTTCAGCGACAACAGGCTATCAACAGCGAGTTGACGGCTCCTTGGACCTGCATAAGACGGATTTTTGGTTATAAGTCGCCTGTATAATTCTTCACACCAGGATATTGGCTAAGTCTTTAGTACTTACCAAAGATAGCAACAGGCATCTTTGCAATATGGCGCTTCAGGGCGTGTAGTTCATCGGATACCTCCATGAGCCGCTGGTCAGTGTCATCTACACGTTGAGCCAGGGCAGTTTGCTCTGTCTCAGCAGCTTTCTTGAAGGCAGCAAAATCATGTTTAAATTTTACCTCTTCGGCCGCAAGCCAACACTTCTCCTCTGCTGCACTCCTAGCGGCTTGCTCGGAGGCCAGATTGCTCTTTAAGCCGGTCAGTTCAGACTCGACATTGTTTAAAGCTTCCTGTGACGGACAAAAGGTAAAAGAAGGGTAAGTCGCCAGGGTAACATGTCGCCAGATGGTTAAGTTAACAAATATAATGCAAGTCTCAAGCAGATTGCAAGCAATATACTTGACACTTGGGGCTAATGTCTATTTGTTCTCCAAGACTACAAGTAAGTCCCGGCTCATCTTCATCAAATTAAGCTGGCGCTTGGGGGCTACATTTGGCTCTTTGTTCAAATATACAATGAAGTTCGGGCTCATATTTTTCAAAGATAAGCCGGCACTTGGGGGCTACATTTGGCTCTTTGTTCAAATCTACAATGAAGTTCTGGGTCATATTTGTCAAAGAAAAGCCGGTACTTGGGGGCTACATTTGTCTCTTTGTCCCAATCTACAATGAAGTTTTGGCTCATATTTATCCAAGATAAGCCGACACTTGGGGGCTACATTTGGCTCTTTCTACAAGGAAGTTTGGCCCATTATTTCTATAATGACCCAAACTTTGGGGCTACATTTGATCAACTACTTAAAACTGAGTACCAGCTCAATATTTACATATTAAGCCGATACTTGGGGGATACAGGCTAACTGATTCTACTGAAGGCATGGATTGGAAGACCCAGTTTACCATTAACAAATACTAAACTAGCTCTTGGGGGCTACACAAGGGTATAAGGAAAGGAAGGAGTACCTCATATTTTTTCTTCATTAGATTAACAAGCTTGAGCTCCATGTTCCGGCTTGCGGACAGGCGGTTCAGATAACCGGCTTGTAATTCATCAGCAGTCAACTTCTCTAGCATGGGGAGCTGAAAATCTAGCTTGTCATCGGCTTCAATTTTCTTAGTGTGCTTTGTCAACACACGAGGTTGAGGAGTTTGAAAGACGGTGCCAGTAATGATGTCGTCCGGAGTATCCAAGTCGTCAATGGCCGTTGAAGGGCTTGGTGGCTTAGAGTTGGTCCTCGGAGGGCTCTCAGTGGCCGTCTCATGGGCCACCGGCTCGACAGAACGACCAATGTCTTTGGGCACATCCTTTGAGGTAGCAAAAGGATCAACATGTGCAACCGAAGAGTCCGTCTTAGCAGCCTCCGGTTCTTGGGCAGTGGGGGCCGAGGTAGACCCGACGGTTTTCCTTTGCTTTGCTTGAGCCCTATAAAGCATAGAAGGTTATCGTATAAAATTCAAGGGTAACAAAGATAGGATGGAAGCATGAAAGCACATACTCTGGGTTGATCTTCAGAGGCGGTAGCTTGGTTGCCATAGAGTCGCCTGATGAAGGGGGCGATTCTTGAAAGCAGTTAAAGCAATATAAAGACAGAGTCAAGTTATAAAGACAAAGTTGACCAAACTAAGCTAAGTTCAATAAGATACCTTAGCCGACTGTTTTTGTTGAACCAGAGAGTTGGAAAACTCGGCCATAAGGTCTGCAGAGCTGGCGCTCTGGGTTTGGCATCGGGAGAGGTGTTGTTGCTTTTTCAAAAGAAAGTTGGGGTCTAAATAAGCAAGAGGATGAGAAAATGGGAATTTTTGGATGACCCGCCGTATCTGTTTTGGTGGAAGATGTTTTGAGTCAGATGAAACATAGGTTACCTCAGGAACGTGGGTGTGGCTTGTCTCCGTTTTGTCCTGTGAATTATTATTGTCAATAAGGCGTATGAAGAGACGACCAAGAGAGTCAAGTTCTACCTCTAAGTCATCAGCCTCAGGCTGTTCTTGAGGTGCAGGCTTCTTCTTTCGGCCGACGGCCTTTTCCTTTGACTTCTTCGGAGGAGGAACATATTTCTTTTTCCAGAAGCTGGAGTTAGCCTGAAAGTAAAAGTCGCCGAAAGAGGTTAAAGATTCTAAAACATACATGGATAGGTAACGCGGAAGTTAGGAGATTGAGAGCCGCCCTTACATCTAGGGCTGGGTTTGCGACACAGAAGGGTGGCAATCCAATGGTGTGTCAAGATCCTTGAGACTCATGGACAAGACTTTTGATGGCGGCAATGGTATCATCTTCTGTCAACGTGGTAGGATTAAAGCAGAGGGGGTCATTGGCATCACCCGTATATTCACACATGAGACGGCTTCTCCGGCTCAGAGGCATGACTTTCCAAGAGACCCAACAGCGGTCAGATCCATCCCTGTCAGACCATTAGCCATAAGGGCTCGAATTTTGGCGTAAGCTGGAGCATACTTCGCCCGTTCGGAGGCTGACACCCGATCAGGGAGTTCAGTATTGATGTGGAGTCGGGTCGGACGATAGCCCGGCAATGGATGTTCTCCCTCTGGAGAGGTGTCTTTGCAATAAAACCAGGTTTTGTTCTAGTCCTTGGGGTGGTTGGGCATTCGAACAGCCGGAAAGTTCATATCCCGTCTCCTTTGAATAGAGATTCCGCCAAGCTCCAAGCTTTGGCTAGCTGCCACTTCTGTGTGGCGGTTTGCATAAAAGAACTCACGGAAGATGTCAACCGATGGCTCTTCTTGTAAGTAAACCTCACAGAGAATTTGGAAGTTGCACATGTTTGAGGCGGAATTGGGTGCAATGTCTTGAGGATTCAGCTTGAAGAAATGAAGGACATCTCGGAAAAATTTAGAGTTGGGCGGGCTGAAACCACGTGCAAGATGGTCTGCGAATATGACTACTTCGCCCTCTTGGGGGATGGGTTTCTTTTCTTTGCCTAGAACCCGCCAATGGATGACGTCTTTGGCTGGCAAGGTCCCTGCATCTACAAAATCCTTCGAAATTTCCTTAGAGACTGCGGAGCCGACCCAGTTACAGGAAGAGGACGCATGAGGCATAATGGCGTCTTACAATTGCGGAAAGTAATAACGCCCGGCGAGTTAGAAGGTGACAGACAACTAAGGGCGACTGATGAAGTCTAAGTTCTATAAAGCTAAGTCACCGGAGCCGTTCGAGGCTAGAGCCGAAAGTTTATGACGAGTTAAATTGGTAGGGCAATGAAGCAAAAAGTTACTAAGTGCGGAAAACAGGTTTCACATGTTATCTTCATAAGCGCGGATCTACACACAGAGGAAAAAGCAGATTTATTCTAAAGCTAACGATGAATGGAGGCACTGGCAATGTTTGAGGACAATAAAAGGAAGCAACTACAGATCTATACTAGGTTATTCGTGTTTTCCTACGGTTTACCGCAATGGGAAGAGGATCATTACAAGATGTACTAAGCTATATGTTGTTTGGCATTACGAAGAACTTGCGCTCTAGCAGACCGACAAACTCCATGGATTCAACACCCTAAGCTACATATCTAGGGGATAGAGAAGAACATACCAGAAGAGAGGCGGCGGTCGCAGGCAATACTCTGGTCCGATTCAGGTTGATGCAGCGGCCTAGGGCAATGACGATGCTAAAGCTTCACCGGAGCGAGGGGGCTCGTGGGCGACGGCGTCAAGAGGAAGAAGAAGAGGCGCAGGTGGCGGAGGAAATGAAAAAAGTCCCTTTGCAGTCCTATTTAAGAGGCTGAAAAGATGAAACGGGCGCTCGATTTTCGGGCCGTCAGTTTAATGATGAAAGATCCGTTGCGGTCGTCAAGGAATATTTTTGGCATATCAATTATGACATCACGGCGGGATACATTTCTTACTTTCAGGTGATGAAGAGTGAGACTCGCCGCCAAATAAAATGGACGATTGACATGAGAAAGCTCAAATCAACCTGGGGCCTAATGTTGGGGATATAACCCCATGGTGAGACCCGCCCAGGTGGGGCCAGGTCATACCTGGCGGCTCATAAGCCAGATCAAGGCAGATGGGCCTGGAGATGTAAGACTAGACATATGGCGGCTTACCAAGATGGACCTAGGCGAGGCCCAGACGAAGAAGGCATGAAGACCTGGGCGGTTAAGCCCCCCGGAGACGGCTTGCCAATGAAGGCAAGGCGACATAGAGATAGAGTCAGACACGTTGTAAGAGTCGGTATGAGACTTGTAACTCTTGGTTTTGGCCTCCTATATAAAGGTAGAGACCCGGGGCGACTTAGACAGAAACCAACTAATCGAGATCTAGGTCAAGCGAATCCTCTCCCTTGTAATCAACACTCCAATCAATACAACGCAAGCAGGACGTAGGCTTTTACCTCTTCCGGAGGGCTGAACCTGGGTAAACTCGTGTCCTTCGTCCCAACCAACCCCTTTGAGTCCATCACCTTAGCGATGGCCTCGAACTTAAGTCCTCGAACATCTGCCATGACAAAACCACGACAAGGATGCTCATAAGTGTGTCTTGTCTTGTGATGAATGTCAAAGAATTGGTAATATTAGTAGACGTCGGGAAATGCCTATGAAATACTCTCTTGTTATTGAACCATTTGATGTTTGGGGTTTTGATATATGGGACCCTTTCCACAATCTAATGGGTATACTCATATTCTAGTTGATGTTGATTATGTTACTAAGTGGGTAGAAGCTATTCCAACTAGTAGCGCTGATCATAACACTTCTATTAAAATGCTTAAAGAAGTTATTTTCCCTAGATTTAGAGTCCCTAGATATTTGATGAGTGATGGTGGTTCACACTTTATTCATGGTGCTTTCTGTAAATTGCTCGCTAAATACGATGTTAAACATAGAATTGCATCTCCTTATCATCCTCAATCTAATGGTCAAGTAGAATTGAGAAATAGAAAAATTAAATTGATTTTGCAAAAGACTATTAATAGATCTAGGAAGAATTGATCTAAGAAACTTGATGATGCATTGTGGGCTTATATAACTGCTTACAAAAACCCTATGGCTATGTCACCTTATAAGATGGTTTATGGTAAAGCATGTCTTACAAATAACCTCTTCTCACCAGCAAGTTTGAAATCATAATTGAGCTCTTTGATTTCCCAATAAGCTTTATGTTCTAGCAAAGCGTATAAGAAGTATATATATGATGATCTTATGGGGAGTGATGATTTCACATATAAGAAGTATGTCGATTGAAACCTTTTGTGGGTTGACAAACATAGTTGTTGGTCATTGGGGCAGTTAAAAGGAAGTAATAAATAAAGAGAGGTTCACATATAAATATATTATCTTGGACATCTTCTATGATTGTGAGCACTCATTAAAATATTATATGTTAAGAAGTTGATGTTGGACAAGGAAGACAACATAATGGTTTATGTTTTCTTATTTCCGAATAGAAGTTATATTGTTTTAGATCCCCCAACATGTTTCGCTTGCTTCCACCGCAAATCAGCCAAAACTTCCACACCAAGTAGAGATACTACTTGTGCAACAAAACACCCTTAACCCAGTTTTGCCATGAGAGTCCACCATACCTACCTACAGATTGATTAAGATCCTTCAAGTAAGTTGTCATTGGTGCATGCAGTAAAAAAATTGCTCTGTAAATATGTGTGATCTATTAGTGTGAGGAAAATAAACTTTATATGAACTTGTGATAGGGAAGAAATAAAAGCGACGGACTGCATAATAAATTTCTCGATCACAAGGGGTAATATAAAGTGACGCTCTTTTGCATTAATGGATTGTGCATCCAACTATAAAAGCGCATGACAACCTCTGCTTCCCTCTGCGAAGGGCCTATCTGTTACTTTTATTTTCTAGTACTTACCTTTATGCAAGAGTCGTGGTGATCTCCATCACTGTATCTAGTTCTCCTTTATCCTTTGGCAAGCATCATGTGTTGGGGAATGATCTTGGCACATATATCCACTCGGAAGTGGACGAGCATGAGTTATTACTATTGACATTACCCTTGAGGTAAATAGTTGGGAGGCAGCACTATAAGCCCATATGTTTCTCTGTGTCCAATCGAAGCTTTGACCTCATAGGTACCTCGTGAGTGTTAGAAATTGCGAAAGACTAAAATATGATTGAGTATGTGGATTTGCTTTACAAGCTCTTATATTGACTCTTTCCTACGTTATGATAAATTGGAATTGCGTCAATGACTGAGATCGTAGTTTGTCGGTTCTCAACAGAGTTCTTGATTTGTACTTCACTATTGTCAATGAATTGTTACTTTAACATAAGAAATTATATGTCAATATATGTTTCTATTCTAAATATGATCATGATTCCTTCATGTCCGTATTTTATTCTATCGACACCTCTATCTTTAAACATGTGGGCATTTTTATCGATTTCGGCTTTCGCTTGAGGACAAGCGAGGTGTAAGCTTGGGGGAGTTGATATGTGCATTTTGCATCATGCTTTTATATTGATATGTATTGCATTATGGGTTGTTACTACACATTTTGGTACAAAACTTATGCCTTTTCTCTCTTATTTTACAAGGTTTACATGAAGAGGGAGAATGCCGGCAGCTCTAGTTCTGGACTGGAAAAGGAGCAAATCTGAGATACCTATTCTGCACAACTCCAAAAGTACTGAAAATCCACGGCGAATTATTTTTTAATATATAAAAATATTGGGTTAAAGAAATACATCAGGGGGGCACGAGGCAGCCACAAGCCTGGGGGCGCACCCTACCCCCTTGGGCGCGCCCCTAAGGCTTGTGGCCCACCTGGCAGCCCTCCGATGCCCATCTTCTGCTATATGGAGGGTTTCGACCTGGAAAAAAATCATAACAGAGCTTTCGGGACGATGCGCCGCCGTCTCGAGGTGGAACTTGGACATAACCAATCTGGAGCTCCAACAGGGTTGTTCTACCGGGCAAACTTCCCTCCGGGAGGGGGAAATCGAAGCCATCGTCATCACCAACGATCCTCTCATCGAGAGAGGGTCAATCTCCATCAACATCTTCATCTCCAAACCCTAGTTCATCTCTTGTATCCGATCTTTGTGTCAAAACCTCAGATTGGTACCTGTGGGTTGCTAGTAGTGTTGATTACTCCTTGTAGAAAATGCTAGTTGGTTTACTTGGTGGAAGATCATATGTTCAGATCAATGATCATCATTAATAATCCTATGATTATGAACAATAATATGCTTTGTGAGTAGTTATGTTTGTTCCTGAGGACATGGGATAAGTCTTGTTATAAATAATCATGTGAATTTGGTATTTGTTCGATATTTTGATGAGATGTATGTTGTCTCTCCTCTAGTGGTGTCATGTGAACGTCGACTACATGACACTTCACCATTGTTTGGGCCTAGAGGAAGGCATTGGTAAGTAATAAGTAGATGGTGGGTTGCTAGAGTGACAAAAGCTTAAACCCTAGTTTATGCATTGCTTTATAAGGGGCTGATTTGGATCCACATGTTTCATGCTATGCTTAGATTTGTCTTAATTATTCTTTCATAGATGTGGATGCTTGCGAGAGAGGTTAATCATAAGTGGGAGGTTTGTCCAAGTAAGGTAAGAACCCAAGCACCGGTCCACCCACATATCAAATTATCAAAGTAACGAACGCGAATCAAATGAGCATGATGAAAACTAGCTTGACATAAATTCCCATGTGTCCTCGGGAGCACCTTGCTTTATATAAGAGTTTGTCCAGGCTTGTACTTTGCTATAAAAAGGATTGGGACACCTTGCTGAACCTTTGTTACAATTGTTACTTGCTACCCGTTACAAATTATCTTATCACAAAACTATCTATTACCGATAATTTCAGTGCTTGCAGAGAATACCTTACTAAAAACCACTTGTCATTTCCTTCTGCTCCTCGTTGGGTTTGACACTCTTAATTATCAAAAGGACTACGATAGGTCCCCTATACTTGTGGGTCATCAAAACCCACAAGTGAACTAGCGAGCACGTGTCATTCAATCAGTCGCAAAAACATGTTGGCATGTTACCACCGCAGGTACAAGGCCCAGGAGAAACTAATGGTATGTTTGTTCTTTTCAAATAGAACAACAACATAGAAATTGATCTGAGTGGAAGTCCAGAACCTCTTGCACTTAACTCTTAATGAGTCATAAGTATTTGCTCCAGTGGAGAAATGATGCTCATCGAAGAAATTTTCCTTGTTGAATTTGGGCCGCTTTGTGCCTTTGAATGACAGAAAGGGCTTGGGCTGAAGATTTCGCTAGTAACGTGCCACAATCTTGTTGGGGAACGTTGCACGGGAAACAAAAAAATTCCTACCCACATGCAAGATCTATCCATGTTGATGGGCATCTAGGAGAGGGAGAGTGGATCTACATACCCTGTTAGATCGCTAAGCGGGAAGCGCTAAGAAACGCAGTTGATGTAGTCGAACGTCTTCGCGATCCAAATCGCCGAGTGTCTCGCGATACCATCATGATTCGTCCTGCGATACAATCATGATCTGTCCCGCGATCTCATCACGATCTGTCTCGCGATCCAATCACGGATCGTCTCACAATCTTGATCATGATCCTTCCGATCTAGCGCCGAACGGACAGCACCTCCGCGTTCAGCACACGTATAGCTTGATGACGATATCCACCTTCTTGATCCAACAAGAGAGAACGGAGAGGTAGATGAGTTCTCCGGCAGCACGACAACATGGCGGCGATGGTGGTGGAACTAATCATGTAAGGCTTCGCCTAAGCACCGTAGAACTAATCTAGAGGAGAAACAGATCTAGAGGAAGAAGAGGGCAGCAAGTGGCAATTAGGGTTAGCTTTCCCCTCTAAATCCTCTAGTATATATAGGAGGGAGGGAGGGGAGGAGGCAGCCTCAAACCCTCAAGGTTTGGTCGAAATTGGACGTGGAGGAGTCCTACTCCAATCCTATTAGGAGTAGGATTCCTCCTTTCCACTTGGGAACTCTTTCCACCTCTCCACCTTTTGGGTTTTTCCCACCCCTAGCTGCATGGGCCTTAGTGAGGTCTTAGACCAGCCCACCAGCGGCTGGTTTGACTCCTCCCACAGCCGACGAGGTCCTTTGGGTTGAGACACCCCTCCCGATGATCCCCCAACACCCTCCCGACACTCCCGATACACTACCGATGAGCCTGAAACTTTTCCGGTGACCAAAACAAGAATTCCTATATATCAATCTTTACCTCCGGACATTCCGGAGCTCCTCATGACATCTGGGTTCTCATCTGAGACTCTGAACAACCTTCGATCACCACCATACATAACTATATACTACTGAATCGTCACTGAACCTTAAGTGTGCAGACCTTGCGGGTTCGAGAACTATGTAGACATGACTGAGACACCTCTATGGTCAATAACCAATAGCGGGACCTGGATGCCCATATTGGTTCTTATATATTCTACGAAGATCTTTATCGGTTGAACCTCTATGTCAAGGATTTAGTTAATCCCATATGATGTTCCCTTTGTTCTTCAGTATGTTACTTGCCCGAGGTTCAATCGTCGGTATCTCTATACCTATTCAGTCTCGTTACCGGCAAGTCTCTTTACTAGTTCCGTAATACAAGATCCCATGGCTAAAACTTTAGTCACATTGCTTGCAAGGCTTGTTATGATGTTGTATTACTGAGTGGGCCCTGAGATACCTCTCCGTCACACGGAGTAACAAATCCTAGCCTTGATACATGCCAACCCCACAAACACCCTCGGAGATACCTGTAGAGAACATTTATAGTCACCCAGTTACGTTGCGACGTTTGATACACACAAGGTAATCCTCCGGTGTCAGGGAGTTGCATGATCTCATGGTCATAGGAACAGATACTTGACATGCAGAAAACTGTAGCAATAAACTGACACGATCAGATGCTAGGTTTATAGTTTGGGTCTTGTCCATCACATCATTCTCCTAATGATGTGATCCCATTATCAAACGACATCTCATGTCCATGGCTAGGAAACCTTAACCATCTTTGATCAAAGAGCTAGTCTAATAGAGGCATACTAGGGACATGGTGTTGTCTATGTATCCACACATGTATTTGAGTTTCCAATCAATACAATTCTAGCATGGATAATAAACGATTATCATGAACAAGGAAATATGATAATAACTAATTTATTATTGCCTCTAGGGCATATTTCCCACAGTCTCCCACTTGCACTAGAGTCAATAATCTAGCTCACATCGCCATGCGATTTGTTATGAATCTCACACCCAAAGAGTTCTGGGTTCGATCATGCTTTGCATGTGAGAGAGGTCTTTTAGTTAACGGGTCTGCGATATTCACATTCTTGTGTACTTTGCAAATTTCTATGTCATACTATAAATACTACTACCACATTGCACTTGGAACTATTCCAAATGGCTACTCCACTATACGTATCCGGATTGCTACTAAGAGTCATCCAGATTGGTGTTAAAGCTTGCATCGACGTAACTCTTAATGTCGAACTCTTTATCACCTCCATAATCAAGAAACATCTCCTTAGTCCTATAGTTACTAAGGATAATTTTGACCGCTGTCCATTGATCCACTCGTGGATCACTCTTGTACCCCTTGAGGGACTCATGGCAAGGCACACACATGTGCGGTACATGACATGGCATACTATACAGAGCCTATGGATAAGGCACAGGGGACGACCTTCGTCCTTTCTCTTTCATCTACCATGGTCGAGCTTTGAGTCTTAATAAACTTCACACCTTACAAATCAGGCAAGAACTCTTTCTCTGACTGGTCCATTTTGAACTCTTTCAAAATCTTGTCAAGGTATCTACTCATTGAAAGTCTCATCAAGCATCTTGATCTATCTCTATAGATCTTGATGCTCAACAATTAGGTAGCTTTATCTAGGTCTTCCTTTGAAAAACTCTTTTCAAACAACCGTTTATGCTTTCCAGAAATTCTACATCATTTTCGATCAATAATATGTCAACCACATATGCTTATCAAAAATTCTATAGTGCTCCCACTCACTTTATTGCAAATACAAGTTTCTCATAAACTTTGTATAGACTGAAAAACTTTGATCACCTCATCAAAGCGTATATTCCAACTCCGAGATGGTTGCTTCAGCCCATAGAAGGATTGCTGGAGCTCGCACACCTTTTAGCATCCTTAGGACTGACAAAACCTGCTGGTTGTATCACATAGAACCTTTCCTCAAGTAAATCATTAAGGAAATGATGTTTTGACATCCATGTGCCAGATTTCATATTTGAAAAATTCAGCAACTGCTAACATAATTCCTATAGACTTTAGCATCGCTATGAGTGAGAAAGTCTCACCGCAGTCAACTCCTTGAACTTGTCGGAAACTTCTTTGCGACAAGTCGAGCTTTATAAATGGTGACATTTTCCATTAGCGTCTGTCTTCATCTTGCAGGTCCATTTGTACTCAATGACCTGCCATCCAAAGGGCAAGTCTACCAAAGTCTATACTCGGTTTTCATACATGGATCCTTTCTTGGATTTCATGGCCTCTAACCATTTGTCGGAATTCGGGCCCGCCATCGCTAATCCATAGCTCGTAGGTTCATCGTTGTCCAACAACATGACCTCTAAGACAGGGTTGTCATACCACTCAAGAGAAGTACGTGTCCTTGTCGACCTACGAGTTTTGATAATAACTTGACCCGAAGTTTCATGATCATCATCATTAACTTCCTCTTGAACTAACGTAGGCTCCACAGAAACATCTTTCTGCGTTGCGCTACTTTCTGGTTGAAACAAAGGTTCAACAACCTCATCAAGTTCAATCTTCCTCCCACTCAATTCTTTCGAGAGAAACTCTTTCTCGAGAAAGGAATCGTTTTAGCAACAAACACTTTGTGCTCGGATCTGAGATAGAAGGTATACCCAACTATTCTTAGGGTATTCCATGAAGATGCATTTATCCGCTTTGGGTTCGAGCTTATTAGGTGAAAACCTTTTTTCACATAAGCGCCGCAGCCCCAATTATTAAGAAATGACAACTTAGGTTTCTATCAAACCATAATTCATACGGTGTCATCTCAACGGATTTAGATGGTGCCCTATTTAAAGTGAATGTAGTTGTCTCTAATGCATAACCCCAAAACGATAGTGCCAAAACGATAAGAGACATCATAGTATGCACCATATCCAATAGAGCGCGACTATGACGTTCGAACACACCATCACACTATGGTGTTCCAGGTGGCGTGAGTTGTGAAATAACTTTCACACTGTCTAAAGTTGTATGCCAAACTCGTAACTCAGATATTCACCTCCACGATCATATCGCAGACATTTTTATCTTCTTATCACGATGATCTTAAACTTCACTCTGAATTTGCTTGAACTTTTCAAACGATTCAGACTTGTGTTTCATCAAGTAAATATACACTATTATCTACCCAAATCATCAGTGAAGGTAAGAAAATAACGATATCCACCGCACGCTACAAGACTCATTGGATTGCATACATCAACTTGTATCATTTCCAATAAATCACTTGCCCGCTCCATCAAACTGGAAAACAGGGTCCTTGGTCATCTTGCCCAAGAGGCATGGTTAAATCGAATGATTCCAAAGATCCATCAGCATGGAGTTCCTTCATGCGATTTATACCAATATGACATTTAGCGGTAGTGCCACAAGTATGTGGTACTGTCATTATTAACTTTGTATCTTTTGGCATCAATGTTATGAACATGTGTATTACTATGATCAAGATTCAACAAACCATTCTCACTGGGTGCATGACCATTGAAGGTATTATTCATGTAAAAAGAACAACCATTATTCTCTAACTTAAATGAATAACCGTGTTGCAATAAACACGATCTAATCATGTTTCATGCTTAACGCAAACACCAAATAACATTTATTTAGGTTTGTCACTAATCCCAAAGGTAGATAGAGCGTGCGATGTTGATCACATCAACCTTGGAAACATTTCCAACACACATCGTCACCTCACACTTAGCTAGTCTCCGTTTATTCCATAGCTTTTACTTCGAGTTACTAACACTTAGCAACCGAACCGGCATCCAATACACAGGTGCTACTAGGACTACTAGCAAGGTACACATCAATAACACGTATATAAAATATACTTCTATCGACGTTGCCAGCCTTCTTATCTACCAAGTATCTAGGGTTGTTCCGCTTCAGCGACCGCTCTCCTCATAATAGAAGCACTTAGTCTCGGGTTTGGGTTCCACTTTGGGTTGCTTCACTAGAGCAGCAACTAACTTGCCATCCATGAAGTTTCCCTCCTTGCCCTTGCCCTTCTCGAAACTAGTGGTTTTACTAACCATCAACACTTGATGCTCCTTATTGATTTCTACATTCGCGGTGTCAAACATCCCGAGCGGCTCAGGGATCATCATTTCCATCCATGGCATAATTATAGTTCATCACGAAGTTCTAGGAGCTTAGTGATAGTGACTCAGAGAACTATATCAATCACTATCTTATCTGGAAGATCAACTCCCACTTGATTCAAGCGATTGAAGCACCCAGACAATCTGAGCACATGCTCGATTGAGCTATTCTCCTTCATCTTGCAGGCAAAGAATCTTGTTGGAGATCTCATATCTCACAACACGGGCACGAGCCTGAGATCCCAATTTCAACTCTTAGAACATCTCATATGTTCCGTGACGTTCAAAACATTTTGGAGCCTCAATTCTAAGTCGTAATGCACGACGCACTAAACTATCAAGTAGTCATCGGAACATGCCTGTCAGATGTTCACAACATCTACAAACGACGCTAGAGGGGGTGGCGCACCGAGCTGTGCATTAAGGACATAAGCCTTCTGTGCAGCAATGAGGACAATCCTCACATCACGGACCCAGTCTGCAATACTGCTACCATCATCTTTCAACTCTATTTCTCTAGGAACATATATAAAAATTCAAGAGAGCTACACCGTGAGCTACAACATAATTTGCAAAGACACTACTGACTATGTTCATGTTAATGAGTTCAATTAATCATATTACTGAAGAAATACCACTCAAATTGACATCCCTCCGGTCATTCGAGTGATACATGATCCAAATTCACCAACTCAAGTCTGGTCATCACGTGAGTTGAGGTGGTTTCAATGGTGAACATCATCTTGTTGATCATATCTACTATATGACTCATGTTCGACCTCTCGGTCTCTTGTGTTCTGAGGCCATGTCTGTACATGCTAGGCTCGCCAAGTTTAACCCGAGTGTCCTGCATGTGCAACACTGGCTTGCACCTGTTGTATGTGAACGTAGAGTCAATCACACCCGATCATCACGTGGTGTCTTGACACGATGAACTTTCGCAATGGTGCATACTCGGGGAGAACACAATTGATCTTGAAATTTAAGTGAGGGATCACCTTATAATGCTACCGTCGTCCTAAGCAAAACAAGGTGCATAAAAGGATTAGCATCACATGCAAATCATAAGTGACATGATATGGCCATGAACTTGTGCTTTTGATCTCCATTTTGAAAGCACTGTCATGATCTCCATCGTCACAGGCATGACACCATGATCTCCATCATCTTGATCTCCATCAACGTGTCGCCATCGGGGTTGTTGCGCCCACCATGCTTCTACTACTATTGCTACCGCTTAGCGATACAGTAAAGCATTACATAGCGCTTAACGATTGACACGCAGGACATACAATAATTAAAGACAACCCTATGGCTCCTGCCACTTGCCATTCTCATCGACATGCAAGTCGTGATATTCTATACAACACATGATCAGCTCATACATCACATATATCTCATCATGTAATTGGCCATATCTCATCACAACATACCCTGCAAAAACAATTTAGACATCCTCTAATTGTTGTTGCAAGTTTTATGTGCCTACTATGGGTATCTAGCAAGAACAATTCTCACCTACGCAAAACCACAACGGTGATACATAAGTTGCTTTTGAACCTTCTCAAGGACCGCCTTTTTTGAATGCGATCCAACTAAAGTAGAAGAAACAGACACCCGCCAACCATCTTTGTGGAACGAAGTTACACGCCAGTCGATGGAACCGGTCTCTCGTAAGCGTAATAGTAAGGTTGGTCCGGGCTGCTTCATCCCACAATACCAATGAAACAAAACACGACCAAGTTAGGAAGCAATCTAAGCATCAACGCCCAGAAACTCCTTTGTGTTCTACTCGAGATCTCATCTACACATAGACCTAGCTCATGATGCCACTGTTGGGGAATGTTGCATGGGAAAAAAAATCCTATGCACACGCAAGATCTATCCATGGTGATGGGCATCTACGAGAGGGAGAGTGGATCTACTTACCCTTGTAGATCGCTAAGCGGAAAGCGTTAAGAAACGTGGTTGATGTAGTCGAACATCTTTGTGATCCAAGTCGCCGAGCGTCCCACGATCCCATCACGATTCGTCCCGCGATCCAATCATGATCCATCCCGGAATCTCATCACGGTCCGTCCCGCGACCCAATCATGAATCGTATCGCGATCTTGATCACGGTCCTTCCGATCTAGCGCCGAACGGACGACATCTCCGCGTTCCGCACACGTACATCTTGATGACGATCTCCACCTTCTTGATCCAGCAAGAGAGAGCGGAGAGGTAGATGAGTTCTCCAGCAGCACGACGGCATGGCGGCGATGGTGGTGGAACTAATCCTACAGGGCTTCGCCTAAGCACCGCAAAACTAATCTAGAGGAGAAACAGATCTAGAGGAAGAAGAGGGCAGCACGTGGCAATTAGGGTTACCTTTCCCCTCTAAATCCTCTAGTATATATAGGAGGGAGGGAGGGGAGGAGTCAGCCTCAAACCCTCAAGGTTTGGTCGAAAATAGGAGGTGGAGGAGTCCTACTCCAATCCTATTAGGAGTGGGATTCCTCGTTTCCACTTGGAAACTCTTTCCACGTCTCCACCTTTTGGGTTTTCCCACCCCTAGCTATATGGGCCTTAGTGGGGGCTTAGACCAGCCCACCAGGGGCTGGTTTGACTCCTCCCACAGCCCATGAGGTCCTTTGGGTCGAGACACCCCTGCCGATGGTCCCCGGGCACCCTCCCGACAATCCCGGTACACTATCGATGAGCCGAAAACTTTCTCGGTGACCAAAATAAGACTTCCTATATATCAATCTTTACCTCCAAACCATTCCGGAGCTCCTAGTAATGTCTAAGATCTCATCCGGGACTCCTAACAACCTTCGATCAGCACCATACATAACTCTATACTACCGAAACGTCACCGAACCTTAAGTGTGCAGACCTTACGGGTTCAAGAACTATGTAGACATGACCAAGACACCTCTATGGTCAATAACCAATAGCGGGACCTGGATGCCCATATTGGTTCCTACATATTCTACTAAGATCTTTATTGGTTGAACCTCTATGTCAAGGATTCAATTAATCCCGTATGGTGTTCCCTTTGTTCTTCAGTATGTTACTTGCCCGAGGTTCGATCGTCGGTATCTCTATACCTAGTTGAATCTCGTTACCGTCAAGTCTCCTTACTCGTTCCATAATACAAGATCCCGTGGCTAAAACTTTAGTCACATTGCTTGCAAGGCTTGTTATGATGTTGTATTACTGAGTGGGCCCTGAGATACCTCTCCGTCACATGGAGTAACAAATCCCAGTCTTGATGCAGGCCAACCCAACAGACACCCTCGGAGATACCTGTAGAGCACCTTTATCGTCAACCAATTATGTTGCGACGTTTGATACAAACAAGGTAATCCTCCGGTGTCAGGGAGTTGCATGATCTCATGGTCATAGGAACAGATACTTGACATGCAGAAAACTGTAGCAATAAACTGACACGATCAGATGCTAGGTTTATAGTTTGGGTCTTGTCCATCACATCATTCTCCTAATGATGTGATCCCGTTATCAAACAACATCCCATGTCCATGGCTAGGAAACCTTAACCATCTTTCATCAATGAGCTAGTCTAATAGAGGCATACTAGGGAGATGGTGTTGTCTATGTATCCACACATGTTTCTGAGTTTCCGATCAATACAATTCTAGCATGGATAATAAATGATTATCATGAACAAGGAAATATGATAATAAATAATTTATTATTGCCTCTAGGGCATATTTCCAACAAATCTCCCTTGGCACAATTGTTGTTTCTTCAGACTAAGGAATTTGTGCAGTAGATTCTTCAACTACAGTCTGGGTGTTGATTTCTTCATCTAAATGCAGATGGAATATCCTCAAGAATAGACTGTGAGTGGAGTGGGACGACCTTCAGACCCTGTCAGGATTTCTTCAGTTTGAGAAGGGACTAAAAAATTTGAGTAAGTGGGGTAGTCATTGGCGTATTTGGGTGAGCAGATTCCCAATATTCATCATTGATAAGAGGAGTTATATTGCCAATACCCACACGCCCATCAATTTCTTCAACACCAACCTCTTCGGCAGTAAAACTGGGCTGGGACAATGATACCAGAGGGGTTCAAGCATTTGCTTCCACCTCAATTTCTTCTTCAATCTGCTCTGTGGAAGCAGCAGAGTGGTCTTCTTCATCCTCCTCATTTGGGATGACATATTCTTCTCCAAATGGGACTATTTCATAGGAGGTATCAAAACAGATAGGAGTTGCATCTATGGGTTGCGCCGAGGAACTGGGAAAAGTCTTCTCCTTTGCAGCTGAGGAATCTGCAGATGGTAATGCTTTCCTTTTCAGTGTGGATTCCTTCTTGCTACCTCTTGAGCTTGTGTTGGTTTTCCCTTGAAGAGGAAAGGGTGATGCAGCAGAGTAGATAAGTATTTCCCTCAGTTGTTGAACCTAGGTATCAATCCAGTAGGAGGAACAAGCAAGTCACCAATGGATGCACCTACATAAATAGTCAAACTCTTCCACCCAGCGCTATAAAGGGGTTGTCAATCCTTCACGATTATTTGCAAGGATTAGATCTAATAGAGATAGATGTAAACGAGAACGAAAATTAAAAGGTAAATAAATTGCAGCAAAGTATTTTTGGTATTTTTGGTTTATAGATCTGAAAGTATATTATGGAAAGTAGACCCAAGGGCCAGAGGTTTCACTAGAGGCTTCTCTCTCGAAGGAAAATATCATGGTGGGTAAACAAATTACTGTCAAGCAATTGATAGAAAAGCGAATTATCATGTAGTTATCCAAGGAAATGATCATGCATATAGGCATCGCATCCATATCTAGTAGACCGAAACGATGTTGCATCTACTACTATTACTCCACACATCGACTGACTCCTGCCTGCATCCAGAGTATTAAGTTCATGAAGAACACAGTAACGCATTAAGAAATATGACATGATGTGGAGGTATAAACTCATGCAATATGATGAAAACCCCATCTTGGTACCCTTGATGGCAACAATACAATACGTGCCTCGCTACCCCTACTATGTCACTCGGTGAGGACACCGCAAGATTGAACCCAAAACCAAGCACTTCTCCCGTTGCAAGAGCTACCAATCTAGTTGGCCAAACCAAACCAATAACTCAAAGAGACTTACAAGGATATGAAATCATGAAAATAAGAATTCAGGGGTGATTCAAATAAGATTCATGGATAATCTGAACATAAACTCACAATTCATTAGATCTTGACAAACACACCACAAAAGAGGATTACATCGGATAGATCTCCATGAAGATCATGAAGAACATGGTATTGAAGATCAAAGAGAGAGAAGACGCCATCTATCTACTAGCTATAGACCCGTAGGTTTGTGGTGGACTACTCACGCATCATCGGAGGGCAATGGAGTTGATGTAGATGCCCTCCGTGATCGAAACCCCCTCCAACAGATTACCGAAAAGGCTCCAAGATTGGATCTCTCGGGAACGGAGGCTTCTGGCAGCGGAAAAATATTTGTGTGGCTCCCTCTGATGTTGGGGTAATATTCGGGAATTCATAGGCCAAAGATTAGGGTTAGGAGACCTGCCGGGAGATGACAAGCCTGCTAGGCGCGGCGAGGGAGGCCCGCACCTAGCAGGCTTGTAACCTAAGTGGCACTAGGCTCTAGATTAATAGGTTAGTCCCAAAAATAATATAAAATAGCATATGAATGTATATAAAACATCCAAAACAGATAATATAATATCATGCCATCATAAAAAATTATAGATACGTTGGAGACGTATCACTTCTCCGTAGCCTTGGTTTTCTTCACTTCTGATGCAGAAGGAAGTGCGACATGCTTCACCCTTGAAGATTTTGCCGATGGAGCAGAGGATGAAGGAGGTGTGGTTTCTTCAAGCACGGCTGCTGCAGTCGTCCTTTCAGTTTCAGTTTCTTCACATGTAGCAAATTTTTCAGCTTACCTTGGTTGTTCTTCATGCGCAATAGTGGAAGTTGCCCTGGCAATTTCATGAGGCACTGGTATTTATTCATCAGCCCTAGCAGTTTCTTCAACAGGCTGAGCTCATGAGCTAGCCTGAGGAATATGTGATTGCGATGGAGAAGCAACCCTTGTGTTGTGGTCATTGATGACCCTGTTTGCCACATTGACAAATCTGACCTTGGCACCTTGCCAATCAGCTTAGTATCGGTCATATTCATGGCTGAGGCTTTGGATTTAAGCTTGAGTGGTCACGAGTTGGTCGATAGTTAGTTTCAGAAAGTTGTTCTTCAAGAAACACTCCTTGTTGTATTGGTTCTTCTTGGCCTTTCTGGCCTTGTTATACTTCCATTTCTCTTCAGTGATGAAAGCAGTCAGCACATCACTTGGACCATGTGGCGGCTTTAAATCATCAATTGGAACATATGGATCCTTGTGCCAGATATCAATGAAGTCCAGCACAGTCCTTGGGTCTAGCAGAAGAGGAATTTGAGTTCCCTTTGCTTGTGCCACTCTTTCTTCTTTGAAGAATTTCACTAAGTGTTCTTGAAGAATTTCACTATGTATTCTAGACTTAGGTTCCAGAGTTGTGTAGATTTGACAATCCACACGACTGAGGAATCTTTGAAGAAAATCATAGCTTAAAGAAATAAAACAAGGAAAGAAACTTTTTGGTGTTTAAGGAATGGATTGTTGAAGAATAAACACCTTTTGAGGATTTTGTGGCAATCATTAAGATCAAATAGGGCAGTAAAATCCCTTAATTAAGAACACGACAACCTGGGAGTTCGAGTGGAGAGGTTCGCTAGTCTAGATCTCTTGCGCCCTAACTTGGTGGCGGAAGAAAGCTACAGCGACGGTGCAGTGACGATTTTAGCGGTCGGCGCGAGTACGACTGTGAGGAGGGCGAGGCAGTGAAGCTCTTCCTCTCCGGTGATGATGAAGCTCAACAGCGGCGCTGTTGGCAAGAAGCCCTAGAGGCAATAATAAATTAGTTATTATCATATTTCTATGTTCATGATAATACTTTATTATCCAAGCCAGAATTGTATTGATAGGAAACTCAGATACATGTGTGGATACATAGACAACACCATGTCCCTAGTATGCCAATAATAGACTAGCTCGTTGATCAAAGATGGTTGAGGTTTCCTAGCCATGGACATGAGATGTCATTTGATAATGGGCTCAAATCATTAGGAGAATTATGTGATGGACAAGACCCAAACTATAAATGTAGCATACGATCGTGTCAGTTTATTGCTATTGTTTTCTGCATGTCAAGTATCTGTTCCTATGACCATGAGATCATGTAACTCACTGACACTGGAGGAGTACCCTGTGTGTATCAAATGTTGCAATGTAACTGGGTGACTATAAAGGTGCTCTACAGGTATCTCTCAGGGTGTTTGTTGGGTTGGCATAGATCAAGACTGGGATTTGTTACTCCGTGTGATGGAGAGGTATCTCAGGGCCCACTCGGTAATACAACATCACAAGCCTTGCAACCAATGTGACTAAAGTGTTAGCCACGGGATCTTGTATTACGTAATGAGTAAAGAGACTTGCCAGTAACGAGATTGAACTAGGTATGGAGATACCGACGATCGAATCTCGGGCAAGTAACATACCGAAGAACAAAGGGAACATCATACGGGATTAACTGAATCCTTGACATAGAGGTTCGATCGATAAAGATCTTCGTAGAATATGTAGGAACCAATATAGGCATCCAGGTCTTGATATTGGTTATTGACCGTAGAGGTGTCTCGGTCATGTCTACATAGTTCTCGAACCCGCAAGGTCTGCACACTTAAGGTTCGGTGATGTTTCGGTAGTATAGAGTTATGTATGGTGGTGACCGAAGGTTGTTCGGAGTCCCGGATGAGATCCCAGACGTTGAGGAGGTCTGAAATGGTCCAGAGGTAAAGATTTATATAGAGGAAGTTCTGTTTTCGTCACCGGAAAAGTTTCGGACTCATCGGTAGTGTACCGAGAGTGCCGGGAGGGTGTCGGGGGACCATTGGAGGGGTCTCTCGACCCAAAGGACCTCATGGTCTATGGGAGGAGTCGAACCAGCCCCTGGTGTGCTGGACTAAGCCGCCACTAAGGCCCATGCGGCTAGGGGTGGGAAAACCCAAAAGTTGGAGAGGTGGAAAGAGTTTCCAAGTGGAAAGGAGGAATCCTACTCCTAATAGGATTGGAGTAGGACTCCTCCACCTCCAATTTCGACCAAACCTTGAGGGTTTGAGGCTGCCTCCTCCCCTCCCTCCCTCCCTCCTATATATACTAGAGGATTTAGAGGGTAAAGCTAACCCTAATTGCCACGTGCTGCCCTCTTCTTCCTCTAGATTTGTTTCTCCTCTAGATTAGTTTTGCGGTGCTTCGGCGAAGCCCTACAGGATTAGTTCACCACCACCACTACCATGCCGTCGTGCCGCCGGAGAACTCATCTACCGCTCCACTCCCTCTTGCTGGATCAATAAGGTGGAGATCATCATCGAGCTTTACATGTGCTGAACGCGGAGGTGCCGTCCGTTCGGCGCTAGATCGGAAGGTCCGTGATCAAGATCGCGAGATGATTCATGATTGGATCACAGGATGGATCATGATGAGATCGTGAGATGGGTCGTGATTGGATTGTGGGACGAACCGTGATGGGATCGCGGGATGCTTGGCGATTTGGATCGCAAAGACGTTCGACTAGATCAACTGCGTTTCTTAACGCTTCCCGCTTAGCGATCTACAAGGGTATTTAGATCCACTTGCCCTCTCGTAGATCCTCATCACCATGGATAGATCTTGTGTGTTCGTAGGATTTTTTTTGTTTCCCATGCAACATTCCCCAACAGTGGTATCAGAACTAGGTCTATGAGTAGATGAGATCTCGAGTAGAACAGAAACGAGTTTGTGGGCGTTGATGCTTAGATTGCTTCCTCCCATGGTCGTGTTTTGGTTCAGCGGTATTGTGAGATGAAGCGGCCTGGACCAACCTTACTCGTACGCTTAGGAGAGACCGGTTCCATCGAGTGACGTGTAACTTTGTTGTACAAAGATGGCTGGCGGTTGTCTGTTTCTCCTAATTTAGCTGGATCGGATTCGACAAAGGCGGTCCTTGAGAAGGTTGAAAAGCAATTGATGTATCACCGTTGTGATTTTGCGTAGGTGAGGATTGTTCTTGCTAGATACCCGTAGCATCCATGTAAAACTTGCAACAACAATTAGAGGACGTCTAACTTGTTTTTGTAGGGTATGTTGTGATGTGATATGGCCAATTACATGATGATATATATGTGATGTATGAGATGATCATGTATTGTATAGAATATCATGACTTGCATGTTGATGAGTACGACAACCAGCAGGACCCATAGGGTTGTCTTTAATTATTGTATGACCTGTGTGTCAATCATTAAGCGCTATGTAATGATTTCCTTTATCACTAAGCAGTAGCAATAGTAGTAGAAGCATGGTGGGCGCGACAACCCCGATGGCGATACGTTGATCGAGATCATGGTGTCATGCCGGTGATGATGGAGATCATGCCGGTGCTTTCAAGATGGAGATCAAAAGCACAAGTTCATGGCCATATCATGTCACTTATGATTTGCATGTGATGTTAATCCTTTTATGCACCTTGTTTTGCTTAGGACGACGGTAGCATTATAAGATGATCCCTCACTTAAATTTCAAGATAAATTTTGTTCTCCCCGAGTGTGTACCATTGCAAAAGTTTGTCATGTCGAGACACCACACGACGATCGGGTGTGATAGACTCTACGTTCACATACAACGGGTGCAAGCGAGTGTTGCACATGCGGAACACTCAGGTTAAACTTGATGAGCCCAACATGTATAGACATGGCCTCGGAACACAAGAGACCAAAAGGTCGAACATGAGTCATATAGTAGATATGATCAACATGATGATGTTCACCATTAAAACCACCTCAACTCACGTGATGATCGGACTTGAGTTGGTCAATTTGGATCATGTATCACTCGAATGACCGGAGGGATGTCAATTTGAGTGGGAGTTCTTAAAAAATATGATTAGTTGAACTCATTATCATAAACATAGTCAGTACTGTCTTTGCAAATTATGCTGTAGATTACTAGCTCACGCTGTAGCTCCCTTGAATTTTTATATGTACCTAGAGAAATAGAGTTGAAAGATGATGGTAGCAATATTGCGGATTGGATCCGTGATCTGAGGATTGTTCTCATTGCTGCCAAAAGGCTTATGTCCTTAATGCACCGCTTGGTGCACCACCCCCTCTCGCGTCATCTGTAGATGTTCTGAACATCTGACAGGCACGTTCCAATGACTATTTGATAGTTTAGTGCGTCATGCATTACGTCTTAGAAATGAGCCTTCAAAAACGTTTTGAGCGTCACGGAACATATGAGATGTTCTATGAGCTGAAATTTGGATCTCAGGCTCGTGCCCATGTTGTAAAATATGAGATCTCCAACAAGATTCTTTGCTTGCAAGATGAAGGAGAATAGCTCAATCGTTGAGCATGTGCCCAGATTGTCTAGGTGCTACAATCGCTTGAATCGAGTGGGAGTTAATCTTCGAGATAAGAAAGTGACTGATATAGTTTTCCAAATCACTGTCACTAAGCTACTAGAGCTTCGTGATGAACTATAAAATGCCAGGGATGGAAAGAATGATCCCTGATCTGTTCGCGATATTTGACACCACGAAGGTAGAAATCAAGAAAGAGCATCAAGTGTTGATGGTTAGTAAAACAACTAGTTTTGAGAAGGGCAAGGGCAAGGAGGGGAACTTCATGGATGGCAAGTCAGTTGCTGCTCCAGTGAAGCAACCCAAAGATGAACCCAAACCCGAGACTAAGTGCTTCTATTATGAGGAGAGCGGTCGCTGAAGCGGAACAACCCTAGATACTTGGTAGATAAGAAGGCTGGCAACGTCGACAGAAGTATATTTGATATACGTGTTATTAATGTGTACCTTGCTAGTATTCCTAGTAGCACCTGGGTATTGGATACCCGTTCAGTTGCTAAAAGTCAGTAACTCGAAATAAAAGCTACGGAATAAATGGAGACTATCTAAGGGTGAGGTGACGATGTGTGTTGGAAATGTTTCCAAGGTTGATGTGATCAACATCGCACGCTCTCTCTACCTTCGGGATTAGTGACGAACCTAAATAAATGTTATTTGGTGTTTGCGTTGAGCATGAACGTGATTAGATCTTGTTTATTGCAATACGATTATTCATTTAAGTCAGAGAATAATGGTTATTGTGTTTACATGAATAATACCTTCAATGGTCATGCACCCAATGAATGGTTTGTTGAATCTTGATCATAGTAGTACACATGTTCATAACATAGATGCCAAAAGATACAAAGTAAAATATGATAGTACGACATACTTGTGGCACTACTGCTAAATGTCATATTGGTATAAAAGCACATGAAGAAACTCCATGCCGATGGATCTTTGGACTCATTCGATTTTGAATTGGTTGAGACATGTGGACCATGCCTCTTGGGCAAGATGACTAAAACCCCGTTTTCCGACTTGATGGAACGGGCAAGTGACTTATTGGAAATGATACATATTGATGTATACAGTCCAATGAGTTTTCTAGTGTGTGGTGGATATTGTTCTTTTCTTACCTTCACTGATGATTTGAGTGGATATAGTGTATATTTACTTAATGAAACACAAGTCTGAATCGTTTGAAAAGTTCAAGCAGAATCAGAGTGAAGTTTGAGATCATCATGACGAGAAGGTAAAATGTCTACGATATGATCATGGAGGTGAATATCTGAGTTACGAGTTTGGCATACAACTTTAGACAATGTGAAAGATGTTTCACAACTCACACCACCTGGAACACCATAGTGTGATGGTGTGTCTGAACATCATAGTCGTGCTCTATTGGATATGGTTTGTACTATGATGTCTCTTATCGTTTTGCCACTATCGTTTTGGGGTTATGCATTAGAGACAACTACATTCACTTTAAATAGGGCACCATCTAGATCTATTCAGATGACACCATGTGAATTATGGTTTGATAGAAACCTAAGTTGTCATTTCTTAATGCTTGGGGCTGTGATGCTTATGTGAAAAAGGTTTTCACCTAATGAGCTCGAACCCAAAGCGGACAAATGCATCTTCATAGAATACCCTAAGAACAGTTGGGTAAAATTTCTATCTCAGATCCAAGCATAAAGTGTTTGTTGCTAAAACTGGTCCTTTCTTGAGAAAGAGTTTCTCTCGAAAGAATTGAGTGGGAGGAAGATAGAACTTGATGAGGTTGTTGAACCTTTGTTTCAACGAGAGAGTAGCGCAGCATAGGAAGATGCTTCTCGGGAGCCTACATTAGTTGAAGAGGAAGTTAATGATGATGATCATGAAGCTTCGGATCAAGTTACTATCAAACCTCATAGGTCGACAAGGACGTGTACTACTCCTAAGTGGTACGACAACCCTGTCTTAGAGGTCATGTTGTTGGACAACGATGAACCTACGAGCTATGGATAAGCGATGATGGGCCCAGATTCCAAGAAATGGTTAGAGGCCGTGAAATTCGAGAAAGGATCGATGTATGAAAACCAAGTATGGACTTTGGTAGACTTGCTCGTTGAACGGCAGGTCGTTGAGTACAAATGGACCTTTAAGATGAAGACAGACGTTGATGGTGAATGTCACCATTTATAAAGCTTGACTTGTTGCAAAGAAGTTTACGCCAAGTTCAAGGAGTTGACTATGATGAGACTTTCTCACCCGTAGCGATGCTAAAAGTCTGTTGGAATTATGTTAGCAGTTGCTGCATTTTTCAATTACGAAATCTGGCAGATGGATGTCAAAACATTGTTTCCTTAACGTTTACTTGAGCAAAGGTTGTATGTGATACAACCAAAAGGCTTTGTCAGTCCTAAGGATGCTAAAAGGTATGCGAGCTCCACCAATCCTTCTATGCGATGGAGCAAGCATCTCGGAGTTGGAATATACACTTTGATGAGGTGATCAAAGTTTTTGAGTCTATACAAAGTTTATGAGAAACTTGTATTTGCAATAAAGTGAGTGGGAGCACTATAGCATTTATGATAAGCATATGTGGATGACATATTGTTGATCGGAAATGATATAAAATTTCTGGAAAGCATAAAGGGTTGTTTGAAAAGAGTTTTTCAAAGGAAGACCTAGATGAAGCTACTTAATTGTTGGGCATCGGGATCTATAAAGATAGATCAAGACGCCTGATGAGAATTTCAATGAGTACATACCTTGACAAGATTTTTCAAAGAGTTCAAAATGGATCAGTGAAAGAAAGATTTCTTACCTGATTTGTAAGGTGTGAGGTTGGGTGAGACTCAAAGCTTGACCACAGCAGAAGAAAGAGAAAGGACGAACATCGTCCCCTATGCCTTTGCCATAGGCTCTGTATAGTATGCCATGCTATGTAGCGCACATGTGTATGCCTTGTCATGAGTCTGTCAAGGGGTACAAAAGTGATCCAGGAGTGGATCACTGGACATCGGTCAGGATTATTCTTAGTAACTAGAGGTCTAAGAAAATATTTCTCGATTATGGAGGTGATAAAGAGTTCGTTGTAAAGGGTTACGTCAATGCAAGCTTTAACACCAATCCGGACGACTCTAAGTAGCAATCCAGATACGTATAGTGGAGCACCCATTTGGAATAGCTACAAGTGGAGTGTGGTAGCGGTGTATGCAGTATGACATAGAGATTTGCAAAGTACACACGGATCTGAATGTCACAGACCCGTTGACTAAAAGACCTCTCTCACATGCAAAGCATGATCGGGCCCCAGAACTCATTGGGTGTTAGATTCATAACAATACGAATCACATGGTGATGTGAACTAGATTATTGACTCTAGTGCAAGTGGGAGACTGTTGGAAATAAGCCCTAGAGGCAATAATAAATTAGTTATTATCATATTTCCTTGTTCATGATAATCGTTTATTATCCATGCTAGAATTGTATTGATTGGAAACTCAGATACATGTGTGGATACATAGAGATCACCATGTCCCTAGTATGCCTCTAATAGACTAGCTCGTTGATCAAAGATGGTTGAGGTTTCCTAGCAATGGATATGAGATGTCATTTGATAACGGGATCACATCATAAGGAGAATGATGTGATGGACAAGACCTAAACTATAAATGTAGCATATGATCGTGTTGGTTTATTGCTACTGTTTTCTGCATGTCAAGTATCTGTTTGTATGACCATGAGATAATGCAACTCACTGACACCGGAGGAGTACCTTGTGTGTATCAAATGTCGCAATGTAACTGGGTGACTATAAAGGTGCTCTACAGGTATCTCCGACGGTGTCTGTTGGGTTGGCATCGATCAAGACTGGGATTTGTTACTCCGTGTGACGGAGAGGTATCTCAGGTCCCACTCGGTAATACAACATCACAACAAGCCTTGCAAGCAATGTGACTAAAGTGTTAGCCACGGGATCTTGTATTATGTAACGAGTAAAGAGACTCGCCGGTAACGATATTGAACTAGGTATGGAGATACCGACGGTCGAATCTCGGGCAAGTAACATACCGAAGAATAAAGGGAACATCATACGGGATTAACTGAATCCCTGACATAGAGGTTCGACCGATAAAGATCTTCGTAGAATATGTAGGAACCAATATGGGCATCCAGGTCCCGCTATTAGTTATTTCCCGTAGAGGTGTCTCGGTCATGTCTACATAGTTCTCGAACTCGCAGGGTCTGCACACTTAAGGTTCAGTGACGTTTCGGTAGTATAGAGTTATGTATGGTGGTGCCAAAGGTTTTTCGGAGTCCCGAATGAGATCCCGGACGTCACGAGGAGCTCCAGAATGGTACGGAGGTAAAGATTGATATATAGGAAGTCCTGTTTTGGTCACCGGAAAAGTTTCGGGCTCATCGGTAGTGTATCGGCAGTGCCGGGAGGGTGCTTGGGGACCATCAGGAGGGGTGTCTCGACCCAAAGGACCTCATGGGCTATGGGAGGAGTCAAACAAGCCCCTGGCATGCTGTACTAAGCCGCCACTAAGGCCCATGCATCTAGGGGTGGGAAAAGCCAAAAGGTGGAGAGGTGGAAAGAGTTTCCAAGTGGAAAGGAGGAATCCTACTCCTAATAGGATTGCAGTAGGACTCCTCCACCTCCAATTTCGACCAAACCTTAAGGGTTTGAGGCTGCCTCCTCCCCTCCCTCCCTCCTATATATACTAGAGGATTTACAGGGGAAAGCTAACCCTAATTGCCACACGATGCCCACTTCTTCCTCTAGATTTGTTTCTCCCCTAGATTAGTTCTGCAGTGCTTAGGCGAAGCTCTGTAGGATTAGTTCACCACTACCGCCAGCACACCGTTGTGCTGCCGGAGAAATCATCTACCTTGACGCTCCCTCTTGTTGGATCAATAAGGCGGATATCGTCATCGAGTTGTACGTGTGATGAACCCAGAGGTGCCATCCGTTTGGCGCTAGATTGGAAGGACCATGATCAGGATCGTGAAACGATTCGTGATTGGATCACGGGACGGATCGTGATGATATCGCGGGACGGATCGTGATTGGATTGCGGGACGGATCGTGATGGGATCATGGGATGCTCGGCGATTTGGATCGCAAAGACGTTCGACTACATCAACCGTGTTTCTTAACGCTTCCCGCTTAGGGATCTACAAGGGTATGTAGATCCTCTCTCCCTCTCGTAGATTCTCATCACCATGGATAGATCTTGCGTGTGCATAGGAATTTGTTTTCCCATGCAACGTTCCCCAATAGGCGCTAGGGTGGATCTCGAGAGCGATGGAAGAGAGATCGAGCGGAGTAACTTTGAGCAATGAAAGGGGAGGGTGTATTCATAGACATAGGGAAAACTGAACAGCCAATGAATTTGGACATCCCTACCCCTGCCCCTTGCTATCCAACCGACATGTGGCACCCACGTAATGAGTAGTTGAGATCGTGGGGGTCATGGGTTATCCAGTCGTGAGAAGTGGGATAGGTTTGAGCGACAACACCGAAAAGTTTACTTGAAAAATTTAATGTTTCATTCGCAAATTCTTCAGCTGACAAGGACGCAGTGAAGACTTTGAACGAGTTTCAGATAGAACACATATGAAGAATTTGTGAAGAAATTGGGTTGACTTTAGCATAGAGGGGGGACGGGTCCAGTCACATTCACTTAGGTGAAAATCAACTTGAGGAATTAGCAATAAATGAATGCAATTGTGGACATTCAAAACTCATATATATATAATCATATATATCAGTGAAGAATTTGAACATTTTGAGGAAGTTAAAACTTGAAGAATTTGCAAAATGATGTAAAACTCAATTCTGAAGGATTTCAATTTTGGTTGGTGGCGTGACCCACCGTATAAGAATGATGATTTCACACACCGCGTACAATTGTCGTAGGGTTCTGAGAATCAAATCCTTCATTAATTTCTTCACACTTAGAGGGTTAGTCTTCATTGATTGAAGAAAAACACTACTTTGTGTGTTGCACATCTAAGTCATCAACTTTGCATAAGGGTTGGGATGTTTGTCCTTTCAAAGAACATTCGACGATTCAAAGATATTTAGCTCACACCGCAACATGCAAAATCTCTATTCATCCAAGGGCTTAGTGAAGATATCTGCCAGCTCTTCTTCAGTATTCACGTGGTCGATGAAGATGTCGCCCTTCAACACATGGTCACGAAGAAAATGATGAAGAATCTGGATGTGCTTGGTCTTTGAATGCTGAATTAGGTTGTGAGGAATCTTGATGGCACTCTCGATTTCACAGTAGAGAGGCACATTTTACAGCTTGTTGTCGTAGTCCTTGAGGATTTGCTCCATCCATAGAAACTAAGCATAACAAGAACCCGTAGCAATGTACTCGGCTTCAGAAGTAGATAATGACAAACAATTCTACTTCTTTGAGGACCAACAGACTAAAGATACTCCGAGGAAATGACAAGTGCCTGATGTTGACTTGTGATCCACCCGATCACCAGCATAATCAAACTCAAAATATCTAATGATATGAAGATTTGAGCCCTTGGGATACCATAATCCAAGCGTTGGTGTGTGAGCTAGATATTGAAGGATATGCTTCACATCCTTATGGTGTGATTCCTTCGTTGTTGCTTGGAAGCGGGCACATACGCAAACGCTAGGCATAATATCTGGCCTAGATGCACATAGGTACACTAAAGAGCCAATCATGGAGCGATATACCTTCTGATCAAAATCTTTACCATTTTCATCTGTTCGGAGGTGCCCATTAATGGGCATAGGAATCTTGACACCTTTGCAGTCTTGCATGCCGAATATCTTTAGGACATCATTGAGGTATTTCTCTTGAGATATGAAGATCCCATTACATTGATGACGAATTTGAAGGACTAAGAGGAATTTGAAATCCCCCATCATAGACATCTGATATTCTTCACTCATCATGATGTAGCCAAATTCGTCACTGTAACGTTTGTTAGTACAACCAAAGATAATATTGTCCACATATATTTGGCACACTAATAATTTATTGTCATAGGATTTTGTGAAAATAGTTGGGTCAACTGAACCAGGTTTGAAGCCTTTCTTCATGAGGAATTCCTTCATAGTGTCACACCACGCACGAGGGGGCTGCTTTAGGCCATAGAGGGCATTGTTGAGTCTGAAGACTTTGTTAGGATGCTTAGGGTCTTCAAAACCTGGGGGTTGAGAAACATATACTTCTTCCTCAAGCTTAGCATTGACAAATGCACTTTTCACATCCATTTGATAGAAGATGATATTGTGATGGTTAACATAAGCAAGCAATATGCGAATATCTTCAAGTCTAGCAACAGGTGCAAAAGTTTCATCAAAGTCAATTCCCTTGACCTGTGTGTAGCCCTGAGCTACAAGACGGGCCTTATTCCTCACCACTTGGCCATTTTCGTCTTGCTTGTTCCGGTAGACCCACTTGGTACCTATGACGTTGTGCTTGCGAGGATCTGTCCGCTTGACAAATTGCTCATCTTGAATTGATGCAATTCCTCTTGCATAGCTTGAATCCACTCAACCTTCATAAATGCTTCATCAACTTTGGTGGTCTCTGTGATAGAGACAAAAGAAAAGTGCCCATAAAAGTTAGACAAATGTGAAGCTTTTGAGCGAGTGAGGGGACCTGGTGCATAGATGTCGTCTAGGATTTTGTCAATCTGCACTTCATTTGTCACTCTTCGATCGACAGGCTGACAACTTTGTTGAGGCTACGGATTTTCTTCAGCACCATTTTCTCAGGTGCACCAGCATGAATGTCTTCATTGTTTGGTCTGACTTCCTCAACTAGCAGTGGTTCTTCAGTGGGTATCATATTTTTAGTGGCCTTGAACCTAATGGATTCCTCGGGAGGCAGGTGTTCTATTTGCAAGCCATTAGTTTCATCGGACCGCACATCTATAGTTTTAACAACCTTGTTGTGGTAGGTGTTGAAGACTCTATAGGTGCGCGACTCCTTTTCGTAACCAAGCATAAAACCTTCTTGTGCACTCGGTGCAAATTTAGAATTGTGACGAGGATCCCTAATCCAACATTTTGCACCGAAGACTTTGAAATAACTCACATTGGTTTTCTAGTCAGTGAGGAGTTCGTATGAAGTCTTCTTGAGAAATTTGTGAAAATATACCACGTCGATGATGTGGCAGGCAGTACTGATTACCTCAGGCCAGAAGCGGCGAGGTGTCTTGTATTCTTGAAGCATGGTGCAAGCCATCTCAACAGGAGTCCTATTCTTGTGCTCTACGATGACATTCTTCCGAGAATTCTAAGGGGAAGATAGATCATGAGTAATACCAAGTTCATCAAGACAATCATCAAGACCAGTGTTCTTGAACTCGGTCCCATTATCACTCCTGATGTGCTTGATGTTGACACTGAAATTTGTCATGGACCTTGAGGAAAATTGTCTAAAGATTTCCTGCACTTCTAAGTCCTCACACTAGGATATCTCCCATGACAAAACCATGACAAGTTTTGTACCAGATAATATGCACTCGTGTGTAATGCGAATAGTCATCAACAATGAAAAAACCATATAAATATGCAGCATTCGTCATTGTGGCATAATGAGTGGGGCCAAAGAGGTCCATGTGAAGCAATTCAAAGGGACGAGTGGTGGTCATGATAGTCTTCGAGGGATGCTTGGATATGGTCATCTTTCCAAACTCGTAAGCTCCACAGAGAGTATCCTTGACGAATTTGACACCCTCAATGCCAAAGACGTGCTTATTCTTCACGACTGTAACCTCAGGCCAGCATGTCCAAGTCATCGATGCCACAGCCAGCCTTCTGAAGCTTTTGCAAGTAGGCACGTGGTAGGCTGAGGAAGTGTAGAGAAATCAACAATATACAAGTATCCTCTCCTACAGCCTTCGAAGACTTTGGATCTGTCAGATTCCATGACAACAACACAATGATATTTGCCAAAAATGACAATCATATCAAATCAAAAAGCACCGAGACAGACCTGACATTGAATCCAAGGGATTAAACAGGCATTACTTTGTCCATGTGTCGATCCATTGAGATTGGAACCTTACCTAGACCCAATACCTTGCTTTTTTTCCTTTGTCCGCATAGGTGATATGCTTCAGAGGAGATGGAGCAAGAGATGAGTCCATCAATAAGTTCTTATCACTAGTCATGTGATTAGTTCATCCATTGTCAAGGACCCACTCAGTAGCTTTTGGAGATTCATCCTGCAGATGAATTAGTACAACTTATAAACTCATCTACTTTAAGGTGAAGAATATAATATCAAATTTGTCAGACAGAATATCATCAAAACAGTGTAATGGTATCATGAGGACGTCAGAAGTGAGGATTTCATTTTTGCATGAATAGCTTGCATCATTTCAAGAATTTTGAGGTCTCTAGCAAATTCTTCAGACGTTTAAGTTCGTCTAGAGACCTAGCCCTGCATAAGACATTAGTTCATTTTCTTCACCACCCACATTTGGAGGGGTGCCAAAGAGTTCATCATTCTATGACCTCCATATGAAAAAGGAGGCATTGAAGCAAGTGCACTTTGTTTCATATGAGAGGGGTTAGAATACACATATGAATAACTAGAGAAGTTCTTCGAGGACTTATGAATGTAATGGTTTGAAGAATAATGCACATATTCATGACCCTTAGATTTTCCCTACGAAACAGAAGCATTAGCACGAGAATGAGTAGTCTTTTGACTATGTGAGGAATTTGATCCTTGTGAAAACTTTGGTCTCAGTGAAGAATTTGATCTGGGGTTCCTGTTCTTCACGGGTGGTGTCATGACGACATTCACCTGACGACTTTCAAGGCACCTTTTGGTAACCAAGATTTTCTTCATCAAAGGACTGTTCCTGCAGTTAGTGCGAATGTATCTAGCAAATACTTCGCCATTCTAATTCTTGAACAGTTTATAGTTGGAGTCAAATGACTCATCAAAGGAATACCAAGATGCACAAGTAAAGCCAGATAAAACGGATGGATCTATAGGAGGACCTTTTGCAGCAATCCATGATGTTTTGGGATACTGCTTAGGTTTCCAGTAGGATCCATCAACATTGAGTTTCCTCTCAAATGCAATACCGTCTATCCAAGGGTTCCTGTTTAGAATCTGCTTTTTGAGTACATCACAAAGGGTTTTATGCCCTTTGAGACTTTTGTATATGACTGTCACATACAATTTCATCAACCCTGCATTTTCGCCAGTGATACTTGTGGAGTCCTTAGATGAGATGAGGTGACACTTGAGGGATGTTGATTTGAGTGTGACTTCATTAGTAATTTTATTAAACTAAACTAATTATCATGAACATAGTCTAATGTCTTTGCAAATTATGTTGCAGATCAATGGCGCGTGCAGTAGCTCCCCTAAATTTTAATCTATTTCTAGACAAAGCTAGGTTGAAAGATGATGGAAGCAACTATGCGGACTGGGTACGTAATCTGAGAATTATCCTCACGGCTTTCGCAAAAGTCTTATGTCCTTGATGCACCGCTTGAGGCGTCGCCCCCTCTAGTCTGGTCTGCAAATGTTGTGAACGTCTGGCAGGCACGTGTTGATAACTGCTCAATAGTTCAGTGCGCCATATTGTACGGCTTATAGTCGGGACTGCAAAAGCCTTTTGGATGCCATGGAGCATATGAGATGTTCTAGGAGATGAAATTCGTATTTTAAGCTAATGCCCGAATTGAGAGGTATGAGACCTCCAGTAAGTTCTTCTCCTGCAAGATGGAGGAGAATAGTTCTGTTAGTGAGCATATACTCAGAATGTCTGGGTGCTACAACCGCTTGAACCAGTTGGCAGTTGACCTTTTGCCTGAGACGGTTACTAACAGAGTTCTCCAGTCACTTCCACCTAGCTACAAGGGATTCGTGATGAACTATAATATGCAAGGGATGAAGAAGTCAATCTCCAAGCTATTCACGATGCTAAAAGTTGCGGAAGTAGAAATCAAGAAGGAGCATCAAGTTTGGATAGTGAATAAAACCACTACTTTCAAGAAAGGCAAGGGCAAGAAGGGAAAATTTAAGAAGAACGGCAAGCCAGTTGTCGCTCCCGTGAAGAAACCCAAGCCTGAGACTAAGTGCTTCTATTGCAAGGGGAGTGGCCACTAGAAGCAGAACTTACCCAAGTACCTGGCCGATAAGAAGGCTAGCAACGTTAACAAAGGTATATTTGATATACATATTATTGATGTGTACGTTACTAGCTCTCATAGTAGTGCCTAGGTATTTGATACTGGTTCGATTGCTCATATTTGTAACTCAAAGTAGGAACTACGGAATAAACAGAGGCTGGAAAAGGGCGAGGTGATGATGCGCATTGGAAATGATTCCAAGGTTGATGTGATCTCTGTCGGCATGCTCGCTCTTCGATTACCATCGGGGATTAGTTTTAAACCTAGATAATTGTTATTTGGTGCCTGCGTTGAGCATGAACATTATATCTGGATCTTGTTTATTGCAAGACAGTTATTCATTTAAATCAGAGGATAATGATTATTCTATTTATATGAGTAACATCTTTTATGGTCATACACCTAATGTGAATGGTTTTTTCTTGTTGAATCTCAATCGTAGTGATACACAAGTTCATAACATTGATGCCAAAAGATGCAGATTTGATAATGATAGTACCACTTTCTTGTGGCACTTCTTCTTAGGTCATATTGGTGTAAGGCGCTTGAAGAAATTTCATGCTGATGGACTTTCGGAATCACTAGATTTTGAATCGCTTGATACATGCGAAACATGCTTCATGGGCAAGATGAAAAAAACTCTATGTTCCAAAACAATGGAGCAGTCAAGTGACTTGTTGGCAATCATAAATACTGATGTGTGCAGTCCAATGAGTGTTGAAGCGTGTGGTGGATATCGTTATTTTCTTACCTTCACTCATGATTTCAGTAGATATGGATATATTTACTTACTTAAACACAAGTCTGAAAAGTTTGAAAAGTTTATGAAATTTTAGAGTGAAGTTGAGAATCATCGTAACAAGAAGATAAAATTTCTATGATCTCATAGTGGTGGATAATATCTGAGTTATGAGTTTGTATGGATTTAAGACAATGTGGAATTGTTTCACAGCTCATGCCACCTCGAACACCATAGCGTAATGGCGTGTCCAAATGTCGTAATTGTACCTTATTAGATATGGTGCGTTCTATGATGTCTCTTGCCGATTTTCCACTATCATTTGGGGTTATGCATTAGAGACAACTGCATTCACTTTAAATAGGGCAGCATCCAAATCCGTTGAAATGACACTTTATGAATTATGGTTTGGCAAGAAACCTAAGCTGTCGTTTCTAAAAGTTTGGGGCTATGACACTTATGTCAAAAGGCTTCAACTTGATAAGCTCGAACCCAAAGCGGAGAAGTACGTATTTGTAGGATACCCTGAGGAAACAATTGGGTAAACCTTCTATCTCATATCAGAAGGCAAATTCCTTGTTGCCAAGAATAGATCCTTTCTAGAGAAGGAGTTTCTCTCAAAAGAATTGAGTGGGAGGAAGGTACAACTTGATGAGGTTATTGAACCATCACTGCAATTAGAAAGTAGAACGATGCAGCAAGATGTTTCTATAATTCCTACACCAATTGAAGAGGAATCTAATGATGATGCTCATGAAGCTTCGAATCAACTCACTACCGAACCTCGTAGGTCTACAAGGACATGTGCTGCCCCTGAGTGGTATGGTAATCCTGTCTTGTAGGTCAAGTTGTTGGACAACAGTGAACCTACAAGCTATGGAGAAGCAATGGTGGACCCATATTCCGACAAATGCCTAGAGGCCATGAAATCCGAGATAGGATCCATGTAGGAAAACAAAGTATGGACTTTGGAGGACTTAACTGAAGATCGTAAGTCCATACAAAACAAATGGATCTTTAAGAAAAATACGGATGCGAACGGTAATGTCACTGTCTATAAAGCACGACTTGTTGCAAAAGGGTTTTCAGAAGTTCAAGGAGTTGACTATGATGAGACTTTCTCACCCGTAGAGATGCTTAGGTCCATCAGGATTATGTTAGCAATAGATTCATTTTCCGATTATGAAATCTGGCAGATGGATGTCAATACAACATTCCTTAATGGTTTCCTTAATGAAGAGTTGTATATGATGTAACCAGAAGGTTTTCTCGACCTTGAAAATGTTGACAGAGTATGCGTGCTCTAGTGATCCATTTATGGATTGGTGCAAGCATCTCAGAGTTGGAATCTTCGCTTTGATGATGCAATCAAAGCGCTCGGGTTCATATAAGTTTATTGAGAAGCTTGTATTTACATGAAAGTGAGTGGGATCCCTATAGCGTTTCTAATATTATATGTGGATGACATATTGCTGACTTGAAACAATATAGAACTTTTGGAAAGCATGAAGATATATTTGAAGAAGATTTTTTCAATGAAAGACCTCAGAGAAGTTGCTTACATATTAGGCTTCAAGATCTATAGAGATAGATCGATATGCTTAATAGGAATTGCACAAAGCACATACCTTGATAAGGTTTTGAAGAAGTTCAAAACGGATCAGTTCAAGAAAGGGTTCTTGCTTGCTTTGCAATGTGTGAAGGAGTAAGACTCAATGCCCAGCAACTATAGAGGATGGAGAAAAGATGAGTGTCATCCCCTATGCCTCAACCATAGGTTCTATAATGTATGCAATGTTGTGCACAAGACCAGATGTGAGCCATGCCAAAAGTATAGCCCGGAGGTTTCTAAGTGATCCAGGAGTGGAACACTAGACATCAATCAAAAATATCTTTAAGTACCTGAAGAGGACTAAGGATATGTTTCTTGTTTATGGAGGTGATCAAGAGCTCATCGCAAAGGGTTGCATCGATGCTTGCTTTGACACAAATACGGATGACTCTAAGTCTCAAACCAGATACGTATTTATTTTGAATTGTGGAGTAGTCAGCTGGTGTAGTTCCAAGCAAAGCATGGTAGCAGGTTCTACATGTGAGGCGAAGTACATAGCTGCTTCAGAAGCAAGGAAGGAAGGTGTCTGGATGAAACAGTTCATGTCGGATCTTGGAGTTGTTCCCAGTGCACTGGATCCGATGACTCTCTTTTGTGAGAAAACTGGTGCCATTGCTCTGGCCAAGGAGCCCAGGTTTCACAAGAGGACCAAACACATAAAGCGCCACTTCAATTTCATCCGCGGTTACATCAAGGAGGAGGACATAAACATTTGCAAAGTACATACGAATCTGAATGTCGCAGACCCGTTAACTAAACCTCTCTCACGAGCAAAACATGACCAGCACCAGAACTCTATGGGTGTTAGATTCTACAATGTAAAGCTATATTATTAACTCTAGTACAAGTGGGAGACTGTTGGAAATATGCCTTAGAGGCAGTAATAAAGGGAGTTATTGTCATATTTCCTTGTTCATGATAATCGTTTATTGTCCATGCTATAATTGTATTGACTGGAAACTCACATACATGTGTGGATACATAGGCAACACTATGTCCCTAATGAGCCTCTACTAGACTAGCTCGTTGATCAAAGATGGTTAAGGTTTCCTAACCATAGAAATGAGTTGTCATTTGGTAACAGGATCACGTCATTAGGAGAATGACGTGATGGACAAGACCCAACTCTAAGCATAGCATTTGATTGTATCACTAAGTTTATTGCTACTGCTTTCTACATGTCAAGTATATGTTCCTAAGACCATGAGATCATGTAACTCCCTAACATCGAAGGAATGCCTTGTGTGTATCAAATGTCACTTCATAACTCGGTGATCATAAGGGTACTCTATAGGTATCTTCGAGGGTGTTTGTTGGGTTTGCATGGACCAAGAATGGGATTTGTCACTCCGTAGGACGGAGAGATATCTCTTGGCCCACTCAATAATACAACATCACAAGAAGCTTGCAAGAAATGTGAGTAAGGAGTTGGTCACATGATATTGTATTACGGAACAAGTAAAGATACTTATTGTTAACGAGATTAAACTAGGTATGGAGATATCAACGATTGGGCAAGTAACATATCGATGGACAAAGGGAACTGCACATAGGATTGACTGAATCCTTGACATCATGGTTCGACCAATAAAGATCTTCATAGAATATGTAAGAAACAATATGGCAATCTAGGTCCCTCTATTGGTTATTGACCAGAGGGGTGTCTCGGTCATGTCTACATGATTCTCAAACCCGTAGGGTCCGCACACTTAACGTTCGATGATGATATAGTATTGTTGAGTTATGTATGTTGGTGAACGAATGTTGTTCGGAGTCCCAGATGAGATTCCGGACATCACGAAGAGCTCCGAAATAGTCCTGGGGTGAAGATTCATATATGGGAAGTTGGTATTTGGGTTCTGAAATAGTTTTGAGACTTGCTTGTTTTGGTCAGAGTACCGAAAGGGGTTCCGGGAGTCCACCGGGAGGGTCCACCTGCCCCAGATGGCCTATTGGGATGAGAGAGAGGGGTGCACCAGACCTTGGTGGGCTGGGCACCACCCCCTCCCGAAGGCTCAAGGTGCCCTAGGGTCTAGGGAAACCCTAGAGGGGGTGCCACGCCCTTGCCTTGGGTGGCAAGCCACCCCCTAGGCCGCTGCCCCTCCCTAGGAGGAGGCCCTAGGGCCGGCACACCTCCCCCGTTCCCCCTATATATATGAGAGGAGAGGGAGGGTGGCCGCACCCAACCCATAGGCGCAGACCTCCCTCTCCCTCTAGATCGTTCTCTCGTTCGTTTGTGCTCCCGGTTGCGCTTGGCTAAGCCCTACCAGGACAACACCACCACCACCATCACCATGCCACCGTGCTACCGGAGAAATCATCTACTACTCCGCCCTCACTCTCTGTATCGAGTAGGTGGATACGTCATCGAGCTGCATGTGTACTGAACGCAGAGGTGGCATCCATTCAGCGCTTGATCGGGACGTATCGCAGTTGGATCGTGAAGACGTACGACTACATCAACCGCATTTCTAACACTTTCTCTTAGCAATCTACAAGGGTATGTAGATACACTCCCCCTCTCATAGATATGCATCTCCATGGATAGATCTTGCGTGCGCATAGGTTAGTTTTTGTTTCACATGCAACGTTCCCGAACAAAAGTATGTTTACCAGGCTACAATGACTATCTAGATGCCCTCATAAAGACTATGAAGTTGGGCAGTCCGCCATCAAAAGCGGTTGTACTAGAGTCGTGAGTGCATCAGGCATGGAGGAGGACACAATATGGGCATGCCGCTTCACCTTGTATAGCAACCAGAATGTCTTTCTCCTCTTTCTTTACTGTCTTTAATACAAGTACGCAACCATGGTCCATCATTCTTTATTTGGTGCTAATGCAATTTGTTTTTATGGAATTCTTGAACATATGTACCTGTAAATCGAATAATGCATTGGTTATATTGAACCTATATTTGTATATGATGGATATGAAAAATATAATTGCCTACTTTCAAATTCAAATTATGTAGAATTTTTAATTGTAGCAATTAAATTTGGGGGAAATATGCTCATTAGGTCATTACACTGCATATGGTTTGTGAAGCACAAGTGTGTGATATACTCATAATCCGACACGTTTCACATAGAGAGACCCCGTGAGATCATGCGCACAATTGCCGTCTCTAAAGCATGTGTTATGTCAGACAATATCAGAAATGGTGGGGCTGAAAAAAATGTTTGTGATAGCCATCTTATCATACATGCTTTATAACTATGGATTGTTTGTGATGTCATACGCATCGTAAATGTTGTAGTACCACAGAATAGTGCATGCAATAGTTAAACCACCTGACACGAGTACGATAGTTGGAGCGTTTGGGAAACTTGATATATTGCAAACGATCAGTAGGACCAAATGTGTGTGATAGTCTTCTTAGCATACACACTTTACAGTCATGTATTGTTTGCGATGCGGTGCGCATTGTAAACATGGCACCACAGAATAGCGTGTGCGATGGTAATGTGATCCCACACGAGTAAAATGATGGAGCGTTTGGGAAATATGATACATCGCAAACATTTGTCTGATGACTCTTGTTTGTGATAGGTGTGGAAATCGTATACGCTTAGTTCAATGAAACATTACAATTCTTGCTCCATATCACATATGCTATTTCTATGTCATTTGGGATGGACCCCCACCCCCCACTCCTATCGCATACATAGGAAAGGTGACGCTTTAAAACTATGTCATGGAAAGGAGGTAAATACCGTTTGTATAGGACGACACTTCACCTGTGATTCTACTTTAATTTGTTATGGGGTTTAGGTGTTTTAATGTTACTCTTACGAATCGTGATTTTAGCCTTAGCATGCTACCTAATTCTAATAATAAAATGATGCTTCTCAATATAAGAAGTGGGCATAGCCGGATTATCAACATAAGTTTGTATTTTATTTTTAGCAATAATACGTTCTTTACAAGTGCTACTTGGTGTAGGTATTGTGTTTTCCCTGAAGAGGAAAGTATGAAGTAGTATAGTTGCAGATAGTATTTGCCTCAATTAAGAACAAAGGTTATCAAACCAATAGGAGACACCACACACATAATGTCAATAGTACGTGCACACGCACAAAGCAAATGCTCGCACCCAATGAAGTCAAGAGGGTTGTCAATCCCCTTGTTCGTACCGATTGCAAGGAATAAATCTGGTAATGAGAGGTATATAAATTAAATTAAATTAATTAATAACATCAAGAAATTTGTATTTTTAGTATTTAATTATAAAAATGGACCCGGGGGGCATAGAATTCACCAAAGGCATCTCTCTCATGAGCATAGTACTGGTGGGTAAACAAATTATTATAAGGAAAGTGATAGAAAAATGCATAGTTATGATGATTCTTCATGTCATACTTCATATATAGGCATTATGTCCGCGACAAGTAGGTTGTCCACCATCCAATAACATCTACTACTAAAACTCCACCCCAAGAGCGCTATCCAACATGCATCTGAAAGTATTAAGTTCATAACAAACAGAGTAACACATTAACGATGATGACATATGTAGAGAAAATAAGATCAAATAATATGCTCAGATCCCTTCATTTTATCCTTAGTATGAACAATACAATATGTGCCTTACAACTCCTCATGTCATAGAGTAAGGACACTAAAAGATTGAACCACTACTATGCAGTACTCCCTCTGATGATCTCCTTAACTTGGCCAAAGCAAACTCGTAGACAGGAAAGCATACATGGATATCAAATTACACATAATAGATTTGAAAAGACTTAGTTACTTCCAATGAATAATCTGATCATAGACCAACAATTCATCGGATCTCAACAAATGCATTGCAAGATTTACATTTAATAGGTCTCTAAAGACATCATTGTATTGAAGATAATAAAAGAGACAGAGAGAGCCGTCTAGCTAATGTTGTGGACCCGTAGGTCCTGTAGGAACTACTTACACATCATCGTAGAGACATCAAGGTTGATGAAGATGGCCTCCCTAATGATTGCCCTCTCCAACAGATTGCCAAAACAGGCTCCAGATTGGATCACGGAAGAACAAAGGCTTGTGGCGGCGATAAAATTGTTTTGGGTCTTGTTTAGAAGGTTTCTGGATATTAGGGAATTTATAGCGCTAGAATTTGGTCAGACAGAGCAACAGGGGGCCATAAGGCACTTGGGCGCGCCCTAACCCCTAGAGCGCACCCCTGCCTTGTGGCCCCCTCATGGCATGTCCGGTCTCCTCCGGAAGCTTCCAAGGTATCTTTTGTCCAAATTTTTTTCAAAAAGTTTCATTGCATTAGGACTTCATTTGGTATGGATTTCCGGGAAACCAAAAACATGCAAAAAATATAGAGTTCACTATGCACCGATTTAATAGGTTACACCATAAAAACTACATAAAATGACATATAGAGCATACAAGATCGATAATATAGTAGCATGAAACAATGAAGAATTATAGATACGTTGGAGATGTATCAACAAGCATCTTTAATGGGTTTGTGATATTTAAACCAATTTTATTTAGGAAGATCAACATGAGCAGCAAAAGATTGACATAATTTAGGTACTATCTGAGAATCAAGTCCATATTTCATATCAAGCTCATCAATCATATTCAAGCTTTCTACCTGACTCTTTAACTTTGTCGATTTCCAAATATTCAAAGTTGTGCTAATTCTTTCAATACGATCCCATTTAAATTCATTTTTCTTCTTCAAGAAAGATTCACTAGAAGAAGTATCAGGCATTTCTCTATTGTTGAGTGAAAGCTGAGCGTAAAAGCTTTGAACAATAATATCTCTCGAGAGTCCAGGATTGCGGCATTTGAGCATTAACTCCTTGAGCATCCCCCAAGATTGAGTGATACTTTCTCCTTCATGTGTCCAAAATATATATAGATATAATTTCGATAAAGATGAACTAATTGCATATGATAAAACTTCTGATGGAATTCTAGCTTCGTTTGGTTCCAGTCCCATGAATCGATACATCCAATAGCCTATACCATGCCAATGCTCTTCCCTTAAAAGATAAAGGGAATGCTTTCTTCTTTGCTTCATCCCCTGACAATCGTGCGAGCTTAAATAATCCACAAAATTCATCCACATAGATTATGTGCATATCAGGATGTATTGTTCCATCTTTTGCATAATAATTAGCACGTAGTTTTTCCATAATACCCACAGGTGTTTCATAATAAAAAAAATTCAGTAGGTGGAGGTGGAGCCTCTCTAACCACTTGTGCTTGTGTCATGGGGATCTCAAACAAACCACTCAAAGGATGGTTATCCGTAGTAACAAGTAGAGATATAAACTAGCATGTATAATATGTCTGTTACCAAAATCCACTTATCAAGGGCACTACGCTCCCCCGCAATAGTATCAGAATAGAGTCTTCATGACCCACAATTATAGGGGATCAATCATAGTCCTTTCGATAATTAAGAGTGTCGAACCCAATAAGGATAAGAAGTAATTGACAAGTAGTTTTCAACAAGGTATTCTTTGCAAGTGTTGTATGATGGTTTTGATAGATAGTGTGACATTAACAAGTAAAAAAAGTATCAAGGTGCAGCAAGTGTCCCAATCCTTAATATTGCTAAGGACTGACCGCTAATATTTCTTATAGTGAGCAAAGTGTTCTCAGGGACACATGGGAATATCATCTAGTTACTTCCCATTCCTTGCTTTAATAAGTTGTTATTTGGGTGGACTAGAGCTAAAGTGTTGCCCTTACTTGGACTCATAACTACTTATTATTATACCCTCCATGAAATAATGCACAAATACAAGGGTATTAACTAATATAAATCTTAACATGTCATTACGCACTTGGATCCAAATCAACCCCTTAAGGAACAATTCATAAAGTGGAGTTTAGGTTTCTGTCGCTCCCACAACCATCATCTACTAAATAATTCCACAATTCCTTCACCTAGGCCCAAATATGGTGACGGGTCATGGAGTCGACGTTCACATGACACCACTAGAGAATGTTCAACACAACATCAAAACATTAAATAAAAACAACTTCACATGATTACTTATAACAAGACTTCTCTCGTGTCCTCAAAAGCTAATAGAGTTACTCACCAATCATAATTGTGTTCATGATAAGAGGAGATAAAGAAGTGATTAACAATCTGAACATATAATCTTCCACCATGTAAACCAACTAGCAGCAACTACAAGGTGTAATCAACACTACTAGCACCCCGAGGTACCAATATGAGGTTTGATACAAAGATTGAGAACAAGAGATGAACAAGGGTTTGGAGATGAGATGGTGTTGGTGTAGATTTTGATGAAGATGAAGCCTCCCGTGATGAGAGGAATAATGGTGATGATGATAGCTTCGAATTCTCCCTCCAGAAGGGAAATTTCCCTCGTAGAATCGCTCTGCCCAGAGGCAAAAGGGCTCCTGCCGAGGTTCTACCTCGAGACGGTGGTGACAGGTCCTAAAAGTATTGTCTCGATTTTTTCAAGGATAAAACGCTTCATAAAGGAGAATATCATCGTCTAGCCAACGTGGGATCCACAATCCTAGATGGGACAACCCTAGGGGATGCTCCCAGGGCTTGTGGCCCCACCAAGGCTCGTCTCTGGTAATTTTACCTTCTAGTATTTTAATATATTCCAAAACAACTCTCCATAAGTTTTCATGTCATTTGGAACCCTAAAGAATTGTTATATCTATTGTAGCCTTTTCAGGTCATAATTCCACATTCCCTTAATCTCCCTCTTTCGGTGTATCTTGCATTTTAAGAGACAAAAAGCATTAGAATTCCATAATAAAAGGTATTGCGACTTCGAGATAAAATTAATAACAGTGCAAAAACATGATGTGAATGTTGGAAATATCCCCTAGAGGCAATAATAAATTGGTTATTATTATATTTCCTTGTTCGTGATAATCTTTATTGTCCATGTTATAATTGTATTGATTGGAAACTAAATACATGTGTGGGTATATAGACAACACTTTGTTCCTAGTATGCCTCTAGTAGACAAGCTCGTTGATCAAAGACGGTTAAGGTTTCCTAGCCATGAACATGACATGTCATTTGATAATGGGATCACATCATTAGGAGAATGATGAGATGGACAAGACCCAAAATATAAACATAGCATATGATGGTGTCAGTTTATTGCTATAGTTTTCTGCATGTCAAGTATCTGTTCCTATGACCATGAGATCATGCAACTTACTGACACCGGAGGAGTACCTTGTGTGTATCAAACATCGTAACGTAACTGGGTGACTATAAATGTGCTCTAAAGGTATCTTCGAGGGTGTCCGTTGGGTTGGCATGGATCAAGACTGGGATTTGTCACTCCGTGTGATGGAGAGGTATCTCAGGGCCCACTCGGTAATACAACATCACTATAAGCCTTGCAAGCAATGTGACTAAAGAGTTAGCCATGGGATCTTGTATTACGGAACAAGTAAAGAGACTTGTCGGTAACGAGGTTGAACTAGGTATAGAGATACCGACGATCGAATCTCAGGCAAGTAACATAACAAAGAACAAAGGGAACATCATATGGGATTAACTAAATCCTTGACATAGAGGTTCAACCGATAAAGATCTTCGTAGAATATGTAGGAACCAATATGGGCATCCAGGTCACGCTATTGGTTATTGACCATAGAGGTGTCTCGGTTATGTCTGCATAGTTCTCGAACCCGCAGGGTCTACACACTTAACGTTTGGTGACGGTATAAGTATAGTTGAGTTGTTATGTTGGTGATCGAAAGTTGTCCGGAGTCCCGGATGAGATCCTGGACATGACGAGGAGCTCCGGAATAGTCCGGAGGTAAATATTGATATATGGGATAATAGTGTTTGGTCTTCGGAAGGGTTCTGGAATTCACCGGAAGAGTTTTGGATGTTTCCCGAAATGTTCGGGGTACAAGAACACTTTATTTGGGCCAAGGGGTAAAGCCCATGAGTCTTTAGGAAGGTGCAAAAGGTGTTTTGTGGAGGCCAGGGGACAGATGCCAGGGACCCTGGCGTCTGGTGCCAGACGCCGAGGACCCTGGCGTCTGGTCCTGGAGTCCGAGGAGGACTCTTGCCTTGAGGGCAAACTGACGTTGAGGAGGATTTTTCTCCAAGTTTCGACCCCAGGGCTCAGCATATAAATAAAGGGGCAGGGCTAGCACTTGGAACACATGCAACGTTCCCCAAGAGTGGCATCATGAGCTAGGTCTATGTGTAGATGAGATCACGAGTAGAACACAAAGTAGTTTGTGGGCGTTGATGCTTAGATTGCTTCCTCCCTTTGTCGTGTTTTAATTCAGCAGTATTGTGGAATGAGGAGGCCCGGACCAACCTTACTCGTACGCTTACGAGAGACCGGTTCCATCGACTGACGTGTAGCTTTGTTCCAGAAAGATGGCTGGCGGGTGTCTATCTCTCCTACCATAGTTGGATCGGATTCGACAAAGGAGGTCCCTGAGAAGGTTGAATATCAATTTGTGTATCACCGTTGTGGTTTACGTGTAAGTGAGATTTTTTTGCTAGATACCCATAGCAGCCACGTAAAACTTGCAACAACAATTAGAGGACGTCTAACTTGTTTTTGCAGGGTATGTTGTCATATGATATTGCCAATTACATGATGAGATATATGTGATGTATGAGATGATCATGTTTTGTATAGAATATCACGACTTGCATGTCGATGTGTACGGCAACCGGCAGGAGCCATAGGGTTGTCTTTAATTATTGCACGACATGCGTGTCAATCATTAAGCGCCTTGTAATGATTTACTTTATCGCTAAATAGTAGCAATAGTAGTAGAAGCATGGTGGGCGCGACAACCCTGATGGCGACACGTTGATGGAGATCAAGATGATGGAGATCATGGTGTCATGACGGTGACGATGGAGATCATATCGGTGCTTTAAGGATGGAGATCAAAAGCACAAGTTCATGGCCATATCATGTCACTTATGATTTGCATGTGATGTTAATCCTTTTATGCACCTTGTTTTGCTTAGGACGACAGTAGCATTATAAGGTGATCCCTCACTTAAATTTCAAGATAAATTGTGTTCTCCCCGAGTGTGCACCATTGTGAAAGTTCATCGTGTCAAGACACCACGTGATGATCGGGTGTGATAGACTCTATGTTCACATACAACGGGTGCAAGCCAGTGTTGCACGTGCAGAACACTCGAGTTAAACTTGAAGAGCCTAGCATGTACATACATGGCCTTGGAACACAAGAGACCGAAAGGTCAACATGAGTCATATAGTAGATATGATCAACATGATGGTGTTCACCATTGAAACCACCTCAACTCATGTGATGATCAAACTTGAGTTGGTGAATTTGGATCATGTATCACTCGAATGACCGGAGGGATGTCAATTTTAGTGGGAGTTCTTAGGTAATAAGATTAATTGAACTCATTATCATGAACATAGTCAAAGTGTCTTTGCAAATTATGTTGTAGATAGCTCGTGTTGTAGCTCCCCTGTTTTATTGATACTTTCCTAGAGAAAAGTAAGTTGAAAGATAATGGGAGCAATTTTGCGGACAAGGTCCGTGGTCAGAGGATTGTCCTCAGTTGCTACACAGAAGGCTTATGTCCTTGATGCACCACTCGGTGCGCCACCCCCTCTAGCGTCGTCTGTGGATGTTGTGAACATCTGACAGGCATGTTTTGATGACTACTTGATAGTTCAGTTCGTCTTGTATTATGGCTTAGAATTCAGGCTTCAAATACATTTTGAACGTCACGGAGCATATGTGATGTTCCAAGGGCTGAAATTGGATTTCAAGCTCGTGTCTGTGTTAGAGGTATGAGACCTCCAACAAGACTCATTGCCTGCAAGATGAAGGAGAATAGCTCAATCAGTGAGCATGTGCTTAGATTGTCTGGGTGCTACAATTGCTTGAATCGAGTGGGAGTTGATCTTCCATATAAGATAGTGATTGATATGTTTCTCCAAGTCACTGTCACCAAGCTACTAGAGCTTCATGATGAACTATGAACATACCAGGGATGGAAATGATGATCCCTGAGCTATTCGCGATGTTTGACATCGCGAAGGTAGAAATCATGAAGGAGCATCAAGTGTTGATGGTTAGTGAAACCACTAGTTTCGATAAGGGCAAGGGCAAGGAGGGAAACTTCATGGATGGCAAGTCAGTTGCTGCTCTAGTGAAGAAACCCAAGGTTGAATCCAAACCCGAGACTGAGTGCTTCTATTAGAGAATGGACACAAAAGCGAAACAACCCTAGATACTTGGTAGAAAAGAAGGTTGGCAACGTCGACAGAAGTATATTTGATATACGTGTTATTCATGTGTACCTTGATAGTACTCCTAGTAGTACCTGGGTATTGGATACCGGTTCGATTGCTAAATGTTAGTAACTCGAAATAAAAGCTACAGAATAAATGGAGACTAGCTAAGGGTGAGGTGACGATGTGTGTTGGAAATGTCTCCAAGGTTGATGTGATCAACATTGCACGCTCTCTCTACCTTTGAGATTAGTGACGAACCTAAATAAATGTTATTTGGTGTTTGCGTTAAGCATGAACATGATTAGATCGTGTTTATTGCAATACGGTTATTCATTTAAGTTAGAGAATAATGGTTATTCTGTTTACATGAATAATACCTTCAATGGTCATGCACCCAATGAGAATGGTTTGTTAAATCTTGATCGTAGTAATCTCTGTTGGAAAAGGCAGTGCCTAGGAGGCGCTTAGGCACGCCTAGGCGCTAGGAAATGACAAATCTCCTCGCCTAGGGCATAAGCGAAAGTCTAGGCAGGGCAAGCAAGAAATTGTCTACCCAAGAGAGAAATCATGACATATTGTACTAATATGAAAATTGAGTCATATTACAATGACAGTAACTAGTAGTTAACGTATATATATGACCTAAATTAAGAGAACACATATATAATAACCACATATACACCTTGATAGTAGAAACTATATTACCGCTTAGGCTGTGCCTAGGACACTTAAGCACCGCCTAGGCACTAGGCGAAGGCCAACCGCCTCGCTTACGCCTACCGCTTTTTCCAACCTTGGTAGTAATACACATGTTCATAACTAGATGCCAAAGGATACAAAGTTAATAATGATAGTACCACATACTTGTGGCACTGTAGCTAAATGTCATATTGGTGTAAAGCGCATGAAGAAACTCCATGCTGATGGATCTTTCGACTCATTCGATTTTGAATCGATTGAGACATGTGGACCATGCCTCTTGGGCAAGATGACTAAAACCCCATTTCTGGCTTGATGGAACGGGCAAGTGACTTACTGGAAATGATACATGTTGATGTATACGGTCCAATGAGTGTTGTAGCGTGCGGTATATATCGTTATTTTCTTACGTTCGCTGATGATTTGAGTAGATATAGTGTATATTTACTTCATAAAACACAAGTCTGAATCGTTTGAAAAGTTAAATCAAAATCAGAGTGAAGTTTGAGATCATCGTGACGAGAAGATAAAATGTCTACGATATGATCGTGGAGGTGAATATCTGAGTTACGAGTTTGGTGTACAACTTAAGACAACGTGGAAGTTTTTTCACAACTCACGCCACCTAGAACACCATAGTATGATGGTGTGTCCGAACGTCGTAGTCGTGCTCTATTGGATATGGTGCGAACTATGATGTCTCTTATCGTTTTGCCACTATTGTTTTGGGCTTATGCATTAGAGATAACTACGTTCACTTTAAATAGGGCACCATCTAAATCCCTTGAGATGACACCGTATGAATTATGGTTTGTTAGGAACCTAAGCTATAATTTCTCCGAGTTTGGGAATGCGAGACTTATGTGTGATAAGCTCGAACCCAAAGCGGGAAAGTGCAACTTCATACAATACCCTAAGAACAGTTGGGTATACCTTCTATCTCAGATCCGAGTGCAAAGTGTTTGTTGCTAAAAACGGGTCCTTTCTCGAGAAAGAGTTTCTCTCGAAAGAATTGAGTGGGAGGAAGATAGAACTTGATGAGGTTGTTGAACCTTTGTTTCAACCAGAGAGTAGCGCAACTCAGAAAGATGTTTCTATGGAGCCTACGTCAGTTGAAGAGGAAATTAATGATGATGATCATGAAGCTTCGCATCAAGTTACTATCGAACCTCGTAGGTCGACAAGGATGAATACTGCTCCTGAGTGGTATGACAACCCTGTCTTAGAGGTCATGTTGTTGGACAACAATGAAACTACAAACTATGGAGAAGCGATGATGGGCCCGGATTCCAACAAATGGTTAGAGGCCATGAAATCCGAGAAAGGATCCATGTATGAAAACCAAGTATGGACTTTGGTAGACTTGCCCATTGGACGACATGTCGTTGAGTACAAATGGACCTTTAAGATGAAGACACGCGCTGATGGTGAATGTCACCATTTATAAAGCTCGACCTATCGCAAAGAAGTTTCCGCCAAGTTAAAGGAGTTGACTAAGATGATACTTTCTCACCCATAGCAATGCTAAAGTCTGTTGGAATTATGTTAGCAATTGCTGCATTTTTCAATTATGAACACTAGCAGATGGATGTCAAAACATCGTTTCCTTAACGGTTTCCTTGAGGAAAGGTTGTATGTGATACAGCCAGAAGGTTTTGTCGGTCCTAAGGATGCTAAAAGGTGTGCAAACTCCAGTGATCCTTCTATGGAATGGAGCAAGCATCTCGGAGTTGGAATATACGCTTTGATGAGGTGATCAAAGTTTTTGAGTCTATACAAAGTTTATTAGAAACTTATAGTGGGAGCACTATAGAGTTTCTTATAAGCATATGTGGATGACATATTGTTGATCGGAAATGATGTAGAATTTCTGGAAAGCATAAAGGGTTGTTTGAAAAGGAATTTTTCAAAGGAAAACTGGAATGAAGCTATTTAATTGTTGGGCATCAAGATCTATAAGAGATAGATCAAGACGCGTGATAAGATTTTTCAATGAGTAAATACCTTGACAAGATTTTGAAAGAGTTCAAAATGGATCAGTCAAAGAAAGAGTTCTTGCCTGATTTGTAAGGTGTTAATTTGAGTAAGACTCAAAGCTCAACCACGGCAGAAGAAAGAGAAAGGATGAAGGTCGTCCCCTATGCCTTAGCCATAGGCTCTATATAGTATGCCATGTCGTGTATCGCACCTGGTGCGTGCCTTGCCATGAGTCTGGCAAGGGGTACAAGAGTGATTCAAGAGTGAATCACTGGAAAACGGTCAAGATTATCCTTAGTAACTAAAGGACTAAGGAAATATTTCTCGATTATGGAGGTGATGAAGAGTTTGTCGTAAAGGGTTACGTCGATGCAAGCTTTAGCACCAATCCGAATGACTCTGAGTAGCAGTCCGGATACGTATAGTGGAGCAGCCATTTGGAATAGTTCCAAGTGGAGTGTGGTAGAAGTGTCTATAGTATGACATAGAGATTTTCAAAGTACACACGGATCTAAATGTCGCAGACCCGTTGACTAAAGACCTCTCTCACATGCAAAGCATGATCGAACCCCATAACTCATTGGGTCTTAGATTCATAACAATGTAAATCACATGGTGATGTGAACTATATTATTGACTCTAGTGCAAGTGGGAGACTGTTGGAAATATACCCTAGAGGCAATAATAAATTGATTATTATTGTATTTCCTTGTTCGTGATAATCATTTATTATCCATGCTATAATTTTATTGATAGGAAACTAATTACATGTGAGGGTATATAGACAACACCGTGTTCCTAGTGTGCCTCTAGTAGACTAGCTTGTTGATCAAAGATGGTTACAGTTTCCTAGTCATGAACATGAGATGTCATTTGATAACGGGATCACATCATTAGGAGAATGATGTGATGGACAAGACCCAAACTATAAACATAGCATATGATCGTGTCAGTTTATTGCTATAGTTTTCTACATGTCAAGTATCTGTTCTTGTGACCATGAGATCATGCAACTTACTGACACCGGAGGAGTACCTTGTGTGTATCAAACATCGCAACATAACTGGGTGACTATAAAGGTGCTCTACAGGTATCTTTGAGGGTGTCTGTTGGGTTGGCATGGATCAAGACTGGGATTTGTTACTCCGTGTGACAGAGAGGTATCTTAGGGCCCACTCAATAATACAACATGACTATAAGCCTTGCAAGCAATGTGACTAAAGAGTTAGCCACGGGATCTTGTATTACGGAACGAGTAAAGAGACTTGCCGGTAACGACGTTGAACTAGGTATAGAGATACCGACGATCGAATATCGGGAATGTAACACACCGAAGAACAAAGGGAACATCGCACGGGATTAACTGAATCCTTGACATAGAGGTTCAACCGATAAATATCTTCGTAGAATATGTACGAACCAATATGGGCATCTATGTCCCGCTATTGGTTATTGAACATAGAGGTGTCTCGGTCATGTCTGCATAGTTCTCGAACCCGCAGGGTCTACACACTTAACGTTTGGTGACGATATAAGTATAGTTGAGTTATTATGTTGGTGACCGAAAGTTGTTTGGAGTCCCGTATGAGATCCCGGACATAACGAGGAGCTCTGGAATAGTCCGGAGGTAAATATTGATATATGGGATAATAGTGTTTGGTCTTCGGAAGGGTTTCGAAATTCACCGGAAGAGTTTTGGATGTTTCCCGAAATGTTTGGTGTACAAGAACACTTTATTTGGGCCAAGGGGTAAAGCCCATGAGGATTTAGGAAGGTGCAAAGGGTGTTTTGCGTAGGCTAGGGGCCAGACTCTAGGGACCCTGGCGTTTGGGGCCAGACGCCGAGGACCCTGGCGTCTGGTCCTGGAGTCCGAGGAGGACTCTTGCCTTGCGGGCAAACCGACCTTGAGAAGGATTTTTCTCCAAGTTCCGACCCCAAGGCTCAGCATATAAATAAAGGGGCGGGGCTAGCACCTGGAACACATGCCACGTTCCCCAACAGCGAAATGGATGTATCATAGCTCACCACTTGTCAATAGTGGAAGGAGCAGCCATGCCGTAGGGAGGTGTTGCAAGGGTGGGTCATTAGATTTTTTGCAACAAGCACCGTTTTTCAAATGCCTGGTTGGCGGTCATGTTGTGTGGTTACCGGAGTTAGTTGTATACAAAGGGGACTCCACAACATATACCATGTTGCAAAACTCGCCATAGTTCCGACGTACTACAAAGGGTACTTCACAACATGAGCCTTGTAGTAAAGAAGTGTTTACAACATGTGCCATATTGCAAGAGGAATGACAACACTGGCTGCATGATCGTGGTGATCCAACGGATTGCAACTCAACCTATTTGTACAAAAGACCAATTGATCGACGGATAGCACACCCGAAAGTTATTTGGACTTATATTCTTGAGAGCTGCTATACATAGGGTCAGTTTGATAAGATCGTTGGTATGATTAGTCAAGGCTGACATTATGGGCCATTACAAATGAAACTAGGCCTCTATTTATCTCTCTTATCTCTCGTCATACACAAATCATATGGGAGGTAATTCCTATAATATTTAGGGTCCATATTTATGAAGCATGGTCTCGCATGTGATTGCGCATTTACTTTTATGATCTTGTAAATGATCATGAGTGGTGATTGACAATAATTTCTTCATCTTTTGTGTGTATATTGTGGAGACCGGGCCATAGTGACTAGTCAAATGCCATGTTATGTAAGATATAATTATTATTTTTGTTAACACATTGGTGGTTGTGCATACTAGTCATCATCCAGAGTATGGACATTAGTAGTTTGGTCACATGGCATGACCACTTTCTGTGTTGACCGGTCTATTGTGTGCACACGCTCGTGTGGTGGTTGTCCAATCCGTCGAATATCACTTAGGTAGAACATTTTATGCTAATATGATAAAATAAGAAGTTATATTGGTTATTACAAAAATATGAACATCATGTCATTCTTGAAATTCATAAGCATAATGGATTTGGTGAAAAATGGTGCCTTTGAGCCAAGATCTCCTCTCTTTCACATCTTTTGTCTTTCTTAATGGAACTCCTGGGAAAGTCTTTCACTGCAAGAGGGGCTTGAGGCACAAGGATCAGCTTTCTACTTTGCTTTTTGTGCTTGATGTTGATCTTCTACAGGTTGTGACCAACACACACATGGGGGGCAACAATGGAAGAGGAATGTTCCTTTGAACAACTACCCTAACTTTCCTGTCGTTTAATATGTCGACCATATCCTAACCATTATGCTGGATATTGGTGATCCGATAAGGCACGTGCATCCGCTAATTGATGAGTTTGCCACTTTTACTAGCTTGAGGATTATTTGTGAGGAGCCACATTTGATCCCTCATCAATGTGGCTGAAATCATGACTGCCAATTTGACCCATGCCCTTAATTTTCAATTGGGCATCTTATCTTTCGCATACTTCCAGTTAGCCCTTAGGCTTATCAAGCGAACGATTCAAGATTATTCCCGATGGTCCAGGCTGGTGGAGTGAAGATTTGCATGTTGGGATAATTTAATCACTTATGCTGGAAGGTTGTAGTTGGTGAATTTATTATTCCCCTCTCTTCCTACTTTATTCATGAGTTCCCCTTTTATGTTGAATGGGTAATCGAACAACTAGAAAAATATACGAAGAGTTTCTTACACATGTAGAGGAATTTGTATAAGTAAAAAAAACTTGTGATTAAATGTGCAAGCCTAAGGGCATGCTTGGTTCATATACCAAGGTTGCCACCATTTTCTAGACATGCCTAGGATATGTGATCAAAATTGGCACCACACTTTCCTGCAATTAAGGTGCACTTTTCTGAATTAATGATATGTGGGGTCTAGTTTGCATGAAAAGAATCTTGCCACATGTGTGGCTGCAAACCAAACAAGGGCTCACTCAATCAAACTTTCCGAACTTATGGTGTGATGAAGTGTGGCAAACTTAGTACGTCAACCAAACACATCCTAAAAGGGATGTGGTCCTGGGTGTCATAGACTTGACAAGTAGAATATGTTTCTTATTCAAAGAATCTGCACAAGTATTACAATCACCTCGATCTTTCCCGGTTCCATTTTATTTGGAAAATATATTATGCAATTGGGCCTCCTTCATGTACCTAGACATAAGCTTACTTCTGGCTAAGATATTCTATCAAACTCTTTCCGTTTTTCAAGGGCACGGCTAGATGCACTATTGAAAATGGCACATCTATTATTTTCTTGCAACACAAATTGACCACTCCCAAACTTTATCGGCACCTATGCTAGAGTTGCATTCCTGTGCCTTGGATACTAATATCTCTGTGGTCCAAATCTCGTACTTTGAAGAGCTAAAGGGTGTCTTTCCCTTGCTTTTGCCCTGCCAATAGTAGTTGTAAGACATCAACATGTCCTCTAATAATGATATTTGGGCTTATCCCTAGAGCTCAAACTATTGCACATCCAAGGTGTACCAACTTCTCAAAGGGTAACTTGTTCCTCCTATTGCCTTTGCCTCATTATGGAAGACTTGTGTGCAATGCAAGCACAAAGTTTTTTTCTTGTGGCTACCGCTCATGGATAGACTAAATACTAGGTCCATGCCGCAAAGAAAGATTCATATGATTGTATCATATGCAATGAACATGTTATTGATGATAGAGAGAATCCCTTCCTTGGTTGCCCCTTTCCAATGCACTATTGGCATTATTTGTGCTCATTTGTTAAGCTATTCAATGATCTTCACGCTCATCTAAGATGTCTAGCGAGTGCTTTAGACGTTACCTTTTTTTATGGACCAAGTCGTCGTAGTGTGTTGGAACATTCGGAATTCCATAATGACTAGATCTTCAATCACGGAGTTCATGATCAGCATAAATGTAGGAAGGATTTTAAAGATGAGCTTAAACTTTTATACATAGTTAAAAGAATATCCTAGCCTTACAGATTGAGTAGCCTCATTCATATATTTAGTTGGGATGTGGCTTGTTGTAACTCCACATACCTTATTTGGTTTTCATTTTATGAAATTTGTAGTACGTAATTCACCTATTGTCTTCCTTAAGAAAAAGATAGTCACTATTTGAGAGAATGTTTACTCGGTCCAAACAATAAATATCACATCATGTTTTCTTATGTTGACCTCCACGGTGAACAAAGCAACCCTTGACAAATCATGAATATTGGTAAAAAGAATAGTATGCCATTTGCTTAAAACTCCGCCGGCGTGAAATACACAAATTAAAGTGAGATCTTACTTCGAATCTCTCATCAAGGAATACAAGTGTGAAAACATATGGGTACAAAATTGAGATCAAATGCATTTCAAAACTTTTGAACTGGAAATAAATAAAGATGACATCATCATCACCCTTCCCCATGTCCACCCTTTGGACCGCCAAACCACGGCTATATTGTTGTGGTGTATAATGATTCTTTGTGTTGCCATTATGGTTTTATATCATGATGATCCGCTGAGTTGCTCCACGATAATTGAGTGTTTGACCTCTAGTTCCCGCTTTAAACAATGCGGCAATAGATACAAAATGAGAAGCCAACCAAGATTGGGTAACACAGTTCACACACGTTTAAACTTGATTTACATATCATAACAAATTACTTTTCTATATAAATGCATATCTATGAAAAAAAAAGGCCGAACATACTGATTAGGAACCAGAAACTAGGGATAAGATTACCGTCGCGCAATTTCGTTTGTTATTTGGTGGAGCCGATTATATATTGACCATTTGTCAACTTTTTCTTCTACCAATCATCAAGTTGCAATAGATAATTACTAAGCCAACTCAGAGCTAGCTAGCATGCATCATGGTGAAACTTCTACTACTCCCGTTTTCCGCGCGCGAAGTAGCTATACATACATATACATATATATATATATATACAATCTATAAACAAAGTTGCTATACGTCGTACGGTGGTCCGTCCATGGCCGAAGGTGGATCTTTTTCGTGACGAAACACACGCGGAACATAAATGCACGCAGGCGGGGTAGGGCAAAGCGGGAAGCGCACATACAGAAGCGAGGCCGGCTCAAACGAGAAGGGAATTAATGCAGCGGAGCCATGGCATGATGAGCTCACGTCGGCCGTTCTTGCCTGGACCGGCACTAGTTCCTCGCTCGATCGATTGATCCTACTAGCTGCTGCTGCCACTGGAGAGCCCCCGCGCGCGCCTAGTCGACCGATCGATCACGTTGCATGACGCACGTCGCCCGAGGCCACGAGCTGGTACACTGCAGATCGATGGCTTCTGGCCGCGATCGACCTCTGTCTGATGTCTTCCTCCGGCCGCTCCCTCCCCCCACTGCCGCACTGTGCCGACGTACGTACGATCACACCACCGGCCGGCCTGCGCCTGCGTGGACGGACGGACGGGAAGGGGAGGGGAGGAATGCGGCATCAGGGGGTAGGAAGCTGCACCGCTTGTCGGGTTGCCTCGTTCCGCGCCGAGAATTACTAGCCCAGCGCGCGGCATCATCGTGTCGTCGACGCAGGGGCCTGGCACGCATCATGGAGCCGGCCGGCCCGGGGATCTCATTCCGTTTCCTCATCCCATCCTCCCGTCCGGTCCGGTCCAGTCCAGTCCAGTCCTCCTGTGCCTGGCTCTGGCTATGCTATTAGCTACGGCCTCCTACTCTCTTTAATCATGGGCTAAGATTTGAACTCGATAACCACAGTTGCTAGGTAGACGCGCAGATGAGATGAGTGGTGCATTAGCCTGCTGCTGTTGGCGCGTGGATTCTCTGTTTGCTTCAATAATCCTGCGCCCACGCGGCCCTGGTCTAGACTACTGTAGTACTAGCAGTACTAACAAGATTGATTACACTAGTGTATATATATGCAAATGCTAATCGCTGCGGCACCAGAGGGGAGGAGTGTATTCCAAGACACACACAATGATTGTGTCTCTCGGGGAGGCGGGCGGGAGGCCTAGGCGTGGATTGGTAAAGTGAAGGGGGGGTGCTGCAGAACATGGGCCTTGACCGACCCATACACATACGCGCGCGCGCATGGCACATACGTACAAAGGTATACTACTACTCGCCTATGTCGTCCCTCTCTCCTTCCATGCAATCTTTTTGCTCGCTCTCTTTCCCTGCTCTCTTTTTGCCTGGTGTCGATCAGCTCCATTTCCACACACCCACGGCCCCTTTCTCCTGCTGTCTCCATTGCTCCGGCCTAGTAATTATGTTACCCTACTAGCCTTTGCCCCCACAAGGCCATCGAAAGGCGTAGCAGCCAAGTTACACTACCAGGTCGGGTCAGGTCAGGTCAGGTCTAGAGACCACGGCCAGCCGGCCGGAGCCTTTTCTCTTCCTCTCTCTCTCTCCCCCTGTGTGTGTGAGAGAAGAGAGAGGGGGAGAGGAATCAGGGGGAGGAGGTGGCCATAATTCTTTGCGAGCTCGGGCAAGATCATAAGGGAAAGACAAAAAGGCCGAAAGGCGAATCATGCTGCCACATGCCACACCCTATACAAAAGCTAGCCCTAGACACACCAGCAGAAGCATCCATCTCACTTGATCGCCCACGCAAACTTACACCACACCACACCATAGCTAGACTAGAACCAGAACCAGAACTAGATCGATCCCACACAGACGGCTTCGATCGTGTGGCTAGCTCATCCCGATCGATCGGGCGATGGGTGCTCACGGAGATCGCCGCCGCCACCGCCGCGAAGAGGTGGGGGTGCTATTGGACGAAGAGGAGGAGGAGCTCGAGCACCACGCCAGGGCTTGCGGCGGCGCCACGAGTGGGCTGGTGGATCAAGAATTGGGTGCCTGCCAAGAAGGTGGAGGGGGCATGGTGTTTGAAGCCAGCAGCAGCGTGGGGAGCGTGAGTGCGACCATGGGCCCGCCCCCGATCATGTGCTGGCCGCCGCCGGCCCCGTCGCTGTCGCCGCAGGAGCCACTCCACGGCGCGATCCACCACCACCACAACATAGGCATCGGCGGCCAGGGTCCCTTCTTCCCGTTGCTACCGCCGCTGCCCCCGCAGCCTCCTCCGCCCCCGCCCTTCTTGGCCGACTTCTACGCCCGGCGCGCGCTCCAGTTCGCGTACGATCACTCGGGCGGCGCGTCGTCCTCGTCCGACCCGCTGGGCTTCGGCGCCGGGCTCTACATGGGGCACCACGGCTCCCCAGTCCACGGGATGATGATGCCGCCGCCGTTCGGGGCGTCGCCGTTCGGCGACTTCGGTCGGATGACCGCGCAGGAGATCATGGACGCTAAGGCTCTGGCCGCGTCCAAGAGCCACAGCGAGGCCGAACGTCGCCGCCGCGAGCGCATCAACTCGCACCTCGCCCGCCTCCGCAGCCTCCTCCCCAACACAACCAAGGTACTGGCTCTGGCTGCATAATAGTGTACCCTGACATACAAATTCATGCATGCAATGCACATATCTCCAGCTCTATCATATTTGCAATTCTTTCTGCACAATGCACTGCATATAGCCAACCCAAAACATGTGTGTGCATGCGCGCGAACTCCAATACTCCATTGCTGGCTCCCCGGCCATTCCATTTCAGCATATTCTATGGTAGGAGTGAGCTACTAGGAGACAAGGGGAGAGGGAGGTGAGCCGCCTAGTTGACGCGGAAAAGAGAGACCAGGAAGGAAACAAAAAGCTTGCGACTCGAGGGTTACTGCTGGGCGATGGCCTGACCGAGGAGAGACAAGCGCGCGAGCTAGTGTCAGGTACACACACTCACAGAGCGCCGGCAGCAAAGTTGAGAAAGCTGACTGTCTCGAGATCCTGCTGGTTACCGCCCTACTCCCAAGAATTCTAGCCCCAGATCCTTCTGCCTTCGGCGCTAGCTAGCTCTTCCAAAACCATATATACGAGTTATCCTATGCAACTAAGTATGATTGATGGTATGGTGCTAGTCGCGCTATGGTACTCTTTCATCTTTACCGGAGTAGTAGTAGAGTAGCATGGAGCGAGTCGGTTTTAGGTTTGCATGTCCAAGTCTTTACGGTCAAAAGGCAGCAATGCAATGCATTGTTACTGATCTGTTGACTGTTCGGTTCAAAAGTGTTTTGGGTTTCTGGATGGTAGATAAGACAGCATGACATGTACTACTACTAATAATCCATCGATAACACACATCATCCACCGGCTAGTGCATGCTGCACGTATAAGCCCCAGGAGCACTGCACCGGCTAGCTAGCTAAGAAGGATTTGACCACGGGCGTGATAACGGAACAAGTATAAAGAATGAATGCGGGCGCAGGAGTGGCGATCGATGGTTTGGTGCCCCACTAAACCCCAAAAGGAAGAAACGCAGATCGCTTGTGGAAGCGTGCATGCGAGCACCACCACCAGCCGGCAGGGCAAGCCATGCACTAGCCATTTTTTGTGTATTGATTCCTCTCTCGCCCCTGGTAGGAGGAGAGTGGAGAGGGAGAGAGGTCGAGTGAGTCCCACGCTCGTCCGCTGGGAGGCATGCATTCCACGGCACGGCACGAAGCCAGCCCTCCTTTCCGCCTGCATGCGTACGCCCCGTCCATCATTCCCCCCAGCCTACCCATTGCATGCATCATGCATCCTCCTCCTCCCATCATGCATGTTAGCGAGCTGATTTTTTTAACTACTAATCAACTACCACAAGCAGCGCGCTCGCCGCCGCGAGCGAGCGCGTGCGGGCGTGCGTACCCTTTCCGTGTGATTTACTCCATGCATGCATGCCTGCGTGCGTGCATGAATGTTTTGGTGCGCAGACGGACAAGGCGTCGCTGCTGGCGGAGGTGATCCAGCACGTCAAGGAGCTGAAGCGGCAGACGTCGGAGATCAGGGAGGAGGCGTGCCCGCTCCCCACCGAGGCCGACGAGCTCACCGTTGACGCCTCCAGCGACGAGGACGGCCGCCTCCTCGTGCGCGCCTCGCTCTGCTGCGACGACCGCCCCGACCTCCTGCCGGACCTCATCCGCGCGCTCAAGGCGCTCCGCCTGCGCGCGCTCAAGGCCGAGATCACCACCCTCGGCGGCCGCGTCAAGAACGTGCTCGTCGTCACCGAGGACGACAGCGTCGCGTGCGACGGGGACCAGCAGGACGAGGACGGCGGGATGCAGGCGCCCATGTCGCCGCAGCACGCCGTCGCGTCCATCCAGGAGGCGCTCAGGGCGGTCATGGAGCGCACGTCGTCCTCGTCCGGCGCCGAGGACTCCGGGGGCTCCGCCAGCGGCGGGCTCAAGCGGCAGCGCACCACCAGCCTCTCGGCGATCCTAGAGAACAGGTCCATCTAGGGAATTAACATCCACGTACGTACGTGATGATCTATCCATCAGCTGATGTGCAAAAACGGAACGAAACAAAACGAAACGGAAGGAAACAACAGTAAAACACAACGTACATGCACCACAGTATCCCATAGTTGATGACAGTAAAATACCGTGCAACTAGCTAGCTTAGCTACTAGTTATGGATCCCCAGAGTGTTACTGTTTTTCACCTCTTCTCGTTTAGGTTTCTCCCCCATTGATTTATATACTAGTGTCTTTTGTTTGTGTGGTGTGTGTATCGATCTCTCTCCAGCGGTCAGTACAAGGCTTCTCTTTTAACTCCTTGCTGGAGTTTAACATTTTAAAACCCAAATACATTGAACTTCTCAGGCTGCCAACGTTTTCAACCAGCAGTACTGCTAGCATGCATGTAAGTATCGACTTCATTATGCTTTAGCTCGTTTGTTCGAAACAGTATTTGCACGGTTATACTTCCTCCGTTCTAAAATACTTGCTGTGGTTTTAGTTCAAAATTGTCATGCTTGTGTACTACACATCACTACATGTTCCAGAAGGATACTATGAGTGTACTGTTTGCAGTTACATGCGATCAATGTCTATACATGCACTCTATATGCATCCAGTTCACAAAAGGTGATGTTTTGGACAGAGTCTCATGTCAAATATGTAAAACTCTGATCAGCAGTGTTGTTGTGAATACTTAGATTGAAACTTGAAATCATATGCATAGATTTATCAAGAGAGTATGGTCTTATTATTTGTTGGTTGTTCTGCATATATTGCAATTGAAACTAGCAAGCTACATTTTTGAGGACCGTGTCAATGTCAAAAATGTCACCTTTTCATTAACAAGAGGGAGTATCATTTTGTTGCTGAATCATCAAGGAATGTAAATCCCTTCAGACCATTTCAAAATAGTAGTTTTCATCACTTAAAATGGTTTTAGATGAGTCCTGCAAAGGTGGTTTACGATGGATTGGCCTCTATGTGGTATCTAATGGCATCATTTTTTTTGGTGTGTGTGTGTGTGTGTGTGTGTGTGTGTGTGGAATAACTGCATCATTTTTCAAAAGCAATAGAAGATAAAGTAATATTTTTAAAATCTTAACTTACCAAGATTTTTTTAAATCCTGATTTGAAATTACAAAAGAATTTTTTTTAACAAAATCAAATTCTGATTAACTATTTTAATTCCGTCATTTTTTATTTTGAGAAAATGCATGTTTGGTTCTATATTTTCTCAACTCCTTGCAACCAAATTGTCCCAACCATAATTTTGGCTTCTATGTGGAACATTTCCATTTCAAGATTTCGGACCCCCCCCCCCCCTCCCAAATCTCATCATATTTACTGATATTCCTAAGCTTTTTAGATGAGGTGGAGGTGATGCGGTAAACACATAGATCTGCTTTAAATTGGTCAAACCACTTTGGAATGGTCTTAGGAGGATTCTAGTGGTTTTGAGAGTGATGGTTAAATTTGTCCGTTTTACGTTTTATTATGGGTGTATTGTGTGCTATGCCATACTAGAGGGGTAAATGAACATATTTTTTGCATTTTTATTTTGTACTACCTCCGTACCAAAATAATTGAAATTCTAAGTTTGCCCTAAGTCAAACTTCATTAAGTTTGACCAAGTTTATATAGGACTATATCAACATATACACACTAAATTTGCTTTGATAGATTCATTATGAAATATATTTTCATATTATATGCATTTGATATTGCATATCTTTCCAAAAGGAAATTTTATAGACTTAGTCAAACCTAAAAAGGCTTGCCTTAAGACAATCCTCGGAACAGAGGGAAAATGCTTTGCAAACTAACATTATACATTCCACTATATAGATCCAGTCATTGTGCTTACTCTCTCTCTCTATGTGTGTGGGGGGGGAGGGTAGTTGTATGTGTGGGCATGTGAATTTGTTGTACCAGCATTTTTTTTTGCTTTTTTGACAATCGGCAGGTGCACTGCCTTTTCAAGAAAGAAAGTGCTGAAAATAATATACAAGATGACACACGTTTTCGGATGGAAACATGGAAAAACCCGAAGATACTAATAATTACATACTCGGTTTAGCCCATACATATAGTGGGCATGACGCCCAACAATGCCATCTCACATTTCTTCATGTCCTCTAGTATTGCCACCTCATTGTGAGTCATGTGATATCCCACTCATATATTCACATCTTTCCTTCTAACTGGTGTAGACGAGCCTGCCACTTGGACGTTTACGCACCTCTTTCAAATCTTTTTTGATCAACTTGCCCCCTAGTTTGAAACGTTGTCGGGCTCAGGCAGAAAAATAGGCAACGGAAGATCTTCACTTGTCCAAGTGATCGCTAGGTTTTGGACCGCAACAGCAAAGGGGCAATCTTTGCACAACCGAGTCATAGATTCCGACGCCTGGAGGCACAAGTGGTACCTTGGGTCAGTCGCGAAGGACGATTTTTTTTAAGTTGTGGCGAACCCTAGATAGGCAACCTCTAAGTGTCGTGCCATCCGACGCCGGCCACCACCAATACCGCTGCTGCTCACCTGTCACCTATGCAAATGCCTATGCCCATGACTAAGCCCTGTCCATCCTCCGCTGCTCCCGTTGTCTGCCCGCACGCCGGTCGGTCCCTCGCGTGTTGAGCATGGTGGCTGCGCTAGATGCCTCTTCGTTTCGTTCAACGAGCTGCACTTTTGCCTCAATTAACACAAATGATGCCTATGCTGTAGCAGGAGTAGGCCTCAAATAATTTTCATACAGTGGCAGGACTAATTAAGCCCAAGTAAATCCCATACATTAGCAGGACTAGGCCCAAGTAAGTCAGCCAAAGGCTCATGAGTGGAATTCCTAGCCATCCAACGATGCATGCACGACTTGATGCATGCGTATGCAGCCACACAGCATACCCGTATAAAATCGTTTTGCCCCAAATCAAGGTAGGGCGTAGGCCCGACCTCGCCCTACCAGCTCCTCTACCCCTGCCTCGGGTCATGCAGCCAGCCTCAGCGCGCAAGCATGTCTGGCAAGAATTATGTCATGTAGGACAAGACATGCAAATAACTAGCATTTTGGCTCTCAGCATGTGTGGACCAGATTTTAGCCGATTTGAACCTATGATTAGATCCGTGGAACTGGACTTCATAGGTGGATTCCAAAGAGTATGAACCATTGGTAGTCATATTCTAAGATATAGTATTGTCCTGGTTCGGTGTAGTCTCAACCTCGATCCACTCCCAAGGGGTGACATACTCTCCCAGCTGCTGCAAGAAGTGGAGCCTCGTAGCTGCTCTGACCTGAGGTTGTTAAGGTGCTTCTCCTTCCAGCCCAGCAATCTACCCGCAGTCTTGTCGGGGAAGGGTTGGATGTCAATCTTGCATAGCCGTCGAAAGTGAAGGGGAAGCCCCAGGCAGCGTCCCGCAAAAGAGGCGATCTTGGCGGGGAAGGTGGAGAGGACATCATGTAGGTCAATGCCATTGCACCTGATTGGGAAGGCCTATGTCTTTGAAGGGTTGGTTACTATGCCACTAGCCTCCCCGAAGGCCGCAAGATGGCGAGAAATCGCTTGTAAATCCTGCTTGTACGGATTTGCAATATTTCGGCACCATTCGCAGAGAGAGAGAGAGAGAGAGAGAGGGAGAGGGAGAGAGTGTGTGGGAGAGGGAGAGAGAAAGATTCTATATCTGGGGGTGTGATCATGAATGGGTTTGAGGACACCCCTATGCGAGGCCAACTGGAGGATCTACTTGGATTAGTGGCCAAGATGAAAAGTATCGGCGAAAGAGGGTCCCCCTGGTGCAAGCCACATGCATGCTTGGAAGGTAGGCCAGGGTCCCCATTCATGAGGATCTTCCTGGATGAAGATACCAAGGACATGTAGATCTAATCCCGCCAACAATGGCCGCGCCCTAGGCAATGAAGTAGCTCGAGCAGGTAGGCCCAATTCACATAGTTAAAAGTCGTGGATATGTAGAGCTTAAGGAACAAGTCGTGGATGTGTTTTTGCAATGGAGGTCCTTTATAAGGTTCTGTACATGCATGAAGTTGACGTCAATGCGACACTTTTGAATGAAATAACTCTAGCACTTGCATAATATCATTGAAAGGATTGGGGTGAGGTTGTTGGCTAAAAGCTTCGAGAAGGTCTTGGAGAGGCTATGAATGAGGCATATCAAGAAGTAATCTACAACTCCGAGGGCATTGTTATTCTTTGGCAAAAGAATGATGCTCGATGAATTGATGAGGGAAGTGCGGTCTCTCCAAAAACTTGATAATTTCATGATGTCGCAACAACATCATGGTTGATGATCCAAAACCTTGATGAAAGGCAAGGGAAAAACCATGTCTTTAATGCCCTACTCATTAAAAGGGGCTTCTATGTCTGATAAGTCATGGGCATGGATGTCCGTGTTATCCCAGATGAGGCACATGTTTCTTAGAGTCGGCGTTCCAAGGTGTTCTTAGAAATGAGACGACAGAATGCTCTCCTTATCCTCTCTAATGATGAGGGTGCCCAGGTGAGTATGAAGGGTTTGAATGTAATTCTTTCTTCGGTGACCATTGACCCCGGCATTGAAAAGTTTGAAGTTTACGTTTCCCAAACTAATAGAGGTTAGACGAGAGAGCTTCCAAAACTTGATTTTCTAGAAGGATAACAAGCCAAGGTAAGAGGACCGAACACACCCACCCTAGGAGAGCGACCTACTCTTCTCAGCCAGGTCGAGTCTCTAGACCACCTTCTTTGCAACTGCAATTTGGTTCTTGAGGATCCCCAACACTCTCACACTGCCATCTCTTGAGGGGCTTGGGTGTGTGGAAAAATTAAATATGGACAAGTTGAATGGCGTCCGTTGGATGAGCGGTCTTGTTCCAAGCTGTTGCCATGGTCTCCTTGAAACTAGGAAGGTGTAGCGAGAATTCCTCAAAGTTGAAGGAGACATATGTCCCTCATAGACTCACCTTGGAGGGCAAGTGAGTATGGTCTGAGAAGAAAAAGGTGATGGCTTGAAGATGCGCATTTGGTAACAACAAGTCTCACTCATCAAAGTGGAAGAAGTGGTCAATCTCTAGCAACAAAGGGTTTCTTGAGCATTGGACCAAGTGAACTTTATTCTTGCAAGCTGTAGCTCTTTGAGTTGAAAGTGTTTGGGGGCCCAGTGGAAACTCCCAATGAGGCCCCTATTTATGTTATGGTTATTATTGTTAGTAGTTTTGGTTATCGGATTGAAGTCCCCAAGGATAAGCCAACTGGACTTGACAAGAGGCTTAAGGCTTCTGAGTTCATCGACGATCATCTTCTCCAGTTCCCCGGCCCTGTGGCCCATAAACAAACACAAGGGTCCGAAAAGTGCCTCCTAAGGATGGTGATAGTGGTCGAGGTCGTTCCCGAAGTGGCATGGAAAACAAAAAGCTTGAAGTAGTTTTCAAAGACCTCCATGATCATAGCAACCCATAATCCCGATACAATTTACAGGTGGTATTACTTGTCATCGGTGTAATAACAAGGCCAAAAAATGTGCCACCCTCCTCCATTATATGAGGCATGTATTTTCAAATATTGATACAATACAAATTTGAAATATTCTACCAGTTATGTTGCTCATGTTCTCGCTGCAAAAAACATTTGCTTCTGTTCATATAACTCCACTTGTGCAATTACTTAAACATGTATTATGCGCAATGTAAAATTTCTTTCTAGAATTTTCACGCAAATGTTTCCCTGCAAGGAATGTGACTGATGCTACATGTCACCATATTATATAGTAGATGACCGACCGGGTCGACAGACCGTTTGATATGTCCTAGTCAACTATAGGCTCATCACAACATGGACCATGTTGTGAGCACCCATTGCAACATGGACCATGTTGTGGTCAACTTTGGCTTGCATGACATTGCATTACATGGGACTTTTGTCATCCAGTGCAACATGGGCCATGTTGTGCTGACCTACTGCAACAAGGACGGTGTTGTGAACTCTGCGAACCCATCGTACCATCATTAAAGCCTCTCCTCGCCGCAACATCATCCATGTTGTAGTCGTTGCCACCGCAAAATCACCCATGTTGTAGTATCCAACGTCCCATTATCATGCCATGTCGTCCATATGGTTATTTGCAACATCGAGATCTAGCCATGGGGTTAACATGGACATCGACGATTTGGTGCGTCAAGGGGAGAGCACATCCAGGGGGGAATCGAGAGGTAGGAGAAGAGGGGGTCCATGGTAGGTTCAGGGAAGATAGGAGAAGAGGATCCATGGCATGATTGGGAAGGTAGGAGAAGAGGGATCAAGGGGAACATGTGGTTGTGCTCGCTTCAGTTAGAGACAAGGTGAAATGGGTATCGGTGTGTGGTGTCCATGTGGGCACGTGGCAGCCATAGGAGGCGACCGAAACGTTAGGTGTCTTCCGTTGGTTGATTGACAAAGTTTCCTAAAGAATATACTTAGGCATGTCCAACGTAATGCCGTAAAATGGACTAATTATCCATGCACGGACGCGTCCATAGAGACGGATACGGGACGGGCCATCCAACCCTGTCCATCAAAGTCCGCCTCTTTTTATCCTATGTCCTGAGCACTCAAAATACTATAGCAGCAGTGCAATGTGTCCATAAATAACATGCGAGTATCCTGGTACAATAACAGTTCAAATATAATAAATATTATATCCAAAATAACCACATGTTCAACAAGTTTTTGGACGTCGATAGAAGTTTAAGGTTACTAGAGTCCAACAATGCACTAGTATCCACAAATGTTGGTCATCCACACATTGTGCCTCTTGAGCTTCATACAACAATGTATGAATTAAACTTGAACGACATGCCACCGTTCTTTAGTACAACAAGGCATGGCGTGGTGGCTATACAACGTGATGATTATGAAGTTGCAACATTGAGTGAATGAATAAATTGACCAACATGTAGATCAACAAGAAGAACTTACAATCTCCGCTATTTATGCACTTGGTGGCAAACATTCTCTCCACTTGTGCAATTGCACTGCATACTTCATGACAAATTACGATCATGGATCATGTGCAAGTTGTAAGGCGTGAAGCGCTTTTCCTCATGAAACATAGAATTCCCCTTTAGCCACACCCGCCCCTTGCTTCATGCTTACAAAGCCTTCACTTCTCGCCAACCACACATCACACAATCACTCATCCTTTCTCATGGAGTACCCCCGCCAATCGTGCTTGCTACAAGGAAACAATGAAAACATAAAAAAAAACTCAATGGTACTTGGGCGAACACTTGCGAGGCTGGTGTCCAGCGTGGACGACTAGGGCACGTGCGAAGGATATCTGGTTGCGAATAGATCCGGGGTGGGCGGCGGCATAGTCGAAGGCGAGCAGGTGCGGAGTGTCATATGTCCAGCAAGGCCTGGGAGACAGTCGGAGTGGTAGAGTGGCGGCGGCGGGCTAGGAGAATACGGTTACATAGCAAGTGATAATGGACGGAATGAGAGAATAGTGATCCCGGAGAGGGGGTTTGAATGGACAGGAGATGTCGACGTCCTACGTGGCAGGGTCCAGACTCCCACAAAGCTCCCTCCAGTTGGTGATCGGCTTGCGAAAATTCGGATACGTCTTCGGACGTTTGCAAAAAAAAAAGGATACATCGTGTTGGATGGCAAAAAAAATTTTGCGGACGCCTTAATCCAAGATATTTGCAGATGATTTGGAGGAACAGGTTGGAGGTGCCCTTCAGTACGGTGGAGCGGGAGAAGCAGTAGTCCAGGAAAAGGAAGAGGCAAAACGAAATGGTCGGATGGACTGCATGCTTTTTCCCTGCAAAGCGAGTGATACGATATCTAGCCGGATAGGTGAACCACTGAACCAGTGAGCCATAAATACAGATCTTGGAAAGATACCAGTTCGAACTGCAGCCAGCAGGACAGTTCATAGAAGGAAGGAGTAAATGCATCGAAATTGGGTCATGATGCATTTCATTTGTCGCTTCCTCCGGGTTTCTGGTTTCTGAAACCCAAGACTGCACTGCGCTGTTTTTGTGCGTTGCATGACGCCAAGCTGTACGTGCCCACCCAAAGCAATGGCATGCACGCAGACTGTCGACGTCTCAGTGGGCTGTTTGTTTTTAATCTTAGTCGATTGGACTTAAATTCAACATTATATTTTTATTTTTATTTGTACTATCACCATCTCTGGATCCAAGATCTTCCGGCGCTGATTGATCATCGATGTGCACGCTCAACCTGACCATCAACTCCATCTACGTCCCCTTCCTGCCTGAATCGCTAAATGGTTGCGTCGACGCAGCTCCGCAAAAGTTCCCGAATTAAAATCAACTAAACAGTGCAATATACTCCATCCGTTCCATAATATAGTGTCTATAGATTTATCTAAAAATCAAACATTACAAACCTTCATACAGAAAAATAGGTATATCTAGAACACCAAATGCACATCGTTGGATACATGATGAGCTATATTTTCATAATGTACATGTTTTGTAGTGTGGATGTAGACAGTTTTCTCTATAAACTTGATCAAAGTTAATAAAGTTTGACTTTCAAAAAAATCTATATGCACTACATTGTGGAATGAAGGAATGGAGGGAGTATCAACAATTCAAGCACTTAGTATGGAACTCATATGGTGCACTGAAAAGAACTAAGTATTTGTTATCAGAACTGCAATTCCTAGTTAAGAAAGATGCACGTACTTCACAACGGTTAGATGGCTAGTTCAATCTGTACACGAAAACTACTTCTTATTAGTGTAAAAAACATTCTTATATTATAAGACGAAGAGAGTACCATCTATCTGCAACTATGTCAAAAAAAAAAAAAACAAGCCGAGCCATCTAGTATATTGTTCCACATAACACCCTCCTGAGAGCATCTCTCTAGCACAGCCCTAAAAAGCCTCGACCCGTAAAATAACCATCAAAATGCGGGTCGACGCGGAAAATCCCGCCCGAACAGACCCTGCAAACGCGGTCGGCCCGTAAAAATTATTGAGGGGCGTGACAAAATCTCGGCCCCAACCCGGAAATACGTAGGTTTTCGCCTCGCCCCTACGGTGTCCCGTATCCCAGGGAAGCGGTTGGCCGGAGGGACGTTTCAGCCCGCGCCCTTTCCCCACCTCCTTCCGCCGCCCGTCATTGGTTCCGTCCGTCCGCCGTCGGCGATTCCAGCCAAATTTGCGGGCGGAATCGCGTCGCGGGGGTGCCCCCACCCTCCACCACCGATATGCTGCACCTCCCCCTCCTCCTCCCTCCCCCCCCCCCCCCCCCCCCCCCCCCCCCCCCGCGGATCCAGCGAGACGAGCCGCCCCTTGTCGCCGTCGCCGCCAGGGATCGACCGCCCGAAATGACATTGAAAGAGCATTCGGGGTTTTGCAATCTAGGTTTGTCATTGTTCGTGGTCCTGCTCGTTTTTGGGACAAGCGGACCTTGAAAAACATCATGACATGCTGTGTTATCCTTCACAGTATGATTCTCGAAGATGAGAGAGGCATGAACTTGGGGTTCTTCTACGATAATGTGGGTAGCCATGTCAAACCGGATAGAGACCCTAACCGCATTAGAGCTTTTCTTCAGACATACAAGGAGATTGAAAATGCAAACACCCATTTTCAGCTTCATAAGGATCTCATTAAGCACCATTGGCAAAGGGCTGAACAGTAACAAAACTCATTTTTCTATTCATTTTTATTTAATTCATGTGTATTTGTATCCGGGACAAGTTTTATATTGCATTATTTAGTTTGCTTCGGTGATTTGAATAATTATTTGTAATGCGGATGATTGTTGTATTGTGGTGGTATTGATATATTTTTCTGAATAATTATTTTGTAGTTTGCAGTTTGTGGTGCGGTATTGATATTTGCGGACCGACGGCAGCGGCGCAAGAACAGACTTTGCAAAACCGACCCGTAAAAGAGCATATTTCGCGAATATTCTTTTATACGGATCCGTTTTGCAGGGTCTGTCTCGTCGATCCGCAAAACCCTTTTTCCGCGAACTTCAAAGGTGTTTTTCGGGTTATGCGGGGTCAAAGTGCTATGATAACTGGTTCCTACTGTCCCAAGAACTGGCTTTGAAACGAACAAATGGATTGTTCTGTCATGTCAGGATGATGGACCGGCGATCTTGCCTCAAGCTACGGAGGGCGGTCATGAAACTGGGTCAAAGTGCTATGATAACTGGTTCCTACTGTCCCAAGAACTGGCTTTGAAACGAACAAATGGATTGTTCTGTCATGTCAGGATGATGGACCGGCGATCTTGCCTCAAGCTACGGAGGGCGGTCATGAAACTGATCCTACCAGGGTCAAAATGTGCTGCTATTCTAACCAGATGTATGCTCGTGCCTCATGCAAACAAAATCATCTAGCTTGTCTCGTCTCTCGTCCAACTTGTAGAGAGATAGGCCACCCATTGGTCATCGTGTTCCTGAGCTTCACTTCGCAGGCTCTCAGATGGAACTATGGAAGCAACCACCGCTTGCTGTAGCATGGATTCCTCGTCTAACTCGTACCTGAATTTCCTGACGCTGGCAAGTAACCCGGTTTAACTGTTCCCTGTATCTTGCAATTGCATAATGTCCCCAAATCACCTGCTTGGCCAGTTTCGTGCTTTTTAAAACGGATAGCTGCGGCATGTGCTGTTCTGATCTCTTCCTTGCTCAGTACATCTGACCAACCTTCCACCCTCTGCTCTCATCCAGGAATGAATCCGGATTAGAGCATCTAGCAGATCCCACGTAACTCTAACGAACTGCGTTTTGCGGAAGTTATACAGGGCGGTCGAAAAAACGGCCCACACAGATCAGGCAAACAAGGCCCGTATCGTATTTTTTTTACAGACGGCCCGTAAACCACCGGCTTTTCAGTATATATGGGGACCCAAGATGATTTTGGGATTCCTATTCTTCATTCCCCGCATCCCTCTCCGCCGCAAACTCCACTCCCGTGACAAGAAATCTCCTCCCCTCCAGCAGCGATTTTCGGTGCCTCCAGCCACCGGATCTTGGCGGCGATGGCGACAACGGGTGCAGGGTGTGATGGCGACGGGGGTTTCGGTCGGTGCAGCAGGCATAGGAGCGGCGGGGGTTCCGTCGGGCACGACGGATTCACCGGCTGCAAGCATCGCAACGACGCCAAGGACGACATCGCCTCCCTCCGCTCTCTCGTGTCATATGCGCAAAGGGAAGTGGCGCGCATCCGCGGCACGACATCCGATAGGGATGACTCGCGAATGTGAGCGAGTTTCCGGTGCCTCGGGAGGATCTTCGACCCGACACTCCAACGGCTTCGGGCGGCTGAAACCGCATGTGTCAGGCGAGGGAGGCTTGTCGCGGCCGGCGATGTAGTTTCTGTTGGAGAATGTTGTATGGGAAACAAAAAAATTCCTACGCTTCACCAAGATCAATCTAGGAGATGAGCATCTATGAGAGGAGAGATTGGATCTACGTATCCTTGTAGATCGCTAAGCAGAAGCGTTAAAGAACGCGGTTGATGTAGTGGTACGTCTCCGTGATCCAGATCCCAAGCCGTCCCACGAACTCCCGATCAAGTATCGACCGGACGGCACCTCCACTTTCAGCACACGTGCAGTTCGGTGAAGATCTCCGCCTTCTTGATCCAGCAAGAGGGAGCGAAGAGGTAGACGATTTTTCCGACAGCGCGACGGCATTGCGGCGATGGTGGTGGAGCAATTCCAGCAGGGCTTCACCTAAGCACTGCTGAAAACCAATCTAGAGGAGAAAACGATCTAGAGGAAGAAGAGGGCAGCACTTGGCAAAATTAGGGTTGGGGCTGCCCTCAAAATCCTCGAGTATATATAGGAGGGAGGGGAGAGGACGCAGCCCTAGCCTATCCTCCAAGGAGAGGTTCGGCCGAAGCAAGGGGAGGAGTCCACCTCCCACAAGGGAGGTGGATTCCAAGTGGGACTCCTTCCCAAACTTGGCCCCTACTGTATCTCCTTCTTCATGCGCATAGAGCCTCTTTGGGCTGGCTTGCCCAGCCCACCAGGGGCTGGTGCGCTACCTCTAAGGCCCATGTAACCCCTTGGGGTATGTGGGCCCCACTTGGTGGTCCCGGAACCCATTCGTCACTCCCGGTACACTGTCAGAAATGCTCGAAACTTTTCTAGAGTTCAAACACCACTTTCCTATATATCAATCTTTACCTTCGGACTATTTCGGAGCTCCTCGTGATGTCCGGTATCTCATCTGGGACTCCGAACAACCTTCGGTCACCACCATACATAACTCTATACTACCAAAACATCACCGAACCTTAAGTGTGCAGACCCTGCGGGTTCGAGAACTATGTAGACATGACTGAGACACCTCTACGGTCAATAACTAATAGAGGGACCTGGATGCCCATATTGACCTACATATTCTACGAAGATCTTTATCGATCGAACCTCTATGTCAAGGATTTAGTTAATCCCGTATGATGTTCCCTTTGTTCTTGGTATGTTATTTGCCCGAGATTCGATCGTCGGTATCTCCATACGTAGTTCAACCTCGTTACCGGTAAGTTGCTTTACTCGTTCCGTAATACAAGATCCCGTGGCTAACACTTAGTCACATTGCTTGCAAGGCTTATTGTGATATTGTATTACCGAGTGGGCCCTGAGATACCTCTCCGTCATACGGAGTAACAAATCCCAGTGTTGATCCATGCCAACCCAGCAGACACCCTCAGAGATACCTATAGAGCACCTTTATAATCACCCAGTTACGTTGCGACGTTTGATACACACAAGGCACTCCTCCGGTGTCCGTGAGTTACATGATCTCATGGTCATAGGAACATATACTTGACAAGTAGAAACTGTAGCAATAAACTGACGCGATCATATGCTACGTTTATAGTTTGGGTCTTGTCCATCCCATCATTCTCCTAATGATGTGATCCCGTTATCAAATGACATCTCATGTCAATGGCTAGGAAACCTTGACCATCTTTGATCAACGAGCTAGTATACTAGAGGCACACTAGGGACAAAGTGTTGTCTATATATCCACACATGCAATGTGTTTCCAATCAATACAATTATAGCATGGATAATAAATAATTATCATGAACAAGGAAATATAATAATAAACACTTTATTGATTGCCTCTAGGGTATATTTCCAATAGTCTCCCACTTGCACTAGAGTCAATAATCTAGTTCATATCACTATGTGATTTACATTGTATGAATCGAACACCCATGCAGTTCTGGTGTTGATCATGTTTAGCCCTTGGAAGAGGTTTAGTCAACGGGTCTGCAACATTCAGATCTGTTTGCGCTTTGCAAATATTTATGTCCTTCTCCTCGATGTAATCGCGGATGGAATTGAAGTGTCGCTTTATGTGTCTGCTCCTCTTATGAAACCTTGGTTCCTTGGCCAGAGCAATGGCACCAGTGTTGTCACAGAACATAGTCATTGGGTTCAGTGCACTAGGCACTACTCCAAGATCTGTCATGAACTGCTTCATCCAGACACCTTCCTTCGCTGCCTGCAAGGCTGCGATGTACTCTGCTTCGCATGTAGAATCGGCTACCATGCTTTGCTTGGAACTGCTCTAGCTTACCGCTCTCCCGTTGAGAATAAATACGTATCCGGTTTGCGACTTAGTGTCATCCAAATCAGTGTCAAAGCTTGCATCGACGTAACCCTTTACGACGAGCTCTTGATCACCTCCATAAACGAGAAACATTTCCTTAGTCCTTTTCAGGTACTTAAGGATATTCTTGACCGCCGTCCAGTGCTCCATTCCAGGATCACTTTGAAACCTTCCGGCCATACTTATGGCAAGGCTGACATCGGGTCTTGTGCACAACATTGCATACATGATAGAGCCTATGGCTGAAGCATAGGGGATGACACTCATCTTCTCGAATTTTTTTCAAAACTAGTACGGATTATGCACCAAATTTGAAAAAAATGTGATCAATTTGAAAAATTACGAAAGTAGTGCCCCGTCGGCCGTAGTTGGGCCGACCGGCCGCCCGTCGGCTTTTACCAGGCCGAAATCGGCCCATCGGCCGAAGCCAGGGCGAACAGCCCGGCCGTCGGCCCACTCCAGGCCGAGCGCCACCCGTCGGTTGCCAGGAGGCCGACCGGCCCCTGGATAATGCCGACGCGGACAGCCCCCTTCTTCCTCCTCCAGCTCTCTGTTTCTCTCATACTTCAGCCGAAATCCCCCCCTTGATCTCCCTTTCCCTCCACCCATTTTCGTTTCAATCCGATGAATCAATAGATCGTCTTCATCTCCCCCGCCCTACGGTTTTATTTTTTGAAACGTGGTGGTGATTTGTTCGTGGGGAGGAGAAATTGTGTGGTGGTGGATGTGTGAATGGTGAGAAGGTGGAGTGGTGGAGAGGAAGAAGAAGGGCACTCACGCGTCAAAGGTATAATTTTTTTCTATTAGTTTAGGTTAGTTTTTTGTTAGTTTTTTGAATGTACGTAAAATTAGGGAGCTCCTCCTGGCAGCAGGCACCTCCTTCCCAGCCAGGGAGCTCCTCCTAGCAGCAGGCACCTCCGTCACAGCCCGGGAGCTCCTCCTGGCAGCAGGCACCTCCTTCGCAGCCCGGGGGTTATTTCTACCAGCAGCCACCTCCTTCACAACCCGGGGGCTATTTCTACCAGCAGCCACCTCCTTCATAGCCCGGGGACTCTTCCTGGCTTTAGCAGATGGACCTAGGTAACTTAACTTTGTACATTCTTTTACAAAATTTAGCCTCGTAAGTCATTCTTTGCATGTTTATATTTACCAGCAGGCGGCAACCAGTCGCAACCGTTCGTGACTTCAGTTCAGTCACCTGTGTTTACTGGTCATGGTTCGTACATGGCTGGCGACGACAAGGCCGATGACCGTGGTGCATACACCTATGGTATCTCGGAGACAATTCTTGCCACTCCACCACCACCATCGATGCAGGAGACTCAGACACCGACGGACGAGGTGTTCTATGGTCGTGGTCATCGTGACACTCGTCCACCGCCTCAGCGCTTATCGCCTTCCGGTCCACGTCCGAGGAAGCCCAAGATTCGTCGCAAGCCCCAGCAGTGATATGGTCATCTACGTACGAGACATGACTATCTATTTATGTATGAGACATATGTAGCCTTTATGTATCGGACATATTCATGTATTTGACATATTTAGCCTCTATGTATCGGGTATATTCATGTATGCGGCATATTTATGGTTGAGACTTATTTGGTTTGGAGAGAGAACAATAGTAACGCAAACCAAATTAAAATGCACTACATAAAACACCACTACAGAAAAATAGTTACAACTTAATTAAACGTTACAACTGAATTAAACATTACAACTTAATTAAAATGCACTACATAAAATACCACTACAGAAAAATAGTACTACATGAAAAACGTATTACATGAATGCATCATCATCATCCTCCTTCGATGCAGATCTCTTCCCCTTTGTCCTTGCAGAACTGTTGCCCATCAACTGTGCGGTCATGTTCACATTGGTACTCGGCATGAAGACGTCGTCTTCGTCCTCCGTCGATGCAGAACTCTTCCCCTTCGTTGATGTAGAACTCTTCCCCTTCGTCGATGCAAAACTCTTGCCCTTCGATGCAGAACTCTTCACCTTGCTGCTCGGCATGAAGAGATCGTCCTCGTCCTCACTTTCTGCTGACCATAAACCTAAATTATTCACAGCAATCCTGAGGTAAGCATCACCCTTGTGCAGTTGCTTTTGCCATCTGGCGTGCAACCTCAGAAGTTCTTTCCGTATGTCCTCAAAAGTCTTGGGAGGCCACCCACTCCTAGCTAATTGGTGAGCCAACTCATTCATTATGAAGTCACTACTAATGAGTTCCTCCCATGGAACTACTCTATCATTCATCTTGAAATTGGTAGCTAGACGAAGAAGACGGTTAGACATACCCTTGTGAAAACTACGATCAAAAGGATAGTGAGGATGAGGAGGACGAGACATCTCCACAACATTCATGAGGAGGACCAAAGCTTACCATGTGTTGAGAAATAACATTCATGCGATCCATCCTATGAACAAAAGGAGTACACAGTATGTAGTTGTCATTAAAGAGCTGGCGCGACATGACATACATTTGATGATAATTCAGAGTGACACCACGACTATAAAAACAGTTGTCAACAAGTTCCCTCTGAGTTTCACTCAGATCCTCAAGAGCTCCAAAAAATGATTTCACTAACTGAGATGAACAACAAAACATATAAGATGAAACAAATCTGAAAATTTGTCAAACAAATATCTTACCAATATGGGGTAAAGGAAACAACATAACACCATCCTGATGAAATTCGACACTAATATAAGTTCCATAGTGCTCAAGCATAACAGTCATCATGTCACTATGGCGGAGACCATAATCATTCACAAGTTGCTCCCAAGGACCATGGAATTTACTGCTCATCCTACCATGTGTAAACATAACATGGTATAAGTTACCCTCACTGTTGTGTAGAGCAAGATCAATATTTGCGTCACCTCTCCGAATAGCTAAAGATCTACACTCCTCAATGTACCGAGCAAGATGTGATCTAACACTGCACGGAACATACTACAACAAGAATGGAAGCAAACATCATAATCATATAAACAAAGGCATTCGAATATGCCACAGTCAGATAATCAAGACATAGAATCTTACAACACGTCTTGAACATCGATGATCTAGCACCACAGTAAATACAGACGCACCGGAATCAACAGCAACACAAGGGCCACCTGGAGCTCAGCAAAATGGGCAAGCCATTTACCTATAGACGGACGGTGACCAATAAGAACTAAATCCACTACCGACTTCAGAGTTCTCAATCGATTGAGTTTGAAGCCAAAAAAATATCGTAGGCCGGTAGAGAGCGCCCTGATTTATTGTTTACGCAGGTACGATAACAACATGGGTGGTCGAGCAAAGAGATCGACGAGGCGGTGGAAGCACCGGAGAGCAACGGGAGTGAGAGGTGGAGAGGGGCAGGCTACTAGACGGGGGAGGGTGAAACGAGTGGTCGGAGGAGGAAGAAAAGAAGCCCTGGGTCTTATCCAGGGGCCCATCGGCCTCCCTCTGGCCGACAGGTGGCCTATCGGCCTCCCTCTGGCCGACAGGTGCCTCTTCGGCTGCGGCCAAAAGGGGGCTCTTCGGCCGGGTGCTGGCCGACAAGCACCACTTCGGCCTGGTGCTGGCCCACGGGCCCCTGTTCGGCCTGCTGCTGGCTGATAGGGTACTAATTTCGAAAAAAATTCAACTCCTACAACTGTTTTCAAATTTGATACAAAATCCATACTAGTTTTGAAAAAAAATCCATCTTCTCTCTATCTTCTACAGTCACTTGGCATTGAGTCTTACTCAACTTCACACCTTGTAACACAGGCAAGAACCCCTTCTTGGACTGATCCATTTTGAACTTCTTCAAAACTTTATGAAGGTATATATGCCTTGTGAAAGTGCTATCAAGCGTCTCGATCTATCTCTATAAATCTTAATGCCAAATATGAAAGCAGCTTCTCCTAGGTCCTTCATTGAAAACTCTTGTTCAAATATTCCTTCACGCTTTCCAGCATTTCTATATTGTTTCCAATCAGCAATATGTCATCCACATATAATATCAGAAACGCTACAGAGCTCCCACTCACTTTCTTGTAAATACAAGCTTCTCCGTAAACTTGTATAAACCCAAACGCTTTGATCACCTCATCAAAGCGCTTATTCCAACTCCGAGATGCTTGCACCAATCCATAAATGGATCACTGGAGTTTGCAAACTTTGTTAGCATTCTCTGGATCGACAAAACCTTCCAGTTGCATCATATACAACTCTTCCTCAAGGAAACCATTAAGGAACGCTGTTTTGACATCCGTCTACCAAACTTCATAGTGAAAATATGCAGCTATTGCTAACATGATTCTAACGGACTTAAGCATCGCTACAGGTGAGAAGGTCTCATCGTAGTCAACTCCTTGAACTTGTGAAAAACCCTTTGCCACAAGTCGAGCTTTATAGACAATGATATTACCGTCCGTGTCTGTCTTCTTCTTAAAGATCCATTTATTCTGAATGGCCTTTCGCCCTTCAGGTAATACTTCCAAAGTCCAAACTTTGTTTTCATACATGGATCCCAACTCGGATTTCATGGCCTCTAACCATTTCTCAGAATCTAGGCCCATCATCGCTCCTCCATAGCTCATAGGTTCATTGTTGCCAACAACATGACCTCCAAGACAGGGTTGCCGTACCACTCAGGAGCAGTACGCACCCTTGTCGACCTACGAGGTTCAATAGTAACTTGATCCAAAGCTTCATGATCATCATCATTAACTTCGTCTTCAACTGTTGTGGGATCCACAAAAACATCTTCCTGCGCTACGCTATTCTCGGGTTGAAGTAAAGGTTCAATAAACTCATCAAGCTCTATTTTCCTCCCACTCAATTCTTTCGAGAGAAACTCTTTCTCAAGAAATGTTCCGTTCTTAGCGACAAACACTTTGTCTTCGGATCTGAGATAGAAGGTATACCCAAGTGCCTCTTTCGGGTATCCTATGAAGACACCTTTCTTCGCTTTGGGTTCCAGCTTTTCAGGCTGAAGCTTTTTGACATAAGTATCACATCCCCAAACTTTAAGAAACGACAATTTTGGATTCTTGCCAAACCACAGTTCATATGGCTTCGTCTCAACGGATTTCGATGGTGCCCTATTTAAAGTCAATGCAACTGTCTCTAATGCATAACCCCAAAACGATAGTGGCAAATCGGCAAGAGACATCATGGAACGCACCATATCTAATAAGGTTTGATTACGACGTTCGAACACACCATTACGCTGTGGTGTTTCAGGCGGTGTCAACTATGAAACAATTCCACACTGTCTTAAGTGACTGCCAAACTCATAACTCAGATATTCACCTCCTCGATCAGATCGTAGGAATTTAATCTTCTTGTTACAATGATTCTCAACTTCACTCTGAAATTGCTTGAACTCTTCAAACGTTTCAGACTTGTGTTTCATTAAGTAAATATACCCATGTCTACTTAAGTCATCAGAGAAGGTGAGAAAATGACGATATCCACCGCGCGCTGCAACATTCATTGGACCACACACATCAGTATGTATGATTTCCAACAAGTCACTTGACAGTTCCATTGTTCCAAAGAACGGCGCTTTAGTCATCTTGCCCATGAGGCATGGTTCACATGTCTTAAGTGATTCAAAATCAAGTGAGTCCAAAAGTCCATCAGCATGGAGCTTCCACATATGTTTTACACCAATATGACCTAGACGGCAGTGCCACAAGAAAGTGGTACTATCATTATTAACTCTACATCTTTTGGCATCATTGTTATGAACATGTGTATCATCACTGTCAAGATTCAACGTGAATAAACCCCTCACATTGGGAGCATGACCATAAAAGATATCACTCATATAAATAGAACAACCATTATTCTCTGATTTAAATGAGTAACCGTCTCGCAATAAATAAGATCTAGATATAATGTTCATGCTCAACGCAGGCACTAAATAACAATTATTCAGGTTCATCACTAATCCCGATGGTAATCGAAGAGAGAGTGTGCTGACGGCGATCACATCAACCTTGGAACCATTTCCCATGCGCATCGTCACTTTGACTTTCGCCAGCCTTCGTCTATTCCGTAGTTCCTGTTTTGAGTTGCAAATGTGAGCAACCGAACCGGTATCAAATACCCAGGCACTACAACGAGAGCTAGTAAGGTACACATCAATAACATGTATATCATATATACCTTGTTTGTTGTTGGCCACCTTCTTGTAAGCCAGATACTTGGGGCAGTTCCACTTCTAGTGACCAGTTCCCTTGCAATGAAAGCACTCATTTTTTGGCTTGGGTCCAACCTTGGGTTTCTTCACGGGAGGAGCAACTGCTTTGCCACCCTTCTTGGAGTTACCCTTCTTGCCCTTGCCATTCTTCTTGAAACTAGTGGTTGTATTGACCATCAACACTTGATGTTCTTTCTGGATTTCAGACTCAGCGACTTTGAGCATCGCAAACAGCTCGACGACTGACTTGTTCATCCTGTGCATGTTATAGTTCATCACGAAGCTCTTTTAGCTTGGTGGCAATGATTGAAGAACTCTGCCAGTGATCGCCTTTGGCGTAAGGGGCATCCCTAACTCTGCCAGACGAGTCGAATACCCAGACATTCTAAGTATATGTTTGCTGATAGACCCGTTCTCCTCCATTTTGCAAGCATAGAACTTATCGGAGGTCTCATACCTCTCGATTCGGGCATTCTTCTTAAAGATAAACACCAACTCCTGAAACATCTCATATGCTCCATGATGTTCAAAACGTCTTTGAAGTCCTGGTTCTAAGCCATACAAAATTGCACACTAAACTATTGAGTAATCTCCAGAACGTGCCTCCCAAGCGTTCTTAGCGTCTTCGGATGACAAGTCTGCGGGTTGGTTACCAAGCGGTGCATCAAGGACATATGCCTTTTAGGAATCCGTGAGGATAATCCTCAGATTATGGGCCTAGTCCACAAAGTTACTTCCATCATTTTTCAACTTAGCTTTCTCTAGGAACGCATTAAAATTCAGGGGTGCTACTACGCGAGCCATTGATCTACAACATAAATAAGCAAAGGTTACTAAACTATTCTTGAAGATAATGAGTTTAGTTAATCAAATTACTAAAGCTCCCACTCAAATTGACATCCCTCAGGTCATCTGAGTGACACATGATCCATATTCACCAACTCAAGTCCGATCATCACATGTGTTAAGGTGGTTTCAATGGTGAACATCATCATGTTGATCATATTTACTATATGACTCATGCTCGACCTTTCGGTCTCTTGTGTTTCGAGGCCATGTCTGTACATGCTAGGCTCGTCAAGTTCAACCCGAGTGTTCTGCATGTGAAGCACTAGCTTACACCCGTTGTATGCGAACGTAGAGTCTATCACACCCGATCATCACGTGTCTCAACACGACGAACTTTTGCAACGGTGCACACTCGGGGAGAACACAGTTCATCTTGAAATTTAAGCGAGGGATCACCTTATAATGCTACCGTCGTCCTAAGCAAAACAAGGTGCATAAAAGGATTAACATCACATGCAATTCATAAGTGACATGATATGGCCATGAACTTGTGCTTTTGATCTCCATCTTGAAAGCACCGGCATGAACTCCATCGTCACCGGCATGACACCATGCTCTTCATCATCTTGATCTCCATCAACATGTCGCCATCGGGGTTGTCGCACCCACCATGCTTCTACTACTATTGCTACCGTTTAGCGATAAAGTAAAGCATTACATAGCACTTAAAGATTGACACGCAGGTCATACAATAATCAAAGACAACCCTATGGCTCCTGCCGGTTGCCGTACTCATCGACATGCAAGTCGTGATACTCTATACAAAACATGATCATCTCATACATCACATATATCACATCATGCAATTGGCCATATCACATCACAACATACCCTGCAAAAACAAGTTAGACGTCCTCTAATTGTTGCTGCATGTTTTACATGGCTGCTATGGGTATCTAGCAAGAACGATTTTTACCTATGCAAAACCACAACGGTAATATGAAGATTGCTTTTCAACCTTCTACAAGGACCGCCTTAATCAAATGATCCAACTAAAGTGGGAGAGACAGACACCCGCCAGCCATCTTTATGCAACTAAGTCACATGTCAGTCGATGGAACCGGTCTCTCGTAAGCGTACGAGTAAAGTCGGTCTGAGCCGCTTCATCCCACAATACCGCTGAAACAAGAAAAGACTAAGGAAGGAAGCAATCTGAATATCAATGCCCATAAACTCTTTGTGTTCTACTCAAGATCTCATCTACGCATAGACCTAGCTCATGATGCCACTGTTGGAGAACGTTGCATGGGAAACAAAAAATTTCCTACGCTTCACCAAGATCAATCTAGGAGATGAGCATCTATGAGAGGAGAGATTGGATCTACGTACCCTTGTAGATTTCTAAGTGGAAGCATTAAAGAACGTATTTGATGTAGTGGTACGTCTCCGTGATCCGAATCGCAAGCCGTCCCACGAACTCCCGATGAAGTACCGAATGGACGGCACCTCCGCGTTCAGCACACGTGCAGGTCGGTGAAGATCTCCGCCTTCTTGATCCAGCAAGAGGGAGCGGAGAGGTAGACGAGTTCTCCGGAAGTGCGATGGCATTGCGGCGATGGTGGTGGAGCAATTCCAGCAGGGCTTAGCCTAAGCACTGCTGAAAACCGATCAAGAGGAGAAAACGATCTAGAGGAAGAAGAGGGCAGCAATTGGCAAAATTAGGTTTGGGGCTGCCCTCAAAATCCTCGAGTATACATAGGAGGGAGGGGAGAGGAGGCATCCCTAGCATCTTCTCCAAGTAGAGGTTTGGCCGAAGCAAGGAGAGGAGTCCACCTCCCATAAGGGAGGTGGATTCCATGTGGGACTCCTTCCCAAACTTGGCCCCTACTCTATCTCCTTCTTCATGCGCATAGGGCCACTTGGGCTGGCTTGACCAGACCACCAGGGGATGGTGCGCCACCTCTAAGGCCCATGTGTCCCCTTGGGGTATGTGGGCCCCACTTGGTGGTCCCCGGAACCCATTCGTCACTCCCGGTACACTGCCGGAAATGCTCGAAACTTTTTCGGAGTTCGAACACCACTTTCCTATATATCAATCTTTACCTCTAGACTATTCCAAAGCTCCTCGTGACGTCTGGTATCTTATCCGGGCCTCCGAACAACCTTCGGTCACCACCATACATAACTCTATACTACCGAAACGTCACCGAACCTTAAGTGTGCAGACCCTGCGGGTTCGAGAACTATGTAGACATGACCGAGACGCCTCTACGGTCAATAACCAATAACGGGACCTGGATGCCCATATTGATTCCTACATATTCTACGAAGATCTTTATCGGTTGAACCTCTATGTCAAGGATTCAGTTAATCCCGTATGATGTTCCCTTTGTTCTTTGGCATGATACTTGCCCGAGATTCGATCGTCGGTATCTCCATACCTAGTTCAACCTCGTTACCGGCAAGTCTCTTTACTCGTTCTGTAATACAAGATCCCGTGGCTAACACTTAGTCACATCGCTTGCAAGGCTTATTGTGATGTTGTATTACCGAGTGGGCCCTTAGATACCTCTCCATCACACGGAGTAACAAATCCTAGTGTTGATCCATGCCAATCCAGCAGACACCCTCGGAGATACCTGTAGAGCACCTTTATAGTCACCCTATTACGTTGCGACGTTTGATACACACAAGGAACTCCTCCGATGTCCGTGAGTTACATGATCTTATGGTCATAGGAACATATACTTGACAATGCAGAAAACTGTAGCAATAAACTGATACGATCATATGCTACGTTTATAGTTTGGGTCTTGTCCATCTCATCATTTTCCTAATGATGTGATCCCGTTATCAAATGACATCTCATGTCAATGGCTAGGAAACCTTGACCATCTTTGATCAACAAGCTAGTCTACTAGAGGCACACTAGGGACAAAGTGTTGTCTATATATCCACACATGCAATATGTTTCCAATCAATACAATTATAGCATGGATAATAAACAATTATCATGAACAAGGAGATATAATAATAAACACTTTATTTATTGCCTCTAGGGCATATTTCGAACAGTTACGACCGCGTGCGTGCAAGTGCTCTCGGAGGAATACCAACATAAAAAATTGTTGTGCATCAATTTTAGAGGAGTTGAACTTATCAGTTGGCGGAATAGAGGCATAGCACTATATGACACTTCAACAAAAACAACACAAGCTAATAGAAAGGCAAGGGGCCGAGACAAAAAATAGAAACACTGAATCTTAAAGTTGCGTATGCTGAATCTAGGAGAGGGTGATCTTATTGCGTGGCACCATGAGAAAATTAGCATGTTTTTGGTGAAGATTGCATACAGGCTAAGACTAAATATCATGGATCCTAAGGTAAATCGAGGGAATTCTAGTGTTGTTGTTAATAGGGAAAGGAAGGCCTAGAAGATTATTTGGAAGCCTAATGTCCCTTAGAAGATGAGAATCTTCGTATGGCGAGTTGCTTCTAATAGCTTGGCGGTTCAAGTGAATAGGTAAAGCACCATCAAACCATCCTAGGTACGTGTACAATTTGTGGTGTTGAAGATGAACGTATTTTTCATGCATTGGTAAGTTGTCCATAGGCTCGTGCTATTCGTTTGGCATTGAGGAAGGTGCGGAATTTACCCACCAAAGAGATGTTCAAAAACATGGGGACAGATAGGCTTATTTTATTGGACCAATTAAATTCGTGAGCGTCTGAGAAAAATATTTTCATGTTTTAGAGAGTTTGTCATTTGAGGAATAATCTGATATTTGGTAAGGGAAAAGAATTCATTTCTGTGAATATTGTTCATAATAACTCAGCTTCCTTTTTGTCTTGTCATGCAAAAGTGCACGTAGAGGTGACAAACAAAGGCAAGGAAGTGGGGGTGGCATTCTCGTTTCTAATAATGTGGAGATTAGTTATGCTGGTTGGCAACCTCCCACCGCGGAGTTCTTTAAAATTAATGTTGATGCAAATTTTGTGGAGGCAATAAACACTGCGAGTGTGGGGGTGGTTGCCAGAAACCATTATGGAGAAGTTTTCATTTCCTCTTGGGATTATATCGGTGCTTGTGATAGCGTTGAGGAAGCGGAACTTAGAGTGGCTCTTGTGGGCTTGTATATCGGCATCACTCTTCCCAAACCCATTATTTTAGAAACCGACCACTCTTTTGTGGCTTCTGCTCTTGGAAAAGACTGTTTTGATAGGTCAGCCGTTGTTGACCTTAAAAAGGAAGCTTTGAGTATAATGAAGATGCTCGCGAATGTAAAGATCTTCAAGGTTCGCAGGGAAGCGAGTACAGTGGCAAACGGGATTGCAAAGTTCAATTTCATTAATAGGTCACATGGTGTTCTTATTAATAGTGTTCCAGACTATGTGGCATATAATGTAAGGAAAGATTGTATGAACATTTTGCCTTAATTAATACATGGGTGGGGTTCTAGAAAAAGAACGGTAAGTTGACTACTAGTTTAATACTGTGAAGGAAGAGCTCATGGGGCAATGCATACGATTATAACAACATACCAAAGTGATTACCTTACTGTTAGAGATATATTTGGGTTATAGTATTTGGTAGTCTAGAGTTTGTAATTTGTCTCCTATCTTATCTCTAGGAGAGGCCATGCTCGGGCCGCCGACCGCCTCAGGATCGCCCCTCGGGCCTACCGGCTCGCCGGCTCACTGGCTGCCTTGGGCTTGCTGGCCCCCTCGTCGACTACTTTGGGCTTGCTTGTTGCCATCTGCCTCCCGCGTCTGCTTGTCAGCCCCCTCACCGGCTGTGTCGGTCCTGTCAGTTGCCGGTTGTCGACTGCCTCGGGCTCCCCGACCCCTCGTCGGCCTCCTTCGGCAACCATTTCTCGCCGGTTGTCGTCGTCTTGGTCAGCTCAACCACCCTACTTCACCGTCCACGACGTTGCATCATCACCTAGCAGCACCCCTGACCTCGTGTGCGATCGGATTGATCACCCGCCTACCGCGATCTGCTCCATCCATGCTCTGTGACTGACCTGATCAGTTTGTTGCACGTCCCTCTGCATGTCCTATGAAGTTTGTCCCCGAGTATAGCGTACCCCTCCATCGATTGAGTAGTGGGCTGCCACCGTATTGCCACGTTGGGCCGCAGCGTCATTGCCACATGGTTCTCCTGCGGCTACACCAACTCGTGTGTTGCTGATGGGTCGCCCCTTAGGGTCATAGTATCGCGACACACAGTCCCCACCGCAGCCCAAGGCTGTCCCTGTGGCTGCACCATCCCACACCCTGCCACCGCGCCGCCCCTTCAGGACATAGCGCTATGGCACACAGTCCATGCAGCCGCCCCAAGGTCTTTCCGTCGTCGCCCCGACATGTCTATTGTCGCTACCTCGCCCCTTCTAGTAGTAGCGCCACGGCCTGCGGTCCACTTCGTCGTCTTCGCGCATTGGCTTTCCGTGGTATGTGCCACGTCGCCTCCCTCAACGTGGAAACGCCACCGTTCGCGTAGGTCTTCATCATATTTTCGGGTTCCTCCCCTCCTACATCGAGTATCGCCGTGGTCGCCACCAGGCCGCGGACGCCGCTCTTCTTCGGTGCTGCTGCAACTCGATCACCTGAGTCGCGCCGCCCTTATACTCCCTTCATCTTCGTCCAACACCTCTTGTTATATAAATTGCTATTTTTGGAGAAAAAAATAGGAGAGAAGTTTTCATCGTGTTTCATGAGACCGACTGGTAACCACCTCTTGTTCTTCCTCTGGAGGGCTGATTGGGAGTCCATTTAGGGCTCCAAAGAGGGGGATTATATTCGTTGTCGTCGTCATCCCCAACCCTTATTCATGAACACCCCCATGATGCTCACCACCGGGAGTGAGTAATTTCATTGTAGGCTTTCTAGACGATTATGGGATTTGATGATATTGATCATGTAATAGAGTTATTTTGATAGGGCTTGTTCCCTAGTATCAACTATGTTCCGATATTGATGTTGCTATGACTTTCCTATGCTTAATGCTTGTCACTAGGGCCCGAGTGCCATGATTTTAGAGCTGAACCTATTAGGTTTTCATGACTATTAGAGTATTTTACACTAGTAGAGAAATCACTAGCCACAACTTATGGTGACGCACCAATTTGGTGCAACGCCAACACTATTTTTTCAAATAGCGATGGTGTTGAATGAATTGGTACGCCAGCATTGTGCAGTTAGTGCTAGCATGGATATAAAGTGGAACATCACCAAATGTGGGCCCTGCTAAGCTGACCAGTCGAAATATGTTGCCGTCATCAGATGTCCTAACACGCCATAGCTATATTATGTAGTGTTAGCGTTTGATGTTCGTGAACGCCAACATTATGTTTTGCCTATATAAGGTAGTGTTGAAAGCCCCTTTGTTTCTCAAAATACATTCACTTCCAATTCTTCTCCCTAATAACTAGTTAGCTCCTCTTAGTTATGGACCCACGTCGGCGGAGCGTGTCAAAAGTTTGGGACTCCGCCGCCCTGGCCGATCTCCCATCTAGTCATGTTGGCTACACCATGAGCTCGCCATGGCCAATGCAGTTGGCCCTGTCCGGCGAATCATCCCGCCACAGCAGCGCAACTTTGAAAGCACATTTGCTCCCTTGGTGGTTTTGGTAATTCATAACATAATATAAGTCATTGAACTAATGTTTCCATCAAGTACATTTCAGGAGAAGTTCAATGCTGGGTTGGCTCAAAGAGATTGTGGAACACCCCAAGATGCAAGGAAATGGATTGTCAAAGCTTCAAGAAAGAGGACTCTACATTTTATATTTGTGACAAATCACCTTGAGTCCATAGGAAAGCCAATACTATAAAAAGGGGGTAAAGTTTTGTTGGTGAACAAAATGCTCATATGTGCACAAGTGATAGTCACCAAAGACACCCACAAACTCTCCCACCAAAGTATGTTCTAAGACAAACACTCAAAATCGGTGCAACCAACATTCCACATCTAGTGCCACCGATTCCAAAACCCTAGACAGACTCAGCCAAACCCTAAGCCTTGGGTACAACCGATACTACTTTTGGTGCCACCGAGTTCAGGTTGCCAACTTTCTGTTACGCAAGTTCACAATTTTGGTCCTTCCGAGATTGTTGAATCGGCGTCACCAAGAAAGGTCATCCTGACCATTGGTCACCTTATCGGTGCAACCGAGTTTCATATATCGGTCCCTCCGAGATTCAAAAGTTGCCACCTTTTGGTCACTTCGGTACCACTGAGATTAACACATCATTGTCATCGGGTTGGTCATTTTGCGTGTAACTGTTGGATTCTTGGGGATGCCTATATATACCCCTCCACCACCACCTACTCGAAAAAGAAGCCCTCAGAAGCATTCCATACCTATCCTATCCGTTTTCTGAGAGAGAACCACCTACCCTTGTGTTGAGGTCAAGATATTCCACTCCAACCATATGGATCTTGATTTCTAGCCTCCCCAAGTTGCTTTCCACCAATCCCATCTGTTCTACGAAGCCATATCTGTGAGAGAGTGATTGTGTGTTGAGGAGTCTATCATCTTGAAGCACAAGAGCAAGGAGTTCATCGACATTACCAAGCCTATTACCTTTTGTAGGGTTGTGCCTCCTAGATTGGTTAGGTGTCGCTTGGGAGCCTCCTACTTCGTGTTGTGGAGTTGAACCAAGAAGTTTGTAAGGGCAAGGACATCGCCTACTTTGTTAAGATCTACCCCAAGTAAGCCAAGTCCTCCGTGGACGTAGGCCATCATGTTATAGTCAAGGTTGCTTCTTTGTGGAACCCTTCGTGGGTACAACCCTCCATGGACTCTCGCGACCATTACCCTCCGTGGTTTGAAGACTCCATGAACGTGGATGTACGATAGCACCACCTATCGGAACCACGGGAAAAATCATCGTGTCACCAATTATGTTTGCCTTCCTTACCCCCTCTTTACTTACATGTGCAATGTCTTTACTTTCCGCTGCAATACTATTAGACATGCATTTGTATGGTGTACTTGACATTCTATGAATGCTAAAATCTGCCAAGAATTAAAATTGGGAAAAAATCGATTTTCATTTGGTCAAGTAGTCTAATCACCCCCGTCTAGACCTACTTTCGATCCTACAAGTGGTATCGGAGCTTTGGTCTCCATTGCATTGGTTTCACAACCTAGGAGAAGTATGGCATCTTGTGAGGAAAATTATCACCGTAGAGGTCCGTACTTTGATGGCACAAATTTTGCTAGTTGGAAGCACAAAATGAAAATGCATTTGCTTGGTGATAATCCTGCCCTTTATGTTGTTGTTTGTGTTGGCTTGCAAGGTGAATTCTTTGAGGAAGTAAAGGAAGCCGATCATGAAGCGACTGCGGATGAATTGAATATGTTGGAACTCAATGCTCAAGCATGTGACATTCTCTTCAACTTCCTATGCCCCAAAGAATTCAAAAAAATGAGCCGTCTTGAACACGCAAAAGAGATTTGGGATACTTTGGTTGATATGCATGAAGGAACTGAGTCCGTGAGAGAATCCAAGTTAGATATTCTTGAAGGTCAGCTTGACAAGTTCAAGATAAAGGATGGTGAAGGAGTCGCTGAGATGTACTCTAGGCTAGCTCTCATCACCAATGAGATTGTCGGCTTAGGAAGTGAAGAAATGATAGACAAATTCATCATCAAGAAGATACTTCGAGCTTTGGATGATCGATATGACACCGTTTGCACATTGATCCAAATGATGCAACTACAAACATCTCAAACCAACGGAAGTGATTGGTAGAATTGTTGCTCATGAGATGACACTCAAAAACAAGGAAGAGCTTCATCACAAGTCTAGCGGTTCTTACAAAGCCACAAGCGATGCTCCCACTACCTCAAGTGACAACCTTGTCACAAATGAAGAGATAAGCCTCATGGTCAAGAAATTCAACAAGTTCTACAAGAATAGAAGCAAAGATCGAAGCTCCAACTCAAGACATGAAGAGAGGTGTTCGTCAAGTCGTGACCGAAACTGCTACAATTGTGGGCAGCCCGGACACCACTCCAATGAGTGCATGGCTCTCGACAAACAAAGAGAAGAGTCACCAAGAAGACGAAGCGCATGATACAAGTCACCTCGAAGAGAGAGAAGGAGTACAAATGATCGTTATGAACAAAGACACTCAAGGAGAAGTAGGGACTCGGAGAAGAAGGAAAAGTACACCAAGAGCTACTCAAGAAGGAAACATCAAGCTCATGTTGGTGAATGGGTTTCCAGATCTGACTCTGACAACCACTCTGAGAGAATCTATCACTCCAACTCCGACTATAGTAAAGATGAAGGTGCTGTCGGGATTGCATAGTGACAACCGACTCCTATGATCTATTTGATTCACCAAATGAAGGGAGTGGAAGTTGCTTCATGGCTAAAGGCCCCATGGTATCACACCCCGAGTATCTTGATTTCAATAGTTATGAAGATGACTTGTTAATTGAAGATGACTTGTTATTTGACAAAACTAGTAATGATAGTCAAAATGAACTTGTTGGTACTCACTCCAAAATAGATAAGTCGTGTGATGATGATAAGTTGGAAATAGAACAACTAACTCAAGAACTAAAAACTCTTAAGTTAGCTCATGAGCCAACTCTAGAAGATCATAGAGAGCTTGTAAGGACACATGAGAAGCTACACTTCGAGAAGCTCAATTTAGAGCAAGAGCATGAGTTCCTTAAAGCTATCAATGACGATCTTCGAAAGAAGACTTCCTATTATCTAGCCAAACAACTTCTCTTATCTACATTCATGCCTCAAGTTAAGTCTACACAAGCTAGTAACAAAGCAAAGAAAGGTTCTTCAACTAGTAGCAATAAAAATGATAAATCCAATGATATTGCTTCTAGTAGTTCTCTTGATCCCACTAACTCTTCTCTTAGCCAAGTTACACTTGAGCAAGAAAATGAACTCTTGAAAGGGATTATAGAGAAAGGTATCTACAAGATTCTTGAAGGGTGCAAACAATTGAGGAGATTGTATGCAAGCATGGAGGATACCGAAAGAATCATGGTGTTGGCTACTTCAACGCTAATGGAGTTGAATGGGAAGAAGGTCAATACCCCAATCCCAAGTTTGTTCCTCAGAAGGAGAAGTATGAAAATACTCTCCACAAGGGAACAAAATCTCAAGACGACCTTCCACCACAAGACACCAAGCTCAAGGACAAGAACAAGCTTCAAGAGGACTTTGACTCATATGAAGATGAAACCCAAGCTTTGGTGAAGTGGGTTCCCAAGGCTACTGCAAGCTCAACGTCTACAAGTGCTAATTCAAGACCAAGGATCCCCATCAACTTGATGTGGGTCCCCAAGAAGAAGAACTAGAGATTTCTTGAGGGGTGACTCTGCCAATGAAATTCACTCATATTCATGATTGGCAAGGACTATTTGCAATCAACATCAACTCTATGAAATAGTTCAAGGAGTCACACATTCCCTCAAAGTAAGCAATGGACAAGGTAATCAACAAATCAATGGACTTCATCACATATGCTTTGCACTCCATGTACATAGATATCCTTTTATTTGTCTCTTGTGTGTTGGGACTAACCCATGTAGGTGAGACGAGTAATGAAACAACAAGGATGCTCCCAACTCTTGGGGATCGTCATCAACCTTGAGCATCCACCACTACCTCACCAACATGAAGTATTCTTCGACAAAACCCAAGGTTAGTTTATCCCTCTTATGGGGGGATGCCACATCTAGGGGGAGCTTTACTCTAAGACTTGATTTAAAGCATCTCAAAAGAATGTGACAACATTAAATGCTTGATGTGAAAGTGGTAACCCCACTTGTGCTTAAACGATGAGGATGACCTATGATCACGTACTCTTACTTGGCTCCTAAGTCAATATACTCATATATAGATGGCTCCGTCATCGTCGAAGTGCTTGTTAGATGCTATTGTGTTTGTGCATGTTTGCCATGATTTCATTTCACATCTTATTGTGTGAGCAGGTTGGTCTGCACTTATTTACTCATTCGAGGATATCCAATTGTTGCTATTTGGGTTTTTCATATTTAAATTGCCAATTGGATATACAAGAATGCCTAGGATCACTTCTTTAGCTATCTATGCTTTCTCACCTCATACTCCATTCATACCGTGTCACAAAATTTGAACAAGTGTTTTTCGATCCCTCTGTGTGTGGAGCACTTGGAGTTCCGTATCAACAAGGACTAACCATTAAAACCTCCCAAGTGCATCTCGGTGGAACCAACACCAAAATCTCGGTCACACCGAATGCCTAGGGTTGATCTTGATTTCTTGCCTCGATACAACCGATTCCATATTCTCGGTTACACCGAGTTTCCCTGTCAGCTGACAATTGAGAAACTCGGTGACACCGAAAATTTAGAATCGGTGTCACCGACAGTGAAGGGTATATATTTGGTGGTCCCGACGTTTCGAAAATTCACTCTTCAAACCTTCGCGCCCCCAAGACCTAAGCTGTCGTAGAAGGACCCCTGGTCATCACCCTTGTCTTCCCACACTCCTCTGTTGCTGGGAATTACCGCCGTCGATGGAATCTTCACCCCCGTCGCCGCCGTAGCGGATCCGTCAGCGAGCTAGGGTACAGATTCGGCCCCTTCTTGCGCTCCAACCTCCGAATCTTGCGCATTAGGGTTTCACCATTATATTGCCACAATCTAAAATTGTTCTATCCACAAAAATATCTCGATAGTCTAGCCAATCGAAAAAAATTAGGTTTAGTTGCCCGTGAAATTGCATCTCGGTGAGATGGAGTCAAAAAAATCGGTTCCACCGATTGCCTGTTTGTGCTACTGAGGACAAAACTCGGTGAGACCGAGTGACAGTTTTCGGTCTGACCGTAACTGTTGCCAAGTTTCAGTTAAGGGTTTTGTGAGTCTCGGCAGCACCGAAAGGTTTGACCCGGTGACACCAAAATTGAATTTTGTAGTGAACTACATCTATAATTTTTCTGTTCAAACTTTCAAAAACCAGCTGAATATTTTGTGATGACTCATCCTATTCCACTCTTCTATAGACTATTCACAGGGTCAGCATGTCAGCGTCAAACAATCAGAATCTGCCAGAGCAGGGTGTTAACATGAGTTCAGGCACTAGCCCTGAGCCTAGTTCCTTTTTTCAGATCCAAGCACCCCCATCTCCCATGGGTTTCCCAAGGCTACCACTAGGGCTAGGAAGAAGCTGAATACAGATGAGGAAGATTCAGACTTTGTGCTAGAGGAGCCTCTTGCCAAGAAGCAAGAGAAAGCTGCCAAGAAGTCAACAAATGAGGCCACCTCTTCCAGGAAGGTGGTCAGCAAAATTTATGCACCTGTTGAAACTATCAAAGCACATGAGAGTGCTAGGGCAACAATGATCATTGATCCCCCAAAGAAGTCTATGCCTAAGAAGGCATGGGAGAAGATATCCAGAAAGAGGATAATCCATGTGACTAGCAGGCCTACATCTATGTTTGAAGATCCAGAGGAGGCAGCTGTTGTTGAAGAGGAGGATGAGCCAGCTACAAAGGCTTCTCCCAAGAAGAAGGCCAGGAAACTTCTAGCTGATGCTATGCCCAAGACTGGTGCATCCAAGAGCACAAAATCCTAGAAGGCCGCTGCTGAAAAACCTAAGAGGACATCCAGGCAGATTCCAGCTTCTGAAAAGAACAAGGGAACTGCTTCCAGTGTTGAGCCTGATGATGACTTGACAACCTTGATGAACTTAGACCACACCTTCCAGTACATGATGCCAGCTATCCACTTGCTTAATATATGAAGAAGAGGAAATACTCGGGTTTGAGGGCATGGAGAGCTATAGACCCATATTCCCAAAGGAAGAAGACAGCCGTGGACTACAGATTCTATAACAAAGAGCAACATGATTTATATGAGACTGTGCTATTTGACAAGAGTCCAGCTGTAAGTGACATGAGGTATGTTGACTAGAAATTCATTAAGGAGAATGATAATTATTTTCCAAGTGTCCAAGACAATTTCCACTGCATTGGTTTGGATGAGTTTGTTGGCAGAGAATTTACTGCATGGAATGATGAAATGATCATGCAATTCTACTCCACTGCACATTTCTATGGAGATGGTCGGATTGTATGGATGACAGAAGGATAAAGATATGAGTTCACTATTAATAAGTGGGCTGCACTTCTAGGAGTCCCCGAGGTTCAGGATGGAGACTTGGATGTCTACATGGAATCCAAGGCGAGCCACAATGCCATGAAGGATATGTATACTCCTATACCTGCAGACAAAGTGCAATCTCACAAGCTAGGATCCATCTACTATCTTCAAGCTGGCCTCCACACCATCAACACCATTCTGAGGCATACCTTGATGCCCAAATCAGGAGATGACAAGATGATCCGAGCTACTCCATCAACATGTTGATCCACCTTGACAAACACACCAGAATCAGAGTCATGGATTTGATTGTTGAGAGAGTCAAGAGGGTTGCTGCTGATCAGAAGCGCTCTTGCTGCTATGCACCTTATATCGAGATGCTTATCAACTCTCAGATTGAGAAGCACATATTTGCTCTTGACAGTCCCCATTTGCCCCTACAGCTAGAGCTTGAGGACAACGTCGTGATGATGGCCCCAGATCATCCCACATCCACTACAGCTCAAGCAGAGGCAGAGGTAGCTCGAGCCACTAGTGCTCAAGTCCCTAGATCTAGAAATGAGCAAATGGATCTATTGATTTCATTAGTTTAGGGCATGCAAAAGGACATTGAGGGGATTCTGGACAACCAGAATAGTCTTATGAGGATCTTTGAAACTAGGATAAAGACCGTTAATGATAAGGTGGACAGGCTGACTAAGACAGTCACAGAGCTCCAGAAGGAAGCTGACTCAGTGCCACTTCCTCACACCACTTCAGATGATTATGATGATGACGATGAGGATGGATCACCTCTCAAGATAGGCACACAGTTTCCTACTCAGGCCAGATCAGCCACTGTGCTAGCTCCAGACTTGAGGCCCTCTTCATCAGCTCATGCTGCTGTCTCCTCAGCTCTAGTTCCTCCAGCTGCCACCCCAACTCCATCCATGACATCTATAGAGATCTTCGCTGATGTTGTTCTCTCGACTCCTTCATCAACAATCAGAGGAGATCAGCCCAAGAACGCTAAGACATATGCCTTTGAACTTTTTGGCAACTTGTTGCAAAAGGGGGAGAAGTGTATATAGATCTTTAGGCTTCGAGTGAGAGAGCGTTTTGGTGTATGTTGCTTTTCAAAAACAATTGTTTTTTGGTTGTTTGTGATACACTTTTTGTGTGATGCTACTACTTCCTATCATCTTAATGCTTTATGAGATGATCTTTCTACATTACTTGATTGTATTGTGCTATGATGTTCACTCTAATTATTCTCGCACACCACCAAGATGTATGTGACATGGAAGAAGTGCCCCATGTACCTAATCAATTGTGCATTTGCATTCAAAAGCAAATCCAAAATAATGAACAAATTTAGGGGAGAGCTCTTGCTTATCACATACTTCTCAAAGCAACGATTATATTCATTGATGATATCATATGTCGAAGCTTTGATCTATATCTTGTCATCAATTACCAAAAAGGGGGACATAAAGCACATTTGCTCCCTTGGTGGTTTTGGTAATTCATAACAACATATCAGTCATTGAACTAATGTTTCCATCAAGTATATTTTAGGAGAAGTTCAATGATGAGTTGGCACAAAGAGATTGTGGAACACCCCAAGATGTAAGGAAATGGTTTGGAAAAGCTTCAAGCAAGAGGAATCTACATTTTATATTTGTGAGAAATCACCTTGAGTCCATAGGAAAGCCAATACTATAAAAAGGGGGTAAAGTTTTGTTGGTGAACAAAATACTCATACGTGCACAAGTGATAGTCACAAAAGACACCCACAAACTCTCTCACCAAAGTCTGTTCTAAGACAAACACTCAAAATCGGTGCAACCAACATTCCACATCCGGTGCCAGCGATTCCAAAACCCTAGATAGACTCAGCCAAACCCTAAGCCTTCGGTACAGCCGATACTGCTTTCGGTGCCACCGAGTTCAGGTTGCCAACTTTCTGTTACGCAAGTTCATAGTTTCGGTCCCTCCAAGATTGTTGAATGGGCGTCACCGAGAAAGGGCATTCTGACCGTTGGTCACCTTATCGGTGCAACCGAGTTTCATATATCGGTCCCTCCGATATTCAAAAGTTGCCACCTTTTGGTCACTTCGGTACCATTGAGATTAACACATCGGTGTCACCGAGTTGGTCATTTTGTGTGTAATGGTTGGATTCTTGGGGATGCCTATATATACCCCTCCACCACCACCTACTCAAAAAACAGGCACTCAGAACCATTCCATACCTATCCTATCCGTTTTCTGAGAGAGAACCACCTACCCTTGTGTTGAGGTCAAGATCTTCCACTCCAACCATATGGATCTTGATTTCTAGCCTTCCCAAGTTGCTTTCCACCAATCCCAGCTCTTCTACAAAGCCATATCTGTGAGAAAGTGATTGTATGTTGAGGATTCTATCATCTTGAAGCACAAGAGCAAGGAGTTCATCGACATTACCAAGCCTATTACCTTTTGGAGGGTGGTGCCTCCTAGATTGGTTAGGTGTCGCTTGGGAGCCTCGTACTTCGTGTTGTGGAGTTGAACCAAGAAGTTTGTAAGGGCAAGGAGATCGCCTACTTCGTGAAGATCTACCCCGAGTAAGGCTAGTCCTCAGTGGACGTAGGCCATCATGGTATAGTCAAGGTTGCTTCTTCGTGGAGCCCTCCGTGGATAGAGCCCTCCATGGACTCTCGCGACCGTTACCCTCCGTGGGTTGAAGACTCCATGAACGTGGATGTACGATAGCACCACCTATTGGAACCATGGGAAAAATCATCGTGTCACCAATTATGTTTTCCTTCCTTACCCCCTCTTTACTTACATGTGCAATGTCTTTACTTTTCGCTGCAATACTCTTAGACATGCATGTGTAGGGTGTACTTGACATTCTATGAATGCTAAAATATGCCAAGAATTAAAATTGTGAAAAAGTAGATTTTCATTTGGTCAAGTAGTCTAATCACCCCCCCCCTCTAGACCTACTTTCGATCCTACAGACTTCTGTTCAATGCAGCAGCTAAGCCACCATCATCGAAGATACCACTTGTGTGTTGTTTTGTGGATGTCAATGCCCTCTTGATAAGCATATGCCGCACACGACATGGAACCCAGAGCAAGAGTTCTACATCTGCGCCAACCGTGGAAATGTACGGATGTACATTTCGATTGGCTTTCAGCTAATTTGCACAATTCAACTTCTCTAGTGTCACTGACATCAATATGTATATATATATTGTGGTCCATAGAAAACAAGTGGAAAATATTGCTTCTCATGGATATGGGTTGATGTCGTCCAGAAGTACGTAAGCGAGTTGCTTGACTACTCCATTGGACCTTTGGGACGACAAATGGACGAGATGCAACTCAAGAACGACGTGACGCAAGGCCAAATAAAAAAATCAAGATGCTTCGATATGCTCTTTTAGCCGGTTGCTTTCTTGGCCTATTTCTCCCAGCTGGATCGATGGCACCATTTCTTCTGGTGACCGTCATCACATTGATGATGTTTTTAGTCTAGATCTAGTAGTAGTAAATTATAATTGTTATTGTTCATTATCCTTCTGTAATGTATGTAAGCAGGCTAGATTAATTAATGAAATCTATGTTGTTCATCTATATGTATTATATTTTAAACTAATATTTTAATTATATATATATTCACAAAAGATGAAAATAAAAAAAATAAAAAACCGAAATGGTGTTGGCCACATGGGCCAACACTATCAAACACACCACCGCCCGTCAAATCCAACCACTCGTATATACACACTCGGATCTAATCCCCACACAAACGCCCCCCAGTCAATCCCAACCCGACGCCGCTGGCACCGCCAACGACCAAGCCCCCTGATCGTCATCGCCATCTCCGACTCCACATCGCTGTCGTCTCCCTCTCCATCTCCACCTTCGCCGTTGCCATCTCCATGCCTCCACCGCTGTCGCATGAAGGACCCGCCAGCCCTATTGCCTCCACCATTGCCATCTTCTCCATCGCTGTCCCGTCACCTCCATCGCGGTGAGTAATTGTACTATAGAATTTGTTAGTATAAATGTAGTGTAACATCGTATTGTTGCTGTAGTGTAGGTGTGTAGTGCAGATTTTTAGTGTAATTGTAGTTTCATATTTTAGTGTAGTTGTGTTGTGTTGTGTAGACTTTTAGTGTAGTTGTGTAGTGCAGATTTGTGTTGTAATTGTAGTTTCAGTTTTTGTGTAGTTCCGATTTTTTAGGGTAAATGTATTTTTAGACTTTTAGTGTAGTTGTGTAGTGCTGATTTTTATTGTAATTGTAGTTTGAGATTTTAGTGTAGTTGTGTAATTTCATATTTTAGTGTATTCGTGTAGTTTGAGATTTTAATGTAATTGTATAGTTTCAGATTTTAGTGTAGTTTTGTAGTTTAATTACATTGTCTATAAATTATACGCACACACACAGACACACACACACACACATAAACACTATTCTGATCATGGGAGGCGAGTCCGTCACATCAATGACCCCACTATCTATCTTAGGGGTGTGGCTCTGGGGTGCGTGCGTGGAGGGAGTTGGAAATAGAAAAACCACATTGTGCCATTCAACCAACCACGCACTACCGCGTTAGCGCGAGGTCGAGCAGGGGGGAAGGGGGGTCGGTACCCCCCCCCCCTCCCCTCCCCCTGCGAGGCCAAGCTAGGAACGAGCCAGAGCAGGCGATGACCCGGCGTGCCGCGATGTTGCATGCGGAGGTGAGTTTGTTATATAATTTGCTTTCTATTTAAAATTGGACTTAGTGTGTTGGTGAATTTGAACTTCTCATTTGTCTCTAAGTTGTGTATTTAGTTATAGATGAACTACCTTTGTTTGTGTATTTGAACTTCTGCTTTGTTGAGCTGATGTTGTACTAATTTATATTTTTACTTTCCTTGTTAGTGTATTTGAACTTCTCTTTTTCTTCTGTTATAGGTTTCTAAGGGATGACAACATTTTTTTGTGTTTTTTTGTTTTTGCTTGTACTTATTGTTATTTAATCTTTTATTATTACATGCATGCATCCTCTATATCCTGTTTTTATTTTTATTTTTATTTTATTGAGTGTTGATATTGTGTATTTTTATCGTATTGGTGTTGTAATGGTGAATTCATATTTACATATGCATTTACTTTTGTGGTGGATGGGTAAATGGGCAATTACCCGCTCCTCTCACAAACCCACCCATTTGTCTGAAGTAATACTGCCCATCGCTCATTCCTCTCTTCTCCCTCTTTGTTGCTCCGCTATCCTTCTGCAACCTCCCCCGAAATCTTTGTCACATTCTCCTGTGGTAGTGGGTGTAGTAATCGATGGTTGCCCCGCTCCTATTTCTCCCCGAGCCCCCGCTGTCCCTCCCTCGTGTCACTGTTGTGGTTCAATCAAAGCCCACAACCGTCTCTATGGTTTGTAGTTGCGCATGGTGTTGTGGGGTGGAAGAACTTCCGCAAATTCGTGCATCAGTATTGTCTAGAGAGGTACAAATGTTGCCTCCTAGCATCGCTCGCTCTTTGGATTTGCCCGATCCAGTGCTTGCTCTCTGTGCGCTTTCGCATCTGCCTCCCCCTTTCTTCTGATGGTTGGATGCAAGTGTAGGTAGGGTTCCTCTACAGGTGGTCGGTAGATTTCGTGTATGTGTGGATTTTAGATTTTATTCTTGCGTGGATTCTATTCCCCCGTGGTTATTTTTACCTATGATAAGCATGTAAGCAGGGTGTGGTGTGGTGGTTGCTGCTGGATCTGATGTAGCTTCATCCTTTCTTCTTATTGATTTGACAGTCTAGTTTGCGTCTGTGACATACTAATAGGTTTCTGAGTACCGTTTGTTGCTGTGCTTACCTTGATGTGTTCTTGTTCATCTTCATAGTTTTTGTTGCCATTTTAGTTGTTATATTATATGTTTTAGTTGCTTTTGTACTGTGGTTTGATTTTCTACTTGCTAATAGTTGATATGTTGTTGTTCATCTTCATAGTTGTATGTGGATCTAGGGCTTGGATTATCTTACATCAAGGAGTGGTGTTGTGATGGCTTCAGGACCTTCTTCAGGTATGTATATATATGCGCCTTGTCTTATAAATATTAGTTTTATTTTATATGTCTTCCCTTGTCTTCACTTGATAATCATGTTGAACTGCCCATAATTGAAAGTGTGAACTTCTTATATAGTTGATGTGTATACACTTTACTCTCAGATGAAGTTAGCAGAGTGTGCCTTAGTGTATTTTTGTTTGAATTACCAATGAACTATCTCATTAAGTGTGTTTGTACTTCCCAGTGTTTGAATTTTAGTACATAGCTTTTCATGGTGTTGAAAAGTGGTAGTTGGGCTTTCTAGATGTACTTTGTTATTCATTGTTGAAGTTGTGTCATTAATTTCCATGGTAACTTTGTTATATATTTTTTACATTGCTGTACAAAGTTAGCATTTTCATGGTAACTTCATATTTCCATTTGTCTTGTTGGATTTTTGAACATTGTTTTATTGCTCATGATTTATTTGTTTATGTAATACTACATTAGTCACAAACTTGATCTTCTGTTTTTAATTTATTAACTTATTGTGTGTGTTTCAAATTTCTGGTTGATCTTTTGTTTTACTGCTTGGTATGGTATAGTTGAACTTCTTGCTATTCATTGCTTCATTGCTTTTTAGTTTATGTTGACATTCTAGATATTTCATTGTTTCACTTCTTTGCTTGTTTTTGTTGAACTTCTGGTTATTTGTCGTTATTGATTGTTTCTTTGAGGATCCATCTTATTTTGTATTGTATTGTTTTTGGCTTTTGTGTTTTCATTTGTAAATCCATCTTCCTTTTTAAAACTTAGCTACCTTATTTTCCTTTCTGTACATGGTGATGAGATTAAAAATTCTAATAAAAGTGGCTATGATCAAGATGGTGGATCAGATGTTTATGTTGTTGTTCCAAAGTCTGATGTAGATAAATCATCTTCCACTTTGTGTTTAGTTGTTGAGGTTGCTTGCATTCTTAACAAGAAAAATAAACCTCGAAGATCTTGCATTTGCAACCGTTGCTTCAACTACTATGTGCAACTCAGCTCTTGCTTCACCTTTTGTTTTTAATTCTAAAGCAATCATTTTCAACTTTATTTATTTATTTTATTTTGTATTTGTGCTTGATTCTGTTCCTTTGTTTTGTTTTTGTGTTTTTCCAAATGCAGCTAGTGAATAAGCGGTTAATATCATCAAAGATGTTCTATCTGACTTGGGTGGGGCTGAGAAGACTACTGAGGCTGACCAGGTGGCTCCATGAGCTGAAGATTGCAATCCCATCCAGGAGCCTTTGAGCTCTCTTAAGTTGTGAGAGACTCAGTCCCAATCTGTTGATGTCATTGAACCTGTCACACAAGAAGATGATGTGCTATTGCAGCTTCTTCTAGAGGATACCCGCAAGAGAAATAAGCTAGAAGCCTTCGACAAGAAGAAGAAGGCCCACCTACTAAAAAGGTCATGATGCTTCTAAAACTGATGATCTTGTTGAGCCCACGCTTGGGCATGTGTCCATTCCTGAAGGAGATGTGGTGCATGCTAGTGATAACTTGGTTGGCCCTGTGAAGAAGAAGTTCAAGCGCACCACAATGAGGAAGCATATTGTTGGTGAAGTTACTCCTCGGAGGAGCCCACATGTTTCTAAAGTTGCAAGTCCAAGTGGAGGCAAACTTCCTGAAATTAGTGGTCAAGCTGTTGGCGTTACCGAGCGTTGTAGTTCTTGTGTTCTTGGCTTTGCAAAGATTTCCGCTCCGCTTGGTTCTGGTGTATCTCGGAAGGGCAAGAGATGTGGCGTTAAGCGCAAGGGTGGGCCGGCAAAATTTAACAAGGGGTGCAAGAAGCATTCTCGTCTTAATGCAGATGGCCAGGATGATGATGATTTTGACGCTGATGATGAGGATGCTCACGATGATGCCGTCGATCAGGTATAAATTTGTCTTTTTCCTTATGTTCATATTTTTGTTTTCTTATTTGTTTGATCTTGTGTATGTAATACTACCTCATGTTCTACACTGTTGAATTTCTGGTCTATTGTTGTTAACATGTAAAACATTTGAAACCTCTGGATATACCTTGATTGAACTGCCTTGTAATGCATTGTTGAACTTCTGCTATATGCAACCAGAAGTTGTACATATGTTGAAACCTTTGGATATACCATGATTGAACTGCCTTGTAATTCATTGTTGAACTTCTGTTATATGAATATTTGTACATTTATTATTTGTTTTGCCTAGCTGTATTTCTTTATGTAGTTCTTCCTTTTTTGATATTTGCTGAAATTTTTGTTTATTTTCATTAACACATTTTTCTGCCATTGTTTTTTATTTTTTTGCATTTTTTGTAGTATGTGCTTGTGAAGAGGCTTCTGAGGCGAAATAGAGGAGCCAAGACTATGGAAGGAGATGTTGAAGGAGGGGATGATGCAAAACGTTTTAACAAGATGGTTCGCTGCTCACTGAAAGAGGTGAAGGTGTGCGTAAATTTGCCTCAGCCTAGGCAGAAGGAGAGGGTTGCCAATTCTGGTGTGTTTTTAATTTGAAGGTTGATTCGAATATGTCTCGTCCTTTGATGGGCCACATTTACACCAAGATCGCCCCTTCAAATATGATACTTGACATGGGCGAGCCAAATAATAAATTGCGCATTACAAGTGATGTTGTTCACCATCTTTTTGGTTTCCCTCAAGGTGATCGTACCCCTCCTAGGCCCTCAAAGGATGGATATGATGACACTGTTATGAGGCTGAAGGCCAAACTTGGCTATAAGAGGAGTGATGATATCAAGACAAAGGATCTGCGAAAGATCCTCGACGATCTTGTGAAGGATGACAAGAAAGACGATTTGGCCCAACAGGTGTTTTATTTGATTTTTTTCATGAAATTTGTTATTCCTAGTACATCTACACAGGTTTCCAGGGAGGCGGCAATGGTTGAGAATCTTGTTTCTAAGGATATGGAAAAAATGGACTATTGCCAGCTGCTTGTTGATGATCTTAAAAGGGTTGTAATTAGGTATCAACAAGGGACTAGTAGGGGGAAAGTTGTCACTAGTTGTGACCTTTCGCGACTTCTTATGTATCTTGACTGCCTTATCCTTGGCAAGAAGCATGTTGTTAATTTGACAACTCCTCGCATCAATTTCATGGACCAGGCCAAGCTATGTGAGCTTGATGTTGCTGACTTGCACTAGTAGAAAACAGGGTTTTGGTTGAGGCCAGGATAAGGGCATTAATCCCAGTTGACTTACGAACCGGGACCAAAGGGTGCATCAGTCCCGGTTCGTGAGGCCAGGGTGCCGGTCGGTCCTCCGGGGCCATTGGTCCCGGTTCGTCTGACACTTTTGGTCCCAGTTCCACACATGAGCCGGGATCAATGGGCCTCGCTCCTGGCCGAGTACCTTTAGTCCCGGTTGGTGGCTAGAACCAGGACCAAAGGTCAGTCTTCTGTCCTGGTTCTAGTCAGCAACCGGGACTAAAGATAAGCCTATATATACCCTCACCCCTGCCCACTCACTTTGTTTTTTGGCCGGCTGATGTGTGCAGGTGTGTGTTGCTCTAGCTCTCACCTCCTATGCACATGAGGCGTTCAATGAAATGGATGAGCCACACTTAAGCTTTCTCCTTTCCAAGCTCGACCTCCAAGCTCCATTCTCCTCAAGATTTGTCTAGGATTGGCGGTCCGTCCTGTCCCGTACCTGTCCTCACCATCGTCGATCGTGCGTGCTGATTTCGTTACTGGCACCACCATGGTGAGCCTCTTGTTCTTATCTTCTTTCTAAAAGAAAAACACTTCTTACTTGTATGATTTAGGTAGATACTTGTACAATTTTCTTACTTTTTATTATTGTTTTTTATTATATAGTGCCATGGTTTTGGTATCCGCCCCCATCGGCCCTCGTACTGTTTGTTTATTGTTTATGACAATAAGCCGACCAACCTGACATAGATGTTTTTATCTAGGAGGTATGTGAACCGGAAATTCGAACCGACCCTCTTGTCGAGAGGTTAAATTTAGTTGAAAAAGAAAACAATTACTTGAATAAAAAATTGAAAAGAATTGAGGAGGAGAAGATGGAATTGGAGTTGCATGTTGCCGATGTCGTCGATGATCACAAGATCAAGATGGATGCAATGCGCTTGAAGATTAGAAAGATTAGAAAATATGCCATTCATACTGAGGCTTGGTATCATTATGTTGTTGGACCAATTGGTACCTTAGTTGAGGTTATGATCGCATTTGTTGTTGCATTTAAATGTTTTACATAGTTTCAATGTATGTTTTAATTAGATGCTTTAGAGAGCTATATCTCGTTCTATGAGAACTATGTATGAACTTTATGTATTTATTTTTTCAGTAATAACATTTGATCACTATTGTACTTTGGTTTTAATGTGATGGTGAACTTCTATTAATTTGGTCACTTCTCTATTCATGATGTTCTGTAATGGTTTTTGATACGCTTAATTATATAATGCACCCAGATGAACCGGCAATGGATGTACGATGACCGACGCACCTCCAAGTACATTAAGGGCCTACATAATTTTCTCGAAGTGGCTGAGGCAAACAAGCAGAATGGTTTTATATATTTTCCATGTACTATATGTGGGAATACAAAGGATTAATCCAACTCGAAAACCCTTCACGTCCACTTGCTTGAGAAGGGTTTCATGCCACACTATAATGTTTGGACCAAGAACAGAGAAAGATGGGTTATGATGGAAGACAACAAAGAAGAAGTGGATGATGACAACTATCCGCCCCCTAAATATGGTGATGTTGCGACAGGGGAAGCTAAAGATCAACAGGAACCAGACGATGTGCCTGATGATGAGCTTCGTCGGGTCATTGTTGATGCAAAGAGACAATGCCAAAGTGAAAGGGAGAAGTTGAAGTTCGATCACATGTTAGAGGATCACAAAAAATGGTTGTACCCAAATTGCGAAGATGACAACACAAAGCTCGGTACCACACTGGAATTGCTGCAATGGAAGGCAGACAATGGTGTATCTGACAAGGGATTTGGGTCGCTACTGAAAATAATGAAGATGAAGCTTCCAAAGGATAACGAATTGCCCGACAGTACGTACGAAGAAAACAAGGTTCTATGCCCTCTAGGATTGGAGGTGCAGAAGATACATGCATGCCCTAATGACTGCATCCTCTATTACGGTGTGTACGAGGATTTGAACGCATGCTCGGTATGCGGTGCATTGTTGTATAAGATTAGACGAGATGACCCTGGTGATGTTGAGGGCCAGTGCACCGGGAAGAGGGTTCCTGCCAAGGTGATGTGGTATGCTCCTATAATACCATGGTTTAAATGTTTGTCCAGAAACAAAGAGCATGCCAAGTTGATGCGATGGCACAAGGAAGACCGTAAGAAAGACAGGAAGTTGAGAGCACCCACTGATGAGTCACAGTGGAGAAAGATCGAGAGAAAGTGGGGGACTTTACAGGTGACCCAAGGAACGTATGGTTTGGTTTAAGTGCAGACGACATTAATCCTTTTGGGAGCAGAGCAGCACGCATAGCACATGGCCTATGAATCTATGTATGTTTAACCTTCCTCCTTGGTTGTGCATGAAGCGGAAGTTCATTATGATGCCAGTGCTCATCCAAGGCCCTAAGCAACAGGACAATGACATTGATGTGTACCTAAGGCCATTAGTGAATGGACTTTTACAACTGTGGAATAAAAAAGGTGTGCGTTTATGGGATGAGAACGAACATGAGGAATTTGACCTATATGCGTTGTTGTTTGTAACCATCAATGATTGGCTGCTCTCAGTAACCTTTCAGGACCAAACAACGGCGCCTCCGCGTTCAACACACGTGCAGCCCGATGACGTCTCCTACGCCTTGATCTAGCAAGGAGGAAGGAGAGGTTGAGGGAGAGCTCCGGCAGCACGACGGCATGGTGACGGTGGAGCTACGTGAACTCCGGTAGGGCTTCGCCAAGCGCTACGGAGAACGAGGAAGAGGAATGGTAGGGCTGCGCCGAGAGAGAGAGAAGTCGTGTCTCAAATCAGCCCAAACCCTTGCATATATATAGGAGGAGGGAGAGGGAGGGCTGCCTTGGCCCCTCCTCCAAGGAGGAGAGCTTCGGCCGAACTAGGGGGAGAGTCCACCTCCCATAAGGGAGGTGGATCTCCTCCTTTTAAACCTTTTTCAGCCCTATCTCTTATCTCCAGCTGCATGGGCCTTTCTAGAAGGTCTTGACCAGCCCAATAAGGTCTGGCACACCTCCTCTAAGGGCCCACGAAGTCCTTTGGTCGTCACACCCCTCTCGGGGGTCCTCCGGCACCCTCCCGGCACTCCCGGTACACTACCGATGAGCCCGAAAACTCTCCTGTGACCAAAACTGGACATCCTATATATCAATATTTACCTCCAGACCATTCCGAAGCTCCTTGTGATGTCCGGGATCTCATCTGGGACTCCGAACAACTTTCAGTAATCACGTATACCATTTCCCTATAACCCTAGCGTCATCGAACCTTAAGTGTGTAGACCCTACGGGTTCGGGAGACATGTAGACATGACCGAGACACCTCTCCGGTCAATAACCAACAGCGGGATCTGGATACCCATGTTGGCTCCCACATGCTCCACGATGATCTCATCGGATGAACCTTGATGTTGAGGATTCAATCAATCCCATATACAATTCCCTGTGTCTATCGGTATGATACTTGCCCGAGATTTGATCGTCGGTATCTCTATACCTTGTTCAATCTCGTTATCGGCAAGTCTATTTACTCATTCCGTAATACATTATCCCGTGACTAACTCCTTAGTCACATTGAGCTCATTATGATGATTTCTTACCGAGTGGGCCCAGAGATACCTCTCTTCACACGGAGTTACAAATCCCAGTCTCGATTCGTGCCAACCCAACAGACACTTTTGGAGATACCCGTAGTGCACCTTTATAGCCACCCAGTTACATTGTGATGTTTGGCCATCCAATTTCCATGGTCATGAAACCGTGACCATCTATTGATCAACGAGCTAGTAAACTAGAGGCTCACTAGGGACATGTTGTGGTCTATGTATTCACACATGTATTACGGTTTCCGGTTAACACAATTTTTGCATGAACAATAGACAATTATCATGAACTAGGAAATAAAATAATAACCATTTTATTATTGCCTCTACGACATATTTCCAACAGTCTACCACTTGCACTAGAGTCAATAATCTAGTTACATTGTGATGAATCGTACACCCATAGCATTCTGGTGTTGATCATGTTTTGCTCGTGAGAGAGGTTTAGTCAACGGATCTGCGACATTCAGGTCTGTATGCACTTTACAAATATCTATATCTCCCTCCTGAATGTAATCACGGATGGAGTTGAAGCGACGCTTGATGCATCTTGTCTTCTTGTGAAACCTGGGCTCCTTCGCAAGGGCAATAGCTCTAGTGTTGTCACAGAATAGAGTCATCAGGCCCGACGCACTTGGAATTACTCCTAGGTTGGTGATGAACTCCTTCATCTAGACTCCTTCCTTTGCTGCTTCCGAAGCAGCTATGTACTCCGCTTCACATGTAGATGCCGCCACGATGCTTTGCTTGCTGCTGCACCAGCTGACTGCCCCTCCGTTCAAAATATACACGTATCCGGTTTGTGACTTGGAGTTGTCCGGATCTGTGTCGAAGCTAGCATCGACGTAACCCTTTACGACGAGCTCTTCGGCACCTTCATATACGAGAAACATGTCCTTTGTCCTTTTCAGGTACTTCAGGATATTCTTGACCGCTGTCCAGTGTTCGGCTCCGAGATCACTTTGGTACCTCCCTACCAAACTTATGGCAAGATTCACATCAGGTCTGGTACACAGCATGGCATACATAATAGAGCCTATGGCTGAAGCATAGGGGATGACACTCATCTCTTCTCTATCCTTTGTCGTGGTCGGGCATTGAGTCGTACTCAATCTCACACCTTGTAACACAGACAAGAACCCCTTCTAGGACTGATCCATATTGAACTTCTTCAATATCTTTTCAACGTATGTGCTTTGTGAAAGAACTATGAGGCGTCTCGATCTATCTCTATAGATCTTAATACCTAATATGTAAGCAGCTTCTCCAAGGTCCTTCATTGAAAAACACTTATTCAAGGAGGCCTTTACACTTTCCAAGAGTTCTATATCATTTCCCATTATCAGTATGTCATCCACATATAATATAAGAAATGCTATAGAGATCGCACTCACATTCTTGCAAATACAGGGTTCTCCATAAACCTGTACAAACCCAAACGCTTTAATCACCTCATTAAAGAGAATGTTCCAACTCCGAGATGCTTGCACCAGCCCATAGAAGGAGCGCTGGAGCTTGCATACCTTGTTAGCATCTTTAGGATCGACAAAACCTTCCGGCTGCATCATATACAGTTCTTCCTTGAGGAAGCCATTAAGGAATGCCGTTTTGACGTCCATTTACCAGATCTCATAATCATAAAATGCGGCAATTGCTAACGTGATTCAGACAGACTTCAGCATCGCTACGGGTCAGAAAGTCTCATCATAGTCAACTCCTTGAACTTGTCGATAACCCTTAGCGACAAGCCGAGCCTTATAGACGGTCACATTACCATCTGCGTCAGTCTTCTTCTTAAAGATCCATTTATTTTTAATGGCTCTCTTATCATCAGGAAAGTCCACCAAAGTCCACACTTTGTTCTCATACATGGATCCTATCTCGGATTTCATGGCTTCAAGCCATTTGTCGGAATCCGGGTCCGCCATCCCTTCTTCATAGTTCGAAGGTTCACCGTTGTCTAACAACATGATCTCTAGGACACGGTTGTCATACCACTCTGGTGTAGAAGGTGTCCTATTGGACCTTCGATGTTCAATAGTAACTTGATCTAAAGTTTCATGATCATCATCATTAACTTCCTCTCCAGCCGGTGTAGGCTCCACAGAAACAGCTTCCTGTGCCGCGCTACTCTCCGGTTCGAGTGGAGGTACAATTACCTCATCAAGTTCTATTTTCCTCCCACTTACTTCTTTCGAGAGAAAATCTTTCTTGAGAAAGGATCCATTCTTGGCAACAAAGACTTTGCCCTCGGATCGTAGGTAGAAGGTATACCCAATAGTCTCCTTGGGATATCCTATGAAGACGCACTTTTCCGCTTTGGGTTCGAGCTTCTCAGGTTGAAGTTTCTTCACTAAGCATCGCATCCCCAAACTTTTAGAAATGACAACTTAGGTTTCTTTCCAAACCATAATTCATATGGTGTCGTCTCAACGGATTTTGACGGTGCCCTATTTAAAGTGAATGCGGCAGCCTCTAATGCATATCCCCAAAATGATAGTGGTAAGTCGGTAAGAGACATCATAGATCGTACCATATCTAATAGAGTGCGATTATGACGTTCAGACACACCATTTCGCTGAGGTGTGCCAGGCGGCGTGAGTTGTGATACAATTCCACATTTCCTTAGGTGCGTGCCAAACTCATGACTTCAATATTCTCTGCCACGATCAGATCGTAGGCACTTTATTTTCCTGTCACGTTGATTCTCTACCTCACTCTGAAATTCCTTGAACCTTTCAAAAAATTTAGACTGATGTTTCATTAAGTAGACATACCCATATCTGCTCAATTCATCAGTGAGGGTGAGAACATAACGGTAGCCACCACGAGCCTCGACGTTCATTGGACCGCATACATCGATATGTATTATTTCCAACAAGTCAGTTGCTCGCTCCATTATTTCGGACAAAGGAGTCTTGGTCATCTTGCCCATGAGGCATGGTTCGCACGTGTCAAATGATTCGAAATCAAGAGACTCCAAAAGTCCATCAGTATGGAGCTTCTTCATGCGTTTGACACCAATATAACCAAGGCGGTAGTGCCACATGTAAGTGGGACTATCGTTATCAACCTTACACCTTTTGGTACTCACACTATCGACATGTGTAACATCACGTTCGAGATTCATCAAAAATAAACCATTGACCAGCGGGGCATGCCCATAAAATATCTCTCTCATATAAATAGAACAACCATTATTCTCTGATTTAAATGAGTAGCCATGTCGCATCAAGCGAGATCCAGATACAATGTTCATGCTCAAAGCTGGTACTAAATAACAATTATTAAGGTTTAACACTAATCCCGAAGGTAGATGTAGAGGTAGCGTGCCGATGACGATCACATCGACCTTGGAACCATTCCCGACGCGCATCGTCACCTCGTCCTTTGCCAGCCTCCGCTTATTCCGCAGCTCCTGCTTGGAGTTACAAATGTGTGCAACTACACCGGTATCAAATACCTAGGAGCTACTACGAGCGCTGGTTAGGTACACATCAATAACAAGTATATCACATATACCTTTAATGTTGCCGTCCTTCTTATCCGCTAAGTACATGGGGCAGTTCTGCTTCCAGTGACCGGTACCCTTGCAATAAAAACACTCAGTCTCAGGCTTGGGTCCATGCTTGTTCTTCTTCTTCCCGGCAACTTGCTTACTGAGCGCAGCAATAGCTTTGCCGTCCTTCTTGAAGTTCTTCTTACCCTTGCCTTTCTTGAAACTAGTGGTCTTATTCACCATCAGCACTTGATGCTCCTTTTTGATCTCGACCTCTGCTGATTTCAGCATCGAGTACGACTCAGGAATGGACCATTCCATGCCTTTCATGTTGTAGTTCATCACAAAGCTCTTGTAGCTAGGTGGAAGCGACTGGAGGATTCTGTCAATGACCGAGTCATCCGGGAGATTAACTCCCAGCTGAGTCAAGCGGTTGTGAAGCCCAAACATCTTGAGGATGTGCTCACTGACATAACTATTCTCCTCCATCTTATAGCTGAAGAACTTGTCGAAGACGTCATATATCTCAACCCGGGCATGAGCTTGGAAAACCATATTCAGCTCTTGGAACATCTCATATGCTCTGTGTTGCTCAAAACGCTTTTGGAGCCCCGGTTCTAAACTGTAAAGCATGCCGCACTGAACAAGGGAGTAATCATCGCAGCGAGAATGCCAAGCATTCGCAACGTCTTGCTCTGCTGGGAGAAGGGGTGGGTCACCTAGTGGTGCATCAAGGACATAAAATTTCTTGGAAGCTATGACGATGATCCTCAAGCCACGGACCCAGTCCGCATAGTTGCTTCCATCATCTTTCAGCTTGGTTTTGTCTAGGAACGCGTTGAAATTGAGGGTGACATTCGCACTCGCCACTGGATCTACAATATAGATTGTAAAGACAATTTTAGACTAAGTTCATGATAATTAAGTTCACATAATCAAATTATTTAATGAACTCCCACTTAGATAGACATCTCTCTAGTCCCAAGTGACACATGATCCATGTCAACTAGCCCGTGTCCGATCATCATGTGAGACGGACTAGTCACCCATGGTGAACATTTCCATGTTGATCGTATCTTCTATACGACTCATGTTCGACCTTTCGGTCTTCCGTGTTCCGAGTCCATGTCTGTACATGCTAGGCTCGTCAAGTCAACCTAAGTGTATCGCGTGTGTAAATCTGGCTTACACCCGTTGTATGCGAGCGTTAGAACCTATCACACCCGATCATCACGTGGTGCTTCGGAACGACGATCCTTAGCAACGGTGCATAGTTAGGGTGAACACTTCTCTTGAAATTTTATTGAGAGATCATCTTATTTACTACCGTCGTTCTAAGCAAATAAGATGTAAACATGATAAACATCACATTCAATCAATATGGTGACATGATATGGCCAATATCATCTTGCTCCTTTGATCTCCATCTTCGGGGCACCATGATCATCACTGTAACCGGCATGACACCATGATCTCCATCATCATGATCTCCATCATTGTGTCTTCATGAAGTTGTCTCGCCAACTATTACTTCTACTACTATGGCTAACGTTTAACAATAAAGTAAAGTAATTACATGGCGTTTATGATTGACATGCAGGTCATACAATAAAATAAGACAACTCCTATGGCTCCTGCCGGTTGTCATACTCATCGACATGCAAGTCGTGAATCCTATTACAAGAACATGATCAATCTCATACATCACAATGCATCACATCACATCACAAGACATATGCTGCATAACAAGTTAGACGTCCTCTAATTTGTAGTTGCAAGTTTTTTACGTGGCTGCTATAGGTTTCTAGCAAGAACATTTCTTACCTACACCAAAACGACAACGTGATATGCCAATTGCTATTTACCCTTCATAAGGACCCTTTTCATTGAATCCAATCCGACTAAGGTGGGAGAGACAGACACCCGCTAGCCACCTTATGCAACAAGTGCATGTCAGGCGGTGGAACCAGTCTCACGTAAGCATACGTGTAAAATCGGTCCAGGCCGCTTCATCCCACAGTACCGCTGAATCAAGATAAGACTAGTAGTGGTAAGAAAATTAACAAGATCGACGCCCACAACTGCTTTGTGTTCTACTTGTGCATAGATTCTACGCATAGACCTAGCTCATGATGCCACTGTTGGGAGACGTAGTAGTAAATCAAAAAAATTCCTACGATCACCAAGATCTATCCATGGAGAAACCAAAAACGAGTGGGGAGAGATTGCATCTTCATACCTTTGAAGATTGCTAAGCAGAAGCGTTACAAGAACGCGGTTGGTGGAGTCGTACTCGCAGCGATTCAGATCGCGGTGGATTCCGATCTCAGCGCCGAACAATGGTGCCTCCGCGTTCAACACACGTGCAGACCGATGACGTCTCCTATGCCTTGATCCAACAAGGAGGAAGGAGAGGTTGAGGGAGATCTCCGGCAGCACGACGGCGTGGTGACGGTGGAGCTACGTGAACTCCGACAGGGCTTCGCCAAGCGCTACGGAGAACGAGGAAGAGGAAGGGTAGGGCTTGCCGAGAGAGAGAAGTTGTGTCTCAAATCATCCCAAACCATTGAATATATATATAGGAGGAGGGAGAGGGAGGGCTGCCTTGGCTCCTCCTCCAAGGAGGAGAGCTTCGGCCGAACTAGGGGGAGAGTGCACCTCCCCCAAGGGAGGTGGATCTCCTCCTTTTAAACCTTTTTCAGCCCTATCTCTTATCTCCAGCCGCATGGGCCTTTCTAGAAGGTCTTGGCCAGCCCAATAAGGGCTGGCACACCTCCTCTAAGGGCCCACGAAGTCCTTTGGTCGTCACACCCCTCCCGGGGGTCCTCCGACACCCTCCCGGCACTCCCGGTACACTACCGATGAGCCCGAAAAATTTCCGGTGACCAAAACTGTACTTCCTATATATCAATCTTTACCTCCGGACCACTCTGGAAATCCTCGTGACGTCCAGGATCTTATCCGGGACTCCTAACAACTTTCGGTAATCATGTATACCATTTCCCTATAACCCTAGCGTCATCGAACCTTAAGTGTGTAGACCCTACGGGTTCAGGAGACATGTAGACATGACCGAGACACCTCTCCGGTTAATAACCAACAGCGGGATCTGGATACCCATGTTGGCTCCCACATGCTCCACGATGATCTCACCGGATGAACCACGATGTCGGGGATTCAATCAATCCCGTATACAATTCCCTTTGTCTATCGGTATGATACTTGCCCGAGATTCGATCGTCGGTATCTCTATACCTTGTTTAATCTCATTACCGGCAAGTCTCTTTACTTGACATTGAAAAGCTTTAGCAAAAAAACTACACAATCTTGTTATATGCTTAGGATTGGGTCTTGTCCATCACATCATTCTCCTAATGATGTGATCCCGTTATCAAAGACATCCAATGTCCATGGTCATGAAACCGTGACCATCTATTGATCAACGAGCTAGTCAACTAGAGGCTCACTAGGGACATGTTGTGGTCTATGTATTCACACATGTATTACGGTTTCCTGTTAACACAATTTTAGCATGAACAATAGACAATTATCTTGAACTAGGAAATACAATAATAACCATTTTATTATTGCCTCTATGGCATATTTCCAACATCTTGTCCATCACATCATTCTCCCAATGATGTGATCCCGTTATCAAATGACATGTCATGTCATTGGCTAGGAAACCTTGACCATCTTTGATCAACGAGCAAGTCTACTAGAGGCACACTAGGGACAAAGTGTTGTCTATGTATCCACACATGCAATGTGTTTCCAGTCAATACAATTATAGCATGGATAATAAATATTTACCATGAACAAGAAAAAATAATAATAACCATTTATTATTGCCTCTAGGGCATATTTCCAATAGTCTCCCACTTGCACTAGAGTCAATAATCTAGCTCACATCACTATGTGATTTACATTGTAATGAATCGAACACCCATACAGTTCTGGTGTTGATCATGTTTAGCCCTTGGAATAGGTTTAGTCAATGGGTTTGCAACATTCAGATCCATGTGCACTTTGCAAATATTTATGTCCTCCTTGATGTACTCGCGGATGGAATTGAAGTGTCGCTTTATATGTCTGGTCCTCTTGTGCTTTGTTCCTTGGTTAGGGCAATGACACCAGTGTTATCACAGAACAGATCCACTGGATTCATTGCATCGGGCACTACTCCAAGATCTGTCATGAAATCCTTCATCCACACACCTTCCTTCTCTGCCTCCGAGTCTGCGATGTACTCCGCTTCGCATGTAGAATTGGCTACCATGCTTTGCTTGGAACTGCACCAGCTTACTGCTCCCCCATTAAGAATAAATATGTATCCGGTTTGCTACTTAGAGTCATCCGGATCAGTGTCCAAGCATGCATCGACGTAACCCTTTACGACGACCTCTTGATCACCTCCCTAAACGAGAAACATTTCCTTAGTCCTTTTCAGGTACTTAAGTATATTCTTGACTGTCATCCAGTGCTCCATTCTTGGATCACTTTGAAACCTTCCGGCCATACTTATGGCAAGGCTGACATCGGGTCTTGACGAGGTTCGCTTGATGATTATTCGGCCCTTGCGATGCCAAATTGTTGGTCGGATGGCCGAGATGATGAGAAAATTTCCTTCAAAAAGGACGTCCGACAACCCGTTCCTGAAAAAGATGAACTCGGGTCGGATTCGTTTTCGCGCAGAAAATAGATCCAAAAATTTTTCTACTCATCGGACGTTTCCCGGATTTTGAACGGTCGGATCTAGCTGAAATTTTTAGGGCTGCTCGATATAGGAATTCCGCAGTCGATGAACGGTGGGATTTTGTAACGGAAGTCCGAGCTAGATACTCAACACATCGCCTTAAACTCATCCAGATACCCGTCCAGATTCAACAGGGCTCCGGTATATTGCAGATCGTTGGAGATTCCTCCACCGAAACACGACAAAAATTTGCAGGGTTGTTCTAAACTCAATTCTGCACAATTCAAACTAAGCAATCATCAAAACGACACTCGAGGAGGCGGGGATCATGAACACGAATCCGTTGTCCAGAAAAACTGCATGATCGCGCGAGGGCAATGTTGACGTTGAGCCCCCGAGCACCATGGAGGATTCTTCCATGATCTTGGTTGAGATCGGAGTTGATGTTGATAAAGACCCCCGTCCGATCTATATGATCCGACGTGGAGCATAGTCTTCGGCAAAGCTAAGGTGACCGGTTAAGCCGACGACAAAGATGCTGACGTTGATGATGTAGCTCGGTTCCGACCCGTAGATCGCGATGGAGCCAATCTGAATCCCCATCGCACCGCGACGACTACCTAGCAGGTTCGCAATGAAAGCACCAATGTCGGTATCAAATCCGGCATATCTCATAGTAGGGGTCCTAAGCTAGGCATCTTGGAGCGATGGTAACATGGACACATGATTTTACCCGGGTTCGGGCTCTCTCAAGGAGATAATACCCTATGTCCTGCTTTTGATTGTATTCATATGGGGTGTTGTACAGAGTACATGTATCTACCACAAGATTTTTCTAATGAATATAAGATGATCTATCGACTAGGCTGGCCTCGGTTTATATATGCACTGTAGGCCTAGGGTTTAGAGGAGTCCTTGTCTTGGGCGCCAAGTCTTGTGGAATCCTCCTTGTATTTGGCATGGGCTGCCTGAAGTGGCCCATTAGTGAGTCGCCCTGGGGGTCCTCGGCCCGACCCACTGGTCGGAAGACGACGTGGTGAGTACCCCTTAGTCCAGGACACCGTCAGCCGACCATAGTTGAAAACAGTAAGAGCGCTAGCTTTCGGCTTCACTCGTTTGAGGTACGAGTTCGGATGACCCGATCGTTACAATCGCAGAGTTGCTCCCTTTACTCCCTAGCCGAACAATCGGGAACGTAGGGGTAAGCACAGGAGCAAGGCAACCCAGGTTTTGCGAAATACTTAAGTCAACATGATGCATATATTGGCGTAAACACGAACAAGGAAGGGTGTGATACATTAATAATCATATGCAAGAGGAATGGCTTCATAAAGTAAGCCGCCAAGTAAACGGGATATTTGAATTTGTTTGTAACAAACAAAGTTTTGACAAAAAAAAAGTTTTTCGCAAACAACTTTTTGTCAAAAAAGTATAATTCTTGGTCGAACCGAACAAAATTTAAAACTGAAAGTTTTTTAGCATGAAAATGACTTAGTTGGTTAATGTGCTTGTGACGTCCGTCGAGCTTGTAGTGGGTCAAGGTTCCAGCCCCCAAGCCGGTCACGAGGTAGCCAAAGAAGAGCTCGGCTTGATGAAGTAACAACACAACATTTCCGAAGGGCCGAGGAGAAAGCCCCAGTCCAGTCAAGCGGACGGAGTAGTTCGGCAGCGCGACGGCGAAGCCCCCACGTCCGTCAACCATGTCGACGATACAATTTGGTTGATGGAGGCGGGACGACAATGTAGGCATGCCAAGGTGACCGCATGACACCGTCGAAGTCGATTACCTGCGCACACACTATAGTGCAAGCCCAGAGTAATAAAAAAATAAAAGTAATAATATATATATATATATTATAAAAAAATCTTCTAATTAATTAATTTAAGTGAATTAAAAAATTAAGGGAATATTTCCTGGGCGCCGAGGTTGACTCAGCGAAGTGGTGGCGTCAAGATGCCAGCATAGATACACGCATCGAGGTAAACAACGACGTCTCCACGTAGAGGCGACGACGTGGATTGTCAAAGTCGATTACCTATGCGCACAAAATAATGCAAGTCCAGTAGTAATAATAATAATAATGAAAGAAAGAAGATGCATAATTAATTTATGCAAAGGAGATAATCCTGAAAGCAAGGCCTGATTTCGTCAACGCAGGCAGGACGATGACATCGGCTTGCCAAGGTGGCGATGTATAGTTAAGGTTGATTACATAGGACAGCTGGCCGAGTTGATGACATAGTCACAATCAATTTTAGATGTCCGCCAGGCTATGGAAAAAAATAACCGCCCAAAGAGACGTTGGCTAGATTGACGCGCACGCAAAGCGCCACGTACAAATGCCGGTAGTCTACAAAAATAAGACAATACAAACCAGCAGAAAAATACTCTCTTAATAATAATTTATTAATTTTACATGCTAAACGAATAGTAAGGAAAAAAATTGAACCCGTTTGAGGACGACAACTGTAGCATATTGAGGCAAATAGACGAACTGATACATACTCAGCTGGAATCAGATCGCTTTCAACGTTACACGGGGATTTACCAATACGTGAAGTAGTAGTACCAGTAGTGTTTGGTTTACTAGATTTCAACCAAATCTAGGGTCACGTGCTGCAAAGCTCAGTAAATCAATTAAGAGTCTAGCAATTAAGGTATATATGCGCTTATTAGAAGAAAGTAGCAGAGGATCGGCTGAGCAGGAGATGAATTATAAAAGGAAACTTATGCCCCTGATGCGTGCTCAACCGAGTTGAGGTCCATGTCCTCTGCTGGACGTTTTCTTGTCTCGATCGCTGCCGGCAAGAATATGTTTTACTTCCCCGTCTCATATGATGTAAGACGCTGGAGTGTTTTTCTAGTTTTTGCACTGACCCATGCAGCGAATCTGCAACTTCTGACTTTCGCTGCGTACGTGCTTCTTCACGGATTCCCATGACTTCCAGGATAGCGCGTCTCCGCGGGTTGATTATGCTCCTGGTAATCGCAGCGGAATCCGGATCTGATGTGGGTAGAGCTGACATCGTTCGATTTTTTGATCGCAGTCCGGCTGCAAACAAAACATCGCGACTCGGTAACAATGATTTGGGAAAAAGATGATTTACTTAAAGCAAATCTAATTGAAAAAATATCATCTGATCATCTCATCGATCTGTGTCAATCACCCAGCAGGTTCTCAATGAAAGAACCAATGTCGAAGTCAAATCCGACATATCTCGTAGTAGGGGTTCTAAGCTAGGCGTCTTGGAGCGATGATAACATGGACACAGGATTTTACCCAAGTTCGGGCTCTCTCAAGGAGATAATACCCTACGTCCTGCTTTTGATTGTATTCATATGGGGTAGTACATAGTACAGGTATCTACCATGAGATGTAATGAATATGAGATGTAATATATTGATCTATTGACTACCGTGGTCTCGGTTTATATATGCCGTAGGCCTAGAGTTTAGAGGGCCCCTTGTTTTGTGCACCAAGTTTTGTGGAATCTCCCTTGTATGTGTCATGGGCTGCCTGAAGTGACCCAGTAGTGAATCATCATGGGGTGCTCGGCCCGACCCACTGATCGGGATACGACGTGGTGAGTACCCCCGGTTCAGGACACCGTCAACTGGGGCCTCCTAAGGCTCCATGGCGTGGTACCGCGCTGCGGTCGGAGCCCCCGAGCGGGGGGGGGGCGGCTGCCAAAAGATGCAAGCCCCTGAGGCGACAAGGCCTTGCTATCTAGCTCCGAGGTGCCCCGGGGAAGGCCGTAGCGTACGGCCTCTTGCGACACACCGATCCAGAAAAAGGAGAACTCAAGATCGGTAAAAAAAAAGAGTGCAACGAGAGAAAAGTCCTGGCCCCTTTTTTATTTTAAAATATAGAGCTCTGAACTATTCAAACTCCATTCCAAAAAGTGGCAATTCGAACACAAAAAGAAGCTAGCAAACGCCGCGCCGGCACCTAGGCTAGTCTTCCTCTTCCCCAGTGCTGAGCATAGGGCATCCGTGTTGCATGGCCATAGCCATTGGTGGGCAGTGTTGACCTCTCCGCCAGCGCGGAGCATAGGGCTGCGACATTGCGTGGATGGAAAACCCTCCGCGTCCTTGGGGGGCTCCGGGCGTATACAGCCCACTGAATATTACGTGAGAGTGTCACGGGTTGATGAAGTAGGGTCGGTTCGGAACGAGCCCTCAGGTGTAGAGGCAACCCCCCACACCCTAGAGCCCGTGATCGGGTGGCGTCGCCGTAGTGAAGACGTAACCCCCTGCGCCACGAGCCGGGCCAGGCGAGGCCCGTCCGTTGCGCGCGAGGCCTGCACCCTGGGCGGTGCCCCAACGCGCCTCGCTAGGTACCCGGGGTCCTGATGCGGGTACTCGAGGCCCTACCTCCAGGACGGGCGAGTCGGGCCTGGGGACATGGGCGAGTACAGGATCGCCCGCTGGTGATCGAGCGAAACCCGGCTCGGAGACATGGGCGTATGTTCCACCCTCCGTCTCCAAGCAGGCGCCGAGCGCCCTGGAGACAGGGTCGTGTGTTCCACACCCCGTCTCCAGGTTGGGATCATCTGGCCCGGAGACATGGGCATGTGTTCCACCCTCCGTCTCCAAGCTGGGGCCAGCGAACCCGGGAACGTTGGCGCGTGTTCCGCCCTCCGTTCCCAGGCTAGTGACCCCCGGTCCCCAGACCCAGATGCCTGCTCAAGGCAGCTCCCTACTAGCGGGTGCGCCTCGCGAAGGTGCCTACGCTGCACATCCTCACGAGGCTAGTCCCTCAAGCTGCCCTCACGAGGCTGCGCATGCCACCCCCCGCAAGAGCCGCTCACGAAGTCGCGTACATGCCTCCTGCAGCCGTGGTAACAAGCGTTACTTTCTTCACGGTCCGAGCGCTCGTCAACATGGTCATTGTAGAGTTGCTTGAGCCCCCAGGCGCCGCCGTAGTCGAGCCTCTGGTCCTTCTCCCTGGTTCTGGCGGGTGTGCTGAGGGGCGCGATGGGACACCCCTCTTGTGCGGGCAGCACCCCCCACTGATCTCTGCTAGCGCCTACGGTCACCTCTCACGCCCCGGTGCCCCGGGCCAAGCCCCGGGTGAGCGGGGGTCGTCGCAGTCGTCTCGAACGTGCCCGTGCGGCCCGAGCGCTAGTCCTGCCGGTTGAGTGGTTTCACGGCATGAGCATGGACAAGGTACACTAGGGCTCCGCTGGTGGCGGTGACGTGCCTGGGGGCACGCCTGGCCCAGGCGTTACGGCGGTCACACGCCGCGCCGTGGCGCTGTAGCTCGTGCGCCGTGAGGAGTGCGATGTGTTTGTGGGTTGGGTCATGGAAGTCCCGTAAAGGCGGCGGTGCATCCTGGACGCGGGGAAGGGCCGGGGCGGCAAGGGTGTGTCGTGCAGTTGGTGCAGGCGATGGTGCCCGCCGACGGAGAGTCTGGACGATGTGGTGCGTCGAGGCCTGCCGGCACTGCCCGCGCCACGCGGACAGCTTGCCTCTCAGCACGGGGTTGACGTCCTTTTGCCATGAGTGCGGCGAGTAGGGGCGGGGTGAGACTTGAGGAAGACTTCGACACGCCCCCTACCTGGCGCGCCAAATGTCGGATTTCGGGCTCCGCAAAACCCTCAAGGTTCGAACACAGGGGCGTGTGCGAAGATCCCCATCAACCTTGCCCTACCTAGCTCGCTACTCGATGGTTACCACGGCAAACTCGCATGATGACGAGGAAGAGGATGAACACGGTAGTTTACCCAGGTTTGGGCCATTGTGAAGCGTAATACCCTACTCCTACTTTGGTGGATTACCTATCGGGGAGGTGTGATGGATGATCCAGTACAGTGGTTTCGAGCCTCGCGAGGGCACTCAAGTGGTGTTCTTGGCTCTCTGCCTTGTCTCGTGGTTTGTCGAGTGGCTAAGTCGTGAATCGGACCCCCCCCCTTTGCGGTGTGACATAGCCTCTATATATAGCAGTGGCCCGGGTCCTCTTCCCTTATCACAATGGCAGGAAGGGATCCCACAACGGCCAAATTTGAAGGGGGATAGGAGTACATCCCCGCCCTGTCCAAAGGTGGTCTTCACTTGCAAAGTAGCCATCGATGATGCGAAGGCGGGCTTGGCGATGACGTCCACCCTACGGGGCTCGTGGCCGTGGTCTTGTTGCATTGAACTGGAAACCTTTGGGCGGCTCTTTGGCAACCCACGTATGTCCTTGATCCCTTTGCACCAAAGGGGAAACTGCACCGCCTGGTGCGCTGGCACCCGCCTGTCCTTGCCAGTGTCATCTTTGACTCCTGAGGCAGGGTTCTACATAGAGATCTTCGTTGCTTCGGAGGGGGCCTGAGGAGGCCCATCCTTGCTGGTCATGGCATCGTTCTTCCTCGCGAGCCTGGGGTCCTCGCGGGGGCCTTGTCTTAAGTGGAGACGCGCCAAGCCGTGCTTGGCTGACAAGGTGGGTCATGCCCTAGGCCACAGGCAGGCAGGTCTGGGTACCCTTGTTCCTAGAACGCCGACACCCTTTGGGTGAAAATATACTTCAAACTCTTGTGGTCTGTTTATATCTCACATCCCTTCCCCAGAAGGTAATGTCGCCATGTTTTCAAGGCATGAACTACGGCTGCCAACTCAAGATCATGAGTAGCGTAGTTCCGTTCATGAGGACGTAGCTGTGTGGATAGATATGCTACGACTCTGCCTTCTTGCATCAGAACACCACCAAGCCCGGTTCTCGATGCATCACAATATATCACAAACTCCTTGTGAATATCGAGGGTGTCCAAAATTGGGGCTGTGGTCAGTCTCTTCTTGAGCTTTTGGAAGCTTTCTTCACACTTCGGCATCCATTCGAACTTCTTGTCCTTCTTCAAGAGCTGAGTCATGGGTCGGGCAATGCTTGAGAACCCTTGGACGAACTTGTGGTAATATCCCGTGAGTTCGATGAAACTTCTCACTTCCTTCACATTAGTTGGGGATTTCCATTCAGTCACGGCTTCAATCTTGGCAAGATCAACTGACAATCCTTCTGCAGTCAACACATGACCCAAGAATCCAACTTCATGCAAATTCACACTTGCTGAACTTGGCGTAAAGCTGGTGCTCTCGAATCTTGTCTAGGTATAATCTCAAATGTTTCTCATGCTCTTCTTCGTACTTGGAGAAGACAAGTATGTCATCAATGAAGACGACAAAAAACTTGTCCAAGTATTCCATGAAGACTTTGTTCATGAGGTACATAAACTAGGCAGGGGCATTGGTTAATCCGATGACATGACCGTTTATTCATACATGCCATATCGGGTTACAAATGCCGTCTTGGGAATGTCTTGGGGCCTGATCTTCAACTGGTAGTACCCAGAGCTGAGATCAATCTTGGAAAACACCTTAGCTCCATTAAGCTGATCGAACAGGTCTTCAATCTTGGGAAATGGGTACTTGTTCTTTACTGTGACCTCATTGAGAGAACGATAATCGACATAGAGTCGGATAGTTCCGTCCCTCTTGGGAACAAATAGAACATGTGATCCGCAAGGAGAGGCACTAGGGCGAATGAATCCTTTTCTGAGTTGCTCTACCAGTTGCTTCTTCAACTCAGCCAACTCTTCGGATCCCATTCTACAGGGCTTCTTATAGATGGGTCCTGCTCCGGTCATTAGCTCAATGATGAACTCAATGGCGTGGTCAGGAGGCATCCCAGGCAGCTCATCAGGAAATACATCTGGCTATTCACATACCATCGACACTTGATCCAACTCAATTCCCGATAGACAATTAACCTGAGGGGCTTGAGTGTAGGCACCGTCGAGGACATACTTGACTTCCAGTCCTTGGCTATTGGTTATGGTGATGATCCTCTTGGCCAATCCAAGTAGCCTTGGTTAGTCCATGCCTAGGATAACATCCAAGCCTTCCGACTTCAAGATGATAAGGTCTGCTAGGAAGTCTACCCTATTGATGTTAATCTCAACTCCTTTACAACCTATCCCGGACTTCATAACCGATCCCGGGGTTTGTATCAACATACGACTACCTAGGGGTGTAGGTTTCATGCCACTCTCTAGTGCAAACTTTTGGGTGACAAAAGAATGTGAAGCTCCACAATCAAAAAGTATTGTTGCTAGGGTTGAGTAGACAAAGAATGTACCCAGTATGACGTACGGGTCTTCCTGGGCTTCCTCAACGGTGACGTGATTCACACGACACTTGTCATTGTTGGGCTGGTTGCGGAGAGCTAGGTTCCTTGGTGGTGCTCCATGGCCTTGCCCTTGGTTCGGCGCATTCAGGCGTGATGCATCTAGCTTCTTGTTGGGACATGACCTAGAGATGCGTCATGGCTGACCACATCCAAAGCAAGCAACTTGTCCAGGGTTGTTGTTGTAGTTCCCGCCATCGTTGTTGTTATTGGGGTTGTTGTAAGCTGGCCTGGGATTGGCATACTGCTAAGGCTGGTAGCTCGGACGAGGTGCAGGAGGTCTAGCCTGCTGTGGCTGATAGGTTGGCTTGACTGGGGCTGGCTGCCAGGGGCGAGGCTTCTGGTTGCTAGAACTACCCTTGCTAATTATCTTGCTCTTGAGAGTGTCATCTACGGCACGACGCTTATCTTCCAGTATGAGATCCTTGTTCACCAGGTCGAAGAAGGTCTGACGGTCGCAGATAATGAGCTGATACTGCAGGGTCTGCTGAAGTTCTTCCATGAAGCGTTCCATCTTAGCAGCCTTCGTGTTGACATCTTCAAGTGCATACCTTGACAGCAGGTTGAACTTCTACATGTACTCCTTGACAGAGCCACTTCCTTGCTTCAGCGCTCGGCATTCCCTTTTCTTGATAGCCATGATCCGAGAAGGAATGTGAGTGGTGCGGAATCCCTCCTTGAAGTTATCCCAGGTGATCACACGATCGCCTTGCAGGACCTTGAATCCATCCCACCAAGCTCTGGCGGTACCTCCGAGGCAGTGAGAGGCATAAAGTACCTTCTCATAGTCCTTGTTGCAATTGACCAGTGCAAGGAGGTCCTCGATGGTGTGGATCCAGTCGTCAGCATCCAAGGGTTCATCAATCTCAGTGAAGGTTGGGGGCGAATTCCTCATGAACTCAGACAGAGTGGAGCGGCCATTGTCGTTCCTGCCTTGTTGTTTGTTGTCCACAAGGACTTGAGCCATCTGTTGAATAGCAGCAGTGTTGGCTTGGCATTCTTCCCGGAGAACTTGGAGAAACTGAGCTATGGTCATCTTCTCAGGTGGAGGTGGTGGCAGGGGAATGTCGCCTTGTGGCTGCTCCTGGTGAGCCTGAGCAGCCCCACCAGCTTCATGTTGTTGGCTTGAGTTTCCGGCTTCAGGGTTGGCAAAGGTGCTGTTGTGGGTAACGGTCACCATCCTGTTTGGAGCAGCCAAGTCAAACAACTTGGATAGACAAGAGGAAAGGCAACAATGGGAAAGCATGCCTAAGGGGGTTGGTCGAGTGCAAGTGTTGTAAAACAAAGGTCAAAAGTGTTGGGGAACGTCGCATGGGAAACAAAAAAATTCCTACGCACACGCAAACCTATCCATGGTGATGAGCATCTACGAGAGGGAGAGTGGATCTACGTACCCTTGTAGATCGCTAAGCGGGAAGCATTAAGAAACGCGGTTGGTGTAGTCGAACTTCTTCGCGATCCAAATCGCCGAGCGTCCCGCGATCCAATCACGAACCGTCCCGCGAACACATCATGATCCGTCCCGCGAACTCATCACGGTCCGTCTCACGATCTTGATCACGATCTGTCCCGCGAACTCATCATGATCCGTTCCGTGATCACATCACGAACCGTCTCGCGATCTCGATCACGGTCCTTCCGATCTAGCGCCGAACGGACAGCACCTCCGCGTTCAGCACATGTGCAGCTTGATGACGATCTCCACCGTCTCGATCCAGCGAGAGGAGATGGAGAGGAGAGAGAGTTCACCGGCAGGGTGACGGTGCTCCGGTGATGGTGGTGGAGCAATTCCGGCAGGGCTTCGCCTAAGCGCTGCAGAAAACCGATCTAGAGGAGAAACTATGCACCGGTGTAACGGGTAGCACGTGGCCGGAAATTCTGTCCAAAAACCACCCAATCCACTAGTATATATAGGAGGAGAGGAGAGGAGAGGCATCCACGGCCTTTGGGTCGGCCGAAATAGGAGGTGGGAAGCAATCCTACTTCACCTCCAATCCTAGTTGGAGTAGGATTGCCTCCTATTGGCTGATTTTCCACTTTTTGCTTTAGGACTTTCTCTCCTACGCCATGGGCCTTTGTGGATGTTTTCCCAGCCCACTAAGGGCTGGTTATTATTTTCCCACAGCCCATGGACCTCTTGGGGTCGAAATACCCCTCCCGGAGGCCTCCCGGTACACTACCGGCACTCCCGGTACACTACCGATGAGCCCGAAACTTTTCCGAAACCAAACTGGGACTTCCTATATATGAATCTTTACCTCCGGACCATTCCGGAGCTCCTCGTGACGTCCGGGATCTCATTCGGGACTCCGAACAAACTTCGGTCACCACCATACATAACTCTACACTACCGAAACGTCACCGAACCTTAAGTGTGCAGACCCTGCGGGTTCGAGAACTATGTAGACATGACCGAGACACCTCTACGGTCAATAACCAATGGCGGGACCTGGACGTCCACATTGGTTCCTACATATTCTACGAAGATCTTTATCGGTCGAACCTCTATGTCAAGGATTCAGTTAATCCCGTATAATGTTCCCTTTGTTCTTTGGTATGTTACTTGCCCGAGATTCGATCGTCGGTATCTCCATACCTAGTTCAACCTCGTTACCGGCAAGTCTCTTTACTCGTTCCGTAATACAAGATCCCACAACTAACAATTAGTCACATTGCTTGCAAGGCTTATTGTGATGTTGCATTATCGAGTGGGACTCGAGATACCTCTCCGTCACACGGAGTAACAAATCCCAGTCTCGATCCATGCCAACTCAACAGACACCATCGGAGATACCTGTAGAGCACCTTTATAGTCACCCAGTTACGTTGCGACGTTTGATACACACAAGGCACTCCTCCGATATCTGTGAGTTGCATGATCTCATGGTCATAGGAACACATACTTGACATGCGGAAAACAGTAGCAATAAACTGACACGATCATATGCTACGTTTGCAGTTTGGGTCTTGTCCATCACATCATTCTCCTAATGATGTGACCCCGTTATCAAATGACATCTCATGTCCATGGCTAGGAAACCTTAACCATCTTTTGATCAACGAGCTAGTCTATTAGAGGCATACTAGGGACATGGTTTTGTCCATGTATCCACACATGCATCTAAGTCTCCGATCAATATAATTATAGCATGGATAATAAACGATTATCATGAACAAGGAAATATGATAATAACTAATTTATTATTGCCTCTAGGGCATATTTCCAACAAAAAGACCAACACATATATTGAGGTAAGATAGACGATGGATTCGCTTACATGTTGCCAAAGGCAAAAGTGGGACTTGCATCGGAACACAAACAACAAAAGAAACAACAAGCACACATGGTTTCATATGAACCATTACACGAACTCGACTTCACATGAGGGGTACATGACCGATCCTACCCTAGGGGTTCTCGGACTCAGGTGGTGGAGTGCTCTGCTTCCTGCCCAAGAGGAAGGAACACTTGGTTGCTTGCTGGGACTCCTTCAGGCATGATTCCCAAGTTCGCCATGACCGAGATATGCGACAAAAATCCAGAAGTTTCTATACATCCTTGGTTCAGGATGTCAGTGGTTTGGTGGAGTAGCTCTCGAATGTGGTGAAATTCCTGGCGGAGCTTCACGGACTCCTTAATCAGGTTGTGAACCATACTATCGGTGGAGAGGCTGAAGTAGGTCTGAAATCTAAGGGGCACACCATCCTCCTTGGATGGAACTAGTGTCTGACTTTTGCCGATGTTGTCCTTCTTGATGGGTAGGTAACGAGTAGCAGGCTCGTCGGCCATCTCTAGGATGATGCCTCGAAGGTGGATGAGTGCCTTCCATGCAGCTGTCTCGACTGTGAGTGTAAGGGTCTCCATCTGTGGTCCTTCAAAGAACCAACTGGTAGGGGAGTCGTTTGCCTTCACAAACACTTCAATGTGACACTCCTTCATGGTGGCATCGACCCAGTGCTCGTGGTAGACGAAAACAGGTGGTTGGCGAAACTGGCACTTCTCCATGCTATCCCCAAGGAGTAGGGGAAAGCCGAATGCTAGGAGGGCTTCGGGTACGAGGGCCATCTACAAGGTTTTGAATGGAGGAGAGTTATCAAGAGCTTGAAATAGACTAGAAGAGAAAAGAGGTATAGAATTTGTTGCACCTAGAAACTAGGCATAATTTTTTAAAAGGTTTTTATCATATCTAACGTCCATGCTAACTAAGGGTTTCCTATAGTCAGGATGGCTCTGATACCAGTTTTGTGGGGACCCCGACTCATAAGTTGTGGTCATCGAATGCAAGTGCATAGTGATCCCAGAGATCAATGCTCACTAAACACACAGAAACTAGAATACAAGAGTCTTACATCCTTACATACCGTCTTACACAAATAAAGGTCGTCTAGGCCAAGTCTTACATAGATAGGGCCACAAGGGCCAAACTCTTAAACATAACAAACAACAAAAATCTTGGTCGAAAGCGTGAACCCATGCCATCTGCCTTAAACCTACAGGCATTCTGACCGGGAAGTGCCCTAGTTCGCATGTTCGTCACCAATGAACTCTTCACCATATTCTTATTCTTCCATGCCTGGCCAATTAAATAACCAGTGGAAAGATAATGAGTACTTTGAATGTACTCGCACGCAACCCATGTTTGGAACAAGGTTTAACAATGCATGATATTGCACTAAGTAGGTAAGTTTTGCAGAAGGCTAGTTTTAAGTGCAATGACATGATCAAGTAACGTAAGCAAGCATACATCAACAGTTGATAGGTATTCACAAGAACAAGACACAGTTATCATCATAAGCAGGGGTTGAACATCTCATGTTCATCATAATTCTAAGTCATCGGACTTAGCTCAAGTACCACCTTTGTCACCAACACACACACACTAGGTTTGTGAAAGCATCGGACGTAGTTTAAGCAGGACCTCCAATTGTCCATGACCGTGGAAACGGCTACTCGAATAGTTTGACACTCTGCAAAGGTTGCACACTTTACCCACAAGACTCGGGGAACTTCCATGTCATCCACGACTCGCGGTATATCACATGCCTATGGTAAGCATACGAACAATGCCTTTCCCCTGACGATACTAAACAAAGAGTCCACTGTTGGAAATATGCCCTAGAGGCAATAAATAAAGTGTTTATTATTATATTTCCTTGTTCATGATAATCGTTTATTATCCATGCTATAATTGTATTGATTGGAAACACATTACATGTGTGGGTAAATAGACAACACTTTGTCCCTAGTATGCCTCTAGTGAACTAGCTCGTTGGTCAAAGATGGTCAAGGTTTCCTAGCCATTGACATGTGATGTCATTTGATAACGGGATCACATCATTAGGAGAATGATGTGATGGACAAGACCCAAACTACAAACGTAGCATATGATCGTGTCAGTTTATTGCTACTGTTTTCTACATGTCAAGTATATGTTTCTATGACCATGAGATCATGCAACTCACGGACACCGGAAGAGTGCCTTGTGTGTATCAAATGTCGCAACGTAACTGGGTGACTATAAAGGTGCTCTACAGGTATCTCCGAGGGTGTCTGTTGGGTTGGCATCGATCAAGACTGTGATTTGTTACTCCGTGTGACGGAGAGGCATCTTAGGGCCCACTCGGTAATACAACGTCACAATAAGCCTTGCAAGCAATGTGACTAAGTGTTAGTCACGGGATCTTGTATTACGGAACGAGTAAAGAGACTTGCCGGTAACAAGGTTGAACTAGGTATGGAGATACCGACGATCGAATCTCGGGCAAGTAACATACCGAAGAACAAAGGGAACATCATACGGGATTAACTGAATCCTTGACATAGAGGTTCGACTGATAAAGATCTTCATAGAATATGTTGGAACCAATATGGGCATCCAGGTCCCGCTATTGGTTATTGACCGTAGAGGTATCTCGGTCATGTCTACATAGTTCTCGAACCTGCAGGGTCTGCACACTTAAGGTTTGGTGACGTTTCGGTAGTATAGAGTTATGCATGGTGGTGACCGAAGGTTGTTCAGAGTCCCAGATGAGATCCCAGACGTCATGAGGAGCTCCAGAATGGTCCGGAGGTAAATATTGATATATAGTAAGTCCTATTTTGGTCACCGGAAAAGTTTCGGACTCATCGGTAGTGTACCGGGAGTGTTGGTAGTGTACCGGGAGACCATCGGGAGGGGTATTTCGACCCAAGAGGCTACATGGGATGTGTGAGAGTGAATACCAGCCCTTAGTGGGCTGGTGGAAGTCCCACACAAGGCCCATGCGGCTGGGAAGAAAAGCCCAAAGAGAAAAAGGTGGAAAAAGGCAAAAAGGCAAAAATAAGGAGGAGTCCTAGTCCTACTAGGATTGGAGGAGGAATCCTCCTCTCCTCTTGGTTCGGCCGACGCCTAGGTGGCTTGGCCCTTGGGCCAAGCCTCATCCTGTCTTCCTCTTATATATACTAGAGTTTTTAGGGTTTTGCACTAGATTTTCAGCCACGTGCTACTCGTTCCTCTAGTGCATAGTTTCTCCTCTAGATCGGTTTTCTGCAGTGCTTAGGCGAAGCCCTGCCAGAATTGCTCCACCACCATCGCCACGGTGCCATCACGCTGCCGGAGAACTCGTCTACCTCTCCGCTCCCTCTTGCTGGATCAAGAAGGCGGAGATCGTCATCAAGTTGTACGTGTGCTGAATGTGGAGGTGCCGTCCGTTCGGTGCTTGATCGGGACGAATCGTGATTGGATCGCGGGATGCTCGGCGATTTGGATGGCGAAGACGTTCGACTACACCAACCATGTTTCTTAACGCTTCCCGCTTAGCAATCTACAAGGGTATGTAGATCCACTCTCCCTCTCGTAGATGCTCATCACCATGGATAGGTCTTGCATGAACGTAGGAAATTTTTTGTTTCCCATGCGACGTTCCCCAACAGTGGCATCATGAGCTAGGTCTATGTGTAGATGAGATCTCAAGTAGAACACAAATAGTTTGTGGGCATTGATGCTTAGATTTCTTCCTCCGTTGGTCGTGTTTTGGTTCAGCGGTATTGTGGGATGAAGCGGCCTGGACCAACATTACTCGTATGCTTACGAGAGACCGGTTTCCTAAACTGCAACTTGTTGCAAAAGATGGCTGGCAGGTGGCAGTTTCTCCTACTTTAGTTGGATCAGATTCGACAAAGGCGGTCCTTGAGAAGGTTGAAAAGCAACTAATGTATCACCGTTGTGGTTTATGTGTAGGTGAGAATTGTTCTTGCTAGATACCCATAGCAGCCACGTAAAACGTGCAACAACAATTAGAGGACGTCTAACTTGTTTTTGCAGGGTATGTTGTGATGTGATATGGACAATTACATGATGTGATATATGTGATGTATGAGATGATCATGTGTTGTATAGAATATCACGACTTGCATGTCGATGAGTACGACAACCAGCAGGAGCCATAGGGTTGTCTTTAATTATTGTATGACCTACGTGCCAATCATTAAGCGCTATGTAATGCTTTACTTTATCGCTAAACGGTAGCAATAGTAGTACAAGCATGATGGGCGCGACAACCCCAATGGCGACACGTTAATGGAGATCAAGATGATGGAGACAATGGTGTCGTGCCGGTGACGATGGAGATCATGTCGGTGCTTTCAAGATGGAGATCAAAAGCACAAGTTCATGGCCATATCATGTCACTTATGATTTGCATGTGATGTTAATCCTTTTATGCACCTTGTTTTGCTTAGGACGACGGTAGCATTATAAGGTGATCCCTCACTCAAATTTCAAGACGAATTGTGTTCTCCCCGAGTGTGCACCATTGCGAAAGTTCGTCATGTGAGACACCACGTGATGATCGGGTGTGATAGACTCTACGTTCACATACAACGGGTGCAAGCCAGTGTTGCACATGTAGAACACTCGGGTTAAACTTGACGAGCCTAGCATGTACAGACATGGCCTCGGAACACAAGAGACCGAAAGGTCGAACATGAGTCATATAGTAGATATGATCAACATGATGATGTTCACCATTGAAACCACCTCAACTCACGTGATGATCGGATTTGAGTTGGTGAATTTGGATCATGTGACACTCGGATGACCCGAGGGATGTAACTAAACTCATTATCTTGAACAATAGTCTAAGTAACCTTAGCATATTTATGTTGTAGATCAATGGCTCGCGCAGTAGCACCCCTGAATTTTAATGCGTTCCTAGAGAAAGCTAAGTTGAAAGATGATGGAAGTAACTTTGTTGACTGGGCCCGTAATCTAAGTATTATCCTCACGACTTCCCAGAAATCATATGTCGTTGATGCACCGCTTGGTGACCAACCAGAAGACATGTCTTCCGAAGACGTTAAGAACGCTTGGGAGGCATGTTCTGGATATTACTCAATAGTTCAGTGTGCAATATTGTATGGCTTAGAACCGGGACTTCAAAGACGTTTTGAACGTCATGGAGCATATGAGATGTTCCAGGAGTTGAATTTTATCTTTCATAAGAATGCCTAGATCGAGAGGTATGAGACCTCCGATAAGTTCTATGCTTGCAAAATGGAGGAGAATGGGTCTATCAGTGAGCATATACTTAGAAAGTCTAGGTATTCAAATCGTCTAGCAGAGTTGGGAATTGCCCTTACGCCAGAGGCGATCACTGACAGAGTTCTTCAATCACTGCCACCTAGTTACAAGAGCTTTGTGATGAACTATAACATGCACATGATGAACAAATCAGTCGCCGAGCTATTTGCGATGCTAAAAGTCGCTGAGTCTGAAATCCAGAAAGAACATCAAGTGTTGATGGTCAATAAAACCACTAGTTTCAAGAAGAATGGAAAGGGCAAGGGCAAGAAGGGTAAAACCAAGAAGGATGGAAAAGCAGTTGCTACTCCTGTAAAGAAGCCCAAGCATGGACCCAAGCCAGAAAGTGAGTGCTTTCATTGCAAGGGAACTGGTCACTGGAAGCAGAACTGCCCCAAGTACCTGGCTGACAAGAAGGCGGCCAACGACAAACAAGGTATATATGATATACATGTTATTGATGTGTACCTTACTAGCTCTCATTGTAGTGCCTAGGTATTTGATACCGGGTCAGTTGCTCACATTTGCAACTCAAAACAGGAACTATGGAATAGACGAAGGCTGGCAAAGGATGAAGTGACGATGCGCGTGGGAAATGGTTCCAAGGTTGATGTGATTGTCGTCGGCACGCTCTCTCTTCGATTACCATCAGGATTAGTGATGAACCTGAATAATTGTTATTTATTGCCTGCGTTAAGCATGAACATTATATCTGGATCTTGTTTATTGCGAGACGGTTGATCATTTAAATCGGAGAATAAAGGTTGTTCTATTTATATGAGTAATATCCTTTATGGTCATGCACCCAATGTGAGGGGTTTATTCATATTTAATCTTGATAGTGATGATACACATGTTCATAACATTGATGCCAAAGGATGTAGAGTTGATAATGATAGTCCACTTTCTCATGGCACTACCGTTTAGGTTATATTGGTGTAAAATGCATGAGGAAGCTCCATGCTGATGGACTTTTGGAGTCACTTGATTTTGAATCACTTGACACATGTGAACCATGCCTCATGGGCAAGATGACTAAAACGCCGTTCTTTGGAACAATGGAACGGGCAAGTGACTTATTGGAAATCATACATACTGATGTATGCGGTCCAATGAATGTTACAGCACGTGGTGGATATTGTTATTTTCTCACCTTCACTGATGACTTAAGTAGATATGGGTATATTTACTTAATGAAACACAAGTCTGAAATGTATGAAAATTTCAAGCAATTTCAAAGTAGAGTTGAGAATCATCGTAACAAGAAGATTAAATTCCTGCGATCTGATCGAGGAGGTGAATATCTGAGTTATGAGTTTGGCAGTCACTTAAGACAGTGTGGAATTGTTTCACAGTTGACACCGCCTGGAACATCACAGCTTAATGGTGTGTCCTAATGTCGTAATCGAACCTTATTAGATATGGTGCGTTCTATGATGTCTCTTGCTGATTTGCCACTATCGTTTTGGGGTTATGCATTAGAGACAGTTGTATTCACTTTAAATAGGGCACCATCGAAATCCGTTGAGACGACACCATATGAACTATGGTTTGGCAAGAGGCCAAAGTTGTCATTTCTTAAAGTTTGGGGATGTGATGCTTATGTCAAAAAGCTTTAGCCTGAAAAGCTGGAACCCAAAGCGGAGAAATGCGTCTTCATAGGATACCTGAAAGAGACAGTCGGGTATACCTTCTATCTCAGATCCGAAGGCAAAGTGTTTGTCGCTAAGAACGGAACATTTCTTGAGAAAGTGTTTCTCTCGAAAGAATTGAGTGGGAGGAAAAGAGAGCTTGATGAGGTTATTGAACCTTTACTTCAACCAGAAAGTAGCGCAACACAGAAAGATGTTTCTGTGGAACCTACAACGGTTGAAGAGGAAGTTAATGATGATGATTATGAAGCTTCGGATCAAGCTGCTATTGAACCTCGTAGGTCTACAAGGGCGCATACTACTCCTGAGTGGTACGACAACCCTATCTTGGCGGTCATGTTGTTGGACAACAATGAACCTACAAGCTATGGAGGAGCGGTGATGGGCCCGGATTCCGAGAAATGGTTAGAGGCCATGAAATCCGAGATGGGATCCATGTATGAAAACAAAGTATGGACTTTGGAAGTATTACCTGAAGGGCGAAAGGCCATTCAGAACAAATGGATCTTTAAGAAGAAGACAGACGCGGATGGTAATGTCACCGTCTATAAAGCTCGACTTGTGGCAAAGGGTTTTTCACAAGTTCAAGGAGTTGACTATGATGAGACCTTCTCACCCGTAGCGATGCTTAAGTCTGTCAGAATCATGTTGGCAATAGTTGCTTATTTCGACTATGAAATTTGGCAAATGGATGTCAAAACAGCGTTCCTCAATGGTTTCCTTGAGGAAGAGTTGTATATGATGCAACCAGAAGGTTTTGTCGATCCAGAGAATGCTGACAAAGTTTGCAAACTCCAGCGATCCATTTATGGGCTAGTGCAAGCATCTCGGAGTTGGAATAAGCGCTTTGATGAGGTGATCAAAGCGTTTGAGTTTATACAAGTTTATGGAGAAGCTTGTATTTACAAGAAAGTGAGTGGGAGCTCTATAGCATTTCTAATATTATATGTGGATGACATATTGCTGATTGGAAACAATATAGAAGTGCTGGAAAGCGTGAAGGAATATTTGAACAAGAGTTTTTCAATGAAGGACCTAGGAGAAGCTGCTTTCATATTAGGCATTAAGATCTATAGAGATAGATCGAGACTCTTAATAGCACTTTCACAGAGCACATACCTTGATAAAGTTTTGAAGAAGTTCAAAATGGATCAGTCCAAGAAGGGGTTCTTGCCTGTGTTACAAGGTGTGAAGTTGAGTAAGACTCAATGCCCAGTGACTGCAGAAGATAGAGAAAAGATGAGTGTCATCCCCTATGCTTCAGCCATAGGCTCTATCATGTATGCAATGTTGTGCACAAGACCCGATGTCAGCCTTGCCATCAGTATGGCCGGAAGGTTTCAAAGTGATCCTGGAATGGAGCACTGGGCAGCGGTCAAGAATATCCTTAAGTACCTGAGAAGGACTAAGGAAATGTTTCTCGTTTATGGAGGTGATGAAGAGCTCGTCGTAAAGGGTTACGTCGATGAAAGCTTTGACACTGATCCGGATGACTCTAAGTCACAAACCGGATACGTATTTATTCTCAATGGGGGAGCGGTAAGCTGGTGCAGTTCCAAGCAAAGCGTGGTAGCCGATTCTACGTGCGAAGCGGAGTACATCGCAGCCTCGGAGGCAGCGAAGGAAGGTGTATGGATGAAGCAGTTCATGACAGATCTTGGAGTAGTGCCCAGTGCACTGAATCCAATGAACCTGTTCTGTGACAACACTGGTGCCATTGCTCTGGCCAAGGAACCAAGGTTTCACAAGAGGACCAGACACATAAACCGACGCTTCAACTCCATCCGCGATTACATCGAGGAAAAGGACATAAATATTTGCAAAGTGCACACGGATCTGAATGTTGCAGACCCGTTGACTAAACCTCTTCCAAGGGCTAAACATGATCAACACCAGAACTGCATGGGTGTTCGATTCATTACAATGTAAATCACATAGTGATGTGAACTAGATTATTGACTCTAGTGCAAGTGGGAGACTGTTGGAAATATGCCCTAGAGGCAATAAATAAAGTGTTTATTATTATATTTTCTTGTTCATGATAATCGTTTATTATCTATGCTATAATTGTATTGATTGGAAACACATTACATGTGTGGGTAAATAACCAACACTTTGTCCCTAGTATGCCTATAGTGAACTAGCTCATTGGTCAAAGATGGTTAAGGTTTCCTAGCCATTGACATGTGATGTCATTTGATAACGGGATCACATCATTAGGAGAATGATGTGATGGACAAGACCCAAACTACAAACGTAGCATATGATCGTGTCAGTTTATTGCTACTGTTTTCTGCATGTCAAGTATATGTTTCTATGACCATGAGATCATGCAACTCACGGACACTGGAAGAGTGACTTGTGTGTATCAAATGTCGCAACGTAACTGGATGACTATAAAGGTGCTCTATAGGTATCTCCGAGGGTGTCTGTTGGGTTGGCATGGATCAAGACTAGGATTTGTTACTCCGTGTGACGGAGAGGTATCTCAGGGCCCACTCGGTAATATAACATCACAATAAGCCTTGCAAGCAATGTGACTAAGTGTTAGTCACGGGATCTTGTATTACGGAATGAGTAAACATACTTGCCGCTAACGAGGTTGAACTAGGTATGGAGATACCGACGATCGAATCTCGGCAAGTAACATACCAAAGAACAAAGGGAACATCATACGGGATTAACTGAATCCTTGACATAGAGGTTCGACCGATAAAGATCTTCATATAATATGTAGGAACCAATATGGGCATCTAGGTCCCACTATTGGTTATTGATCTTAGAGGTGTCTCGGTCATGTCTACATAGTTCTCGAACCCGCAGGGTGTGCACACTTAAGGTTTGGTGATGTTTCGGTAGTATAGAGTTATGCATGGTGGTGACCGAAGGTTGTTCGGAGTCCCGGATGAGATCTCAGACGTCACGAGGAGCTCCGGAATGGTCTAGAGGTAAAGATTGATATATAGGAAGTCCTATTTTGGTCGCCGGAAAAGTTTCTGGCTCATCGGTAGTGTACCGGGAATGCCGGTAGTGTACCGGGAGACCATCGGGAGGGGTATATTGACCCAAGAGGCTACATGGGCTGTGGGAGAGTGAATACCATCCCTTGGTGGTCTGGTGGAAGTCCCACACAAGGCCCATATGGCTGGGAAGAAAATCCCAAAGAGAAAAAGGTGGAAAAAGGCAAAAAGGCAAAAATATGGAGGAGTCCTAGTCCTACTAGGATTGGAGGAGGAATCCACCTCTCCTCTTGGTTCGTATGACGCCTAGGTGGATTGGCCCTTGGGCCAAGCCTCCTCCTCTCTTCCTCTTATATATATACTAGAGTTTTTAGGGTTTTTGCACTAGATTTTCAGCCACGTGCTACCTGTTCCTCTAGTGCATAGTTTCTCCTCTAGATCGGTTTCCTGCAGTGCTTAGGCAAAGCCCTGCCGGAATTGCTCCACCACCATCGCTGCAGCGCCGTCACGCTGCCGGAGAACTCATCTACCTCTCCGCTCCCTCTTTCTGGATCAAGAAGGCGGACATCGTCATCAAGCTGTACGTGTGTTGAACACGGAGGTGCCGTCCGTTCGGTGCTTGATCGGGATGGATCATGATTGGATCGCGGGACGCTCGGCGATTTGAATCGCGAAGATGTTCGACTACGCCAACCGCGTTTCTTAACGCTTCCCGCTTAGCGATCTACAAGGGTATGTAGATCCACTCTCCCTCTCGTAGATGCTCATCACCATGGATAGGTCTTGCGTGAATGTAGGAAATTTTTTGTTTCCCATGCGACATTCCCCAACATCCAGTCGATTGGTACACAACCCTCATGATGTACATCATACGAGCCTCTCTCCAGATCGTACCATCCATGAAGGGACCAATGGTGTGCCCGGTGCCTGTGAACATAGCGCATGATCGTCCTTATCGGCACGACCCCGTATCGAGAGTGACCACGTCACTCTCTCCACTAGTAATGTGGGCTCTACGCTAGTACCCATCAAAGTAATCAACAAAGGCCCATCCCATAAGGGGTATCGTGGTTGTACATGTAAGGTTGGGATGCTCAGCAAATCTTAAATCTCTCCATTTTCGAAAGAACACATACACAACCTGCTCTGGTACACCACTTTGTTAGTGCATCTAGTGCCCCTTAGTGATTTTGGTGTATGGAAGACTTATAGGTTAAGGTACTAATGTTTTTGTAAGTGTACACAGGCTCTATAAGTTGATGAGGAGTTTGATATATCCGGAGATTATCGACCCCTAAAAATGTATGTCTTCAAACTAAGACTTTGCTAAAGACTTTGTGAAGACTTTGTGAAGACTTTGAAAATGAAGAAGTTGGTGTGACCTTGAAGATATGAACGAGGAATATGAAGCGTCAAGACTTTTGTTTTCGTAGTTTCATTTCCTTTATTTGAGTCATAGGAAACATCGTACTGTTAAAGGGGGCCGAGGTAATACGAAGGAAAATTTCCAACTAATGCTCAACTCCAAAATCCTCAACCTATACAATCCTTTGAGTGAAGCCTTTGGGAATCTCTTATGGTTCAATCAAGTTCTTCAGTGACAGAGACAAAGTTCTTCTGGTCTCTGAGGAAATTGATCTGACTGAGGAGTTAGGATTTCGCCAGTGCGAATTACCTACAAGTGAGGAACATGATATGTCTGAGGACTTTCATAGTTCGAAAATCCAACCGTTGCTGTGCTTAGCGCCAGCTATCCCCAATCACAAATATCCACATAATGGTCATATCAGTGGGGGCATTTATGTCATATCATGTCAGGTTGCACCCTGGCTATAAATAGCCACCCCCCACAACCACTAGTTGGTTGGCTGCTCCGAGAGAGAACTGACACTTGTCATTTGAGAGCAACCCATCCTCTGAGGACTTTGAGAGAAAATCATCGGTGAGGAAAAACCCACAACCAAACCACCAAACCCAACATGATTGAGCATCACTGAAGAAATTCCTGTGTGGATCCGATGCTTGTTACCTTTGAGGACTGTGCATCCTCCAGACGGTTAGGCGTCATGGTCTAGTGCTCCTGCAGTCAATTGGGGATCACGAAGTGACCTTGGTCTAGAGCATCCAGCAGTAAATTATGGATCATCGGGTGACCAGTTTGTGAGGGTTTTGGAATTCTACCCTGAAGACTTACCACGAGTGTTGGGCGAGGACTATGTGACCTTAGATCAAGGAGATACGGTAAGGACTGTGTGTCATGGGACTGTGTGTCCTCTGGTTTAAATACCAGGCCGCTCCAAACCAGACATATGACTGTCACAGCAGTTGGAACTGGGTCATCAAACCATTATCTTCATCGAGCTATCTAGTTCTATTTCCTCAACCCCTCTAATTCCTCATATACCTGTTGATGAAATTGATTGTTACTGTTTGAAGAATTTGACTGAAGACTTTCACAAATTCCTCATCTCAAATTCTTCAAGTCACCCTGTTCATCACTGCTTATCCTGTATCACGCTACTTACTATTTGTGCATGTTTCATTTCATCATGAAGACTATGTTGTTACTATGCTCCTCATGCACTTGAGTACTTATTCCGCTGCTAGTTATTCATCACATTTCAAATTCCTCAAAGTTGAAATTCCTCAAGTGATGAATTTGTAAAAATCGCATATTCACCCCCCCTCTAGTCGATATAACACACTTTCACACTTCTTTCTCAAGTGATTACCTAGCACAACATCATCTCCCTTGGGCATTAGTGGCACCCGATGAGGTTTTCGAAAAAGTCATTGAAAACACTTTTTGTTCCATCACCATGCATATCCCATCCCATTTGGGTAGCATCTACTAAGCTTCATATCTACTCCCACCCGCAGAACCCTCATAAGGAGGTAGGGTCATGCATGATGCAAGTATCAACGGTAAAAGTAACGGAGGCATCCCACCGAAGTGGTCACCACATCACATGATCAACAACAAGGAATAAGGTGCTATATTACATGCATGAAAATGGTTTCTTAACATGGTCAAAGGGATGCTTGCCTGGCTCAACAAAGTCTTCGGGGTCTTCCAAAACCTTCGGGTCCAACTTTCTCGTCAACAGTGCAATCTATCATCGCGATAAATAACGATAATAAGAAGCATCACACACAAACAGAGCACAAAGTCTACTTAGAAAATGTTACTCTATTCTGATAAATATTACAAGCTATTCTAAAAATGTTTGTCTAAGGATTTGTTGTTAAAAAGGTTTTCAAAACTATTTATAATAGAGGCTAAAAATAAATAAAAGAGGTTTTAAAAATAAAACAATACATAAAAGGTTTTCAAAAAAGTATAAAAATGGCATTGTAAAATTCTATAGAATATTACAAGAATTGTGGTGGAAAAATATTTGGCATTGGAATTTTATTTTGATGAGTGGAATTTTGGAAAAATTATCAGAAAAGGAAAAAATAAAATGGGCACTATGCCCTGGGCCAGATCTGGCCGCAACTGGGCCGGCCCTAAGAAAATCATCCCCAGGCAAACCGGCGCGCCTGCGCTCGCCAGGTTCAAACCTGACGGGCGGGGCTCGGGTGCCAGTGAGAGAGGGAGAGGGAGATGGGCGGGACAGAGGCCGACAGGTGGAGGCCACCTGCCGGGTTCGTCTCCTCCTCTAGACAGAGGGAGGCGGGGCTCACCGGTGACTAAGTTGGGCACGGAGAGGAGAGCTAAGGGTAGGAAAGGGCCCAGCATCGAGCTGTTGTTCCTCTGGAGGTGAAGGCAGCCAGCGGGGAGGCCCCGGTCGTCGGCGACGAAGAAACACCACAGAGCGACTTCGGATGGAGCTCGTCATTGGTGTTTCTTGCAGAAAAAAGGGCGGGGAAGATGTGGAGGAGCGACAGGTGCTCACTGTAGTCTCAAAGGAGGAGGAAGGATGGCGGGAGCGGGCCTGTGTCCCGAGATCGACAAAGCCCCGATGCGGCGGCGCCTCGGTCGATCTCGAGCACTGATGCTCGGGGAGGAGGAGGAAGTGGTTCTGGTGCACGATTGAGAGTGGGAGAGGGCCAAAGGAGGAGAGAGGGGGCTCGAGGAACCCTTTTATAGCCGGTACGCGAGTCCATCGCAGACCCATGCGTCGGCGAGGTCAAGCTGGTCGCTAGAGGGGGAGGGAGCACATAGGGCTTGCCCTACGGTGCTCCTGGGGTTGGTCTACGATGAGCGGGAGCAAGAGAGAGAGAGAGAGGAGCACGCACATATGAGCCTGCTCACTGGCTAAGCCGGGCGGTGCTCGGCACACGCAGGAGGAGTGAGAAGGAGGGAGAGAGGGGAGGGGGCGACAAGGAGGCATTTCCCTGACGTCGAGGGAGCCAAGTGGCGAGAGGGGGAGGCCCGAGGTTGTCGGAGCCATGCTGTGGGCGGCGGCTACAGTGCGGTCGGGCACTGTAGCAGGCCGCATGCCATGGCATGCCAATGGCATCCTAGGCACGGCCAGCCATGTCCAGTGGGTCCATGAGGTACTAGACAAAGGGGAATTGGCATAGGATGCTTTGGGTTTTACTAGATTAAGAGGGAAGGGGAGAGAGAGATTCTTGCTATCCAGGGGTGAAAATTGGGGTTTTACCCCATCTGACCATTGAACAAGAGCTGGGCTCTCTTACTCGAGGTAAGGAACATAATAAGAAGATGTGATAAAAAGTTGGGGTCAAGGAGAACAAGTTAAGAGGGGGAAACATGGTTTTTACAAATCTGACAGAATCTGTTTGATGACGTTTTGTGCAGGCAAATGGAGTTTGCTTGCCATGAGATTTAACAGGATGAAAATATAGGTATAAATAGAGAGGATCGCCAAGTTTGAGATTTATTTAAGAAAGTTAACAATGTAACTTTGTAAAACCCTGGAAATCAACATAATCAGATTTCTATAGATCCAGGCATGCATTTCACTTCCCACAAATCCACCACTTGGTTTGGTATCATTATTTGGGGTTTAACACATGCCCACAAAGTTTGGGGTCAAGGGAAGAAACATCACAATGTAAAGTTGTTCAAATTTGGCAGAATGGTTTTGGAATATTTTGGTGAAGCAAATCAATTGGGATTGGGATGAAACTTTGCAAGATCATCACATATGACATGTGTCACTTTCTGGAATTTTCCTGGAATTTATTGAGAATGTTTTTTATAGAAATATTTCAAAAGCTTGATTTAAGCAAAAAGGGTTTTGAGGGGTTTTGCCCATGATTTTGAACATGACCATGTGTTTAAACTCATATTATGGAAAATACATGTCCACTGAGTTTCCCTAAATTTCCTCAAATATTTTTAAAGCATTTAAATATTTTGTCCCTATGAAAAACCATTTATGGTCTTAAGAAAAAGCCTTTAAGTGAAATATCAAAATGATCTTTAAAATTAATATTTGGTGGTTTTGGGAAGTCATATATATAGTAGGTTCCAAATAAGTTCTTTGCGGAAAAAGGATCCACACAATTTGAGGACTTGTAGTACAAACCTCAATTTAGGGGCTTTTGAAAACCTAAGTTGAATAAATCCTTTTTGGCCAAAATAATATTTTATAAAAATATTTTTAGGTACTACACACATGGTATGATCATTGGGCAATATGTTTGGATCAAGGAAGATGAATATGGAGGGGAGTAGAACATAGGAGTGCTAAACACAATCAACCAACCAAGAAATCGTCAAACAAATCAAACAAGCATGCACTCAAAAAGTTTTAATTGGTACCAAATTTTGTAAATCCAAGCATAGCAAAGTGATGCAAACACAGGGTGTGACATATTCATGGCAATGATCATGTGTATTTGGGCATCACGTCCAAGACAAATAGGACGACTCCTGCCAGCACCTATTACTATTACTCCACTTCAAGAGTGCTTATAAGCTTGCCTCTCTACGTATTAAGTTCATAACAAACAGAGTAATGCATGGAGAATGATGACATGACGTAGACAAAGTAAACTCAAGCAATATGAATAAAACCCGTCGTTTTATCCTTAGTGGCAAAAACAGAAATACGCAACTTGTCCCCTTCTATCACTGGGATATAGAAAGTCATTAGGTTGAATCCACCACAGCATACCTCTCTAACCGAAGAAATGTCAATCTAGTTTGACAAACTATTTCAATAGATCAAAGAGAATTATGAAGCTATGATGATCATGCACATAAGATTCATATTAGATTTCAGAGAAGACTCAAATATTTATCATAAATAATCTGAACATAAACCCACAATTCATCGGATCCCAACAAACGCACCGCACATAAGGATTACATCATATGGATCAAAGCAAAGATGCGATGATCATTGTATTGAAGATCAAGAGAGAGAGAGAGAGAGATTGTCACCTAGGTACTTACTACGGACCCATAGGTCTGTGGTGAACTACTCACACATCATCATGAGGGCAGAAAGGTTGATGAAGAGGCCCTCCATGATTGATCCCCCTCCGACAGGGTATCGGAACGGAGCTCCAGATGACCTCCCATCAGAACAGAGACTTGCGGCGGCGTAAAAAGTGTTTAAGGACTACCTCTAGGGTTTTTGGAATATTAGAGAATTTATAGGACAGAGAACGAGGTCGAAGGAGCCACGAGGGGGCGACAAGCCATCAACCCCCCCCCCCCCGAGGGCATGCCCTGCTAGCTTGTACGGCCCTCGTGCAGGTCCCAACCTCCTTCCGAAGTTTCCAGGTCTTCTTTTGGTCCATAAAAATCATCAAAAAGTGTCGGGCTAATTGGACTTCGTTTGGTATTGTAAACCTGAAAAGTGAAAAACACGCAGAAAACAACAACGGGCATTGGGCACTGGGTCAATAGTTTAGTGCTAAAAAATAATAGAACTGGTAAATAAATGCCCAAAAAGTATCCTAGAATGATAATATATCAGCATGGAACAATCAAAAATTACAGATACGTTGGATACGTATCAGCATCCCCAAGCTTAATTCTTGCTAATCCTCGAGTAGGTAAATGATAAAAGCAAATTATTTGATGTGGCATGCTACTCATTATGTAATCTTATGCATGTATTCTCATTGAGAAACGATGAATTAACAAACATGAACATAGCAATACTTATAAGTATAAGCAACGAAATCATTAATCTTTCAAAGTATACGACCCTCAAAGAATGTTTTACCCCCATTCATCTTATTATATTAGCAATGCATGGCTCCATCTTCACCACATTAATACAAATGTCAAGCACCACAGTGCCCAATTAAGGCAATTGGATCGTACCTTTTCAATATGCATCAACTTTTTATTCTTCACGCAATACATGAGCATGAACCATTGTACATAACATATTGGTGGAATAGAATATGGTGGTGGGTATCAAAGGGGTAGAAAGTGGAGAAGATAGTCTCACATCAACTAGGCATACCAACAGGCTATGGAGATGCCCGTCGGTAGATGTCGACGCAAGGAGTAGGGATTGTCATGCAAATGATGCACTAGAGCTATAAGGGTATGAAAGCTCAACTGAAGCTAAGTGGGGTGTGCATCCAACTTGCTTCCACCTAAAGACCTCGGGCATTTGAGGAAGCCCATCATCGGAATATACAAGCCAAGTTTATGAAAAAGTGATTCCCACTAGCATATGAATGATATAACATGAGACTCTCTATATGAAGAACAAGGTGCCTCTTTGAGGCGCAAGTGTGGTAAAGGATAGTAGCCTTATCTCTTTATCTCTCATTCATTTTTTATTCTGGTGGGATCATTTGGCCTCCCCCATTTGTATTTCCTCACCGGGACAATCCTCTAAGAATGATGATCATAACACTTTTATTTACTTACAACTCAATATAAAGACTGATAGGACGGTATGGCAGTGTACCAGGATGTGCAAAGATCCAGCATGACATGTATCAAAAATATGATGAACGGTGGCTTTGCCACAAATACCATGTCAGCTCTATATGATCATGCAAAGCAATATGATGATGAACGAACTAGTCATGTGAAGTGACAATGGAATTTGCATGGCAATATATATTGGATTGGCTATGGAAATGCCATGATAGGTAGGTATCGTGCCTGTTTTGAGGAAGATATAATGAGTCTTATGTGCAACATAGCGTGTCATGTCACGGGGTTTGGATGCACCGGCAAAAGTTGCACCGATCCTCAAGGTGAGAATGGGCAATGCACAATACCGAAGAGGCTAGTAAATATGAGGAGGTGAGGTTGCGTATGTCCATGGTATCACATTAGTAATAAAGAACTCATATAATTATTGCAAACTTATATTATTTTTTATCACAAGTCAAAGTACTACTCGCATGCACCGAGGGAGGAGGTTGGTAGGAGTTAACCATCGCGCGCCCCCGACCCGAAACAACACTAGGATTTCAACGAGGAATAGAAATGCTCACACATCATCACCATGCCTTTTTAATTTTTTTCCACGAATAAGAAGTTAACATCTCTCAATAACGACACCTCACTGAAATTAAAATAATGCACTTACACCCTTTTCATATTACCACAACAATATCATTAACCCACAATTTCTCTATTTGTGCTACATGATGGTTTTAATTATCACTCATTGAATACCTATTATTTTTGGACTAGTCTTGTGACCCATGCAAATTACTGTCACTATTTATTTTAACTCACAAACAAATATATGTGAATAATGAGAGCATATTATTTCTATAAAATCTACACGCCACCGTGCTCAAAAAGATATAAGTGAAGTACTAGAGCAACTGCCAAGCTCAAAAGATATAAGTGAAGCACATAGAGTATTCTAACAAATTGTGATGATGGTGTGTCTCTCAAATAGGTGTGTCCATAAAAAATGATTGTGGCAAACTGAAACTAAAAATGTAGCTCCAAGTGACATAATGATTGATTAAGACGAAAGAGGGGATGCCTTAAGGGCATACCAAAGCTTAGATGCTTGATTCTTCCTAGAATATTACGTGGGGGTACCTTGGGCATCCCTAAGCTTAGGCTTTTGCTGCTCCATATTCCTTTGTCCATCATGATAACACCAAAAACTTGAAAACTTCAATCACACAAAACTCAACAAAACCTCGTGAGATCCGTTAGTATAAGCAACATATCAAATACTTTAGGTACTATTATAAATTGATTCATATTTCATTATTTCATAGTAGTTACTTTATTCTAACTTCTCCATGGCTTATGCCCCCCCCCCCGATACAATTCATAGCATCATCAAAACAAGCAAACTATGCAAGCAAAAACAGAATCTGCCTAAAACAGAACAGTCTATAAATATACCTTTAATAGCCACACTATGTAACTGTAAAAATTCTGAAAAATTAGGAAAACGTGAAGAATTTGCATAGAAATACTTTGTAAAAAATTCAGATCAAAAAGGCATTCCAGTAAAATCATAGAAATTCTTCACTAGATGCCAAAGTTTCTGTTTTGCACCGTATCAATTCTACTCATCTTTTGAGTCATCACAAAGGCTTTAATTGGCACAAACACTAATTGAAACACAAAAAAACAATCATTACTATATAAACAATCATGGTATCGCAAACAAACAAAAATTAAAAATAAATATATAGATAACTATTGGGTTGGCTCGCAACAAGCGCTATTGTTTTACGCCCCTAGCTAGGCATAATGCATAGTTTCAAGTATTGTCATCTTGAGACTAGACCCATAAGTAGCTCACATGATTGATTCATAAGCTGGTCTAATCCTATTACTATGTAAGTGTTCCATTACTTTCTTTAATGGGAATTGAAACCTTATGTTTCCCTCTTTCATGTCAATGATTGCACCTATAGTTTGTAGGAAGGGTCTTCCAAGTATCATGGGACAAGTAGGATTGCAATCAATATCAAGAACAATGAAATCTACAGGCACATAATTTTTATTTGCAATGATAAGCACATCATTGATTATTCCTAAGGGTTTCTTAATGGTAGAATCCGTAAGATGGAAGTTTAGGGAACACTCATCAATGTTAGTGAGACCAAGCACATCACATACAGATTTAGGTATAGTTGAAACACTAGTACCAAGGTAACACAAAGCATTGCATTCCTATTTATTTATCTAATTTCCACAGTAGGTTCACACTCATCATGCAAATTTCTAGGAACAAAAACTTCAAGCTCAAGTTTCTCATCATAAGCTTTTACCATAACTTCTACTATATGTTGAGTAAAAGCTTTGTTTTGTTCATAAGAATTCGATGAGCTAGTAATGGATTGCAGCAAGGAAATACATTCTACTAAAGATAAATTATGATAATTAAAGTCCTTGTAATCCAATATAGTGGGCACATCACTAGTTAAAGTTTTGACCTCTCCAAACCCATTTTTTCAGTTCTAGCATCAAAATCATCACCCTCCAAGCAAACGAGATGCTCCTTAAGTAGAGTTGACTCATCTCTAGTCCCTTTATCATTTATATTCAAAGAAGTAAGCAAAGATTCAATAGGATAGGTACCACTCATTTTAAGATCTTCATCATGATTTGTAATGGAGAAGATTCTGGTTTAGCGGCCATCCTACTTACTAGAGAGGTTTGCTTATTGGAGATTTTTTCTAACAATTATTCAGTGTGAGTAAATTTTGAATGGATATTAGACACTTCTTTGTTAACTTCATCAAGTTGTTTACTAATAGCATCTGGAAAAGTTAAATGTTCCTTTATTTCTGAAGCAAAGAATTTATTGTGCTCATATTGCGAAGTCATGAAGGTTTTCATGGAACCTTCTATTTCCGACATTCTTTGGTAGTAAGAGGTAGTGTAGAATCTATCTTGCGACATGGTGACCGAGCAAGCAAGGTAACAAGTAGGACAAGTAAACTAGAGAGTAAAGCAAGCAAATAAGTAAACTAGTGACTCGCAAAGATAAATGTTTTTATTTTTTATTTTTATGAGGCAAACTAAATATACTATTAAATAAAAAGAGTAACAAGTGAATGAAAATTTGTGTGAAGTTACTTGATAGTTGGTGATGATATTCCCCGGCAACGGCGCCAAAAATCCTTCCTGGTACTTGTGATCTACATTGGGTTTTCTCTGAAGAGGAACCAGTTATCGTAGAATGATGTGGGTAAGTATTCCATCGGTTATGAAACCAAGGTTTCTCGAACCAAAAGGAATATCAACAACAACCATCTTCAGCGGGTGCACACAAAATAACAAACAACTTGCACCCAACGCGGGCAAGAGGTTTGTCAATCCCCTTGGTCTCGTTATTTGCAAGCAAGTGAGACGTGTAGATAATTGTAACTTTTAAAATAAAATAAAATAAAGTAAATGGCAGCAAGGTATTGAAGGTTTTTTAAATATATGGTCAGTAGACCTGGGGGCATAGTTTTCCCTAATGGCATCTCTCATGAAAACAGCATATTGTGGGTAAACAAATTACTGTTGGGCAATTCATAGAAAAGCGAATAGTTATGCAATATTCCCGACAATTATCATGTGTATATAGGCATCACGTCCAAGACAAATAGGCCGACTCCTGCCGGCACCTATTACTATTACTCCACTTCAAGAGCGCTTATGTGCTTGCCTCTCTATGTATTAAGTTCCTAACAAACAGAGTAATGCACGGAGAACGATGACATGATGTAGACAAAGTAAACTCAAGCAATATGAATAAACCCCATCATTTTATCCTTAGTGGAAACAACACAAAGACAAAACTTGTCCCCTTCTGTCACTGGAATATAGAAATCTTCAAGTTGAACCCACCACAATGCACCTTACTCACCGAAGAAATATCAATCTAGTTGGACAAACTATTTCAATAGATAGGAGAGAATTACTAAGCTATGATGATCATGCACATAAGAATCATACTAGATTTTAGAGAGCACTCAAATATTTATCATGAATAATCTGAACATAAACCCACAATTCATCGGATACCAACAAACGCACCGCACATAAGGATTACATCATATGGATCAAAGAGAAGATGCGATGATCATTGTATTGAATATCAATAGAGAGAGAGATTGGCCTCTAGGTACTAACTACGGACCCGTAGGTCTATGGTGAACTACTCACACATCATCATGATGGTAGCAAGGTTGGCGAAGAGGCTTTCCATGATCGATCCCCCCTTCGACAGGGTGCCAGAACAGAGCTCCAGATGGCCTCTCGCCGGAACAGAGACTTGTGGCGGAGTAAAAAGTGTTTCGAGACTGCGTCCAGGATTTTTTGAATATTACAAAATTTATAGGCCAGAGAATGAGGCCGGAGGAGCCACGAGGGTCCACAAGCCATCGAGGCGTCCCCGAGGGCACGCCCTGTTGGCTTGTGGGCCCCTCATGCGGCTATCGGCCTCCTTCCAAAGTTTCCAGGTCTTCTTTTGGTCCAAAAAAATCATCAAAAAGTTTCGGGGCAATTGGACTTCGTTTGGTATTGTAAACCTGAAAAGTGAAAAACATACAAAAAAACAACAACTGGCACTGGGCACTCAATATGTTAGTGCTCATAAATAATATAAATTGGTAAATAAAAACCAAAAAGTATCCTAAAATGATAATATACCAGCATGGAACAATCGAAAATTAGATATATGTTGGAGACGTATCAGTGTGTCATGGTACATAGCAGATCTGCGTGCCAAGGCTGGCGTAGTAGGACTTGAAGATGTCGCTGGTGAACTGTGAGCCATTATCAATGATGATACGATTAGGGACACTGAAGCGACACACCAAGCCCTTGATGAACTTAACAGATGACGCGACTGCGATGCTGCAGACAGGTTCCACTTCAGCCCACTTGGTGAACTTGTCGATGGCCATGTAGAGGAAGCGGTAGCCTCCTGACGCATGAGGAAAGGGGCCCAGAATGTCCAGCCCCCATATTGCAAAGGGCCATTAGAGGGGGATGGTCTCGATCCCTTACGCTGGTTGGTGGATCTTCTTGGCGTGGAATTGATAGGCTTCACAGGATTGGACTAGCTTGGTGGCGTCTTGAAGCACATGGGGCAGTAGAAGCCACTGCTAAAGACCTTGCTAGCGAGGGTGCGCAATGAAGAGTGATGGCCACAGTCTCCTCCATGTATATCTGCAAGCATATCATGACCTCGATCTTTCGATATGCACCGCAATGCTACTCCATTAGGGCGCCTTCCATAGAGATCCACATCCTGTAAGCAGTAGGATGCGGCTTGGCGGGCTACACGCTATGCGTTAGTGTCGTCTATTAGGAGAGTGTGGTTCTCCAAGTAGATCTTGGACTCTGTGGCCTAGCTCTTAGTCTGCGGCTCTAGTGCCAGCAGCAGGTGAGCGCCTGAGGGTCGGCCGCAGTGGGGTCCACCTATGGAAGGCACGGCAGGCAGATCCTCTTGAAGTGCTATGGTGCTGGTAGCTCGTGGCGTGGTAGATTGGTTCAGGAGCCGCTCCTCGAAGATGTTGGGGCCCTGCGACTCGTGGCAGGATGCTCTCTTAGCGATGTCATCGGCTTCCTAGTTGTTGTTACGAGGAATGTGCTGGTGTTCCATGCCCTGGAAGCACTTTTCGAGCTTGCGCACCTCCTCGAGGTAAGCAACCATGTGTTTGTTCTTCGATTTGTAGCTCTAGTTCTAGAAGTTGACGAGGAGCTGCGAGTCCCCCTTAATGAGAATGCACTTGACGCCAAGCGCAACAACAACCTTGAGTCTAGCGATGAGGCCCTCGTACTCGACGATGTTGTTGGGGACCTTGTCATCATGCTTGAAGCAGAGTTGTACTGCGTAGCAGAGCTTGTCTCTTGTTGGCGAGGTGAGCACCAGCCAGCCCATGTGCCCTTTCGAGAGAATGCCCCGCCGAAGTGCATGGTCCAACCTTTAGGGGCATCCTTCCCGGGAAGGAGGGACTCTGCCTTGCGAGGTTCATCTTTGTGGGAATCTGTCCACTCTGTCATGAAGTCAGCCAAGGTTGCGCCCTTGATTGTCCTTATAGTGAGGAATTTCGTATCGAAGGGGCATTGGGGCTCTGAAGTACTTTCCCAGAGGGTAGGATGCGATCACCTTGATGGGATGGCCCTAGAAGTAATGTCGTAGCTTCCTGGAGGCGATGAGCAGCACAAAGAGTAGCTTCTTGACGGGGGCTTGCTCCTCCCGTTCCATCACCAGAGCCACGATGTCCATCTGGGGGTGGCTGCTAAGTATAAGCGAAGAGGCTCACGAGGTCGCGGGGCAACCATGACGGGAGGGCTCTTCAGATACTTCTCGAGGTCCTCAAAGGCCACGTTAGCTTTGGGGGTCCACTTGAAGGGGCCTATCCTCTTTAAGAGCTTGAAGAAATACAAAGCCCTCTTACCAAACTTGAAGATGAAGCGACCGAGTGATGCCACGCACCCGGTGAGCTTCTGTATTTCCTTCAGGTTCCAGGGAGGCCACATCTTCCCGATGGATTGAATATTCTCGAGGTGGCTTCGGTGCCATGGTGGGAGACCAGGAAGCTGAGCAGCTTTTCTAAAGCAACTCCAAAGACACACTTGGCGGGGTGGAGGTTGAGGCAGATCTTGCGAAGGTTGGTGTAATGCCCAAGATGCGGTCCTATCCTTATTTTTGGCTCGAGGGCCCCGATAGGGATAAAAGCACATCTCGCCGTTTCGCAAGAATGGATATCGTTACAAGTACATGTAAAGAGGAGATGAGTATATGGAAGTGGCTTACACTTTCCACGAGCTAAAACATATCATCACAACACAATCATCAATATCAAACATCGTATATAAAAGCAGGGTCCGACTACGGACGAAATCAAACGATAAAAGTGACATCGATCCTTGCTATCCCAGGCCGCTGGCCTAGAACCCATCCTATGATTGATGAAGAAGAAGAACTCCAATCAAACAAGCATCACGCTCACATCAAAGCATCACATTACATGTACCTGCAACTATTGTTGTAGTAATTTGTGAGCCATAGGGACTAAGTAATCTCATTTCCAAGGGTGTCAAGACTAGCAAAGCTTAATGGGTGAGGCATGGTTAAGTGGTGAGGCTGCAACAAGTACTAAGCATTTATTTGAGTGGCTAACTTACGAGTACAACAATAAGAAGGGTGATCTACGCATAATCGCCCATGAACTAGTGATGATCACTAAGTGATCCTGAATACCTACTTACGAGTCAAACATAACCCCACCGTGTTCTCTCTCGGTTCAAAACTCACGAGTAGATACAATCACAGTTACGCACACGGTTGGTGTATTTATTTAGAGTTTACTTTAAGTGTGCTATGACCGGGTGTTAAACAAAACTCCAAGTTGCCACATAACCATGGGAACGGCTTTCAGCAAGATTTAACCCTGCAGGAGTGCTCCAACTCATCCATCCCAAACTAGCCACATGTTGCAAGAAAAACTCAAAATCGAGATAGTCCAAGGTATCCCTGAAGTCCTAGTGCACAAGACGTCCGTAAAAAGTAAAACAAATCCAGCAAGGCGTCCCGGTGAGCCAGATCTGCATCTAGAGCCACGCGCTCTCTATCTGCGGGCATCATCCGTCTATGCAAAGTGGATGGTAGCCAGAAAATGCCTCAAGTTTCCCCGAGGTGGCACCGCCGACTGCTAGGTAGGTGGACCAACACTCATGAGGAGCATTGGCCCAACCTTCCACCTTTCACCAAGTATATATGTGCATTAAATTAAATAACAATAATATTATGATATCTCAAGATATCCATGTTATCACATGGAACCTCCTGTACGTGCAACTAGCAATGCTATAAGAGGGTCTGAGCAAGCGATGACATAGCCAAACAATGGTTTGATGGGATGTGGAGAGCTAGAGGCTTATCATGGCATGTTGGGAGGCTAAACAAACATGTGGTTGGTAGCGATACATAGGGATAGAAATGAGACAACTAGCAAGGCAATGATAGTAATGGTATCCAGGGAAATGGTCATCTTGCCTGAGATCCCGCTTGGAAGAAGAACGAATCTGTGAAGTAGACGAACATGACGTAGTCGAACGAACCCTCACACTCCGAATCGGTTTCGGACTCTATCAAGAAGAAGCAATCTGGAAACAAACAATTAACACAGGATAAACACCACAACATATGCATGACATGATGCGTAAACAAAATTGATGCATGTCCATACGATCACGCAAGGCATGACAAGCACATCGATCAATTACTACATATTAAGTGAAGTTCAATACGCAACAGGTTGCATATTGACGAAACTCCACATATGAATCATTTAGTTCACTCTCGTTTATCTACACGGCAAGTTTAAATGTTGTTAAAGGTGGTAAGAGGTGAAGCATATTTAAGCTATATATCTAGGAATTTTATATGAGGTCGGAAACAGCTGATAACATTTCCAAAATAACCCCATATGTTAATCTTGAAATTGGTCCAGATCTGAACTAACCATGTTTTATATTTGTTAAACAGGGAAACGAAATTCACCATGTGATTCTACACGTTATTCTAGGCGATTTACATATATAGAACATTTAAAACGGAGCTACGGTCTAAAAGATATGACAAACACAAGATAATATGCCCTGAATGCAAAATGCATGCAAACAACACCCACAAACATTCCAAATCATGGATGCAGCAATATATTATGAAACTACATGAGATTCTAAGTAGGCTTCATATATGACATGTTCAAAACGGAGCAACGGTTCAATAATAACAACCAACACAAGTTTTAGTTATAATGTACCCAAAACAACACCATGGCATATTGCAACCCACAAAACAACAAGCTACAACTATTGAAAATTCACAACAAAGACATGGGTAGTAGCTTACATGATGCACAAAAACTCATCTCATAACAACAAATTGAATATAAGCATGTACCAATAGCAATTGAGCTCACAAGATGGCTATTGTAATAACAGTTATGACATAGTGAAAATAACACTTTTAGCATAGCCGTGTTGATTTGAAGGCATATTGACAACAAGAAAACTATGTGCTACAATACTTATAATGGCATGAAAATCAACAGCATGGTAGAGGACATGATACAATAGAAATAACTCCATAGGAGCATCATCAAAATATGCATACATACTTGGCTAGCGTCAACACAACATGGCAATCTGAAATAAGCACACTCTTAGACTTGGTGAAAATTAGGGTAGACATGGGCAGCAGTTTTTATCAGATAGGCATGTTGACAGCAAGAAACGAGTATGTATCAAGGCTATTTCATGGAATTAAATGACACATCTAAATTCACCATAACATGCACTTCAATTCATCCCATATGGGTATTTGCAATAGAACTATGAATCCATGGCAATCATCAAGACAAAAGGCTAAGTTTTAATCCAGATTCCAGACTTAGTGAAATTTTACTATTTCCCAAAATAGCAGTTTGTCTAGGCATGTTAACATAGCAATAACAGTAGCATAGTAATCATTTATATGCATGGCAAGTATACTAGCACCATGTAGACATGTCACACTTCAAATTACTCCATTGGCACATGTTCAAAGGAGGCATGGATTGCTTAATATGATGCTCACAAAATGTAACTTATCGTTAACAGATTACAGTTTTAACATGATAGCAACTTGAGAGCAACGAATGAACATGATAGAGATTCTTTACATGGCAACCAAAGGCACTACATAAAAGTAGGCATAACATGGACCAATACTCATGAAGAAACCACATGCATAGGGCCAACGATTTAGATGCAATCATCCACGAAACTTTGAAAGTTTTAACAGTTTTGCAAACTACAACATGGTGCACTTTTGCAACAGAGATTTAGGCATCTAGATGAATTCTAATATGTATGCAAATGATGCCAACATGTTGAGCACGAAGTGTAGATACTTCTACATATAAAAATTATCACAAACGAACACGTGTGCACATAGTTAGGGCCCACACAAAATGCTAATATGCTGAATTTACAGGCAGTTCTAAAGACTTAGAGAAATGTTTGGACCTCGGAGAAATGGGATGGAGGGGTTCTGCGGGTCATTTGGTTCGGGGCTCTAGCTCGGTCCCTGGACGGAGCCGTCCAGATCTGGCGGTGGCAGTTGCCGACGGCGGCGTGATTCCGGTGAGGAGGCAGTCGGGGCGAGGCGAGGGAGGCTCGGAGGAGGCGTCCTCCGGCGTGGCAACGGACGATCAGGGCGGCGAGCATGGCGACGTGGCCAGGGTGAATGCCGGCGAGGGACGAGGCAACCAGGAACAACGGATCCGCCACAGGGCGCTACATCCGGCAGCGGCGCGGGCACGATGTCGGAGGTGCATGGGGGGGAGGCCATGGTTGCGATGGCCCGTCGGGCCGAGGTGGGGAGGGCGATGCGCAGCTCCGGCGGCGGCGGTGCGGGCTCCGGCGGAGCGCCGCTGCGAAGGGAGCCTCTGGTGGCGCGGCTCGAGCGAGCTGCGGCTCCTTTGCCTGGGTGCCGGTTGAGCGGGTCGGGTCTAGGCAGCACACGGCCCTGGGAGGGCTGGCTTCGGTGCCGGGTGGGCCGCGGTGGAGGGAGGAGGTTAGGAGGCAATGTGGCAGCCTCCCATTGGTCATGGGTGGCGGCTGCGGCGGTGTTGGTGGCAACAAGTGGCGGCGGCGGGGTTGGACAGCGTGGAATTTGAGGAGGAGAGAGGGGAGGCTAGATTTGGAAGGGGAGGGCCTTCCTTATATATCAGGTTTGGCTAGGGTCAGGGGTTTTGCATCGTTTGTGTGCCATTCGATCGTAATATTAAAAATAATATTTTATAGATGTCGCGGACGCGTGCGTGTGTGGTTGGTCACGAAATGGTCAACAAAGAGAACACACGACTATGAACGGATGCAAGGTTTCAAAATGACGACAACAGAGTGCAGATGCAATGGAGATGATGCGAATGATGCGAATGATGAATGTGCCAAAGAAATACATCACACATCGATAACGAAATAAAACGGGAATCTTCTGGAGCGTCGGTCTCCGGCTGTTACAGTTGGTGAAGGTTTCCTCAGGGTCCTTGATGAGGGAGCTTGCCTCGCGAGTCTTGATGACGATGTCATCCACATAGGCCTCCACATTCCTACCCATCGGAGGTGTGAGGCATGTATGCATCAGCCTCCGTAAGGTGTCTCCTCCACTCTTTAGGCCGGAAGGCAGGCATATGTAGTAGTACACTCCGCAGGGGGTTAAGAAAGTTGTCTTCTGCTCGCCTTGTTTGGCCATCTTGATCTAGTTGTAGCCTGGGAAGGCATCCAAAAAAAGAGAAGATCACGTGCGGTGGTGGAATTCACGATTTGATCAATCCACAGCAGCGGGAAGTGGTCCTTGTAGGATTTGTTGAGGTCGATGAAGTAGACGCACATCCGCCCTTCCCCATTGTGCTTTTGGACAATGACAAGGTTGGCGATCCTGTGAGAGCCTGGCTTAATAGGAATGACATACTACTCATATCAATAAGGAATTCCTTCTTTTTTGGGAGCCCACTCGAAAAGAACTCCAAAGTTAAGCGTACTTGGCTTGGAGCAATTCTAGGATGGGTGACTTGGTCTATGGGGTCACTTTGGATCCTGCCAAGTGTAACGGGGTGTTACAATTGGTATCATAGCCGACCCTTACGGTACACGGGCATGCATGGGTCAGGTGCTCGGGAATGTGACACATGGCGCGTGTGGCTCGTTGTGGCACACGTCATGGCACATGTGCTGGACTGGACACACATATGTGTGCCAAGAGAGGACGTTCTTGATGGGCCGACGAGGACGTCAGTTCCTTTGAGTGGTGGTGTATGTGAGAGCCTGGCTTAATAGGAATGATATACTACACATATCAACAAGGAATTTCTTATTTTCAGGGAGCCCGCTCGAAAAGAACTCCAAAGTTAAGTGTGCTTGGCTTGGAGAAATTCTAGAATGGGTGACCGACCGGGAAGTTTGTCCTGGGTGTGCACGAGTCAGGACAAAGTGTGCAGGATAGTCTAGTGTTGGTCTATGGGGCCAGTCTAGATCCCACCAGGCATAACGGGTGTTACAGATCCACTCGAGGTGAATGACTTCACAGATGATGCGTGCCTTCTAAAGCTTCGTTGTCTCTTGATCGATGAACTTCTGCTTTTTTGGCACCTAGCACTATGCTTTTTGCTTAACGGGGCATGCGCTTGGAAACATGGCTAAGTGGTGCTCGATCACCTTCCTCGGCATACCGGGCATCTTTGATGGTGTCCAGGGAAACATATCAGCATTTGCCCGAAGGATGGTGACGAGCTCGCCTTCCTATTTGGAGCCACTACCGTCCAGCGACACTTTCTTCTTCTCGGTGCGTGCTTGAGAGAACAACTTCTTCATCTTCGTGGGTGCAGCTTTGGGAGGCCCGAGGTCATCCTCGTTTGCAAGGTAGGTGGTGGCAGCAGCCTTGTAGGCATGCTCAATGGAGCGCACAACCTCTTTCTCATTGTAGCGAATGGTGACGATTCCGCAGCAGCCTGGCATCTTGACAATGTTGTAGGCATGGTGGGCCAGAGCCATGAACGTGGTGAGCACAGGGAAGCCCAAGATGACATTGTAGGGCAGGCCGAGGTGTGCCATCACAAACGGTTGCTTCGTTCGAACCACATGCTATTTACTCCTATAATAATAATATATATGAGCATTTCACCAAAAAATGTGGGAAATGGGCCAGAACAAAAACACACCTGCATGTGGAACAACAATATGTATGCAAAGGGTGGTTTGATATGTTCAAATGCCTAGTGTGCAACTTTGATGTGGCACATGTCTCGTCTGTTGCCACTTCCTGTCGGCGGGAGGGAATCCTAGCTACGAATACATGCCCCCAACTAGGTCTCGCGTCTCACCCTGCTCTAACTGGAAAATGAAACCTACATGAATCCATCATGGTCAAAAACCACCCCGACTCGCTTCTGGTCAAAGGTGGACAATGGCACATGCGCCTCACAACACGGACATCGATCGCCTACCCCACCGAGGTTCATGGCACACATACACATTATCTATAGTCCCCCCCACACACACACTTCGAGTAGGTTGGAGGGCATATCACCAAGACATACCCTAGCACGAACCAAAGAATCAACTTGCTTCATGGTCAAACCTTTCTCGCTGTCGATCGAAGTGATGGACATAAACCTAAGGCCATGAATGGGCGTGACGCTGATAACCACGTGATGGAGTGTCCAAAGACATCCATCACCTGCATGTGTCACAAACATATGTATGAAAGTGTTGTGTTGCGTTTGAATTAATTAACATATACCTGATACGCAACTTTGATGTGCCACGTGCTTTTGGAACCAAAATCCCCCCTCCCCCCGAGCAAGGGTTCATGGCACGTGTAGCTAGCTAGTCTGTCGAGCGCCGATGGGAACGATTCACACATACGTAGTTGTGCGCTCAGACTCTGGTAAGGAAACTCATTGACCTATAATATATATACCATGACACAAACCAAGAAGAATCCACTATGGTAACCTCTCTCTCATTGTCAGTCAATGTGATGGACATCCACGCCGACCCATGAATGGGCTTTCCATCGACAACCTCATGAAGGAGTGTCCGAGGACAACCACCGTCTAAGTGTGGATCAAACATGTGTGTGGAAATGTTGTGATGTTTAAATACCCAACACACAAACTTTGATGTGGCACCTCCTCGCTAATCGCAAAGTCCCCACGCGGAGCGAGGTTAATGACACGTAGTATATATATGTATGCCCCCCGGTGCCCCATCGAGATGGTGGGAGGCATTCATGTGCACACCATGTGCTCAAATTATACCATGCATGTAATCTCACACCATGACCTACATACCGCAATTAACACAAACCAAAAAAGAATCCATGTTAATTAACCTCTCTCGTTGCAAACAAAGTGATGGACCACACACGAGGCCATGGATGAGAGCGACGCTGATAACTACGCGAGGGGGGCGATGTTAAGGACAACCATCATCACCTTCACGCTCTCCTAACATATGTACGGAGGTGTTGTGTGATGTTTTGAATACCCAATGCACAACTTTGATGTGGCATATGCATGAATGCACCTACGCAAAGCGGACAACCCCCCTCCCCCCATGGAGATTCACGACATGTGCACTTGTAGCCGGTGGGAGCACGTGTACACATGCACTCAAACTTCCGTCTGGAATCTCACTATGATCTACACCGGAACACAGACCAAGACGAATTTACCTTTACCAGCAACCGTTTGCCCACAACACATCCGAGAGTGGCTTGTACGCTGTACATCACACACATCTTGATCTGAGCAACCATTTGTGTTATTTTGTCTCATCGCAAAATAGTTCATATGGGCAACGTGTTGTTGGAAATATGCCCTAGAGGCAATAATAAATTAGTTATTATCATATTTCCTTGTTCATGATAATCGTTTATTATCCATGCTATAATTGTATTGATCGGAGACTTAGATGCATGTGTGGATACATAGACAAAACCATGTCCCTAGTATGCCTCTAATAGACTAGCTCGCTGATCAAAAGATGGTTAAGGTTTCCTAGCCATGGACATGAGATGTCATTTGATAACGGGGTCACATCATTAGGAGAATGATGTGATGGACAAGACCCAAACTGCAAACGTAGCATATTATCGTGTCAGTTTATTGCTACTGTTTTCCGCATGTCATGTATGTGTTCCTATGACCATGAGATCATGCAACTCACAGATATCGGAGGAGTGCCTTGTGTGTATCAAATGTCGCAACGTAACTGGGTGACTATAAAGGTGCTCTACAGGTATCTCCGATGGTGTCTGTTGAGTTGGCATGGATCGAGACTGGGATTTGTTACTCCGTGTGACGGAGAGGTATCTCGGGGCCCACTCGGTAATGCAACATCACAATAAGCCTTGCAAGCAATGTGACTAATTGTTAGTTGTGGGATCTTGTATTACGGAACGAGTAAAGAGACTTGCCGGTAACGAGGTTGAACTAGGTATGGAGATACCGACGATCAAATCTCGGGCAAGTAACATACCGAAGAACAAAGGGAACGTTATACGGGATTAACTGAATCCTTGACATAGAGGTTTGACCGATAAAGATCTTCGTAGAATATGTAGGAACCAATGTGGACGTCCAGGTCCCGCCATTGGTTATTGACCGTAGAGGTGTCTCGGTCATGTCTACATAGTTCTTGAACCCGCAGGGTCTGCACACTTAAGGTTCGGTGATGTTTCGGTAGTGTAGAGTTATGTATGGTGGTGACCGAAGTTTGTTCGGAGTCCCGGATGAGATCCCGGACGTCACGAGGAGCTGCGGAATGGTCCGAAGGTAAAGATTCATATATAGGAAGTCCCAGTTTGGTTTTCGGAAAAGTTTCGGACTCATCGGTAGTGTACCGGGAGTGCCGGTAGTGTACCGGGAGGCCTCCGGGAGGGGTATTTCGACCCCAAGAGGTCCATGGGCTGTGGGAGAATAATAACCAGCCCTTAGTGGGCTGGGAAAACAGCCACAAAGGCCCATGGCGCAGGAGAGAAAGTCCTAAAGCAAAAAGTGGAAAATCAGCCAATAGGAGGCAATCCTACTCCAACTAGGATTGGAGGTGAAGTAGGATTGCTTCCCACCTCCTATTTCGGCGACCCAAAGGCCTTGGCTGTCTCTCCTCTCCTCTCCTCCTATATATTCTAGTGGATTGGGTGGTTTTTGGACAGAATTTCCGGCCATGTGCTACCCGTTACACCGGTGCATAGTTTCTCCTCTAGATCGGTTTTCTGCAGCGCTTAGGCGAAGCCTTGCCGGAATTGCTCCACCACCATCACCGGAGCGCCGTCACGCTGCCGGTGAACTCTCTCTCCTCTCCACCTCCTCTTGCTGGATCAAGATGTTGGAGATCGTCATCAAGCTGCACGTGTGCTGAACGCGGAGGTGCCGTCCGTTCGGCGCTAGATCGGAAGGACCGTGATCGAGATCGCGAGACGGTTCGTGATGTGATCACGGAACGGATCGTGATGTGATCACGGAACGGATCGTGATGAGTTCGCGGGACAGATCGTGATGAGTTCGCGGGACGGATCATGATGTGTTCGCGGGACGGTTCGTGATTGGATCGCGGGACGCTCGGCGATTTGGATCGCGAAGAAGTTCGACTACACCAACCGCGTTTCTTAACGCTTCCCGCTTAGCGATCTACAAGGGTACGTAGATCCACTCTCCCTCTCGTAGATGCTCATCACCATGGATAGGTTTGCGTGTGCGTAGGAATTTTTTTGTTTCCCATGCGACGTTCCCCAACACGTGTTTGCTGTCTATCTCACACATCTTGATTTGGGTAATCGTTTGTGTTATTTTATGTCATCACAAACAGTTTATCCGGCTGACCTATATGCCATCTATCGCACACATAATCATCTGGCCAATCGTTTGTGTTCTGCTGGATCGATGCAAACAGTTTATCAGAGTTAACTGTATGATGTACATCACACACGCCTTTATCTAGTTAAGCGTTTGCGTAATTCTAGCTCGTCACAAGCATTTCGTTTGGAACAAATGTATGCCACATATCACACTCGTAATTGTTTTCTGAATCGTATTTGATGGGTTCGCCATTGCACATAGTTCTCTTCATTGGTGACGGAGCTAAAACTATACCGTTTACGATTCATGCATCACACGTGGTTTCGTCGAAGGATCTCTAATTGATGTGTCGTCTTTGAACCTTCCTGTAATGGTGCATCAAGCTACATCAACATGTGATGACCTATATGGATCTGGAGCAAACCACCCAGCATAACACGCGACATCTAGCTTGCTGCCCACGCAGGAGCATACGTGGTTTGAAGAGTTCACCGAATGCGATGGAGAAGCTCGTCGGAGCATTAGTTCTATGCGATGGGGAATGGGAAGCTGGGGAAAGACATCGATTTCTTTGGGCGAGAAGAAGGGGTGAGTTACTGGGAGGTCATGGAGATTGACCATGAATGAGATGCACACATGAGGTGAAAGGAGAGAGGGATAGGTGAGATGGCTGGATAAGAATGAGAGCATAGAGCGGTGAGCAACACTCATGAGACATTTTCCTTCTCACTTGTGGCCACTCTTATTTTCTTCCTCTCACGCGTGCCACCTCATGCTCCTTGACCAGCGACCACTACACATGTGAGTAAAGAGCGAGAACCGAGAGGCATGTCTATTGCATGTATTGTCCCCTCTCACGATGTGCAACTCAATGTTGGCGAAGGAACTGAGTCTATACAAGTTCGTGTTCTCGTCGGTACTCTTCGACTGTGTGGGGACGGCTGGAGCACAATAGGTGCGAGCACGGTGTCATGGTGTAGTACACAGCTAGCCGATCCGCTTTTGAGCGAAAAGCAAACTTACTTCCTCTTATCCATCCACTACCAATAGTAAGGTAGCATGCAACGAGCCGATCCAGTCCTCATCAACTCGACACAACTAGCAACACACACGCCCGCACACACACACGTACACAACTCCTTTGATAGGCTTTATTTATCGATCTTCGTGACCGGAAACACAATGCACATGAGAGCTAGCTTCTTGCCCCACGCATGTATCGTTCCATAGCACTCTGTGGTCTAGGGCGCATTGTTTGGCTATTGTAAAAAGCGCTATGATGTAAGACTAATCAAGCTCGCTGTGCATTGCTTCTTTCGGTTACACCCACGAAAGACTTGCAAGTACGATGTCCAGTAAACATGTATGTGTATGTGTATGGGGAGGGAAAAGAAAGACAGGCCGCAAGGGAGAAATGGAAGCCTACTACGGATCTTGAAAAAATATTATCTATGTGGCGTGTGCCAACAGGCCATGTGGACCGGTCAACCACAAATAGGACCCGCAGTGAACGACTTACATACATATCTCTACCTCTTTTTCTACCTAAACCGCCGATAGCTTTTGGTTGTACGTCGTCGTCAGTTTTGCAAAAACGCCCCTGCCTTTAATCGATTTTAACCTGCAGGTGGAAAAAACGATTCGTATTTTTTATAAAAAAGACCCTGGGCAGATTCACTCCGGCGCATACCGTCGACAGCGCCCGCCCCTCCTCCTCCTCCCCCCCCCCCCCTCCCCGCTTCTCCTCCTCCCCTCGCCGTGCGGATCCGGCGGCTGCGGGGTCTCTGACGCGCTGGAGCGGCTCGACTTCGAGCGGGCTCAGCGGGGTCAACGGCCGGGGAGAGCGCGGCGGACAGAACATCGACGAAGGTGGCGGGCTCGCGGGAGCGCTTGGGGAGGCGAGAAGGTGGATGCACGAGGGCGAGCTCGCGGGTGTGCTTGGGCTCTGCTTTGAGCGCGGCAACGGCCGGGGAGCTTCCCATTCTTGTGCTTCTCGTCGGCCTAAGCGCTGGCTTAGGCGGGCCGAGGCGGCCGGCGTGCGGCCGGCCTCCAGATCCCCGGCGACTGCGAGGTAGTCGATGCGCACCCACTCCCGGTGGCCTTCCTCTTCGCGGCTCCTGGGCACAAAGGAGACAGATAGGTGAGGGAGAGAAGAAGGGGGAAAGGAGGGGCGGTGCGGCGACCTAGGGAGGAGCTCGCCGAAGCTGGGAGACGGAGGAATCCGGAGCGACGGCGTGAAGTCCTTGCAGGTGGAGGCAGGCGTCGAAGCAGAGGACAAGATGATCCCGGGCCAAATTGAAGGCGTGCACTCAACTTCCCCGATCTATCCCCTCCTACCCATCCGACCCTTCCTCGATGGCTCGCCTGCGACGAACCCCTACACGGGGTAAGGAGGGGGACCACTCCAGCCCCCTCCTAGCCCTACCACGGTGAGGCCTCCTTTCCCTCTCGTCCTGCCTGAGCCATAGGCTGGCGGCCCTGAGATCGATCTGCTCCCGCACACACGTTTGTTGTGCACATGGTGACAGCCACGAGCACCTATGCCACGCCCCACTTTTTCTTCCAGTTCTTTGTTTTTGTGGTGGATGCATCCATGATATTTGTTTCAACTATTGATTTTCACTTCAGTCAATCAAACCCATTCTGATGCTGCTCTTTTACCTGTACAAATAAACTATTGTTCACTAAACCGAGAAGCTAGCTACTGGTGTCTCGAAGATTCAGCGCATATTGGTGCTTATGGTCAGGCCTGCCTCAAGGTAGAGGAAGAAGACGTGGCCTCAAAGAGAGAGGCCGCAAGGTAGAAGGCTTTTGATTAGGAGGCAGTCCACCAAGTTGGAGGAATTGTTGATAAAGAGATAATTCTATTCTGAATTTGTGCCTAAAAAGAGGTATTGGATCACGGATGTATGTTGGTTATGTCTCTCATGGTGTGTGGAACCAGTTATTGGTTATTTTCATCTTGTTTGCTGACATTGATGGTGTTGTCCATTGGTTTAACATATGAAGCTAAAGATGAAGAGGAACGTGTGGAAGAGGAAAAGAAATGACATGGTAAAAATTCATTCACACATATAAGGGTCATGGCAAGAGGATTGATCTGCTTGATTCGCTCCTGATGGTCGGTGGATTTTTTCTGGTAGGGCTGAGAGTTCTGTGAAGGTAAGATTTTGATCCAACCTATTAAGCAGTACCACAAACAAATTATAGGAGAATCTGTTGTTTGGTCCAACCTATAAAGGTGCCATATATGCTTAGTTGCTCACAACAGTGCTAATATTAACAAGATGAATAAACACATGCTCTAACGGAAGATATCCTTTATATTTTTGGGGTCACTGATTGTTTGATTTGACAGGTGGAAACCTCTTGCATGACTTTAGCTTCCTGAAGGTCCGCTAAACTGTTCAGGTTTTCTTCCCCATGAGATTTTACGGGTCGCATGTTAGATGGTGATAGTATGTTGTACAACCTCTACAAAAACATAAGATAACATCTTTCCTCCAAAATAATTTATATATCATACCTCGGTTATACTGTTAATGAATTTTGTGATAATCTTCGGTTATACTGTTGTATATAGCACTTTCCTGGTTATATGGTTCACATTCTCTGAGCCAATTCACAATGTCCACTCCAGATTTGGGCCTTACATTTTTAAATTATTTTGTAACATTTTGGTTGATCTTTGATGTTGCTCCTTAATTTTTTTACATTGACTGGTGTAGAACTAAATGAGTGTTGCCATTCACGGGAAGCCCCAAGCTTTAAAACAGTATGTGAATGTTGTTCGCTCGGTCCTTTACAAATAAGTCCCTTGATGTGTGTCATCTGTCATTTCATATAACATCTGGTCTTTCTATTTTTCATTGATTTTTCTTCATCTGGTGCACTGGTCTGCAAGGGCGTGTAGACGACAGGATGAGCAGCAGCGTAGGGGTGGTAAGACGGGGCGTGTTGGCATACGCGAAGCAGACATGCATGAATCTTGGCGGCGGATGCTTGCTGGCCATAGTGACCGCATCAATTCAACCTGGGAGGCGGGAAGTTGGAGTAGCAGGAACAATTGGTCGCCCATTAGGCATCATACTCCCTTTTCTTTCCATAACCAATTCTTTGGAGCAGACATGTGGGTACAGTTACACAGTCTGAAGATTGTTTGCTTTCTTTTGTTTGTTCAGATTTAGATTTCTCAGATTTCCACTATTTGATCAATCGATCCATGTAGATCTCATTGACATGGTTTGTAGAATGTACCTTTCCGCATTTACACTGTTTGGTTAAATGCCTATCTGGTGATAAGAGGAAGAGGATGATCAGGAAAGCATGGAGTTGAGCGAACGAGTACATGAAGAAAGGTCGTTTAGAAAAAATACTCTTTCCGTCCCAAAATAAGTGACTCAACTTTGTGAAAGGGATATTGGATGAGCAACAAATTTGGATGGGGATATTGGGATTTTAACAGGTCCTGGGATTCAGCCTACGGCGCACGAAGGCCGTACGGTGTAAATCCTTTCTCGTGGCTCCTTTCCTACTGGTTGATTCGGTATGTTTTTGTTCTTCGTAGTTTTGTACTTGAGTACTGTATGATGGCATTCAAATCTTGCTGTCACTTCAATGATGTTGCATATGTTTTTAATTGGTACTGGAGCTCTGAAACTTTTATCACCTATTTGAATGAAGAATTGGTCCAATGTTTGTCATTTTTGTATTTTCATATAGCATGTAGAAGTATATTCTCAGCCAATGATGAAAGGAAGTCACTGCAGTTCAAATTTATTTGATGTATTAATTATGTTATGATGTGCATTGGTAACCCTTGTTGATCATACTTCAGCTTCATGTTTTTAAGTTGCTTCATCTTTTATTTTCTTTGTACCTGGCAGATATTGTTTTAATCATTGTCGTGATCATCTTAATTGGACTATTTAGTATGCAATGCTATGGTACAGGCAGAGTTGGATGGCCTTTTGCACCTATGGTGCTCATCTGGTTCATTTTAATTGGAAGTGTCAGAGCACTGAACATACACAAGTATGGTAGCTCCGTGTTAAAAGCATACAATCCAGTCTACATATACCGGTATTTCCAAATGCGAGGGAATTCTGCTGACAGCTGGACCGTTCTTGGAGGAATTATGCTTAGCATAACAGGTCAGGCTGTTTTACTTCAGGAATAGAGATTACCTTACCATCAATTTATAGTAGATCAGGTGTAACAAGTAGAAAATTGTTTCTATCTCTTCAGGAATTGAAGCATTATATGCAGATCTATGTCATTTTCCCGTATTGTCCATTCAGGTAACATATCTTAAGTAAGATAATGTGATATATCTGTATGCAATTATGTGCTCCCTAAAAGAAAAGTGCTTATTTGTAGATCGCGTTCACCTTCATTATATTCCTATGCATTCGACTGGCATACACGGGGTAGACTGCTTATATAATTTCCAACAAGCAACATGTGAGTGCTTTTATAAATCCATTCCAGGTCCTCCTTGGCTCCTATAGCTTCTCATGCTATCGACTAATCTTAGATAGATCAGTCGATGTGCCACCACATCATATTTGTTGGGTACACATTAGCATAGTGATAGTTGGTAATTATTGTTGATAGTGCATAAATTATATTTGTAAATTGTTTTCCAGGTCTATGAGGAAGAAAGGGAGGAGCAGCAGTCAAGGATGGGCTTTGTGGCCTTGACGCCTATGACAAACAATATTTAGTTGATAACTGTGGCAACAAAGGATCGTTTGCAAACAAGGTTCTCACCCCTTATATTTATTTTGGCATGGGAAAGCATTGTGATTAAATCTGTTGAGTACTCCCTTATAGCAGACTAACAGTAAGCTTCATATGAATGGTCCATGAATGTTGTTATTCATAAAGAACTGAATATAAGACAAGTTTACAATTATGTGAGGAAGCGAGCATCAACTATAAGGAGACAGAGATTGGAAACTTTATTCTTTCCAAGGCACGAGGATGAATGTTTTCACGTGAGAATTCTCAAAAGTTCTTTTATCTTATACTCTCTCCGTCCAAAATTATTTGTCGTAAAAATGAATAAAAATGGATGTATCTAGATCTAAAATACGTCTAGATATATCCATTCCTCGGACAAGTATTTCCGGACAGAGGGAGTACCACAACTGCACAGCCAAATTATCTCGCCTTGAGTACTTTGTTCTTTTAATAAAAGTTGAGATTGTTTTTTCTCTCGGTGCAACGCACGAGCATGTTTACTAGTAGGACCTAGATGTGCATTTTAAAACTTTTAGGACATACTTGACACACCTCGAATAGTTTTAGGACCGCTAGTGTATTTAATTCTTCTAGAACCTTATGTGAGCCCACATTTCTTTCTCTCTTCGAAGTTTTCTTTCATTCCGTTTTACATCTTTCTTCCCGTTTCTGATTTTCTAACTTTTCCTTCTCTTTTTTTCATATATTTTTTCTTTTTCGTTTTCCTCTTCCCATTGTTAAATTCCTGATTATATTATGAAATTCAGGAACAATTTGTCAGTTCGATTTTTTTTGGAATTTGTGAACATTTTATCAAACTCAGCAGCACTAATAATTGTTTTTCAAATTCGCGAACATTTTTTTAATTTGCGAATTTGTTTTAAATTCGTGAACATTAATTGAATCTGGAAACATTTTCTGAATCCGCACACATATTTTGATTTCATAATACATTTGATAAAATACGTGAACCGTTTTTTAATTCAAAAACATTTTCCAAATACTTGAACAATTGTTGAAATTTAAGATTCTTATTTACATCATGACCATTTTTTGAAATCATCAATTCACAAACATTCTTTCAAACTCGTTAACATTTGGCAACTACATAAACATGTTTTTATTTGTGTGCATTTATCCTAATTCACGAGCATTTTTTGAATTCCATCAGTTTTTTCTTCCACAAAAAGAATTCAAATTCATGAAATAAAAACATTCTGCAAAAAAAATTCAAATTAATTTTTATTTTGGAAATTTGTGTAAGTTTGTTATTTTTTAATATTTTATAAAATTCGAAGTATTTTTATATTCTTTAACATTTTTTGATTTTTTTAAATTTTGAATTCATAATTATTCAAAAATGAGCATTTTTATATTTCCATTCAAAATCAATAAAAATGAATAAGGAACTGTAGAGAAAAAAAAATAAAGAAGCTAAATAGAAAAAGGATGCAGAAAAAAACTTCATTCCCAGTGATTGGCACAGTACATCTTCCAACGATTACTCTCACCTTTCAGGTTGCGACAAGTGGCACTGCATGCGTGTCACTTGTCGCAACCTGAGAGTTTTTTTTTTTTTTTTTGTAGATACGTATTTTCAGAACATTTTATCTCCTAATCATGCGTCCAAATCTCGAACAGTTTTCATCGTTGGCTTTCTCGCGTCGAGATCACCAACACTAGATCCCATGTTGATAGGTTTTGACGAACTTTTTTTTCACGAAAAAACCCGACAAAAATAATCCATACAAAAAAACCGTGCCTCACGTGATAGAAAAAAACAAAAAAAACATGTTTTTCCCCCTCTTCGAGACGCATAGGCCGTACCTCTCGCGAAGGCAAAACCGTGTCTCTCACATGAAAAAAAAAACACGCGGAAACAAAACCGTGCCTCTCACATGAAAAAAACAACAGAAAACGCACATGGATGCACAGTTATGCGGTTTAATGGGAAGGCCAAGTAACGGGATGCTAATCTTTTGTTTTCTGTCAACGATCCGGCGCCTGCAGCGCTATTAGGATGGGCCGGTCCACTAACGTGCTGCCCAGTTTTTATTTTTATTTTTTATGAAAATAAAATTATAAAATAAGAAAGGTTTACAGATTTAAAGAAAAATGATCATCCTTTTGGAAAAAAGTTCATATCTTTAAAAAAGGTTCATGAATTTTGAAAAAAGTTCATCAATTTGAAACAACGTTTATGTAAATTGAACAAAAGTTCATCCAATTTAGCAAAAGTTCATTAATTTTTTTTAAAAATTACTAAATTTGAAAACAGTTCATAGGAATTCAAAAAAAAGATGTATTTTTTAAAAGTTCGTTGAACTGAAAAAATATATAAATCTAAAACAAGTTCATCCATTTTCAAAATGGTGTTTGTCAAATCTTTAAAAAGTTCATCGAATTCTAAAAAGATCATCAATCTTAAAAATATTCATTGATATTCAAGAAAAATCTTAGAATTTGGGAAAATATATTCTTCAACCGGCGCGAAGGCGGGCCGGCCCTTTTATGAACGCCGTGGGCGCCAGTTAACAGAAACGCACGTTAACTGGCATCTGTGGCGCCAAATAGGAAACGCCGTTGTTTGTTCAATTTGTTTCTTCAGTTTACAAATACGTGTTCAGTATGTTTTCAATAAATAAATGGATTTTTTTCATTTTCTTATGTTCGTTTTTTTTTCTTTACTAGTTTCCTTTCTTAAGTTTGTTCTATTGAAAACATTTTCTTTCATTAAGTAAATTTTCTAATAAACGTTGTACATATTTCATATAAAAGTTGAATATATTTTTTGATACATATCGATTTTTTTTAAAACATGCAATCATGTTCTTAGATTGTAATATTTTGTTAGAAATGTGATGAACATTCTTTTGAAATGCATAAAAATATTTTTCAATGTCATGTATATTTCCTCGGAACGTGAGAAACATTTTTTTATCAAAAAATTGCTTTTATATTTGTCATTTTCTAAATATTTTAAAAATTACAAGAATGCTTTGCAAGCAGCTGTGTGTATAGGTAAACCGAGGGTGTACCTATAAGGTTGCAGAACTGCTATAGAAACCAGAACCAACTTTCCTTGTACTCTGCCTCCACCACACCAAATGCAACTGGGAGTAGCCAGTTGTGTCCATCAAGTGCAGAAGCTGCCACCAGTTGTGCTCACCGCCTTCCATTCAAAGTAGTTGCATCAACAACCAAATAGGGCCTGCAACCATCCAGAAACCCCTGCCAACAAACCTTGAAACAAACAAAAGCTCTCCTGGGGCACTCCCTCTCAAATGACTTTTCTTTTATTTTGTATGGAACTGTATGCTTCTCAATCTCTACAACACTCCCTAGACTAGCAACTTCCACTTCAGCTTTAAATGTGTAGAGGAACTGAAAGCTCTCATTCCAAGGACCATTAATCTTGTCAAGAGCTATTTCCTTAGCATAAAAAATCCTCATGTAAGGTATATCAATCTTGTACTTATCAAATAGCTTCCCATGTAGTATTGTTGGACCAAGTGTTGGTTTTTCTCTCAACTAATTCAAAATTGCATCTGGCACCCACCTAGTCTTTGATAGCTTTGTTTTAGCCTTCCACCATCCCCTTCCAGGTGGACATGTGTGCTGGTGTGGGTTCCTTTTTATCTAGAAAAAATATGATCTGAAAACATTACACAATGATCTGAAAATAGAATCAGTATAAACTGAAATACACAAACCTGAATGAACTTGCTCCTCAACCTCCATCTACACCTATCATATGGGAAATGAACAGTGAACCTTGATGGCTCACTCCTATCAATCACATATGTATTTCGTGTGAGAATGCAGTATGTAGTCACTACATTACAATAGTTCACCATCGACTTGAATATGGTGCCCACAACAAGGTGAGGATCTTCCATGTTACACTCAGTTCTTGGCATGTCCTCACCATCATATTCATCTAAAACTAAGCTGTCGATGTTCTCCTCCCTCTCTTCATCATCAGTGTCATCAAATCAAGCACGACTGATAGGTTGCTCCAAAAATTCATCTTCCATTGCTTGTTTACTAGCAATATCTACAAGGTCAGGGAACATATTCTCATCCTCGTCATCATGTCAAGGCACCTCTTCGTCTCTCTCTCCATCCTGTACTACATCGGCTGCGGCAGCAACAAAAGAAGCGGCAACAAATATATTGTGACTTCCAGAACCACTAGCTCTGCTTTGTTTCGACCTACAAGGAGTGCCGGGACACTCTTCGTTAGCAGAGGCAGAAGATTCCTGAACACCCTTCCCTTTCTCATGTTCATTGCTTGGCTAGAGCACCTCGATATGGATTTTACCGAAGTGGCTTTCAACATTCAAAGTAAAGAGCAATCCTAGATGCTCATCGCAAGTTAGTGGTATAGTTTTTTGCTCGGTTCTACTGAAATTTTTTAGTTCAATAGCATCGGCAGGGCTCCATCCATATGGAGAATTTTGGAGTGCCGTGAGCAAATCTTTGAATGACATACTGGTATCTACCACCTTCGGATAGAAAAATCTAGTAAGCATACGTGATTTTCTACCGCGCGGCACACTACCTTCCATCCTAACCGATAGTCAGAAAGCAAGCGCATGATCAACCCTATTCAATTCGAATAAGGGGTGTTGTTAGGCCGGGAACAATTCAACAAAATTTGAACGACTCAAGCGACTAGCGGTCAAATAGGGCTGAATTTACGAATCGGAAAATCAATTAGAGGGGAAAGCAAAGCTTACCCAGGTGTAATGCATGGATTCTTTGTCGTCGATTCCACCCAATCCTCTCCATGGTCGACGGGCTTGAGAGCCTGCTCCCCTGACATCGCTGCTTAATCCAGATGGGGATGTGGGGGGTATATCTAGCGTAGGTCACGATGGCAGCGGAGGCGGAATGGGGTTGGAGGTTGGAGGGCACGACGACGACAAAGGGGGCGGAGCGGCACGATGATGTAGCGTTCGAGCTCGAGGTTCAGACAAGCCCATCCGACGTGTCTCAATGCGGCGCAACACGTTAGAATGGTCAAAGGAGGAGTCGTTCCAACACGGCCCTGCTAGTTAGAGTTAACGGTCAAACCATTGACCCGATGACATCCTCCGCTGTGACCATTTCTGAGGATTTCGGACAAGGGGGTGGGGAAAAGTGAGCAAAAGTTAAGAGCGTGGGGATAAATGAGTATAACTAAGATTTTAGGGGCACAAAAGTAAAAGATCCTAGAATTTATAGGCCAGAGAGGGGCATCGGGAGACGAGGGGCGGCCACAAGCTAATAGGGCGCGATCATCCCATGGGCGCACCTTGTTGGATTGTGGGGCCCTCGTGCGGCCCCCGACCTCCTCCCGAAGCTTCTAGGTCTTCTTTTGGTCCAGAAAAAACACCAAAAAGTTTCGTGGCAATTGCTTCGTTTGGTACTGTAAACCTAAAAAGCCAAAAACATGTAGAAAACAACAAGTGGCACTTGGCACTAGATTAATAGGTTAGTGCTCAAAAATAATACGAATCAACAAATAAATGCCCCAAAAGCATTATAGAATGGAGCAATAAAAAATTATAGATACATTAGAGAAGTATCAGCATCCCCAAGCTTAATTCCTGCTCGTCCTCGAGTAGGTAAATGATAAAAACAGAATTTTTAATGTGACATGCTACCCAACATGTAATCTATTGCAGGTAAAAAACATAAACATAGTAATATTAATAAGCATAAGTAACATAATCATCGATGTTGAAAATATACGATCCTTAAAGAATGTTTACCCCCACATTTATTTTCTCATATTAGCATGACATGACTCACATAAATACAAATGTCAAGCACCACGGTGTTAAGTCAGGAAATTGGATTGTACTTTTTAACACGCTTAATATTTTTATTACTCGCTCAATACATGAGCGTGAACCATGTATATAGCATATAGGCGGAATAGAATATGGTGGTAGGTTTCAAAGGGGTAAAAGTGGAGAAGAAAGTCTCGCATCAATTAGGCGTATCAATAGGCTATGGAGATGTCCATCAATATATATCAATGCGAGGAGTAGGGATTGTCATGCAACAGATGCACTAGAACTATAAGTGTATGAAAGCTCAAATGAAGCTAAGTGGGTGTGCACCTAACTTGCTTGCTCATGAAGACCTTGGGCATTTGAGGAAGCCCGTCATCGAAATATACAAGCCAAGTTCTATAATGAAAAATTCCCACTAGCATATGGAAGTGACAAAACATGAGACTCTCTATATGAAAAACATGGTGCCACTTTGAGGCACAAGTATGGAAAATGAGGTAGTATCATTGTCCCTTCTCCCTTTTCTCACATTTATTTACCTATTGTTTTCTTTTTTCTTTTACGTTTTTTCTCTTTTTTCGTCCGGAGTCTCATCCCGACTTGTGGGGGAATTATTGTCTCCATCATCCTTTCCTCACTGAGACAGTTTCCTAATAATGATGATCATCACACTTTTGTTTATTTACAACTCAATATGAAAACTAATAAGCAATATCACTCTATATGAATGCCTCTCGCGGTGTATCGGGATGTGCAATGATCTAGTGTAACATGTATAAAAAATGATGAACGGTGGCTTTGCCACGAATACTTTGTCAGTACATGATCATGCAAAACAATATGACGATGAAGGTACTAGTCATATAATGTAGTGGTGGAGGTTGTATGGCAATATATCTTGGAAGGGCTATGGAAATGCAATGATAGGTAGGTATGGTGGCTGTTTTGAGGAAGATATAAGGTGGCTTATGTGCAACAGAGTGTATCATGTCACGGGGTTTGGATGCACTAGCGAAGGTTGCACCGCTCCTCGGGGTGAGAATGGGCAATGCACGGTACCAAAGAGGCTAGCAAATATGAGATGGCGAGAGTGCATACATACATGGATTCACATTAGTCATAAATAACTCACATACTTATTGCAAGGTTTTATTAGCTCTCTTGAAGCAAATTACTACTCGCATGCCCCTAGGGAGGAGGTTGGGAGGAGTTAACCATCACTCGCCTCCGACCTAAACAACACTTGTATTTCAACGAGGAATAAGAATGCTCACACATGCATGATCACCATGCCATAACCAATATTTAGATGAACAGAAAATTAACACCCTTCAACAATTGATATTTTTACTAACCAACAACCATGCACTCATAACCTTTCATATTACCACATCAATATCATTAACTCACAATTTCTCTTTTATGTGCTACATGAAGGTCTTGATTATGCACTCATTGAATACCTATTATTTATGGACTAGTCTTATAACCCATGCAAATTATCATCACTATTTATTAACTCTGAAACAAATTTAAGTGAAGTACATGAGTGCAATTATTTCTATAAAATCTATACGCCATCATGCTCTAAAAGATATAAGTGAAGTACTAGAGCAACTGCTTAGCTCAAAAGATATAAGTGAAGCACAAAAGGTATTCAAATAAATCATGGTGAACATGTGTCTCTCTCAAATAGGTGTGTCCAGCAAACAATGATTGTGTAAAAATAAAACAAAAACAAACTAAAGAAAATGATGCTCCAAGCTAAACTCATATCATCATCTGATGAATAAAATATAGCTCCAAGTGACATAAAAATGGATTGAGAAGAAACAGGTGATGCCTTCTGAGGCATCATCAAGCTTAGACACTTGAGTATTCCTATAATTTTACTTGGGGTGCCTTGGTAATACCCAAGCTTAGGCTCTTGCCACTCCTTATTCCTTCATCCATCCTGCTAACACCCAAAATTTGAAAACTTCAGCACACAAAACTCAGTAGAATACTCGTGAGATCCATCAGTAGGATAGACGAACCATAAGCATTGGGTACTGTTAAAAATTGACTCATATTTTATTATTGTATAAGGTATTGTATTCTAACTTCTCCATGATTATACCCCCCGATATAATTCATAGCATCATCAAAGCAAGCAAACTATTCAAGCAAAAAACAAAATCTATCTAAAACAGAGTAGTATGTAGTGATCAGCAAAGACACCATATTTCTGTAACTTAAAAAATCTGAAAAATTAGGAAAACCTGCGGAATTTGTGACTGTGTAAAATTGCTAGATCAAAAATATGTTCAAGTAAAATTAGACAAATTCTGTAGTGGACGCTAAAGTTTCTACTTTTGCACCGAATGAATTCTACATTTCATTCAAGTCATCCCAAAGGTTTACTTTACAAAAACATTAATTTAAACATAAAAACACAATTATTACAGTAGAAATAATCATGTTATCTAAAACAAATAGAAAGTATTGGGTTGTCTCCCAACAAGCTCTTTCTTATAGCCACTGAGATAGGAATGGGATAATAATGATGCTCACGTAAAATATAAGAAGTGAATCAAAAAGAGAGCACCATATAGCATGTGAAAAACACATCTAAGTCTAACATACTTCTTATGCATAGTAATTTTATAAGCAAACAAATTGTTAGGTGTCTAGCATATGCAAGTAAGAAGATTGAAGCATTAACAATTTGAACATAAAGAGAGGTAACCGAGTAACATGAAAATTTCTATAACCATATTTGCCTCTATCATCATAATTACATGTTGGATCATATTAGAATTCAGTAATCTACCTATCATATAAACTATTTTCTCTATGATACACATGCACAAAAGTTTACAATCTTCCAAGATAGTGGGATTAACATTAACTAAAGTCATGAGCTCTCCGAACCCACTTTTAGTACTATTGAAAATATCATACTCAATAATAGATTCATCATGAAGCTAAGAACTATCAAGATCACAAGAAACATCATGATTATCACCCCAATCATGATCATTAGAACAATTGATATCCATATAATTTATACTAACAAAATTGCAATCATGCTTTTCATTCAAGGAACTATCATGAATCACTTTATACATTTTTTTAACACTTCATCATAATTTCCAGATTCACGATTTTTGAGAAATACCTCATAAATATAATCTAGTGCATTCAACTCACCAGCAATTGGTTCAACATAATCGGGTCTTTTGAAAATATTACTAAGTGGATGAGGATCCATGTATCTTAATTTTCTTGTTCTACTTTCTGTTTGTGTGAAAAGATAAAGATAGTATTGCAAGGCAATCAAAGAATAGAGCAAAGGAATGATAATTTGTGTGTAGGTACTTGATAGTAAGTTGGTGATACTCCTCGGCAACGGCGCCATAAATCCTTCCTAATACTTATGATTTGCATTGGGTTTTTTCCCGAAGAGGAGAGGATGATGCAACATAGTATAGATAAGTATTTACCTTAATGAGAACCAAGGTTATCGAACCAATAGGAGGATCACACAACTCCCGTGTTCAACGCCTACACATAAAAGAACAAACACTTGCACCCAACGCGGGCAAGAGGGTTGTCAATACCCTTGAACTCGTTACTTGCAAGCTAATGAGTAGTGCGAATGATAATAGATAATTATCAATTGTAAAATAAAATGGAAACAAATAAATGGCAGCAAGCTAATAAAGCTTTTTGTAATTATATGTGGATAGACCCCGGGGGCATAGTTTTCCCTAGAGGCTTCTCTCTTGAATAAAACATATTGTGGGTAGATAAATTACTGTTGAGCAATTGATAGAAAGACACATAGTTATGCAATATTTTTTCATAGGTATATAGGCATCACGTCCATAAACAAGTAGACCAACTCCTGCCTGCATATACTACTATTACTCCACTTTGAGAGCACTTCTATACTTGCCTCTCTAGGTATTAAGTTCATGCAAACATAGTAATGCTTGGAGAACGATAACATGATGTAGACAAATTAAACTCAATTAATATGAATGAACCCCGTCATTTTATTCTTAGTGACATCAATAAAAATATGTGCCATGTCACCTTCTGTCACTGGGATTGAACATCGCGAGATTGAACCCACTACAATGCACCCCTCTCACTGAAGATAAACCAATCTAGTTGGCCAAACTAAACCGATAGATCAGAGAGATTTATGAAGCTATGATGATCATGCAAATAAGAATCAAATAAGTATTCATAGATGAGTCAAATATTTTATCATAAATATATGAACATAAACCCACAATTCATCGGATCCCCACAAACACACCGCAAATAAAGATTACATCGAATAGACCATCGCGAAGATGCGGTAAACTTTGTATTGAAGATCAAAGAGAGAAAAGAAGCCATCTAGGTACTATCTATGGAATCGTAGGTCTGTGGTAGACTACTCACACATCACCATGGGAGCAGCAAGATTGATGTAAAGGCCCTCCGTGATAGATCCCCACTCTGGTAGGGCACCAGAATAGGACTCCAAATGGGCACACAGCGGAACAGAGACTTGCGGCGACGAAAAAGTGTCCCGGGAGGCTCTCTAGGATTTTTAGGATATATTAGAATTTATAGACAAGAGTGGGGCGTCAAGAGACGACGGGGGCGGCCACAAGCTAACAGGGCGCGACCACCCCCTAGACGCGTCCTGTTGGATTGTGGGGCCCTCGTGCGGCCCCCATCCTCCTCTTGAAGCTTCCTGGTCTTATTCTGGTCTAAAAAACACCAAAAACTTTTGTGACAATTTGACTTTGTTTGGTACTTTAAACCTAAAAAGCCAAAAACATGCAGAAAACTACAACTCGCACTTGGCACTGGGTTAATACTTTAGTGCTAAAAAATAATATGAATTAAAAAATAAATAAAAAAACATCCTAGAATGATAATATTATAGCATGAAACAATAAAAAAATTATACATATGTTAAAGACGTATCAGCATGTGCCACAATCACATAGATCCACCACTGCCACTCACCTTGTTTTTGCCACCCCGCTTGCCGCCTCCGCCGCAGGGTAGGCAACTTCGTTAGTATTAAAGCTTCACGACTCTAGTATTCAATAGTCATTATGTGTGTACGTCTATTTTGTAATTGATTTAAAAAAAGCACTAGTTTTTTGGGGGAAAATGCTAGACATCTGGGTAAACATATCATCTTAAGCCGTCAGAGCACTGTGTCATACTGTCAACTAGCGACAACCGACTTCATCTCGGTGGTCTTCAAGCATGTTCACCGGCACCGTAATGTTTCACTAGCTAAGTTTTTTATGAACTTTACTGGTCTTTGCGTTTTTCATCATGCTATGGATTGCACTCGGAAGACTCTATGTAATTTTCTTGCTTAGGCCATTTCTAACCGATCCTTTATAGCCGGCCAGAAAAGTAAAAATTATTTTTTACTTCTCTAACCGACACCTAGCCGATCCCCAATCCATCGTAAGGGAATGTTTTTCTTACTGCGGCTCCAAGTTTCTTCCTAAATATACTTCACCGCTCGGCAGCCGAGTAAAAGCCGCACTTCTCCCTCATGTCCCCTCACCCCTCGCCCTTGCAAATTCGCCGACGCGACTCCCACCGATCGCCCTCCCGCCCCGCCGCTATCTCGTTGCCTCCGTTGGCCCCCGTCGCCCGTCTGCTCGACGTCGAGCCCATTCAGCCCCCGTCGCCATTGCCGGAATCAAGGTGAAACATCGCCGGAAAGGCCATTGTTGATCCGCCGAATTGCTTCGTTGCTTCTTCTTTCTCTATCGGACGCCGCATCTCACCTTGCTTGCACACTGCTGCAGGTCAGTCTCTCTTGTCCCCACCGTTCTCTTTGGTCTGAACGACACCGGCCAACCGTTGCACCACCACCACCGCACCGCACGTGTTCAACGAATTGCCTAGGTGAGTTTTTTATTAGTTTCTTTGTGAGCCGAGCCATTTGGATTAAACCTAGCCGTTTGCATTGTAGATGAAGAGGTTGAGGGATATGGCCTTGCAGGACGCGTCGTCATCCTAAAAGGAAGAACACGACTATGAGTCTGACACCCTTTTACTTCGTTAAATATAGGAAGTCGGCTAGATCCGGCCAAAACTTAGTGAAGTAAATCAATTTTACTAAAGTACATCTAGATATGTCATAAATATTACACATCTAAATTTTATATCATTAATCTTACGCGGAGATTCGTATGGATATTTCTTTCTTTTTCTTTTTCTTTTCATGCTTGATTATCAATTAGATGTGCAATAATCATGACACATCTAGATATGCCCTAAACACGTCCGGAGTAAATTTACTTCACTAAACTTTTATTTTACCGGATACTCCACTATTTTTAGATGATCGATTAGAATTGCTCTTATAATCAATAAAATACCGACGTTCTCTCAACCAAACAAAAAAGTGTGTCATACTGTCATCTCGCCGTGCATGTCCATCGCGCGCCAGTAACACAACCATACTGGTTGGTGACACTGACGTAGGGTGAGATCTTGGTAGGAGAAGTCGCTTCACTTCACCACTTTTATACTCGCCGATCAAGGACACCGCCAACCCACACAACTCGAGTCTTCAAATCAACTCTCGAGTCCAAGCTAGCCAGCAAAGACGCCTCGTCCTCCCGAAGCTCTCCCAGTCCCTCGCCCGAACTCCTCGCCACAGCCTGCCCTCCCAAAGCTTCTACAACTGCCGCCGAGAGGTCGCAAGCCCTACACCTGCTGTAATCTTCCCCGCCGCGGTAATTGAACCGAGAGAGTGGTAGTATAGCTATGGTTTGCTCTCGCCGGCGAGACAGGACGGCGACCGGCGGGCTGCTCGGGTCGTGCCTCCTCATCGCCGTCCTCGTCCAGTCCTCGTTCCTCGGATCCACCTTCCTCTTGGCCGTCGACGCTGCTCGCACGTCGGCGTTCATGGCCATGGCGCCGCTTCCTGTGGCTATGGCCCCCTCGCCGTTGGGGCTCAAGGACGACAAAAGGCATGTGCCCACGGGCGCAAACCCTTTGCACAACAGATGAGGCGGATCACAAGATCGTGGCACGCTGCATAGCGAAGGTGCTGATATCCTGGGTGAGAAGAAGATACCGTGCGTGTATCAGAGCATGCAGGGTGATCAACTTGCGATGCGATCGACATTCGTTGGTGCCGCAAGACTCCGTAAGCTTCTGATTCTACTTCTTTTCTTCTCCGTGTCAAGCCGTGTGAAGTCAACGATCAATCGATGGTTTTTCTGTAACCGATCAGCTGGGGATCCGTCTGATCGAGGAGAAAGGAAGCTGAATGAGAAGGGTACTGGGTTGCGCTTGTAGGAGTATTGGTTAGCTAGCTAGGTACAGTACGCCCTTGCTGTTTTGTAGTATGGCATTCTTGATGCTTCAAGTAAAAACATTCATGTAATCATTTCTTGTTGTTGTTTTGTCCTCCGGGGCTTCTCGTTTTTTGCTTCTTCTTCTTCTTCATGATGGATCAATAAATACACAGTTGTGAAGGTCAACGTCCAGTGTGAGCACGTACGCGCCTGCACCTGACATTGTTGGGGGTGGGCTTCTTCTTCTTCCATGCACGATGATGCATGGAGACGAGGTAAGAAAGACCTGGTGCTGCAAAACTCGTTGTACGTAGTACCACTGTGCACGATCACATCTGGTTAATTCAGTGAAAGGACCCATGACACTAGTACAAAGGCACTAGCTAGTGGGCACGACCTTGGCACGTCGTGGCCAAGGAATTTGACCTCAAAACCATTTGGCCAGCTGCAAATTTAAAAGCAGTTGCAAACGTGGTCTCTCTCTGCTCGATTTTTCAGATATTGCCATCGTTATTCATTTTGTATATTCAATTAGGTCAGATCTGGAGTACTACTTGGGAATAGTATTGTAACGCGGCAACAGCAATTGATGATCCTTGTTTGAAGTGCATCAATTCCGTTGTCCAAACGGAACCATGTTTGTGGGATTCATAGGCAGGCTTGGCGTTTTGCTCTTGGAAGCAACTGCATTACTCTCAGTGTTGCATTTGCAGTCGGGAGCGAGAGCGCCTGTGCGTTAGTGCAACTTAACGCACAAGACGCCGGAAAAGGTGCCCTCATGTTCTCCGCCCTCGGACTATTTTATGCGCGGCACTCGTACTGCTCTCACATCTGCACTAAACAAGACGTACGCCCGCATCGCGCCCCTATCTTTCACCGGTGGATCCGGTGCTGCATCCAAGTCATCCTCTGCTTGATTAGTTTAGGACAAGGTCAAAATGATCTGCATAATTAAGCATGCATAGGAGTTCGCGCAGCTTTGTAGACGGAATAGTAGCACAGATGCGCCATGCACGTAGTATTATCTGCAGGAAGGTAGTAGAAAATACTAACTTATTTTTTCACCGGCGAGAGCTGAGAAGAGATGGATCGATGGAGGTAAATACTAGCAAACCCTGACGTGATGTTTCAGCAGCAGTAGTCGGTGTTTGTGCCGGTGCATATGGACTGTACCCGCGTATGTACTGTACGCACGTCGACGGCACGCAAGTACGTACGTACTTTTGGTGTCGCCTTTAGTGAAGGCGCCGACTGGTCGAGATTTGACCGTGGAGTGACAAACCAGCTCTCATTTTGCTTCTACCGGCAGGATCAGACTGGTCGATAGGGTTAGGGCCGTCGCCTCAGGTTAACAACCCGGCGTCTCTGGTGGCTTATGGACAAAGCAAGAACATACATACAGTACATCTAGCGCTAAGCCAGCAGTATGTTTTACTCCAACCAGGCAGTCATACATAAATCCGGGCGGAGCGACTTTATTAGTTTGGATGTGAAGGGAAATAAATGTCATAGAAGTGCGGCCCTAATTAAACCACGGAATGGAAGCCTGGAAAGAGCTTTTGGGTCACGCAGCTCGAGAGATTCCGAGTCTCCGTGCATCTGTGCGGCGCGCCCTGGGCGCTGGGGAGGCAGAGGCAGGAGCGAACGGGGAGCGCCGACCGGTGCCTGGGTCGCCACGGTTTCCCGGGCTTTGTTTATCGCACCGAAGGCGTTGAATGTCTGCTGCGCGTATTAATGGTCACGTGAGGTGGAAGCCATAGCCAGCCCGCGTTGGCTCTTGTCCCTCGCCGCGCGCTGCTGGATCCATTCATCTCACTTGTCAGCTGCGACTGCGGAGGTCAAATTAATCGCGCTGGGTTTAGGGCATAATTAATCGCGCTGGGTTTAGGGCATATGTCCAATGTAGACCCTCTGCAACCATTCATACTAAACGGCCTTGATGCATTTTGTCATTCTATGCAATATTCATCGGTCCGTGGACCGGTTTGGACGCCTTTTTTTTTCATAAACTGAAAGCAAACGAAAGGCATTCGGTGTCACGCACAAATTCGACACTTCGGGCCTACCAAAAAATCTCTCTTGTGCACGTGCTCACTCCCACATGAAGTGGTTGTTGCACATTCATGTCGTTCATCATCGTCCTAGAGCGGACGTGACTTCACGGCATTGATGTCGATCAGAGCGACTCGACTGGTTGAGTGGGTGGTGTTGCTTCAATGTAGAAGCGGCGATCGAGAAGCCTACTTTGCCGCTACGCCGCATTAAAGTTGGTTCTACGCCCTTCGCTTGACCGGGCCTATTTAAGAAGCACTCCGACACCGTTCGCACTGAACCCACCTCCTCGCTCCACTCTGCTCCCACACTCTCCGCTCCGATGCCAAACCACAACCTCCTTCATGCCCGAGTTCTGGTTCTCCACTCTCCACCATGCCCATGTTCTAGTTCTCTACTCCCATAGGCGGCAGCGATTCCAGATCTTTGGAATACGGATCTTGGCACCCTCATTCTTCTGGGCCCCCCGTCCTTCACAACCGTCGCCTCGTCTGAGAAGGAAGAGAAGATCTTTATATTCTCCACTGACGAGGAGGAGGAGATGATGTAGTCGCGCCTCCTCTTGGAGGCCACGGTCACGGACGACGAGTTTTTTACTCAGATCGATCTCCTGATACAGCGGTTGCTCCTAACCGTCGCCGACGTCGCCCTCGCTGCCACCACCCCACGGGAAGGAGGAGCCGTTATGGTTAGGGCTATCACGTCAAACAGGAGCCACCCTTGACGCCGCGTGAAGCAGGAGCCACCCTCTCCTTCCCTCCATCGCATGAAGGCGGAGCTGACGTGCCACTCACGCAACCACGGTGTGCAAATCGAGCGTCGCGCGAATGACGAACCGGCATCGCCGCCACACTAGCGTGTTTGAGACGTGAAGGAGGTCGTGCTGCAGTCGATCGCCAAGGCGCGCGGGCGCCTCCTCCATTACATCGGTGGTCATGACTGCGATGGCTCCTCATCTTCGAGGAGTACTATCACGATGAAGGACATGGCAGCGAGGTAGGCAGCATGGCGGAGAGGCACAACACGGTGCACCGCTTGGCATTTGCCAAGTCGGACGAGTCATCGTCTTGGGTGCGCACGGACCCTCATAGAGGTCTGGGCCCTCAATCGTATGCTCACCACCGCCGAGATGGTCGGGGCGGCACCGCTGCCTTGACGGGGAGCTCGCCATGACTGGTGAGTACTGGTCTTTTAGTGAGACCAACGTCGTCGGCTGACATCGCAGCCGAGAGGGGCAAAGGCAAGGCTCCCCGGCCTTAGTCGACGTTGGCCACGGCTATTATCCACCCAACCTAGGAGGAAGCGGAGCTGGTCCTAAGTAAGCATCGAGTGGCGGTCGGGCAGGGTCGTCATGCCCTCGTGCCATTCCATCTCTAGAGGGACTAGTGCGACAGCGGCAACAGTGGCACAGATGGCAATGACGGTGTCGCTGGCTACTACTTGAGATGCGCTAGGATTTTCCCCGGAGAGGAAGGGTGATGTAGTAAAGTAGCGAAAAGTATTTACCTGAGTTAAGAACCAAGGTTTATCAAATCAGTAGGAGAACCAAGCAAGCAACTGTTAGCAGCGCCTACACACAAAAGAAAAAAAATACTTGCACCCTATGCAGGCAAGAGGGTTGTCAATCCCCTTATACTTGTTGAAAGCAAGGATTAGATCTGACAATGATAGATAGATAATTTGCAAAGTAAAATAAAAGTAAATAAAGTGCAACAATATATTTTTGGTTTTTGTAATATGATTAAAGTAGACCTGGGGACCATATTTTCCACTATAGGCTTCTCCCTTTTAGCATAACATACAGTGGGTAAACAACTTACTGTTCGGTAATTGATAGAAAAACACATAATTATGACTTTACTCATTTTATTATCATTTACATAGGCATTAAGCCCGTGACAAGTAGATCGACTCCCGTCTGCATCTACTACTATTACTCCACCAATCGACCGACTGTTGCCTGCATTTGTGGTATTAAGTTCATAACAAACAAGTGACGTTGTAAGCAAAATGACATAATGTGGACAAAGAAAGACAAGAAATATGTTCGGACCCTGTCGTTTTATCCTTAATGGAAACAACACAGCGTGCCTTGCTAGCCCTGTTGTCACTGTGTGAGGACACCGCAAGATTGAACCCACTACTATGCACCACTTACAGTGAAGATCGATAGATCAACTTGGCCAAAGTAAACCCATGGATCAAAAGCCAATACATAGCTATATAAATCACACATAATAAAGTTCAAAATGGACTCAATTGCTTTCAATGAATAATCTAATCATAAAGCCGCAATTCATCGGATTCCAACAAACACACCTCACAAAAGGATTATATTGAATTGGTCTCTCAAGAGAACATGATATTGAAGATCAAACAAAGAGAAGAAGCCATATAGCTAACCACTATGGACCCGTAGGTCTGCAATAGACTACTCACACATCATTGGAGAGGCATCAAGGTTAATGTAGAAGCCCTCCGTGACCGATTCCCCCTCCTGCAAGGTGCCGGAAAAGGCCTTCGAATGGGATCGCGGAAGAACAGTGACTTGCGACGGGGGAAAATTGTTTCAGGTTGCTCCCTAGGGGTTTCAAAATATTTGGGAATTTATAGAAGTGGAATTACGTCATACGGAACCACATGGGGCCCACAGGACATCAGAGCGTGCATACCCCCCCTCAGCACGCCCAGTTATCTTGTCATCTCCTCATTTCTCATCCGGACTCCCCTGAAGCTTCTAGGGCCCCTTTTGTCCAGAAAAAATCACCAAAAAGTTTCATAGCGTTTGGGCTCCTTTTGATATGGATTTTCCGTGAAACCAAAAAGAGGAAGAAAAAAACAACAACTTGCACTAGGCACTGGCCTCATTAATAGGTTAGTTCCCAAAAATGATATAAAATTGCATAAAAAGTATCTAAGGTCGATAATATAATGGCATGAAACAATCAACATTATAGATACGTTGGAGATGTATCAGCATCCCTAAGCCTAATTTTTGCTCGTCCTCAAGTAGGTAAATGATAAAAATAGAATTTTTGACGTTGAATGCTACCTAGCATATTTATCATGTAATCTCTTGAACGGATTGAATATTGGCAAGCGATGAAGTAATCAATATCAGCATAATAGTATCCATGAATATAAGAACATAATCATTACTGTTATGAAATATACGATGCTTAACGAATGTTATCCCTACTCATTAAATTATGTAAGCATGGCATGACTTCGTCTTCCTAACACAAGTACAAATCATGAGCTCCTCGGTGTCAAGTCAGACATTTGATTCATACTTTTTCACGCGCTTCAGCATTTTTAATTACCCTCAATACATGAGCATGATCCATGGACATAGCACTACATGTGGAATAGAATGTGGTGGTAGAGCTTAATAAGGGAAGACAAAAAGTGGAGAAAGTCTCGCATCAACTAGGGGGTCAATACGCAATGGAGAGACCCATCAATCAATATCAACGCGAGGAGTGGGGATTTTCATGCAACTTATACACTAGAGATATAGTATATGAAAGCTCATACTGAAACTAAGTGGGTATGCATCCAACTTGTTTGCTCATGAAGACCTCGGGAATTTGAGGAAGCCCATTACCAGAATATACAAGCCAAGTTATATAACAGAAAAAATCCCACTAGTATATAAAAGTGACAAATCAAAAGACTCCCTGTATGAAGAACATGGTGCTACTTTGAAGCACAAGTGTGGTAAAGGGATAGTAGCATTGCCCATGCTCTCTTATATCTCTTTTTTTATCTCTCATAATCCAGAACCTCATCCTCATTCTTTGGAGGAATCATTAGCCTCCATCATCCATTATTCTCCTCACTAGGACAATGCTCTAATAATGATGATCATCACACTTTTATTTACTTACAACTCGATAAAACCTAGCAAAATATGACTCTATATGAATGCCTCTGGCAGTGTACTAGGATGTGCAATGATCTAGCGTAACATGTATTACAATGATGAATGGTGGCCTTGTCACAAGTATCATGCCATCTCTATATGATCATGAAAAGAAATATGACGATGAACACACATGTCATGAACGGAACAATGGAAGTTGCATGGCAATATATCTCGGAATGACCATGGAAATGCCATGATAGGTAGGTATGGTGGCTGCTTTGAGGAAGATATAAGGAGGCTCCTGTGTGATAGATCGTATCATATCATGGGGTTTGGATGCACTACGAAACGAACTCTCGAGGTGAGAAAGGGAAATGCACGGTACCGAAGAGGCTAGCAAATTGCGGAAAGGTTGGAGTACGTATACTCCATGAACTCGCATTAGTCCTAAAGAACTCGCATACTTATTGTGAAATTTTATTAGCTCTCTCAAAGCAAAGCATTAACCGCATGCCCCTAGGTAGGAGGTTGGGAGGAGTTAACCATCACGCGTCCCCGACTCAAACAACACAAGGATTTCAACAAAGTATAAAATTGCTCCAACATCCCGGTCATTCATGCCATGACCGACACTTAAATGGGTAGTTAATAACAAGCTTTAATATTGATATCTTTACTAACAAATGAACATGAATCCATACCCTTTCATATTACTACATCAATATAATCAAATCACGCAAGCCATATTTAGTGATCTACATGCAAGTTTTTATTATATCCCTCTATATACCTATCATTTTCAGACTAATCACTATAACCAGTACATATTACCAATTCCATTTTAGGATCTCAAAAAGATTTAAGTGAATCATGAGAGTGCAATCATTTATATAAAATATAGTCACCGCCGTACTCTAAAGATATAAGTGAAGCACGTGAGCATCTGCATAGCTCAAAACATATAAGTGAAGCACATAGAGTATTCTAACGAACTATGATGAATGTGTGTATCTCTAAAAAGGCATGTCAAACAAACAATGATTGTGGCAAACTAAAAAGGAGGCAAACTAAAACTATAATATACGAATCTCTAAGCAAAATTCATATCATGTGATGATTAAAAAATGTAGCTCCAAGTAACATACCGATGAATAATTGTAGACGGAAAGGGGGATGCCATCCGTGGTGTCCACAAGCATAAACGCTTGGGTATTCCTTGAATATTACCTTGGGGGTGCCTTGGGAATCCCCAAGCTTAGGGTCTTGCCGCTGCTTATTCCTTCGTCCATCATGATCTCACCCAAAACTTGAAAACCTTAGCACACAAAACTCAATAGAAACTTCGTGAGATCCGTTAGTATAATAGGCAAATCATAAACTTTAGGTATTGTCATAAACCAATTCATAATTATTATTTAATAATAAATATTTTATTCTAACATTCCCTGGATATATACCCCTCCCCCTGATACAATCCATAGAATCATTAAAACAAGCACATTATGCATTAAAAATCAGAATTTGTCTAAAAGAACATTTTGTAATGATTTATATTAAAACCATACTTATGTAACTCCGAAAATTCTGAAACATTAGGACAACAAGCTCAATTCTCAGGAAAATACTATGTAAAAGTTTTATCAATTTATCACATTCCAACAAAAATCAAAAATCAAATACTTGGCGTAAAATTTTATGTTTCTGCACCGTATCAATTCTACTATCAACCAAATCATCCCAAAGGCTTTACTTGACACAAACAATAATTAAAAGATAAAAACATAATCATTACAGTAGTAAAAATCATGTTATCACACAAAAATAGAATATAAAAGTGGTTAGGTTGTCTCCCAACAAGCTCATTCTTTATAACCATTAAGATATGCTTGGGCTAATAATGATGCTCACATAAAAGACAAGAATTGATGCAGAAAGAGATAATCATATAGTATATAACAAATACATTTGAGTCTAACCCTCTTCCTATGCATATGCATTTTACAGGAAAACAAATTATCAAGACAAGAAATATCTAGCATATGCAAATAGGAAGAATGAAGCATTGATAATTTCAACACAAAGAGAGGTAAGTGAGTAACATGAATTTTTTTATAACCATAGTTTCCTCTCTCATAATAAGTACATTTAGGATCATATTCAAATTCAACAATATAGCTACCATATAAAATATTCTCTCCATGATCCACATACACAAAATTTTTACAATCTTCCAAGATAGTGGGATTAACATTAACGAAACTCGTGGCCTCTCCAAACCCACTTTTATCAATAAAATCCTAAGATTGAACACTCTTCGAATATGTGAGATTGTTTTTACCTAAAGTGTACACTCTTCCAAACCCACTTTAAATACTATGGCAATTTTCATTATCAATAGTAGATTCATTATAAGGCTTAAATAAATTTTCAAGATCAAAAGAAACATCATCACCCCAATCATGATCATTGGCACAATTGACTTTCATGGAATTCATATTAACATCATTGCAATCATGCTTTTGATTCAATAAGTGTATCCCAATAGCATTTACTTTTATAACTTATTCATTATTAGCTATTGGTTTACGACAAGAAGCAAATTTGAAAAAATTAGCAAGTGGATGAGGATCCATTTATTTTATTTGCAACTTTTATATTCTGCTATTGTGTATCAGTGATAAGGATAACATAACTAGGCAAGTAAAAAGTAGAACAAGTAAATGAGGTGTGTGTAGGTACTTTGAATTGTTTGATGATACTAACCGGCAACGACGCATAAATTCTTATGCTACTTGAGATGCGTTAGGATTTTCCCCGAAAAGGAAGGGTGATGTAGTAATGTAACAAAAGTATTTCCTTCAGTTAAGAATCATGGTTTATCAAACAAAAAGGAAAATCAATCAAGCAACCGTTAGCAGCACCTACACACAAAAGAGAAAATACTTGCACCCAACGCACGCAAGAGGGTTGTCAATCACCTTGCACTTGTTGAAAGCAAGGATTAAATTTGATAGTGATATATATATATATATATATTTTAAAGGAAAATAAAAGTAAATGAAGTGCAATAATATATTTGGTTTTTGTAATATGATTAAAGCATACCCGTGGGGCATCGTTTTCACAAGAGGCTTCTCTCTTTTAGCATTTCATACGTTGGGTAAAAAAATATTGTTGGACAATTGATAAAAAAATGCATAATTATGGCGATATTCATGGCATGATCATTTACATATGCATTACTTCTGTTACAAGTAGACAGACTCCTACCTGCATCTACTACCATTACTCCACCAATCGAGTGACTCTTGACTACATCTGTGATATTAAGTTCATAACAAACAAAGTAACGCTTTAAGCAAGATGACATGATGTAGACAAAAAAAGACAATGAATAGTTTCATACCCCATCATTTTATCCCTAGTGGAAACAACACAACACGTGTATCACTACCCGTGCTGTCACTTGGTGAGGACACCGCAAGATTGAACCCACCATTATGTACCACTTCCACTGAAGATCGATAGATCAACTTGGCCAAAGAAAACCCATGGATCGGTAAGCATTGCATGGCTATATAAATCACACGTAATAAAGTTCATAATTGACTCAATTACTTTCAATTAATAATCTGATGATAAACCCACAAATCATCGGATCCTATCAAACACACCGCACAAGGCATTACATCTAATATATCCCCAAAGAGAACATGGTATTAAAGATCAAAGATAGATAATAAGCCATCTGGCTAATCACTATGGACCAATATGTCTCTGGTAGACTAATTAGACATCATCGGAGAGGTAGCAAGGTTGATGTAGAAGCCCTCATAATCGATTGCGCCTCCGGCATGGTGCAGGAGAAGGCCTCCAGATGGGATCGCGGAAGAACAGAGACTAGCGGCGGCGAAAAATTTATTTCGGGTGGCTCTCTGGGGGTTTCAAAATATTTGGGAATTTATAGAAGTGGAATTAGGTCACACAAGGCCACGTGGGACCCAAAATACGTTAGGGCGCGCTTATCCCTCTAGGCGCACCCTGTTTGTCTTGTCGTCTCCTTGTTTCTCGTTTGGACTCCCCCAAGCTTCTAGGGTCCCTTTTCTTCAGAAAAAATTGTCAAAAATTTTCGTAGCGTTTGGACTCCATTTGGTATGGATTTTTTGTGAAACCAAAAACAGGCAGAAAGCACTAGCTCGCATCAGGCACTGGGTTAATAGGTTAGTTCCCAAACATTATATAAAATTGCATAAAATGTATCTAAGATTGATAATATAATAGCATGAAACAATCAAAAACTATAGATACATTGGAGACGTATCACTGGCAAGGCCGGTCGCACCTATGAGGTCATCATCCCCTAGAAGATAGTCAAGTTTTTTTTAAGTTTTAAGTTAAGTGGAAAAAATATCGTCTGCTTTATGTAACTTATGACTGAATTATTATTTTGATTTCAAATCTATGTTGGCATGGTTGGATGGAGGGCTATTGTATCACCGTGAGTGTCTACAAACGGATACTGTGTCCATTTTTTAGGTTTTGCTTTGGAGATGTCCTTAGTATGGTTCTTCCATTAGGACATCTTCTTCACGGACCCATAAAACAGACACAGTATCCACCCGTGGACAACGCGTCCGTGTACACTCATTCGGGAGGCGGCTATCCAAGTGTGTACCTCAAACATCTAGGCATATTTCAAAGTGAAGTAAACTAATAATAATTTCATTAAACTAGAGAAACTTCTTGAAACTTTTGACATATTTCATTAAACAAAAGTAAAACTAGTCTCAATCTTTGCCAACATCTGTTTCCAAGTCCTTCCTATTCCTCATGTCATGTATCTTCATCGTCTGTGAGCTACATGAAGTGAAGTTGCAGTTGTCACCAGGAAGAGTGTGGCATGGGACACATACGCCTCTGTATCCCATGTTCTACTCTTCCTCGTCGGAGTTCATGCCCTGTACGCCACCAGTCGAGCTGAGGTCCACGATAGATGTGGACGGGTCGACCTCATGGCCGTAGCGGCCTGGTGCGAACAACGTGGAGTTGCTTGTGTTCCCATTCGTGATCACAGGTGTCACCTTTGTGTCCGATGGTGCCGCGATCACATGCGTGACCGTTGTGTCCGATGGTGCTGCGATCGCGTTGTAGCGGGCATGAGCATTGTGTGCAACCTCATATACCTCTTGCTCGACGATGAAGTTCAAGTCCTTTGTGGCCCTGGCTATCACAACATCCTCGCTTGTGAACTCGCCATAGATTTGGCCCACCGCCAACCAACAATGTGTGAGGAGGGTGAGGTTGTAATGTGCTCCTCCTAGATGTGCTTGAACGCTGACACCGATGGAACCAACTGCTCCTTCACTGTGATGGTGTGGAATTGTGTTTGCGCCTCCTCCATGGTCAAGCCGGCATGGATCGGTGCGGGTGGGTGTTGGCTCCTCGTCGCATGCCTCCTCCATCATAAGGTAATCGTCGTTTTGTTGGGCTACACTAGGTGCATCGACTACAATATAAATTATCCCTATGTGGAGAACAACCAGGAATATACCAAGGGAGATGGATCATGGATCATTACCACGAGACGTGTAGTGTCGTGCAACATAAGAAGGGTTGGGGCAGCGCGTCACCTCGGTCATCTCCTCCTCGTCGATGTCCCACGTAGTCGATCGGATTCCACAAACATGTTTGCTGGAGTAGTGCAAATTGTACCGCATCTAACGATATCCACGCATGCAGGAGGAACGCCATGTGGTGGGATGCTAGGACCGATCGCACAGTTGGCGGCGAGTGAAGGTGGCTTGTTGCAAAACATGCAAAACCCTAATGACAAATGCCGAAGCTATCAAATAAATATGTGTGCCACATCGCCACTATATATAGGCATCCATCATGGGCTCAACACATGGCCTCCACATGGATCCTAAAGCTCAAAGTTTGTTCGAACTAGATCCAAATCCTTGTTGGATCACATCATATTAGCAAATCCGGACCCGACCTCGCAGGTTCCTTCCCCACTTGGCCATGAGTCGGATCGCATCCTGCTCGACCAATCGATAGAGGCTTCTAGCAAAACGTGCCGACTCCACGTGTAAGATTGTAACATCCCAAATTTTTCCAAATTTTGGAATGTTAATAATAAGTTATTACTGTGTGAATTTTTGTGATTTCAAAGGAAATTAAAACCTTTTTGAGTCTTGTTAAAAAATGATGAGTTTGGATTTCTTCTTTTCGTACTCCTATGAAATATTCTGAAACCATATTCAATATTTTGGAGTGAGAATAAAATGACTTCCTCAAATATGTTGGGTGAATATTTCATTTAATGTTCTTTGAATTTTGATTTCATTTGAAATTTGATCACATTTGTAGTTTTAGTGCAATATGAATATTTCCAAATTACTCAATAAATTTAATGAGAGTAGATATTGATACTTCTAAAAAAAAGAGTTTTTAATGAAATATTTAGTGCGTAGAGATTATAATATAGTTGTGTGCAATAAGAATTATTTCTATGGTAAAAATATTTTTGGCTAAGTCAAATTAATATTTTCGTAATTATGAATATTTTCTAACTATTAATTATTTGAACGTTTAGGACACCATTTGTTTTAACTAATAGTAATTTCCATATTTTGGGTTAAGTCCATTTGTTATTTCATTTTTTCTATAACGTAGCAGTAGCACAACCCACACCTTTCTATTTTTTTCCTTGGGCCAGTTTCTCCCACTAAAGCCCATCCCGAGTGAAAGCCCAAGCACTCTGGACGTCTTTCTCCTACGATTTGTACGTGAACATGAACAGAACCTACAGAACCACAACATTCATGACTCTCACCTATTCATCTTCCTCTAGAAATTGATTATTTGATCGTTTCGACTTGCTACCGACATGAAAATTAAAGAGGAATAGAAGAGAACCCATTAAGTGAATCTAACCCAAAATCCCTGCTTCAATTCGACAGGGAGGTCTGTACGGGGAGATCAAGAGAGCTCAATGTGACCATTAATGGCTATTTATACGCGTACGTTTCATGGATCCATCTGTCAAATTGAAGTAGGGATTTTGGGTTTTGATTCACTGAATGGGTTCTCCTCGTATTCCCCTTTAATTTTCGTGTTGGTAGCAAGTCGAAACGATCAAAGAATCAATTGCTAGAGGAAGATGAATAGGTGAAAGTCATGAATGTTGTGGTTCTGTAGGTTCTGTTCACGTTCACTTACAGAACAGAGGAGAAAGACGACCATGAGTGCCTGGGCTTTCACTCGGGATGGGCTCTGGTGGGAGAAACTGGCCCAAGGAAAAAGATAGAAAGGGGTGGACTGTTCTGCTGCTACGTTATAGAAAAAAACAAAATAACAAATGGACTTAACCCAATAGATCAAAATTACTTTTAGTTAAAACAAATGGTGGTCTAAACTTTAAAATAAATAATAGTTAGAAAATATTCATAATTACGGAAATATTATTTTGAGTTAGCCAAAAATAGTTCTACCACAAAAATAGTTCTTATTGCACACAACTATATTATAATCTCTACGCACTAAATTATTTCATTAAAAACTCTTTTTCTAGAAGTCTCAATATCTCCTCTCATTAAATTTATTGAATAATTTGTAAATATTCTTATTGCACTAAAACTCCAAATGTGATCAAATTTCAAATGAAATCAAAATTCAAAGAACATTAAATGAACTATTCATCCAACACATTTGAGAAAGTCATTTTATTCTCACTCTAAAATATTGAATATGGTTTCAGAATATTTCATAGGAGTCCAAAAAGAAAAAATCCAATCTCGTCATTTTTTAACAAGACTCAAAAAGGTTTTAGTTTCCTTTGAAATCACAAAAATTCACACAGTAATAACTTATTATTAACATTCCAAAATTTGGAAAATTTTGAGATGTTACAAACTACCACCCTTAAAAGAAATCTTGTCCTCGAGATTTGGAGAGGATAGCAAGAATAGGTTAGGGTTGGAGTCTCTTTGGTTACTTTCCTCAGGTTATTTCATAGCATCCACATGCTTGCGGTTTACTCTTCACCTTCAACTTGTAGAAATGTCTTTTGTTGGTATAATTCCTTATATCTATGTCACTTTCGCATAGGTTTGAGGCTTCATACACCACACTGAGTCTCAACTAGGTCGGTGATTGGTAGCAACCATCCTTTCCGGCTGTAGGGAGCTACCACCCTTAAAATCATACTTCCGGGGATTCCATTGCCTCCACATTCCCTGATGGACTATCAAGACTCTCATGGTGGTCGAATTAAATTGCTTCTAATGGAACTCCTTGAAGATCATTGGGTTTCTTTCTTGCTGTTTAGTCCACATTAGGCACGACTGCCTATCTATAAGGGTAATGCGTCTTACCATTCTATCGTTTTAGGCTATTGTCGTATCGACACTCTACTAAGGTTTCAAGTCTCTCCGATTTACCAATCAAACATATGAATGTATATAATAAGAGTCTCCAGTATGGGGGCCAATCCATCCCGTACTCAAACCATTACTTCATATGTAGACAGGTGAATCACGTATTCTAACACTCGGTCTTTCTCACTCATCTTAAAGAGGTATTCACCTACAAATCTAGTAAAACACTTTTGGCTGACGTTGACCACATAGCTTGTGCTAAAACTTGCATCCATGAAATAGTGAAATTTGCTTGTAAAAGATTTGTGTTGTCCTTGCAAATGGCCAGTATCTTCTTAGAAGATATGATATGATACCTCTAGGAATGGTGCATGTGGTGATCCTTAATCACACGATCTCTACAATGGTCTTCCGCTCTTAAGTCTCAAATCATGTTATCCAACTAACTTCACATGGATTATATTAAGCATTGAGAATACACCACATTGTTAAAAAAATATAACCACACTTTATTGTATTTATTATTCCATAACATAGTATCCATGGTTACATATTTGATGACTAATGAAATAAAACTTGCTTCGAAGTCCTCTCTTCCTTCACTTTCTCCTTTTGGCCTTCTTCTCATTGAGGCATTGATTTTTGTAATGTCCAGGTTCCTTGCATTTATAACAGATCACCTTTGACATGTCCTTCTCCTTCTTTACTATACTGCTAGTCGAGGCTTCTTGGTTAGTCTGAGTGTAAACTTTGGGATCCATGGTGCATCTAGTGAGCTTTGATGTAAGGCCCCTTCCTCTTCTTGGACTTGATTTTCTTCATCTTTGGCTTTTCCTTAGCTAATATGGAAGCTATATCCCAGGGATCGTACTCTATTTCAATCGATTCAACTTCATATAAATATTCCTTCTTCTTATCTTTTTGAGAACAAGACTTAGATTTGTGCCCTTCCTTACCACATGAGTGGCATGATCTGAGAAGACTAACTGATTCTCTAGGGAATCACTCTTCATCCACGACCTTCCATGATAGGGTGGTCTCTTGTGAGGATTTCTTGAGCATTACTTGATTTCTTTTCTTACGCTACTGAACCTTCCCTTGTACTTCTAGGTAAATCCTACATTGTGTGGGATAATGATCGATTCCTTCACATAAGAAACAAGTCACATGAATGGTAGGACATTCTTCACCTGGATGATTTCCTTCACAATTTGGGCATTGATCATTATGTTCCTTGGTAAGGTGTCCTTCTCCACAAATTCTACAAAACTTCCCTGTATATTCTCTTGTTTCATTATGATCATGTATGACAAGACGAGATTGAAGTAGAAACTTCTTGAATTGCTCCCAAGCAATTTCCCTTTGGGATTCATCGATGGCTATACGCATATTCCACCAAGTGTGAGCCTCTTGGATGAAATACTGAGAAACATAATCCACCTTCTCCTTCATATTTACATTGGTGCCTTCCATTAGCCCTTCTATATTTTGAATCCACGCTTTTGCTTATGAACATGTCACTGGTCCCATTAAAATAATTCCGTCCATCTATGTGGTTGAAGGTTGGGTCAGAGAGGAGGTAGAGTTTTAGATAGCAAGGAGAAAGAACACACATTCAATCATTGAACAACTCATACTTCTAACAATTATAACAGGCTCGCTTAGTATAGTTTCGTCATGAGATCTTCAACCCTTCAGTCTTGGAAGTCTTCGGTGTGTGACGCTTCACCCATATGAATGTCTTCTGTTATCATCCGTAACTTGCACCTCTAAAGGTTGACTAAGTTCTACAAACGCATGGAGTTCGTATCCTAATAGCGCTACATTTTAAATCACACAACTCAAATGACAACAAAAATCAAATCAATTGCGAAGAACTCCAACAAAACACCAAATTCACTCATAGATTTCAAAGAAACAATTCCTATGGTACTCTCATCAACATGAGTTGACATGGTCGGGTACGCTACTCACACTCTTTCATTTATTTGACAACTCTCATGGTGGCTTTGAATAGTATTTGTATTGTGTGGGATATTCCGAGGTAGTGGGAATCTTCAGCTTCTACACAACCATCGAGTGTCTTCGGTTCTTGTTCCACCTCTTGGATGTAAACTTCAGTATTAGAGACGCCTTTGAATTAGCATCATTTAAATGAAGTATCCTTAGTGGTCTTGAAAATTCATGTCAGTGTCAAGGTCATTGGAGTCTAGGAGGTTGTTATCTAAATTTTTGAAAGCAGACGAGCACTTAGTAAAGAACAGAAGAGAATATGAGAATGCTTGTCGGTACCATTGAAAATATAATTGTTCCTACCAAGGTCTTCCTATTTCTAAGCCATTTTCTAGGGTCACATCCTACAGTCAAGCCGATTCGATGAAACATGTACAACATGTCACACTTCTGTTCCTTTTGCCTCACCATATATGTTGCCAGGCTCAAGCTAAATCAGTCATCCTTGTTGGAGACCAGCCTCTTTCTCGTTCTAGTTATGTCGACCTACAAACTAGACTTATCTCATTATACTTATGCCTCTTTACATTACATTATAAACCGCGTTTTTCTCAGCATTCAATATCAAGATCCCATCAACAATGGGTGCATAGCCGTGGAAAATTCCATTCGGACATATCGGACACACATTTTCCTCTGTTTCCACTAAGTGCAGGAATATAATACTCTGATAATCTAAAATTTACTATATTACTTTATAGAGGGAGTAGATGAATTCCAAAATGAATTTGAAAGGAAGCTAGAGTTGCATCGTGCTGACCTCCAACGCAACAACTATTATTTTGTTGTCAACCCTGATGTCAATGTCCCCTCGTCCTACTTGCCTAGTTCTTACCAGCCTCTGCACTAGTTGCAAATATGAATAACCGATCTGGTATAAAATACCCAAGAGCTACTAGGTTTGTCAGTAAGGTAAATGCCTATAACATATGTAACAAGTGTACCTTTTTACTCGAAGTCGCACTTACAACCTTCTTGCTATGATTGGCAAGCCACTTGCTATAGTCCATCTTCCAATGACCAGGTTCTTTATGAGACTGGACTTGAATACCATTTTCTTAGCAAATAAACATTGAATGCTATCATGAGTAGGATATGGACACCATGAACTTAAATATCATGAAGGCTATGTTGATTTTGATTCAACTTCATGCGTGAACATGTGTCAAGTTAAGCCACTTGAAACATTCAGAGGAGGATACGATATCATCATACTACATCACAACCATTTTAATGCATGTTGACATCCAAGATAAATCATTATCCACTCCTAGCTACTTGAGCATGACATGAACCACTATAATCTCTAATTGACATTGCAAGCATGTTCAATCATAATGTGTTGAATCATGGATACTAGGTTAAAAGTATTTACAAAAACAATAACAAGTTGAGTTCATACCCGCTTTTCCCTGCCACAGTCAATTCATCGAATATCATCATTATTGCCTTTCACTTGCACAATCCAATGATATGAAAATAATAATAGTGCAAGAGTGCCGTGGACTAAGCTGGAATCTGCAAACATTTTATTCAAGAGGAGAAGACAAAGTATTATGGGCTCAGTGTTAGGTCAACAGTAATGCATATGAGAGCCACTCAACATTTTCATCGTGGTCTTCTCCTTGGTATGACTCGATAAAAGAAAGAGAATTTCAGAGAAACACGCTAAAATATTTTTGGATTTTTTAGTTTTTCTTGAAGAAAGCAAACACAAGAAGGAAAAACAAAAATGAGAACAATTATTTACACGGGAGAACTCCCAACAAGCAAAAGAAGAAATGAAAAATCTTTTTGGGTTTTCTTTTAATACTACAACTAACTGAACTGAGAAGAAAAACCGAAAAGAAACATGAAGTATTTTTGGATTTTCTCAAATTTTTTGAAACACATAAAAGTAAAATGAGAAAAATAAATCTAGCATGGATAATACAATGAAAGAGTGTGGACACCGGCAACTCAAATGAAAAGTGTGAACATGAATGTAATGTCGGTGGAAATACGTACTCCCCAAGCTTAGGATTTTGGCCTAGCTTGGTAATCACCATCCGTGGCCCGGATAATGGCCTGAGTGATAGCCTACCGAGGCTCTTGGTGCAACCACCTCAGCCCTCCTGGCAGCTTCCACCTCTGCATTGTACGCACGGGCCTCGCTCCAAGGACGTAGTATCTTCCTTTGTTGTTAAAATAAAAAAGAGCAGGAGCAGGCAATACAATAGGCACAATGGGACCATTATCAAACCTCAAGTTGTAAGTATAGTTATTAACTGTGCCTGTAAGAAATCTATGGAGTTTCATGGCATCAAAGTCTAAGTACTGGTTATGTAAGATAGGATCATTGGGCAAAGGGGACACTCCCAACCTCGTAGCGAGGCGAGAGGCATAAATCCCTCCATGGAAATTACCATTAGAAGCATTGAGAGTCAATCTCTGTGCAACTATTGCTCCTAAATTATAGTCTTTAATTCCAGTTAAAGCAATGTATATAAGACTCAAATCATGAGCACAAAGCGTGCTACAATCCTGCTTGCCTACAATGCATTTACCATTAAAGAGTGCAAGGTACTAAATAGATGGAAAATGGATGCTTTTTATTCTACCTTGTGTCACCCCTCTAATTTCACCGCAACAAAGGTTTCAAAATAATGACTCATAGTTAGGTTTTGTTGGTTCTTGTAGCAAACCCCAATATGGCATTTTACACGCATCGCAAAATGTGTCTAAAGGCATGGTGAAAGCATTATTATAAGTACTAAATGAAACTCTAGACTCACGAGGGAAATATATAAATTTCTTGGTAAATGTCTTCATGAGAGTGAGGTGTTGAGTGCACTTATCTTCGATGAAGGGAATCAGATCGGCGTTGCGAACATACTGTTGAAATTCTTCCTTAATACCTGCACTTTCCATGAAAGTATTACACATCCAAAGGCATGATTTAGTTTTAGCGTCCCATATTGAGCTTGCACTTGGATCAACATAAGATTGTCGTATGGAACTTTCACTTGATGATGCCCACAAGGATCTTATCCTCAAAGAACTCCTGAAAAATTCTATTTTATTTGCGAACAATTTCTGAAAAAATTTGTGATACAAAATTTTGTTAACAAAACTAAACAAGATTGATAGCAACTTCTCGTAGGGATGCATAGAGGCCATAACAAGCATTCAGACTACTTAGAACTCTAAGAATTCAACATGCAAGCTCATCTACAGCAGCACCAAGAGTAGCTAATTATTCTGAAAATAAAGCACTAAATTAAAAATTAATTGGGGCAATGTGGGAGTTACATACTGAGAAGCAATCCCCTAAAATGGTTTCTGAAATAGAGCTTTGAGCAAAGAGATCGAAATCCACATGTTCTTGAGCAAGAACACGCGAGAGAGAGCAATGGTGATTTTTTTCTAGAGGTAAGAGATGACATGGGATAGAGGGATAAGTGAGGGGACCCACCCTCTACCAGGCCACTCCAGGGGGGTCTAGCGCACCCTCATGGATGGTGGCCACAAGGTGCACCCCCTCTGGTGTCATTTGTTCTAGAAAGTCACAAATAATTAGAATAAATTCATGTTAAATTTTTAGGGCATTCTGAGAACTTTTATTTTTGTATCAGTTTTTTATTGCACGGGAAAACGGAAAAGTGGATAAACATGGCATTTTAATTTATTTAACTAAGAGAAACATAAAACTAAAAGTGGACAGAGAGAGTGGTGTCTACTAAATTCACCAACTTCATACCTCTCGAAAATGATTCATTAATAAGGTTGATCAAGTCTTATTAACAACCACTTTCAATTAGCATGAAACCGAAGAACTTTCATAAAACACTAGGTTACCTCAATGGGGATAGGCATATCCCCAACCATAATAATATCATATTTCTTTTCGATAGTAGGTAGAGGTAATTGAAAGCTTCAAATAATGAGTGTTGGAGAATTTTCAATAACATTCACACCATTCACTTGGAATTGTTTCTTCAGAAAGTGAACCATATGCTCATTACCATTGATATCAAAAGTGACCTTGCTTTTATTGCAATCAGTAACAGCCCCTGCAATATTCAAAAAGTGTCTACCAAGGATAATGGACATGTTGTCATCCTCGGGCATCTCAAGAATAACAAAGTCCGTTAAGATAGTAACATTTGCAACAACAATGGGCACATCCTCACAAATACTAATAGGTATGGCAATTGATTTGTCAACCATTTGCAATGATATTTTAGTAGGTGTGAGTTTATTCAAATCAAGTCTTTTATATAAAGATAAAGGCATAACACTAACACCAGGTCCTAAATCACACAAAGCAGTTTTCACATAATTTATTTTAATGGAGCAAGCTATAGTTGGTATTCGAGGATCTCCAAGTTTTCTAGGTACTCCATCCTTAAAAGAATAATTACCAAGCATGGTGGAGATTTCTACTTCTGGTATCTTTCTTTTATTAGTGATGATGTCTTTCATGTACTTAGCATAAGGAGGTATCTTTAAAATATCCGTTAAACGGGCAAGACTGGCCTAGTCATTTTAGCAAAGCGTTAAAATTCTGTTTCATCCTTTTTCATAAATGGTTTAGGTGGGAAAGGCATGGGTTTTTGAACCCATGGTTCTCTTTCTTTACCATGTTTTCTAGCGACAAATTCTTTTTTACCATATCGTTTATTTTTAGGTTGTTAATTATCAAGATCAGCAGCAGGTTCTATTTCTACATCATTATCTCGTTCTTTATCATTACTAGGTTGGGTATCCCCATGAACATCATTATCATTATCATTATCACTAGGATGTTCATTACCAGACTGAGTTTTAGCATTAGAAATAGAAACATCATTATTATCATCAGGAGGTTTTTCTATCTCAGGTTCACTAGAAGCATGCAAAGTCCTATATTTTTTCTTTTTATTCTTAGGAGGACTAGGTGTATGAGCATTAATTCCTAAAGAGTCTTGTTCATTTTGTTTAGGATGACCTTCAGGATAAAGAGGTTCTTGGGTCATTCTACCTCCTCTGGTTACTACTGTAATAACATGATCATTCATATTATTATTCATTTCATCAAGCAATTCTCTTTGAGATTTAGCAACTTGTTCTAATTGATTTTGAATCATACAGTTATGTTTTCCTACACCTCTAACATCATTAATGATTCTAAATAACAAGTCACCCAAACGAGCAATCACATCAGAATTATATTTCAACTGTTTTGGAACATTTGCATTGAAGTGCTCTTGTTTCATATTGTAGTTATCAAACTCATATAAGCATTGACTAGGATGTTTATTGTAAGGGATATCACCTTCATCAAACATTAATAAAGAATTTACCTCTACCACCCATGGAGGTGGTGGTGTGTTGAGCCCATGTATTTCTTCAATGGGTGATAAATTCTTAACATCCTCGGCTTTAATACCTTTTTCCTTCATACATTTCTTTGCCTCTTGCACATCTTCGGGACTGAGAAATAAGATACCCCTATTCTTCGGAGTGGGTTCAATTGGTGGTTTGGGGAGAGTCCAATCATCATAGTTCTTCAATATATTATTCAATAGTTCCCCAACTTGTTCAGCAGTTCGTTCCCTGAAAACACAACCAGCCGAACTATCTAGGAAGTCCCTAGAAGCATGAGTTACTCCATTATAAAAGATATCAAGTATTTCAGTTTTCCTAAGAGGATGATCACACAAAGCATTAAGCAATTGGAGAATCCCCCCAAGCTTGTGGGAGACTCTTTTCCTCAAATTGCACAAAGTTAAATATTTCTTGTAAGGCAGCTTGTTTCTTATGAGCAGGAAAATATTTTCCAGAGAAGTAGTAAATGTCGGGAGACGTAGTAGTAAATCAAAAAAATTCCTACGTGTCACCAAGATCTATCAATGGATAAACCAGCAACGAGCAAAGGGGGAGTGCATCTTCATACCTTTGAAGATCGCAAAGTGGAAGCGTTACTAGAACGCGGTTGGTGGAGTCGTACTCGTAGTGATTCAGATCGCGGTGGATTCCGATCTAAGCGCCGAACAACGGCGCCTCTGCGTTCAACACACGTGCAGCCTGGTGACGTCTCCTACGCCTTGATACAGCAAGGAGGAAGGAGAGGTTGAGGGAGAGCTCTGGCAGCACGATGGCATGGTGATGGTGGAGCTGCGTGGTACTCCGATAGGGCTTCGCCAAGCACTACGGAGAACGAGGAAGAGGAAGGGTAGGGCTGCGCCGAGAGAGAGAGGAACTCGTGTGTTGGCAGCCCCCCAAAACCCCCACTATATATAGGAGGAGGGGAGGAGGGTGCGCAGCCCCTAGGGTTCCCACCCTAGGGTGGTGCGGCAGCCCTAGATGGCCATCTGGCCGACGGCCAGAGAGGGAGAGGGGAGGGGCGGCGCCCTAGGTGGGCCTTAGGCCCATCTGGGCTAGGGTTTGCCCCCTCTCCTCTTGTGCCGCGCCTTGGGCTCTTGTGGGGGGGCGCACCAGCCCACCTAGGGACTGGTTCCCTCCCACTTGTGGCCCATTCAGCCCTCTGGTGCTGGTGGCCCCACTTGGTGGACCCCCGGAACCCTTCCGATGGTCCCGGTACATTACCAGTGATGCCCGAAACACTTCTGGTGACCAAAACCTCACTACCTATATATGAATCTTTACCTATGGACTGTTCCGGAACTCCTCGTGACGTCCAGGATCTCATCCTGGACTCCGAACAACCTTCGGTAACCACGTACACTATTTCCCTATAACCCTAGCGTCATCGAACCTTAAGTGTGTAGACCCTACGGGTCCGGGAGACACGTCGACATGACCGAGACACCTCTCCAGTCAATAACCAATAGCGGGATCTAGATGCCCATTTTGGCTCCCACATGCTCCACGATGATCTCATCGGATGAACCACGATGTCGGGGATTCAATCAATCACGTATACAATTCCCTTTGTCTACCGGTATGATATTTGCCCGAGATTCGATCGTCGGTATCCCTATACCTTGTTCAATCTCGTTACCGGCAAGTCTCTTTACTCGTTCCATAACATATCATCTCGTGGCTAACTCCTTAGTCACATTGAGCTCATTATGATGATGTCTTACTGAGTGGGCCCAGAGATACCTCTCCATCACACGGAGTGACAAATCCCAGTCTCGATTCGTGCCAACCCAACAAACACTTTCGGGGATACCCGTAGTGTACCTTTATAGCCACCCAGTTACATTGTGACATTTGGCACACCCAAAGTATTCCTACAATATCCGGGATTTGCACAATCTCATGGTCTAAGGAAACGATACTTGACATTAGAAAAGCTTTAGCAGACGAACTACACGATCTTGTGCTATGCTTAGGATTGGGTCTTGTCCATCACATCATTCTCCTAATGATGTGATCCCATTATCAACGACATCCAATGTCCATGGTCATGAAACCGTGACCATCTATTGATCAACGAGCAAGCCAACTAGAGGCTCACTAGGGACATATTGTGGTCTATGTATTCACACATGCATTACGGTTTCTGGTTAACACAACTGTAGCATGAACAATAGACAATTACCATGAACAAGGAAATACAATAATAACCATTTTATTATTTCCTCTAGGGCATATTTCCAACAGTCTCCCACTTGCACTAGAGTCAATCTTCTAGTTACATTGTGATGAATCGAACACCCATAGAGTTTTGGTGTTGATCATGTTTCGCTCGTGAGAGAGGGTTAGTAAACGGATCTGCAACATTCAGATCCGTATGTACTTTGCAAATATCTATATCTCCTTCTTGAATGTAATCACGAATAGAGTTTAAGCGGCGTTTGATGTGTCTTGTCTTCTTGTGAAACCCGGGCTCCTTGGCAAGGGCAATAGCTCCAGTGTTGTCACAGAATAGAGTCATCGGGCCTGACGCATTGGGAATCACTCCTAGGTCGGTGATGAACTCCTTCATCCAGACTCCTTCCTTTGCTGCTTCTGAAGCAGTTATGTACTCCGCTTCACATGTAGATGCCGCCATGATGCTTTGCTTGCTGCCGCACCAGCTGATTGCCCCTCCATTCAAAATATGCATGTATCCGGTTTGTGACTTCGAGTCATCCGGATGTGTGTCGAAGCTGGCATCGATGCAACCCTTTACGACGAGGTCTTCGACACCTCCATAAACGATAAACATGTCCTTGGTCCTTTTTAGGTACTTCAGGATATTCTTGACCGCTGTCCAGTGTTTTGTGAAAGACCTATGAGGCGTCTCGATCTATCTTTATAGATCTTGATGCCTAATATGTTGAGGGATCACTAGAAGAGTGTCTAGAGGGGGGGGGGGGTGAATAGACTACTAGCTGGAATTTAAAACCTAACTTTTCCCAAGTTAATTGGTTGGCAGATTTTAACAGTTTTAGCAAAGCTAGCAAGTCTAACAGCCCTACACATGCATGTCAACAAATATGGCAGCGAAAAGTAAAGACATTGCATATGAAGTAAAGTGTTGAGATAGGTAGATCAAACGCAGTTGGAGACGCATGGATTTTTCCCGTGGTTCCGATAGGTGGTGCTATCGTACATCCACATTTATGGAGTCTTCAATCCACGGAGGGTAATGGTCGCGAGAGTCCACGGAGGGCTCCACCCAAAAGGGTTCACGAAGTAGCAACCTTGACTATACCATAACGGCTTCCGTCCACCAAGGACTAGCCTCACTATGGGTAGATCTTCATGAAGTAGGCGATCTCCTTGCCCTTACAAACTTCTTGGTTCACTCCACAAACGAAGTAGGAGGCTCCCAAGCGACACCTAACCAATCTAGGAGGCACCACCCTCCAAAAGGTAATAGGCTCGATAATGACGATGAACTCCTTGCTCTTGTGCTTCAAGATGATAGACTCCTCAACACCCAATCACTCTCTCACAGATTTGGCATGGTGGAAGAGATGGGATTGGTGGAAAGCTACTTGGGGAGGCTAGAGATCAAGATCCATATGATTGGAGTGGAATATCTTGACCTCAACACAAGGGTAAGTGGTTCTCTCTCAGAAAACTAGATGGGGCAAGTGTGGAATAGTTCTGAGTGCTTCTCTTCCGAGTACGTGGTGGTGAAGTGGTATATATAGGCATCCCCAAAAATCCAACCGTTACACAAAAAATGACCAACTTGGTGACACCGATGTGTTAATCTCGGTGGTACCGAAGTGACCAAAAGGTGGCAACTTCTAAATCTCGGTGAGACCGATATAGGAATGTCGGTTGCACCGATAAGGTAACCAACGATCAGATTTCCAATGTCGGTGACGCTGATCCAATATTGTTGGTGGTACCGATAATGTGAATTTGCATAATAGAAAGTTGGCAACCTAAACTCGGTGGCACCGGTATGGAATCGGTTGCACCGAAGTGGCTAGGGTTTGGCTTGAGTCTGTCTAGGTTCTGGAATCAGTGGCACCGTTATGGGAAGTTGGTTGCACCGATTTTGAGTGTTAGGTATAGAACAAACTTTGGTGGGAGAGTTTGTGGATGTTTTTGGTGACTATCACTTGTGCACATTTGAGCATATTGTTCACCAACAAAACCTTACCCCCTTTTAATAGTATTGTCTTTCCTATGGACTCAAAGTGATTTCTCACAAATATAATATGTAGAGTCCTTTTGCTTGAAGCTTGACCAACCTATTTCCTTGCATTTTGGGGTATGTCCACAATCTCCTTTTGCCAAACCTCTCTATAGACTGTATCTGAAATACACTAGGTAAAAATATCAGTCCAAGAGACAATGTATGTTGTCATGAATTATCAAAACTACCAAGGGAGCATGTTGTGCTTTCAATCTCCCCCTTTTTGGCAATTGATGACAACATACAATTAAAGCTTCAAATAAAGATATGCATGGTTATACTGAAGACTTTGAGAGACACATGACTTAGACTTGCTCCCCCTAAATGTGTGCATTACTTTAAAGGATGGTTGCTTTTGAATGCATGATCACACAAAAGGTAGAAGGGATATAATAGGTCATGTGTATCTTGGCTATATGCATCAAATATATATGAATGAGATGTATCTTTGTTCAAGACACCACTCTTGCAAACAATATGTGCAAGAAGCAAGAGATCATCTTGACCAAGGATATGATGCATATACTTACCTTGAGTTCTTGAGCATCCCGGTAATAGAAACACACTTGAGAAAACAATGTTAGGAAACACAAGATTATTCTACCAAATAGCAAGGCAATAGAACTCAAAATTGCCAAGATATGGAGGACATATAGAAAATAGTATTCCTTAGAATTGATATGTCTCCAAGATCATTGAGAATTTTCTCACCGCAGATATGAAAATAGATTATCCTCTCCCCCTGAATCTTAGCATGTAGATATTAGGATTGGATAAGGTGAGAAAGGTCAAATTTTTTCTTCTCCCCATGTTTATAGAGGTCTGAGTATTGATATTGGCTCCCCCCTTGATCATATCTCCCTCTTTGCAAAAGCATGTATCTCCCCTTTAGCATGAAGCTTTGGTCTTCTCCCCCTTTGGCATTAATTCCCAAAAAGGTCAAAAACAGGGATAGATACAAGGATCATTAACTAAGAAGGGATCCTTGAGAACAAGGGTCATCGAAATGTAGGATTCATAGAAATGAAAATTGAGAGAGTCATGGAAAATGATTTGACTTTGTTCTTCTCTTCCTTTCTTCATTGAAGATAGGGATTCTTGAATAAAGAAATTATCTCCTCAAGATTAACTTTAGTTCTTCTCCCCCTAAGTAATACAAAGTTTTTTTAAAGGACCATCGAAGTAACGAAAGTATTACAAGAAAGATCACTAAGAAAACATAGAATTGCAAAAATGAATTCAAATGAAACAGAATGAAAATCGGTGACTCCGAGATAGATAGATCGGTGGTACCGAGATTTTGTAGTGCAGCTTGTTTGCAATTTCGGTAGATCCAAGATATCTGTGTCGGTGGCTCCAAAAGAGAAACCAAGTTTCTGTTTTCACAGAGTCAAGAGAAAGATTTTCAATGAAATATGAAGTTTTGACAAGGGACATCAACTAGAGAAGATTGGAGTAGTTATGAGAAATCATGCAATAGAGAGAAAACCACACCAGATTCTTAACTAGATGATGGGCGGTGACTAGGTCACCTATATTAGAGTATATCGACTTAGGAGCCAAGCAAGAATACTTGATCATAGGTCATACTCTACGTTAATATCAGAATGGGGTTACCATTTTCCGGTTAAGCATTTTAATGTCTTCTTACTGCTTGAGTTGCTTTAGCTCATTTCTTGGAGTAAAGCCTTTTCAAGGACATGAGTACATACCTTTGAGTGACGTTGATGATGTAGCTTGTAGATGAACTTGTTGAGGATGCTCGAGGTTGATGAAGATCATCTTGAGTTTTGAGCAATCCTACTTGGTCTAGTACACTGGTTACCTACAAAGATTAGTCATGCAAGGAAGAACAATAGATATATCCAACTGACATAATACCAATTGAGAGTGTGCAATTTGATCAAGTATATGTCAAGGATATGGTTGAGTGGCCTTCTTCCTTTTATCATCAAGAGGGGTTGTGGATACTTGGTAATGACAAGATTGCTTATGATTGGAGTTGATGGCAATCTTGTGGAATGAAGTTTTTCCAAGTACCTACAAGAGATTAGATGCAATACAAGGGAGCATAGAATTCCATGGCATAAGATGAAATGTTAAGATACATGGAAATATCAAGAAAGCTCATGCCCTTGCATGCAACTGAGTGAGTCTAGCTCAAGTTTGAAGCATCGATGATGTTCAACTCACTCCTAAAGTGACAAAATGTCTTCTCATCAAGTGGCTTAGTAAAGATATCGACCAATTGCTTGTTAGTGCAAACATGCTTAAGATTAATATCTCCTTTGGCAACATGATCACGAATGAAATGATGTCGAACTTGAATATGCTTAGCCAGAGAATGTTGCACATGATTATGACCAATTTTAATAGCACTTTCGTTATCACAAAGTAATGGAACATTTTTAACATGAATTCCATAATCCTTAAGTGTTTGTGTCATCCAAAGTAGTTGCGCACAACAAGATCCAGCAGCAATATACTCAGCTTCGGCAGTCGATAGAGATACCGAGTTTTGTTTCTTAGAGGACCAAGATACAAGAGATCTGTGCAAAAATTGACAAGTACCCGAGGTGGATTTTCTATCAACCTTGTCACCAGCATAGTCCGAATCAGAATAGCCAACAAGGTCAAAAGAAGATCCCTTGGGATACCAAATGCCAAAATTTGGCGTTTGTATCAAGTAGCTCATAATGCGTTTTACGGCCAAAAGATGACATTATTTCGGTGCAGCTTGATATCTAGCACACATGCAAACACTAAGCATAATATCGGGATGAGATGCACATAGATATAACAATGAACCAATCATAGATCGATAAACTTTCTGATCAACTGGCTCATCCTGTCTAGTAAGATCAACATGTCCGCTAGTAGGCATAGGGGTTTTCATACCTTTGCACTCCTGCATGTTGAAATTTTTGATCAAGTACTTGGTATACTTAGTTTGAGTGATGAAAGTTCCTTCTTTTGATTGCTTAATTTGCAAGCCAAGAAAGAATTGGTATACATGTCAAATGATTCGAAATCAAGAGACTCCAAAAGTCCATCGACATGGAGTTTCTTCATGCGTTTGACACCAATATGACCAAGGCGGCAGTGCCACATGTAAGTGGGACTATCATTATAAATCTTACATATTTTGGTACTCACACTATGGACATGTGTAACATCACGTTCGAGATTCATCAAAAATAAACCATTGACTAGCGGGGCATGACCATAAAACATTTCTCTCATATAAATAGAACAACCATTATTCTCAGATTTAAATGAGTAGCCATCTTGCATCAAACGAGATCCAGATACAATGTTCATGCTCAAAGCTGGTCTAAATAACAATTATTGAGGTTTAAAACTAATCCCGAAGGTAGATGTAGAGGTAGCATGCCGATGGCGATCACATCGACCTTGGAACCATTCTCGACACGCATCGTCACCTCGTCCTTTGCCAGTCTTCGCTTATTCCATAGCTCCTGCTTGGAGTTACAAATGTGAGCAACTGCACCGGTATCAAATACCTAGGAGCTACTACGAGCGCTGGTAAGGTACACATCAATAACAAGTATATCACATATACCTTTAACGTTGCCGGCCTTCTTATCCGCTAAGTACTTGGGGAAGTTCCGCTTCCAGTGACCGGTACCCTTGCAATAAAAGCACTCAGTCTTAGGCTTGGGTCCATTCTTGTTCTTCTTCCCGGAACTTGCTTACCGGGCACGACAACTGCTTTGCTGTCTTTCTTGAAATTCTTCTTACCCTTGCCTTTCTTGAAACTAGTGGTCTTATTGACCATCAACACTTGATGCTCCTTTTTGATCTCGACCTCCGCTGATTTTAGCATCAAGTACAACTCAGGAATGGACTTCTCCATCCCCTGCATGTTGTAGTTCATCACAAAGCTCTAGTAGCTAGGTGGAAGCGACTGGAGGATTCTGTTAATAACCGAGTCATCCGGAAGATTAACTCCCAGCTGAGTCAGGTGGTTGTGCAACCCAGACATTTTGAGTATGTGCTCGCTGACAGAACTATTTTCCTCCATCTTACAGCTGAAGAACTTGTCCGAGACATCATATCTCAAGACCCGGGCATGAGCTTGGGAAACCAGTTTCAGCTCTTGGAACATCTCATATGCTCCGTGTTGCTCAAAACGCTTTTGGAGCCCAGGTTCTAAACTGTAAAGCATGCCGCACTGAACCAGGGAGTAATCATCACAACGCGACTGCCAGGCGTTCATAACGTCCTGAGCCGTTGGGAAAATGGGTGCATCACCTAGTGGTGCATCAAGGACATATAATATTTTGGAAGCTATGAGGATGATCCTCAAGCCACGGACCCAGTCCGCATAGTTGCTTTCATCATCTTTCAGCTTGGTTTTCTCTAGGAACGCGTTGAAGTTGAGGGTGACATTAGCGTTGGCCATTGGATCTACAATATAGGTTGTAAAGACAATTTTAGACTAAGTTCATGATAATTAAGGTCACATAATCCAATTATTTAATGAACTCCCACTTAGATAGACATCTCTCTAGTCATCCAAGTGACACATGATCTACGTCAACTAGCCCGTGTCCGGTCATCACGTGAGACGGACTAGTCATCAATGGTGAACATCTCCATGTTGATTGTATCTTCTATACGACTCATGTTCGACCTTTCGGTCTTCCGTATTCCGAGGCCATGTCTGTACATGCTAGGCTCTTCAAGTAAACCTAAGTGTATCGCATGTGTAAATCTGGCTTACACCCGTTGTATGCGAACGTTAGAACACTATCACACCCGATCATCACGTGGTGCTTCGGAACAACGATCCTTAGCAACGCCAAAACCACAACGTGATATGCCAATTGCTATTTACCCTTCATAAGGACCCTTTTCATCGAATCCAATCCGACAAAGGTGGGAGAGACAGACACCCGCTAGCCACCTTACGCAACAAGTGCATGTCAGTCGGTGGATCTGGTCTCACGTAAGCGTACGTGTAAAGTTGGTCCGGGCCGCTTCATCCCACAATACCACCGAATCAAGATAATACTAGTAACGGTAAGCAAATTAACAAGATCGACGCCCACAACAACTTGTGTTCTACTCGTGCATAGATTCTACACATAGACCTAGCTCATGATGCCACTGTTGGGAGACGTAGTAGTAAATCAAAAAAATTCCTACGTGTCACCAAGATCTATCCATGGAGAAACCAGCAACAAGCAAAGGGGGAGTGCATATTCATACCTTTGAAGATCATAAAGCGGAAGTGTTACTAGAACGCGGTTGGTGGAGTCGTACTCGCAGCGATTCAGATCGCGGTGGATTCCAATCTAAGCTCCGAACAACGGTGCCTTCGCGTTCAACACACGTGTAGCCCGGTGACGTCCCCTACAGCTTGATCCAGCAAGGAGGAAGGAGAGGTTGAGGGAGAGCTCCGGTAGCATGACGACATGGTGATGGTGGAGCTGCGGGGTACTCCGACAGGGCTTCGCCAAGAACTACGGAGAACGAGGAAGAGGAAGGGTAGGGCTGCGCCGAGAGAGAGAGGAACTCGTGTGTTGGTAGCACCCCCAAACCCCCACTATATATAGGAGGAGGGGAGGAGGGTGCGCTGCCCCTAGGGTTCCCACTCTAGGGTGGTGCGGCATCCCTAGATGGCCATCTAGCCGGTGGCCAGAGAGGGAGAGGGGAGGGGCGCCGCCCTAGGTGGGCCTTAGGCCCATCTGGGCCAAGGTTTGCCCCCTTCTCCTCTTGTGCTGTGCCTTGGGCCCTTGTGGGGGGGGGGGGGGGGCGCACCAGCCCACCTAGGGGATGGTTCCCTCCCACTTGCGGCCATGCAGCCCTCTGGTGCCCGTGGCCCCACTTGGTGGACTCCCGAAACCCTTCCGGTGGTCCCGATACGTTACCGGTGATGCCCGAAACACTTCCGGTGACCAAAACCTCACTTAATATATATGAATCGAGACTGGGATTTGTCACTCCGTGTGACGGAGAGGTATCTCTGGGCCCACTTGGTAAGACATCATCATAATGAGCTCAATGTGACTAAGGAGTTAGCCACAGGATGATGTGTTACGGAACGAGTAAAGAGACTTGCCGGTAACGAGATTGAACAAGGTATAGGGATACCGACAATCGAATCTTGGGCAAGTATCATACCGGTAGACAAAGGGAATTGTATACGGGATTGATTGAATCCCCGACATCGTGGTTCATCCGATGAGATCATCGTGGAGCATGTGGGAGCCAACATGGGTATCCAGATCCCGCTGTTGGTTATTGACCAGAGAGGTGTCTCGGTCATGTCTACGTGTCTCTCGAACCCGTAGGGTCTACACACTTAAGGTTCGATGATGCTAGGGTTATAGGGAAATAGTGTACGTGGTTACCGAAGGTTGTTCGGAGTCTCAGATGAGATCCGGAAGATTAACTCCCAGCTGAGTCAAGCGGTTGTGCAACCCAGACATTTTGAGTATGTGCTCGCTGACAGAACTATTCTCCTCCATCTTGCAGCTGAAGAACTTGTCGGAGACATCATATCTCAAGACCCGGGCATGAGCTTGGGAAACCAGTTTCAGCTCTTGGAACATCTCATATGCTCCGTGTTGCTCAAAACGCTTTTGGAGCCCCGGTTCTAAACTGTAAAGCATGCCGCACTGAACCAGGGAGTAATCATATGCTCCTGGCAGTCGCGCTGTGATGATTACTCCCTGGTTCAGTGCGACATGCTTTATAGTTTAGAACCGGGGCTCCAAAAGCATTTTGAGCAACACAGAGCATATGAGATGTTCGGGAGTAATCATATGCTCCTCAAACTACGGTCATCACCGTGAAGTATCCAAAATATTGTCACTATGGTGTTGACGGATCATAACACGTAATAGGTGCATATGACTAGGCAAGATCGGATCAAGAACATAGATATAATGATGATAACATAAATGGTTCAGATCTGAAATCATGGCACTCGGGCCCTAGTGACAAGCATTAAGCATGGAAAATTCATAGCAACATCAATCTTAGAACATAGTGGATACCAGGGGTCAAGCCCTAACAAAACTAACTCGATTACATGATGAATCTCATCCAACTCCTCACCGACCAGCAAGCCTACGAAGGAATTACTCACTCCCGGTGGGGAGCATCATGGAATTGACGATGAAGGGTTGATGATGATGAAGACCAAAGATTCCCCTCTTCGGAGCCCCAAACGGGCTCCAGATCTGGCCTCCCAATGAAGAATAGGAGGTGGCGGCGGCTCCGTATGATGAACAAGGTAAAACTTTCTCCTTGATTTTTTTCCAAAGAATTTTGAATTTATAGCCTTGGAATTAGGGTCGGGGGGCACGAGGTGGCCACCCTCCACCAGGCCGCGCCAGGGGGGCTTGGCGCGCCCTGGTAGAGGGTGGGGCCCCTTGGCCCCCCTCTAAGATGGCTTCTGGGTCCATAATTCCTCATATATTCCAAAATAAATCTCCAAAAAATTTCGCTCCATTCCAAGAACTTTTATTTTTTGCATAAAAACAACACCATGGTAGTTCTACTGAAAACAGCGTCAGTCCGAGTTAGTTTCATTCAAATCATGCAAAATAGAGTCCAAAACAAGAGCAAAGGTGTTAGGAAGTAGATACATTGGAGATGTATCAGGAGGCTAGGCGAGGGCTGGCGTCTCCTCACAGACTCGTCTCGTGTAGCATGCAAGTTATTTTTTTCTTTTTTACGTTAGTTAGAACTAGATCATGGCTCGTGGGCAGGTCTCCTACTCTCCCTGTCGCATGTGTGCGTGTGTGAGAATGTAAGAGGGGTTTTTCCTCATGAGCGCATATGTTTCATGAGCTGAGACGACCCATGATGCTCCCGCCGTCCTTCATTTTACTGGGTTGTGTCCCGGACCTGCAGAAAAACATACATATGTAGTAGACTAGTAAAAATTCCATGCCCCGTGCCTGGGCCCTAGGTGCTCGAGGCCTAGCTCTGCCCCTGACAATGGCCAAAACCATTTTCCAGCTCAGGTATTGGGGCACATAATGTGTGTCATACTAGAGACTCACATATGGCCTACACCATGTCTCATGGTTGAGTCTATCCGACTCAGACCTTATCTGGACCCGGACCCAACTATGTTGAATTCGACTGTAGATCTTCCTGAGTCCATATTATCCGGTTAGCATCCAATGTTACATGGCCAGTGAGAACGAGCCATCCACCATGTCCTATGCTACTCTACTTGGTTGTGAGTCCACACAACCCGTTCGACTAGGGACCATTTAGGACAATCATCACACAATGCATAGTCTCACAAACAAGTCACGTACTTGTTGTACACAACATTGATAATGTTCAAGGACTATACTTATTCATAAACACACATAGGAAATATCATCATACATGATTGCCTCTAGGGCATATCTCCAACAGGTTCACCTTCGACGAGCTCTCTGTCAAGCCAACCTCTATCCATCATGCACGACGGGCCTATGAAAGCGCAACTAATCCCGGATGGTTTTGGTAATTAATAACAACGTATAAATATTTTTCAAAAATGCCTATCCAAAGGTATGGCAACGAATGTGAATGTGTATCCCTCAAAATGCAAAGTACATGGATGGGCAAAAGCTCCAAAACTCTACATTTTTTGGTTAAGTGATCCGAGATCACATTGAGTCCATAGGAAAGCCAATACTATTAAAAGGTGACAAGGTTTTTATCATGAGTCATTTGCTCAAGTGCTTGAAGATATTGCTCCAAAACCCTCAACCACACCCCAAATCATGTATGTACAAAACCCTAGAGCCTATCTTGGTCCCATTGAAACACTTACAGTCACAACAATGAGATACACTTAATAGGGCCAATGCCTAAACCCTAGCAATACAGATTCACTGAGATGACCCTTCAGTCTTACCGAAGTGACCGTGCCAACCTTCTCTTACCCATAAACTTCGTTTCAAAATTTCCGAGTAAGTCGAGTGATGCCAACGAAGTGCACTTGCCAACCTTCTGTATCTCATCGATTTCATCTAAATTTCCGAGTGACTGTAGGATCGAAAGTAGTGCTAGAGGGGGGGGGGTGATTAGACTACTTGACCAAATAAAAATCTACTTGTTTTCCAATTTTAATTCTTGGCAGATTTTAGCATTCATAGTATGTCAAGTACACCCTACACATGCATGTCTAAGAGTATAGCAACGGAAAGTAAAGACAAGCATGTAAGTAAAGAGAGGGTAGGAAATCCAAACGCAATTGGTGACACGATGATTTTTCCCGTGGTTCCAATAGGTGGTACTATCGTACATCTAAGTTCATGGAGTCTTCAACCCACGAAGGGTAACGGTCGCGAGAGTCCATGGAGGGCTCTACCCACGGAGGGTTCCACGAAGAAGCAACCTTGACTATACCATGATGGCCTACATCCACGAAGGACTAGCCTTACTCGGTGTAGATCTTCACAAAGTAGGCGATCTCCTTTCTCTTACAAACTTCTTGGTTCACTCCACAACACGATTTAGGAGGATCCCAAGCGACACCTAACCAATCTAGGAGGCACCACCCTCCAAAAGGTAATAGGCTCGGTAATGCAATGAACTCCTTGCTCTTGTGCTTCAAGATGATAGACTCATCAACACACAATCACTCTCTCACAGATATGGCTTGGTAGAAGAGATGAGATTGGTGGAAAGCAATTTGGGGAGGCTAGAAATCAAGATCCATATGGTTGGAGTGGAAGATCTTGACGTCAACACAAGGATAGGTGGTTCTCTCTTAGAAAACTGATAGGATAGGTATGGAATAGTTCTGAGTGCTTCTCTTCCGAGTAGGTGGTGGTCGAGGGGTATATATAGGAATCTCCAAAAATCCAACCATTACACACAATAAGTCCGACTCGGTGGAACCGATGTGTGAATCTCAGTTGTATCGAAGTGACCTAAAGTTAGCAACTTTTGAATCTTGGTGAGACCGATATAGGAATCTCGGTTGCACCGATAAGGTGACCAATGGTCAGAATGTCCAATCTCAGTGACGCTAATCCAACAATCTCGGAGGGACCGAAACTGTGAACTTGTGTAACAGAAAGTTGGTAGCCTAACTCGATGGCACCGAATGCAGTATCAGTTGTACCGAAAATCTAGGGTTTGGTTGAGTCTGTATGGTTTGGAATCGGTGGCCTCGGGATGGAAATGTTTGTTGCACCGATTTTGAGTATTTGGCTTTGGACAGACTTCGGTGGGAGAGTTTGTAGGTGTTTTTGGTGACTATCACTTTTGCACGTATGAGAATTTTGTTCAACAACAAAACTTTACCCCCTTTTAATAGTATTGGCTTTCCTATGGACTCAAAGTGATTTATCACAAATGTAAAATGTAGAGTCCTCTTGCTTGAAGCTTTGCCAACCTATTTCGTTGCATCTTGGGGTATTCCACAATCTCCACAATCCTTTTGCCAATCCTATAATTGAACATTTCCTGAAATATACTTGGTGGAAACATTAGTTCAATGACATATATGTTGTTATTAATTACCAAAACCACCAAGGGAGCAAATTTGCTCTCAATCTCCCCTTTTTGGTAATTGATGACAACATATAGATCAAAGCTTCGACATATGATATAATGAATGAATATAGTCATCGCTTTGAGAAGTATGTGATAAGCAGGAGCTCCCCCTAAATTTGTGCATTATTTTGAATTTGTGTTTGAATGCAAATGCACAATTGATTAGGTACATGGGGGCACTTCTTTGATGTCACATATAACTTGGTGGTGTGCGAGAGTAATAAGATTTAATCAACATAGCACAACACAACAAGCAAAGTGAGTGACCATCACATAATCTTCAAATGATAGGAAATAGTAGCAACACACATAACAGCGTATGATCACACACAAACACAAAAGTATCTCACGTCAAACCAAAAGAGCCAAATGTTTTGTAAAACCAGCAAATAAAAACAGACGCTGTCTCACTCGAAGCCTAAGATCTATATATAACTTCTCCCCCTTTGGCAACAAGTTACCAAAAAGTTCAAAGAGATATAGCTAATCATTCTGCGGCTGATCTCCTCCGATCATCGATGTCGGAGTCGAGAGAACTGCATCGACGAAGATTACCGCTGAAGTCCTGGATGGAGCTAGAGTAGATACTGGAGGCACTGGAGCTGATGGAGCTGAAGATATAGTGGCTGGAGCAAAAGATGAAGGCCTCGTCTCTGGAGCTAGTACTATAGGAGTCCTGGCCTTAGTCATGAACTGGGCAGTCGTCCTGATAGGTGCACTATCCTCCTCATCATCAGATCCTGAAGAGGTGCGATAGATTGGGGCTTCATCAACCTCCTTCTTGAGATCATTGACTGTCTTAGTCAGCCCATCAACCTTGTCATTTAGAGTCTTCACTCTATCATCAATGATGTTTGCAAGTCTCTCTTGAGTATCCATGATGGTCTTGATTTCCTTCTTCATATCCATGACTGTGGTGATCAAAAGATCCATCTGCTCATTCCTAGACCTGGGAACCTAAGCACTAGTGGCTTAAGCTGCCTCTGCTTCTGCCTCTGCATGTGCCTGAGCTACAACTGATGTGGGATGGTCTGGGTCCATCACCAAAACGTTATCCTCAAAGTCCGGTTGAAATGGCAAATGGGGACTGTCGTGAGCAAAGATGTGCTTCTCAAGCTGAGAATTGATGAGCATCTGGATATAGGGTGCATAGCAGCATGAGCGCTTCTGAATAGAAGCAACCCTCTTCACAGTCTCTACTATCAAGTCCATCACTCAAATCCTGGTGTGACGATCAAGATGAATGAGCATGTTGATGGAGTATCCACGAATCATCTTCTCATCTCCAGACTTGGGCATCAAGGTATGCCTCAGGATAGTGTTCATGGTACGGAGGCCTGGCTGGAGAAAGTAGATAGATCCAAGCTTGTGGGATTGCACTTTATCTGCAGGGATATGATTATACATATCCTTCATAGCATTGTGGCTCTCCTTGGATTCTGTGTATACATCCAAATCTCCATGCTGAAGCTCTAGGACTCCTAAGATGGTAGCCACTCATCAACAGAAGATTCATATCTTGCTTCTTCAATCATCCAGACAATCCTACCATCTCCATAGAAATGTGCAGTGGAGTAGAATTGCATGATCATCTCATCGTTCCAAGCAGTGAACTCCTTTCCAACAAATTGATCAAGGCCAATGCAATGGAAGTTGTCTTGGACACATGGAAATTAATTCTCATGATCTTTGATGTACTTCCAGTCAACATATCTCATGTCACTAACTGTAGGGCTCTTTTCTAGCAAAACTGTCTCATAGAAGTCTTGCTTCTCTTTGGTGTAAAACCTGTAATCAACAACATTCTTTCTCCTCTGGGCATATGGATCAATGGATCTCCATGGCCTTAAGCCCAAATCCTTCCTCTTCTTCATATCCTCAACTACTGGGTGGCTGGCATCATGAACTAGAAGGTGAGGTCTGAGCTTCATCAGAACAGTCATAGCATCATCATCATCAGCTCTAAAAGTGGACTTCTTGTTCTTCTCAGCAACATATATGTATCTGGTAGTCCTCTTGGACTTCTATGCATCAGCTTTCTTTGAAGTTGCCTTGGTGCTCTTGGAGGTGCCTGGGTTGGGCATAGCATCAGTCAGAAGTTTCTTGGCCTTCTTCTTAGGAGGGGCCTGAGCAGCAGGTTCCTCCTCTTCCTCCTCTGTAGCAGTAGCACCAGTAGCAGCAACCTCCTCTGGATCCTCATACATTGAGGTAGGCCTGCCCTGCACATGGATGATCCTCTTCCTAGTTGTCTTCTTTGGCAAAGCTTTCTTGGGGAACTCAACAGACATTGTAGCTCTAGCACTCTCATGTGCTTTGAAGGTCTCTGCAGGAGCATAAACTTTGCTGACCACCCTCCTAGCTGAGGTGGCCTAAGTGGGAGCCTTCCTAGCAGCCTTCTCTTGCTTCTTAGCCAGAATCTCTTCTAGGACAAAATCATAGTCTTCTTCCTCTGAGTTGTGTCTCTTCCTTGTCCTGGTGGCAGCTTTAGGCAACCCATGAGAACTGGGAGTGCCTAGATCTGTGGAAGAACTGGACTCATGACTCGTGCGTGAACTCATCTAGACGTTTTGCTTTGGCAAATTCTGACTATTTGAACCTGACATGCTGACCCTGTGAATAGAGTACAGAGGTGTAGAATAGGATAAGTCATCACAAAATGAGGCTGATTTTTGAAAGTTTGAACAAAGATTTTTGAACTTTTACATTCTGTCAAATGAAAATTGGTACAGCCGAAGCAAAAATATCGGAGCTGCCGTGACTGACTTTCTCCTTAACCGAAACTTGGCACCCCTTTCGGTGAGACCGAAAGGTGCACTCGGTTTCACCGAGAAAGTTCTGAGCGACACCGATTTTCTTGCTTCGGTTCCACCGAGTTTCATCGGGCGGATGGCAAAACCCTAAAAATCCATGGTTCTCTACTCTACAGGATTTTTATGTGGATGGAAGAGCTTGCAAATGGTGGATTATCAATGGAATAAGCTTCATTTCTCAAGATTTGGACGGGGAGCGCAAGAAGGGTCGAATCCATACCCTAGCTCGGTGATGGATCCGCTACGGCATGGACGGCGGCGTTGATTCCCGTCGACGGCGAAGATTCCAGTGGCGGAGGAGCGCGGGGAGACAAGGGTGATGACCAGGGGTCTTCCTTCGGCAGTTAGTGTTATGAGGCGCGACGCTAGAAGATTGATTTTCAAAGCGTCGGGGTCCACAACATATATACCCATCACTGTCGGTGACACCGATTCTACATTTTCGGTGTCACTGAGTTTCACAACTGTCAGCTGATAGGGAAACTCGGTGTAACCACGAATATGGAATCGGTCTTACCGAGGTAAGAAAACCAGATCAACACTAGGCATTCGGTGAGACCGGGAATTTTGGGTTGGTTCCACCGAGATGCACTTGGGAGGTTTTAATGGTCAGTCCTTGACAATACGGAACTCCGAGTGCTCCTCACACAGAGAGATCGAAAAGTACTTGTTCAAATTTTGTGATGTAGCAAGAATAGAGTATGAGGCGATAAAGCATAGATAGCTAAAGGAGTGGTCCTAGGCATTCTTGTATATCCAATTGGCAAATGAAAAAATGAAAAACCAAATAGCAACAATTGGATATCCTCGAATGAGTAAATATACCAAATAGCAACAATTGGATATCCTCGAATGAGTAAATAAATGCAGACCAACATGCTCACACAATAAAATGTCAAATGAAATCATGGCAAACATGCACAAACACAATAGCATCTAACAAGCACTTGGGGGATGACGGAGTCATCTATATATGAGTATATTGACTTAGGAGTCAAGTAAGAGTACTTGATCATAGGTCATACTCATCGTTTAAGCACAAGTGGGCTTACCACTTTTACATACAACATTTAATGTTGTCACATTCTAATAGATGCTTTAACTCAAGTCTTAGAGTAAAGCTACCCCTTGATGTGACATCCCCCCATAAGAGGGACAAACTAACCTTGGGTTTTGTCGATGAAGACTTCATGTTGGTGAGGTAGTGGTGGATGCTCAAGGTTGATGAAGATCACCAAGAGTTGGGAGCATCCTTGTTGTTTCATTACTCTTCTCACCTACATGGGTTAGTCCCAACACACAAGAGACAAAATACAAGGATATATATGGACATGGAGTGCAAAGCATATGTTATGATGTCCATTGATTTGTTGATTACCTTGTCCCTTGCTTACCTTTGAGGGAATGTGTGACTCCTTGAACTATTGCATGAAGTTGATGTTGATTGCAAATAGTTCTTGCCAATAATGAATGTGAGTGAATTTCATTGGCGGAGTCACCGCTCAAGAACTTCCCTCGTTCTTCTTCTTTGGGACCCACATCAAGTTGATGGGGATCCATAGTGTTGAAGTAGAACTTGTAGAAGTTGATCTTGTAGTAGCCTTGGTAACCCAGTTCACAAAAGCTTGGGATTCATCATCATAAGAGTCAACGTCCTCTTGAAGCTTGTTCTTTCCCTTGAGCTTGGTGTCTTGTGGTAGAAGGTCATCTTGAGCTTTTGTTCCCTTGGGGAGAGTATTTTCATACTTCTACCTTTGAGGAACAAAATTGGGATTGGGGTATTGGCCTTCTTCCCATTTAACTCCATTAGCATTGAAGTAGCCAACACCATGATTCTTCCGGTATCCTCCATGCTTGCGTACAATCTCCTCAAATTGTTTGCACCCTTCAAGACTCTTGTAGATACCTTTCTCTATAATCCATTTCAAGAGTTCATTTTCTTTCTCAAGTGTAACTTGTCTAAGAGAAGAGTTAGTGGGATTAAGAGAACTACTAGAAGCAATATCATTGGTTTTATCATTTTTATTGCTACTAGTTGAAGAACCTTTCTTTCCTTTGTTACTAGCTTGCTTAGACTTAACTTGTGGCATGAATGTAGATAAGAGAAGTCGCTTGGCTAGATAAGAGGAAGTCTTCTTTCGAATATCGTCATTGATAGCTTTAAGGAACTCATGCTCTTGCTCTAAGTTGAGCTTCTCGAAGCGTAGCTTCTCATGTGTCCTTTCAAGCTCTCTATGATCTCGTAGAGTAGACTCGTGAGCTAAATTAAGAGTTTTTAGTTCTTGAGTTAGTTGTTCTATTTCCAACTTGTCATCATCACACGACTTATCTACACTAGAGTGAGTACTAGCAAGTTCATTTTGACTATCATTACTAAATTTGTCAAATAGCAAGTCATCTTCAATTAACAAGTCATCTTTGTCACTATTGAAATCAAGATACTAGGGGTGTGATACCTTGGGGCCTTTAGCCATGAAGCAACTTCCACTCCCTTCATTTGGTGAATCAAATAGATCATACGAGTTGGTAGTCACTAGTGCAAGTACGGCAACACCTTCATCTTGACTATAGTCAGAGCTGGAGTGATAGCTTCTCTCGGAGTGGTTGTCGGATTCGGAGCCGGAAACCCATTCGCCAACATGAGCTTGATGTTTCCTTCTTGAGTAGCTCTTGCTGTACTTGTCCTTCTTCTTCGAGTCCTTACTTCTCCTTGAGGGTCTTCGTTCATAACGATCATCTCTACTCCTTCTCTCTCTTCGAGGTGACTCGTCTCTTGAGCTTCGTCTTCTTGGTGACTCTTCTTTCCTCTTGTAAGGAGTTGTGCACTCATTGGAGTAGTGTCCGGGCTTCCCACAATTGTAGCGGTTTCGGTCATGACTTGACGAATGCTTATCTCCCTATCTTGAGTTGGAGCTTTGATCTTTGCTTCCATTCTTGTAGAACTTGTTGAATTTCTTGACCACGAGGCTTATCTGTTCATTTGTGACAAGGTTGTTGCTAGAGGTAGCGGGAGCATCACTTGTGGCTTTGTAAGCACCGCTAGACTTGTGATGAAGCTCTTCCTTGTCTTTGAGTGCCATCTCATGAGCAACCATTCTACCCATCACTTCCGTTGGCTTGAGATCTTTGTAGTTGGGAATCATTTGGATCAATGTGCAAATGGTGTCATATCGATCATCCAAAGCTTGAAGTATCTTCTTTATGATGAATTTGCAAATCATTTCTTCGCTTCCTAAGCCGGCAATCTCATTGGTCATGAGAGCTAGCTTAGAGTACATCTCAGCGACTCCTTCACCATCCTTCATCTTGAACTTGTCAAGCTGACCTTAAAGAACATCCAACTTGGATTCTCTCACGGACTTAGTTCCTTCGTGCATATCAACCAAAGTATCCCAAATCTCTTTTACATGTTCAAGACGACTGATTTTTTTGAATTCTTCAGGGTATAGACAGTTGAAGAGAATGTCCCATGCTTGAGCATTTAGGTGCAACATCTTCAAATCATCCGTGGTTGCTTCATGATCATGTTCCTTTCCTTCCGCAAAGAATTCACCTTGCAAGACAACATGAACAACAACCCAAACGGTGGGGTTATGAACAAGCAAATGCATTTTCATTTTGTGCTTCCAAATTGCAAAATTAGTGCCATGAAAGTACGGACCTCTACGGTGATAATTTCCCTCACTAGATGCCATACTTCTACTAGGTTGTGAGACCAATGCAATGGAGACCAAAGCTTTGATAGCACTTGTAGGATCGAAAGTAGTGCTAGAGGGGGGGGGGGGGTGATTAGACTACTTGACCAAATAAATATCTACTTTTTCCCAATTTTAATTCTTGGCAGATTTTAGCATTCATAGTACATCAAGTACACCCTACACATGCATGTCTAAGAGTATAGCACAAGAAAGTAAAGACAAGCATGTAAGTAAAGAGAGGGTAGGAAGATCAAATGCAATTGGTGACACGATGATTTTTCCCATGGTTCTGATAGGTGGTGCTATCGTACATCCACGTTCATGGAATCTTCAACCCATGGAGGGTAACGGTCGCGAGAGTCCATGGAGGGCTCTACCCATGGAGGGTTCCACGAAGAAGAAACCTTGATTATACCATGACGGCCTTAATCAGGGTAGATCTTCACGAAGTAGGCGATCTCCTTGCCCTTACAAACTTCTTGGTTCACTCCACAACACGAAGTAGGAAGCTCCCAAGCGACACCTAACCAATCTAGGAGGCACCACCCTCCAAAAGGTAATAGGCTCGGTAATGCGATGAAGTCCTTGCTCTTGTGCTTCAGGATGATAGATTCCTCAAAACACAATCACTCTCTCATAGATATGGTTTGTAAGAAGAGATGGGATTGGTGGAAAGAAATTTGGGGAGGCTAGAAATCAAGATCCATATGGTTGGAGTGGAAGATCTTGACGTCAACACAAGGATAGGTGGTTCTCTCTCAGAAAACCGATAGGATAGGTATGGAATTGTTCTAAGTGCTTCTCTTCCAAGTAGGTGGTGGTGGAGGGGTATATATAGGCATCTCCAAAAATCCAACCGTTACACACAATAAGTCAGACTCGGTGGAACCGATGTGTGAATCTCGGTTGTACCGAAGTGACCTAAAGTTAGCAACTTTTGAATCTCGGTGAGACCGATATAGGAATCTCGGTTGCACCGATAAGGTGACCAACGGTTAGAATGTACAATCTCGGTGAAGCCGATCCAACAATCTTGGAGGACCGAAACTGTGAACTTGCGTAATAGAAAGTTGGAAGCCTAACTCGATGGCACCGAATGTAGTATCGGTTGTACCAAAAATCTAGGGTTTGGCTGAGTTTGTGTAGGGTTTGGAATCGGTGACACCGGGATGGAAATGTTGGTTGCACCGATTTTGAGTATTTGGCTTTGGACAAACTTTGGTGGGAGAGTTTGTGGGTGTTTTTGGTGACTATCACTTGTGCACGTATGAGCATTTTGTTCACCAACAAAACTTTACCCCCTTTTAATAGTATTGGCTTTCCTATGGACTCAAAGTGATTTCTCACAAATGTAAAATGTAGAGTCCTCTTACTTGAAGCTTTCCCAACCTATTTCCTTGCATCTTGGGGTATTTCACAATCTCCACTATCCTTTTGCCAATCCTATCATTGAACATTTCCTAAAATATACTTGGTGGAAACATTAGTTCAATGACATATATGTTGTTATTAATTACCAAAACCACCAAGGGAGAAAATGTGCTAACACAATCTTGATAGAAATATCAATAAGAAGAAAATGATAAAAGGCCCATAAGAAAATGGTGAGAACCCTTCCTTGGATAAGACCAGTAAAACCTCCAACACCGAAAACGCAATAGAAGAAGCATATGTAATCCGTTTTTGATGTACTAGAGCTTGTCACGAAGATAACCAAAAGCTCTAAAACCTCAAAAAGAGAAAATACAAATAAGAATCAAGAAACATGATGCAAGGATGCAATGGTTTGAGCTCGCTATGAATGATACAATCAAGCTACTCACTTCAGAGCCCCCCCTTGATAGTACGGCTAACGATCCTATAACCCGGTCTACAAACTATCACGATGAGACCAGAAAAATAGAAAACCTATCAAGGGAAAACCTTTTCCTTGCATGAAGTCCACTTGATCTAGATGATGATGGTCTTGACTCCCTCAAGTTGGACCATCTTTCATGATTGCGTTGGCTCGATGAAGCCTAGTTGATTGCTCCCCCATAGTCCACTATGGGTGAGTCACTCTTTGGCACACCTTCACAAGTCCATTGTCACCACAATGGAAGGCAAGCTACAAGCATGATTTCTTCGTGATGCTTCACTTGAACTTGCAGACCGCAACCTTGATGACGATCACCGCTTGATGTCATCTTCCATGGGTTGTATGTAATCTTCCTCCCGATGCAATCCCATGGAAATATACCTAACCCTACAAAGAACACTCATGTAGACCATGGGTTAGTACACAAAGCATAATGGAAAATGCTTACCATACCATGGTATCACTTGATCCTTCTTGGTACATCTTGTACGCTTTGTGTGTTGATCAACTTGGTTCACTCTTTGACTTAGTCTTGATCAACCTTGTATCTTATCTTCTGTCTTCATAAAGATGATGTCTTGAAGGTAAACATGAATGCTCACATAGTCTTGTTCTTCAAGACATGCTTGCAGTAAGCTCAAATCTTACATGACCAATCTTTGGATAACACCTTGAATACCACCTTGGTCACCATATAAACTCCTTGAAACCAACAGATGGACTTCAAGAAGTACCTATGCACAAATCCTTTGAATATAAATCAAGGCAACCATTAGTCCATAGGGGTGTCATCAATTACCAAAACCACACATGGAGAAATGTGCTCTTACAGTAGGTGATGTCTACTATGCAACATTATTCTTGTAGACTCTGTTGGGCCTCCAAGCGCAAAATTTTGTAAGACAGTAGCAACTTTCCCTCAAGTGGATGATCTAAGGTTTATCAATCTATGGGAGGTGTAGGATGAAGATGGTCTCTCTCAAACAATGCTGCAATCAAATACAAGAAATCTCTTGTGTCCCCAACACACCCAATACATTGGCAAATTGTATAGGTGCACTAGTTCGGTGAAGAGATGGTGATACAAGTGCAATATGGATGGTAGATATAGGTTTTGTAATTTTAAAATATAAAAACAGCAAGGTAACAAGTGTAAACAGCGAGCAAAATGGCATATTGATGCTTGGAAACAAGGCCTAGGGTTCATACTTTCACTAGTGCAATCTCCCAACAATGCTAACATAGTGGAACCACATGATCATCCCTCAATGTGCAACAAAGAATCACTCCAAAGTTTATGTCTAGCAGAGAGCATAAGATGAAATTGGTGTGTAGTAGAACCACCTAAAAGTTATTCTTTTCGATCAGTCTTTTGAGCTATTCCTATAAGTGTCACAAACAGCCCTAGAGTTCGTACTAAAATAACACCAATGATACATATCAATCAACCCTAATGTCCCCTAGATACTCCAGTGTCACCTCAAGTATTTGTGGGTAAATTATGCGACATGCATCAAACAATTTCAGATATATCATATTCAATCCAACACAAAGAACTTCAAGGAGCACCCCAAGATTTCTATCAGAGAACGTGGTATTAAAACGTGCAATCAACCCCTATGCATTGATCCCCAAGGTCACCGGAATCCGCAAGTTGATGCCATAACATATATCAAGTGAATCAATAGAATACTGCATTGTCACTATGGGTATCCACAAGCAAGACGTACATCAAGTGTTCTCAAACCAAAATATTCAATCCATAATAACGAGATCTCAAAGGGAAAGATTCAATTCATCACAACAAGATAGCAAGGGAAGAACACCATATGATCTAACTATGTTAACAAAGCCCGTGATACATCAAGATTGTGCCATATCAAGAACATGAGAGAGAGAGAGATTAAACACATATCTATTTTTACACACCCTCAGCCCCGAGGGTGAATGATAATCCCCAAGTGCAAGGAATCATTGTAGCAATTTCGAAAGGTGGAAGTGATAAGTATGGAGTGTTGAACCCACAAGGAGCTAAAGGTAAGATCAATATTCTCTCAAGTCCTATCTGCCACCGATACGACTCTACGTACACCGAAAATTTGCTTCCATCTAGAAATGAGAAATAAAACTACGTTCCGCATGAAGAGGATAGCTTTGCATGATATCGGGGAACTAAAATATAAAAATAGTTGTTGTTATCATAATATTGCAATATATTACAAATAGCGAGTGTGGAATAATGATGGGTCGATGTGCGGAATTATCCTAGGCAATTGTTAACAAGATCGGAAATCATTATTGCAATTTTATATGAGGGAGAGGCATAAGGTAACATACTTTCTCTACTTGGATCATATGCACTTATGATTGGAACTCTAGCAAGCATTCACAACTACTAAAGATCATTAAGGTAAAACCCAACCATAGCATTAAAGCATCAAGTCCCCTTTATCCCATACGCAACAACCCCCTTACTCGGGTTTATGCTTCTGTCACTCAAGCAACCCACTATAAGTGAATCATGAACGTATTGCAACACCTTACAGCGGGAAATCCTTCACATGTGCGCGGCACAGAAGGCACCATAGGACAGCACCAAAATAAACATACAACTCAAACCAATCTAGATCATCAATAAACCCCAAAGGACAAAAGAAATCTACTCAAAACATCATAGGATGGCAACACATCATTGGATCATAATATGTGGCATAAAGCACCATGTTCAAGTAGGGGATTACAACGGAGTGCGGGAGAGTGGACCGCTAAAAGGAGATAAGGATGGTGATGAATAAGGTGATGTTCATGAAGACAATCACCGCGGCGATGGTTCCCCCAGTGGCACTCCGACACCACTAAGAGAGAGGGGGAGAGGGTATCTCCCTTGTGCTTCCTCCTCCATGGCCTCCCCCTTATGTGTGGAGAGGTTTATGCCTCTGGTCCTTGGCCTCCATGGTGTTAATGGCCCCTCCGAGACGATGAAGATGGCCTCCGGTGATGGTGACCCCCTCCGACAGGGTGCCAGAGAGGGCCAAGATTGTTTTTTGAGGCTCTGGAGGTTTGCGGCAGGGGAACTCCCGATCTAGGTTTATTTTCGGTGGTTTCTAGATTTATAGGAGTTTTTGGTGTCAATCTCATGTCAAGGGGGGCCACGAGGGAGTCACAAGCCTGCTAGGCGCAGCCACCCCCTGGCCGCGCCTGGTAGGCTTGTCGCCTCCTCGTGGCTCTTCTGGCCCAGCTCCAATGCTTCGGGGGTCTCTTTTGGTCTACAAAAAATCATACTAAAATTTCATCCCATTCCTAGAACTTTTATTTCTGCACAAAAAACGACACCATGGTAGTTCTACCGAAAACAACGTCAGTCTGGGTTAGTTCTAATAAAATCATACCAAAATCATATAGAATTATTGTGAACATGGCATGAATACTTCACAAATTATAGATAAGTTGGAGACGCATCAGTGAACTACACCCTCCTCATCATGGCCTCCGCAAAGATGATGAAGATGGCCACCGGAGATGATTTCCCCCCTTCGGCAGGGTACTGGAAAGGCTCCAGTTGGATTTTTCGTCGATATAGAGAGTTGTGGCGGTGAAGTGGAGAGTTTCTATTTGTTTCTAAGGGTTTCTGTATATATATATATAAGATTTTTGGCATTGGAATCACGCTAAACGAAGCCACGCGGGCCTCATAAGCCATCAGGGCGTGACTAGGGGGTGGTTGCGCCGTGTTGGCCTGTGGCCCACATGTGGCTCCCCTCTGGTGGTTCTTTACTCCGGTATTTCTTATTTCCTCTAGAAAAATCATAAAAAAGATTCGAGCGATTCCGATAACTTTTATTTTCTGCACAAAAACAACACCATGGTTATTCTGCTGAAAACAACGCTAGTTCGGGTTAGTTCTAAATAAATCTTATAAAATACATCAAAACCATATGAAAGTATTGTAAGCATAGGCAAATATGGCATGGATACTTCATAAATTGTCGATACGTTGGAAACGTATCAGCATCCCGAAGCTTAATTCCTACTCGTCCTGGAGTAGCTAAATGATAAATAAGCAATTTATGAAGTGTGAATGCTAGCATAGTGAATAGTTTTGATCATTGATAATTTCAGTCACTTTTCTAGCATCATAACCACCAACTTTTTCTCATAAAAATCATCATGATAGAGTAGCAATCAATTAACATGCCATGGTTCAAACAATGAATTCTCTTGAAACTTAACAACATATGCTCTTAGTCATCAAACAATTTCAATGCCTCATCAAGTCTAAGTAAGAGCTCCACATACTCAATTATCATATATGTCGGAATCGGGGCTCCGGGGACCCAAGAAGGATCGAGCTCTAGGGTGTGCTCAACTCACTAGCCCTATTCTACCCCGAGAACCTGTGGTGATACTCCGGCGAGCCCGAGTTAAGTAAGAAAAACATAGACACGGTGGTTACCCAAGTTTGGGCCACCTTGTGGGGAAAACCCTACTCCTGCTTGTCTGGATTACTTGGGTGGAGGAGAGGCTACGACGTTGTGTTCTAGATAGTACCGGGTTGATCCTCTCTATGGCCGCAGCCTCCCCCATCTTATACTGGCCATGATCCTCTTCCCCTGAAAATACATGGCAGGAAAGGTTGCTACAATGGCCGGTTTGAAGGGGGACAAGACTGCAGCTTATCCTGACAAAAGTAGTCGTCGCCTGAAAAAGCCTCCTGCCATGACGCGCTGGTGGGCTCGGTGATTACCTCCGTCCTGGTGATCCCCGGCCTTGGTCTTCTTACACCAAAAGGGAAATCTTTGGGAATCGCTTTGGGAACCGGCGAGATGGCCTTACTCCCTTAGCACAAAAGGGGAAAGCCTCTCCATCTACGCCCGCTTGCATGGCTCCTGGCGCTGCCTGGCGCGGCACGTGTCACCCAAGTGAAGGCACAGGACCAAGCGGCCCTGCTAAGCTGCCCTCGACCAGTCCACCCCGTGAGGGTCTCAGTGGCAGCTTTGGGAGGCATCCTCGTGAGGGGGAGGCTCCGTGAGGCTCGTGACGATGCTTGCTATCGTGCATCTTGCGAGGTGGGGGGGCTTGCGAGGGTCTTGCTCGTGTAGTCGGATGGTTGGCCTCCATGGGCCCGTGATATGTGGCGCACCCTAGGTCGTAGATAGACGGGCCTGGGTACCCCCATTCCCAGGAGCCCGATAGTAGCCCACGGCGTGCATGACTTCGCTGGTGGGGGAGGGAGAAATGACCCTAGCCCTGACCGCCTATGCGCCAGGCGCGGGACGTGGTGCACGACGAGGCATGGAACACCCCACTTCCCCACGACGCCTTAGCGAGTGCCCGGGCCGACATAAAGCCTGTGGGTGGTTGAAAGCACAACATGCTCCCTTGGTGGTTTTGATAATTCCTGACAACATACATTGTCTCTTGGACTAATGCTTTTATCTAGTGTATTTCAGATAATGGTCCATGGAGAGTTGGGTTGGCAAAAGGATTGTGGAGATTGTGGAATTACCCCAAGATGCAAGGAAATAGGTTGGCCAAGATTCAAGCAAGAGGATTCTACATTTTACATTTGTGAGAAATCACTTTGAGTCCATAGGAAAGCTAATACTATTAAAAGGGGGTAAGGTTTTGTTGGTGAACAAAATGCTCATACGTGCACAAGTGATAGTCACCAAAAACACCCACAAGCTCATCCACCAAAGTCTGTCTATAGCCAAACAATCAAAATCGGTGCAACCAACACTCCTATCCCGGTGCCACCGATTCCAGAACCTAGACAGACTCAGCAAAACCCGAGCCACTTCGATGCAAACAATTCCATACCGGTGCCACCGAGTTTAGGTTGCCAACTTTCTATTACGCAAATTCACATTTTCGGTCCCATCGAGATTGTTGGGTCGGCATCACCGAGATTGTAAATCTGACCGTTGGTCACCTTATTGGTGCAACCGAGATTCCTATATTAGTCCCTCCGAGATTCAAAAGTTGCCACCTTTTGGTCACTTCGGTACCACCGAGATTAACACATCGGTGTCACCGAGTTGGTCATTTTGTGTGTAACAGTTGGATTTTTGGGGATGCCTATATATACCCCTTCACCACCACCTACTTGAAAGAGCAGCACTCAGAACTATTCCATACCTATCCTATTAGATTTTCTGAGAGAGAACCACCTACCCTTGTGTTGAGGTCAAGATATTCCACTCCAACCATATGGATCTTGATTTCTAGCCTCCCCAATTTGCTTTCCACCAATCCCATCTCTTCTACCAAGCCAAATCTGTGAGAGAGTGATTGTGTGTTGAGGAGTCTATCATCTTGAAGCACAAGAGCAAGGAGTTCATCATCATTACCGAGCCTATTACCTTTTGGAGGGTGGTGCCTCCTAGATTGGTTAGGTGTCGCTTAGGAGCCTCCTATTTCGTGTTGTGGAGTGAACCAAGAAGTTTGCAAGGGCAAGGAGATTGCCTACTTCATGAAGATCTACCCCTAGTGAGGCTAGTCCTTTGTGAACGGAAGCCATATGGAATAGTCAAGGTTGCTACTTCGTGGACCCTTATGGGTGGAGCCCTCCGTGGACTCTCGTGACCGTTACCCTTCGTGGGTTGAAGACTCCATAAACATGGATGTACGATAGCACCACCTATCGGAACCACGGGAAAAATCTTTGCGTCTCCTATTGTGTTTGATCTTCATATCTCATCTCTTTACTTACATGTGCAATGTCTTTACTTTCCGCTGCTATACTCTTAGACATGCGTGTGTAGGGCTGTTAGACTTGCTGGACTTGCTAAACTGTTAAAATCTGCCAACCAATTAACTTGGGAAAAGGTTAGGTTTTAAATTCCTGCTAGTAGTCTATTCACCCCCTCTAGACATACTCTTCTAGTGATCCTACAGCGGTGCGGGGCCACCATTGCTCTTCCTTACCCTACGTCCGGCATTCAACATCCTCCTTCCTGCGCAAGGCTCCCTCTCTTTCATTGAACCTCTGCAGCCCTCCTCTCTCTCGTGTGGCCACGACGCCCTAGGTCGGGTGGAGCAAAGCAACAACAACGACGAACGAACGGACGATGCCAAAACCCGCTCTGGGTAGGTCCATGGTGGTTAACCTCAAAGGGCTTGTAACACTCCATTACACCTGGCAGGATTTAGACTGGCCCCACAGACCAACACTAGTCTTTCCTGCGCACTTTGTCCTCACTAGTGCGCACCCGGGACCAACTTCCCTGTCGGTCACCCATCCTAGAATCGCTCCAAGCCAAGCATGCTTAACTTTGGAGTTCTTTTCGAGTGGGCTTCTAGAAAATAAGGAATTCCTTGTTGATATGAGTAGTCTATCATTTCTATTAAGCCAGGCTCTCACATGGCTGGACAAGGTGCTCTTGATGACCACCGCCGATTCAAACGAGTGGTGGCCAAACCAAGATCTGGTCAGCCTCGTAGCCTCCCGCCGAATTGATTTCCACCACAACCGCCATTCACCTTCCTGCGGTCTTCTTTTGGTTTATTGCCCATGTTCTAAGATTTCTTCAATGTTGTGCTTTCGCATTGTCAAATTCGCATGCTGCATTTGGAACCAAAATCTCTTTTCCTCATTTTTGCCTTTGCCTTCCAATGCGAGGCCTTCCCGGGCATACCCCCCTTGGTGGTGGTGCTGCGTCACTTTTTTGCCTCTGGCTGACCGCGGCCAACCAATGCTCTGGGTGCGTGTCGCTCCATGCCATGGGCGCAATGGCGGGCGAATGCATCGACATGGAGGTCAACCACGAAGTGGAGGGCTTTAGGCGTTTGTGGGTGTATGCCTATGCGGCTCAGTACAACTCCCTGCTGCTAATCCCGTCGTTGTCGGCGGCGCCGAGCTCTGGATGGGAGAATGACAGGCTCATCGACCCGAGGCTACTTCGAGTTTTGAGGAGGTTGGCCGACCTGTAGGGAGTGGAAGTGACAGTGAGGATGGTTGTGAGGGAATTCCACCGACAGCGGATCGCCCCCCTCCTGTGCCATTTTGTCCCAATGTGGGCTTTCCCTGGTCTGCAGGATGCCATTATGCTTCACGCGGGCTGCCTACCACCTGACGTGCTAGGCGGGGTGGTCAAAATGTTGACGGGCGAGGATGTCACGCGGGCTGCCTATTTGCAGGCGATGCCCTGTTTCAACTAATGGGGGCTGCTCCCGGAGGGCCATGAGGGGCCTCGGGACAACCCTTTCCTGGTGACCCCTAAGCCTGGGGGCTCTGGGAACTTGAAGCCCCCAGCCAAAATGCTGGGAGGCGGCAGCAGCCCGTCGCAGCGGGCCCATCATGTGCTCACCCCTACGTCCACAAGCGCCGGCTGCAGGGCCGACCCTGGGGTATGGCGGGAGGGACGATGGCCTAGGGCCCATGCCGGGAGGGGGCCCATGTTATACAGTGTAGCCTAGCAAAAGAAGTATGAAAATAATTTATTGTACGAGAGAAAAGAAACGATATGGGCCGGCCTGCAAATAGCGCTAGGGATAGCGAACCATCACGCAAGACACGACGCCACGGCCGCTTCTCTCGTCTTGCTTCTGCAACAAATCAATCAAAGATCTCGTTTTGTGTGTTTGTCGCTCGTCTGTTTGTCTTCGTGACTTCGTGTTTTCGTCAACCTGCCACTCGACACCTCGGCCGCTGTCGGTCGTTGCCGCTGCACGGGCTGAGCGGCCATCTGGCATCCGGCAAGGCGGGAGTACGTAGACTATAAGTATAGTGAGCCATGAGTGCACCACGGTACGTATCCATGCACCATGTTCCCAATGACCTGATCCATTCGCGATTCCCTCAAATATCAATTTCTATAATTATTTTTATTCTTTAGTACATATTGAACTATTCATCCATCCATGATTCATCCTAATTTTTTTATTATATGTACACATCTAGAGTTTCAATCATTAGATGTATATATATTTCTAATTCGTTGTATCATATTTTCTTCATAATTTTAGGATATTAGCCTGCCATCTTGCCTAAAAAGCGATTGTCGGGTGCTGACAAAAGAAGGAAAAAGGAAAAAGTTGAACTGAAAATTGAACCACCGAAGGGGCCTATGTAGTCGAGTTCGCCTAGGGCCTTCCGAAACACAGGGCCGGCCTTGGCCGGCTGACGTGGCTTGAGACTATGTCGTTATTTCTCCAAAGAGGAAGGGATGATGCAGCACAACTACGGTAAGTATTTCCCTCAGTTGTGAAACCAAGATATTGAACCTAGGAGTAAGACCACACAACGCTATGTTAACGGTACCTTCACACAAAGAAGAAATACTTGCAACTCGACGCGTAAGAGAGGTTGTCAATCTCTCAATGGTAAAAAGATAGATTGGATTGTAATAGATAGGATAAATAGATCTCACAAGAACACAAAATAAAACAGCCAAATAAAAAGTGCAGTCGGTATTTTTGGGTTTTTGGATTAACAGATCTGAACAACAAAAGCGGCAAAAATATAGGTCAGAAATATGTTGGAAAAGTAGATCCAGGGGGCGTAGGTTTCACTAGTGGCTTCTCTCATGAGCATAACACACGGCGAGTAAACAAATTACTATTGGGCAATTGATAGAAGATCAAATAATCATGACGATATCCAAGGCAATGGTCATTATATAGGCATCACGTCCAAGATAAGTAGACCGAAATGATTCTGCATCTACTACTATTACTCCACACACCGACCACTATCCAGCATGCATCTAGGGCATTCAGTTCATGGAGAAACGGAGTAATGCAATAACAACGATGACATGATGTAGACAAGATCTATTCATGTAGGAATAGACCCCATCTTGTCATACTTAATAGCAACGATACATGCATGCCTCTCTGCCCCTTCTGTCACTCAAAGAGGACACCGCAAGATCGAACTCATCACAAAGCACCTCTTCCCATGGCAAGAAAAATCGATCTAGTTGGCCTAACTAAACCAAAGATTCCAAGAACAAATATGAGGCTATAAGTAATGATGCATATAAGAGATCAAACAAGACTCAAATAATATTCATGGATAAAAACTGACCATGAACTCAAAATTCATCGGATCCCAACAAAAACACCACAAAAAGTCATTACATCAAATAGATCTCCAAGAGACCATTGATTGAGAATCAAAAGAGAGAGAGAGGAAGCCATCTAGTTACTGCCTACAGACCCATAGGTCTATGGTGGAAAACTCACGCATCATCGGAGAGGCACCCATGAAGACGATGCACCCCTCCGTGATGGTGTTAGATTGGATCTCGAGATTCTGGAACCTACAACGGCTGGAATGCTGTTTCGTCAACCCCCCTAGGGTTTCTGGAATATTTCGGTATTTATAGAGATGATAGGCGGTGAAGAGGCATCCCGAGGAGGGCACAACCCATTAGGCTGTGCCAGGGGCCTCTAGCGTGCCCTGGTGGGTTGTGGCCTCCTCGGCCCTCCTCTCTGGCACTTCAATGGTCCTTTGGGTATCTTGTGGCCCGAAAAAAATCCCCAAAAAGTTTCACGGTGTTTGGGCTTCTTTTGGTACTGATATTCTGCGAAGTAAAAAAACAAGCAAAAAACAACAACTAGTACTTGGCACTATGTCAATACGTTAGTCCAAAAAAATTATATAAAGTTGCTACAAAATGATTGTAAAACATCGAAGATTGATATTATAATGACATGGAACAATAAAAAATTATAGATATGTTGGAGACGTATTAGCATCCCCAAGTTTAATTCCTCCTTGTGCTCAAGTAGGGAAATGATAAAAAAAGAATTTTTGATGTGGAATGCTGCCTAACATGTTCATCACATATTCTTTTCTTTGTAGCATGGGCATTTGGAATCTTGATGGTTCAAAGCAATAGTCTAGTTTTGACATGAAGACTTTAATACTCAAGCATACCAACAAGCAACCATGCATTTCAAAATATCAACACTAACTAAAGCTATCCCTAGACCATCATGCTCAATCATTGAACCATTCATGAAACACACTAAAATATTAGCTACACCTAATGCTCAAGTACGATAATTGTGCCCCCTAGTTGGTGCTTTATAAAAGAAGATGGATACTCAAATAAAAGTAAAAATTGCATAAAGTAAATAGATAGGCCCTTCGCAGAGGGAAGTAGGGATTTGTAGAGGTGCCAGAGCTCAAGGTTTAAATTGAGAGAGAAAAATATTTTGGGTGGCATGCCTTTCCTGTCAAAAAAAAAAACAATCGAGAGCTTTCAATACCTTTCCATGCTAGATATATCATAAGCGGTTCCCAAACAGAAAATAAAGTTGATTCCTTTTTCCACCATTCTTTCACAATCCATATCTAGCCGAATCCACAGTTGCCTTCCATACGAACACTTTCCAAGGAATTTATTATTTCATAACATAAAGTAAATTTATTTATCCCTTCGGCACTGGGCATCCCTATTACCGCCGTACTCTCATGCAATCACAAGTGAATAAACACTCATATTGAGAATAACATATCTAGCATGGAAAAATATCAGTCACCCCCTTCCGCTTCATGAGAGGTGCGAGCACACAAAAAGGAAATTCATTTTGAAAATTAGAGATGGCACATACAAATTTGCTTGGAACAACATGGAAATACCGCATATAGGTAGGTATGCTGGACTCATATGGAAAAATTGGGTTTAAGGATTTTGGATGCACAAGTAGTATTTCTACTTAGTACAAGTGGAGGCTCGCAAATAGATTCAGAAGCAACCAACCAAGAAACAAAAATTCACATAAGTGAGCATTAAGCATAACTAACACCAAATAATGCACCATAAGTAGGATGTAATGTCATTGCACAACTATTGGCTTTCGTGCTTGCATAGGGAATCACAAACCTTCACACAAATATTATTACTAAGCATAATTACTCACCAACATAACTCGCATATTACTATCATCATGTGTTAAAACTATTACATGGAATCAAGTTTAATTTGTCCAATGAACTTCATGAAAGTTTTTATTATATCCCTCTTGAATATATATCACTTTGGGACTAGTTTCATATATTGCTATTGCTTTCGACAAGCTCATATAGATTTAAGTGAAGACCATGAGCATAAAAATTTCATATCTCAAAAATAATATAAGTGAAGCATGATAGAATTTCTTCAAAATTTACCAACTCTCAAATCAATCTAAGTGACACATGAGAACATTTCTTGAAACATGTAAAGCACGCCGTGCTCAATAAGATATAACTTAAGCACTAGAGCAATTCCATAGCTCAAAATTTTTAAGTGAAGCATATAGAGCAATTCTAACAAACCATAGCATAATTTTGCCTCTTTCAAATAGGTGTGTCCAGCAAGGATACTTGTGACAAAATAAAAAGCAAATCAAGCAAAGACTCATATAATAAAAATATGCTCCAAGCAAAACTAATGATATGTGACGAATAAAAATATAGCTCCAAGTAAAATACCGATGGTCGTTAGAAGAAAGAGGGGATGCCACTAGGGGTATCCACAAGCTTAGTTACTTGTTCCATTTTGGATATTATCTTGGGGGTGCTATAGAATCCCCAATATTAGTCTCTTTTCACTCCTTATTCCTTCATCCATCGTGATCTCACCCAAAACTTGAAAACTTCAATCACACAAAACTCAACAAAATCTTTGTCAGATCCGTTAGTATAATAAAGCAAATCACCACTCTAAGTACTATTGCAACCACATTCATATTTTATTATTGCATTATATCTATTATATCTATTATATCTACTATCCATATTAAGGCACGGGGGCCTCGACAGGGATAGAGGCGCATCTCGTCATTCGCAAGTACAACATCATTACATCATACATTTAGGAAGAGTTGAGTATATGAGTTGGCTTACACTCACCACATGCTAAATTACAATTCCACATCAAAGATTTCAATCATCAATCCAAGACAGGGTCCGGCTACAGATGAAAACAAACGATAAAAAGAAGATGCAACAACACTGGCTTGCTAGCCCCGAAGATCACAACCATGGTCCTCTACTCGTCTGGATAAGTCACGTACATCCTGCCACGCTCCTCGTCATACTCCCACTGGAGCTGCATCATATCATCTGGCACGATCTCATCTGTACCTGCACCTGGATGGTTGTAGTAATTTGTGAGCCACAATGACTCAACAATCTTGCGCCCGGGTACCAAGACTGTTCAAGCTCATAGGTTGGGAAGGGGTATGTGGTTAGTTTGTAGCAGCACTAAGCATTTATGGTGGCTAATATTACGAAACATGAAAGTAAATATGTGGTCTACGATAAATGATCGAATCTAGAATGACCTCTATTAGATCCTGAACACCTACTTACGTCAATCATAACCCCATCGTGTTCTCTCTCGGATCATGTTCACGAGTAGAGCGATCATGGTTACTGACATAGTTGGTGTGTTTTATTAGAGTTTACTTCAAGTTAACTATAACCGGGTGTTAAACAAATATCTAAGTTGCCACATAATCGCGGGCACGGCTTTACAAAAGTTTGAACCCTATAGGGTGCTCCAACTAGTCCATCATAAATTAACCACAGTTTGCGGGAATAGCCTCGACCACGGATCTCGTGATCATCCTAGGCCACTCCAAAGGAATTCCAACACCTCGAGATAACCCGAAGAAAGTCAGAGCCCTCACGCAAGACACTCGATAAAGGTAAAACAAATCCAGCAAGACCGCTCGAAGTGTCAACAAACCCGATTAGAGCCGCATATCTCATTCTCAGGACACGACAGATGAGCGATGGTTACCACGCCAATCACCGAGTTGCCCCGGGCGGCGTTAATAAGCTGCTCCGGGTTGGATGAACTCTCATGAGGAGCACTAGCCCAGGTTGTTGATTAATCCACGGGGTTGCAAAGCCCTATGCATTTTTATTAAGTTATTAAGCAAATGTAGTACCAAAGTTGGGTCTTGCCAGACAAGTTTTTATCTTAACCAAATAAACAAGAGGGTCCCCATAACAACCTTGAGCATGTTAGGAGCGCAAGTATGGAAACATAACACCAGTAACAAGAAACTATGGCGGTAACAGCGAAACAAAACACCTAGCAAAAGGCCAAGCCTTCCACCAATACCAGATGTATATGTGCATTAAATTAAATAACAGATAATATTGCGATATGCCAGATACCATGTTATTACATGGAAACAACCTGCACCTGCAACTAGAATGCTATAACAGGGGCTGAGCAGCGGTAACTTAGCCAAACAAAGGTTGCTAGGATGTGGAGGGTTAGAGGCTACCATGGCAAATAGGAGGCTTGACATTCAAGTGGTAGGTAGCGCAAAAGTAGCGATAAGAGCGAGACAACTAGCAGCGAAAATAGTATCGGGATCCAGGTACGATCATCCTGCATGTTGGTTCTTCAGAGGGACAAGTAGCGGGATCCTTGTAGTGGTACTCTCCTGGATATTCGTACTCAGGTTCAACGTTCGCGTCTACCCAAAGGAAACAACAAGAATAAACAAGCAACCAAGGTGCAACACACAAATTAGAATGATGCATGGTTTATGTGAAGAATTTAACATGGCAATCCTAGCTAGTCAAGTTTCACATGCCTTAGGATAGTTATTTATGAATCTGGACAACACCTTACGTTAAGTTAATTAAACTTGCATGATGATGGAAAATATGGATGCATCATGCAAAAATGATACAAATGCATATGTAGAACGTAGGAAACGGAGTTACGGTTCTCACGCTACGCTCACGACAAGATACGAAGGCAAAACACAAGACAAGGAGACCATGGGCTATTCCTTGGCATTCCAAGGTAGCCACTGGTTAGGCAATGAAAAACCAACCACAATAGATCCAAAGATCAAGCAATTACATGGAGTATAGCTCCCACAAGTAACAAAACATGGAATTGCTATACTCCATGGAATTGCTTGCTTGTTTATTTTAGTGTTTTGTGACTTGTGGTAGCTATACTCCATGGAATTGCTTGATCTTTGGTTCTATTGTGGTTGGTTTTTCATTGCCTAACCAGTGCCTACCTTGTAATGCCAAGAAATAGCCCATGGACTTCTTGCCTTGTGTTTTGCCTTCGTATCTTGTCGTGAGCGTAGCGTGAGAACCGTAACTCCGTTTCCTACGTTCTACATATGCATTTGTATCGTTTTTGCATGATGCATCCATATTTGCCATGATCATGCATGTTTAAATAACTTAACATAAGGTTCTGTCAAGAATTGTAAATAACCAAATTATTGCATGTGAAACATGACTAGTTTAGGATTGCCATGTTAAATTCTTCACATAAGCATGCATCATTCTTGCTTGTGCATTGCACCATGGTTGCTTGCTTATTATTGCTGTTTCTTTTGGGTAGATGCGAACGTTGAACCTAAGTACGAAGATCCAGGAGAGTGCAACTATGAGGATCCCGCTACTTGTCCCTCTGAAGAACCAACAGGCAAGATGATCGTACCTGGATCCCGATACTATTTCGCTTTTAGTTGTCTCGTTCTTATCTCTACTTTCACGCTACCTACCTCTTGAATGTCAGCCTCCTATTTACCATGATAGCCTCTAACCTTCCACATCCTAGCAACTTTTGTCAAGCTAAGTTACCGCTGCTCAGCCCCTCTTATAGAATTCTTAGTTGCAGGTGCAGTTGTTTCCATGTGATAACATGGATATCTAGCATATCACAATATTATATGTTATTTAATTTAATGCACTTATACATCTAGTATTGGTCGAAGGCTTGGCCTTTTGCTAGGTGTTTTGTTCCGCTGTTACCGCCATAGTTTCTGGTTACCGGTGTTATGTTTTCCATACTTTGCGCTCCTAACATGCTCGGGTTTGTTATGAGGACCCCTTGTGTATTCGGTTGAGATTAAAACTTGTTTGGCAAGACCCGACATTGGTACTCCATCTGCTTAACAACTTAATCAAATTGCATAGGACTTAGCTACCCTTTGGATAATTAATCAACAACCCGAGCCAGTGCTCCTCATGAGTGTTGGTCCAAAACGGGCTCCTTGCGGGGCCGCCTCGAGGCAACTTGAGGATTGGTTTTCCCTGTAGCTAGTCCCATCTGGTAGTGCCCTGACATACAGATACGCGCGGCTCATATTAGGATCTGGCCTGCCGGGTGGTCTTGTTGGACTTGTTTTACCTTTATCGAGTATCTTGCGTGTAGGGATCTGACTTTCTTCGGGTTATCTCGAGGTGTTGGAATTCCTTTGGAGTTGCGTAGGATGATCACGAGATCCGTGGTCGAGGCTATTCCCATGGAGTGTGGTTAATTTATGATGGACTAGTTGGAGCACCCCTACAGGGTTAAAAACTTTCGGAAAGCCGTGCCCGCGGTTACGTGGCAACTTGGATATTTGTTTAACACCCGGTTATAGTTAACTTGAAGTAAACTCTAATAAAATACACCAACTGGGTGAGTAACCGTGATCGTCTCTGCTCGTGAACATGAACCGAGAGAGAACACAGTGGGGTTATGATTGACGTAAGTAGGTGTTCAGGATCTCATAGAGGTCATTCTAGATTCGATCGTATCATAGACCATATATTTACTTTCATGTTGCGTAAGTTTAGCCACCATAAATGCTTAGTGCTGCTGCAAATTAAACACATACCCATTCCCAACCTATAAGCTTGAATAGTCTCGGTACCCGGGCGCGAGATTGCTGAGTCCTCGTGGCTCACAGATTACTACAACAATCTTGGTGCAGGTACAGATGAGATCATGCAGGATGATATGACACAACTCCAGTGGGAGTATGACAAGGAGCATGGCAGGACGTACGTGACATATCCAGAAGAGTAGAGGATCGTGGTCGTTATCTTCGGGGCTGGCAAGCCAGTGTCATTGCATCTTCATTTTATCGTTTGTTTTCATCCGTAGCCGGACCCTGTTTTGGTTTGATGCTTGAACTCTTTGATGTGGAATTGTAATTTAGTATGTTGCGAATGTAAGCCAACTCATATACTCATCTCTTCCTAAATGTATGATGTAATGATTCCATACTTGCGAATGACGAGATGTGCCTCTATCCCTGTCGAGGCCCCCGTGCCTTAATATGGATAGGTGCGCATCTTGGGTGTGACAAGTTCGTATTTAGAGCCATACGACCATAGGAGCCCTTTGCTTTATTGAACTTGGCTGAGTCGAGTCTAGTAAAAACTATTTTGAGTGTAGTTATATCGGAGAGTAGGATTCTTTTTACTCCTTTTCTATGCTTTGGTGAGGTATTCGACCTAGGAATTCTGATTCTACTCCTCTTCTCGCTCAAAAAAAATTAGAATCACGCGGGTATTTTGGAGTCTTTATGATACCGATGTGACGGAGTTCTGTCTTGGTGCCTCCTGTCTGACTTGATTTCTTTCGGGGAGTCGAGCTCCAGGGAGTTTTGGTACATCGTAATCATTCAGCTTCCTTGATATATCACGATGGAGAGTATTCATAATTACTTCAATACTTGTCATGGTGAGATAAGGTCGGAGTCACCCAGTACTGGGGAGGCGTCCGGGGTACCACCATGGTTTAGTATCGTTGTGCTTTCAAGGATTCGAGTTAGATGGATTTGCGAAAGCCTCTGGGTATGTGTTGAAGGATGGATACAGTTGGGGTGTAGGTTTGCTAGTTGTGTGAGATATTTCCTCCTTGTATCCCCACATCGGATTGCATAACCAGAAATGTTCGGAAGTTCTTAGGTGGGAACTCTTGTAGTTATCTAGGATCATCTTCTTCAGATGTATGTGGGCATATACATTTGTTCTGAGCAACATTAGCTCAATACTTTTGTGTTATTGCAAGTGGCTTCTAATATCTGATGATGTTATCGCAAACCGAAGAAAGCATTCTTACTAATTTTTCAGTAGGAAGGCTATGATGTTATTTGTTCAATTTCTTGCAAGCATTTGATTCAGGTATTGAATTCATCTTATCAATGAGGTGCTGATGTTCTTGTCCATCTTCAGCATGGCTCCACTGATTCGCGGGAATCCGGGTCGTGATGAGGAGCAGGCTGATGTTCCACCACCCCTGCCACCGCCTCCTCCTCTAGAAGCTTGGCAAGCTGTGATGGCCGCAACCAATGTGAACACCCAGATGTTGCTCAGGCTATTGCAAGAAAGAGATCAGGGTCAGCAAGGCTTTCAAGGGAATTTTCAGAATCAACCTCAGTTTGCAACGCTCAATCAGTTCCTTGCCAACCAGCCCAAGTCTTTCACCTGTTGTGAGCAGCCTTTTGATGCTGATGATTGGCTCCGTGACATGTGTAAGCATTTTGAGTGCAGCAATGTTAGACTAGAGGACTTTGTCAGATTTGCATCGTTCCAGCTCAAGGGTCAGGCAGCTGATTGGTGGTAGCAGTACAAGGATTCCAGGGGTGATCGTGTTGTTACTTGGGACGATTTTTGTCGTGACTTCAGGGCCCATTACATCCCGACAAGCTTTGTCAAGGAGATGCGTGAGAAGTTCAGGCACCTAAAGCAGGGAAGCAAGTCTGTCTATTAGTACAATATCGAGTTCCAGAATCTAGCCCGCTATGCTAAGCAAGATGTTCCAGATGATAAGGCGATGATCTATCAGTTCAGAGGTGGTCTCAAGGATGAGCTTCTGTCAGGTCTAGTCCTTCAAGAGCCTCGTGAGTTTGGTCAGTTCTACAACATGGCTTTGAAGGTCGAGGCTACTCAGCTCAAGTTGGAGAACTCAAGGAAGCATTCAAGGGATTCATATTCTTCTTCTTCCATCTCTCAGATGGTTCCGAAGCAGCAGAAATATTGGGTGCCAAATCCTCCTCCGTTTCGTCCTCCTCAGCAGCAGAAGCAGTTCGATGGCCGTGGTTCTTCCCACCCACCCAACCCAGGATATCATAAGAGACCCCAGGCATCCAAGGCAGCATTTGTTCTTCCTCTAGGCAACTTTCGTCCGCTATCTGTGGTTACTTGCCACAAGTGTGGTTAGAAGGGTCACTACTCCAACAAGTGCAACCAGCGGCGTCTTCCGCCTGCTCCTCCAGTCAGGCCTCCAGGAAATGAAATGGTGAAGCATAATCCCAAGTCAGCAAGGGTGAACATGGTGAATGCAGCTGAAGCAGGGCAGTCTCATGATGTGATTATGGGTAATCTCTCAGTTAATTCTTTTCCTGCTAAAGTTTTGTTTGATACTAGTGCATCGCATTGTTTCATGTCATATCCTTTTGCGGCAAAACATGGTTTTACCAGGAAGTTTTTGCCAAATGCATTGCAAGTTGTGTCCCCCGGGAAGCGTCTCAGCTCAAAGATGGTGGTTCGGGATGCCTCCATCAAGATGGACAATTATTATTTTCTGGCTTCTCCAATTGTTCTCGGAAATTCCGACATTGATCTCATTTTGGGCATGGACTTCCTGGCTATGAATAAGGCTTATGTTGATTGTCATGCAAAAGAAGTCAAGCTGACTCATCCTTCACAAGATGTGATTATTTTCGCGGCTCGCGACGACACAATCCGTCTCTTTGCTCTTAATGAGAAGGGTGAAATCTCGGCTATTTGTCAAATTCCGGTGGTTTGCGAGTATGAAGATGTTTTCCCAGAAGAATTGCTAGGAATGCCTCCGCACCGTGTAATCGAGTTCGTGATTGACCTCGAGCCGGAACTGAACTGGTTTGCAAGCGTCCTTATAAACTTGGCCCCGAAGAGCTGAAAGAGTTGAAGAAGCAGCTAGATGAACAAGAACGTCTGGGTTTGATCAGACGAAGTTCTTCTCCATGGGGTTGTGGTGCTTTGTTTGTCAAGAAGAAGGATGGCATGGACCGGCTTTGTGTCGATTACCATCCATTGAACAAGAAGACAATCAGAAACAAGTACACACTTGCCAACATCAATGAGTTGTTTGAAGAACTGAAAGGTGCCAAGGTTTTCTCAAAGCTTGATCTTCGCATGGGCTATCATCAGATTTGCATTCGCGAAGAAGACATTCCAAAGATAGCTTTCAGGACGAGTTTTGGCTCTTATGAGTACACCGTCATGTTGTTTGGTCTTGCCAATGCTCCTCCAACCTTCTCAAGAATGATGAACTTCATTTTCTCTCCTTTCAAGAATGAGTTCATCTTGGTCTATTTGGATGATATCCTTGTGCTCTCGGAGACAGAAGAAGAGCATGTAGAGCATCTCCGCCTTGTGCTTGACAAGTGAAGGGAACATCGATTCTATGCCAAGTTTTCCAAGTGTGAGTTTTGGCTCAATGAAGTGGTGTACCTTGGGCATGTGATCTCTGTCGAGGTCATTAAAGTGCACCCTGAGAAGGTTGAGGCAATCTTGAAGTGGGAGCCTCCTCAGAATGTGAAGCAGCTTCGTATCTTCCTTGGGCTTGCAAGCTATTGCCGAAGATTCGTGGAGAACTTCTCTCAAATTTCTAAGCCTCTGTCCAATCTCCTCCAGAAGGGTGTCAAGTATGTTTGGTCTCCTGAGTGTGATGTGGTGTTCAATACGCTCAAGCAGAGACTGACTTCAGCTCCAGTTCTTGTTCCTCCCGAGCAGTCAAAGCCTTTCCAAGTTTTCTGTGATGCTTCTCTCCAAGGTCTTGGTGGTGTTCTCATGCAAGATAAGAAGGTAGTTGCTTATACCTCGCGTTAGTTGAAGCCTGCCGAGAAGAACTACCCCACTCATGATCTCGAGTTGGCGGCAGTTGTGCATGCTCTAATGACTTGGATGCATTTGTTGTTGGGTAGACCAGTTGAGGTGTACACCAATCACAAGAGCTTGAAGTACATTTTCACTCAACCCAATCTTAATCTTCGGTAGTCTCGTTGGGTGGAAATGCTTGAGGTCTTCAGTCCAAGCATTGAGTATACTCCTGGTAAAGCAAATGTCATTGCATACGCGTTCAGCCATAAGGCGTACTGCAACAGTCTCATCCTGAAGCCTCTTCAACCCAAGCTTTGTGAAGCCTTCCACAAGCTCAACCTTCAAATGATTCCGCAAGGATTTCTTGCCAATCTTCAAGTCTCTCAAACTCTGGAAGATCAGGTTCACCAAGCTCAACTTCTCGATGCAATGGTAAAGAAAGTGAAGAAAGGTGTGGTCAAGGGCATTCCGAAGTATAAGTGCTTTCGAGTTGATGACAAAGATACCTTGTTCTTTGAGAATCGTTGTGTGGTTCCAAAAGGTGATCTCAATAAGGTTATCATGGATGAAGCACACAATTCTCTTCTTTTTATTCATCCAGGCAGTTCCAAGATGTATCAGGATCTCAAGCAAACCTTCTGGTCGACTCGCATGAAATGTGAAATTGCTCAGTTCGTGAATGAGTGTGATGTTTGTCGCAGAGTGAAGGCGGAATATCAATGTCCAGCAGGTCTCCTTCAGCCTTTGCCTATCCCAGAGTCGAAATTCAATCATGTGGAGATGGATTTCATCACTGGGTTTCCCAAGTCCAAGAGAGGCAACGATGCCATCCTTGTGGTTATCGACAAGCTGACCAAAGTTGCTCATTTCCTTCCAGTCTAAGAATCTATCTTGGCAGCTCAGCTTGCAGAGTTGTATACGTCAAGGATAGTTTCTTTGCATGGTATTCCTCAGCTCATCTCATCTGACCGTGGAAGCCTCTTTTCTTCCAAGTTTTGGGAGTCCTTCCAAACTGCTATGGGTACCAAGATCCGTTTTAGCACTGCATTCCATCCACAAACAAGTGGTCAAGTTGAGAGAGTCAATCAAATCCTTGAAGATATGCTCAAAGCCTATGTGATTTCGTTCGACATGAAACGGGAAGACTGCCTTCCATATGCTGAATTCTCATACAACAATAGCTTTCAGGCTAGCTCAGGCAAGGCCCCTTTCGAGATTCTCTATGGTAGGAAGTGTCATACCCCGCTTAACTGGTCCGAAACCGGTGAGCGTTAAATTGTGGGCAATGACATGATCACCGAAGCAGAAGATATGTGTTGTGTCATTCGTGATAACCTCAAAGTAGCTCAATCCCGACAGAAGATTTATTACAATAACAAACATCGGGATGTTTCCTTTCAAGTTGATGATCTAGTCTATCTAAGAGTCTCTCCCATGAAGGGCACTCAGCGGTTTGGAATTAAAGGGAAGCTAGCTCCTCACTTTGTTGGTCCTTTCAAAGTTGTTGGCAAGAGAGGTAAACTTGCATATCAACTAGAGCTTCCTCCAAACTTTGCAAATGTGCACGATGTCTTCCATGTCTCTCAGCTTCAGAGGTGCTTCAAGACTCCCGAGCGTACCATTGACCTCCAAGACATTAATCTCCAAGAAGACCCCTCTTATCGTGAGCATCCAGTGGCTATTCTCGAAGAAACCGAGCGTAAGACTCGCAACAAGTCAATCAAGTTCCTCAAGGTGAAGTGGTCTCATCATTCTGACAAAGAAGCTACTTGGGAACGTGAGGATCTTCTCTGTTCCGAATTTCCAGAGTTCTTTCGTTCCTAGATCTCGGGTCGAGATCCTCTTGTATTGTGGGAGAGTTGTGACAGCCCAAGTGTTGTCCCTACCTTTTATGGCATGTAACCTATGTGGATCTTGTGTCATGTGATGATGTAGTTGAGTTTATCCTTGCCATGTCATTATCTCATGCATTCATGCATCATGCATCATATCATTCATCCTCATGTCATGTTTGGAATGAGTTGTGCTTCTTGACCTTGTGCTGTTTTGAGTGGTCTTGTGGATGTTTGTGATGAGTGGGATCAACTCCTTCCCCCTCTCTTGTTATTTCAAACAAAACAACCTATATCCTTTTATTCCATTAATATTGTTCAACAGAATTAATTTGCTTTATACATTTGTTAAAAATGTCCAAGTGTAGTGAATATTGTTTGAAGCTCATGTGTGTTGATCTTTTGGTGATTTGGGCCTTGTGAGTTTGGGGTTTTAAATAACAGAGGGGCTGTTTTCATTAAAGCAATAAAATTCTTGCATCAAAAATACATTTGTTAATTTTACTAGATAGCTCACCTTTTATTTCTTGCAGAAGTAATTTTTTTCTTGTTAAAAAGACCTTTTTTCCTATGGGGTTTTTATTTGGTGTGTGGCTGTTTTATTTTTTTGTAGGAAAACCTGTTGGTTTTGTTTCTCTGTAAGAGAGAGTTAGGAGTGGGCCGCCTTCCTTCTCCTCGCAGCCCAGGAGTCTCCCGAGCAGCCCAGCCCGCACACGGACGTCTACCTGCCCCGTTGACTCGCTTTCCGTCACGTTCAGAGAGGAGAGAGCGAGCGCGTCACCGCCGTCAGCTTTAGCCGTCGCCCGCCGTCAGCATAGTCCTATTTAGGCTCCCTCGGCATGCGTGCTTCCCCCTCTAGGGTTCCTCTTCCCCCCTCCAGCCGCCACCGCTCCCATCTCCCTCTCCATTCCTCTCCTCCATCCCCTTATTTCTCTGTTAGGTAAGCGGTAGAGAGAGGTTCAGAGAGTGTCGCGTCGTTCGTCTCGCCGTCATCGCCTCCAGTGACACCCTCGTCCTCGTCGGAGATGGCGAGGAGTGCCCTGATGTCGCCCACGTCCGATTCCCGGTGCTAGGAGGGCCGGGGAGCCGCCGCATCGTCGTCGTTGTGCCTCTTCTTCCCCTGCTTCGAGACCACGTCGTTGGTCTACTTCCTCTCCATCCAAGGCCGCGTCTTCGCCTCTTCCTCCTCTTTGTCGCCTCCTGAATCACCGTCGTCTCCCCCTTAGTGAGCTCCGCGATCCCCCCTCCGTTGCTGTGCCTAGCTCACCGTAGCTCCTGTCGTCGCCGTGCCCCGAGCCGAGCGGAAGCTCGAGCTTGAGCGCCTCCGCGCCGCCGCGTTTAGTCGTTGCAGTTGCGGGGATGGGTTCCCCCAGGTTCCAACTCGCCCCGCTGGTGCTCTGCATTGCCGGAGTTGCCTGGTGTCGCCGGAATTTTGTGCCGCCATCGTAGCCTGTCGCCGGTGTGTTCGGGGTTCAGTTTCGTCAGGCTTAGGTGCAGGTAGTATAGAAGGCGATACTTCCCCTCTCTTGGATGGTAGAGGGCAACCCCTACATCAAATCACTAGCACTGAGCTTGAGCTAATTCACAACATATCACAAGATAGCATCCACTCTTCTGAGAATCTGGTATTATTTTTATGCCATGAAGAGTGGATGCTATCTTGTGATATGTTGTGAATTAGCTCAAGCTCAGTGCTAGTGATTTGATGTAGGGGTTGCCCTCTACCATCCTGTTTATTTTCATGCCATGAGGTGGTCTCTATCACCATTAGTTTCTGCTGTCAACTTGCTATTAGCTTAACTTAGATTCCAGAAAACTGTTATTTTCACAAAGTCCCAGAAATTTGTTTCATCATGACAACTTGTGGGCTTCATGATTATTGATGTGTGCCTCTATTCCAAATTGTGTAGTTTTATAAGTTGATAAGCATGCTATGTAGTTTCTGTCAATGCCTTGTTTGTGGTTGTAGACTTCCTGTAGCTCAAGTTATTAGCTGTGAAAGTTGCTATGTTGTTGTTTTGTGGCAGATTGTTTGTTTTAGTGTTTTGTGACTTGTGGGTCCTATACTCCATGGAATTGCTTGATCTTTGGCTCTATTGTGGTTGGTTTTTCATTGCCTAACCAGTGGCTACCTTGGAATGCCAAGGAATAGCCCATGGACTTCTTGTCTTGTGTTTTGCCTTCATATCTTGTCGTGAGCATAGCGTGAGAACCGTAACTCCGTTTCCTACGTTCTACATATGCATTTGTATCGTTTTTGCATGATGCATCCATATTTTCCATGATCATGCATGTTTAAATAACTTAACATAAGGTTCTGTCCAGAATTGTAAATAACCAAACTATTGCATGTGAAACATGACTAGTTTAGGATTGCCATGTTAAATTCTTCACATAAGCATGCATCATTCTTGCTTATGCATTACACCATGGTTGCTTGTTTATTATTGCTGTTTCTTTTGGGTAGACGCGAACGTGGAACCTGAGTATGAAGATCCAGGAGAGTACAACTACGAGGATCCCGCTACTTGTCCCTCTGAAGAACCAATAGGCAAGATGATCGTACCCGGATCCCGATACTATTTTCGCTTGCTAGTTGTCTCGTTCTTATCGCTACTTTCACGCTACCTACCACTTGAATGTCAGCCTCCTATTTACCATGATAGCCTCTAACCTTCCACATCCTAGCAACCTTTGTTTGGCTAAGTTACCGCTGCTCAGCCCCTCTTATAGCATTCTTAGTTGTGGGTGCAGTTGTTTCCATGTGATAACATGGATATTTGGCATATCACAATATTATATGTTATTGATTTAATGCACTTATACATATGGTATTGGTGGAAGGCTTGGCCTTTTGCTAGGTGTTTTGTTCCACTGTTACCACCATAGTTTCTTGTTATCGGTGTTATGTTTTCCATACTTTGCGCTCCTGAGATGCTCGGGGTTGTTATGGGGACCCCCTTGTGTATTCGGTTGAGATTAAAACTTGTCTGGCAAGGACCAATTGGTACTCCATCTTCTTAACAACTTAATATAATTGCATATGGCTTAGCTACCCCCTGGATAATTAATCAACAACCCGGGCCAGTGCGCCTCATGAGTGTTGGTCCAAAACGGGCTGCCTGCGGGGCCGCCTCGAGGCAACTTGAGGATTGGTTTTCCCTGTAACTAGTCCCATCTGGTAGTTCCCTGAGACAGAGATACGCGTGGCTCCTATTGGGATCTAGCCTGCCGGGTGGTCTTGATGGACTTGTTTTACCATTATCGAGTGTCTTACGTGTAGGGCTCTGACTTTCATCGGGCTATCTCGAGGTTTTGGAATTCCTTCGGAGTTGCCTAGGATCATCACGAGATCCGTGGTCGAGGCTATTCCCGCGAAGTGTGGTTAATTTATGATGGACTAGTTGGAGCACCCTTGCTGGGTTAAAAACTTTCGGAAAGCCGTGCCCGCGGTTACGTGGCAACTTGGATATTTGTTTAACACCCGGTTACAGTTAACTGGAAGTAAACTCTAATAAAATACACCAACTGGGTGAGTAACTGTGATCGTCTCTGCTCGTGAACATTAACTGAGAGAGAACACGGTGGGGTTATGATTGACATAAGTAGGTGTTCAGGAACTCATAGAGGTCATTCTAGATTCGATCGTATCGTAGACCACATATTTACTTTCATGTTGCGTAAGTTTAGCCACCATAACTGCTTAGTGCTGCTGCAAACTAAACACATACCCCTTCCCAACGTATAAGCTTGAATAGTCTCGGTACCCGGGCATGAGATTGCCGAGTCCTCGTGGCTCATAGATTACTACAATAATCCAGGTGCAGGTACAAATGAGATCGTGCAGGATGATATGACACAACTTCAGTGGGAGTATGACGAGGAGCATGGTAGGATGTACGTGACATATCCAAATGAGTAGAGGACCGTGGTCGTGATCTTCGAGGCTGGCAAGCCAGTGTCATTGCATATTCATTTTATCGTTTGTTTTCGTCCGTAGCCGGACCCTATTTTGGTTTGATGCTTGAACTCTTTGATGTGGAATTGTAATTTAGTATGTGGCGAGTGTAAGCCAACTCATATACTCATCTCTTCCTAAATGTATGATGTAATGATTCTGTACTTGCGAACGACGAGATGCGCCTCTATCCCTGTCGAGGCCCCCGTGCCTTAATATGGATAGGCACACATCTTGGGCGTGACACTGCCGAAGATTAAGATTGGGTTGAGTGAAAATGTACTTCAAGCTCTTGTGATCGGTGTACACCTCAACTTGTCTACCCAACAACAAATGCCTCCAAGTCATTAGAGCATGCACAACTGCCGCCAACTCGAGATCATGAGTGTGATAGACCCAGACGTTCTTGTTCATCTAGCTACTTCTTCAACTCTTTCAGCTCTTCGGGGCCAAGTTTATAAGACGCATGCAAACCGGTTCAGTTCCGGGATCGAGGTCAATCACGAACTCGACTGGCCGTTGCGGAGGCATTCCTGGCAATTCTTCTGGAAAGACATCTTCATACTCGCAAACCATTGGAATTTAAGAAATAGTTGAGATTTCACCCTTCTCATTAGGAGCAAAGAGACGGATTGTGTCATCGCGAGCTGCGAAAATAATCACATCTTCTGAAGGATGAGTCAGCTTGACTTCTTTTGCTTGGCAATCAACATAAGCCTTATTCATAGCCAGGAAGTCCATGCCCAAAATGAGATCAATGCCAGAAAAGAATAATTGCCCATCTTGATAGAAACATCCGGAACAACCATATGCAAACTCATACGCATGCCCGGAGAGACCACATGGAAAGGACTTACTAAATGCTCCACTGATAACTCATGCATAGCGACAAAAGGCCTAGATATGAATGAATGCAACGCACCAGTATCAAACAAAACTTTTGCAGGAATAGAATTGACTGAGAGATTACCCATAATCACATCATGAGACTTCTCCGCTTCAGCTGCATTCACCATGTTCACCCTTGCTGACTTGGGATTATGCTTCACCATTGCATTGCCTGGAGGCCTAACTGGAGGAGGAGGCGGAAGATGCCACTGGTTGCACTTGTTTGAGTAATGACCCTTCTGTCCACACTTGTGACAAGTAACCTCAGATAGCGGACGAAAGTTGCCTGGAGGAGGAACAAAAGCTTCCTTGGACACCTGGGGTCTTTGATGATATCCTGGGTTGGGTGGATGGGAAGAACCACGGCCACTGAACTACTTCTGCTACTGAGGAGGACGAAACGGAGGAGGATTTGGCACCCAATATTTCTGCTGCTTAGGAACCATCTGAGCACTGGAAGAAGAAGAATATGAATCCCTTTAACACTTCCTTTAGTTCTCTAACTTGAGCTGAGTTTCCCCGACCTTCAGATCCATGTTGTAGAACTAATCAAACTCACGAGGCTCTTGAAGGACTAGACCCGGCAGAAGCTCATCCTTGAGACCACCTCTGAAGTGATAGATCATCGCCTTGTCATCTGGAACATCTTGCTTAGCATAACAGGCTAGATTCTGGAACTCGATGTTGTACTGATAGACAGACTTGCTCCCCTGCTTCAGGTGCCTGAACTCTCACGCATCTCCTCGACAAAGCTTGTTGGAATGTAAGGGGCCCTAAAGTCACGACAGAAATCGTCCCAAGTCACAACACGATCGCCCCTTGAATCCTTGTACTGCTGCCAACAATCAGCTGCCTAACCCTTGAGCTGGAACGATGCAAATCTGACAAAGTCCTCTGGTATGACATTGCTGCACTCAAAATGCTTACTCATGTCACGAAGCCAATCATCAACATCAAAAGGCTACTCACAACAGGTGAAAGACTTGGGCTGGTTGGCAAGGAACTGATTGAGTGTTGCAAACTGAGGTTGATTCTAAAAATTCCCTTGAAAGCCTTGCTGACCCTGATCTCTTCCTTGTAACAGCCTGAGCAACATCTGAGTGTTCGCATTGGTTGCGGCCATCACAGCTTGCCAAGCTTCTGGAGGAGGAGGCGAAGGAGGCGGTGGCGGGAGTGGTGGAACATCAACCTGCCCTTCACCACGACCTGGATCCCCGCGAGTTGGTGGAGCCATCCTGAAGATGGATAAGAACATCATCACCTCATTGATAAGATGAATTCAATAGCTGAATCAAATGCTTGAAAGAAATTGAACAAATAACATCACAGCCTTCCTACTAAAAAATTAGTAAGAATGCTTTCTTCGGTTTGTGACAACATCATCAGATATTAGAAGCCACTTGCAATAACACAAAAGTATTGAGCTAATGTTGCTCGGAACAAATGTATATGCGCTCATACATCTGAAGAAGATGATCCTAGATAATTACAAGAGTTCCCACCTAAGAACTTCTAAAAACTTTCTGGTTATGCAATCTGGTGTGGGGATTACAAGGAGGAAATATCTCACACAACTAGCAAACCTACACCCCAACTGTATCCATCCTTCAACACATAACTAGAGGATTTCGCAAATCCATCTAACTCAAATCCTCAAAAGCACAACAATACTAAACCATGGTGGTACCCCGGACGCCTCCCCAGTACTGGGTGACTCCGACCTTATCTCACCACGACAAGTATTGAAGTAATTCCGAACACTCTCCGTCCTGAGATATCAAGGAAGCTGAATGATAATGATGTGCCAAAATTCCCTGGAGCTCGACTCCCCGGAAGAAATCAAGTCAGACAGGAGGCACCAAGATAGAACTCCGTCACATCGGTATCATATAGACTCCAAAATACCCGCATGATTCTAAAATATTTTTTGAGCGAGAAGAGGAGTAGAATCAGAATTCCTAAGTCGAATACCTCACCAAAGCATAGAAGAGGAGTAAAAAGAAACCTACTCTCCAATATAACTAGACTCAAAATAGTTTTTAAATAGACTCGACTCGTCCAAGTTCGATCAAGCAAAGGGCTCCTATGGTCGTATGGCTCTAAATACCAACTTACCACGCCCAAGATGCGCGCCTATCCATATTAAGGCACAGTGGCCTCGACAAGGATAGAGGCGCATCTCGTCTTTCGCAAGTAAATCATCATTACATCATAAATTTAGGAAGAGATGAGTATATGAGTTGGCTTACACTCGCCACATGCTAAATTACAATTCCACATCAAAGAGTTCAAGCAGCAATCCAAGACAGGGTCCGGCTAGGAACGAAAACAAACGATAAAAAGAAGATGCAACGACACTGGCTTGCTAGCCCCGAAGAACACGACCATGGTCCTCTACTCGTCTAGATGAGTCACGTACATCCTGCCACGCTCCTCATCATACTCCCACTGGAGCTGTGTCATATCATCTGGCACGATCTCATCTGTACCTGCACCTAGATGGTTGTAGTAATCTGTGAGCCACAAGGACTCAGCAATCTCGCGCCCGGGTACCGATACTATTCAAGCTCATAGGTTGGGAAGGTGTATGTGGTTAGTTTGCAACAGCACTAAGCATTTATGGTGGCTAATCTTATGAAAGATGAAACTAAATATGTGGTATACGATAAACGATCGAATCTAGAATGACCTCTATGAGATCCTAAACACCTACTTACGTCAATCATAACCCCATTGTGTTCTCTCTTGGATCATGTTCACAAGTGGAGATGATCACGGTTACTCACACAGTTGGTGTGTTTTATTAGAGTTTACTTCAAGTTAACTATAACCGGGTGTTAAACAAATATCCAAGTTGCCACATAACCGCGGGCACGGCTTTCCGAAAGTTTTAACCCTATAGGGGTGCTCCAACTAGTCCATCATAAATTAACCACAGTCCGCGGGAATAGCCTCGACCACGGATCTTGTGATCATCCTAGGCCTCTCCAAAGGAATTCCAACACCTCGAGATAACCCGAAGAAAGTCAGAGCCCTCACGCAAGACACTCGATAAAGGTAAAACAAATCCAGCAAGACCGCCCGACGTGTCGACAAACCCGATTAGAGCCGCGTATCTTGTTCTGAGGACACGACGGATGATTGATGGTTACCACACCAATCACCAAGTTTCCCCGGGCGGCGTTAATAAGCTGCTCTGGGTTGGACCAACACTCATGAGGAGCACTGGCCCAGGTTGTTGATTAATCCACGGGGTTGCAAAGCCCTGTGCAGTTTTATTAAGTTATTAAGAAAATGTAGTACCAAAGTTGGGTCTTGCTAGACAAGTTTTAATCTTAACCGAATAAACAAGGGGGGGCCATAACAACCCCGAGCATGTTAGGAGCGCATGTATGGAAACATAACACCGGTAACGAGAAACTATGGCGGTAACGTCAGAACAAAACATCTAGTAAAAGGCCAAGACTTCCACCAATACCATATGTATATGTGCATTAAATTAAATAACAGATAATATTGTGATATGCGAGATATCCATGTTATCACATGGAAACAACCCGCACCTGCAACTAGAACGCTATAAGAAGGCTGAGCAATGGTAACTTAGCCAAACAAAGGTTGCTAGGATGTGGAGGGTTAGAGGCTATCATGGCAAATAGGAGGCTTGACATTCAAGTGGTAGGTAACACAAAAGTAGCGATAAGAGCGAGACAACTAGCAGCGGAAATAGTATCGGGATCCGGGTACGATCATCTTGCATGCTGGTTCTTCAGAGGGACAACTAGTGGGATCCTCGTAGTGGTACTCTCCTAGATCTTCGTGCTCACGTTCAACGTTCGTGTCTACCCAAAAGAAACAGCAAGAATAAAGAAGGAACCAAGGAGCAATGCACGAACAAGAATGATGCATGGTTTATGTGAAGAATTTAACATGGCAATCCTGGCTAGTCAAGTTTCACATGCCTTAGGATAGTTATTTATTAATCTGGACATCACCTTACGTTAAGTTAATTAAACATGCATGATCATGGCAAATATGGATGCATCATGCAAAAAATGATACAAATGCATATGTAGAACGTAGGAAACGGAGTTACGGTTCTCATGCTACGCTCACGACAAGATACGAAGGCAAAACACAAGACAAGGAGACCATGGGCTATTCCTTGGCATTCCAAGGTATCCAATGGTTAGGCAATGAAAAACGAATGACAATAGAGCCAAAGATCAAGCAATTCCATGTAGTATAGCTCCCACAAGTCACAAAACACTAAAACAGACAATCTGCCACAAAACAACAACATAGCAACTTACGCAGCCCACATCTAGAGCTACAGGAAGTCTCCAACCACAAACAAGGCATTAACAGAAACTTCATAACATGCTTATCAACTTATCCAACTACACAATCTGGAATGGAGGCAGACATCATTAAGCATGAAGCCCACAAGTTGGCATGATGAAACAGATTTTTGGGACTTAGTGATGGAGGCACAACATCTACTTCAAATCACTAGCACTGAGCTTGAGCTAAATCACAACATATCACAAGATAGCATCCACTCTTCATGCCATAAAAATATCAACAGATCCCCAGACTTAGAAATATTTAGCATGTTTGAAAACAGCAACATTTTAGTGGTTACTTTAGAGCATGGTTCCTACTTATATGCAAGTTTATCATGACAAAGATAAATACCATGGCATTCTACTCATCTAAGACTATCATATTCATGTTGGCACAAGCCTCATAGCATGCAAGGATTAAATACAACAAAAATGGCAAAATGGCACTTTGGAACAAAATGACATTTTGTCAAACTTGCTCAAAAGACCAAACCAATTGCACCACTGTATTCCTGAGATTTTTCTACCCCAAATTCATGTACCATACCCCTATACTTGCATGGAGTAACATGGCAAAATACTAGGTAGAAAATTACCCCACATTCCTATAAGTGAAAACTTACTAAATATGTCCATGTGCAAATTTGTTTATGTCCAGAATTAGCAATTACCAGAAATATATATATATATCTATTAAAACACCACAAAAACTCAAACACAAAAATAAAACACAAATAGGAGGGGGACCCACCTGGCATACTCACCAGGCCCCCTCCTAGTGTATGACAAGTGGAGCCTGGGCCCACTTGTCACACACGTACACACACAACACACACACACAATACGCCCCCCACACACACACTGCACTACACAGCCACACAGGATCCGGCACACAGCCACACCGGATCCGCATCACACACGCATAGCACACGGGATCCGGCCACCACGCCGGATCCGAACACCATGCACCAATCCAACCACTCACAAAACAGGAAAAAAGGGGGGACTTGCGCCCATGGGGGATCGAACCCGCGTCTCCCCGCTGGGAGGGCGCAGCGGTTACCAGTTGGGCTTGGAGGGGAACTCTGCTAGTAAGAGGGGTGCGGCTCTTATCAGCCAACTCAGGGAGGTTGGCTCCCTTCTCTAACCTCTCGCAAGCAGAGCACAACGGTGGCAGCAGCGGCAACTTCGGCTACCTCTGGCGAGGGGGACAGCCGGCAGGGCTGCGGGGTCTGAGGGGAGGCCCGCTCCTGGCGCTAGCACGGCGAGGTGCGGGGCTATGCAGCCAGCTCGCAACGTGATAGCGGAAACAGACAGCGGCACAAGCACCAGCGGCAAGGCATGCAGCGACGATGGCAACTACGTGTGAGCAGAATGCTGGCCGGAGACAAACACACACAGGGCTCGGACACATGAAGGCTACCGCCGAAGACACCACACGCACACGACGACAACCCCTGAACTGAAAAAAAACCCAACCTTGCCAGAGCATAGAGCTCGCGAGAATGGCACCCTAGGATCTACGCGCACACACGGACGAAAATACGATGGCGAGGCGGAAGGGAAGGAGGGACCGTACCTCCTTACCTAGGACAAGCAGATGAGGCTCGGGGCTCGACGAGACGATGACGAGGCGCGGACGACTCCGGCGACCGAACCTGAACACAGCTTTAGAGAAGAAGAGGCGAAGAGACGACGGCCTTGGCGCCTTGCGAACGCCCGGGAAGAAGAGCAGCATGAAGGGGGCCCCTTCCTTCGCACTAGAGGGACGAAGACGCAACGAGGAGCTACCTCCGGGCACGAGCTGATGCTCGGCCGGAGCACGGCGGACGCGGCAGTGGCATGGGGCTAGCCTACCTTACCTGGCAGCGGCTGGGCGAGGAAGAGGGAGGAATGAAGATAGGGGAGAAGATAGGGCACTGGGGACGCGCTTAAAAGGAGTAGGAGGGACACCGTCGGCCTGTCGTATAGGAGAACGACGCACGTGCGCGAGGGAAGGCCGGCTGGGCTGCAAGCGCCCTGCTAGGCCGCTGTGGGGGAGGACAGGAAGCCCACGAGGCAACTCTCTCTCTCTCTTAGGAAAACAATAAGAGTATTTCTTTTTAATAAAATAGCCAACTTAGAAAAAACCCACAAAAATAAATAAAAGGATTTTTGGAAAACCAAAAAATACTTTGACACTAGCACAATTGCAACATATTTAAATAATTACAAAGAGGTTTTTCCTTAACAAGTATTTCAATTTCTTTTAAAATTAAAACAGCCCTTGTTATTTAAAACCCCAATAACACAAAGCTCAAAACTCCAAAAGAACAACACACATGAGCTCCAAATCATATTTACTGCCACTTGAACATTCTTAACAAATTTATAAAGCAAATTAATTCTATTGATTAATGGCAATGGGAATAAAAGAGTATAGGATGGTTTGTTTGAAATAATAAGAGAGGGGGAAGGAGTTGATGCCCACTCTTGCACACACAACCACAAGAACACCCACACATCACAAGGTTACAAGAAGCACACCACATTCAATGCATGACATGATGATGAATGATATTATGCATGATGCAAGAATGCATGAGACAAGACATGGCAAGAGAGAAAACTCATTCATACAACTCATGACACAAGGTTCACATAGGTTACATGCCATAAAAGGTAGGGGAAGCACTTGGGCTGTCACACATGGCTTATACCCCCAATACAAGCCATAGATTCATCAAAACAAGCACACAATGCAACGAAAAGAGAATCTGTCAAATACAAAATAGTCTGTAGTAATATGTACTCGAACCATACTTTTGTAGCTAAAAAAATTCTTAAAAATTAGTGAAACGTCAGAAATTTGTATGTCAATCTTGTGTACAGAATTTTTCGTCGCTTCTGTGAATTTTAAGAATTCTTTTACTAGACACAAAAGTTTCTGTTTTTCAACAATATCAAGTCAACTATCACCCAATATGATCCTAAAGGCTTTACTTGTCACAAACACAAATTAAAACATAAAAACACAATCAAAACAGTAGCATAATTGTGTAAACACTCAAGAAAATAAAGGAAAAGGTAAAATAAATTTTATTCATCGGGTTGCCTCCCAACAAGCGCTATCGGTTAACGCCCCTAGTTAGGCATAAAGCAAAGGTTCAAGTATTGTCATGTTTAGTTTTTTTCACCTTTGTGAGGGCTTTCTCAAACCCGGGAGGCTCTTTATGCTTCCCCAAATGTTCAAGAGAAGAGACCATCTTGAGATCTAAAATATCCAAATGCTTATTGCAAAGAGTGATCAAAGTGTTCATACGATTTAGGTTTCCACCGATATGTTTTAGAGGTTCATGATATTTTTGCAACTCGACCAAATGTTTATGTACATCACCCAATTTTTTCTATAATTTGAATCCCTTCCTATGTAAGAGAAAACCACTTTTTTGGTAGAGGAACCCCCAATATCCCTTCTAATATTTCATAAGCAGTATTGGGATCAAGCTGAGTAAAGTTTCCTTTAACGGCAAAATCCAAGAGTTGTCTATGATGCAAAGTTAATCCTATGTAAATTTTTTGAGGCAAAATCTTTGCATCCCCCTTTAGATTGCAAATACGATAAGACTCCATCAACCTATACCAAGCATCTTTCATATTTTCCCCTTGTTTTTGTTTGAAGTATAGAAGTTCAAAATATAGTGATGCTATTGATAGCAAAAAGATAGATAACCAAGAGATCTGACGAGAAAAAGGCAAATGAAAGAGGGCGAATAAAACAGCAAATTTTGTGAAGTGGGGGAGAGGAAAACAAGAGGAAATGGAAAATATTATAAATTGCAAGGATACGATATTTTTGATTAGGAACCTGATAGATGTTGATGATCTCTCCCCGACGCCAGAGATTGGCACATTGAAGAGAGACTGTTTCCACACCTCCTCCCTGGAAATGGCGCCATAAATTCATTTGACGTGGTGTGAACTGCATTGGTATTTCCCCAAAGAGGAAGGGATGATGCAGCACAACTACGGTAAGTATTTACCTCAGTTATGAAACCAAGGTATCAAACCTAGGAGGAAGACCACGCAACGGTATGTAAATGGTACCTGCACACAAAGAACAAATACTTGCAACCCGACGCGTAAGAGAGGTTGTCAATCTCTCAACGGTAAAAAGATAGATTAGATTGGATAAATAGATCTCACAAGAACACAAAATAAAAGAGGCAAATAAAAGTGCAGAAAGGTATTTTTGGTTTTTTGGATTAATAGACCTGAAAACAAAAGCGGCAAAAAGATAGACCGGAAAGCAATATGTTGGAAAAGTAGACCCGGGGGCCGTAGGTTTCACTAGTGGCTTCTCTCATGAGTATAGCACAATGTGGGTAAAGAAATTACTGTTGGAAAATTGACAGAAGATCAAATAGTCATGAAGATATCCAAGGCGATGATCATTATATAGGCATCACATCCAAGATAAGTAGACCAAAACGATTCTGCATCCACTACTATTACTTCACACATCGACCGCAATCCAGCATGCATCTAGTGTATTAAGTTCATGGATAAACAGAGTAACGCAATAAGAATGATGACATGATGTAGATAAGATCTATTCATGTAGGAATAGACCCCATCTTGTTATCCTTAATAACAACAATACACGCATGCCTCGCCGGACCTTCTATCACTGGGAGAGGGCACTGCAAGGTCAAACCCATCACAAAGCACCTCTTCCCATGGCAAGAAAAAATGATCTAGTTGGCATAAGTAAACCAAAGATTCGAAGAAGAAATACGAGGCTATAAGTAATCATGCATATAAGAGATCAAAGAAGACTCAAACAATATTCATGGATAGAAACTAATCATGAACTCAAAATTCATCAGATCGCAATAAACACACTGCAAAAAGTCATTACATAAAATAGATCTCCAAGAGACCATTGAATTGAGAATCAAAAGAGAGAGAGGAATCCATCTAGCTATTGCCTATAGGCCCGTAGGTCTATGGTGGACTACTCACGCATCATCGGAGTGGCACCCATGAAGACGATGCACCCTTCTATGATGGTGTTAGATTAGATCTCGCAGTTCTGGAACTTGCGGCGGCTGGAATTGTGTTTCGTTGACTCCCCTAGTGTTTTTGGAATATTTGGTTATTTATAGAGCTGATAGGCGGTGGAGAGGCATCCCGAGGAGGGCACAACCCATCAGGCCGCACCAGGGGCCTCTGGCATGCCCTGGTGGGTTGTGGCCTCCTCGTCCCTCCTCTCTGGCACTCCTTTGGTCCTACAGGTGTCTTTTGGCCCAATAAAATCTACAAAAAGTTTCAACTTGTTTGGGTTTTGTTTGGTGCGGATATTCTACGAAGTAAAAAACAAGCAAAAAAACAACAACTAGCACTTGGCATTATGCCAATAGGTTAGTCCCCAAAAATGATATAAAGTTGCTATAAAATGATTGTAAAACATCCAAGATTGATAATATAACAACATGAAACAATCAAAATTATAGATACATTGGAGACGTATCACCGGCAACGTCGCTTCGCTTGAGGGCCTCCCCGAGGGAGAACCCCGGCCTGGGGGTAGCACCGGTGTGCTGCCAAGGACGTAGATGAAAAGGAAGTGGATCGCTAGGGACGAGTAAGCATCATGACTCTACCATACATGTTTGAACACGGCCGGGATGTCTGATCCTTTCCTCTATGCAGTCCCTCTTCAGGCAAAAAGGCTAGCGAACCCTTGGGGCTGGCGAATGCCCCCTCGACGCTCCTTGTGGACAGGAAACATGGAGAGGACGGGTCCCGACAGGGCGCCGAGAGCATGCCCAGAAAAGTGGTGGCCCCTTCATCGCCTACCAGGAGCACGGAGCTTCGGGCGATCGCTCACTCTTTGGCTCCCGAGGGGGGAAAGCCCGCGGGGGCGCGCCTATGCCCCCCAAAGGCACCCATGGGGGCATCCTTCGCCCCCTAGAGCACCTGCGGTCGAGGCATGCACCGAACCAATTGAGGTAGAGCCACTAGGCATCACAAGCGTGCCAACTAATGTCGGGGGAAGCCTCGAAGGCCCAGCTATCTAAGAGGGGGTCCTGAACTCACGACATGCAACACCATGTCCCGAAGGGGAGAAACGGGCATCAGTTGGGCCCCGAATTTCGACGGGTAGTGTCAGAGCCCCCGGGGCTTCAGCGGCAGGCGAGGGCGCAAGCCCCAATCTAGATTGGGCTCGGGCGCTAGTGAGCTCCCAGACTGTGATCTGGCACGGCCTTGTAAAGAATGTAGTGGGCATGCTATGCCAGCTCAGGGTGGAACTCTAGGGCATCGAGGCGCACCTTGTTGAGGAGTGGTTACGCTTGGCTCATGGGTGGAATCATCTTGAGGTCACCATTAAGCTAAGTTGTCGTCAACATGAAGAGGCGCGCTCGAAGGGTGTAGGATCCGTCGCTGAGGCGGAAGAAGCACGTGATCGAGCCCTCCGGGCGGCTGTGGAGGTAGATCGACATTGCAAAGCCGTGGAGGGCCGCGAGCAGGAGCTCCTGGCTTCGGTCGCCGCCCTGAAGTGGCAACTCCAGGCATAGAAGAGCACACCCTCTTATTGTGAAGGGGGAATGGAGGCACATGAGGCAAACCTCTGGGTCCTTGAGCAGGAGCTTGCTCTGACATCGTCGGAGCAGAGCTTAGAGCACGAGCGGTTGGAGGCATTGGACCGTGACGTAACTATCGCCCTGGCCTCCTATGACGAGCGCATGGAACAAGCCAACGCCAAGCTGGTGGCCAAGGAGAAAAATATCCAAGGGGATGCCAACTCGCAGATCGAGCAAGTCTGCAAGGCCCTTTCCAGAAGTCATGGTGACAAGCTGAAGCTCCAGGAAGATCGCTTCAAGGCGAAGCTCTTGGAGCTGCAGCATGAGGTTGACACCCTCATGAAGGAGCTATCCAAGGCATACAGGCGGCAAGAGGCCGCGCCGAAAGCCCAAGCCACTGCTGAGGCCGAACTGGCATCACTTGAGGGATAGGTGGGAGGCGTTACGTCCCTTGTGCAGGAAGCGACAACCGAGGAGAACGGGGCTCAGGGGCAGAAGCATATGTGCTCCAAGATGTTCTTCGGCCTCGAGCTGCAGGCGCGGCGCACCTTGGGCTCCATATGCAAGGAGGACATTTCCAGCCCCCTCGTGTGGGACGACGCTGGCTATCTCGACTTTTTCACCAAGGTCATGTAGCAACTTGAAGCGAGCGTCAGGAAGGCGGGCATGATCGTCAAGGAAGAATGTCCCGACCTTCTTGCCCAGACATTGACATGCATCGTCAACCATCTTCTTTGTGCCGACCCCTGCTTTGACTTCGAGGCTATGATAGCCCCCATTCCCGAAGTGATTCGTGATGCCCTGGCAGAAGCGGTGTAAGATCATGTGGACGCGCTGAGCGCATAGTTCACCCCTGATGGACGCGGGGATCTAGAAGGAGTCGAGGAGCGTGAAGGCGGCGATGGTTGCGGAAGCGACGCGTCTCCCTAGATTGCCTTTTTGTCTTTCTGTTGATGTATGCCCATGGCCCTTCTAGGGCAGTAAGTTAGCAGCTCCTTTTTGAACCCTTTATCACTGTAACCAGTATTCGTGCTCTCGTGCAGTTTCCTTTGATGCTTGTTTTCGTATCTCGTGTCATTAGGACGCACTTCTCCATGAGGCTGAGCCGTCACAGGTAAGCCAAGTCGTGATGCCTGAGCCAGGCCGGGAGGCATAGGCGTCGGGGACAGGTGGGGGCTCTTGAGGCACAATGATTGATAGGTTGCCCTTTGATAAAAACAGCCCACATGCGTGTGGACCATGCGCTGGGGATTCCATCTTAGGGGAACGCCACACTCATTGGCTCGTTCTTGTGCATTGCGCGAGGAGATTATACACCAAGGACCTTGGTGAGGTGGTGCGCACAGGAGCGGGTCCATGGCCCAGAGCCCGCCTTGGGCCTCCGATGACGTTGGGGCCGTTCTGAGCGTGGGCACCGTATCCAGCCCCCACTAGCGTGAGGCCCAAGAGGGAAACATCGAGCGCGCGCGGTCGTAAGAAGAAATCGAGCAAAATGCTTCAAGACCCAAAAACCAGAGTTTTCACTAGAGGAGATGAAAAACATGTTTACAAGCAAAAGAAGAGGATTATCCTAAAGATGGGGCGGCCCATGGGGCACTCTCGTCGATTGTTCGGCCAGTGCGGGGCATGGGGCTTCCCCTTGGGGCTGGGCATAGTCGCGGTTCGATAGTTCACTCCGCCAGCGCGAAGCATGGGGCTTCCACTTGGGAATGGGATAGTCGCGGTTGGATAGTTCACTACGCCAATGCGGAGCATGGGGCTTCCACTTGGGCATGGGCATAGTCGTGGTTCGATAGTTCACTTTGCCAGCGCGGAGCATGGGGCTTCCACTTAGGCGTGGGCGTAGTCGCAGTTCAACAATTCATTCTACCAGCACAAAGCATGGGGCTTCCACTTGGGCATGGGAGAGAGTCCTCCCGAGGCTAGGGTGTGGCGCATCGGGAGGCTCTGGGGAATTTACAACCCCACGCATTCTCACGTGAGAGTGTCATGGGTAGAACTTGCGGAGGTGCTGGATGTTCCATGTGTTTTGCACGGGAACTCTGTCCTCCGTCTCTAGGCGGGACACACCTGGCCTGGAGATGTGGGCAACCCTGAAGGGGCCTTCCAACATGGGTGAGAGCTTGTGGAGGCCCTCTCTGGAAAGGATCCATCACGGGACGAGATACTCGACCTCGAGGGTGCGAGGGCGGATGTTGCGGCCGTGGTAACTGTTGGGGAACGTCGCATGGGAAACAAAAAATTTCCTACACACACGCAAGATCTATCCGTGGTGATGAGCATATATGAGAGGGAGAGTGGATCTACATATCCTTGTAGATCGCTAAGCGGGAAGCGTTAAGAAACGCGGTTGGTGTAGTCGAATGTCTTCGCGATCCAAATCGCCGAGCGTCCCGCGATCTCATCACGATCCATCCTGCGATCCAATCACGATCCATCCCGCGAACTCATCATGATCCGTCCCGCGATCCAATCACGATCTGTCCCGCGAACTTATCACGATCCATCCCGCGAACTCATCACGATCCGTCTCGCGATCTTGATCACAGTCATTCCGATCTAGCGCCGAACGGACGGCACCTCCGCGTTCAGCACACGTACAGCTCGATGATGATCTCCGCCTTCTTGATCCAGCAAGAGGGAGCAGAGAGGTAGACAAGTTCACCGGCAGCGTGATGGCGCCGCGGTGATGGTGGTGGAGCAATTCTGGCAGGGCTTCGCCTAAGCACTGCAGAAATCCGATCTAGAGAAGAAACTATGCACTGAAGGAACGGGCAGCACGTGGCTAAAAATTCTGTGCAAAAAACCCTAAAACCTCCAGTATATATAAGAGGGAGGGAAGAGAGGACTTGGCGCAAGGGCCAAGCCTCCTTGGGTCGGCCGAAGTGGGGAGGAGAGGGGGACTCCTCCAATCCTAGTAGGACTAGGATTCCTCCCTTTTTTGGCCTTTTTCTACCTTTTTCCCTTTGGGATTTTCTTCCCAGATGCATGGGCCTTGTGTGGGACTTCCACCATCCCACAAAGGGCTGGTATTTACTCTCCCACATCCCATGTAGCCTCTTGGGTCGAAATACCCCTCCCAATGGTCTCCCGGTACACTCCCGGCACTCCCGGTACACTATCGATGAGCCCGAAACTTTTCCGGCGACCAAAACAGGACTTCCTATATATGAATCTTTACCTCCGGAGCTCCTCGTGACGTCCGGGATCTCATCCGGAACTCCGAACAACCTTCGGTCACCACCATACATAACTCTATACTACCGAAACGTCACCAAACCTTAAGTGTGCAGACCCTGCGGGTTCGAGAACTATGTAGACATGACCAAGACACCTCTACGGTCAATAACCAATAGCGGTACCTGGATGCCCATATTGGTTCCTACATATTCTATGAAGATCTTTATCGGTCGAACCTCTATGTCAAGGATTCAGTTAATCCCGTAAGATGTTCCCTTTGTTCTTCGGTATGTTACTTGCCCGAGATTCGATCATCGGTATCTCCATACCTAGTTCAACCTCGTTACCAGCAAGTCTCTTTACTCGTTACGTAATACAGGATCCCGTGAGTAACACTTAGTCACATTGCTTGCATGGCTTGTTGTGATGTTGTATTACCGAGTGGGCCCTGAGATACCTCTCCGTCACAGGGAGTAACAAATCCCAGTCTTAATCCATGCCAACCCAACAGACACCCTCGGAGATACCTGTAGAGTACCTTTATAGTCACCCAATTATGTTGCGACGTTTGATACAAACAAGGCACTCCTCCGGTGTCAGTGAGTTGCATGATCTCATGGTCATAGGAACATATACTTGACATGCAGAAAACAATAGCAATAAACTGACACGATCATATGCTACGTTTGTAGTTTGGGTCTTGTCCATCACACCATTCTCCTAATGATGTGATCCTGTTATCAAATGACATCTCATGTCCATGGCTAGGAAACCTTAACAATCTTTGATCAACGAGCTAGTCTATTAGAGGGATACTAGGGACATGGTTTTGTCTATGTATCCACACATGCATCTAAGTCTCCGAACAATACAACTATAGCATGGATAATAAACTATTATCATGAACAAGAAAATATGATAATAACTAATTTATTGTTTCCTCTAGGGCATATTTCCAATAGTCTCCCACTTGCACTAGAGTCAATAATCTAGTTCACTTCACCATGTGATACGCATTGTTATGAATCTAACACCCAATGAGTTCTGGGGCTCGATCATGCTTTACCTGTGAGAGAGGTCTTATAGTCAACGGGTGTGCGACATTCAGATCCGAGTGTACTTTGCAAATCTCTATGTCAAACCGTAAACACTGCTACCACACTCCACTTGGTACTATTCCAAATGGCTGCTCCACTATACGTATCCAGATTGCTACTACGAGTCATCCGGATTGGTGTTAAAGCTTGCATCGATGTAACTCTTTACGACGAACTCTTTATCACCTCCATAATCGAGAAACATCTCCTTAGTCTTTTAGTCACTAAGGATAATCTTGACCGCTGTCCAGTGATCCACTCCTGGATCACTTTTGTACCCCTTGACTGACTCATGGCAAGGAACACACCAGGTGCGGTACACAACATGGCATAATATAGAGCCTATGGCTAAGGCATAGGGGACGACATTCATCCTTTCTCTTTCTTCTGCCGTTGTCGAGCTTTGAGTCTCACTCAACTTCACACCTTACAAATCAGGCGAGAACTCTTTCTCTGACTAATCCATTTTGAACTCTTTCAAAATCTTGTCAAGGTATGTACTCATTGAAAGTCTCATCTAGCATCTTGATCTATCTCTATAGATCTTGATGTTCAACAATTAGGTAGCTTTTTCCAGGTCTTCCTTTGAAAAATTCTTTTCAAACAACCGTTTATGCTTTCCAGAAATTCTACATCATTTCCGAATAGCAATATGTCATCCACATATACTTATCAAAAACTCTATAGTGCTCCCACTCACTTTATTGCAAATACAAGTTTCTCATAAACTTTGTATAGATTTAAAAACTTTGATCGCCTTATCAAAGTGTATATTCCAACTCCGAGATGCTTGCTTCAGTCCATAGAAGGATCACTGAAGCTTGCTCACCTTTTAGCATCCTTACGACTGACAAAACCTTCTGGTTGTATCTCATACAACCTTTCCTTAAGGAAGGAAATGATGTTTTGGCATCCATCTGCCAGATTTCATAATTGAAAAATGCAGCAACTGCTAACATAATTCCAACAGACTTTAGCATCACTACGAGTGAGAAAGTCTCATCGTAGTCAACTCCTTGAACTTGCCGAAAACTTCTTTGTGACAAGTCGAGCTTTATAAATGGCGACATTCATCATCAGCGTCTGTCTTCATTTTAAAGATCCATTTGTACTCAACGACCTGCCGTCCAACGAGCAAGTCTACCAAAGTCTATACTTGGTTTTCATATATGGATCATTTCTCGGATTTCATAGCCTCTAACCATTTGTCGGAATCCGGGCCCATCATCGCTTCTCCATAGCTCGTAGGTTCATCGTTGTCCAACAACATGACCTCCAAGACAGGGTTGTCGTACTTCTCAGGAGTAGTACACGTCCTTGTCGACCTATGAGGTTCGATAGTAACTTGATCCGAAGCTTCATGATCATCATCATTAACTTCCTCTTCAACTAACGTAGGCTTCACATAAACATCTTCCTGCGCTGCGCTACTCTCTGGTAGAACAAAGGTGTAACAACCTCATCAAGTTCTATCTTCCTCCCACTCAATTCTTTCGAGAGAAACTCTTTCTCGAGAAAGGACCTAGTTTTAGCAACAAACATTTTATGCTTGGATCAAAGATAGAAGGTTTACCCAACTGTCTTTAGGGTATTCTATGAAGATGCATTTGTCCGCTTTGGGTTCGAGCTCATTAGGTGAAAACCCTTTTTCACATAAGTGTTGCAGCCCCAAACATTAAGAAATGATAGCTTAGGTTTCTATCAAACCATAATTCACACGGTGTCATCTCAACGGATTTAGATGGTGCCCTATCTAAAGTGAATGTAGTTGTCTCTAATGCATAACCCCAAAACGATAGTGGTAAAAGGATAAGAGCCATCATAATTCGCACCATATCCAATAGAGCACGACTATGACGTTCGGACACACCATCACACTATGGTGTTCCAGGTGGCGTGAGTTGTGAAACAACTTTCACATTGTCTTAAGTTGTATACCAAACTCGTAACTCAGATATTCACCTCCATGATCATATCGCGAACATGTTATCTTCTTGTCACGATGATCTTAAACTTCACTCTGAATTTGCTTGAACTTTTTCAAACGATTCAGACTTGCGTTTCATTAAGTAAATATACACTATTATCTACTCAAATCATCAGTGAAGGTAAGAAAATAACGATATCCACTGCATGCTACAAGACTCGTTGGATTGCATACATCAACATGTATCATTTCCAATAAATCACTTGCCCGCTCCATCAAACTAGAAAACGGGGTCCTTAGTCATCTTGCCCAAGAGGCATGGTTCGCATGTCTCAACCGATTCAAAATCGAATGAGTCCAAAGATCCATCAGCATGGAGTTTTTTCATGCACTTTATACCAATATGACATTTAGCGGTAGTGCCACAAGTATGTGGTACTATCATTATTAACTTTGTATCTTTTGGCATCAGTGTTATGAACATGTGTATTACTACGATCAAGATTCAACAAACCATTCTCACTGGGTGCATGACCATTGAAGGTATTATTCATGTAAAAAGAATAACCATTATTCTTTAACTTAAATGAATAACCGTGTTGCAATAAACATGATCTAATCACGTTCATGCTCAACGCAAAACACCAAATAACATTTATTTAGGTTCGTCACTAATCCCGAAGGTAGAGAGAGCGTGTGATGTTGATCACATCAACCTTGGAAAAATTTCCAACGCACATCGTCACCTCACCCTTAGCTAGTTCTCCGTTCATTCCGTAGCTTTTATTTTGAGTTACTAAGATTTAGCAACCGAACCGGTATCCAATACCCAGGTGCTACTAGGAGTACTAGCAAGGTACACATAAATAACACGTATATCAAATAGACTTCTGTCGACGTTGCCAGCCTTCTTATCTACCAAGTATCTAGGGTTGTTCCGCTTCAGCGACTGTTCTCCTCATAATCGAAGCACTTAGTCTCGGGTTTGGGTTCAACTTTGGGTTGCTTCACTGGAGCAGCAACTGACTTGCTATCCATGAAGTTTTCCCTCCTTGCTCCTGCCCTTCTCGAAACTAGTGGTTTGACTAACCATCAGCACTTGATGCTCCTTCTTGATTTCTACCTTCGCGGTGTCAAACATCGCGAATAGCTCAGGGATCATTATTTCTATCCCTGGCATTTTATAGTTCATCACCAAGTTCTAGTAGCTTAGTGACAGTGACTTGGAGAACTATATCAATCATTATCTTATTTGGAAGATCAACTCCCACTCGATTCAAGCGATTGTAGCACCCAGACAATCTGAGCACATGCTCAACGATTGAGCTATTCTCTTTCATATTACAGGCAAAGAATCTTGTTGGAGATCTCATATCTCGCAACACAGGCATGAGCCTGAGATCCTAATTTCAGCTCTTAGAACATATCATTTGTTCTGTGATGTTCAGAACATTTCGGAGCCTCAATTCTAAGCCGTAATGCATGACGCACTAAACTATCAAGTAGTTATCAGAACGTGTCTGTCAGATGTTCACAACATCTACAAACAACGGTTGAGGGGTTGGCGCACCGAGCGGTGCATTAAGGACATAAGCCTTCTATGCAGCAATGAGGACAATCCTTAGATCACTGAGCCAGTCCACAATATTGCTACCATCATCTTTCAACTCTATTTCTCTAGGAACATATAAAAATTCAAGGGAGCTATAGCGTGAGCTAGTAATCCACAACACAGTTTGCAAAGACACTGCTGACTATGTTCATGAGTTCAATTAATCATATTACTTAAGAACTCCCACTCAAATTGACATCCCTCCCGTCATTCGAGTGGTACATGATCCAAATTCACCAACTCAAGTCCGATCATCACGTGAGTTGAGGTGGTTTCAATGGTGAACATCATCATGTTGATCATATCTACTATATGACTCATGTTCGACCTTTCGGTCTCTTGTGTTCCGAGGCCATGTCTGTACATGCTAGGCTCATCAAGTTTAACCCGAGTGTTCTGCATGTGCAACACTGGCTTGCACCCATTGTATGTGAACGTAGAGTCTATCACACCCGATCATCATGTGGTGTCTCAACACGACGAACTTTCGCAACGGTGCACACTCGGGGAGAACACAATTCATCTTGAAATTTAAGTGAGGGATCACCTTATAATGCTATCGTCGTCCTACGCAAAACAAGGTGCATAAAATGATTAACATCACATGCAAATCATAAGTGACATGATATGGCCATGAACTTGTGTTTTTGATCTCCATCTTGAAAGCACCGGCATGATCTCCATCGTCATCGGCATGAAACCATGATCTCCATCATCTTGATCTCCATCAATGTGTCTTCATCGGGGTTGTCACGCCCAACATGCTTCTACTGCTATTGCTACCGTTTAGCGATAAAGTAAAGCATTACATAGCGCTTAATGATTGACACGCAGGTCATACAATAATTAAAGACAACCCTATGGCTCATGGCGGTTGTCATACTCATCGACATCCAAGTCGTGATAATCTATACATCACATGATCATCTCATACATCACATATATCACATCATGTAATTGGCCATATCATATCACAACATACCCTGCAAAAACAAGTTAGACGTCCTCTAATTGTTGTTGCATGTTTTACGTGGATGCTACGAGTATCTAGCAAGAACAATTCTCATCTACGCAAAAACAAAAATGGTGATACACTAGTTGCTTTTCAACCTTCTCAAGGACCGCCTTTTTCGAATCCAATCCAACTAAAGTGAGAGAAACGGGCACCCGCAAGCCATCTATGCAACAAGTTGCGGTTGAGGGAACCGGTCTCTCGTAAGTGTATGAGTAATGTTGGTCCGGGTCGCTTCATCTCACAATACCGCTGAACCAAAACACGACCAAGGGAGGAAGCAATCTAAGCATCAACGCCCACAAACTCTTTGTGTTCTACTCGAGATCTCATCTACACATAGACCTAGCTCATGATGCCACTGTTGGGTAACGTCGCATGGGAAACAAAAAAATTCCTACACACACGCAAGTTCTATGCATGGTGATGAGCATCTACGAGAGAGAGAGTGGATCTACATACCCTTGTAAATCGCTAAGCGGGAAGCGTTAAGAAACACGGTTGGTGTAGTCAAACGTTTTCGCGATCCAAATCGCCGAGCGTCCCACGATGTCATCACGATCCGTCTCGCGATCCAATCACGATCCGTCCTGCAAACTCATCACGATCCGCCCCATGATCCAATCATGATCCGTCCCACGAACTCATCGCGATCCGTCCCGCGAACTCATCATGATCCATCTCGCGACCTTGATCACGATCCTTCCGATCTAGCGCCGAACAGACGGCACCTCCGCGTTCAGCACATGTATAGATCGATGACGATCTCCGCCTTGTTGATCCAGCAAGAGGGAGCGGAGAGGTAGCCGAGTTCACCAGCACTGTGACGGCTCCGTGGTGATGGTGGTGGAGCAATTCCGGCAGGGCTTCGCCTAAGCACTGCAGAAATCCAATCTAGAGGAGAAACTATGCACTGAAGGAACAGGCAACACGTGGCTAAAAATTCTGTGCAAAAAACCCTAAAACCTCCAGTATATATAAGAGGGAGGATGGAGAGGACTTGGCGCAAGGGCCAAGCCTCCTTGGGTCGGCCGAAGTGGGGAGGAGAGGAGGACTCCTCCTCCAATCCTAGTAGGACTAGGATTCCTCCCTTTTTTGGCCTTTTTCCACCTTTTTCCCTTTGGGATTTTCTTCCCAGATGCATGGGCCTTGTGTGGGACTTCCACCATCCCACAAAGGGCTGGTATTTACTCTCCCACATCCCATGTAGCCTCTTGGGTCGAAATACCCCTCCCAATGGTCTCCCGGTACACTACCGATGAGCCCGAAACTTTTCCGGCGACCAAAACAGGACTTCCTATATATGAATCTTTACCTCCGGAGCTCCTCGTGACGTCCGGGATCTCATCCGGAACTCCGAACAACCTTCGGTCACCACCATACATAACTCTATACTACCGATACGTCACCAAACCTTAAGTGTGCAGACCCTGCGGGTTCGAGAACTATGTAGACATGACCGAGACACCTCTACGGTCAATAACCAATAGCGGGACCTGGATGCCCATATTGGTTCCTACATATTCTATGAAGATCTTTATCGGCCGAACCTCTATGTCAAGGATTCAGTTAATCTCGTAAGATGTTCCATTTGCTCTTCGGTATGTTACTTGCCCGAGATTCGATCGTCGGTATCTCCATACCTAGTTCAACGTCGTTACTAGCAAGTCTCTTTACTTGTTACAGTAATACAAGATCCCGTGACTAATACTTAGTCACATTGCTTGCAAGGCTTGTTGTGATGTTGTATTACCGAGTGGGCCCTGAGATACCTCTCCCTCACACGGAGTAACAAATCCCAGTCTTGATCCATGCCAACCCAACGGACACCCTCGGAGATACCTGTAGAGTAGCTTTATAGTCACCCAGTTACGTTGCAACGTTTGATACACACAAGGCACTCCTTCGGTGTCAGTGAGTTGCATGATCTCATGGTCATAGGAACATATACTTGACATGCAGCAAACAGTAGCAATAAACTGACACAATCATATGCTACGTTTGTAGTTTGGGTCTTGTCCATCACACCATTCTCCTAATGATGTGATCCCGTTATCAAATGACATCTCATGTCCATGGCTAGGAAACCTTAACCATCTTTGATCAACGAGCTAGTCTATTAGAGGCATACTAGGGACATGGTTTTGTCTATGTATCCACACATGCATCTAAGTCTCCGATCAATACAATTATAGCATGGATAATAAACGATTATCATGAACAAGGAAATATGATAATAACTAATTTATTATTGCCTCTAGGGCATATTTCCAATAGTAACACCACAGGGCCTGCTGGTACCTTGTGGCGGGTAGGGTGACTTGATGGCGGGCCTCCTCGAGGAGCATAAGGTCGATCCCCTGTCAGTTATCCTGGCACACTTCGTCGAATGCCAAGATCCACGGGAAGCCATGCTTAAGCTCCGAGGGAAGGACCGCCTCAGCCCTATAGGCGAGGAAGAAGGGGGTTTCGCTGGTGGGCTTAGTCATAGTGGTGCGTATGGACCACAACATAGACTCTCCGAGGGAAGGACTGCCTCAGCCCCGTAGACGAGGAAGAAAGGGGTTTCGTTGGTGGGCTTAGTCGCAGTGGTGCGTATGGACCACAACATAGACTGCAGCTCATCCAGGCACCCCCTCCCGCGAGCCTCAAGCTTCTTCTTGAAGCTCCTTTTCTTGAGGCCCTTGAGGACATCCTCTTTTGCGCGTTTGGCCTGGTCATTGCTTCATGGATGCGCCTTGGAAGCATAGTATATTTGTGTACCAAGGTTAGCACAATACGACTTGATGAGGCCACTTGTAAACTGGGAACCGTTGTCGTGATGATGTGGTTGGGGACACCGAATTGGCACACGAGGCCCTTGATGAACCCGATGGCCAAGCCGGTCAGTATGGTGCGGACAAGCTCGACCTCCGCCCACTTGCTAAATTTGTCGATGGTGATGTAGAGGTATCGGTACCCACCGTCCACGCGAGGAAATGGACCTAGTATGTCCAGCCCCCATACCGCAAAGGGCCAGGAGAGCGGAATTGTCTGAAGTCCATGCACAAGCTGGCGGATCTACTTGGAATGGAACTCGCAGGCTTCGCATGACCAGACTAGCTCGTCTGCGTCGCGAAGCACGGTAGGCCAGTAGAAATCGCTGCAAAACACCATACTGGGAAGGGTGCGCGATGAGGAGTGGTGCCCGCAATCCCCCATGGATATCGGTGAGCAGCTTGGACCCTTGTTCCTCCAAGATACACCGCAACGAGATGTCATTAGGCCGCCTGTGATACAGCTCGCCATCCCGTAGGCAGTAAGCGATGGCTTGCCGGGCGACATGTTCCGCCTTCGCATCCTCCATGGGGAGGTCGCCCCAAAGCAGGTAAGCCTTGATTTCAGCGGCCCAACCTCCCTCATGAGGTTTTATTGCCAGCAGCAAGAGGTCTCCCGAGGGCGGGCCACAGTCTAGCGCGCCTACTAACGGTGTGGGCGGCAACTCCCCGCGTAGTAGCACGGTGTTGTCGGCGGCTGGTGCCGTCGATGGCTTGAGGATTCTTTCCTCGAAGATGTAGGGGCTCTGGGGCTCCCAGCGAGACGCTCGCTTGGCGATGTCGTCGGCCTCTTTATTGGCGTCTCGTGGGATGTGCTGCAATTCCAAGCAAAGGAAACATTTCTCAAGTTTGCGTACCTCCTCTAGGTAGGCCTCCATATGCTCGTCCTTGGTCTTATACTTTTTGTTGGAGAAATTGAAGCGGAGCTGAGAGTCTCCCTTGATGACGAAGCGCTTGATGCCGAGGGCGGAGGCGGCCTTCAGGCCAGCGATGAGGCCCTCGTATTCCGAGATGTTGTTGGAGACCTTATTACCATGCTTGAAGCACAACTGGACTGCGTGAAAGAGCCCATTCCTTGCCGGTGAAGGGAGTACAGCGCCAGCCCTCGCTCCCTGCATGGAGAAGGCGCCATCGAAGCATGGCCCAGCCACCAGGCATCTTGTCCCCAGGTAGGAGGGATTTGTTATCCCAAGGCCCCTCCTCGTACGGATCCGTTCATTCTACCACAAATCGGCCAAGGCCGTGTCCTAGATGATTCTGTTGGTGCAAAACTCCAGTTGGAAATCTTGCAACTGGATATTCCACTCGAACACCCTGCCAGTAGCGTTGGGGCTGCGCAAGATTTTCTCCAAGGGATAGGCGGAAACGACTTTAATTGGGTGACCCTGGAAGTAGTGGTGCAGCTTCTAGGAGGTGACAAGGACCACGACGAGGAGCTTCTACTACATGGGATAGCGTTCGAGCGCATCCCTCAACACCGTGCTGAAATAATACGACCGTGGTGTCTAGCCGTCCTCGCCGGAAGGCTAGAGGAGCGGGGCCGCAGGGTCCTCCGAAGGCATGGCATCAGTGGCCGCGAGGGCCCCCTGAGGGGTGGCATGTGCCTCTTGAGGCGCGCCCTCGGCTGGCATCGGTGGGGCATGTGTAACCCCATGTGATGCCTTCCTGAGAACCATGACCTTTTGCTCAGTGCATACTTGTTCTTCCACTCCACCACGAGGTCCGCGTTGGCTATCTGAGGGGTGGCAGCCAGGCACGGCGTGACCATGACGGGAGGGTTCGTGAGGTACCTCATGAGATCTTTGAAGTCAATGTCCGCCTCGGGGGTCCATTAAAATGGGCCTCTCCTTTTCACAAGCTTGAAGACTGCCAACGGTCACTCGCCGTACTTGGAGATGAAGCGCCCCAGGGAGGCTAGGCATCCCGCCAACTTCTGCATCTCAATTAGGGTACAGGGGTGCATCCGCTCGATGGCCTTTACCTTTTCTGGGTTGGCTCCAATTCCTCAATGGGACACAAGGAAGCCAAGGAGTTTGCCCGAAGGGACTCCAAAAACACACTTTTGGGGGTTGAGCTTCAAGTTGACCTTGCGCAGGCTGGAAAATGTTTCCTCTAGATCTTCGATCAGCGTGTCGGCCTTGCATAACTTGGCCATGATATCGTCGATATAAGCCTCCGCGTTCCTGCCTAGCTAGGACCCCAACGCGATGTATATCAGCCTCTGGAAGGTGGCGCCATCACTCTTCAAGCCGAAAGGCATGCAGGTGTAGCAGAACACTCCGCGGGGGGAGATGAACTCCGTCTTCTCCACATCCTTTGCTGACATCTTGATCTGATGGTAGCCTGAGAAGGCGTCCAGGAAGCACAAGAGGTCGCAGTTGATGGTTGAGTCTACGATCCGGTCGATGCGCTGACGTGGGAAGGGTTCCTAGGGACATGCTTTGTTGAGACTGGTGAAGTCGATGCACATTCGTTCCTTGCTGCCCTTTTTGGGGACGACGACTGGGTTGGCGAGCCACTCAAGGTATCGCACCTCGTGGATGACACCCGCCTCTGGTAGCTTATGCACCTCCTGAACGATGAACTATTGTTTATCCAGCGCCGAGCTTTTTGCTTGACAGGGTGCATGTTGGGGTACACCACTAGGTGGTGCTCGATTACTTCCGTCAGGACCCCGGTCAAGTCAGTTAGCTTCCATGCGAACACATCAGTGTTTGCTCGGAGGAAAGTGACAGGCGCACCTTCTTGCTCGGGGGGGAGGTCAGCACCGATGGTGAAGGTATGGCTTGAGTCGCTACCACCGAAGGGTACCTTCTTTGTTTCGACTCGGTCCTGGGAGAACAACGGCCTTTTCCTTACCGAGGCCGCCTCGGGGGACGCCGCCTTGCTCTCGTCAGCCTGGTGCACGGCTTCGGCGGCTTTGTATGCATGCTTGAGGGAGCTGATTGCGTCTCTCTCGTCGCATTTGACGGTAATGACGCCGCTGCAAACAGGCGTCTTAACGAGGTTTTAGCCTGGCTGGGTGGCCGCCATAAACTTGGCAAGCACGGGGTAACCCAGGATAGAGATATACAAGAGGCCGATGGGCGTCACATCGAAGTCGATGAGCTCGGTGCGGTAGTTGCTGCGGGTGCCAAAGGTGACGAGCAGGCGTATTTTCCCAAGGGGAGTCGTGAAGCCGTTGGCCACTCCAGAGAAGGGCGTGGTGGGCTTGAGCTGGTCATATGGCACCTGGAGGGCCTCTAAGGTAGCAACGAAAACAACGTTGAGCCCCCCCATCGATGACGGTTTTGGTGTCCGCGACGTTGCTGATGGTGGGGGTGAAGAACATGGGGAGGGCGCCCGCGGCGGACGTAGTCCCCGAATGATCCTCCGGGCCAAAGGCAATGTCCCGCTGCGCCTAGCCTGGCTATGACGCGGGCCCGTGCTCCCTGAGAGTAGTGTTCGCCTCATGTAGCGATGTCTTCAGGGGGCGACCATCAACTGGGGTCTGGGCTCTGCCAAGGATGCATGCCGCTGCGCGCAACCCTTGGTGAGCTCCGACGCTCTTGTTAGGCGGGCGTGAGTCGTGCCTGGACCTAGCCTGGTTGCCACGCGGGGGAGGTGGTGGAGGAGCTCCTCACGCTGTGCTGCCAGGGCAGCACGGCGAAGAGTGGGGCGAGCGAGGGGGCTTCGCGGCTCCTCCGGCAGCGACAACAAGCTCGGTGATGCGGGCTAGCCAGGCATCATGCCCCGCGTCCGTTGGGCGGTGGCGGAGCAGTTCCCGTGCATGAGCAACGCAGCTCGTGCGCCTATGCGTCCAAGGTGGGCGTGGGACAAGGAAACCGGGGCGGTGTGGCCACCTTGCCACACATAAGGGTGCACATAGGGGTCCCGTTGCTTGTGGGCAGCGGGGTCAGTAGTGGCGGTGGCTCTTGCGCCGATGGGGTGGCGATGACCGCCGCAGCCCACGGGCGCGGTTTGGATGACGCGGGCCGCCTGGCGCTCGGCACATACACGACGTGCTTTAGCCATGGGGTCAACACAGAAGGAGATTGGACAGAGCTAGAGAACGACAGTGCACCCCTACCTGGTGTGCCAAATGTTGGAATCTTGGCTCCGTGGACCCAAGGAGGGTGCTCTCGACTCACCAGCCATGTTCTACCTCGCGAGCCTACGGTAGTACTCCCGCGAGCCCGAGCTAAGGAAGAAAAACACGAACACGATGGTTACCCAGGTTCAGGCCACCTTGCGATATAAAACCCTACTCCTGCTTGTGTGGATTACTTGGGCAGAGGAGAGGTTACAAGGGTGTGTTCTGGCTAGTCCCGGGGTCGATCCTCTCTACGACCGCTGCCTCCCCCATCTTATATTGGCCACGGTTTTCTTCCCCCAAAAACACACGACGAGAAGGATTGCCACAATGGCCATTTTGAAGGGGGGCAGGACTGCAACTTATCTTGATAAAAGTGGTCATCGCCTGCAAAAGCCACCTATCGTGATGCATTGGTGGCCTCGGGGATGACCCTCGTTTTGGCGATCCCTGGCCTTGGTCTTCTTACACCAAAGGGGAAACCTTTGGGAATCGCTTTGGGAACGAGAGAGCTAGCCTTACCCCCTTAGCACAAAAGGGGAAAACCTCTCCATCCTCGTCCACTGGCATGACTCCTGGCGCCGCCTGGCATGGCGCGCGTCTCCCATGTGAAGGCACAGGACCGGGCGGGCCCGTCGAGCTGGCCTCGACTAATCTGCCCCGCGAGGGTCTCAGTGACAGCCTTGCGAGGGGGAGGCTTCGCGAGGCACCTGACGACGCTTCATGTCGTGCGTCTCGCGAGGCGGGGGCCCTCACGAGGGTCTTGCTTGTGTAGTCCCATGGCGTGCTTCCATGGGCCCGCGATACGCGATGCGCCCTGGGCCGCGAGCAGATGGGCCTGGGTATCCCAGTCCCAGGGGGCCGATAATATAGTCTTTTATGATTGCTAATAATCAAAGAATATTTTAAGATCAAACAACATCCATCGAACACAGAGAAATATCGGGGCTTAATGTTTTGCCTCTCAACGTACTTATCATAAGGATAATTGTCAACAATAATGAATCATGATCAAATATATTTGACTGGATATATGTGTTTGGATCTTTCCCCACCAAATGATGCTTGCCAACTAATAGATTGAGGTTGGAATAAGAAAGTGAATGAACATGAAAAGTAAATAACATGAAAGTAAATAGGTTGTCCCTTCGTAGAGGGGAGTAGGGACATAGGTGCGAGAGCTCATTGTTTAAAACAGAGATGAGTATGTAATTTTGAGTGGTGTGCTTTTCCTGTCAATGTCACAACATAGTTTTCAATATCATCAATGCTAATCACATTATTGGCGGTTCCCAAAAAAGAATTTAAATTTTACTCCCCCTCCACCATTCGAACACATTCCATGGATAGTCGTATCCACGGGTACCATCCAACCAATCAACTTTCTAGGGGGAGTTCTTGTTTATTTATTTTTGTATTATGCATCAATGGGCATCCTTTTTACCAGCCTCTCTCGTGCAATGACAAGTGAATAAAAAATCATCTTGAGAATACTCTCTTAGAATGTAAGGTAATGACCGCCCCATCGCTCCATGAGTGGTATGAGCACACAAAAGAGATGTTTATTTGAGTTTAGAGGTGGCACGTTCAAATTTACTTGGAATGGCAGTGAAATGCCATATATAGGTAGGTATGGTGGAGTCTCACGGAATAAACTTGGCTCAATACTTTGGATGCACAAGTAGTATCTATACTTAGTACAAAATTTTGGCTAGCAAAAGGTTCTAAACAAGCACCGCATGTTGGAGGGTCCATAACAATATAACTTCAATGCAAATATACCCAAACATAACCGTTACATTGTATTTCTTATCCAACTTCAATTATTCGATCATGGTTGAGAATAATTAATGGGTATTCACAATCATATATAAAAGATTTCCAAGATAATATATTTGCTGGGGGTCCCCTTCAGTTTCTAGTCAAAAAAAGATAATATATTTGTATGTGAAAGTTCTCTTTCTTATACTAATCATTCATGAATTGCTTGTAAAACCAATACTATGATTGTTAAACTTCAATAGATATTACTTTGTAAACCAAATGTGAAACTACTAAGCATAAAGCACATGGATAATTTAAGATTTATGATATCTCATTCATTCACAATGTACTCTTAGGATATAAGTGAAGCACAAGAGTAAACATCAAACTACTCTCAAAATATATAAGTGAAGATCAATGAGTAGTCAAACAATTAAGTAGCAATGTGAGGACTCTCTCTCTATCTCTCTCTCTCTCTCTTGCTCAATAAATATTTTAAGATCTGATTATTTTATTCAAACAGCAAACAAAATAAAAATGGCACTCCAATAATAGCACATATCATGTGGACAAATAAAAATTTAGGCTCAACATAGGCTAACCGATATTTGTTTTATGAAGAGAGGTCGGATGCATAGCATCCCTGAGCTTAGATGCTTGAGACTTCTCTAAATATTTACTTGTGGTACTTTGGGCATCCCTAAGCTTGAGATTTTGTATCTTGTTCAATCCTTTCATATCCTGGTTTCACCTAAGTCTCAAAAACTTCATCCAGAAAAACTCGACAAGAACTCGTGAGATAGGTTAGTGCACATAAGAATAAATCAACTCTTTAGGTACTGCCAAGATAAGTTGCATAATAATTTTGAAACATTACCTACTGTATATTATCATTTCCACAATTTATATCTACCAATATAAGTCATGAAAACTCTAGGATAAGTAGATGACGAAACTATGACAACAATCTGTCTAAACAGGACAGTCTGTAGCAATTAATTTAGAAAGTGCACTTCCATATCTCTAAAAATTATGAAACTTTTGGAATTGATAAAAAAAATATGAATATACTGTGTAAAAATGCATAAACTTTCCACGTTTCAATAAAATATGACAATTCAAACACTACAGCAAAAGTTTCTGTTTTTACACACCACACAGTAAACATGCAATTCAAGCTTCCTAAGGCAATTCTTGGAACTTGTTATTGAAAAACAAGATAATAAATAACATCTAATATATAATAACAAAATATAATGACTATACAAGCAAAGCACATATTATGTGATGAATAAAAATATAGCTCCAAGTAAGATATACCGATAGTGTTATTGACGAAAGAGGGGATGCCTTCTAGGGCATACCCAAGCTTAAACGCTTGAGTATTCCTTTAATATTACCTTGGGATGCCTTGGTCATCCCCAAGCTTAGGGTATTACCACTCCTTATTCTCCTCATGTTGGTGTCTCACCCAAAACTTCAGAACTTCAATCACACAAAACTTAACGGAACTTCGTGAGATGGGTTAGTGTAATAAATATAGATCATTCACTTAGGTACTGTCAAGAAAAGATTCATAATTGTTCTCACATGATACCTACTGTATTCTATCATTCCCATAATTTATATCACTAAATATAAGCTATGGAAACACTAACACAAGCAAACTATACATGCAAAATAGAATTTGTCGAAAACAAAACAGTCTGTGAAGACCTGTTGTGTAACCGTATCTCCTTGTATCAAAAACTTTTGACAAATAAGGACAACGTAGAGGATTTTTATAAAAAATTTAGTATTTTTGGACTCTCCGGTAAAATTAGAGAAATTCTGCACTGGACGTAAAAGTTTATGTTTTTGCACAGAATCAAACTAACAAGTATCCACACTATCCCCAAGACTTTACTTGGCACTTTATTGAAATAAAAGACACAAAGCATGATTACTACCATAGCTTAATCATGCGAACACACAAAAAAGTAAAAGTGTTGGGTTGTCTCCTAAAAAGCTCTTTTCTTTAAAGCCTTTTTAGCTAGGCATGATGATTTCTATGATGCTCTCATAAAAGTAAAGAACTGAAACACAATGGGAGCATCATGAAGCATATAACAAGCACATTTAAGTCTAACACTCTTCATATGGATATTTTATGGGAGCAATAATCAATTTGCATAGGAAGACAAAACAAGCATGACTTGAAAACTTTGAACACATAGGGAGGAAATTTGATATTATTGCAATTCCTACAAGCATATGTTCCTCCCTCATAATGATTTTCAGTAGCATCATGAAGGAATTCAACAATATAACTATGACATAAAGAATTCTTTTCATGATGTACAAGCATAGAATATTTATTACTACCCACACACGCAAAATTCTCATTCATAGTAGTGCGAGCAAACTCAACAAAATAGCTATCATGTGATATTTGGGTGAAATAATTCGATTGAAAATTAAAATCATGATGACAAGTTTCTTGATTATTTTTAATCTTTATAGCATACATATCATCACAATAATCATCATAGATAGCAACTTTGTTTTCATGGTCAATTGAAACCTCTTCCAAAATAGTGGACTCATCAGTAAATAAAGTCATCACCTATCCAAATCCACTTTTATCATTATGAAAAGATTCAACATCCTCCAAAATAGTGAGATCATTAGTACCTAGAGTTGACACTATTCCAAACACACTTTCATCAATATAATCATCATAAATAGGAGGCATGCATGCTTTCATCATAATAAATTTGCTCATCAAAACTTGGGGGACTAAAAATATCATCTTCATCAAACATAGCATCCCCAAGCATGTGGCTTTGCATATAATTAGCATCATGGATTGTAGCGACCCGACCTAAAAGGTCAAGTCTCCGGTGTTTCCGTACCATCCCAAGATCATGCTGGTACACACACGGTACATCAATGTATATATCAAAGGGAAATCACACAGCATTATATTAATCAAAATCTCATATCGAGTCCTTTATTACAATAAAAATTACAATAAAGTGGCTAAAAGCCAACTCATGAGAATATCTAAATCTTGCGGAAGCGTCGAAGGTAGATGAGTCCATCTGACTCCAAGGGCATCTCACTGAGCGTAGAACGTGTCCTCACTCCTGGTCGGAAAAATATTCTGCAACATGATACGTTGCAGCCGTGTAGGTCAGCATATGGAATATGCTGGCAAAGTCACAAGAGAGGGGTGAAAAAGATAAACATCTAGTCTATATGCATATATGGCAGGTGGTGGTGGTAAGTTTTTGCGTAAAGCCAAGTTTTTCCTACATCAAGAGAGGGCAAAGCAAAATATTACTAAGTTGGTTGATTAATGAGATGGTTCCACCAACCAATTCTCATACCCAAAATGATTAAATACCCACATCATCATATTAATTGTGTTGAGGTTTCTGGAAAGTCCCAATTCCTTTGGCTCAAGTCGTCCATGACCGTGGACACGGCTAATCGATTAGGTTTGAAATACTCTGCAGAGTTTTGCACACGTTCCCCACAAGATTTGGTCGCCTCCGTTTGATTTCTCGCACTTCAGGGTGTTTGAGAAACGGATGACCAAAACATGGTCTTCCAAAGGGTTTCCCTGCGACTCTGACGGTGCCCATCCTTTCCTACCGTTCTTCTACCTCTCGTAGCACCGCCTGTCCAGAGTTACCACGATATCCAACCAAGCCAGAGCCCATAATGACTTGTGGCTGTGCAGGTAAGCCTTGGGTCTTGAAGCACCCATCCGTCCCTTTGTGCCTGGGTGGACCTTTCCGCGTGAATACTGGCCATCTCCAGCATCACCTAGGCTAACCACTGGTTTCTCCAGGGCGCCGTTCAACCATCATCCACCCAGAGGTATGTTGAAAACTTGGAGTATTGAAATCTTGATCATTATGTAGGTCTTGAAATTATTAACTCTCTCAACTCCCATGAATCACACAACCAACCCCGTCTACTATTAGCATAGCGAAAATAAAACAACGTTTCCCGGGGCCAATGTTGTCAAAGAGGGTTGAGAGGGGTATCTACCACATGATACTACTACAATGTAACCAAGTTTCCAACTAACCTATCTTGCATGCAACTGGGGAGATGGTAGAACTAATGCATATAAAACATGGGTAAAACATGATCAAAGTGACTTGCCTGATTGATGATCTTCGTACGTGAGTGACTCTAAGTAACAAGCTTCGCACTCCGGATAATCTAACGAAACAAACAATGCACTCAAATAAGCATACAACCAAAATAAGTACTCATAACATTCAGCAAAGAAGTACTAAACAAACAAGGCAAACAATGCACAAAAGTCTCTAGCAAGAAAAACACACAAAGTTTTGTTTTCCAAAAGGTGAGGGATGAAAACACTACTGACATAATAAAACTATTTTGAAATAACAAGACAATTGTTGTCAGCAAAGAAACAATAGAATATTTATTAATAAACAGAATATAATCAATTTAAGTTTGTTGGGAAAACTTTAGTAGAGTTTATACAAGTTTGTGATAAACACTATATGAATCAACTATAGTTATATTAACAAAAGAATGAAAACTAAACTTATTATTTATTAGCAAAACATGTTCTTGACAGGAAATAATTTACAAATAAACTTGTTTTAGGAAAACAGAATTAAACTATGTAAAACTTTGTTGTAAACAAAACTATTACTAGTTAGTTGTTTTAATCAAATTATGCCTATTTGAAAAGAAGTTGTGATTCCTATGTTAAATGAAATTAAACTAGGCAAATTTATATTTTTATTAACAGTGAGTGAAAACACTAAATGTTTACTAACAGATCCTAATAAACAAATAAAACTAATTCTAAACCAAACTAATCAAAATTGAGTTTATAAAACTATATTATAATACTATACAGATTCTGTTTTTGGTTAAAAACATTAATCAAATATATCCTGAAAATCCTCAAACTAAACATGAAGGTAGTCCTAACTAATACCAAACAGTAGCAAAAAGATTCATATAAAAATCTATTTTCAAACTCTAGTTATTCAGATTTGAAGATTTTAAGAAAATTTGATTAAATTCAAATTCTATAGTTCAAATTTGAAATTTAAAAGTACAGTGTGAAACTACATGTAAAATGTGAGCTATTGCAAAAAGAATCAACTCAAAACACTAAATAGATTAAAAGATATAAGCAAAACAAAATTTGAAAACATTCTGTTGATTAAAACAAAACAGAAAATGAAAAAAAAGATATGCGTCGGTCAGGGGGCTACGTGGCACGATCCGATTGGCTAAGGGGGCGTGCGGTAGGTGAATTAGAGCGGGCGACCGATCGGTAGTGGGTACCGGTTCGGACTTAAGTCTGTTCTAATCACGGACGTTGGTTCGGGATCCGATGGTCGAGGGGGCTTACGGGGAAAGGTCGTCGGCGTCGGGGGTATTCCGGCGAGTCCGAAGGCGGCGAGGACGATGGTGAGGCAGTCCGGTGGTCGGGGAGGACGGGGAAGTGGTCCGGGCGACGGAGACGGTTCTCCGGAGTCGATTGGTGGCGACGGCGAGGCGAATGGTGGTCGGGTGTGGTGGCTACGGTCGACGGCGACTTCCGGTGGTGGTGGAACTCCGACGAGCAATCGACGGCGTCTCGGCGAGAGAGAGAAGGGGGCTCGGGGGGGAAATGGATGCGGGGCAGTGGGGCTCTTATATAGGCGCTCGGGGGGGGGGTGCGGGGAGGAGAGAGGGGAGAGATCCGGTGAGGGGGGGAAGCGACCGGCGTCGGGTCCGGCGCGCGCGGGGGAGGGAGAAGACGACCGTTCGAAGCAATGGTCGGTCGGGGGTGGGGTCCAGCGTCAGAGAGAGAGGGGGACGTTACTGCGCTCGGTCGGCCGACCGGTAACGGTCTCGGCTTTTAAAGCCGGTGGGCCGGCCCGTTTAATACCGGAAACGGTTACCGTTTCTTTTTAATAATTTCCAGAGACATTCAAAAGCTTTTAAAGCATTCAAATCATTTGTAAATATAGGGGTATTATATATCAAAATTAACAGAATAATAAATGCTATTTAATGAACATTTCTATTCTGTCATTTGAACACTTTGAGAAAAATATTATTTTCAGAAATTGCCTAAATGTTTTTAAATCCTTTTTGCAAATATTTTCAAAATAACCCCTGGTTATTTTGTTCAAATAATTCACCAATTTGACCCTGGTGTGGAGTGTCATGTTCCTCCTCTCTTATTTTGAACATCTAACCAAAATTTCAAATAGGGGAAGCAACATAGGGAAAAGTAGAAGGGACTTTCAGAAAATCAGAAATGGCATTTCAACTAACACATACAATCAAGCAATGGTGATGATAGATGCATAGCTATATTCACAACATTCCAAAATGGAATTTTGGGATGTTACAAACCTACCCACCTTAAGATGAATCTCGCCCTCGAGATTCGGGTTGGCTAGAAAATAGGTGCGGATGGTCTCTACGAAGATCTTCTTCGCGTTCCCAGGTGGCTTCTTCCTCAGTATGGTGACTCCACAAAACTTTGCAGAACTTGATAATCTTGCTGCGGGTAACTCTGTTGGATGTCTCGAGGATTCTGACAGGCTTCTCCTCATAAGTCAGATCACTTTCAAGCTGTATGGCCTCTAGGGGCACTGTATCTCTCAAAGGGATGTCGGCCATCTCAGCATGACATTTCTTCAGCTGGGACACATGGAACACATTATGAACTTCGGATAATCCTTCTGGCAATTCCAGTTTGTATGCAACTTCACCTCTACGTTCAAGAATTTTGTAGGGGCCTATGAATCTGGGTGCTAATTTTCCTTTAACACCAAATCTCTTGGTTCCTCGAAGCGGGGATACACGAAGATATGCTCTGTCTCCCACTTCATATGTCACTTCTTTACGTTTGCTGTCAGCATAACTCTTCTGTCGAGATTGAGCTATCTTGAGTCTGTCACGAATCAACCTGACTTTCTCTTCCGAATCTTGAATAAGGTCGGGACCAAAAAGTTGTCGGTCTCCAACACCATCCCACGTCAGTGGTGTTCTGCACCTCCTTCCGTATAAAGCTTCGAAAGGGGCCATCTTTAGACTAGTCTGGTAACTGTTGTTGTACGAGAATTCTGCGTAAGGCAAGTTATCGTCCCAACTAGATCCATAATCTAACGCACAGGCTCTCAACATGTCTTCCAGAATCTGGTTGACTCTCTCAGTCTGTCCATCTGTCTGCGGATGAAAAGCTGTACTAAACTCTAGCCTTGTACCCAAAGTTTCATGTAACTGATGCCAAAACTTTGAGGTAAATTGTGTTCCTCTATCTGACACGATACTCCTCGGAACTCCATGCAGACATACGATCCTGGTCATATATATCTTGGCTAGCTTAGCACTGGTATAGGTGGTTTTCACTGGAATGAAATGTGCTACCTTGGTCAAGCGATCAACCACTACCCAGATGGAATCATAACCTGAACGGGTCCTGGGCAATCCTGTGATGAAATCCATACCAAGTTTTTCCCATTTCCACTCGGGTATCGGCAGAGGTTGGAGTAACCTTGCTGGTTTCTGATGTTCTGCCTTTACTCGCTGACAAACATCACATATCGCAACATGCTCTGCAATATCTTTCTTCATACCTGTCCACCAATAACTTTCCTTTAAATCCAGATACATCTTGGTATTGCCTGGGTGTATCGAGTAAGGTGAATCGTGGGCTTCCTGAAGTATCTACTTCCTGAGCTCTGGGTCATTGGGCACATAGATTCGGTTCTCAAACCACAAAGTTCTGTGTTCATCCTCACGAAAACCTTTAGCTTTACCATCTTCCATTCTCTATTTAATCTCAGCTATCTCCTTGTCCGATTTCTGGGCTTCACGAATTCTTTCGGTCAAGGTGGACTGAATTTCTAGTGTACCAACATATCCTCTTGGAACTATCTCTAGCTTGAGCTTACTGAGATCATCGACTAACTCTTGAGGTAATCCTCCAGCTGTGAGTGTGTTCACATAAGTTTTCCGACTCAAGGCATCGGCTACAACATTAGCCTTACCTGGATGGTAGTGTAATCTCATGTCATAGTCCTTGATTAACTCTAACCATCTCCTCTGTCTGAGGTTCAACTCTTTCTGCATGAAGATATACTTCAGGCTCTTATGGTCGGTGTAAACATCACAACTATTTCCGATAAGGAAATGTCTCCAGGTCTTGAGTGCGTGCACTACGGCTGCTAGTTCCAAATCATGAGTGGCATAATTCAACTCATGAGGTCGTAGCTGTCTGGAAGCATAGGCTACAACTTTTCCATCCTGCATAAGTACTCCTCCAAGTCCTTGACGTGAGGCATCACAGTAAACTTGGAAATCCTTCCGATTATCGGGCTAGATCAATACTGGGGCTGTGACCAAACGTTCCTTTAACTCCTGGAAACTGGCTTCACATTCCACAGTCCAAACATACTTGGATTCTTTCTTCAACAACTCTGTCATGGGCTTGGCAACCTTTGAGAAATTCTCAATGAACCTCCGGTAATATCCGGCAAGTCCAAGGAAACTGCGGATCTCCTTAACTGAGGTGGGTGACTTCCACTCGGTGACGGCTTCAACCTTAGCGGGGTCTACGGCTATTCCTTCTCCGGAAATAACATGTCCAAGGAATCCGACTTCCGTCAACCAAAATTCACATTTGCTGAACTTGGCATATAACTGATGCTCTCTTAGCTTCTCCAGAACTAAACGCAAATGTTCCTTAGGCTCTTCCTCGTTCTTGGAGAATATCAGAATGTCATCGATGAACACCACAACAAACTTGTCTAGGTATTCCATGAATACTTTGTTCATCAAATTCATGAAGTAGGCAGGAGCATTAGTCAATCCAAAAGACATGACCGTATACTCATACAAGCCATACCTCGTGGTGAAAGCTGTTTTGGGTATATCCTGTTCACGAATCTTCAACTGGTGATACCCTGATCGAAGATCGATCTTGGAGAATACTTTGGCTCCTACGAGCTGATCAAACAAATCATTAATCATCGGTAGAGGGTACTTGTTCTTGATAGTCACCTCGTTCAAGGCACGATAGTCCACTACCATTCTCAAAGATTTATCCTTCTTCTCCACCAAAAGTACTGGGGCTCCCCAAGGTGAAGAACTTGGGCGAATATACCCCTTGTCCAATAACTCCTTAATTTGCTTCTTGATTTCCAACAGATCATTTGCGGGCATCCGATAGGGTCTCTTGGAAATTGGAGCTGTCCCTGGCTGTAGCTCTATTAAGAACTCAATTTCCCTATCTGGTGGCATTCCTGGTAATTCTTCCGGAAGTACATCTGGAAATTCTTTTACCACAGGTACTTCCTCCTGAACAACTCCTGTGAGAGAATTTAACCGAGCACTCATAGGTGTGCGTCGGGATACATACTTAATCCTCTTGTTCTCCGGGGTGGTGAGTGAAACAGACTTGCTAGGGCAATCAAGATTTCCTTCATACTTGGTCATCCAATCCATGCCTAGGATTACATCCAATCCTTGTGACTCTAAGACGATGAGGTCGGTGGGAAAAACATGGTTTCCTATATTGAGTTTCAAGGCATGGCATCCTATCCCTGCCATCATCATACCTCCTGGAGAACTAACCTTAATGGACTGACTAAGGGTTTTGGTGGGCAAACCATACTTATCCACAACTACCCTTGATATGAATGAATGAGTTGCACCGGAATCAAAAAGTACTGTAATAGGACGTGAATGCAATAAAAACTTACCAACCACAGTCTCGGGTTGATCATAGACTTCTTCCACGTTGATGTGATTCACTTGAGCACGGGGAAACGGATTGGGCTTCTTGGCTGCGGAGTTGCCGTTGTTTCCATTGCCTTGCTTGCTCTGGGGACACTCAGTAGCATAGTGCCCTGTCTTCTGGCACTTGAAACAGGTAATGTGACTCAGATCCTTCTGAGCAGGAACGTGACGGTGCTGGTTGTTGTTCCCATTCCCATTGTCAGTCTTGAAGTTACCATGGTTGAGACGGTTGTTCCCATTTCCTCCATGATGGTGGCCTCCATGGTTATGCACAGTATGAGTGTGCTTTCCAAACTTACTGTTTCCTGATCCGGTATTCCCGGAGTACGGGGAGTAACGAGGCTTCTGATGAGCTCCAGAGTTGAACTTCCCCTGAGTGTACTTCCGCTTGCGGTTCTCAATCTGTTGCTGTTTACCTTCCAGAATAAGTGCCTTATCCACCAGCTCTTGGTAGTTGTTGAAATTAGCCACTACCAGCTGTATGCTCAACTCATCATTGAGTCCTTCCAGAAACTTTTCTTGCTTGGCCGCATCATCGGCCACATCTCCTGGGGCATAACGTGACAATGTGTTGAAGTCGTCCACATATTGGGCCACAGAGCGATTACCCTGGCGCAATTTGCGAAACTCGCGCTTCTTTAGACTCATGGCTCCAGCTGAAACATGAGCGGTGCGGAAAGCAAGCTTGAACTGCTCCCAAGTCACATCTGCAATAGGATATGTGGTGGTGTAATTCTCCCACCATGATGCTGCTGGTTCTTCCAGTTGATGTGCGGCAAATCGCACTTTCTCAGCGTCAGTGCATCCAGCGGTGACAAGTTCTCTCTCCATCTTACGGAGCCAGTCATCTGCCACAATGGGTTCAGTGCTGCTGGAGAAAGTTGGAGGGTTCAACCTCAGAAAACGGGTGAGATTGTCAGTCTGGGGTGGATGGTGATGATTATTGTTGTTCTGATTGTTGGTCTGATTCTGAATCAATAGTTGCATCAGTGCATTCTGTTGCTGAAGGAGTTGGGTGAGTTCCGGTGGGAAAGTGAAGTCGGTCTCACGTCGTGGAGGCATCTTGCTGTTTTCAGAGCGATGAGAATTAGAATAGAACAAGGGTCTAGAAGAAATTCACTACCCATATGCAATGCACAAACATATCACACCAAACACTCATTCATTTATTCAATCAATGTCAAACAACGGAAATACAATCTCAGACAAACTAAACATCGACCTACGCTTTAACGACTAAAATAAAAGATACATGGAGGGCATAACTAAGGTTCTCCTTAGAAGTGCATAGTAGTAGGTCCTCCGGTGGTGCTTTCCTCATAGTCTTCATCGTCGCTGATGAAGGGTGCCATGTCTCCTTCGGGGTGAAGGTTTTCTCCCATGTCTAACTGCTCTTCCAGAGTTGTGATGCGTGCATTCTGCTCATCAATCCTCTCTAGGAAGTCCTTCACTTCATGCTCGTGTTCATAGTTGGCCTCTCGCAGATCAACTTCAAGGTCCAGCTCGCGGTTCATCAGATTCTTGATTGTCTTCGTATCAGCACGAACTCGAAGCTCCAGAGTCCTGATGTGAGTCTCCAAGGTCTGGATATAAGAGATAGTGGTGTCTGCAGTGGGATTGGTGATGATGTTGCCATGGACATCTCTGCGGCAAACCATGCTGAGTCCTGGTGAAATGGTTCCACCTCTGTATTCCTCCTGAATACGTCCAAGGGCACGATGAATGGCCATGTCTCTCCCAAGTATCCAACTGGGTGCCACGAACTTGAGGTCGATGGGTTCCTTCCGGTTTCCAAAAGTCTTCCCTGGAATATGCACCTCGATCCTGTAGCGTCCATCTTGGGGAAATGACATGATAGGAATCCCGGTGATGCTCGGCAAAGCAATCCTTACGTCCTTGACGATCCTCATCAGCTCCTTACCAAAGGGCATCGTTGCGTCAGGCTAGCAAAACTCTGTGATCAACACTGGGATGAAGGTGGCCATCTATAAATTTTGAAATAATCGGAGAGGAGTCAGAAATGAATAGATGAGAGTATAAGATATTTAAAGACAAAGAGAAACAATCCTAAGGCTTTCCAATCCTAGAGGTTACGTCCTATGGTCAGCGTGTGCTCTGATACCATTTCTGTAGCGACCCGACCTAAAAGGTCAAGTCTCCGGTGTTTCCGTACCATCCCAAGATCATGCTGGTACACACACGGTACATCAATGTATATATCAAAGGGAAATCACACAGCATTATATTAATCGAAATCTCATATCGAGTCCTTTATTACAATAAAAATTACAATAAAGTGGCTAAAAGCCAACTCATGAGAATATCTAAATCTTGCGGAAGCGTCGAAGGTAGATGAGTCCATCTGACTCCAAGGGCATCTCACTGAGCGTAGAACGTGTCCTCACTCCTGGTCGGAAAAATATTCTGCAACATGATACGTTGCAGCCGTGTAGGTCAGCATATGGAATATGCTGGCAAAGTCACAAGAGAGGGGTGAAAAAGATAAACATCTAGTCTATATGCATATATGGCAGGTGGTGGTGGTAAGTTTTTGCGTAAAGCCAAGTTTTTCCTACATCAAGAGAGGGCAAAGCAAAATATTACTAAGTTGGTTGATTAATGAGATGGTTCCACCAACCAATTCTCATACCCAAAATGATTAAATACCCACATCATCATATTAATTGTGTTGAGGTTTCTGGAAAGTCCCAATTCCTTTGGCTCAAGTCGTCCATGACCGTGGACACGGCTAATCGATTAGGTTTGAAATACTCTGCAGAGTTTTGCACACGTTCCCCACAAGATTTGGTCGCCTCCGTTTGATTTCTCGCACTTCAGGGTGTTTGAGAAACGGATGACCAAAACATGGTCTTCCAAAGGGTTTCCCTGTGACTCTGACGGTGCCCATCCTTTCCTACCGTTCTTCTACCTCTCGTAGCACCTCCTGTCCAGAGTTACCACGATATCCAACCAAGCCAGAGCCCATAATGACTTGTGGCTGTGCAGGTAAGCCTTGGGTCTTGAAGCACCCATCCGTCCCTTTGTGCCTGGGTGGACCTTTCCGCGTGAATACTGGCCATCTCCAGCATCACCTAGGCTAACCACTGGTTTCTCCAGGGCGCCGTTCAACCATCATCCACCCAGAGGTATGTTGAAAACTTGGAGTATTGAAATCTTGATCATTATGTAGGTCTTGAAATTATTAACTCTCTCAACTCCCATGAATCACACAACCAACCCCGTCTACTATTAGCATAGCGAAAATAAAACAACGTTTCCCGGGGCCAATGTTGTCAAAGAGGGTTGAGAGGGGTATCTACCACATGATACTACTACAATGTAACCAAGTTTCCAACTAACCTATCTTGCATGCAACTGGGGAGATGGTAGAACTAATGCATATAAAACATGGGTAAAACATGATCAAAGTGACTTGCCTGATTGATGATCTTCGTACGTGAGTGACTCTAAGTAACAAGCTTCGCACTCCGGATAATCTAACGAAACAAACAATGCACTCAAATAAGCATACAACCAAAATAAGTACTCATAACATTCAGCAAAGAAGTACTAAACAAACAAGGCAAACAATGCACAAAAGTCTCTAGCAAGAAAAACACACAAAGTTTTGTTTTCCAAAAGGTGAGGGATGAAAACACTACTGACATAATAAAACTATTTTGAAATAACAAGACAATTGTTGTCAGCAAAGAAACAATAGAATATTTTATTAATAAACAGAATATAATCAATTTAAGTTTGTTGGGAAAACTTTAGTAGAGTTTATACAAGTTTGTGATAAACACTATATGAATCAACTATAGTTATATTAACAAAAGAATGAAAACTAAACTTATTATTTATTAGCAAAACATGTTCTTGACAGGAAATAATTTACAAATAAACTTGTTTTAGGAAAACAGAATTAAACTATGTAAAACTTTGTTGTAAACAAAACTATTACTAGTTAGTTGTTTTAATCAAATTATGCCTATTTGAAAAGAAGTTGTGATTCCTATGTTAAATGAAATTAAACTAGGCAAATTTATATTTTTATTAACAGTGAGTGAAAACACTAAATGTTTACTAACAGAGCCTAATAAACAAATAAAACTAATTCTAAACCAAACTAATCAAAATTGAGTTTATAAAACTATATTATAATACTATACAGATTCTGTTTTTGGTTAAAAACATTAATCAAATATATCCTGAAAATCCTCAAACTAAACATGAAGGTAGTCCTAACTAATACCAAACAGTAGCAAAAAGATTCATATAAAAATCTATTTTCAAACTCTAGTTATTCAGATTTGAAGATTTTAAGAAAATTTGATTAAATTCAAATTCTATAGTTCAAATTTGAAATTTAAAAGTACAGTGTGAAACTACATGTAAAATGTGAGCTATTGCAAAAAGAATCAACTCAAAACACTAAATAGATTAAAAGATATAAGCAAAACAAAATTTGAAAACATTATGTTGATTAAAACAAAACAGAAAATGAAAAAAAAGATATGCGTCGGTCAGGGGGCTACGTGGCACGATCCGATTGGCTAAGGGGGCGTGCGGTAGGTGAATTAGAGCGGGCGACCGATCGGTAGTGGGTACCGGTTTGGACTTAAGTCTGTTCTAATCACGGACGTTGGTTCGGGATCCGATGGTCGAGGGGGCTTACGGGGAAAGGTCGTCGGCGTCGGGGGTATTCCGGCGAGTCCGAAGGCGGCGAGGACGATGGTGAGGCGTTCCGGTGGTCGGGGAGGACGGGGAAGTGGTCCGGGCGACGGAGACGGTTCTCCGGAGTCGATTGGTGGCGACGGCGAGGCGAATGGTGGTCGGGGGTGGTGGCTACGGTCGACGGCGACTTCCGGTGGTGGTGGAACTCCGACGAGCAATCGACGGCGTCTCGGCGAGAGAGAGAAGGGGGCTCGGGGGGAAATGGATGCGGGGCAGTGGGGCTCTTATATAGGCGCTCGGGGGGGTGCGGGGAGGAGAGAGGGGAGAGATCCGGTGAGGGGGGGAAGCGACCGGCGTCGGGTTCGGCGCGCGCGGGGGAGGGAGAAGACGACCGTTCGAAGCAACGGTCGGTCGGGGGTGGGGTCCAGCGTCAGAGAGAGAGGGGGACGTTACTGCGCTCGGTCGGCCGACCGGTAACGGTCTCGGCTTTTAAAGCCGGTGGGCCGGCCCGTTTAATACCGGAAACGGTTACCGTTTCTTTTTAATAATTTCCAGAGACATTCAAAAGCTTTTAAAGCATTCAAATCATTTGTAAATATAGGGGTATTATATATCAAAATTAACAGAATAATAAATGCTATTTAATGAACATTTCTATTCTGTCATTTGAACACTTTGAAAAAAATATTATTTTCAGAAATTGCCTAAATGTTTTTAAATCCTTTTTGCAAATATTTTCAAAATAACCCCTGGTTATTTTGTTCAAATAATTCACCAATTTGACCCTGGTGTGGAGTGTCATGTTCCTCCTCTCTTATTTTGAACATTTAACCAAAATTTCAAATAGGGGAAGCAACATAGGGAAAAGTAGAAGGGACTTTCAGAAAATCAGAAATGGCATTTCAACTAACACATACAATCAAGCAATGGTGATGATAGATGCATAGCTATATTCATAACATTCCAAAATGGAATTTTGGGATGTTACATGGATATTCATAGAATTCATACTAACAATATTACTATAATGCTCATCATAAAGGATTTCACATTAAGCATTTTTATAAACTCTTCATCCAATGAATGAGCACAATTTTCCAAACCATCATTTTCACTAAACACATTATAAATGTGAAGCAATTGAGGCAACTTTATTCTTGTAGACTCTGTTGGGCCTCCAAGCACAGAGTTTTGTAGGACAGTAGCTATTTTCCCTCAAGTGGATGACCTAAGGTTTATCAATCCGTGGGAGGTGTATGATGAAGATGGTCTCTCTCAAATAACCCTACAATCAAATACAAGAAATCTCTTGTGTCCCCAACATACCCAATACAATGGCAAATTTTATAGGTGCACTGGTTCGGCGTAGAGATGGCGATACAAGAGCAATATGGATGGTAGATATAGGTTTTCGTAAACTAAAAATATAAAAACATCAAGGTAACAAGTGGTAAACATCAAGCAAAACGGTATATTAATGCTTGTAAATAAGGCCTAGGGTTCATACTTTCACTAGTGCAATCTCTCACCAATGCTAACATAGTTGAATGATATGATCAGCCCTCAACGTGTAGCAAAGAATCACTCCAAAGTTCCTATCTAGCGGAGAACATAAGATGAAATTGGTGTAGGTAGTAGAACCACCTCAAAGTTATTCTTTTCGGTCGATCTTTTGAGCTATTCCTATAATTGTCACACACATCCCTAATGTTCATACTAAAATAACACCAATGATACATATCAACCAACCATAATGTCACCTAGATAATCCAATGTCACCTCAAGTATCCGTGGGTAAATTATGCGACATGCATCAAACAATTTAAGATCTATCATATTCAATCCAACAAAAAGAACTTCAAGAGCCAAGATTTCTATCGGAGAACGTGGTATTAAAACGTGTAATCAACCCCTATGGATAGATCCCCAAGGTCACCAGAGTCCGCAAGTTGATGTCATAACATATATCAAATGAATCAATAGAATAACCCATTGTCACTACGGGTATACACATGTAAGACTTGCATCAAGTGTTCTCAAACCAAATATTCAATCCAACATAACGAGATCTCAAAGGGAAAGATTCAATTCATCACAACAAGATAGCAAGCGAAGAACACCATATGATCCAACTATATTAACAAATCCCATGATACATCAAGATCGTGCCATCTCAAGAACACAAGAGAGAGAGAGAGATTAAACACATAGCTACTGCTACATACCCTCAGCCCCGAGGGTGAACTATCCCCTCCTCGTCATGGCCTCCGTCGGGCCTCAGCAGGGTACTAGAAAGGTTCCAGATGTGTTTTTCATCGATACAAAGAGTTGTGGCGGTGTAGCGGAGAGTCTATGTTTATTTCTAAGGGTTTATGTATATATAGGATTTTTTGGCGTTGGAACCACGCTACATAGAGCCACGTGGGCCCCACAAGACATCATGGCACGGTCTAGCCGCGCCATGTTGGCTTGAGGCCCATAGGTCTCTCCCCTCCGGTGGTTCTTCACTCTAGTATTTCTTATTTCTTCTAGAAAAAATCATAAAAAGTTTCGGGCGATTCCGAGAACTATTATTTTCTACACAAAAACAACACCATAGTAATTCTTTTGAAAATATCGTTAGTCGGGTTAGTTCTAAATAAATCATATAAAGTACACCAAAACTATATAAATGTATTGTAAACATAGGAAAATATGGCATGAATACTTCATAAATTATTGATAAGTTGGAGACGTATCAGTAGACGACGCACGCGCCAAACATTGCGCCGTCTCCGATGCAACCGGACGCAACATGCATGCAAACCAGACCATGCAAGATGCGCTCTACTCTTTGGAGTGAATGAAAGGCCTCGTCCGGAATGTGACTCGGTCATACAACATGGATGACCCCATGGTGGGTGCCAACTGTTGTGGTGTTCTCACGACAGACGCCATGGGTTGGCTAATCGAGTGTGGTTGGGGCTAGCGGATGCCGATGAGTTTTGGAAGCAAGATTGGGGAGAACCGGTGTGATGTACTCAGGTTCTGGGCCCTCCATGGGAGGTAACACTCGTAATCCTGCCGGATCAATCTAAGAAGATCACATGGGCTACAATGGTGCATCCTGGAGTTGTTTGCTGGAGGAGGAAGAAAGATCTAGCTCTCCTCCTTGCTTCTCTTATGTGTGGGTGTGTGGGTGTAGAATGATCCGACCCCTTCCTAGGGGGCCTCCTTGGAGGTCTTATAGCCCGGCCTCCCAGGTTACAATGGATAGAAAGAGGAGATCGAGACCCTAATGTCATCGTCCCCGGCTAGTAATGGGGCCTACCGGTTGTCCATCAATATAGCTCGTCGTCCACCGCGTCATGGAATGGTTGGCATTGTGCAACCATAGTGCCGCGTCACCTGGTCGCCGCCTGGCACGATCATCCGTACAGTTGTGTGAGGGATCACTAGAAGAGTGTCTAGAGGGTGGGTGAATAGACTACTAGTAGGAATTTAAAACCTAACCTTTTCCCAAGTTAATTAGTTGGCAGATTTTAACAGTTTTTAGCAAAGCTAGCAAGTCTAACAACCATACACATGCATGTCAACAAATATGGCAGCGGAAAGTAAAGACACTACATATGAAGTGAGGAGTTGAGATGGTAGATCAAACACAATTGTAGACACGATGATTTTTCCCGTGGTTCTGATAGGTGGCGCTATTGTACATCCACGTTTATGGAGTCTTCAATCCATGGAGGATAACGATCGTGAGAGTCCACGGAGGGCTCCACCCAAAAAGGCCACGAAGTAGCAACCTTGACTATTCCATACGGCTTCCGTCCATGAAGGACTAGCCTCACTATGGGGTAGATCTTCATGAAGTAGGCGATCTTCTTGTGCTTACAAACTTCTTGGTTCACTCCACAACATGAAGTAGGAGGCTCCCAAGAGACACCTAACCAATCTAGGAGGCACCACCCTCCAAAAGGTAATATGCTCGGTAATGACGATGAACTCCTTCTTCTTGTGCTTCAAGATGATAAACTCCTCAACACACAATCTCTCTCTCACAGGTTTGGCTTGGTAGAAGAGATAGGATTGGTGGAAAGCAACTTGGGGAGGCTAGAAATCAAGATCCATATGATTGGAGTAGAAGATCTTGACCTCAACACAAGGGTAGGTGGTTCTCTCTCAGAAAATCTGATAGGATAGGTATGAAATAGTTTTGAGTGCTTCTTTGTCAAGTAGGTGGTGGTAAAGGGGTATATATAGGCATCCCCAAAAATCCAACCGCTACACACAAAATGACCAACTCGGTGACACCGATGTGTCAATCTCGGTGGTACCGAAGTGACCAAAAGGTGGCAACTATTGAATCTCGGTGAGATCGATATATGAAACTCGGTTTCACCGATAAGGTGACCAACGGTCAGATTTGCAATCTCGGTGATGCCGATCCAAAATTCTCGGTGCGACCGAAAATGTGAATTTGCGTAACAGAAAGTTGGCAACCTAAACTCGGTGGCACCGGTATGGAATCGGTTGCACCAAAGTGGCTAGGGTTTGGCAGAGTCTGTCTAGGTTCTGGAATCGGTGGCACCGAAGTGGGATAGTTGGTTGCACCGATTTTGAGTGTTGGGTATAGAACATACTTTGGTGGGAGAGTTTGTGGATGTTTTGGCGACTATCACTTGTGCACGTTTGAGCATATTGTTCACCAACAAAACCTTACCCCCTTTTAATAGTATTGGCTTGCCTATGACTCATAGTGATTTCTCACAAATATAAAATGTAGAGTCCTCTTGCTTGAAGCTTGGCCAACTATTTCCTTGCATCTTGGGGTTTGTCCACAATCTCCTTTTGCCAATCCTCTCTATAGACTGTATTTGAAATACACTAGGTAAAAATATCAGTCCAAGAGACAATGTATGTTGTCATGAATTATCAAAACCACCAAGGGAGCATGTTGTGCTGTCAATCTCCCCATTTTTGCTAATTGATGACAACATACAATCAAAGCTTCAAATAAAGATGTGCATGGTTATACTGAAGAATTTGAGAGACACATGACTTAGACTTGATCCCCCTAAGTGTGCAGTCCTTTAAATGATAGTTTCTTTTGAATGCATGAACACACATAAGGTAGAAGGGATATAACAAGTCATGTTTTATCTTGGCTATATGCATCAAATATATATGAATGAAATGTATCTTTATTCAAGACATCACTCTTGCAAAAAATATGTGCAAGAAGCAAGAGATCAACTTGATCAAGGATATGATGCATATACTTACCTTGAGTTCTTGAGCATCCTCGTGATCGAAACACACTTGAGAAAACAATGTTAGAAAACACAAGAGTATTATACCAATGAGCAAGGCAACGGAATTCAAAATTTCCAAGATGAGATGTGAAGGACATATTGACAGTAGTATTCCTTAGAATTGATATGTCTCCAAAATCATTTAGAATTTTCTCACGTAGATATGAAAATAGATTATCCTCTCCCCCTGAATCTTAGCATATAGGTTTTAGCATAGGATAAGGTGAGAAAGATCAAAGATTTTCTTCTCCCCACTTTGATATTCTCCCCCTGTTTATAAAGATATGATTATTGATATTGGATCTCCCCCTTTACATAAGCATGTATCTCCCCTTTAGCATGAAGATTTGGTCTTCTCCCAAAATGGTTGAAGTTTTGATCTTCTCCCCCTTTGGCATAAATTTCCAAAAAGGTCAAAGATAGGGATAGATATAGGGATCATTGAGTGAGAAGGGATCCTTGAGAACAAGGGTCATCGAAATGTAGGATTCATAGTAATGAAAACTGAGAGAATCATGGAAAATGATTTGTTCTTCTCCTTCTTTCTTCATTGAAGAGAGGGATCCTTGAAGAAAGAAATTCTCTCCTCAAGATTAACTTTAGTTCTTCTCCCCCTAAGAAGTTTTGTTAAACTGAGGGATCATCGAAGTAACAGAAGTATTACAAGACAGTTTACTAAGAAAACACAGAGTTTGCAAAAGTGAATTCAAATGAACCAGAATGAAATCGGTGACTCCAAGATAGATAGATCGGTGGTACCGAGATGTTGTAGTGCAGCTTATCTGCAATATCGGTAGAACTGATATATCTGACTCGGTGGTTTGGAAGGAGAAACCAAGTTTCTGTTTTCATAGAGTCAAGAGAAACATTTGCAATGAAATATACAAGGGACATCAACTAGAGAAGATTGGAGTGGTTATGAGAAATCATGCAATAGAGAGCAAACCACACCAGATACTTAACTAGATGATGGGCGGTGACTAGGTCACCTATATTAGAGTATATCGACTTAGGAGCCAAGCAAGAATACTTGATCATAGGTCATACTCTACGGTAAGCTCAGAATGGGGTTACCATTTTTCAATTAAGCTTCTTGATGTCTTCATGTCGCTTGAGTTGCTTTAGCTCATTTCTTTGAGTAAAGCCTTTTCAAGGACATGAGTTCATACCTTTAAGTGATGTTGATGACATAGCTTGTAGATGAACTTGTTGAGGATGCTCAAGGTTGATGAAGATCATCTTGAGTTTTGAGCAATCCTTCTTGTTCTAGTACACTAGTTACCTACAAGGATTAGTCATGCAAGGAAGAACAATAGATATATCCAATTGACATGATACCAATTGAGATTGTGCAATCATGATCAAGTATATGTCAAGGATATGGTTGAGTGGCCTTCTTCCTTCCATCATCAAGGGGGGTTGTGGATACTTGGTAATGACAAGATTGCTTATGATTGGAGTTGATGGCAATCTTGTGGGGTGAAGTTTTTCAAGTACCTACAAGAGATTAGATGAAATACAAGGGAGCATAGAGTTCCATTGCATAAGATTAAATATTAAGATACATGGAAATATCAAGAATGCTCATGCCCTTGCATGCAACCGAGTGAGTCTAGCTCAAGTTTGAAGCATCGATGATGTTCAACTCACTCCTCAAGTGAAAAAATCTCTTCTCATCAAGTGGCTTAGTAAAGATATCAGCCAATTGCTTGTTAGTGCGAACATGCTTAAGATTAATATCTCCTTTGGCAACATGATCATGAATGAAATGATGTCGAACTTGAATATGCTTAGTTCAAGAATGTTGCACATGATTATGACCAATTTTAATAGCACTTCCATTGTCACAAAGTAATGGGACATTTTAACATGAATTCCATAATCCTTAAGTGTTTGTGTCATCCAAAGTAGTTGCGCACAACAAGATCCAGCAGCAATATACTCAGCTTCAGCAGTCGATAGAGATACCGAGTTTTGTTTCTTAGAGGACCAAGATACAAGAGATCTTCCCAAAAATGACAAGTACCAGAGGTGGATTTTCTATCAACCTTGTCACCGGCATATTCCGTATTAGAATAGCCAACAAGGTCAAAAGAAGATCCCTTGGGATACCAAATGCCAAAATTTGACGTTTGTATCAAGTATCTCACAATGCGTTTAATAGCTGAAAGATGACATTCTTTTGGTGTAGTTTGATATCTAGCACACATGCAAACACTAAGCATAATATCGGGACGAGATGCACATAGATATAACAATGAACCAATCATAGATCGATAAACTTTCTGATCAACCGGCTCATCCTCTCTGGTAAGATCAACATGTCCACTAGTAGGCATAGGGGTTTTCATACCTTTGCATTCCTGCATGTTGAACTTTTTGATCAAGTCCTTGGTACACTTAGTTTGAGAGATGAAATTTCCTTATTTCGATTGTTTGATTTGCAACCCGAGAAAGAATTTCATCTCACACATAATAGACATCTCATACTTCTCTAACATCAACCTTCCAAACCTTTCACTAAATTGAGGGTTAGTGGAACCAAAGATAATATCATCCACATAAATTTGGCACACAAATAGTTCACCATTAACTCTCTTAGTGAATAAGGTTGCATCAAATTTACCAATTTCAAAACCTTTTTCGATAAGAAACTTTGTTAAACATTTGTACCAAGCACGAGGGGCTTGCTTAAGACCATAAAGAGCTTTACGAAGCTTGTAAACATGATTAGGTTTCTTAGGATTAACAAAGCCGGGTGGTTGCTTAACATAAACCTCTTCTTCAATCTCACCATTTAAAAATGCACTTTTAATATCCATTTGATAAAGTGTGATATCATGGTGATTGGCATAAGCAAGAAGAATGTGAATAGCTTCGAGTCTAGCAACGGGGGCGTAGGTCTCACCGTAGTCCATACCTTTGACTTGCGTATATCCTTGAGCTACGAGACGAGCTTTGTTGCACACGACTTGACCATCTTCGTCTTGCTTGTTTCGAAAAACCCATCTGGTTCCGATGATGTTGTGTTCATCCTCGGGCTTCTCCATGAGTGTCCAAACTTTGTTCCTTTTTAAGTTTTGACGCTCTTCATGCATAGCGTTCACCCAATCCGCGTCTTCAAGAGCTTGTTCTACCTTCAAAGTCTCAATGCTAGAAATGAAAGAATAATGCTCACAGAAGTTTGCTAGACGAGTTTTAGAGCGAGTGATTCTCCCTGTTTGTATATCACCAAAGATTTGATTTAGGGGATGGTTCTTGGTCACTTGTGCTCGAACTCAGGTCAGCTTCTGATTGTTGGTTGGTGGAGCTTCTTCTTCATCATCATCTCCTTCATCTTCATTGTTGTTGAAGGTGTCGTTCCCTTGAGGTGGTGGTGAAGGAGATCGTGGTGGATATTCGTGATGCACTTCCTCCTCTTCATCATCTTGCCATGTACCACTTGTGGATGCCTCCATGTCATGTTGTGGTTCACATTGTCGTGAATTATGGGCTTTCACTTGAGTTGATGAAGTACTTTCCTTCACCTCCATGGGACGAATCTTGCCAATGGGTAGATCTAGGATAGCTTCCGAAGGGTTCTTATCACCTACATCATTTGGCAATTGTTTGACTTGCGAACCATTAGATTCATCAAACTTCACTTCTACCGTCTCTTCAACTTTTCGAGTGAAGTTGTTGTAGACACGATAAGTGTGAGAGTTTGATCCATAACCAAGTAGGAATCCTTCATGAGATTTAGGAGCAAATTTAGTACGATGATGCTTATCAAGAATGTAGCACTTGGAGCTGAATACCCAAAAGTATCCAACTTGTGGTTTGTTACCAGTGAGTAGCTCATATGCCATTTTACTGAGAAGCTTGTGCAAGTAGAGTCGGTTTGTGGCATGACATGTTGTTTCCATGGCTTCTACCCAAAAGTGCTTTAGCGTCTTGTATTCGTCAAGCATCGTTCTTGTCATCTCAATGAGTGTCCGGTTCTTTCTCTCAACAACTCCATTTTGTTGAGGCGTGTACGTAGCCGAGAAGTCATGTGAGACACCTTCTTCGTCAAAAAAGGTATCCACATGGGTTTTCTTGAACTCAGATCCGTTATCGCTCTGAACCTTCTTGATCTTCACTTCAAACTAATTTTGCTCTTTGCGAGCGAAGTTCTTGAAGATCTTTTGAACCTGCGACTTGTCATCAAGAAAGAATACCCACGTAAATATGGAAAAATCATCAACTATAACTAGACCATAGGAATTTCCACCGAGACTCTTGTAAGCATTGGGACCGAAGAGATCCATGTGAAGTAACTCGAGTGTCTCCTAGTAGTCATGATATTCTTAACAGGATGACTTCCACCTACTTGATTTCCATCTTGACAAGCACTACAAAGTCTATCTTTGTCAAAGATAACATCTTTAACGCCAAGTATATGATCACCTTTGATAAGTTTGTCTAAATGACGCATAGCAACATGTCCTAATCTTCTATGCCAAAGCCAACCTTTAGAAGATTTAGCAATTAAACAAGTGTGAGGTTTGGATCTTTTAGTGAAATCGACAATGTATAGATCACCTCTACGGATACCGGTAAAGACAATTTTATGATTATCTTGACGAAACACTTGGCAATCTACTTTCCTGAATAGAACATTGAAACCGAAATCAGCAAGTCTAGACACGGAAAGAAGATTGTAACCAAGGGATTCAACAAGCATAACATTTTTAATAGAGCTATCATGGGATATGGCCACCTTACCAAGGCCAAGTACCTTACCCTTAGAGTTGTCTCCGAAAGTCACGTACCGTCGAGGACCTTGATTAGGCATGATTTCTTGGAACATGTCTTTATCACCAGTCATATGATCCGTACATCCGCTGTCGAGAATCCACTCTTTTCCTTCGGACATGTAATCCTTAAGGTTTTCCATAAGACTCAGATTCTTCATGATCTTCTCATACTCGATGTCAAACAACTCAACTTCTTCATAATAGCCATGTTCCACATTGTCATCATCAAGTGGGAAATCCTCATCATAAAGAACACGAGATTCGTTAGAGTAGTGATCATGAAAATGTTCAAGTTTATGAGTGTGAATGGCTTTAAAGATAATGTTGTTGATAGTGGTGACATCTCCTTTAGCACGCATAAGATCACGGAGTTCAAATAGGCATTTATCAAAGTTTAGATCACTAGGCTTCATTTTGTGAAAAGCAATGGCTTTATGAAGAATTTCATCTAGATTCCCTAAGGAAAGATTTGGATATCGTTTCTTCGTATCAGTCCATAAGGTATATGCACATGCAAAGTTCTTCATTTGAGAAAGCACAAATCTTGGTAAACCTCTAATGATAAGATTGACAGTTCTTAGGTTACCAAGCATGTTAATTTCCTCTTCGTGTGTGGGATGGAATTCATCAATAGGAGGCTCATAGGGGCGCATAACATATTTTCTCAATTGAAATTCATTAAACAGCTCAAGCATCAAAAACTTCCATCGACTATAGTATTCTCCATCAAGAATGGGCACTCTACAACTCAAACTCCCTATACTAGACACATCCATCTTCCTCCTCGGTGATTAAACCGAAGCAATGGAGACCAATGCTATGATACCAATTGAGGGATCACTAGAAGAGTGTATAGAGGGGGGGAAGTGAATGAACTACTAGCAGGAATTTAAAACCTAACCTTTTACTAAGTTAATTGGTTGGCAGATTTTAATAGTTTTTAGCAAAGCTAGCAAGTCTAACAGCCCTACACATGCATGTCAACAAATATGGCAGCGGAAAGTAAAGACATTGCATATGAAGTAAGGAGTTGAGATAGGTAGATCAAACACAATTGTAGACACGATGATTTTCCCCGTGGTTCCGATAGGTGGCGCTATCGTACATCCACGTTTATGGAGTCTTCAACCCATGGAGGGTAACGGCCGCGAGAGTCCATGGAGGGATTCACCCAAATGGGTCCACGAAGTAGCAACCTTGACTATTCCATACGGCTTCCGTCCACGAAGAACTAGCCTCACCATGGGGTTGATCTTCACAAAGTAGGCGATCTCCTTTCCCTTACAAACTTCTTGGTTCACTCCACAACACGAAGTAGGAGGCTCCCAAGCGACACCTAACCAATCTAGGAGGCACCACCCTCCAAAAGGTAATAGGCTCGGTAATGACGATGAACTCCTTGTTCTTGTGCTTCAAGATGATAGACTCCTCAACACACAATCTCTCTCTCACAGGTTTGGCTTGGTAGAAGAGATAGGATTGGTGGAAAGCAACTTGGGGAGGCTAGAAATCAAGATCCATATGATTGGGGTGGAAGATCTTGACCTCAACACAAGGGTAGGTGGTTCTCTCTCAGAAAATCTGATAGGATAGGTATGAAATAGTTCTGAGTGCTTCTCTGTCGAGTAGGTGGTGGTGAAGGGGTATATATAGGCATCCCCAAAAATCCAACCGTTACTCACAAAATGACCAACTCGGTGACACCGATGTGTGAATCTCAGTGGTACCGAAAGTGACCAAAAGGTGGCAACTTTTGAATCTCGGTGAGACCGATATATGAAACTCGGTTGCACCGATAAGGTGACCAACGGTCAAATTTCCAATCTCGGTGGCGCCGATCCAACATTCTCGGTGGGACCGAAAATATGAATTTGCGTAACAAAAATTTGGCAACCTAAACTCGGTGGCACCGGTATGGAATCGGTTGCAGCGAAGTGGCTAGGGTTTGGTAGAGTCTGTCTAGGTTCTCGAATCGGTGGCATCGAAGTGGGATAGTTGGTTGCACCAATTTTGAGTGTTGGGTATAGAACAGACTTTGGTGGGAGAGTTTGTGGATGTTTTGGCGACTATCACTTGTGCACGTTTGAGCATATTGTTCACCAACAAAACCTTACCCCCTTTTAATAGTATTGGCTTGCCTATGACTCATAGTGATTTCTCACAAATATAAAATGTAGAGTCCTCTTGCTTGAAGCTTGGCCAACTATTTCCTTGCATCTTGGGGTTTGTCCACAATCTCCTTTTGCCAATCCTCTCTATAGACTGTATTTGAAATACACTAGGTAAAAATATCAGTCCAAGAGACAATGTATGTTGTCATGAATTATCAAAACCACCAAGGGAGCATGTTGTGCTTTCATTGTGTCGCTGTTGCCACACTCTCCCTAGTCAGCGATACTACATGCACTATTGTCATGCCTTGCCGACATGGGTGAAGTCTTTTCATGAGGAAGGATGGGACGGGCGCTGACTGTGCCCGCTGCCGTCTCGCACCCAGTCGGCCCGTAGCATGACGACATGCCCAGCCGATCCGCAGCGGGGGAGCCAGCCAGAATGAGGGTCGTTGGCCACCTCGATGTTTCCAAAAGTTGATCAGTGTTCTTGATCCTACTTGGGGGTCATCCCCCCAACACTAGTCCTTCGTGGGCGTAAGCCATGATGGCATAGACAAGGTTCCTTCTTTATAGATCCTTTGTGGGTGGAGCCCTCCATGGACTCGCGCAGCCGTTACCCATCGTGGGTTGAAGTCTCCATCAACGTGGACGCACGATAACACCTCCAATCGGAACTAAGCCAAAAATCGTCGTGTATTCATTGTGTTTGATTTCTCCAATCCCTCCTTTACGTCCATATGCAAAGTCATTACTTTCCGTTGCCCACTATCTAGACTTGCATGTGTATGGTGTTAATTGACTTGTGTGAATCGCTAAAACTCGCCGAAAACTAAAATTAGAGAAATGCTAGGTTTTATTTGGTCAAGTAGTCTAATCGCCCTCCCCATCTAGGCCTACTTGCGATCCTACGGCCTGCCAGTGGGCCGCAAGGCCAGCTAACTCGTGCTTCTGCTCCATCAAGAGGCTCTTCCACATCGCTTTAGAGCACACGTGTAACCTCCTGAAACTTTTCCCTAACTAAAATTGATTTAATTAGTTAAAATGTTTACTTTGATTTTTTTGCCATTTGCTAAATGGTGAATGAATAAGCCCCTTCTCTCTTGCGTCGTTTCGGATTGAGACTTAACCGTGATCTATGGTACACAACCTCATTAGGATATTTGGGAGGTATCTAAATTATTTCGTGATGTTTGCATAAGCCTAGCTATCACCCCGTGTGCAATCTCTCGGTTTATTAAACAAATGGAGATGTTTTTCTAAACATATGCCAAACGGTCTTGGAATGATTTGTGTGGCCTCATAATTGTTTAGTGAGTGTATGTTTCAAATTTCATCCCAAACGGAGTCCGGTTGTTATCTAAACTTTGAAATATCCTAGCACGCAAGCATAGCCCAACTAAAACCCAGCCTAAACATCCTCTATCCAAAGCCGTCCGATTGCAATAAAATGAATCAAATAGCCCTAAACCCCTCCCAAAACTGTAAGCTATAAATACCAGGCAACTCCATGATATAAATCTTTGTATTAATCATAAACATTATTTATATACGTTTAACATTGTTTTAAATATACAATTCATTTTTTAAGTATACATTTTTATGTCGACTTTTGTGCATAAACAATTGTACATATCTTATATATATATAAGGAATATTTTTAATACAAAATATCATTTAGACATGATGTCTATGTTTTTGCGTACACATTGTACGGTTTTTGCATACAACATGAACATTTTGGTACATGTTTCATATTTTTTAAATATACAATTAACATTTCATTGATATATATGTTTTGATGTCTATTTTTAATGCACATTATATATTTTTGTATACATCAGGGCCATTTTTATACATGTTTAATCTTTTTTAAATACATAATTTATCAATTTATGTGTTTGATGTCTACTTTTTTCATACACAATGCATAATGTCCATATACATTAGAAACATTTTTCTGTACAGTTTTTTTTTCAAAATACACGATTAAGATTTTTCAATATTGTATGTTAATTGATTATCATAATATATATATTTAGGATATTTTAAAATACAAGGAAATGAAAATTTAAGGCGAAAACACAAAGAAAATGAAAAAAAGAGAGTGCTCAAAGCCTGTAGTACCCGCTGGCCTGGCCCATATGGCGGCTGCTTGACTCGATGTTGCGCTAAGTCTCCTTATAAGGAACATAGTGGCGCCCATTCTTCAGGGGAACTCCTGTACAGCGCCTTCAGCGCCCTCTAAACTAACTGGTGCTCGCTGCATCGCCCTGATGGGCCGGCCCATGACGCGCAACGCCAGCGCGAAAGTCCCTAGAAAAAGCATTGTCGCTCCGAAGATTCGAACTCAGGTCCTTTCATTACTACCTCTACTCTGCTAACAACTAGAACTAGAAGGTAATAGTGATCAATACTACCTCGAAAGTTGTTAAAACACTCTAGCCGCGTTGCTTCAAAAAATGGAAGTTCACAAAAATTTGTGAGTTCAAAAAGAAAAGCCTCACGTATTAAAAAAACATGAATATTGCAAATTCACTAATTTGAGAAAAAAATTCAGAATTTTTCGAAAATATCTCTAATTTAAGAAAAGTTTGTGAGTTTGAAAAAAGTTAACGGATTTGAAAAAGTTCACAAGATACAAAAAGTTCACCAATTTGCAAAAAGGTTCACCAATTTGCAAAAAAGTTCACGAATTTTGAATAAGTTTCATCAAATACGGCAAAATTTTCATCAATTTTGAAAAAAGGCTAGCGGATTTTTAAAAATGTTCATTGGTTTTAAAAAAAAAGTTCATCAAACTATAAAAAATGTCAGCAGATTAAAAAAAGTTCACGATTAAAAAAAAGTTCATCGAATCTGAAAAACGTTCACAGATTTGGAAAAAGTTTGGAGGATCTAAACAAAAATCACTGATTATTTACAAAAATCATAAAATTTGAAATAAAAATCATAGATTTTGAAAAAATTAACCAACGTTCTTACAAAAAGTTTATCAAAATCAAATTTGGAAAATAAAAAAGTTTCAGGAATTTTCCAAAAAACGCGTGTTAGAGAAAACAAAAAAGGATGATAAAAAAACAAGAAAAAGAATAAACTGAATCGGAAGATGAAATAAAAGAGCAAACGAAATGCACTTAGCCTTGGTATGTCCTTTTGGTTAGAGAGTAGGTGTGGCAACCAAGCGGTCGCTGGTTGGAATCCCTCTACCTGCACCTTTTTGATGTTTCTAGAAACAGGAGAAATATTAGAAATGTGCAGGCCCAGCTTGAAGCTCTGCAGGCGCCTGTTAGCGAAAATGCATGTTAACGGGTGCCTGTGGCGCTAAATAGGATATGCCCCCTTCAGTGTCTCAAAAGAGCTCCTGCAGAGCTCCTGCATAGTGGCGCCCCTTCTTGCCACAATAAGAGCTCCTTTTCGACGCCTTAAGTGTCAGAAAAATACAAAAACAAATGACAACTTCTTCGAGTTTAGCTAACAACCATGGCCATTAAACATTTGTCAATTTAATAGCACTAACAGCATAAGAACAAGTATGACCGTATTATTTATTTATCACTTAGATTTTTTATTTTTTTAAAGTTCTGAATATAAAATAATTCAACGTTTTTTTAGACGAAAGTTCACAAACATAAAAGAAGTTCATCAATTTTGAGAAATAGTTCAGCATTTTTTAAGAAAATTTGACAATCATAAAAATATTCACTGATTTAGGAAAAACAATTATGAAAAAGTTTACGAAGTTCAACATTTCAAAGAAAAGTTTATCGTTTTAAAAAATGTTCATCGACCTTAAACAAAAGGTTCATTGAGTTTGAAAAATAGTTCATCAATTTATAAGAAAAAATCGCAAATTTGAGGAAACAATTCATCAATCTTAAAAAAGTTCATCAAATCTGAACCAAAAAGCTTATCAAATTTGAAAAAGTTCATCAATATTAAAAATAAAACTAATGAACTAAAAATATATCAAATTTAATAACATTTTATAAAAAATTAAATGTGTAAATGTTTGAAAAACAATATCAACCGAGGAAGAAGGAAATGGAAGAAAAAATAAATAAAATAGAAAAAATAACGGAAAGTTTAAGAAAAGATGATAATAGAAAAAAAGGATCATTACGCATCGAATGCCCGTGTGGCAGTGGTACCACATTGTGGAGTGAACCAGGAAATCCCGTATATTTCCATCTCTTGTGTATTTTTTGCGCTTTGAAAGTACGCGAACTATATGGTTAATACTTTTTAAAAATATATGTTTTGCGATCTACTTATTTGATAAATTTCGTTGTTTAAAAACAAATATTTTTAGGTCTACTTTTTGTATAGGTAGGAATATTATTTTATACTCGTGTAACATTTCTCAAATGTTTGTTTTGATATGTACTTTTATTTCATACATATTGTACATTGTTTATACATGAACTATATGTTTAATATTTTTTAAAAATATATGTTTTGCTTTCTACTTATTTCATACATTTCATTGTGTATATGTAAATATCTTTTAAGTCTACTTTTCGTATATGGTAGGAACATTATTTTATACTCGTGTACGATGTCTCAAATGTTTTGTTTTGATGTCTACTTTTATTTCCTACATATTGTACATTTTTAGTATAGATAATGATGCGGAGCATCCTACAAACGTCACCATGACAAGAGTCCATTTGGCAAGTGACATGTGCCACATCCACATCACATACATAAAGGTGAATAATCGAAAATCCAATTCTGAGAATGGGCTCAGTTGCTCCTACTGACCCAAAAATCCAAAAAAAATAGTAAAATATAAAAAAAATCAATTTTTTTGTGTGGTAGATATTTTGATGCGTGAGGCTCGCTTAAAATTTCAACTTATTTGGACTTTTGAGCAGCTCTCGACAAAAAAGACAAATCGGGTTAGAATAGTTCATGAACAGTAAACCTTTTTTAGAATTCCCTGATTTGTCTTTTTTTGCCAAGAGCTGCTCAGATGTTCAAATAAGTTGAAATTTGAAGAGAACTATTGGAAATATGCCCTAGAGACAATAATAAATTGGTTATTATCATATTTCCTTGTTCATAATAATCGTTTATTATCCATGCTATAATTGTGTTGATCGGAAACTCAGATACATGTGTGGATACATAGACAACACCATGTCCCTAGTATGCCTCTAATAGACTAGTTCGTTGATAAAAAATGGTTATGATTTCCTAGTCATGGACATGAGATGTCATTTGGTAATGGGATCACATCATTAGGAGAATGATGTGATGGACAAGACCCAAACTACAAACGTAGCATATGATCGTGTCAGTTTATTGCTACTGTTTTCTGCATGTCAAGTATATGTTTCTATGACCATGAGATCATGCAACTCACGGACACCAGAAGAGTGCCTTGTGTGTATCAAACGTCGCAAACTGGGTGACTATAAAGGTGTTGTATAGGTATCTCTGAGGGTGTATGTTGGCTTGGGATGGATCAAGACTGAGATTTGTTACTCCGTGTGACGGAGAGGTATCTCAGGGCCCACTCGGTAATACAACATCACAATAAGCCTTGCAAGCAATGTGACTAAGTGTTAGTCACGGGATCTTGTATTACGGAACGAGTAAAGAGACTTGCCGGTAACGAGGTTGAACTAGGTATGGAGATACCGGCGATCGAATCTCAGGCAAATAACATACCGAAGAACAAAGGGAACATCATATGGGATTATTCAGAGTCTCGGATGAGATCCCGAACGTTGCGAGGAGCTCCAGAATGGTCCGGAGGTAAAGATTGGTATATAGGAAGTCCTATTTTGGTCGCCGGAAAAGTTTCGGGCTCATCGGTAGTATACCGGGAGTGTCGGTAGTGTATCGGGAGACCATCGGGAGAGGTATTTCGACCCAAGATCCTACATGGGATGTGGGAGGATGAATACCAGCCCTTAATGGGCTGGTGGAAGTCCCACACAAGGCCCATGCGGTTGGGAAGAAAAGCCCAAAAGGAAAAAGGTGGAAAAGGGCAAAAGGGCTAAGATAAGGAAGGAGTCCTAATCCTACTAGGAGTGGAGGTGGAGGACTCCTCCCTCCTGGTTCGGCCGAAGCCTAGGGATGTCTCCTTGAGGGCCAGGCCTCCTCCTCCTCTCCTCCTATATATACTAGAGGCTTTTAGGTTTTTGGAATATAAGATTTTCAGCCACATGCTACCCGTTCCTCTAGTGTATAGTTTCTCCTCTAGATCGGTTTTCTGCAGTGCTTAGGCGAAGCCTTGCCAGAATAGCTCCACCACCATCGTCGGAGCGCCGTCAAGCTGCCGGAGAACTCTTCTACCTGTCCGCTCCCTCTTGCTGGATCAAGAAGACGGAGATCGTCATCGAGCTATACGTGTGCTGAACGCGGAGGTGCCGTCCGTTCGGCGCTAGATCGGAAGGACTGTGATGAGTTCACGGGGCGGATCGTGATGAGTTCACGGAATGGATCGTGATGAGTTCGCGGGACGGATCGTGATTGGATCGCGGGACGGACCGTGATGAGATCGCGGGACGCTCGGCAATTTGGATCGCGAAGACGTTCGACTACACCAACCGCGTTTCTTAACGCTTCCCGCTTAGCGATCTACAAGGGTATGTAGATCCACTCTCCCTCTCGTAGATGCTCATCACCATGGATAGATCTTGCGTGTGCATAGGAAAATTTTGTTTCCCATGCAACGTTCCCCAACAAGAACCTCATGCATCAAAATATCTACCACACAAAAAAGATTGATTTTTTTGATTTTTTTCTACTATTTTCTGTGTTTTTTTCGTCGACGCGCGTGCAGATGAGCCCGGGTGCAGAAACGTCGCTCTCGTGAATCATCTCCTTTACACGTGTTCACTTGACCCCTTCGAGGATGGTATACTACTTGACACTCCTCTCATGTGCATACATTGGTATTGTCGAAGCTTCACGGATAACGAGGAGGAGTGCAAGCGCCAAGGAACAACTACACCATTTGTGAGAGAAGCTTGGAAGTGGAGGCGAAAGAAGACGGAGCTGTAGAAGTCTACAGCGACCGGACGACCGGAAGCCACCGGACGTTCGACACCCTATAGCGTCCGGACGACTGACGCCTTCCGGTCATCCGACAACCTCCAGCACCCGGACGACCGACGCCCTCCGGAAATCCGACGCCACCTCGACCGCACCGAACTGACGGAAATCCAAAGACCTCCGGACGTCCGACGCCCTCTGGATGTCCTATCTTTCGCGAGTCGTCGGACGTCGGACAACCTCCGGACGTCCGACACCGCGTGTGTGTGTGCAACCACGACCTTTGGCCTTGTATCCCTCCCTCACTTACCCCTTTGTGGCTAAGACTATATATACTCTTCCCCCACCTCCTTTCTAGGGTTAGCAAAGTGAAAGCTTATTCATAGTTGAGCTTTGCTGCTTCCTCTGCTTCTCTCATGGAGATCGCGGCCTCCACTGGAGAAGATCCCTATAGGATGTCAAGACCCCTTTCGAGGGAAGATCCGTCTACGGATTTCAAGGCACATGTCTCCTAGAGATTTGGATGAACTACCCATGTATCCTTATTTCCATTGTTGTTCTTGGATCTTGATGCACCTCATGTATTGCTTGTGATTTGAGGTGTACTTGGTGTGGATCTTGTCAAATAGAGTGTTTTCCCCATTGATTTCTCCAAGTTTTCCCCTCGTCTTCTTCGTGTTCTTCCTCGAATCCACCTCCAATTCGTGAAGATCGGGCCACCCTCGGGTTTGCCCCGTATCATATTGGTATCATGAGCCATGTTGCCACAAATTTGGAGCTCTACCCCACACTTTTCTTGCTTTAGTTTGATTTTTTTTCTCCCCAATTTTGAAAATTCCCCACAAAAATTGCCCCAATTTTTTCTTGTGATTTTTTGTTCTTGTGAGTTTTTCTTGATTTTGATCCGTGTATTTGGTATTTGGCAAGTGGATCTACTTCCCTTGGCGTTCCCTAGCCCTAGTTTTTCTTTTTTCTCTTCAATTTCGAGCCCAAAATCACCATTTTCCGCCTAAAATTGCGGTTCAGATTGCAAATCTTGCGTTGACCCCGACCCACCGGATGACTGACACTTTATGGACATCCGGACCCGTCTGAAGCACCGGACGTCCGACCCTTTCCGGACGTTCGGAACACCTAAACAACATCGAAATCTCGGATTTCCGGACCTTTCGTACGTACATCCTCCGGACATCCGTCACTTCTCGAACATCCGACACCTGTAGAAACTGACTTCAACTGATTCTTGTTTCGACCATAACTAATTCATCCGGACTCCTATTTCGATGTTCTTTAGCTTGTTTTGTAGCTATTGACACCCCCACCTCATAAAATTAGTTCTACCATCGTTTGACACCATCACATTTTTCAAACTTTGGCATGTTTGTCTAGGCCCTCCACCATATCATCTGCACCACCACCATAGTCTTCCGCAACCTAACCCATTTTGGTTACCATTGCATTTGTTATTGATTGAGTTGTGATTTGAGTCTCCAAAGGTGTTTCAGCTACTTAGGGACGATTACTTCTTCAACAACCACTAACGACTTGTATCGGTCCATCATCTACATCGACCATCGACGATCGATATCGACGACGGCCATCCTTTGAGACCATCTTCAACCGGAAGCAAGACCGGTTTACCCTGACTTCGTGAAAGGTTAAGTGTGACTAAGGTATACATTCTGTCATACACTTTTTCTTCCTTGCCATTATATCTTGATAGCCCCACCATCTTTGCATTACATTCATACCTATTGAGACTAGCTATCCGAGTATTGCTGGGCTTCGCGAAAACTTGTGCACCACAGTGATATCATATCATATTCTTGTGTCATTGGAAATATCATATAGTGCAATTGCTTGCTCCCGTGCATATCTTGTCATACTTGTCTCATATAGTTGGTTGAGGCTCAATAAGAATAGTGGAAAGGAAGAGAAGATACAAAAAAGCTTCTAAGCAAGAAAGAAAGATCAAAAGCTTATAAGCACAGATTGAGCATGAAAAGAGATACTTGTGCATGAGGATACATGGAATAGGAAACGTTTTGCTTGCATGAATATGATTGGTGCCAAGTGGTGAATCGTGCCCAAATGTGCAATAAGCTAGCATCTCTCCTTGTGTTTGTGCAACACGAGCTTTGCTCATCCCTATAGTTGTACAAGACATGTTATCCCACCGCGTGTGTTTCCCTATTGCCCTCCTCTATATTTTGTGATCAGTTGTTTTGCATTTTGAGTCCATTGGATATATTTCAAAATTTACAATATCTTGGACTTCATTTTGCTTGATTTTTGTGCCACTAACCCCACCGAGCTCCACTATAAGACATTTGTGTAGGTTGTGAGAATTGGGCAAGGCTTTTCACCAAGTGCACTCTTTTCCTTGCATACATTTTGGTCTTTTGAGATCCATCTACAACTTCGGAAAGAGGTAACTTTGGTATGTTCATTCCATCTCGTTCTCACACCTTCTCGAGTGCTTCCATGGATAGGGACAACACATCTACTTCAGTCTACCACCACGACGACAAGTTCGATGCCATGAAGAACTTCATCGACGCCAAGATAGATGCTCAAATGGAGGAGCTCAAGGTCCTCATCAAGAACCGCAAGAGGTCTTCCTCATCTTCGAGAAGATGCTCAAGTGCACATACTCCCGAGCTACCATCTTCGGCAAGATCTGATCGACATCGACACCATCAAGGACACGAAGAAATAACGACGCCAACATCAAGGCGTACAACAAAGAACAAGTGTGAAGGTCACGAGCTCGACACCAACAATCGCTCGATGACGTCACCACCTACCTTGGCATCTTCGCCAAGCGAATTCAAGGCATCTTCGCCTTTGGAATGCGACATCCTCGCCGAAAAACACCTCGAGAGAAGCTCCCCAAGCTCAAGCCCGACAAGATCCAAGATGATGCTCCCAAGTTCGACTTCACCACCATCCATCTTTGTGGCATTGGCGATGCTAAGTATACCACGACTCTTTTTGAAGACAGTGCAACAATGACTACAACTACGGAGCCAATCAAGGAACAAGATTTGGAGGCGAGCGACAAGGTGGCGAGCACGGATGGTGCTTCCAACTTTGGAGGCGAGAGAGAGAGATGGTTGAGCATGGGATTTTCCCTTCGACCTTGACGGCGTTTGGAGATGAGTTGAGAGACTTATGCCACCATATTGAGAGTGATAGTGCCTTCCCCACTAGGCCCATATATGATGCGCTGCCCCAATTCCCATGTGAGGAGAGCCACAACCCCCACCACTTGAGTGAGATGAGCGAACTCACCATATGTGAAATTGAGTGTACCTACTTAGAAGGAGTGAGTGAGCCACCGCTACATAGAGAGAGTGAGGTAGTTGATAGGGCATGCGAGGCCATTTTGATTTCTAACAACTTAACATCTACCTCTATGGTGTCTGATACGTCCATTTTGCATCATGCTTTTATATTGATATTTATTGCATTATGGGATGTTATTACACATTATGGTACAATACTTATGCCTTTTCTCTCTTATTTTACAAGGTTTACATGAAGAGGGAGAATGCCGACAGCTGGAATTCTGAACTGGAAAAGGAGCAAATATGTTAGACCTATTCTGCACAACTCCAAAAGTCCTAAAAAGTTACAAAGAATTTTTTGGGAATATATATAAAATATTGGGAGAAATATATACCATAGGGGACCCACCAGGAGGCCACAAGCCCGCTGGGCGTGGCCTACCCCCCTGGCCACGCCCTTATGGCTTGTGGGCCCCATGGCAGCCCTACGGTGCCCATCTTATGCTATATGAAGGGTTTTGACCTGGAAAATTGGGGAGAGAGATTTCGGGACGAAGTGTCACCATCTCGAGGTGGAACTTCGGCAGAACCAATCTAGGGCTCCGGCGGAGCTGTTCTGCTGGGGAAACTTCCCTCCCAGAGGGGGAAATCGAAGCCATCGTCATCACCAACGATCCTCTCATCGAGAGGGGGTCAATATCCATCAACATCTTCATCGGCACCATCTCCGCTCCAAACCCTATTTCGTCTCTTGTATCCGATCTTTGTCTCAAAACCTCATATTGGTACCTCTGGGTTGCTAGTAGTGTCAAATACTCCTTGTAGTTGATGCTAGTTGGTTTACTTGGTGGAAGATCATATGTTCAGATCCTTAATGATAATTAATACTCCTCTGGTTATGAACATGAACATGCTTGGTGAGTAGTTATGTTTGTTCCCGAGGACATGGGATAAGTCTTGTTATAAGTAATCATGTGAATTTGGTATTCGTCCGATATTTTGATGAGATGTATGTTGTCTCTCCTCTAGTGGTGTTATGTGAACGTTGACTACATGACACTTCACCATTATTTGGGCCTAGGGGAAGGCATTGGGAAGTAATAAGTACATGATGGGTTGCTAGAGTGACAGAAGCTTAAACCCTAGTTTATGCGTTGCTTCGTAAGGGGCTGATTTGGATCCATATGTTTCATGCTATGGTTAGATTTATCTTAATTCTTCTTTCGTAGTTGTGGATGCTTGCGAGAGAGGTTAATCATAAGTGGGAGGTTTGTACAAGTAAGGGAAGCACCCAAGGACCGGTCAACCAACATATCAAATTATAAAAGTAACGAACATAAATCAAATGAGCTTGATGAAAACTAGCTTCATAGAAATTCCCATGTGTCCTTAGGAGTGCTTTGCTTTATATAAGAGTTTGTACAGGCTTGTCCTTTGCTACAAAAAGGATTGGTCCACCTTGCAAAACCTTTGATGCATTTATTACTTTCTAACCGTTACGAATTACCTTATCACAAAACTATATGTTACCGATAATTTTAGTGCTTGCAGAGAATACCTTATTGAAAACCGCTTGTCATTTCCTTCTGCTCCTCCTTGGGTTCGACACTCTTACTTATCGAAAGGACTACAATAAATCCCCTATAAATGTGGGTCATCAATACTCTTTTTTGGCGCCGTTGCCAGGGAGTGAAGTTCCTTTGGTGAGTGGAATTTGGTAAGGAAAATTTTATATAGTGTGCTGAAATTTACTATCACTTGTTACTATGGAAAATAATCCTTTGAGGGACTTGTTTGGGGTATCTTCAGCTTGAACAGATGCATAAATAGTTGCTCCTCAACCTACTGAACTTACTGAAAATATTTATTATGAAATTCCCTCGGGTATGATAGAGAAACCGCTAGCTAATCCTTATGCAGGAGATGGAACCCTACATCCCGATTTGCATCTAATCTATGTGGATGAAGTTTGTGGATTATTTAAGCTTGCAGGTTTTCTCGAGGATGATGTCAAGAAGAAGGTCTTTCCTTTATCTTTGAAGGAGAAGGCATTGACATGGTATATGCTATGTGATGATATTGGATCATGGAACTACAACCGATTGAAATTGGAATTTCATCAGAAGTTTTATCCTATGCATCTGGTTCATCGTGATCAGAATTATATCTATAATTTTTGGCCTCATGAAGGATAAAAGTATCGCTCAAGCTTGGGGGAGGATTAAGTAAATGTTATATTCATGCCCCAATCATGAGATCTCAAGAGAAATCATTATTCAGAATTTTTATGCTCGATTTTCTCGTAATTATGAATCCATGCTCAATACTTCTTGTACTGGTTCCTACATGAAGAAAGATATTGAATTCAAATGGGATTTGTTGGAAAGAATTAAATGCAACTCTAAAGATTGGGAACTCGAAGAAGGTAAGGTGTCAGGTATAAACCTTAAGTTTGATTGTGGTAAATCCTTTATAGATGCTGATGCTTTTCGTGAATTTAACACTAAATATGCACTTGACTGTGAGATAGTAGCTTCTTTCTGTGAATCATTCGCTATTCATGTTGATCTCCCTAAGGAGAAGTGGTTTAAATATTATCCTCCCATTGAAGTGAAAGTAGTTGAACCTATTAAAGTTGAAGAAGAAACTATTACTTATAACGTTGATCCTGTTATTCCTGCTGCTTATATTGAGAAACCACCCTTCCATGTTAGAATAAAGGAACATGCTAAAGCTTCAACTGTGGTTCGTAAGAGCTATGTTAGAACACCTACACCCCCTGAACAAATTAAAGTGGAACCTAGTATTCCTATAGTTAAAGAACTCTTGGTTGATAATATTGATGGCGAGGGATCACTAGAAGAGTGTCTAGAGGGGGGGGGGTGAATAGACTACTAGCAGAAAATTAAAACCCAACCTTTTCCCAAGTTAATTGGTTGGCAGATTTTAACAGTTTTAGCAAGGCCAACAAGTCTATATATCCTACACATACATGTCAACGAGTATAGAAGTGGAAAAATTGTAGATGAAGTAAAGAGTTCAGATATGGAGATCAAACGCAATTGGTGACGCAAGGAATTTTTTCCCGTGGTTTTGATAGGTGGTGCTATCGTATGTCCATGTTTATGGAGTATTCAACCCACGGAGGGTAACGGTCGTGAGAGTCCACGGAGGGCTCCACCCATAAGGGTCCACGAAGTAGCAACCTTGACTATTCCATAATGGCTTCTGTCCACGAAGGACTAGCCTCACTATGGGTAGATCTTCATGATGTACGCGATCTCCTTTCCCTTACAAACTTCTTGGTTCAACTCCACAACATGAAGTAGGAGGCTCCCAAGCGACACCTAACCAATCTAGGAGGCACCACCCTCCCAAAGGTAATAGGCTTGGTAATGTCGATGAACTCCTTGCTCTTGTGCTTCAAGATGATAGACTCCTCGACACACAATCACTCTCTCATAGATATGGCTTGGCAGAAGAGATGGGATTGGTGGAAAGCAGCTTGGGGAGGCTAGAAATCAAGATCCATATGGTTGGAGTGGAAGATCTTGACCTCAACATAAGGGTAGGTGGTTCTCTCTCAGAAAACTGATAGGATAGGTATGGAATAGTCCTGAGTGCTTCTCTTTTGAGTAGGTGGTGGTGAAGGGGTATATATAGGCATCCCCAAAAATCCAACTGTTACACACAAAATGACCAACTCGGTGACACCAATGTGTTAATCTCGGTGGTACCGAAGTGACCAAAAGGTGGCAACTTTTGAATCTCGGAGGGACCGATATAGGAATCTTGGTTGCACCGATAAGGTGACCAACGATCAGAATGATCAATCTCAGTGACACTGATTCAACAATCTCGGAGGGACCGAAACTGTGAACTTGCGTAACAGAAAGTTGGCAACCTAAACTCGGTGGCACCGGTATGGAATCGGTTGCACCAAAGTGGCTAGGGTTTGGCTGAGTCTGTCTAGGGTTTGGAATCGGTGGCACTGGGATGGAAATGTTGGTTGCACCGATTTTGAGTGTTTGGCTTAGGACATACTTTGGTGGGAGAGTTTGTGGGTGTCTTTGGTGACTATCACTTGTGCACGTATGAGCATTTCGTTCACCAACAAAACCTTACCCCCTTTTAATAGTATTGGCTTTCCTATGGACTCAAAGTGATTTCTCACAAATATAAAATGTAGAATCCTCTTTCTTGAAGCTTAGCCAATCCATTTCCTTGCATCTTGGGGTGTCTCCACAATCTCTTTGCCAACCCAACTCTCCATGGACTATTATCTGAAACACACTAGATAAATGTATTAGTCCAAGAGACAATGTATGTTGTCATGAATTATCAAAACCACCAAGGGAGCATGTTGTGCTTTCAATCTCCCCCTTTTTGGGAATTGATGACAACATACAATCAAAGCTTCAAATAAATATATGCGTGAATGTAATGAAGTGAAAGTGCGTTATATTTACTAGAGGGGGGTGAATAGGCGATTTTTACAAATTCATCACTTGAGGAATTTCTACTTTGAGGAATTTGAAATGTGATGAATAACTAGCAGCGGAATAAGTACTCAAGTGCATGAGGAACATAGCGACAACATAGTCATCATGATGAAATTAAACATGCACAGATTACAAGTAGCATGATACAGGATAAGTAGGTGAGGAACAAGGTAACTTGATGAATTTGAGGTGAGGAAATTGTGAAAGTCTTCAGTCAAATTCTTCAAACAATAAAGTTCAATTTCATCAACAGTTATACGAGGAAATGGAAGGGTTGAGGAAATAGAACCAGTTAGCTTGATGAAGACAATGATTTGATGACCTAGTTCCAACTACTGTGACAGTCGTACGTCTGGTTTGGAGCAGCCTAGTATTTAAACCAGAGGACACATAGTCCCAGGACACACAGTCCTTACCGTATTCTCCTTGAGCTAAGGTCACACAGTCCTCGCCCAACAGTCGTGGTAAGTCTTCAGGGTAGACTTACAAAACCCTCACAAACTGGTCACCCGACGATCCACAATTTACTACTGGATGCTCTAGACCAAGGTCACTTCGTGATCCCCAATTGACTGCAGGAGCACTAGACCATGACGCCTAACCGTCTGGAGGATGCACAGTCCTCAAAGGTAACAAGCATTGGTTACCCACAGGAATTTCTTCAGTGATGCTCAATCACTTTGGGTTTGGTGGTTTGGTTGTGGGTTTTTCCTCACTAATGATTTTCTCTCAAAGTCCTTAGAGGATGGGTTGCTCTCAAATGACAAGTGTCAGTTCTCTTTCAGAGCAGCCAACCAACTAGTGGTTGTGGGGGTGGCTATTTATAGCCAGGGTGCAACCTGACATGATATGACATAAATACCCCCAATGATATGACCATTATGTGGATATTTGCGATTGGGGACAGCTGGTGCTAAGCACAACAACAGTCGGATTTTTGAACTATGAAAGTCCTTAGACATATCATGTTCCTCACTTGTAGGCAATTTGCACTGGTGAAATCCTAACTCCTCAGTCAAATCAATTTCCTTAGAGACCAGAAGAACTTCGTCTCTGTCACTGAAGAACTTGACTGAACCATAAGAGATTTCCAAAGGCTTCACTCGAAGGATTGTATATGTTGAGGATTTTGGAGTTGAGCATCAGTTGGAAATTTTCCTTAGTATTACCTTGGCCCCCTTTAACAATAAGGTGTTTCCTATGACCCAAATAAAGGAAATGAACTATGAAAACAAAAGTCTTCACGCTTCATATTCCTCCTTCATATCTTCAAGGTCACACCAACTTCTTCATTTAAGTCTTCACAAAGTCTTCACAAAGTCTTCACCAAAGTCTTTCGAAAGTCTTCATTAAAGTCTTCACTTGAATAATCTCCGAATATATCAAACTCCTCATCGGACTTAAGTTTACAACTCAACCAACAAAAGTTTCAGAAGAGCGAGAGTTGTAACTTAAACAAACATAGCCCATATAGAGAGACCCGCTTGAAGACTAACTCAAATTTTCTCCGCCTTTGTCATCGAAGACCAAAAGGGACGAAAAAGTGAGAACTAACGCCCCTTTGAAGCATTTCATCGTGTTGGTGAGGAAGGAGCGCCAACGTTGTCGGGGTCGTTTGTCAATGTATTCATCGTCATAGCGCTCTCGAGATGAAGAAAATGAACTTGTGACCATCAGAGGAACTTGAACTTTCTTGAATTTCTTCTGAGGTCGACGAGCCCAGTCAGGATGTTCCTCAAGATCCAGTTCATCCAATTCTTCAGAAGACATGAGGTGAGACAGTAGAGCCCCAAGAGCGGTTGAGGTTTTCATGCGCATAGTAGTGATTCCTCTTCATGGTGTTCTGCATCATAGTCATGTTCTGTACAATGTATCCAAGTTGACGCTTCACCCACTTTTGATTGCGATCGATCTTCTGATGAAGACTTATTAGAATCTCGTGATCAGTCATCACACGAGGGGCAGACTCTTGAGGTTTGTGAGCCGAGGCCTTTACATTGGAGTCTTGAGTGGCAGTGTCATCATTGGTGGAGAAGGAAGCGGCTTTGCGAAACTGTCCATCCAATGGGCGAGTGCCTTCATCAATGACAGCCTTGCCTTTTCCTTCAACTGAGGCAATTGTGCTCTTGATGACTTCAATTGGAGGCAGGAAGCCAAAGTGGTTCTGAAAATCAGCCTTGAAGGGAACTGAGGACTTTGCCCTGATGAATTTCATTATCCAAGGCGCATAGGGCTTCTGTTCAAATGGAGCTAAAGCAGCACTGACCAAAGTCCTCATGAAGAAGTCGTGCAAGTCAATGGGAATCCCATGAATGATGTTGAAGAGCATATTCTTCATGACTCCTTCCACTTCTTCTTCTTCGGAATTGTGGCCCTTCTGAGGACATAGCCTATTTGTGAGTATATGGTAGACAGTCCTGGGCACATATAGCAGATCCTTCACAAGGAAGGTTTTTCGTTGAGGCTTTCCAGGAGGCAATGTCTTCATCAACACTTGCATCAGCTGATTTGGAAGTGCAGGCTCATCAAACAGTTTGCGAGCTTCATCTGAGGGAATTGGAACTGGTACACACTGAAGCAAATCAGAAGCTTGAGCAGTGAAGTGTGTTGATCCTGTCATCCAATCCAGTATCCAGGAGTTGACGTCTGAAGCATTTCCGCTGATATGCAATATGGCATAGAACTGAAGAATGAGTTCTTCATTCCAGTCGCAGATGTCGACGCGGAATGGGAGAATGCCTGCATCCTGAAGAACCCGGAGCACCGGTGTGAATGATGGAAGGGTTTCCGTGTCAGCATGAGGAATTTGGTGGTGCTCGAAGACTTTCTTCTTCTCAAACAGAACTGATGCATAGTAGTTGAGCTGCGTTGCCGTCCAGAATCTGTTGCGACCGGCCCTTGCAAAGTCATAGGGATTTGGACCAGTGAAGAACATTCGTTCATTGAAGAAATTCCTCTTGAGGAATTTGGGGCGTACTGAGCCTTTGAATGGCATTCTTGGCTTCGGTTGAAGATTTGGCTTGAAGGTCCCCTTAATCTCCTTTGGCATGGGAGGAACACCTTTAGACAAAACGATTTGGAGAGCTGGTTCCTTAGTTGCGGCGGGAGCATCAAGATCATCAGACGTTGCGGCTGGAATTTCATCAGTGACTTGGGTGTTCAGATTGGTAGATTCTTCATGTACTTTTTCAGTCGGAGCAGGCGACTGAGAAATCTGTGTCAGAGGAGTAGTCATTGGTGAATTTGGGTGTGCTGATTCCCAATATTCATCATTGATGACAGGCGTTGTATTGCCAATGTCTACGTCCTCATCAATTTCTTCAACTCCAGCCTCTTCAGCAGTGAACTGAGGGTGGGGCGATGATACCTTTGGAGTTGAAGCAATGTCTTCAACTTCAATTTCTTCATCAACATGCTCTGTCGAACTAGCAGACCGATCTTAATCTTCTTCTGGGATGACATATTCCACCCCAAATGGTACAATTTCATAGGCAGGTGCTAAGAAAATTGGTGTAGCATCAATAGGTCCAGTTGAAGAACTTGGCATAGTCTTCAACTTCTTCACGGCCGAGGTTTCTGAATCTGATGCTTTTCTCTTGAGAGTCTTTTCCTCAGCAGTGTCAGTTTCTTCAGGAACGACTGATGTAGCCGCCCTGGTGTGTTTAGTTTCTTCAGGCGCAGCAAAAGCTTCAGTTGGCCTTTCAATTTCTTCAAGCACAATAGTGGTGGTTGTCCTGGCATGATCATCAGTGGTCTGAGTTTCCTTAGCAGCACTGGCAGTTGCTTCTGGTGCAGAAGCATTTCCATCAGCAGTTTCATCAGGCTGAGCAATTTCATCAGCCTGAGGATTTTGTGGTTGTGATCGAGCAGCAACCCTAGTGTTGTGATCCTTTACTGCAGCTTGAGCAGCCCTGACGAATCTCACCTTGGTGCCCTTCCATTCAGCATCATATCTCGCTTGATCCTGAGAGAGTGTGCAAATTTCAGACTGAACGGTGATGAGTTGATTTGGGGTCAAATTCACCACATTGTCTCTCAGAAACTTTTCCTTCCGAACCCTATTCCTGTTGGCTCTCAGAGATTGCTCTCTTTTCCATTTTTCTTCAGAAATGAAGTGGGTGAGGACATGATCCACTCCAAGAGGCAGATTTAGTGAAGAAAGTGGGGTGCTTGGGTCTTCATGCCATATATCGATGAAGTTGAGGATCACCTCGGGATCCAACATGAGAGGAACAGAGCTGCCCTTTGCTATAGCAGCCTTTTGATGACTGTGTTTGATTATTTCTTCCAATTCCTCATCATCAGCTTCATCATCATCATCATCATCATCCTTAGAACCTGAGGGTATGGTCACCACAGCCTTGCTTGAGTGAGGACTTGGTCTTTGACCTTGTCCAGCAGTTTTCTTCAGCTTCAACGCAGAAGGGCTAGTTGAAGATGTCACAGAAGACAAAGCAGCAACCGTTCCAGCAGCTGAAGCCTTTGACTTTGTGGGATCCACTGTGAAGGTTTTGAGGTTGAAGAACTTGTCTTCAATGTAGATTTCTTCCTCATGATTTTCTTCGGAGCACTTGCAGAGGCTCCGGCAAAGGCAGCAGCAGCAGAATCTTCATTGAATTTCTTCACTGCCGCTTTGGCTTTCTTCGCCAGCTTGGCTTGCTACTTCTCCCACATGTGAGGAAAGTCCTCACCAGTCTTGATGCTAGTGGGATCAGCAATTTGATTTGGAGCAAGGGGAGGCCTGCTGCAAGGAGGTTTTACTGCAAATTTCATCATGCATTTTGGAGTTACATAACGATACTCCTTTCATTCCCTTGCCCATCTCCTCTCAATTTTCTGCAGATGAATTTTTCTCTGCTTGGTCGTTTCTTTGCCATGAGTTTCTTCATCGGGTGTGCAGTATTCCTCATACACGTCATCTGGGATCTCAAAGGCAATGTGCACATATGGCTTCTTTCCACCTTTCTAAGGTTTCTTTCCGTTAGCCATTTTCTTCACTTGAGGAACATGAATTCTTGAGGACTCTGAAGAAGTACATAGTTTTTCCTCAAGGAGCGCTGCAAATGAGTTAAGTTGATGAGAACCTACTGATTCATCAGCGGACATGTTGTACCTATGAACAGAGTGTAGGTGCGAGGAATTTGAAGAGGTCATATGCGTTCTCAGATTTTTTTTAAATAAAACAGGTGAGAGGAATTTGACCATGGGTGTCTTGAGGAATTTCACTAAGTGTTTTTTGTCTCAGGTTCCAGAGTTGTGCAAATTTTGAGGATTCACACGATTGAGGAATCTTTAAGAAAATCATTACTTAGGGAAAAACATCAAGTATGTGAAGATGTAAGGTGATATTTAGAATAAGGTTCATGAAGAATAAACACCTTTTGAGGAATATGAAGAGCATTTGAGGATCAAACAAGGGCAGTAAAAATAAATTTTATTTACCCTGGTGAAGAACACGACGAACAAGAGAAGAGATTGGGAAGTTCGTCCATTCAGATCTCCCACGCCCTAGCTTGGTAGAGGGAGACAGCTACAGCGACAACGGGATGAGGACTTCCGCGGCCGATGCGAGTACGGCGATGACGAGGTCGAGGCAGTGAAGATCTTCCTCACTAGCGACGATGAATTTAGCGGCAGCGCTTGGTTAGAGCTCGGGAGAGGGATGTGATGTGGAGTAACCGAGCACAGTTGAAGGGGAGGGGATATTTATAGAGGGAGTGAAAACCAATTTGCCTGAAGATTTTGGACAAGATTGCCCCTGACCCTTGCTCTCCACACGACAAATGTCACCCATGTTCTAAGTAGTGGAGATTATGGGGGATTGTGGGTTATCCAATTGTGGGAATCGGAACCGTTTGAGTGGGAACCACTGAAAATTTTGATAGTAAAAATTTCAAACTTTTCATTCACAAATTCTTCAGCTGTCAAGGACATAGTGAAGACTTTGAACAAGTTTCAAAGTAGAACGCATATGAAGAATTTGTGAATAGACTGGTTTGAGTTAGCATAGAGGGAAAAGAGTCCGATCACATTCACTTAGATGAAAATCAACTTGAAGAATTAGCAATAAGTGAATGCTGTTGAGGACATTGAAAACTCAAATATATATATAGTCAATGAAGAACATGAGTTTCAAAGTTTGAAGAATTTGAAAAGTTGAGGAATTTGAAAACTTGAGGAATTTGCAAATTTGAGGAATTTTATAATTTGAAGAATTTACAAAAATAACGAAAAACTCAATTTTGAAGAATTTCAACTTTGGTTGGTAGCGTGACCCACCGTATAAGAATGATGATTTCAGACACCGCGTACAATTATTGTAGGGTTCTGAGAATCAAATTCTTCATTAATTTCTTCACACTTAGAGGGTTATTCTTCATTGATTGAAGAAAAATGTTACTTCGTGTGTTGCACATCAAAGTCATCAATTTTGCATAAGTGTTAGGATGTGTGTCCTTCTTCAAAGAACATTCGAAGATTCTAAGATATTTAGCTCACACCGCAACTTGCAAAATCTCTTTTCATCCAAGGCTTGGTGAAGATATCGGCTAGTTGTTCTTCAGTGTGGATGTGGTCGATGGAGATGTCTCCCTTGAGTACATGATCTCGAAGAAAGTGATGACGAATATGGATGTGCTTGGTCCTGGAGTGCCAAACTGGGTTGTATGCAATCTTGATGGCACTCTCGTTGTCGCAGTAGAGTGGCACATTCTTCAACTTGATGCCGTAGTCCTTGAGGGTTTGCTTCATCCATAGTAACTGAGCACAACATGAGACGGTAGCAATGTACTCAGCTTCAACAGTAGAGAGTGAGACGCAGTTCTGCTTCTTCGAGGACCAACAGACTAGGGATCGTCCGAGGAAATGACATGTGCCTGAGGTTGACTTGCGATCCATGCGATCTCCAGCATAGTCAGCATCAGAGTATCCGACGAGGTGAAGATTTGAGCCCTTGGGATACCATAATCCAAGAGTTGGTGTGTGAGCTAAGTATCAAAGAATATGTTTCATAGCCTTATGGTGTGAATCCTTCGGTGTTGCTTGGAATCGGGCACACATGCAAACACTCGGCATAATATCAGGCCTAGATGCACATAGATACAATAATGAGCCAATCATGGAGCGGTATACCTTCTGATCGAAATCTTTACCATTTTCATCAGTGTAGAGGTGACCTTTTGAAGGCATTGGAGTTTTGATGCCGTTGCAATCTTGCATGTTGAATTTGCTCAGAACATCCTTGAGGTACTTCTCTTGGGAGATGAAGAAGCCATTGTCTTGTTGACGAATTTGAAGACATAAGAAGAATTTCAACTCTCCCATCATAGACATTTGATATTCATCACTCATCATATAGGCAAATTCATCACTGTAACCTTTGTTAGTACAACCAAAGATAATATCATCTACATATATTTTGCATATGAACAGTTCATTGTCATAGGATTTTGTGAAAAGAGTGGGGTCGAGTGAACCGGGTTTGAAGCCTTTCTTCATGAGGAATTCCTTCAGAGTGTCGTACCACACCCGAGGGGCCTGCTTGAGGCCATAGAGAGACTTGTTGAGTCTGAAGACTTTGTCAGGATGCTTAGGGTCTTCAAAACCTGGGGGTTGAGAAACATATACTTCTTCCTCAAGCTTACCATTGAGGAATGCACTTTTCACATCCATTTGATATAAGATGATATTATGATGGTTAGCATAAGCAAGCAATATGCGAATAGCTTCAAGTCTAGCAACAGGTGCGAACGTTTCATCAAAGTCAATTCCTTCAACCTGTGTGTAGCCTTGAGCTACAAGACAAGCGTTATTCCTCACCACAAGGCCGTTTTCATCCTGCTTGTTGTGGTAGATCCACTTGGTACCTATGATGTTATGTTTGCGAGGATCTGGCCGCTTGACAAGTTCCCACACGTTGTTGAGCTTGAACTGATGCAATTCCTCTTGCATAGCTTGAATCCACTCAGGCTCCTTGAATGCGTCATCAACTTTGGTGGGCTCTATGATAGAGACAAAGGCAAAGTGCCCACAAAAGTTAGTTAAATGTGAAGCTTTTGACCGAGTGAGGGGACCTGGTGCATTGATGTCATCGATGATTTTGTCAATCTATACTTCATTTGCAACTCTAGGATGAGCAGGTTCATGTGGATGAGGACTTCCTTTAGCATCATTTTCTTCAGGTGTATCAACATGAAAGTCTTCATTCGTTGGAATGACTTCCTCAGTGGGTATGATATCTTCAGTTGCCTTCAGCTTGATGGATTCCTCAGGAGATTGTTCATCCAACACAGAAGGCAGGTGCTCTCTTTGCGAGCCATTAGTTTCATCGAACCGCACATCTACAGTTTCAACAACCTTGTGATGGTAGGTGTTGAATACTTTATAGGTGTGCGAGTCCTTTCCGTAACCAAGCATAAAACCTTCATGTGCTTTCGGTGCAAACTTAGAACTGTGGTGAGGATCTCTGATCCAGCATTTTGCACCGAAGACTTTGAGATAACTTACATTGGGTTTCTTGCCAGTCATAATTTCATATGAAGTCTTCTTGAAGAATTTGTGAAGATATACCTTGTTGATGATGTGGCATGCAGTATCAATTGCCTCAGGACAAAAGCGACGAGGAGTCTTGTATTCATCAAGCATGGTGCAATCCATCTCAACTAGAGTCCTGTTCTTGCGCTCCATGATGCCATTTTGTTGAGGAGTATAAGGGGCAGATAACTCATGAGTAATACCAAGTTCATCAAGATATTCATCAAGATTAGTGTTCTTGAATCCAGTCCCATTATCACTCCTAATATGCTTGATCTTGACGCCGAAGTTGGTGGAGGCCCTTGAAGCAAATCGTCTGAAGACATCCTGCACTTCATTTTTGTATAGAATAATATGCACCCAAGTGTAACGAGAGTAATCATCAACAATGACAAAGCCATACAAACTTGAAGCATTTGTTAGTATGGAGTAATGAGTGGGGCCAAAGAGATCCATGTGAAGCAATTCAAAGGGTCGAGTCATGGTCATGATTGTCTTCGAGGGATGCTTGGATCTGGTCATCTTCCCAGATTCACATGCACTGCAGAGGTAGTCCTTGAGGAATTTGACACCCTCGATGCCAATGACATGCTTTTTCTTCACGAGCGTGTGCAAGTTCTTCATACCCGCATGTCCAAGTCGTCGATGCCACAACCAGCCTTCTGAAGACTTTGCAAGTAAGCATGTGGCAGGTTGAGGACCTATAGATAAATCAACAATATACAAGGCTCCTCTCCTAAAGCCTTTGAAGACTTTGGAATTGTCAGATTCCATGATGACAACACAACGATATTTTCGAAATGCGACGATCATATCAAGATCACAAAGCATTGAGACAGACATAAGGTTGAACCCAAGGGATTCAACAAGCATCACCTTATCCATGGTCCGGTCCTTTGAGATAGAAACCTTACCAAGTCCCAATACCTTGCTTTTTTCCTTTGTCTGCGTAGGTGATATGCTTCAGAGGAGATGGAGTGAGTGGCAAATTCATCAGTAGATTCTTGTCACCAGTCATGTGGTTTGTGCAACCACTATCGAGGACCCACTCAGTAGCTTTTGGTGTATCATCCTACAGATGAATTAGTACAACTTACGAACTCATATGCTTCAGAGTGAAGAATATGACATCAATTTCATCAGATAGGATTTCATCACACAAGATAGTAAGCAAGTAGTGTGAGGACGTGAGAAATGAGGAATTCATTTCATCATGGTTAGCTTGCGTCCTTTCAAGCATTTCCTTAGGTCTCCAGCAAGATCACCAGATGTTCAGTTTCATCTAGAGACCTGACCCTGCATAAAAAAATAGTTCAATTTCTTCACCACCCACATCTGGAGGGGTGGCAAAGATTTCATCATTCTGTGAGCACCATGTGAGAAGGGAGATATTGAAGCAAGTGCGCTTCCTTTCACAGGGTGAGGGTTAGAGTACTCAAATGAATAAGCAGAGAAATTCTTTGTGGACTTATGAATATAATGGTTTGAAGAATAATGCACATATTCATAACTCTTAGGATTTCCCTGCGAAACAGAAGCATTAACGCGAGAATGATATTTTTGACCATTTGAGGAATTTGGTCCAAGTGAGGACTTTGGTGCATATGAGAAATTTGATTTGGGGTTCCTATTCTTCATGAGTGATGTCGTGAGGAAATTCACTTGAAGATTTTGTAGGTAGCTCTTGGGAACCCAAATTTTCTTCATAGGAGAACCGTTCCTGTAGTTAGTTCCAACAAATCTAGCAAATACTTCACCTTTCTGATTTTTGAAGAATTTGTAGTTCGAGTCAAGTGATTCGTCAGAGGAATATGAAGTTTCACACGAAAAGCCAGATAAAGTGGATGGATCTACAGGAGGTCCTTTCGCAGCAAACCATGAGGTTTTGGGGTACTGCTCAGGTGTCCAGTAGGATCCATTAGCATTGAGTTTCCTCACAAAGGCAATACCCTCTTTCCTAGGGTTCCTGTTCAGAATCTGCTTTTTGAGGACATCGCAAAGGGTTTGATGCCCGTTGAGACTTTTGTACATGCCTGTCACATACAATTCCTTCAACCCTACATTGTCATCCGTGATACTTGTGGTATCCTCAGATGAGGAATTTGAGACCACGGGAATAGTTGAAGAATTTGCAGAAATAGAAGTATTTGAACATTCAGGTGAAGAATTAGCAGTTTCATGTTCGATGCATTTCAAACAAGGTGGAACAAATTCTTCCTGAGCGGTACTAATCTGTTGAGCCTGTAAGGAATCGTTTTCCCTTTGGAGATCCTCATGTGACACCCTCAGTTTCTCAAGATCTTGCTTTCTTTGAAGAAATTCATAATAAAGCTTCTCATGATCGGCTAACAGGTTGCTATGATGACTATGAAGGTTATCATACTTTGTCTGAAGACTTTTGAGATCGTCAGACAGAGTTTGAGTCTGATCCACTTCATAGTTAAACAGATCATCACTTTTGTCTAGCATTTTCTGAAGCTTTTCAAGTGCACTTTGTTGCTTAGTGGCAATTTTAACAAGTTTAGCATAGCTAGGTTTCACATATTCATCAGATTCACTTTCACTTGATTCAGATGAGGAATGATGTTTGTGTACCTTTGAGACTTTTCCCATGGAGCAATAGGTGGGAGCATAATCATCATTGCTGACGTCAGAGTCGTTGGAGTAGTCATATTCTTCATCATTGAAGATGGACTTGCTGACGAAAGCAGTAGCGAGAGCAAGGCTAGCGACACCAGATTCTGATTCCTCCTCAGATTCTTCCTCTTCTTTATATTCTTCAAATTCTTCCTCAGAATCCATTTCCTTGTCGATGAATGTTCGTGCCTTTCTGGAACCATCCTTGTTGTGCTTTGAGGATTTTGAAGATGAGGACTTTGCAGATGAGGACTTTGAAGATTTCTTTATTTTCTTCAAGTCATCAGAACTATCATCCTTGTATTTCTTCTTCTTCTTTGAATCTTTTTCCCAGAGAGGACAATCGGAGATAAAGTGACCAGGCTTCTTGCAATGATGACAAGTTCTTTTCTTGTAGTCTTCCGAGGAATCTAATTTTCCTCAAGCCACTTTTTGATGACTTTCCAAATCCACCTCTCCTTGAGAACTTCTAGAATTTCCTCACGAGCATTGCTAGTTGCTGACTTAGTTCTTCAGGATCACCAAGGCTGCTGTCAGAATCTTCTTCTTCGGATGAGGAAATTGCTTTCGCCTTCAAAGCATGAGATGTTCCCTAGCTTGGCCCGTAGAGTTCTCTCTTCTCAGCTTGTTGGAATTCATGAGTATTGAGTCTCTCAAGAATATCAGCAGGATCAAGTGACTTGTAGTCTCCACATTCTTGAATCATCAACGCCAGAGTATATTATGAGGAGTCAAGAGATCTTAGCAGTTTCTTCACCACTTCATGGTCAGTGATATCGGTGGCACCCGGTGCTTGAAGCTCATTGGAGATATTAGTGAGACGATCAAAAGTTTGCTGAACATTTTCATTGTCAAGTCTCTTGAAGCGGTTGAAGAGATTGCGAAGAACATCAACACGAGAGTCACATTGAGTGGATACACCTTCGTTGACTTTGGACAGCCTATCCCAGATAAGCTTAGCAGTCTCCAAAGCGCTCACTCTGCCATACTGACCTTTGCTCAGATGGCCACAGATGATATTCTTCGCTTGAGAATCGAGTTGCTTGAATCTCTTCACATCAGCAGTAGTAACAGTGGGAGTGACAGATGGCACACCATTTTCCACAACGTACCAGAGATTGTTGTCAATAGCTTCAAGGTGCATACACATCTTGTTCTTCCAGTAGGGGTAGTCCGTCCCATCGAAGGTAGGACACCCCGCGGAAACCTTGATCATACCTGCAGTCGACATAACTAGAACTCCAGGTGGTTAAATCAAAATCACACAGAGGGAGGGAGTACCTGCTCTGATACCAATTGAAAGTGTGTTATATCGACTAGAGGGGGGGTGAATAGGCGATTTTTACAAATTCATAACTTGAGGAATTTCAAATTTGAGGATTTTGAAATGTGATGAATAACTAGCAGCGGAATAAGTACTCAAGTGCATGAGGAACATCGTGACAGCATAGTCATCATGATGAAATGAAACATGCATAGATTACAAGTAGCATGATACATGATAAGCAGGTAAGGAACAAGGTAACTTGAAGAATTTGAGGTGACGAAATTGTGGAAGTCTTCAGTCAAATTCTTCAAACAATAAAGTTCAATTTGATCAACAGTTATACGAGGAAATGGAAGGGTTGAGGAAATAGAACCAGGTAGCTTGATGAAGACAATGATTTGATGACCCAGTTCCAACTGCTATGATAGTCGTACGTCTGGTTTGGAGCGTCTTGGTATTTAAACCAGAGGACACACAGTCCCAGGACACACAGTCCTTACCGTATTCTCCTTGAGCTAAGGTCACACAGTCCTCGCCCAACACTCGTGGTAAGTCTTCAGGGTAGACATCCAAAACCCTCACAAACTGGTCACCCGGCAATCCACAATTTACTACTGGATGCTCTAGACCAAGGTCACTTCGTGATCCCCAATTGACTGTAGGAGCACTAGGCCTAACCGTCTAGAGGATGCATAGTCCTCAAAGGTAACAAGCGTCGGTTCCACACATGAATTTCTTCAGTGATGCTCAATCACTTTGGGTTTGGTGGTTTGGTTGTGGGTTTTTCCTCACTAATGATTTTCTCTCAAAGTCCTCGGAGGATGGGTTGCTCTCAAATGACAAGTGTCAGTTCTCTCTCGGAGCAGCCAACCAACTAGTGGTTGTGGGGGGTGGCTATTTATAGCCAGGGTGCAACCTGACATGATATGACATAAATGCCCCCAATGATATGACCGTTATGTGGATATTTGCGATTGGGGACAGCTGGCGGTAAGCACAACAACAGTCGGATTTTTGAACTATGAAAGTCCTTAGATATATCATGTTCCTCACTTGTAGGCAATTCGCACTGACGAAATCCTAACTTCTCAGTCAGATCAATTTCCTCAAAGACCAGAATAACTTTGTCTCTGTCACTGAAGAACTTGACTGAACCGTAAGAGATTTCCAAAGGCTTCACTCAATGGATTTTATAGGTTGAGGATTTTGGAGTTGAGCATCAGTTGGACTTTTTTCTTAGTATTACCTCGGCCCCCTTTAACAGTACGGTGTTTCCTATGACTCAAATAAAGGAAATGAAACTACAAAAACAAAAGTCTTCACGCTTCATATTCCTCGTTCATATCTTCAAGGTCACACCAACTTCTTCATTTTCAAAGTCTTCACAAAGTCTTCACCAAAGTCTTCAGAAAGTCTTCAGCAAAGTCTTCACTTGAAGACATACATTTTTAGGGGTCGATAATCTCTGAATATATCAAACTCCTCATCGACTTATAGAGCCTATGTACACTCACAAACACATTAGTACCTTAACCTATAAGTCTTCAATACACCAAAATCACTAAGGGGCACTAGATGCACTAACATGAAGACTTTGAGAGACACATGTCTTAGATTTGCTCCCCCTAAATGTGTGTAGTCCTTTAAAGGATAGTTTCTTTCGAATGCATGGACACACATATGGATGAAGGGATATAAGGAGTCGTGTGTATCTTGGCTATATGCATCAAAATATATGAATGATATGTATCCTCGTTCAAGACTTCACTCTTGCAAACAATATGTGCAAGAAGCAAGAGATCATCTTGATCAAGGATATGATGCATATACTTACCTTGAGTTCTTGAGCATTCTAGTAGTAGAAACACACTTGAGAAAACAACGTTGGGAAACACAAGAGTATTCTACTAATCAAAAGCAATAGAACTCACAAGACACCAAGATATGGAGAACATATAAAGTATGATAATCCTTAAGATTAATATGTCTCCCTCTTTTGGCATAAATCCTTTAGAATCCCCCCTTAGAAATGAAGTAGTTCATCCTCTCCCCCTGAATATCAGCATGTAGATATTGGGATTGGATAGGGTGAGAAAATTCTAAAGTGAATAGTCAAAATAAAATAAGTTTTCTTGCATATTTTGGTATCCTCCCCTTGTTTATATAAGTATAAACTTTCGATATTCTCCTCTCCCCCTAAATCATATGCCCCCCTTTGCGTAAGCATGTAACTCTCCCTTTAGATGAAGCTTTGTTCTTCTCCCCTTCAACATTAATTTCCAAAAAGGTCAAAGTTAGGAGTAGGTACATGGATCATTGACAAGGAAAGGATCCTTGATAACAAGGGTCATTGAAAGTAAGGTTCATAGAAAAGAACTGAGGGAATAATTGAATGTAACTTCTCTCCCTGGCAAATATTAGTCTTCTCCTCCTTTGAGCTAGGGATCCTCGAATAAAGAATTTCTCCCCCTAAGTTTTGCTTGTTCTTCTTCCCTCTTTCTTATGTATGATGTATCATCGAAGTAACAAAAAAACAGATAAGATAAGAAAAACAAATCGGTGACTCCAAGGCGGATAGATCAGTGGTACCAAGACTTTGTTGTGCAACTTGTCTGCAATTTTGGTAGAACCAAGATATCTGAGTTGGCGACTCCGAGGATAAATCGGAAAGAAAAGAATACGAAACCAAGTTTATGTTTTTCAAAGTGTCAAAAGAAAATATTTTCAAAGGAAAGAGAAAAGAATATCATCTAGAAAATATTTGAGTGGTTACTAGAGATCATGAAAATAGAGAACAAACCACACAAGACTCTTAACTAGTGATGGGCGGTGACGAGGTCACCTATATTAGAGTATATTGACTTAGGAGCCAAGCAAGAATACTTGATCATAGGTCATACTCTACGTTAAGCTCAAAATGGGGTTACCATTTTTTGATTAAGCATTTTAATGTCTTCATACCACTTGAGTTTCTTTAGCTCATGACTTGGAGTAAATCCTTTTCAAGGATATGAGAGCATACCGTTGAGTGATGTTGATGACGTTGGTCGTAGGTGAACTTGTTGAGGATGCTAGAGGTTGATGGAGAACATCGTGAGTTGGGAGCAATCCTTCTCGTTCTAGTACACTTGTTTCCTACAAGGGTTAGTCATGCAAGGAAGAATAATGGGTATATCCATTTGACATGATACCAACTGAGATTTTTCAATAATGGGATATATGTCAAGGATATGTTTTGTTGTCTTCTTCCTTCCATCATCAAGAGGGGTTGTGGATACTTGGTCAAGACAAGATTGCTTATAATTGGAGTTGGTTGCAATCTCGTGGAATGAAGTTCTTCCAAGTACCTACAAATGGTTAGATGCAATACAAGGGAGCATATGATTCCATGGCATAATATATCATGTTAGCAATATCATGGTAAAATCAAGAGAGCTCATGCCCTTGCAAGCATCCGAATGAGTCTAGCTCAAGTCAGAAGCATCAATGATGTTAAACTCACTCCTCAAGTGACAAAAAGTGTTCACATCAAGTGGCTTAGTAAAGATATTGGCCAATTGATTGTTGGTGCGAACATGCTTAAGATTAATATCTCCTTTGGCAACATGATCACGAATGAAATGATGTTGAACTTGAATATGCTTAGTTTGAGAATGTTGCACAGGATTATGTCCAATCTTAATAGCACTTTCATTGTCATGAAGCAATGGAACATTTTTAACATGTATTCCATAATACATAAGCGTTTGTGTCATCCATAGTAACTGCGCACAACAAGATCCAGTAGCAATATACTCAGCTTCGGCAGTAGATAGAGATACCGAGTTTTGTTTCTTGGATGACCAAGACACAAGAGATCTACAGAAAAATTGACAAGTACCCGAGGTGGATTTTCTATCAACCTTGTCACCGGCATAGTCCGAATCGGAATAGCCAACAAGGTTAAAAGAAGATCCCTTGGGATACCAAATGCCAAAGTTTGGTGTTTTATCAAGTACCCAACAATACATTTCACGGCCAAAAGATGACACTCCTTAGGTGCAGCTTCATATCTAGAACACATGCAAACACTAAGCATAATATCGGGATGAGATGCACATAGATATAGCAATGAACCAATCATAGATTGATAAAAAATTTGAGCAAACCATTCGTCTTCCTTGGTTAGATCAAAATGTCCACTAGTTGGCATGGGAGTTTTCATACCTTTGCACTCTTGCATGTTGAAATTCTTGATCAAGTCCTTGGTGTACTTAGTTTGAGAGATGAAAGTTCCTTCTCTTGATTGCTTGATTTGCAATTCAAGAAAGAATTTCAGCTCACACATCATAGACATCTCATACTTCTCGGACATCAACCTTCCAAATCTTTCACTAAATTGAGGGTTAGTGGAACCAAAGATAATATCATCCACATAGATTTGGCACACAAATAATAAACTTTGTTAATCATTTATACCAAGCATGAGGGTCTTTCTTAAGATCATAAAGGGCTTTACGAAGCTTGTAAACATGATTAGGTTTCTTAGGATTCACAAAACCAGGTAGTTGCTTAACATAAACCTCTTCTTCAATTTCACCATCTAAAAATGCACTTTTAATGTCCATTTGATAAAGTGTGATATCATGGTGATTAGCATAGGCAAGAAGAATTCGAATAGCTTCTAGTCTAGCAAAAGGGGCGAGTCTCACCGTAGTCCATACCATCGACTTGAGTATATCCTTGGTCCACAAGACATACCTTGTTGCGTACGACTTGACCGTCTTCGTCTTGCTTGTTTCGAAACACCCATTTGGTTCCGATGATGTTGTGCTCATCCTCGGGCTTCTCCACAAGTGTCCACACTTAGTTCCTTTCAAAGTTGTGAAGCTCTTCATGCATAGCGTTCACCCAATCCGCGTCTTCAAGAGCTTGTTCTACCTTCAAAGGCTCAATGCTAGATATGAATGAATAATGCTCACAAAAGTTAGCTAGACGAGTTTTACAACGAGTGATTCTCCCAGTTTGGATATCTCCAAAGATTTGGTTTAGGGGATGGTTCTTGGTCACTTGTGATCGAACTCGAGTCAGCTTCCGGTTGTTGGATGGTGGAGCTTCTTCTTCATCATCATTTCCTTCGTCTTCATTGTTGTCAGCGTGATCATCTCCTTGAGGTGGTGGTGAAGGAGGTTGTGGTGGATCTTCATGATGTACTTCCTCCTCCTCTTTATCTTGTCATGTACCGCTTATGGATGCCTTCATGTCATGTTGTGGTTCACCTTGTCGTGAAGTAGGGGCTTCCACTTGAGTTGATGAAGTACTTTCCTTCACCTCCATGGGACGAATCTTGCCAATGGGTAAATCTAGGATAGCTTCCGAAGGGTTCTTATCACCTACATCATTTGGAAATTGTTCGACTTGCGAACCATTAGATTCATCAAACTTCACATCTACCGTCTCTTCAACTTTTCGAGTGAAGTTGTTGTAGACACGGTAAGTGTGAGAGTTCGATCCATAACCAAGTGTCGGTGGGATGACCCCTGGGTACCCCAAAGACGGCGAGTCGGACGGTGTGCCTGCCCGCCTGGGCCGGCTGCTCTGACTCACAACCATGGCCGGCTGCTCTGACCAGCCGGCTGCGCCCGCCAACCGGTAGCCCGGAGCCAACTATGACGTTCCTTCGGACACGCGCGGACCAGACGGACATATCCCGTGGCGGTGCACTAGTGGCGAGCAATAGTGCACTGTACGCGTGTCGCACAGTACTATCTACAGTGTAACCTGTCCCCTGGACACTGACTTATAAAGTGCACCAGGGGACAGACATAGCTTAGCCCACAAGCTACACGTGGCTTGACTTGTAAGCTACTCATGGTAGCTTACACCTCAAGCTGCTTGGGATGTAAGCTACCCACTATGGCTTACATCCCAAGCTACCCGTCCATGCCTATATAAAGGCCCCCTCTCACTCTCTCAAGGGGGTTGGCTGCCCTCACACTCTCTCCTCCCCACTCTCACGTGCTCACACGTACACACACATGAGGCAAGCAACCTCATGGCTCTCCTCTCCCATACAGCTCCCGGAGCAACCATGTACCAGATATTCCACTAATATACAGATATGCAGGAGTAGGGGTATTATCTCTCCGGAGAGCCCCGAATCTGGGTAAACCACTGCATGCTATTCGCATACCCGTCCCGGATCATCCACGACAGCCTTGCTCTCACCTCGATAAGCCACCCATGGCATCTGCCGTATCGCGTGACCCCCATGAGAAAACGACGCAGTTGGCGCCCACCATGGGGCAAGCTGCTCCTGGAACCATGGTCCGGGCCAGACCTTATCCATCATCATCGCGTCGTCACCGCCGTCTCTCCGATGGCGCTTGGGGGCTCGACACCAACATGCCCCCCGAGGCTGTTGCACGGGATGGTGCGTCCCCGTCGTCGGCCTCCTCCACCTCCAGCTCGCTCCAACGCGCCTCCGGGGCGACCGTGCGGGTCGGCACATCCTCGCCTCCAGCCTCGTACCGCTCCGGTCCCCCCTCTGCCACACCTCCGTGCACAGGCAAGCTGGCCACCCCGTCCCCGCATCATTGCGGCGCCCGCGTCGTCGTCGCCGCATCGCTGCGTCAGCGCGACGCCTACCTCTTGATGCCCCTGTCGTTGCATCACTGTGTTGTCCGCATGCCCGCGCCTGCATCCCTGCGTCACAACGCGCCGACACGCCTTTCCCCCTCTTTTGGGCTCCCGAAGGCTCTGCTCCGTCCCCTGGAATGTCTGCGTGCCCGGCACGCCGCCTCCGGTTTCCATGCGCCCGTCCGCCCCGATGAGCTGCGTGCCCGACCTCCTGGCCGCTGCGCTCCGGCCTCCTCCATCCCCATCCGAGCTCCCGGGAGGCGCGGGGCTCTCCTGTACGTACACACACTCATGCGAGCTAGCTAGCAGAGCCATCGACTCAACAACGTGTGTGCTGCTTAGCTAGGTAGCTTAGCTCATGTACGTGCATGAGGCCATCTGGCCGGTCTTTTCCAACGCCGACGCTGACGCAAGCTCTGCTCAGCCCGCTGCGCCTGCCCCTAGGGCATCCTGCGGAGCAGCGGTGTTGGCCGCCCTCGACGCGCGCCCCTCGGTCGTCCTCGGCTCACGCCGCCCCATCAACCACGTCAACATCGACAACAACGCGCCCACCGTCTCACGTCGGTGCGGCGTCTTCCCACGCATCGGATCCGCCACTCCAACCGACTCCTCCGTGCCTGTGTGACCGTCTGGCTGCACCCCGCGCTCGGCCTCTACACCCGTCCACATCGCATGGCCACATGCATGGATGCGTGGCCGGCTGCTTGCCCGGTGGCTCAGCTTGCAGCCAGTTTGCTGGTCGGTTGCCCGGACTGCTGGCCGGCTGCCCAGCTGCCTGACTGCCTGGCCGGGCCCCGACCGCCACCTCGTCAGGTGCCTTGTCCGGCACGCATGGCCGGATGGTTGGCTTACCTTGCCCGGCTGTTGGGCTGGTGCTTCAACTTGCAACCAGTTCTCTGGCCGACTTCCTGGACTGCTGGTCGGCTGTCCAGCTGCCCGACTGCCTGGCCGGCCCCGACCACCCCCTCGCCTATTGCCTTGTCCGACGATGGCCAGCTGCTTTGTTGTGTGGCTGCGTCTTTCTGAGCGGGCTACTGGGAGTAAAAAATGACGTACATACATGCATGCATGCATGCATGTAGTGCCTGCATCACCTGACTAGCTGCACTACGCAATTGCATGCATGGCCAGGTACATGCCTTGGCCACCTGCACTGCGTGCGTGCACTCCCGGCTGGCTGCTCTGCCCCGACTGGCTGGACCATGCGCATGCACACCTAGCCGGCTGCATAGCTCTACCGGCTCCGCTTGGCACTGCATCGCCGCTCCACCATCGGTGGACCGGCTGTCACGTTGCGTTGTGCTCCCGGCCTCTTCGTGCCCGCCGGCTGCCGTGCCAGGTCGACTCCGCCTGCGGCCGCCTCCGCCCCGTGCCGGCCGGCTGCCGCGCCCGGCCGCCTCCACCTGCGGTCGCGGGTGCCGGCTCCGTCTCCGCCCCGCACCGGCTGGCTCCGCCTCCACCACGGGCTGCTTGCCCCGCACCGACCGGCTCCGCCTCCACCATGGGCCGCTTGCCCCGCGTCGGCCGGCTCGGCGCCCACCTCACGCCGGACGGTTCCGCCTCCGCCCCGACATCGGCTGGCCTGCCCCTGGCTCCGTTGCACACCGGCGCCGGCTATCGCTCCGCGGTCGCCCCCCGCCTCCGTGCACTGCTCCATAGCCGGCTCCCCACGGCCTGGCGCTGGCCGGCCCGCTCCTGGCTTTGCGCGCGTCAGCGCCGGCTGCTGTTCCGCGGTCGCCCCCAGCCTCCGTGTGCTGCTCCTCGGCCGGCTCCCCACGTCTCGGCGTCGGCCGGCCCGCTCCTGGCTTCGCGCGCGTCGGCGCCGGCTGCCGCTCCGTAGTCAGCACCCGTGTCTGCGCACCTTGGCTCCGGCCGGCCTGCTCCAGCTCCCGCCACGCCGGCGCTGGCTGAGCCCCACGCGCTCCGCTGCCAGCTACACACACAAAGAAGAAAATGCAATAAAGAAACATACATGCATGCGTGCAAGTGATACGTGCGTGACCGGGCGGCTACGTGCGTGTGTGCGTGCCTGGCTGGCCGGCCGCACTGCATGCGTGCGTCCATGGCTGGCTGCATGGCCGTGGCCGGGTATATTGCATGCGTGTGCGTCTAGCCGGCGACGCTACGTACATGCACGGTTCGGCCGCCTCGCGATCTCCAGTCGGTGGACCCCGCGCCCGCCTTCGGCCGCGCCTCGCGCTCATCAGCCGACGGACCATGCGTCCACCCTCGGCGGCGCCTTGCGCTCACCAGCCAACGGACCGCATGTCCAAGTCCATCAGTGCCTCGCGCACATGAGCCGGCGGACTCCACGTCCGCGGCCGGTAGTGCCTCGCGCACATCGGCCGACGGACCCCAAGTCCACGCCCGGCAGCGCCTCGCGCGCGTCAGCCGGACCACGTCGGCTGTGGGACGCACCGATCGACATCGACAAAACCACCTCGCCGGCACCCAAAAGCAATGTGAGATCTCTACATGCATACTCTTGCACCGTATACACATAATGAATAACCCCGAGTGACCCTCAGGGGCCATCTCGGCAATTATTCTGCTGCCTTACTATTCACCCCGGCACCAGCTAGTCTCGGCCCGGGGCTGGCTGCTTGGATACGTTAGTTCCCATGAAACGGCTTAGTAGCGTATATAGTATCAAAGGCCCACTCTTTGTCTTAGCTACAGATCACACCTCGACTGTCCGGCTAGCGAGAGCACAAGCAAGAGGTCACCACACGTGAAAAGCGTCCAGGGAGAAAACGGCTTGGGCGACCCGGTCGTTTCATTTATGAGTATCTGCTCGGTCGAGTGTGCTCCTAGAGTCCAAGTACTGTATGCTCCATTCCGCAGCACACTCTTCGTCTCAGCTACACACCGGTTCCCGTGTGTCTGGCTAGAAAGAGCAAAAGCCAAAGAGCGAAGAGAACATGAAAAATACTTAAGGGGGCTCGAACAAAACCGAGTCGGCACCCTTTGCATGAAGCTCATGCACTACCAAAATCAAATATTTGATATATCTGCGCCGACTTAACCTTGTCTTTTGCATGATCATTTCCATGAGGAACCTCCTTGCTTGGAGGCTTGGAGGCTACTCCTGGAAGGGCACTGCGCCCACCAGGTAGCGGATCCTCCGTCCGTGCCCGGCAGCGCCTCGCGCTCAACAGCTGGCGGACCTCGCGTCCGCCTTCGGCAGGGCTCCATGCCCACCAGGTAGCAGATCCTCCGTCCGCGCCCAGCAGCGCCTCGCGCTCAACAGCCGGCGGACCCCGCGTCCGCCTTCGGCAGGGCTCCACGCCCACCAACCGGCGGACCCTCCGTCTACGCCCAGCAACGCCTAGCGCTCAACAGCCGGCGGACCTCGCGTCCACCTTCGGCAGGGCTCCACGCTCACCAGCTAGCGGACCCTCCACCCGCGCCCGGCAGTGCCTCGCGCTCAACAGTCGGTGGACCCACGTCCGCCTTCGGCAGGGCCCCACGCCCACTAGCCGACGGACCCTCTGTCCGTGCCCGGCAGTGCCTCGTGCTCGACAGCCGGCGGACCCCACATCCGCCTTTGGTAAGGCTCCGCGCACACCAACTGGCGGACCCTTCGTCTGCGCTAGGCAGTGCCTCGCGCTCAACGGCCCGCGGACCCTCCGTTCGTGCCCGACAGCGCCTCACGCTCGATGGCCGACGGACCCCACGTCCGCCTTCGGCGGGGCTCGGCGCCCACCAACCGGTGGACCCTCCATCCGCACCTGGTAGCGCCTCGCGCTCGATAGCCGGAGGACCTCGCGTCCACCCTCGGCAGGGCTCCACGCCCATCGGTCGACGGACTCCGCGTCCGCCTTCAGCAGCGCATCGTGCCCTTCTGTGAGTGGACCCCGCTTCTACGCCTGACATATTTGACACCACTGCCCGCTTCAGTAATAGCAAAGACCCTCCGCCCGACTCCTCGAGTCGCCCGGAGGCTCCGAGGCTACACCCAACGGATGCGCTGATGCGCCCTCGCTGGAAATCGCCAGCTGGTTGACTCCGTGTTTGCCCCCGACATCTCCTCACGCCCTTCAGCCGATGGACTTGGCATCCACGCCTGACATCCTCGACACCATCGTCTACCTCAGCAATAGCAAAGCCCCTCCGCCCGATAACTCGAGTCGCCTGGAGGCTCGGAGGCTACACCCAGCGGGTGCGCTCGCGTGCCCCCGCTGGAAGCAAGCCGTGTTATCCCCAACCCACGATCGACCGTCATCGACAACTTCTACAACAACAACGACAACGACTATGAAAACCCTTCACCCGACTCTGCGAGTCGCCCGAAGGCTCGGAGGCTACTACCGGGGGGATGACCCCGGGGTACCCCAAAGACGGCGAATCGGATGGGGTGCCTGCCCACCCAGGCCGGCTGCTCCGACTCACACCCATGGCCGGCTGTTCTGACCAGCCGGCTGCGCCCGCCAGCCAGTAGCCCGGAGCCAACTACGACGTCCCTTCGGACACGCGCGGACCGGACGGACATATCCCATGGCGGTGCACTAGTGGCGAGCGATAGTGCACTGTACGCGTGTCGCACAATACTATCTATAGTGTAACCTGTCCCCTGGACACTGACTTATAAAGTGCACCAGGGGACAAACATAGCTTAGCCCACAAGCTACATGTGGCTTGACTTGTAAGCTACTCATGGTAGCTTACACCTCAAGCTGCTTGGGATGTAAGCTACCCACTATGGCTTACATCCCAAGCTACCTGTCCATGCCTATATAAAGGCCCCCTCTCACTCTCTCAAGGGGGTTGGCTGCCCTCACATTCTCTACTCCCCACTCTCACGTGCTCACACATACACACACATGAGGCAAGCAGCGTCATGGCTCTCCTCTCCCATACAGCTCCAGGAGCAACCATGTACTAAATATTCCACTAATATACATATATGCAGGAGTAGGGGTATTATCTCTCCGGAGAGCCCCGAACCTGGGTAAACCACTGCATGCTATTCGCATACCTGTCCCGGATCATCCACGACGGCCTTGCTCTCACCTCGATAAGCCACCCCATGGCATCTGCCGTCCCGCGTGACCCCCGTGAGAGAACGACGACACCAACTATGGATCCTTCATGAGATTTAGGAGCAAATTTAGTACGACGATGCTGGTCAAAAATGTAGCACTTGGAGCCGAATACCCGAAAGTATCCAACTTGGGGTTTGTTACTAGTGAGTAGCTCATATGCCGTTTTATCGAGAAGCTTGTGCAAGTAAAGTCAGTTTGTGGCATGAAAAGTTGTTTCCACGGCTTCTGCCCAAAAGTGTCTTGGCGTCTTGTATTCATCAAGCATCATTCTAGCCATATTAATAAGTGTCTGGTTCTTCCTCTCAACAACTCCATTTTGTTGAGGCGTGTATGTAGCTGAGAACTCATGTGAGACACCTTCTTCGTCAACAAAGGTATCCACATGGGTGTTCTTGAACTCCGATCCGTTATCGCCCCAAACTTTCTTGATCTTCACTTCAAACTGATTTTGTGCTTTGCGAATGAAGTTCTTGAAGATCTTTTGAACCCGCGACTTATCATCAAGGAAAAATACCCACGTAAATCTGGAAAAATCATCAACTATAACTAGACCATAGGAATTTCCATCTAGACTCTTGTAAGCATTGGGACCGAAAAGATCCATGTGAAGTAACTCGAGTGGTCTCCTAGTAGTCATGACATTCTTAACAGGTTGACTTCCGCCTACTTGTTTTCCAGCTTGACAAGCACTACAAAGTCTATATTTGTCAAAGATAACATCTTTAACACCAAGTATATGATCACCTTTGATTAGCTTATCTAAATTACGCATGCCAACATGTCCTAATCTTCTATGCCAAAGCCATCCTTTAGAAGATTTAGCAATTAAACAAGTACAAGGCTTGGATCTCTTAGTAAAATCAACAATGTGTAGATCACCTCTACGGAAACCGGTAAAGAACAATTTATGATTATCTTGAAGAAACACTTGGCAATCTACTTTAGTAAATAGCACATTGAAACCGAAATCAACAAGTCTAGATACGGAAAGAAGATTGTAGCCAAGGGATTCAACAAGCATACCATTTTGAATAGAGCTATCATGGGATATGGCCACCTTACCAAGGCCAAGTACCTTAACCTTAGAGTTGTCTCCAAAGGTCACGTACCTTCGAGGACTTTGATTAGGTGTGATCTCTTGCAACATGTCTTTATCACCAGTTATATGATCCGTACATCCACTATCAAGAATCCACTCTTTTCCTCCGGACATGTAATCCTTGAAGTTTGCCATTAAACTTAGATCCTTAATGATGTTCTCATGCTCAATGTGAACAACTCATCTTCTCCAAGGTAGCCATGTTCCACATTGTCATGATCAAGTGGGAAATCCTCGTCATAAAGAACAAGAGATTCGTTAGAATTGTGATCATGACGATGTTCAAGTTTATGAATGCGAATGGCTTCAAAGACAATGTTGTTGATAGTGGTGACATCTACTTTAGCACACATAAGATTACGGAGCTCAAATAGTCATTTATCAAAGTTTGAATCACTAGGCTTCATTTTGTGAAAAGCAACAGTTTTATGAAGAATTTCATCGAGATTTCCTAATGAAAGATTTGGATATCGTTTCTCCAAATCAGTCCATAAGATATAGGCACATGCAAAATTCTTCAATTGAGAAAGCACGAATCTTGGTAAACCTCTAACAATAAGATTGACAGTTCTTAGGTTACCAAGCATGTTAATTTCCTCTTCGTGTGTGGGATGCAATTCATCAATGGGAGGCTCATAGGGGCGCATAACATATTTGCTGAATTGAAATTCATTTAATATCTCAAGCATCAAAGTTTTCCATTGACTATAATACTCTCCATCAAGAATAGGCACTCTACAACTCAAACTCCCTATACTAGACACATCCATCTTCCTCCTCGGTGATTAAACCGATGCAATGGAGACCAATTCTCTGATACCAATTGAGGGATCACTAGACGATTGTCTAGAGGGGGGGTGAATAGACTACTAGCAGAAAATTAAAACCTAACCTTTTCCCAAGTTATTTGGTTGGCATATTTTAACAGTTTTAGCAAGGCTAGCAAGTCTATATATCCTACACATGCATGTCAACAAGTATAGTAGTGGAAAGTAAAGACATTGCACATGAAGTACAGAGTTGAGATATGGAGATCAAACGCAATTGGAGACGCAAGGATTTTTCCTGTGGTTCCGATAGATGGTGCTATCGTCCATCCACATTTATGGAGTCTTCAACCCACGTAGGGTAACAGTCGCGAGTGTCCACGAAGGGCTCCACCCATAAGGGTCCACGAAGTAGCAACCTTGACAATCCCATAACGGCTTCCGTCCACGAAGTACTAGCCTCACTATGGGTATATCTTCACGAAGTAGGCGATCTCCTTGCCCTTACAAACTTCTTGGTTCAACTCCACAACACGAAGTAGGAGGTTCCCAAGCAACACCTAACCAATCTAGGAGGCACCACCCTCCAAAAGGTAATAGGCTTGGTAATGTGGATGAACTCCTTGCTCTTGTGCTTCAAGATGATAGACTCCTCAACACACAATCACTCTCTCACAGATATGGCTTGGTAGAAGAGATGTGATTGGTGGAAAGCAACTTGGGGAGGCTAGAAATCAAGATCCATATGGTTGGAGTGAAAGATCTTGACCTCAACACAAGGGTAGGTGGTTCTCTCTCAGAAAACTAATAGCATAGGTATGGAATAGTCCTGAGTGCTTCTTCTTTTGAGTAGGTGGTGGTGAAGGGGTATATATAGGCATCCCCAAAAATCCAACCGTTACACACAAAATGACCAACTCGGTGACACCGATGTGTTAATCTCGGTGGTACCGAAGTGACCAAAAGGTGGCAACTTTTGAATCTCGGAGGGACCAATATAGGAATCTCGGTTGCACCGATAAGGTGACCAACGACCAGAATGCTCAATCTCGGTGATGCCAATTCAACAATCTCGAAGGGACCAAAACAGTGAACTTGCATAACAGAAAGTTGGCAACCTAAATTCGGTGGCACCGGTATGGAATCAGTTGCACCGAAGTGGCTAGGATTTGGCTGAGTCTATCTAGGGTTTGGAATCGGTGGCACCGAGATGGATATGTTGGTTCCATCGATTTTGAGTGTTTGGCTTAGGACAGACTTTGGTGGGAGAGTTTGTGGGTGTCTTTGGTGACTATCACTTGTTCACGTATGAGCATTTCGTTCACTAATAAATCCTTACCCCCTTTTAATAGTATTGGCTTTCCTATGGACTCAAAGTGAGTTCTCACAAATATAAAATGTAGAGTCCTCTTGCTTGAAGCTTAGCCAATCCATTTCCTTGCATCTTTGGGTTTCTCCACAATCTCTTTGCCAACCCAACTCTCCATGGACTATTATATGAAACACACTAGATAAAGGTATTAGTCTAAGAGACAATGTATGTTGTCATGAATTATCAAAACCACCAAGGGAGCATGTTCTGCTTTCAGATGGGCATGCTATTCATTTCTGTGATGAACCTGCTAGAATTGCTAGACCTGATGCTAAAGATAAACAAAGACCTATAGTTGGCATGCCTGTTGTTTCTGTAAAAATAGTAGATCATTGTTATCATGGCTTATGTGATGTGGGTGCTAGTGTGAGTGTAATTGCCTTTGCCTTATATCAAGAAATTATAAATGATATTGCACCAGCTGAATTGGAAGAAATGATGCTACCATTAAGCTTGCTAATAGAGTTACTATAACACCAGTTGGGATTGTTAGATACCTTGAAGTCTTGTGTGGGAAAATTAAATATCCTACTGATTTTCTTGTTCTTGGTTCCCCGCAAGATGATTTTTTCCCATTATATTTGGTAGGCCTTTATTGAATATTGTTAATGATAAGATAGATTGTGAGAAAGAAACTATTACTGTGAGTTTTGGGGATGTGTCCCATGAGTTTAATTTCTCTAAATTTCATAGACAACCCCATGATAAAGAATTTCCTAGTAAGGATGAAATTATTGCTCTTGCTTCTATTGTTGTGCCTCTTACTGATCCCTTAGAACAATATTTGCTAGACCATGAAAACGATATTCAATGAATGAAAGGAATGAAATAGATAGGATTTTCTTTGATCAGCATCCTATTTTGTAACACAACTTGCCTGTTGAAATACTTGGGGTTCCTCTTCCACCCAAGGGTGACCCCATGTTTGATCTTACACAATTACTGGATAATCTGAAACATGCGTATCTTGATGAAAAGAAAATATATCCTGTTATTATTAGTGCTAACCTTTCAGAGCATGAAGAAATGAAATTATTGAAAACTCTGAAGAAGCACTCTGCTGCTATTGGATATACTCTTGATGATCTTAAGGGCATTAGTCCCACTCTATGTCAGCATAAAATTAATATGGAACATGATGCTAAACCAGTTGTTGATCACTAGCGATGGGTAAATCCTAAAATGAAAGAAGTGGTAAGAAATGAAATATTAAAGCTTCTGGAGGCAGTTATAATTTATTCTATTGCTAATAGTAGATGGGTTAGTCCTATTCACTGTGTCCCTAAGAAGGGAGGTATTACTGTTGTTCCTAATGATAAAAATGAATTGATCCCGCAAAGAATTGTTACAGGATATAGAATGGTAGTTGATTTTAGGAAATTAAATAAAGCTACTAGGAAAGATCATTACCCTCTACCTTTTATTGATCAAATGCTAGGAAGACTTTCTAAACACACATACTTATGCTTTCTAGATGGTTATTCTGGTTTCTCTCAAATACCTGTGTCAAAAGAGGATCAAGAAAAGACAACTTTTACTTTCCCTTTTGCTACCTTTGCTTATAGGCATATGCCTTTTGGTTTATGCAATGCATCTGCTACCTTTCAAAGATGTATGACTGCTATATTCTCTAACTTTCGTGAAAAGATTGTTGAGGTTTTCATGGATGGTTTCTTTGTTTACGGAACTTCTTTTGATGTATGCTTGAGCAACCTTGATCGAGTTTTGCAGAGATGTGAAGAAACTAATCTTGTCTTGAATTGGGAGAAGTGCCACTTTATGGTTAATGAGGGCAATGTCTTGGGACACAAAATCGTCGAAACAGGTATTGAGACGGATAAACCTAAAGTAGATGCTATTGAAAAAATGCCGTGTCCCATGGATATCAGGGGTATAAGAAGTTTCCTTGGTCATGCTGGTTTCTATAGGAGATTTATTAAAGACTTCTCTGAAATTTCTCGGCCTCTCACTAATCTCTTGCAAAAAGATGTTCCTTTTGTTTTTGATGATGATTGTGTAGAAGCCTTTGAAATACTTAAGGAAGCCTTTGTTGGGACCCCGGTCCTAAGCCATAAGAATCCAGCATGTAACACATCACATCACTTTGCGGCCTCACGCATGGTTAACTCCATGGTTGCCACCTTACCTAGGCCGGGACCGTTTGCGTCTTTTGTCTCACGTATGTAATATGTCGGTAGCATTCAAATGACAAAGAACCCGGGTCGACATGGCTAGTCGTATAACCCAAGTGGCACATCCGTACAGGAATAGGCATACGTAACCCAACAATGCAGGTGTCGGCCTCTAGCGCGTGTAGATGAGTCATAGCAAGCTACAAGGACTCCATTATGCCGTGGGACATAAATGTCATCACTGCACGTAGACGAGTCATAGCAGGCTACAAGGACTCCATTACACTGCGAGACATTTCCCCGAAGGAACAGACACAACAGCAAAGAAGGATACATGTCGGTTAATCAATGTTTCTGGAGTAGTAGCAAGCTACCAAGGCTCGGTGGAAGCACAAAGAGGCAGTTCCCTGTAAAGAGTACTACTAAAGGCACACAACTAGGTGTCGAATCCCATACATATCGTTGCACATCACACGTATGCACGACATGCCCGATATGCATAGATACAACTATGGCATCACAACATAACCATACAACAACACAAAATTTATTTATGAGGTTCATAACAGCCAACATAGAGTGATATTACAAACAGGGGTCACATGACCCAACACACAAATCATACAAACAACAAGCGGAAGCTTAAAATGTCTGGGTACAGACATCTAGAAAAGAAGAAGGCTGAGGAAGCCTGTCTATCTACAAGGCCCTCCATAGGAACCAGACCTCTGGCTGGGATTCCCAAGCTAAATGACCAACATCGATCCTATCGTAGAAACCACTAGCGAGACTGGAGTCTCCTCTGCAAAAACATAATTAAGCAATAGTGAGTACCGAGTACTCAGCAAGACTTACATCAGAACTAACTACATATGCATCGGTATCAATAAGGAAGTTGTGGGGTTCAATGCAGCAAGCCAGCTTTGACTCGATGGCTATCCTATAATACGATGTTCATAACTTTGAAAAGTTTTGTGAAGCTTACACGAGTACACTAACACCACAACAATACACCACCATGGATCCGCTCCCGTCTTCCTATGAGAGTGCCATCCACGATACTCACACTTTTTTTGAAGCTTTTATGAGTAACCTTTTAAATTGTCTATGAACCATATAAGTATCCAAGTAGTCCATATCCGCGGACGCGGCTATTCGAATAGCTTGATTACCCTACAGGGGTGTACTTCGTCACACATGCTCCCGCCACTTATCGCCATGTGCTCATAAAAGGCACCTCGGCAACCTTCAAGTGGAAGCCCAGTGAGGGAGCCGGCCATGACCTAACTAACCACACAAGACTCTAGTCCAGGTTTATCGCCTATTCGGGACTGAACCCGCAAGGAAGTCCGACCGAAGTTTCCTCAACAACCCCGAACGATGTGTACAGGGTTCCCAAGCCCACCTCGTCGGATGGTACTACGCTTGGTACACCGGGCCACAATGCCTAGTCTGTCCCAAACCCACCTGTACGGGGTGCCACTCGGTAGACTACTAACATATCCTACAAACACCAGAAACTAGTTGCAACTCCTGGACAGAGATCAAGTTGGTTAATAAGTCGAGAGAGTCAATTAAGGATCCCAATGTGCGGTAGTAGCTAGTCTTGGACAACATACATAGGACTCAGTTCTTAAGGGCGGTCCCAATGAGACAACCCGCCATGTACTCCTACACGGCCTCTCATCGCTACCTTTAGCAAATCCTGTTCACAACTTAACTCTCATCATCAGAACAAGTTCAGTTCACTCCGGTTCATCAACCAGATGGAACAGACCCGACACAACTCTGAGCATAGCAAGCATAGCAGGTTAAAGGCACAACATAGCTCAAGCATCTACCAGGTATGCTAGGTTGCATGGTTCAGCTATTTACTGTGACAATGACAGGTCATGCAGAGGAATGGGTTCAACTACCGAAACATGCAAAATTGAAACATTTTGTCCTAATGCAATAAGTGGGAGCAAGAGCGAGAGAGTGGGATTGTATCGGGTATGTTCAAGGGGGTTGCTTGCCTGATAAGACGATCAAACGTTACTGCTCCTCAGATGGATACTAGACCCTATCCTCCGGAACAGTGCCTAACACGAAGAACAAACATCGAAGGGGGAACAAATCAATACACACCAAACGCAACAATATGATGCATGAGTATGACATGGCAACATGATGTGTTTGAGCTAATGCATCTAGCAACCGATTTAAATGAAGTGGGTTTGAAGTCAAGGTTCAAATTCAACTTCATATATGAATTCCATAATGTGTTTGAACTAAAATTTCCAAGTTCACCTATTTAGGTTGCTCTATCATGCATGAAAATGGTACAAATGGATTGATTGAATTTTTCTGATCAATTTTCATATATAAATTATTTTCATCTGATTTACAGATTATTTTCTATGAATTTTAGAAGTTTTTTATTAATTTATGGAATTTATTTAAATCCAAAATTGAATTATTATGTCAGCCTGACGTCATGGTGACGTCAGCAGGTTAAAGGCGCCAGCCCAGGTCAAACCTGGCGGCTGGGCCCCACCTGTCATTGACTTACTCTTCTAATAGTTTTTTTAATTACCTAACTAATGATTAACAGGGCCGAGCCCACATGTCTGTGACCCGGGGGTTAACTAACTGGTGATTGGCCTTAAGGTAATCACCTGACGATGGGGCCCCACCTGTCGGGGCTCAGGCGACGGGGCTCGTCGCCAGCAACCTCTGGACGCGGCGGCGTCCGCGCTTTCGGCCATGGGAGCGGCGAATGGGGGCACTGGGTGGAGCCCTCGCTCGCCCACACCTGGAGAAGCTAGCCAGAGCCGCGAGGGTCGCCGGAGCTCGCGGCTACGATGCCGGAGGCGGCGGCCGGAGCTCGGCCAAGGACGGCTGCGGCGCTAGGGCCTACAGGAAGGGGCGCCGGGGGTCGGGGCGGCACCTACGGGCCCGCGCAAGCACGCCGGAGTGCTCAGCTGAGCACGATAGGTGCTCTGGATGCGGTGGCCATTTATGCCGGCGGTGAGGAGCTCGGGCACAATGGGATAGCAACGGCTATGGTGGCTAGACAACAAGATAGAGGGGGGAATGGACAGAGGGGTTCACGACGCTTCCTGTCGACGGCTTGACGGGCTCGGGGAGGCGCCAGGGGCGGCGAATCGACGGCAAGGGGCTTCGGTGGCCAGTGGCAGAAGAGAGGAGAGAGGGGGAAAGAATGAGAGGGAGAGCAGCGGTGAGAGAGAGATGGGAAGAGCAACACGACGAGGAGGGGAAGAGAGTTGGCAGCCCCGGAGGCTGCCACAGCAGGCAGCCAGGCAGGAGCTGGCCGTGGCGCGTGCCGACGCGCCCCTGCCACACGCCCAATCCTCCTGGCGGGAGGTTGGGGGTGACTGGCAGCTAGGCCGGCTGGGCCAGCTCCTCCTAGGCCTCCTCTTTTTTTTACTTTCTGATTTCTACTTTTTTGTTTTGTTTTGATTTGATTTCAGAACCAAACCATTTTGTAATATTCTGAAAATTAATATGTGGCCTATTATATCATAACCAAAGGCACTCACAGACTTTCCAGAATTATTGGAGCTTTAAAAATATTTATAGTATTTTAAAACTCCATTATGAATAGTTACTCCTTTAATTCAATACCCAAAATGACACTTTTAAAATATGCACCGCCCCTGGTTTATGTTGCCACATTATTCCAGAGAAGATGAGCATTTTTCCAAGGTCACTTTGGATCATCGAAAAAATATTTTGGTTGAGGCTATTGAATTCAAATGGTGCAAGGGTTTTGAACATCCCCATTTCAAGTTTAAAAAGAATTTAAACACGATGCAATCACAACACGGATCCTAATGCATGCTAAAGCTAGGGATGTGACAACCTTGATTTTTGCACTTGTTGTTCAACCACCTGATTGGAACCTACCTTTTGAAATTATGTGTGATGCTAGTGATTATGCCATTGGTGCTGTTCTAGGACAAAGAGTTGATAAGAAATTAAATTTTATCCATTATGCTAGTAAAACCTTAGATAATGCTCAAAGAAACTATGCTACAATTGAAAATGAATTTTTAGGAGTTGTGTTTTCTTGTCATAAGTTCAGACCTTATATTGTTGATTCCAAAGTAACTGTTCACACTGATCATGCTGCTATTAAATATCTTATGGAAAAGAAATATGCTAAACCAAGACTTATTGGATGGGTTCTTTTGCTACAAGAATTTGATTTACATATTATTGATAGAAAGGGTGTTGAGAACCCTGTAGAAGATAACTTGTCTAGGTTAGAGAATGCTCTTGATGACCCACTACGTATTGATGATAGCTTTCCTGATGAACAATTAGCTGTCATAAATGCTTCATGTAATGCTCCATGGTATGCTGATTATGCTAATTACATTGTTGCTAAATTTATACCGCCTAGTTTCACATACCAACAAAAGAAAAAAGTTCTTCTATGATTTAAGACATTACTTTTGAGATGATCCACACCTTTATAAAGAAGGGGTAGATGGTGTTATTAGATGTTGTGTACCTGAGCATGAACAGGAACATATCCTACACAAGTCTCATTCCGAGGCCTATAGAGGACACCATGCTAGAGATAGAACTGCACACAAGGTACTACAATCTGGTTTTTATTTGCCTACTCTTTTCAAGGATGCTCGTAAGTTTTTCCTGTCTTGTGATGAATGTCAAATAATGGGTAATATTAGTACACGTCAGGAAATGCCTATGAATTACTCACTTATTATTGAACCTTTTGATGTTTGGGGCTTTGATGATATGGGACCTTTTCCAAAGTCCAATGGGTATACTCATATTCTAGTTGGTGTTGATTATGTTACTAAGTGGGTAGAAGCTATTCCAACTAGTAGTGCTGATCATAACACTTCTATTAAAATGCTTAAAGAATTTATTTTCCCTAGATTTGGAGTTCCTAGATATTTAATGACGGATGGTGGTTCACACTTTATTCATGATGCTTTCCATAAATTGCTGGCGAAGTATGATGTTAATCATAGAATTGCATCTCCTTATCATCCTTAGTCTAGTGGTCAGTAGAATTGAGCAATAGAGAAATTAAATTGATCTTGCAAAAGACTTTTAATAGATCTAGAAAGAATTGGTCTAAGAAACTTGATTATGCACTATGGGCTTATAGAACTACTTACAAAAACCCTATGGGTATGTCTCCGTATAAAATGGTTTATGGTAAAGCTTGTCAGTTACCTCTTGAACTAGAACATAAAGATTATTGGGCAATTAAAGAGCTCAACTATGATTTTAAAATTGCTGGTGAGAAGAGGTTATTTGACATTAGCTCACTTGCTGAATGGAGAACCCAGGCATATGAGAATGCCAATTTTTAAAAGAGAAGGTGAAGTGATGGCATGATAAAAGGATACAAAAGCGTGAATTCAATGTAGGTGACCATGTCTTGCTATACAATTCTCGTTAAGATTTTTTTGCAGGAAAACTTCTCTCTAAATGGGAAGGGGCTTACATTGTCGAGGAAGCATATCGTTCTGGTGCCATCAAGATCAACAACACCGAAGGCACTAACCCGAAGGTGGTAAACGGGCAAAGAATCAAACATTATATCTCAGGTTCTCCCATAAATGTTGAAACCAATATTATAAATACCATAAATCTGAAGGAGTACATTAGGGAGACCTACCAGAACGTTTTAGACTCCGAAAAGGAATAGGTATGTGGTACGGTAAGCAAACCGACTCCAAAACTTTTCCAATAGCAATTTTCTCCATTTTGGAATTTTTTAATAAATTAGTAAAATTTAAAGTAGTCTGAAAGGTGCGCTAGGAGGCAAAAAGCCAGGTGGGTGTAGCCTACCCCCTGGACGCGCCCCTATGGCTTGTGGCCACCCCGTGCACCCCCCGGACTCTGTTTTCTTGTGGTGCACTCCTTTAGGTCGGTAAAAATTCATTATATAATCTCCCGAAGGTATTGACCACTGTACCATGGAAAAACCCTCTGTTCTCTTTTGTTGTTGTATTCCGAACAGATTTAGATCGCCATGATGTCACCAAGTGCTTTGAAGGACAAGTTCTTCGAGAAGGTCATCAACCCATATCGTGCGGAGGTATTGTGACACCCTCAAACCATTGAGATGCGTGAGGGGGTGCTGCACATCTGTGATGTTGAGGGGCCAAAAAAACCGGAAGCGTGGAGACAAGGCTCAAAGCAATGGAGCAGCAAGTCTTCAAGTGCCAAGGTATGGTGGAGCATGGACTCAATGCCAATCATATGGTGTTCACGGAGTTTACCCGTAAGCACAAGCTGGACACCAAGGACATCAGGGAGGACATCTTCAAGCTTTATGAGAAAATCGAGCATCTCCAATCCCAGATCTATGACCTGCAAAACCAAAACCGTGATTATGAATACATATTTAAGAGAATGAGTTTGGCTATAGATTTGAGGATCCCGGAGACTCGTTCATCTTTTTACAATGGTGAGGCTATGCCTTGGAAGACAGAGGACAAGCCTCCAACCTCATCAACAACTCCACCACCATCACCTCCGAAGAAAGACAACTAAACACATGGGTATGGGCACTCCCCTTGGCTTGTGCAAAGCTTGGGGGAGGTGCCCCGGTATTGTATCACCATCACATCATTCACTTTTATCGTTTTCCTAGTTTGATCCTTTTGGTTTTATCTTGATCCAGTAGAATAAAGTTTTTAGTATGATCTATCTGTGAGTTTTTATTTATGCTCCCCATATGTAAGCGAGTCTAAGAGTTATATAATAAAAAGTAGTTTTGAGTTAAGGGCTTTGCTTGCTGCTATGTGATACTCCATTTTGCATCATAGTTTTATATTGATAATTATTGCATTATGGGCTGCTATTACACGTTATGGTACAATATTTATGCCTTTTCTCTCTTATTTTACAAGGTTTACATGAAGAGGCAGCATGTCAGCAGCTAGAATTCTGGACTGGGAAAGGAGCAAATCTGAGAGACCTATTCTACACAACTCCAAAAGTCCTAAAAATTTATAGAGAATTATTTTGGAATATATAAAATATATTGGGAGAAACAAATACTAGAGGGGGCCCACCAGGAGGTCACATGCCTGCCAGGCGCAACCACCCCCCTAGTCATGCCTAGGTGGCTTTTAACCCACCTAGCAGGTCCCCGACGCCCATCTTCTGCTATATGAACAGTTTTGACCTGGAAAAAAAATCAGAAGAGGGCTTTCGGGACGAAGCACCGCCGTCTCGAGACGGAACTTGGGCAGTACCAATTTAGAGCTCCGGCGGAGCTGTTCTGTCAGGAAAACTTCCCTCCCAGAGGGGGAAATCGAAGCCATCGTCATCACCAACGATCCTCTCATAGAGAGGGGGTTAATGTCCATCAACATCTTCATCAACACCATCTCCTCTCCAAACCCTACTTCATCTCTTGTATCTGATCTTTGTCCCGAACCTTAGATTGGTACCTGTGGGTTGCTAGTAGTGTTGATTACTCCTTGTAGTTGATGCTAGTTGGTTTACTTGGTGGAAGATCATATGTTTAGATCCTTTATGATAATTAATACTCCTCTGATTATGAACATGACATGCTTTGTGAGTAGTTACATTTGTTCCTAAGGACATGTGATAAGTCTCGTTATAAGTAATCATGTGAATTTGGTATTCGTTCGATATTTTGATGAGATGTATGTCGTCTCTCCTCTAGTGGTGTTATGTGAACGTCGACTACATACCAATTCACCGTTATTTGGGCCTAGGGGAAGGCATCTGGAAGTAATAAGTAGATGATGGGTTGGTAGAGTGACAGAAGCTTAAACCCTAGTTTATGCGTTGCTTTGTAAGGGGCTGATTTGGATCAATATGTTTCATGCTATGGTTAGATTTATCTTAATTCTTGTTTCGTAGTTGCAGATGCTTGCGAGAGAGGTTAATCATAACTGGGAGGTTCATTGAAGTAAGGGCAGCACCCAAGCACCGGTCCACCCACATATCAAATTATCAAAGTAACGAACGCAAATCAAATGAGCATGATGAAAACTAGCTTGACAGAAATTCCCATGTGTCCTCGGGAGCGCTTCACTTTATATAAGAGTTTGTCCAGGCCTGTCCTTTTCTCAAAAATGATTGAAATACGTTACTGCACCTTTTCTACACTTGTTACTCATTACCAATTATGTTATCACAAAACTATCTGTTACTAATAATTTCAGTGCTTGTAGAGAATACCTTGCTAAAAACCGCTTGTCATTTCCTTCTACTCCTCGTTGGGTTCGACACTCTTACTTATCGAAAGGACTACGATAGATCCCTTATACTTGTGGGTAATCAAGACTCTTTTCTGGCGCCGTTATCGCGGAGTGAAGCGCGTTTGGTAAGGATTTTTTTTATAGTGTGCTGAAATTTACTGTCACTTGTTACTATGGAAAGTAATCCTTTGAGGGGCTTGTTCGGGGTATCTTCACCTCGACTAGAAGCTCAAAGAGTTTCCACTAAACCTACTGAACCCACTGAAAATATTTATTATGAAATTCCTTCAGGTATGATAGAGAAACTGCTGGCTAATCCTTATGTAGGAGATGGAACACTACATCCTGATTTGCATCTAATCTATGTGGATGAAGTTTGTGGATTATTTAAGCTTGCAGGTCTACCCGAGGATCATGTCAAGAAGAAGGTCTTTCCTTTATCTTTGAAGGAGAAGACATTGACATGGTATAGGCTATGTGATGATATTGGATCATGGAGCTACAACCGATTGAAAATGGAATTTCATCAGAAGTTCTATCCTATGCATCTAGTTCATCGTGATCAGAATTATACCTATAATTTTTGTACTCGTGAAGGAGAATGATTCTCTCAAGCTTGGGGGAGTCTTAAGTAAATGTTATATTCATGCCCCAATCATGAGCTCTCGAGAGAAAATATTATTCAGAATTTTTATGACCGACTTTCTCGTAATGATTAATCCATGCTCAGTACTTCTTGTACTGGTTCCTATATGAAGAAAGATATTGACTTCAAATGGGATTTATTGGAGAGAATTAAACACAACTCTGAAGATTGGGAATTCGATGAGGGTAAGGAGTCAGATATAAACCTTAAGTTTGATTGTGTTAAATCTTTTGTAGACACCAATCTTTTCATGAATTTAGCACTAAATATGGACTTGACTATGAGATAGTATCTTCTTTCTGTGAATCTTTTGCTCCTCATGTTGATCTCCCTAAGGAGAAGTGGTTTAAATATCATCCTCCCATTGAAGTGAAAGTAGTTGAACCTATTATAGTTGAAGAGTAAACTATTACTTATAATGTTGATCCTGTTATTCCTGCTGCTTATATAGAGAAACCACCTTTCCTAGTTAGAATAAAGGAACATGCTAAAGCTTCAACTGTGGTTCATAAGAGCTTTGCTAGAATATCTACACGCCCAGAACAAATTAAAGTTGAGCCTAGTATTGCTATGGTTAAGGATCTCTTGGTTGATAATATTGATGGGCATGTTATTCAATTCTGTGATGAAGCTGCTAGAATTGCTAGACCTGATGCTAAAGATAAACAAAGACCTATTGTTGGCATGCGTGTTATTTCTATTAAAATAGGAGATCATTGTTATCATGGCTTATGTGATTTGGTTGCTAGTGTGAGTGCAATTACCTTTACCTTATATAAAGAAAATTATGAATGATATTGCACCAGCTGAGTTAGGGGAAATTGATGTACAATTAAGCTTGCTAATAGAGATACTATAGCATGAGATGGGATTGTTAGATATGTTGAAGTCTTGTGTGGGAAAATAAAATATCCTACTGATTTTCTTGTCCTTGGTTCCCCAGAAGATGATTTTTGTCGCATTATATTTGGCAGACCTTTCTTGAATACTGTTAATGCCAAGATACATTGTGAGAAGGAAACTATTACTGTAAGTTTTGGGGATGCGTCTCATGAGCTTAATTTCTCTAAATTTCGTAGAAAACCCCATGATAAAGAATTGCCTAGTAAGTATGGAATTAATTGTCTTGCTTCTATTGATGTGCCTCCTACTGACCCCTTAGAACAATATCTGCTAGACCATGAAAACGATATGCATATGAATGAAAGGAATGAAATAGATAAGATTTTATTTGATCAACATCCTATTTTGAAACACAACTTTCTTGTTGAAATACTTGGGGATCCTCCTCCACCCAAGGGTGATCCCGTGTTTGAGCTCAAACAATTATCGGATACTCCAAAATATGCTTATCTTGATGAAAATAATATATATCCTGTTATTTTTAGTGCTAACCTTTTAGATAATGAAGAAAAAATATTATTGAAATCTCTAAGGAAGCACCGTGCCGCTATTGGATATACTCTTGATGATCTTAAGGGCATTAGTCCCACTCTATGTCAGCATAAAATTAATATGGAGCCCGATGCTAAACAAGTTGTTGATCACCAACGACTATTAAATCCTAAAATGAAATGAGTGGTAACAAATGAAATATTAAAGCTTATGGAGGCAGGTATTATTTATCCTATTGCTGATAGTAGATGAGTTAGTCTCGTTCATTGTGTCCCTAAGAAAGGAGGTATTACCGTAATTCCTAATGATAAAAATGAATTGATTCCGCAATGAATTTTCATAGGATATAGAATGGTAATTGATTTTAGGAAGTTAAATAAAGCTACTAGGAAAGATCATTACCCTCTACCTTTTATTGAACAAATTCTAGAAAGACTATCCAAACACACACATTATTGCTTTCTAGATGGCTATTCCGGCTTCTCTGAAATACCTGTGTCAAAAGAGGACAAAGAGAAGACCACTTTTACTTGCCCTTTTAGTATATTTGCTTATAGACATATGCCTTTTGGTTTATGCAATGCACCTGCTATCTTTCAAAGATGTATGACTGCTATATTCTTTGATTTTTGTGAAAGGATAGTTGAGGTTTTCATGGATAATTTTTCCGTTTACGGAACTTCTTTTGATGATTGTTTGAGCAACCTTGACTGAGTTTTGCAGAGACGTGAAGAAACTAATCTTGTCTTGAATTGGGAGAAGTGCCACTTTATGGTGAATGAAGGTATTGTCTTGGGACACAAAATCTCCGAAAGAGGTATTGAAGTTGTCAAAGCCAAAGTTGATGCTATTGAAAAAATGTCGTGTCCTATGGATATCAGAGGTATAAGAAATTTCTTGGTCATGTTGGTTTATATAGGAGGTTTATTAAAGACTTTTCTAAGATTTCTAGGCCTCTCACTAATCTTTTGCAAAAATATTTTCCATTCGTTTTTGATGATGATTGTGTAGAAGCATTTGAAATTCTTAAAAATGCCTTGATTTCTGCACCTGTTATTCAACCACCTGATTGGAACCTACCCTTTGAAATTTTGTGTGATGCTAGTGATTATGACGTTAGTGCAGTTCCAGGACAAAGAGTTGATAAGAAACTAAATGTTATCCATTATGCTAGTAAAACTCTAGACAACGCTCAAAGAAACTATGCTACCACTGAAAAGGAATTTTTCAAAGTTGTGTTTGCTTGTGATAAGTTCAGACCTTAATATTATTGATTCCAAAGTAACTGTTCACATTGATCATGCTACTATTAAATATCTTATGGAAAGAAAGATGCTAAACCTAGACATATCAGATGGGTCCTTCTGCTACAAGAATTTGACTTGCATATTGTTGATAGAAAGGGTGCTAATAACCCCGTTGCGGATTACTTGTCTAGGTTAGAAAATGTTCTTTATGACCCACTACCTATTGATGATAGCTTTCCTGATGAACAATTAGCTATCATAAATGATTCGCATAATACTCCATGGTATGATGATTATGCTAATTACATTGTTGCTAAATTTATACCGCCTAGTTTCACATACCAACAAAAGAAAAAGTTCTTCTATGATTTAAGACATTACTTTTGGGATGATCCACACCTTTATAGAGATGGAGTAGATGGTGTTATTATATGTTGTGTACCTAAGCATGAATAGGAACAGATCCTATACAAGTGTCATTCCAAGGCCTACGAAGGACACCACGCTGGAGATAGAATTGCACACAAGGTATTACAATCTGGTTTTCATTGCCCTACTCTCTTCAAGGATGCTCGTAAGTTTGTCTTGTCATGTGATGAATGTCAAAGAATTGGCAATATTAGTAGATGTTAGGAAATGCCTATGAATTACTCTCTTGTTATTAAACCATTTGATTTCTGGGGTTTTGATTATATGGGACCTTTTCCAATGTCCAACGGGTACACTCATATTCTAGTTGCTGTTGATTATGTTACTAAGTGGGTGGAAGCTATTCCAACTAATAGTGCTGATCATAACAACTCTATTAAAATGCTGAAAGAAGTTATTTTCCCTAGATTTGGAGTCCCTAGATATTTTATGACTGATGGTGGTTCACACTTTATTCATGGTGCCTTTTGTAAATTGCTTGCTAAGTATGACGTTAATCATAGAATTGCATCTCCTTATCATCCTCGGTCTAGTGGTCAATTAGAATTAAGCAATAGAGAGATAATTTGATCTTGAAAATGATGGTTAATATATCTAGAAAGAATTGGTCTAAGAAATTTGACGATGCATTATGGGCTTATAGAACTGCTTACAAAAATATTATGGGTATGTCTCCGTATAAAATGGTTTATGGTAAAGCATGTCACTTACCTCTAGAACTTGAGCATAAAACTTATTGGACAATCAAAGAGCTCAATTATGATTTCAAACTTACTGGTGAGAAGAGGTTATTTGACATTAGCTCACTTGATGAATGGAGAACCCAAGCCTATGAGAATGCCAAGTTGTTTAAAGAAAAGGTTAAGAGATGGCATGATAAAAGGATACATAAGCGTGAATTCAATGTAGGTGACCATGTCTTGCTATACAATTCTCGTTTAAGATTTCTTGCAAGAAAACTTCTGTCTAAATGGGAAGGGCCCTACATTGTCATGGAAGTATATCGCTCTGGCGCCATCAAGATCAACAACGCCGAAGGAACAAATCCGAACGTGGCCAACGGGCAAAGAATCAAACATTATATCTCAGGTTCTCCCATAAATGTTGAAACCAATATTATAAATACCATAACTCTGGAGGAGTATATTAGTGAGACCTACCGGAACGTTTCAGACTCCAAAAAGGAATAGGTATGTGGTACGGTAAGCAAACCGACTCCAAAAATTTCCCAATAGCATTTTTTCTTGGTTTTGGAATATTTAATAAATTAGGAAAATTTAAAGTACTCCGAAAGATGCATGAGGAGGTGACAAGCCTGCCAGGCGGGGCCACCCCCTGGCCGCGCCAAGGTGGCTTGTGACCACCTCGTGGACCCTCCGGATACTCCTTTGGGTCGGTAAAAATTCATTATATAATCTCCCGAAGGCTTGGACTTTCATATCATGACAATACCTCCTGTTTTTGTTTTGAGCCGTTCCTGCAGTAGATTTAGATCATCTTGACGTCCCCAAGTGCTCTGAAGGACAAGTTCTTCGAGAAGTTCATCAACCCTTATCTTGCAGAGGTGCTGCGACACCCTCAAGCCATTGAGATGCGTGAGGGGGTGCTGCACATCCGTGATGTTGAAGGGCCAAAGAAGACCGAAAGCATGGAAACAAGGCTCAAAGAAATGGAGCAGCAAGTCTTCAAGTGCCAAGGGATGGTGGAACGTGGACTCAATGCCAATCATATGATGATCTCGGAGTTTACTCATAAACACAAGCTGGACACCAAGGACAATGGGGAACACATCTTCAAGCTTTACAAGAAAATCGAGCATCTCCAAGCCTAGATCTATGATCTGCAAAACCAAAATTGTGAGTATGAATACAGATTTAAGAGAATGAGTTTGGGTGCAGATTTGAGGATTCCGGAGACTCGTTCTTCTTTTTACGATGGTGATCCCATGCCTTGGAAGACGGAGGACAAGCTTCCAACCTCATCAACAACTCCACTACCATCACCTCCGAAGAAGGACATCTAAACACATGGGTATGGGCACTCCCCTTGGCTTGTGCCAAGCTTGGGGGAGGTGCCCCGGTACCGTATCACCATCACACCTTTTTTTTTCTTGTTTCTTAGTTTGATCCTTTTGGTTATATCTTGGTCTAGTAGAATAAAATTTTAGTATGATCTAGCTTTGAGTTTTTGCTTTTTGTTCCCCTTATATAAGCGAGTCCGACAGTTATATAATATTTAGTAGTTTTGATGTGAGTGTTTGCTTGCTTGCTATGATGTTGAGAAAAATAAATAAGAATAAATGAAGAATAGAATAAAAGCAAAGAGTATATATGTTGATCTTATGGGGAGTATTGACTTCACATATAAGAAGTATGTCAATTGAAATTTGTTGGGAGTTGACAAACATAGCGGTTGGTCATCGGGGCAATTAAAAGGAAGTAATAAAGAAACAGAGGTTCACATATAACTTCTTGGACATCTTTTATGATTGTGAGCACTCATTAAAATATTTTATGCTAAGAAGTTGATTTTGGACAAGGAAGACAACATAATGGGTTATGTTTGCTTATTTCCGAACAGAAGTTATATTGTTATAGATCCTCCAACATGTAGTGCTTGCTTCCACCTCATATTAGCCAAAACATCCGCACCAAGTAGAGATACTACTTTTGCATCCATATACCCTCAACCCAGTTTTGCCATGAGAGTCCACCATACCTACCTATGGATTGAGTAAGATCCTTCAAATAAGTTCTCATAGGTGCAAAAAGCAATAAGAATTACTCCTAAATATGTATGATCTTTTATTGTAAAGGGAAATAAGCATTGTACGAACTTGTGATAGTAAAGAAATAAAAGCGACGGACTGCATAATAAAGGTTGCTATCACAAAGGGCAATACAACGCGACGTTCCTTTGCGTTAAGGGTTTGCACATCCAAAAACAAAAAGCGCATGACAACCTCTGCTTCCCTCCATGAAGGGCCTATCTGTTATGTTTACTTTATAAGTACTTACCTTTATGCAAGAGTCATGGTGATTTTCACCACTTCCTATATTTTTCCTTTTTCACTTGGCAAGCATTATGTGTTGGGGAAGAATCTACACACATATATCCACTTGGATGTGGGTGATCATGAGTTATTATTGTTGACATCATCCTTGAGGTGAGTAGTTGGGAGGTAAAACAATAAACCCCTATCTTTCTATGTGTCTAGTTGAAGCTTTGATATCATGAGTACCGCGTGAGTGTTAGCAATTGTGAAAGACTAAAAGATAATTGAGTATGTGGATTTTCTTTACAAGCTCTTATATTGACTCTTTTCGATGTTATGATAAATTGCAAATTGCTTCAATGACTGACAGCACAGTTTGTCTGTTGTCAATAAAGCTCTTGGTTCATACTTTCCCCTGTGAATGAATTGATACTCCAACATAAGAAATTATATATCAATAAGTAATGTTGTTCTAAATATGATCATGATGCCCTCACGTCCATATTTTATTTTATCGACACCTCCATCTCTAAATATGTGGACATATTTATTGATCTCGGCTTTCGCTTGAGGACAAGCGAGGTCTAAGCTTGGGGGAGTTGATACATCCATTTTGCATTATGATTTTATATTGATATTAATTGCATTATGGGCTGTTATTACACGTTATGGTATAATACTTATGCCTTTTCTCTCTTATTTACGAAGGTTTACATGAAGAGGGACAATGTCGGCAGTTGGAATTATGGACTGGGAAAGGAGCAAATCTGAGAGACCTATACTGCACAACTCCAAAAGTCCTGAAAAGTTAGAGAGAATTGTTTTGGAATATATAAAAAATATTGGGTGAAACAAATACTAGAGGGGGCCCACCAGGAGGTCACAAGCCTTCCAGGCGCGGCCACCACCTAGCCACGCCTAGGTGGCTTGTGAACCACCTGGCAGGTCCCCGACGCCCATCTTCTGCTATATGAAGGGTTTTGACCTGGAAAAAACACAAGAGAGGTTTCGGGATGAAGCACCGTCGTCTCGAGGCGGAACTTGGGCAGAACCAATCTAGAGCTCCGACGGAGTTGTTCTGCCGAGGAAACATCCCTCTTGGAGGGGGGTAATCAAAGCCATCGTCATCACCAACGATCCTCTCATCAAGAGGGGGTCAATCTTCATCAACATCTTCATCATCACCATCTCCTCTCCAAACCCTAGTTCATCTCATGTATCCGATCTTTGTCTCAAACCTCAAATTGGTACTTGTGGGTTGCTAGTAGTGTTGATTACTCTTTGTAGTTGATGTTAGTTGGTTTACTTGGTGGAAGATAATATGTTCATATCCTTTATGATAATTAATAATCCTATTATTATGATCATGAACATGCTTTGTGAGTAGTTACATTTGTTCCTGAGGACATGGGATAAGTCTCGTTATAAGTAATCATGTGAATTTGGTATTCGTTCGATATTGTGATGAGATGTATGTTGTGTCTCCTCTAGTGGTGTTATGTGAACGTCAACTACATAACACTTCATTGTTATTTGGTCCTAGGGGAAGGCATTGGTAAGTAATAAGTAGATGATGGGTTGCTAGAGTGAAAAAAGCTTAAACCCTAGTTTATGCGTTGCTTCGTAAGGGACTGATTTGGATCCATATGTTTCATGCTATCGTTGGATTTATCTTCATTTTTGTTTCATAGTTGCGGATGCTTGCAAGAGAGGTTAATCATAAGTGGGAGGTTTTTCCAAATAAGGGAGGCACCCAGGCACCGGTCCACCCACATATCAAATTATAAAAGTAACGAACGTGAATCAAATGAGCATGATGAAAACTAGCTTGATAGAAATTCCCATGTGTCCTCGGGAGCGCTTCACTTTATATAAGAGTTTTGCCAGGCCTGTCCTTTGCTACAAAAAGGAGTTGGATACCTTTCTACACCTTTGCTACATTTGTTACTTGTTACTCGTTCCCAAATATCTTACCACAAAACTATCTGTTACCGATAATTTCAGTGCTTGCAGAGAATACCTTGTTGAAAACTGCTTGCCATTTCCTTCTGCGCCTTGTTGGGTTCGACACTCTTACTTATCGAAAGGACTACGATATATCCCCTATACTTGTGGTTCATCACTATGATCTTGAGAAAAATATATAGAAAGAAGTATAGAATAAAAGCAAAGGGTATATATGATGATCTTATGGGGAGTGATGACTTCACATATAAGAAGTAGTTCGATTGAAATTTGTTGAGAGTTGACAAACATAGCAATCGGTCATTGTTGCAATTAAAAGTAAGTAATAAAGAAAGAGAGGTTCACATATAAATAATTTATCTTGGAAATCTTTTATGATTGTGAGTACTCATTAAAATATTATATGCTAAGAAGTTGATGTTAGACAAGGAAGACAACATAATGGGTTATGTTTGCTTAGATCCGAATAGGAGTTATATGGTTATAGATCCTCCAACATATAGTTCTTGCTTCCACTCATACTAGCAAATATTTCTGCAGCAAGTAGATATACTACTTGTGCATTCCAAACACCCTCAACCCAGTTTTGCCATGAGAGTCCACCATACCTACCTATCTATTGAGTAAGATCCTTCAAGTAAGTTGTCATCGGTGCAAATACAAATAAAAATTGCTCCTAAATATGTATGGTCTTTTATTGTGAGGGAAAATAAGCATTGTACGAACTTGTGATGGTAAAGATATAAAAGCGATGGACTACATAATAAAGGTTGCTATAACAAAGGGCAATACAACACGACATTCATTTGCATTAAGGGTTTGCACATCCAAAAACAAAAAGCGATGACAACCTCTGCTTCCCTCTGCAAAGGGCCTATCTTTTACTTTTACTTTCTTGTGCTTACCTTTTTACAAGAGTCATGGTGATCTTCACTACTTCCTATATTCACTACAGGAATAAGTCACTTTGCCGTCAGCCATCCCGGACGGCAAAGGCATGCATCTAGGACAGCAAAGTCTTTGCCGTCTTCCAGCAGACGGCCAACCGTCCGGCTGAATAAGCCACGGTAAAGGGTGCTTTGCCGTTTGCTGGCAGATGACAAAGACCTTTGAATCTTTGTCGTCCGCCAGCGGACAGCAAAGGGCCTGGACGGCACACGTGTCAACTTAGCTCTGTTAAGGGCTTAACGGCGTGCTTTGCCATCCGCTGGCAGACGGCAAAGACCTTAGTTCTTTGCCGTCTTCTAGCGGACAGCAAAGTACCTATTTTTTTTGCTAGCCTAGGTGGGTTCTTTGCCGTCCGCTGGCAGACGACAAAGAACCTTAGGTCTTTGCCGTCTGCCAACGGACGGCAAAGAACCCACCTAGGCCAGTCCCAGGTTGCACAGGTAGCTGCCACGTGGCACCTTTGCCGTCTGCTGGCTGACGGCAAAGCTCTTTGCCGTCTGCCAACAAATGACAAAGTGGCTATATTGCCCCTGTTTTTTCTGTTTTTCTTAAAATCATTCAATTTGATAGAATATCACATATATATCAATAATATATATCCAAGCATACCAACAATAAGTTTCAACATGCATACCAACAATAAGTTTCCAACAACATATCCAACATACAAGTTTTCAACAACATATCCAACATACAATGGTTTCCAACAACATATCCATACATACATATCCAAAACAAGTTTCCAACAAGTTTCCATAAACAAAAAGGAAGCATAAGTAGAAGAGTACACTCCATCAATGCAAGCTTCCTCATCTATAGCAAATCTGCAAAGTAAGAAAGATGAAAGTTAGAAGAAGAAGAAGACTAGCTAGAAGAAAAAGAAGAAGAAGAAGAAGAAGAAGAATTTATCTTCTCTTTCTTTTTCTCCTCTCCTCTCCTCTTCTCCAAGGTAGTAATGCCATTTTCTAGCTAACTAAGCATATCAAGTCATTTTGGAGGAAAAAATGCTAAGTATAGGTCATTTTATAGCTATCCTAGGTAGAATATATCATTTTGGAGGTAAGTAAGGTTATTATGTCATTTTTGAGGAAAATAAGCTAAGTATAGGTCATTTTGGAGCTAAACCAAGGTTATTATGCCTTTTTTTACCTAAGTGAGCTAATTATGTCATAAATGAACTAGCTAAGCTAATTACAAATCATTATTGAGCTATCCTAGGTAGTTATGCCATTTTGTACGTAAGTGAGCTAATTATGTCATAAATGAACTAGCTAAGGTAGCTATAGATCATTATTGAGCTATACTAGGTAGTAATGCCATTTTCTAGCTAACTAAGCATATCAAGTCATTTGGGAGGGGAAAATGCTAAGTATAGGTCATTTTATAGCTATCCTAGGTAGAATATACCATTTGGAGGTAAGTAAGCATCTCAAGTCATTTTTGAGGAAAAATAAGCTAAGCATAGGTCATTTTGCAGCTAAGTAGGTCATTTCTTAAGCTAAGTATGCATTTGTTAATGAAAACACTTGGGAAAACTTACCATCAACATGGAGGTGAAGGACCGGTAGGGTTTGCGCCAGGGTGAGACATAGAAGGGCCGGTCGGGGTTGCGGCAGACACAGAAGGATCGATCGATGCTTGTCGGGAGGCACGCTAGACCAAAGATCATTTGCAATGTCTCCTTAGCATGATGCAACTCAAATGTGAATACTAGTAACTAATGACCATTTAAATGAAACTCACCATGGGTGCTATAGCAATATGGGGCATCGGCGGAGGGGTCTGACCATTGTTCTGGCACACGGTCTGCACATTTTGTTTTCACAAGTCATTCATGTTAGTTAGTGATGAAACGAACATTACGTGCATGATTTGGCTAATATGGAGGAGAAACTTACCACGAGGAGCTCGTATAGGTCCCGAAGAGATGCTTCGTTCCGGTTCCTCTCCTCCTCCAATCCCCAATGGCTATCGAGCCATGGGGCCTCCCACCACCAGATATCATCACGAGCTCTGGATCAAAAGGACTCTGGCTCGGGTTGAAGTCCTCCCCTTTCCTCGCCTTCCCCTCATCTCTGTACCTCACGAGTTTGTTGTCGGAGGAGATGTTGCTGAATCTCTGTGGATGATCGAGGTCATCCTCAGAGAATGCCTTGGCCTTCTTATACGAGGCAGTATGGACCATGGCATAGAGGTCGAACAGAGGTGGAACCTCCTTCTTGTTTTCTCGCGCCTAAAAGAGAGGAACAAAATATTAGTTAAGGGATCAAGCTAGCATGAAGAATGAAATTGCATGAATCATTAAGCAAACCACATACCCAGTTATCCCCGTACTCAAACAGGTTGGAGCTCCCTTGATGGTGTGGCACACCTCTCATTTGGGCACGCTTATCCTTTGCCTTGTTGGGTTCAGCTAGCCATTCGGGAGAGCACCACTCATCCACCAACGCCTCCCAACAATCCATCCTATCCGCACACCATCTCGGGGGCACCTAAGTTAGACAAGAGAAATTTTAGCGCTACGCCTACGGATCAAATCAAAGAAACTAAGTACAAGGCCTTAAGAATAGATAATTACCTTCATTAACTTCTCCTTACTCAGATAATTTTTGCGGCACTTCTTCTTGGCCCTCTTAATGTTACTCGAGGCATAGTAGTCTCGAATAGCCTGCACCCGAGCCTCATGCCATAAGTTCTGAAGTAGGCGCTCGCACTCGGTTTCGAGAACAACAACCGTTTTCGCCTCGTCTTCCTTAACACACCTGTAGAAGGTATGCAATCAAACAAGACAGCACATTAGACACATGATTAGTATAATCACTAGGTGTTGTTGATTTTTAATTCTGTAAAGGAGAAATTACCCAAAAGTGACGGACCACAATGTCAACCACCGTCTCGCACAAGACACCGTCAACCATCTCCTCCGGCGGGGCCGGGGCAGCCTTGTACAGTTCCCATGTCAATGCTACCTGTGGAGAATCACCCTCACCGGGCAACTGGACCTTCCCCGGGAAATGGTGCCGGAGAAGCACACCAAGGATCTGGTTGGGCCTGCGGACATCACGCTCATATTTCCAACCCCTGCAGTAGGACAAGGCCAACACATTAGATATTAATTTGAAGAAACATGAAGGCAAAAGGTTAAAAAAGAGTAAATGCACTTACTTCTCCGCATTAGGCGCAATCTGTTGGAAATATGCCCTAGAGGCAATAAATAAAGTGTTTCTTATTACATTTCCTTGTTCATGATAATTGTTTATTATCCATGCTATAATTGTATTGATTGGAAACACATTACATTTGTGGGTAAATAGACAACACTTGGTCCCTAGTATGCCTCTAGTGAACTAGCTCGTTAATCAAAGATGGTCAAGGTTTCCTAGCCATTGACATGTGATGTCATTTGATAACGGGATCACATCATTAGTAGAATGATGTGATGGACAAGACCCAAACTACAAACGTAGCATATGATCGTGTCAGTTTATTGCTACTATTTTCTTCATGTCAAGTATATGTTCCTATAACCATGAGATCATGCAATTCACGGACATCGGAGGAGTGCCTCATGTGTATCAAACATCACAACGTAACTGGGTGACTATAAAGGTGCTCTACAAGTATCTCCGAGGGTGTCTGTTGAGTTGGCATGGATCAAGACTGGGATTTGTTACTCCGCGTGATGGAGAGGTATCTCAGGGCCCACTCGATAATACAACATCACAATAAGCCTTGCAAGCAATGTGACTAAGTGTTAGTCAGAGGATCTTGTATTATAGAGTGAGTAAAGAGACTTGCCGGTAACGAGGTTGAACTAGGTAAGGAGATACCGATGATCGAATCTCGAGCAAGTAACGTACCGAAGAACGAAGGGAACATCATACGGGATTAACTGAATCCTTGACATAGAGGCTTGACCGAAAAGATCTTTGTAGAATATGTAGGAACTAATATGGGCATCCAGGTCCCTCTATTGGTTATTGACCGTAGAGGTGTCTCGGTCATGTATACATAGTTCTCGAACCCGCAGGGTCTACACACTTAAGGTTCGGTGACTTTTCGGTACTATAGAGTTATGTACGGTGGTGACCGAAGGTTGTTCGGATTCCCAGATGACATCCTAGACGTCACGAGGAGATCTGGAATGGTCCAAAGGTAAAGATTGATATATAGTAAGTCCTATTTTGATCGCCGGAAAAGTTTCGGGCTAATCGGTAGTGTACCGGGAGACCAGTCTCCACCGAGAGGGGTATTTCGACCCAAGAGGCTTCATGAGATGTGGGAGAATAATTACCAGCCTTTTGTGGTCTGGTGGAAGTCCCACACAAGGCCCATGCAGCTGGGAAGAAAAGCCCAAAGGGAAAAAGGTGGAAAAAAGGCCAAAAAGGAGGAATCCTAGTCCTACTAGGATTGGAGGAGGAATCCTCCTCTCCTCCCACTTCGGCCGAACCAAGGAGGGCATGGCCCTTGCTCCAAGGCCTCTCCTCCCTCCCTCTTATATATACTAGATGTTTTAGGGTTTTTGCACAGATTTTTTTAGCCATGTGCTGCCCGTTCCTCCAGTGCATAGTTTCTCCTCTAGATTGGATTTCTGCAGTGCTTAGGCGAAGCCCTGCCGGAATAGCTCCACCACCATCGTCGGAGCACCGTCATGCTGCTGGAGAACTCTTCTACCTCTCCGCTCCCTCTTGCTGGATCAACACGGGGGAGATCGTCATGAAGCCGTACGTGTGCTGAACGCGGAGGTGTCGTCCGTTCGGCGCTAGATCGGAAGGACCGTGATCAAGTTCGCGGAACGGATCGTGATCAAGTTCACGGGACGTATTGTGATTGGAACGCGGGACGCTCGGCGATTTGGATCGCGAATATGTTCGACTACACCAATCGCGTTTCTTCACGCTTCCCGCTTAGCAATCTACAAGGGTACGTAGATCCACTCTCCCTCTCGTAGATGCTCATCACCATGGATAGATCTGCGTGTGCGTAGGAAATTTTTTGTTTCCCATGAAACGTTCCCCAACAGTGGCATCATGAGCAAGGTCTATGTGTAGATGAGATCTCGAGTAGAACACAAAGAGTTTGTGGGTGTTGATGCTTAGATTGCTTCCTCCCTTGGTCGTGTTTTGGTTCAGCGGTATTGTGAGATGAAGCGGCCCGGACCAACATTACTCATACGCTTACGAGAGACCGGTTCCCTCAACTGCAACTTGTTGCATAGCTGGCTTGCGGGTGCCAGTTTCTCTCACTTTATTTGGATCGGATTCGACAAAGGCGGTCCTTGAGAAAGTTGAAAAGCAACTAGTGTATCACCGTTGTGGCTTTTGCGTAGATGAGAATTGTTCTTGCTAGATACCCATAGCAGCCACGTAAACATGCAACAACAATTAGAGGACGTCTAACTTGTTTTTGCAGGGTATGTTGTGATGTGATATAGCCAATTACATGATGTGATATATGTGATGTATGAGATGATCATGTGATGTATAGATTGTCACGACTTGCATGTCGATGAGTACGGCAACCGGCAAGAGCCATATGGTTGTCTTTAATTATTGTATGACCTGCGTGTCAATCATTAAGCGCTATGTAATGCTTTACTTTATCACTAAACGGTAGCAATAGTAGTAGAAGCCTGTTCGGCGTGACAACTCCGATGGCGACACGTTGATGGAGATCAAGATGATGGAGATCATGGTGTCGTGCCGGTGACGATGGAGATCATGCCGGTGCTTTCTAGATGGAGATCAAAACCACAAGTTCATGGCCATATCATGTCACTTATGATTTGCATGTGATGTTAATCCTTTTATGCACCTTGTTTTGCTTAGGACGATGGTAGCATTATAAGGTGATCCCTCACTTAAATTTCAAGATAAATTGTGTTCTCCCCGAGTGTGCACCGTTGTGAAAGTTCGTCGTGTCGAGACACCACGTGATGATCGAGTGTGATAGACTCTACGTTCACATGCAACGGGTGCAAGCCAGTGTTGCACGTGCAGAACACTCGGGTTAAAACTTGACGAGCCTAGCATGTACAGACATGGCCTCGAAACACAAGAGACCAAAAGGTCGAACATGAGTCATATAGTAGATATGATCAACATAATCATGTTCACCATTGAAACCATCTCAACTCACGTGATGATCGGACTTGAGTTGGTGAATTTGGATCATGTGACACTCCAATGACCTGAGGGATGTCAATTTGAGTGGGAGCTTTAGTAATTTGATTAACTAAACTCATTATCTTGAACAATAGTCTAAGTAAACCTTTGCATATTTATGTTGTAGATCAATGGCTCGCACAGTAGCACCCCTGAATTTTAATGCGTTCCTAGAGAAAGCTAAGTTGAAAGATGATGGAAGTAACTTTGTTGACTGGGCCCCTAATCTGAGGATTATCATCACGGCTTCCTAGAAATCATATGTCCTTGATGCACTGCTTGGTGACCAACCAGAAGACATGACCTCCAAATACGTTAAGAATGCTTGGGAGGCACATACTGGAGATTACTCAATAGTTCAGTGTGCAATATTGTATGGCTTAGAACCGGGACTTCACAGACGTTTTGAACGTCATGGAGCATATGAGATGTTCCAGGAGTTGAAGTTTATCTTTCCGAAGAATGCCAGGATCGAGAGGTATGAGACCTCCTATAAGTTCTATGCTTGCAAGATGTAGGAGAACGGGTCTATCAGTGAACATATACTCAGAATGTCTAGGTATTCAACTCGTCTAGCGGAGTTGGGAATTGCCCTTCCGCCAGAGGCGATCACTGACAGAGTTCTTCAATCACTGCCACCTAGTTACAAGAACTTTGTGATGAACTATAACATGCACGGGATGAACAAGTCAGTCGCCGAGCTGTTTGCGATGCTAAAAGTCGCTGAGTCTGAAATCCAAAAAGAACATCAAGTGTTTATGGTCAATAAAACCACTAGTTTCAAGAAGAATGGCAAGGGCAAGGGCAAGAAGGGTAAAACCAAGAAGGATGGAAAAGCAGTTGCTACTCCTATAAAGAAGCCCAAGCATGGACCTAAGCCAGAAACTAAGTGATTTCATTGCAAGGGAACTGGTCACTGGAAGCGGAACTGCCCCAAGTACCTGGCGGACAAGAAGGCGGCCAACAAAAAACAAGGTATATATGATATACATGTTATTGATGTGTACCTTACTAGCTCTCATTGTAGTGCCTGGGTATTTGATACCGGTTCGGTTGCTCACATTTGCAACTCAAAACAGGAACTACGGAATAGACGAATGCTAGCAAAGGATGAAGTGACGATGCGCTTGGGAAATGGTTCCAAGGTTGATGCGATCGGTGTCGGCCCGCTCTCTCTTCAATTACCATCGGGATTAGTGATGAACCTGAATAATTGTTATTTAGTGCCTGCGTTAAGCATGAACATTATATCTGGATCATGTTTATTGCGAGACGGTTACTCATTTAAATCAGAGAATAAAGGTTGTTATATTTATATGAGTATTATCTTTTGTGGTCATGCACCCAATGTGAGGGGTTTATTCATATTGAATCTTGATAGTGATGACACACATGTTCATAACATTGATGCCAAAAGATGTAGAGTTGATAATGATAGTACCACTTTCTTGTGGCACTGCCGTTTAGGTCATATTGGTGTAAAACGCATGAGGAAGCTCCATGCTAATGGACTTTTGGAGTCACTTGATTTTGAATCACTTGACACATGTGAACCATGCCTCATGGGCAAGATGACTGAAACGCCGTTCTCTGGAACAATGGAACGGGCGAGTGATTTATTGGAAATCATACATACTGATGTGTGCGGTCCAATGAATGTTACATCGCATGGTGGATATCGTTATTTTCTCGCCTTCACTGATGACTTAAGTAGATATGGGTATATTTACTTAATGAAACAAAAGTCTGAAACGTTTGAAAAGTTCAAGCAATTTTAGTGTGAAGTCAAGAATCATCATAACAAGAAGATGAAATTCCTGCGATCTAATCGAGGAGGTGAATATTTGAGTTATGAGTTTGGCACTCACTTAAGACAATATGGAATTGTTTCACAGTTGACACTGCCTGGAACACCACAGCATAATGGTGTGTCTGAACATCGTAATCGAACCTTATTAGATATGGTTCGTTCTATGATGTCTCTTGCTGATTTGCCACTATCGTTTTGGGGTTATGCATTAGAGACAACTGCATTCACTTTAAATAGGGCACCATCAAAATCCGTTGAGACAATGCCATATGAACTGTGGTTTGGCAAGAAGCCAAAGTTGTCGTTTATTAAAGTTTGGGGATGTGATGCTTATGTCAAAAAGCTTCAGCCTGAAAAGCTGGAACCCAAAGCGGAGAAATGCGTCTTCATAGGATACTCGAAAGAGACAGTCGGGTATACCTTCTATCTAAGATCCAAAGGCAAAGTGTTTGTTGCTAAGAACGGAACATTTCTTGAGAAAGAGTTTCTCTTGAAAGAATTGAGTGGCAGGAAAATAGAGCTTGATGAGGTTATTGAACCTTTACTTCAACCAGAAAGTAGCGCAACGCAGAAAGATGTTTCTGTGGAACCTACGACGGTAGAAGAGGAAGTTAATGATGATGATCATGAAGCTTCAGATCAGGCTACTATTGAACCTCGTAGGTCGACAAGGGCGCGTACTACTCCTGAGTGGTACGACAACCCTGTCTTGGAGGTCATGTTGTTGGACAACAATGAACCTACGAGCTATGGAGGAGCAGTGATGGGCCCGGATTCCGAGAAATGGTTAGAGGCCATGAAGTATGAGATGGGATCCATGTATGAAAACAAAGTATGGACTTTGGAAGTATTACCTGTGGAGAATCACCTTCACCGGGCAACTGGACCTTCCCCGGGAAATGGTGCCGGAGAAGCACACCAAGGATCTGGTTGGGCCTGCGGACACCACGCTCATATTTCCAACCCCTGCAATAGGACAAGGCCAACACATTAGATATTAATTTGAAGAAACATGAAGGCAAAAGGTTAAAAAAGAGTAAATGCACTTACTTCTCCGCATTAGGCGCAATCTGTTGGAAATATGCCCTAGAGGCAATAAATAAAGTGTTTCCTATTATATTTCCTTGTTCATGATAATTGTTTATTATCCACGCTATAATTGTATTGATTGGAAACACATTACATTTGTGGGTAAATAGACAACACTTGGTCCCTAGTATGCCTCTAGTGAACTAGCTCGTTAATCAAAGATGGTCAAGGTTTCCTAGCCATTGACATGTGATGTCATTTGATAACGGAATCACATCATTAGTAGAATGATGTGATGGACAAGCCCAAACTACAAACGTAGCATATGATCGTGTCAGTTTATTGCTACTGTTTTCTTCATGTCAAGTATATGTTCCTATGACCATGAGATCATGCAATTCACAGACATCGGAGGAGTGCCTCATGTGTATCAAACATCGCAACATAACTGGGTGACTATAAAGGTGCTCTACAAGTATCTCCGAGGGTGTCTGTTGAGTTGGCATGGATCAAGACTGGGATTTGTTACTCCGTGTGACGGAGAGGTATCTCAGGGCCCACTCGGTAATACAACATCACAATAAGCCTTGCAAGCAATGTGAATAAGTGTTAGTCACGGGATCTTGTATTACGGAGCGAGTAAAGAGACTTGCCGGTAACGATGTTGAACTACATAAGGAGATACCGACGATCGAATCTCGGGCAAGTAACGTACCGAAGAACGAAGGGAACATCATACGGGATTAACTGAACCCTTGACATAGAGGTTCGACCGATAAAGATCTTTGTAGAATATGTAGGAACTAATATGGGCATCTAGGTCCCTTTATTGGTTATTGACCGTAGAGGTGTCTCGCTCATGTATACATAGTTCTCAAACTCGCAGGGTCTGCACACTTAAGGTTCGGTGACTTTTCGGTACTATAGAGTTATGTATGGTGGTGACAGAAGGTTGTTCGGAGTCCCAGATGACATCACGAACGTCACGAGGAGCTCCGGAATGGTCCGGAGGTAAAGATTGATATATAGGAAGTCGTGTTTTGATCGCCGGAAAAGTTTCGGGCTAATCGGTAGTGTACCGGGAGTGCCGGTAGTGTACCGGGAGACCACCGAGAGGGTTATTTCGACCCAAGAGGCTTCATGGGATGTGGGAGAATAATTACCAGCCTTTTGTGGGCTGGTGGAACTTCCACACAAGGCCCATGCAGCTGGGAAGAAAAGCCCAAAGGGAAAAAGGTGGCAAAGGGTTTTTCACAAGTTCAAGGAGTTGACTACAATGAGACATTCTCACCCGTAGCGATGCTTAAGTCTATCAGAATCATGTTGGCAATAGTTGCTTATTTCGATTATGAAATTTGGCAGATGGATTTCAAAACAGTGTTCCTCAACGGTTTCCTTGAGGAAGAGTTGTATATGATGCAACCAGAAGGTTTTGTCGATCCAGAGAATGCTGACAAAGTTTGCAAACTCCAGCGATCCATTTATGGGCTGGTGCAAGCATCTCGGAGTTGGAATAAGCGCTTTGATGAGGTGATCAAAGCTTTTGAGTTTATACAAGTTTATGGAGAAGCTTGTATTTACAAGAAAGTGAGTGGGAGCTATATAGCGTTTCTAATATTATATGTGGATGACATATTGTTGATTGGAAACGATATAGAAATGCTGGAAAGCGTGAAGGAATATTTGAACAAGAGTTTTTCAATGAAGGACCTAGGAGAAGTTTCTTTCATATTAGGCATTAAGATCTATAGAGATAGATCGAGACGCTTAATAGCACTTTCACAGAGCACATACCTTGATAAAGTTTTGAAGAAGTTCGAAATGGATCTGTCCAAGAAGGGGTTCTTGCCTGTGTTATAAGCTGTGAAGTTGAGTAAGACTCAATGCCCAGTGACTGCAGAAGATAGAGAAAAGATGAGTGTCATCCCCTATGCTTCAGCCATAGGCTCTACCATGTATGCAATGTTGTGCACAAGACCCGATGTCAGCCTTGCCATAAGTATGGCCGGAAGGTTTCAAAGTGATCTTGGAATGGAACACTGGGCAACGGTCAAGAATATCCTTAAGTACCTGAACAGGACTAAGGATATGTTTCTTGTTTATGGAGGTGATGAAGAGCTCATCGTAAAGGGTTACGTCGATGCAAGCTTTGACACTGATCCAGATGACTCTAAGTCGCAAACCGGATACATATTTATTCTCAACGGGGGAGCGGTAAGCTGGTGCAGTTCCAAGCAAAGCACGATAGCTGATTCTACATGCGAAGCGGAGTACATCGCAGCCTCGGAGGCGGCGAAGGAAGGTGTCTGGATGAAGCAGTTTATGACAGATCTTGGAGTAGTGCCCAGTGGGCTGAATCCAATGAACCTGCTTTGTGACAACACTGGTGCCATTGCTCTGGCCAAGGAACCAAGGTTTCACAAGAGGACCAGATACATAAAGCGACGCTTCAACTCCATCCGCGATTACATCGAGGAGAAGGACATAAATATTTGCAAAGTGCACACGGATCTGAATGTTGCAGACCCATTGACTAAACCTCTTCCAAGGGCTAAACATGATCAACACCAGAACTGCATGGGTGTTCGATTCATTACAATGTAAATCACATAGTGATGTGAACTAGATTATTGACTCTAGTGCAAGTGGGAGACTGTTGGAAATATGCCCTAGAGGCAATAATAAAGTGTTTATTATTATATTTCCTTGTTCATGATAATCGTTTATTATCCATGCTATAATTGTATTGATTGGAAACACATTACATGTGTGGGTAAATAGACAACACTTGGTCCCTAGTATGCCTCTAGTGAACTAGCTCGTTAATCAAAGATGGTCAAGGTTTCCTAGCCATTGACATGTGATGTCATTCGATAAAGGGATCACATCATTAGTAGAATGATGTGATGGACAAGACCCAAACTACAAACATAGCATATGATCGTGTCAGTTTATTGCTACTGTTTTCTTCATGTCAAGTATATGTTCCTATGACCATGAGATCATGCACCTCACGGACATCGAAGGAGTGCCTTGTGTGTATCAAATGTCACGACGTAACTGGGTGACTATAAAGGTTCTCTATAGGTATCTCCGAGGGTGTCTGTTGAGTTGGCATGGATCAAGACTGGGATTTGTTACTCGGTGTGACGGAGAGGTATCTCAGGGCCCACTCGGTAATACAACATCACAATAAGCCTTGCAAGCAATGTGACCAAGTGTTAGTCATGGTATCTTGTATTACGGAACGAGTAAAGAGACTTGCCGGTAACGAGGTTGAACTAGGTATGGATACATCGACGATCGAATCTCAGGCAAGTAACATACTGAAGAACGAAGGGAACATCATACGGGATTAACTGAATCATTGACATAGAGGTTCGACCAATAAAGATCTTCGTAGAATATGTAGGAACCAATATGGGCATCCAGGTCCCGCTATTGGTTATTGACCATAGAGGTGTCTTGGTCATGTCTACATAGTTCTCGAACCCGCAGGGTCTGCACACTTAAGGTTCAGTGACGTTTTGGTAGTATAGAGTTATGTATGGTGGTGACCGAAGGTTGTTCAGAGTCTCGGATGATATCCCGGACGTCACGAGGAGCTCCGGAATGGTTTGGAGGTAAAGATTGATATATAGGTAATCCTGTTTTGGTCGCTGGAAAAGTTTTGGGCTAATCGGTAGTGTACCGGGAGTGCCGGTAGTGTACCGGGAGACCACCGGGAGGGGTATTTCGACCCAAGAGGTTTCATGGTCTGTGGGAGAATAATTACCAGCCTTTTGTGGGCTGGTGGAAGTCTGACACAAGGCCCATGCGGCTGGGAAGAAAAGCCCAAAGGGAAAAAGGTGGGGAAAAGGCCAAAAAGGAGGAATCCTAGTCCTACTAGGATTGGAGGAGGAATCCTCCTCTCCTCCCACTTCGGCCGAACCAAGGAGGGCTTGGACCTTGCGCCAAGGCCTCTCCTCCCTCCCTCTTATATATACTGGAGGTTTTAGGGTTTTTGCACAGAATTTTTTAGCCACGTGCTGCTCGTTCCTCCAGTGCATAGTTTCTCCTCTAGATTGGATTTCTGCAGTGCTTAGGCGAAGCCCTGCCAGAATAGCTCCACCACCATCGCCGGAGCGCCGTCACGCTGCTGGAGAACCCTTCTTCCTCTCCACTCCTTCTTGCTGGATCAAGACGATGGAGATCGTCATCAAGCTGCATGTGTGCTGAACGCGGAGGTGCCGTCCGTTTGGCGCTAGATCGGAAGGATCGTGATCAAGTTCGCAGGACGGATCGTGATTGGATCGTGGGACGGATCGTGATTGGATCATGGGACACATGGCAATTTGGATTGCGAAGACATTCGACTACACCAACCGCGTTTCTTAACGCTTCCCTCTTAGCGATCTACAAGGGTACGTAGATCCACTCTCCCTCTCGTAGATGCTCATCACCATGGATAGATCCGCGTGTGCGTAGGAATTTTTTTGTTTCCCATGCAACATTCCCCAACACAATCAACCACCTTTGCTCACGGGTCGTCGGCACGAGCGGCAGCTTTGTACAACCACACTGGTAGACCTTCTTGCCCTCCTCAACCAGCTCGCCCTCGCTATAGGTGTCCTCAGACAAGTTGTCCTCGCCAACATCAGACAAGTTGTCCTCGCCACCATCAGCATGGCCACTAGCCTCCGGAGTCACGTGGGACGAAGATTCTAGGACTTGAGTCTCCTGGGATGAATACTTTGGGACTGGAGTCTCCTGGGACGAAGGCTCGGTGACCCGAGGCTCGTCGACCCGAGGCTCATGGACCGGAGTCCGAGACGGGTCCAAGTCAGACGGGTCCACCTGAGACGGAGCACTCATGTGGTCGGGAGAATCAGCTGGGGGTGGCGGCGAGGAAGGCGCATCAGCCTTCCTACCTCTAGCACCTCTCTTCAGCTTCCCCCGACCTCTCCCGGTCAAAAGAGAAGCGCCCGTCAGTGTCTGCATGATGTGTACCAACGCTCTCCGGAGTTGCTGGGGTGGAATAATAACACCCCTCCCAGCACGTGCCGAGGAAGGAGGCTCAGAGCACTCTCGACCCCCGCCCACCATCTGTCAACACCTGCAATGAGAAAGAGTGAACGAAATTAGTTCAACATAAAAAAATTGAATACCTAATAACATGAACTAATTAATAATATATATGTACATAACAATAATTGAATGCCTCACATTACTAATATTAATCTTCATCGTGTATATATGCTCCGGGATCAATAAATGCATAATCATCATCACTATAAGTAATGACGTGCTCATCAGCATCATCAATAAATGCATCAACATGTGGAAGGCCTCTATGTAATTGGTCAAGCCTTGTCAGGTCATCCGCAACAGTAACATCTTCTTCTTCTGTCTCTTCTTGTTCTTGCTCAGGGGATAAGTCGGGTTCACTGTCGTTGTCGACCTCAATGTTCTGGGGTGAAGTAGAGCGGTTCTTGAAACGTTTTTTGGAAACACATGTTTCTTGGAAGAATTCTCCTTCATATGTGTCTGGGTTAATGTGAGGTTCATAATCATCTTCATTGAGAGGAGGTGGTCTAAAATGTGGCAGCACATCATAAACGACATCCCAACCTTTCAAATTTGGATCCGTTTGGCAGGCCCACGGTAGATAGAAAACTTGGGTCGCCTGTTGAGCCGTAATATAGAGATTGGGAACATCTAAATGGGTGCTTTGTTTGATTTCGACTAGCCCTATATGTTCATGAGTCCTTCTAGTCTCCTTCGATTGGAACCAATAACATTTGAAGACTACGACATTTGGTGGGTTTTCACCAAAGAATGTAAGTTCATAAATTGCTTCAACTCTTCCATAATACTCGACCCTTCCTTCGCCGACAACAGAGACACCACAATTTGTAGACTTTCGGTCGTCCATAGATAGCTCTTTGCCAAAAGTACGAAATCGATACCTGTTGATGTCGTATTTGTCAAATGAACAGACCTTAAAGTCAAAACCATTAGTGACTTGTCTCAATTCGGAGTCCATAGGCTCTGCATTAGCCTACAAGTTTAATACCAAAGGATTGTTGCATTAGCCGCAAACTAGGCGAAGAAATGAAATTGTCTAATTAATGGAAATTACCGTTTGCTTGAACCAAGAGATGAAACCGGGATAGCCGCCTCCATGCTTTGCCAGAAGCTCATACTCTTCGATGGAATCCTTTTGGATCATCGCTCCATCCGAGAATTTGGCGATGTATCGACTGTATCACATATCCCGGAATAAGAGCATTTCAAAGGAATTAGAAGTTGTGAAACAATGTACCGAGAACTTACTCGATGTACGGCCGCACTTCTGTTAGGTTGTTGAAGATATACAACGAAATGGTCCACCATTCTTCGACACCCAACCCTATTGATTTTGAAGCACCAGCTGGTGCGAGCTTCCCTTTGAATAGGCTGAGGTTGGATCGACCTTTTTCACAGTCGCCATCATTGTACCGAGGCTTCGGTTTATTCAAATGACGATTCTGGGCTGTGTAGTGTGTTGTCATGAAGTTTGTCGCCTCCTCGGTAATGAATGCCTCGGACATCAATGCTTCAACTCTATGTTTATTTTTACATTTTGCTCGAAGCGTCTTCTGCATCCTCTCAGTTGAGAAGCACCAACGATTTTGCATGCCCCCCCAATCTTGCCTCGATCGGGAGATCCAAAATCAAATGCTGCATTGGATTAAAGAAGCCCGGTGGAAAGATCTTTTATAACTTGCAGATCAACTCCGGCGCCAACTCTTCCAGTTCATCTAGCACGTCAGGCGATAGTTCTTTCGCACAAAGAGCACGGAAGAAATAGCTCAGCTCTGCCAGTACTAGCCATTCATCCTCAAGGATAAAGCCACGGAACATCACCGGCATTACCCGCTCAAGCCATATGTTCCAATCATGACTCTTGAGACCAAATATTTTCAATTTTTCAAGAGTCGCTCCCCTCTTTAGATTCGCTGCATACCCATCGGGGAACATCAACTGCATTTTCATCCACAAGATCATTTCCCTCATAGTTGGCCTTCCAAGATTGAACCATGCCTTTGGCTTCCTCCAATTCTTCTTTCCTTTTGGTTGTCAAATGTTTTGTAACGGTCTATCACATAGAGCCTCATGGTCGACTCTAGCCTTAGGATTATCCTTCGACTTCCCCTCTATGTCGAACAATGTACCAAAAAGGGACTCCACGATATTCTTTTCAGTGTGCATCACGTCGATGTTGTGTGGGCAAAGGAGGTCTTTAAAGTAAGGCAGATCCCACAAACATATCTTGTGAGTCCAGGCGTGTTCCGTATTGTACCCTTTGAAATACCCTGGACGATTTGGATCTGGCTCGAGAGCGTTTATCTGATCCAGGATCTGTTGGCCTGTCAACGCAGGTGGTGTAGTGTTTTTGACAACTCTACCTTTGATGAAATTCTTCTTGTCTTTTCTAAACTTATGGTCAGGATCCAGGAACTGTCTATGCATGTCGAAGCAAGAAAACTTGCGACCCGCCTCCAGCCAACGGAACTGAAGAGCTGCCTTGCATGTGGGGCACGGAAACCTTCCATGCACACACCAGCCAACGAATAGCGCATATGCCGGCAAGTCATGCATCGAGTACATGTACCACATGTGCATTTTGAAGTTCTTTTTTGTAGCGGCATCGTATGTCTTGATCCCATTATCCCAGGCTTCTTGCAATTCATCCTTAAGCGGTTGCATGTACACATTCATATTCTTCCCCAGATATTTGGGCCCTGGAATTATCAACGTCAGGAAAATGTTCTTTCTTTTCATAATCTCTCCAGGTGGGAGATTGAGTGGAATGACAAATACAGGCCAACAACTGTATTGTGTTGCCGTCATACCATACACATTGAACCCATCCGTGCTGATGGCAACTCGAGGATGCCTTGGATCTACTGCCTTATCCTTATGTAATGCATCGAAGTGCTTCCACGCAAAAGCCTCTGAAGTGTGTCCCAACATCGGTTTGCCATCTGCATCCAGTTCTGTTCGTTTGCCCAATTTATGCCACGTCATCTTTCTAGCCGTCTCTTTGACCATGAAAAGACGTTGAAGTCTTGGTATTATTGGCAGATATCGAAGAACATTAATGGTGATTTTGGTCTGACTCTTCTCACCCATACCGTTGTCTACCAGAACATACCTGGAAGCATTGCAAATGGGGCAATAGTTCAAGCCTGCATACTCAAGCCTAAATAAGGCACATCCATTCTCACAGGCATCTATCTTCTCATAGGGCATCTTAAGCGCACGTAGGATTTTGTCCGATTGGTATAGGTTTGGTGGCAATACATGGCCTTTGGGTAGAAAGCGTCCAAATATCGTCATCATCGCGTCGTAGCATTCTCTGCCCTGGTTGAACTGAGCCTTTAGAGCCCTTACTTGCGCGATGGCATCCAGCTGACAAAGCTCAGTGTGCTCGTGGAGAGGACATTTTGAAGACTCCAACATTTCATAAAAGGACTTTGCAGATTCCTCCATCTCATCGTTCGAATCCCAAGCATCATCAAAGTCTTGCACCATGTCTTCGATCCCGGTACCATGCCCGTTGGTGCAACGACGAACCACCTCAACTCTGGCACGTTGGGCAGACTCACCATGAAATGTCCAGACCGTATAATTAGGCGTAAAACCCCACTTCTGCAGGTGTTTGATCATTTCAAACTTTGACTTCTTCTTACAGTTGTCACAATCGACACAAGGGCACCAGGTTGTTTTCTGTCCATTTGCAAATGTGACTCTCACAAACTCCTTGGTTTTTGTTAACCATTCACGGGTCATGTCTTTCTGACTAGTGTGACTGGTGTACATCCACCCACAATCACTCATCTAGCCTAGCTACTAGACACACACAAAATATACATAATTCAGCAAACCATATTCATCAGTTAATAGAGTTTGTCAGTTTCATTACGTCGATGCAACCTAGACGCTAGTAGGTAAAGATAGGTCCTAATCCCACCCGAGTATGTGTAGATTGGGTTCGTTTTCCCATGCTCCGCTCCGGATCCAACACACAATTCCGGCAGCACCTCCCCGCTGTTCTCCCGATACACGTCTCGGCAATAAGCAGAGAGGATGTGTACCCGGAGAACAACAAGGAGGCACTGACAAAATTCTGCATCGGATCCGGAGCAGAGCATATGGGAAAACGAACCCAATCTACACATACTCGGGCTATCCATGTATAACGTTGGACAATTCAAAAGAATTACGGTTATAAATATGCTAATGAATGTATATTTATAGATGTAACCCTTTCGAATGGGAGACGCATAGTGGTCACGCATACTGATGATTGAAGACACCTATAGCTAGCAAGTTTCATCGTCACGAAGACCGGAACAGAGGAAATGAAGGGGGCAGGAGGAGATGTCATTTGTTCTCACCCACGAATGCAGGGGCGGAGCTCGTCGAACGCACGGGGAGGTCGTCAAACACCAGACCCTCGCAGCGACGAAACAACTGCACATTTAAATCCACCCGATCAACACATAAATATGATGTTTTGTATAAAAAAATCGAAAAATATATGACCTAACTCATAATTCACAAATATATGACCTGTCGGCCTCTAGAAGGCCGAAGAGCACTTTTTTCGGGATCGGGGTGTCGGGGGTGTCGTGTCGGGGTAGGGGTTCTGTGTCGGGGTCGGGGGTGCCATGTCGGGGTGTCGGGGTGTTGTGTCGGGGGGCGGGGTGTCTGTGGTGTCTTGTCAGGGTCGGGGTGTCGGGGGTGTCGTGTCGGGGTAGGGGTGCTGTGTCGGGGCCGGGGGTGCCGCGTCGGGGTGTCGGGGTGTTGTGTCGGGGGTCGGGGTGTCGAGGTGTTGTGTCAGGGGTCGGGGTGTCTGTGGTGTCGTGTCGGGGTCGGGGTGCTGTGTCGGGGTCGGGGGTGCCATGTCGGGGTCGGGGTGCTGTGTCGGGGTCACAGTGTCGGGGTGTCGTGTCGGGGTCGGGGTGTCGGGGTGTCGTGTCGGGGTCGGGGTGTCGGGGTCAGGGGGTCGTGGTCGGGATGGCAAATCCTCGACCCCTCGACCCTTCAGCGACCCTCGACCCCTTGACCCCCATTCCCCTTTCCCCTCGACCCCTCGACACCTCGATCCTCGACCCCTAGACCCTCTACTCCTTTTCCCCTCGATCCTCAACCCCTCGACCACTCGGCGACCCTCTTTTCCCTCGGCGACCCTCCTTTTCCTCCTCCTCCTCCTCCTCTTCTTCTTCTTCTTCTTTATTTTCCTTTTTCCTCTCCATCTTTTTATTCTTCTTCCTTCTTTTCCTTCTTCCTCTTGTCTTCTTTTTCTTCTTCATTTTCCTTATTTTCCTTTTTCCTCTCCACTTCTACTTTTTCTTCTTTTCTTATTTTTTCATCTCACAAAATGTACTAATAACCTAAAATATGACTAACCTAAAATCTACTAACCTAAAATATGACTAAATATAAAAAAACTAACCTACAATCTACTAACCTAAAAAAAGCAACTGACCTAAAAAAGCAACTAACCTAAATAAAAAAAACAAGAAAAAAGTAAGAAAAAAGAGGAAGAACCTCACCAGGGCGGACGGACGGAGCGGCGCCGGGTGGCGGGGGGCGGCTGGACGTAGAGGGGCCGGGCGGTGGGGGGCGGGGCGCCAGGGTGTCGGGGGGCGGCTGGACGGAGAGGGGTCGGGAGGCGGGGGACGGGGGTGCCTAGGCGGCGGGGGGGCCGCAAGGCTTGGGCGGGGCACCGGGCGGCGGGGAGGCCGCAAGGCCTGGGAGGGGCGCCTGGGCGGCGGGGGCGGTGATGGTCGACGGCGGGGGCAGCTCGGGCACGGGGACGGCGGCAGAGAGACAGAGGGGATAGAGAGAGAGGGGTGAGGCACGAGCTTTTGTTAGGTCAAAGCTCTTTGCCGTCTGCTAGCAGACGACAAAGAGCCTAGCTAACGGCCGTTAGGTTGGCCACTTTCTTTGCCGTTCGCTAGCAAATGGCAAAGAAAGTGGACGTTAGGTTGTCCTCGTTAGTGGGCCACCCTTCCTCTTTGCCATCCGCTAGCTGACGGCAAAGCTAGTTTGCTATCCGCTGGCGGACGGCAAAGAACTGGCTGATGGCAAAGAGCTTCTTTGCCGTCAGCTAATTATTTTCCGTCTAATGAACTGGTAGACGACAAATTTGCTGTTTCCAGTAGTGATTTTGCATTTGTCTCTTGTCAAGCATCACGTATTGGGGAATGATCTAGACACATATGTCCACCTAGATGTGGGTGATGATGAGTTATTTCTGTTGACACTACCCTTGAGATAAATAGTTGGGAGGCAAAACTATAAGCCCCTATCTTTCTCTGTGTCCAATTGAAGCTTTGACCTCATGAGTACCGCATGAGTGTTAGAAATTATGAAAGACTAGAAAATTATTGAGTATGTGAATTTGCTTTACAAGCTCGTATATTAACTCTTTTCGATGTTATGATAAATTGCAATTGCCTCAATGACTGAGATCATAGTTTGTTGGTTCTTAATAGAGTTCTTGGTTCATACTTTACCTTGTGAATGAATTGTTACTCTAGTATAAGACATTATATTTCAATAAGTATTGTTGTTCTAAAGATGACCAAGATGCTCTCATGTCCGTATTTTATTTTATTGACACCTCTTTCTCTAAACATGTGGACATATTTATCAATCTCGGCTTTCGCTTGAGGACAAACGAGGTATAAGCTTGGGGGAGTTGATACGTCCATTTTGCATCATGCTTTGATATTGATATTTATTGCATTCTAGGATGTTATTACACATTATGGTATAGTACTTATGCCTTTTCTCTCTTATTTTACAAGGTTTACATGAAGAGGGAGAATGCCAGAAGCTGGAATTCTAGATTGGAAAAGGAGCAAATATGAGAGACCTATTCTGCACAACTCCAAAAGTCCTGAAAAGATACGGAGAATTTTTTTGTAATAAAAAAATATTGGGAGAAAGAAATACCAGAGGGGACCCACCAGGAGGCCACAAAGCCTGTTGGGCGCGACCTACCCCTTGGCCACGCCCATGTAGCTTGTGGGCCCCCTCGCAGCCCTCCGATGCCCATCTTCTGCTATATGAAGGGTTTTGACCGGGAAAAATTAAGGAGGGGGCTTTTGGGACGAAGCACCGCCCTCTCGAGGCGGAACTTGGGCAGAACCAATCAAGGGCTCTGGCGGAGCTGTTCTGCTGGGGAAATGCCCTCACGAAGGGGGAAATCACATCCATCATCATCACCAACGACCCTCTCATCGAGAGGGGGTCAATCCGCATCAACATCTTCATCAGCACCATCTCCTCTCCGAACCCTGGTTGATCTCTTGTATGTGATCTTTGTCTCAAAAATCTCAGATTGATACATGTAGGTTGCTAGTAGTGTTGATTACTCTTTGTAATTGATGCTACTTGGTTTACTTGGTGGAAGATCATATGTTCAGATCCTTAATGATAATTAATACTCCTCTGATTATGAACATGAACATGCTTTGTGAGTAGTTACGTTTGTTCCTGAGGACATGGGATAAGTCTTGTTATAAGTAATCATGTGAATTTGGTATTCGTTCAATATTTTGATGTGATGTATGTTGTCTCTCCTCTAGTGGTGTTATGTGAACGTCGACTCCATGACACTTCACCATTATTTGGGCCTAGGGGAAAGCATTGGGAAGTAATAAGTAGACGATGGGTTGCTAGAGTGATAGAAGCATAAACCCTAGTTTATGTGTTGCTTCGTAAGGGGTTGATTTGGATCCATATGTTTCATGCCATGGTTAGATTTATCTTAATTCTTCTTTCATAGTTGCGGATTCTTGCGAGAGAGGTTAATCACAATTGGGGGTTTGTCCAAGTAATGGCAGCACCCAAGCACCGGTCCACCCACATATCAAATTATCAAAGTAACGAACGTGAATCAAATGAGCATGATGAAAACTAGCTTGACAGAAATTCACATGTGTCCTCGGGAGCGCTTTGCTTTATATAAGAGTCTATCCAGGCTTGTCCTTTGCTACAAAAAAAGTTTGGGCCATGTTGCAGAACCTTTGCCACATTTATTACTTGCTACCCATTACAAATTACCTTATCACAAAACTATTTGTTACCGATAATTTCAGTGCTTGCAGAGAATACCTTGCTGACAACCGCTTGTCATTTCCTTCTGCTCCTCGTTGGGTTCGACACTCTTACTTATCAAAAGGAGTGCGATAGATCCCCTATACTTGTGGGTCATCAGTGTCTTCTCATTTGGTGCTAGGTACCATACACGATGATGCGCTAATTCTCGATGACTTTGTCCTCCCTTTGGACAAGACGATGTCCATGGTGGAATCTGATGCACCCCACATGGTTCCACCACAATGGAGATGACCACGGTTTGTTATTTGCCACCTCACCTACACCACATGAGTGGATTGACAAAGGAAACATAGGTGAATGTGTTGCCCTTGTCCCATTAGTGGACATTGATTGCTTGCATGATGATGATCCACCTATTCCCATGCTTCATGATTATGTGACTTTCACATCTGATGATTTACCCATTTATGATGAATTTGACGATTCTCATGTGGAGTCTATTACTTGTGATGCCACATTGCATAGGATATCATGTGAAAATTCTATTGGTCACATCATGCTTGACAATCCGCTTGACTTCTCATATGATATGCATGAGAGCACACATATTGTATCTTTGCATTCTCATCATAGTAACTATGCATATGCCATTAAAATAAAACCAATTTGCACATATGGCATAGATAAAAAGCCCATGGTTATTGGCATTTGCTTTTATTGTGATGATATTACCATGATCCCTTTGCATCACTTGCGCAATTATTCACTATTGCCATTCCATGACCACCATGTTTTGGATATGCATTGTTTTGGATGTTGCCCATATTCTCCATGTTATGCTACCTCTATTGCACATGAGGAGCCCCCCCATAGATTCCTCATACAGTTTAGGAGATTTTGTTCCATCCCATCCCTTGCATGATACCCATACTTGTGTGCACAATATGCTCCACATGAATAATATGCATGTGCCACATACTTGCTATAATTTGTGTCCCACTCATGTTGAGCATAATAACTATCCTTGCATGATGGATGACGTATTCCTATACCATGCCACAAATTTCTTTGATAATTTCTTATCTTGTGCTAACTCTCACATGCACATACACATCATGATGGATGATGTTTATATTTACCACGCACACACTTTGTTTCGTGCCTCCTTGTTGTGTAGGTACACATGATTCTTTGTCAACCTCACAAGCACACGAGTTGACAAAAAGAGCTCTATAGAGCAACAAAGACGTGCTCCACCATGGAGTGATTACCCTCCACCCACCCCCTTTGTGCAAATACTTCACACATTTCTTGTACATGGCCCTCACATGGTTATGGGTTATTGTCCATTATATATCCTTTGCCCATATTACCATGTTCGCTTTGCTTGATATGCTCATTTCTATGCCCTTGCCATGCATTTTTGACCCATGCCTTGCATCTCACATGACACAAGATTCTTGTACTTGTATGTGTATTCGCAAGCTTGGTGGAGATATTACTTGCTATTGCCATGTTTGCATTGTACCCCATGCCTATGATGATGTATTGATCATGTTTTGTTTCCGTGCTTGCGATATGTAATGTGCATTGTCTATGTCTATTATTTTCTCACATGACATGATTGCATGATTTCCTATAGTAGGTTGCATTTTTGCACTACTAGTTTACATGACATAGGCTTTCTTGTGTTGCATCACCGATGATTACTACTTTCCCCTCTCATGTGGTTGATGACAACCATTGCCGTCCTTTGCACATGCTTGTTATTGAATGTTGTCATATGTCTCCATGTGTTGCCTTTCTCATGCTAGATTTGCCATGTATTGAGTGCAACAATGCCTTTAATATTGGTAATGAGATTGCCCCCATAGCTTTCTCACATATTATTGGAGCTTTTGACATCTTTCATGTGAAGCATGCTTGTCTTCCTTCTTTGCACCATATGCATAGTGCCATGAATATTGCCATTGTTGCCTCATATTATTCATGCACTTGTGATCCTAACGGTTATGTGCAAGAGAAGAGAACCATCATGATGGATGATGTGTTTATCTACCATGCATATACATCCTTTGATTTTCTTTGTGCATGTGTAGGATACTTCGACTACATGTCAATTTCCACTTCACGTGAGTTGATGATTCGAGCTCTTGAGAGCGAGCCATGCTACACCGACGTGTTTCTACATTGCACTTGCTTGTATCTCGGAATCGTGAAGAATGCACAAGGACACACATTTGAGGTGACATCCTTCTTGAGCATGGACATTGTGGATCTTCCTACTTGTGTTGATTGTATCATTACACATATTGGTCATTTTGGACCACTTACTTGCACACATGGTAGAGATAGTGCTTTCACATGTGATTTCCATCGTTCCATGCCTCAAGACATATATACCTTGTGTGTTGCATCCAACTTGTGGATTGTTTGCTCTTATCATATGCTTGGTTGCAATAATGTCCATTCTTCACATTTGCCATGCCACATTGCTTGCTACATGCTTGACTTGATTGAATCACACATTATGACCAATTGCTCTTTATATTGTGTTGAGCGCCTCACTATCTTCACTACACCATGTGGACATTATGCTTCGATTGTCTTGCACTTTGGATTGCACCATGTGTTTAAACAATTCATTTTACTTGGTGTTGTGAATGATTGCTATGCCTACCATACACCATTTGTTGATTGCTTTGTGCATATGTGCTATGATCATGAGGTAGATGCTTGTTATATTGTCACACATATTTGCATCCCTACCTCGCCTAGGCATACTTGTTTCCATGATTGCATTGCTTGTGCTAAATTTGTATGCTTAGATGCCATGACACAATCCCTTATTACACCATATGTTATGCATGATGACAACACTTGTGCGGTGATTCACCACTTGAATGCTTGGTTTTACACTAACGTTAACCACATTAGTTTTTCCAAGTGTTTTTTGTGCTTGATCCTTTTGAAGGTATTACAAGATGGTGTGACATTGGAAAGTACCACTTTAGAGCTTGATGGCGATGAGTTCTTGGTGATCATCCACTTCTACAGAGCAATGCCATCTCCTTTCCATGGTGATTTGGATTTTGATCCGAGGACGGGTCTTTCCCAAGGGGGAGGGAATGATGCGGAGCATCCTACGGACATCACCATGACAAGAGTTTGTTTGGCAAGTGATACGTGCCACATCCACTCCACATACATAAAGGTGAATCATCTCCTTTACATGTGTTCACCTGACCCCTTCAAGGATGGTATGCTACTTGACACTCCTCTCGTGTGCATACATAGGCATTGTCAAAGCTTTACAGATGATGAGGAGGAGTGCAAATGCCAAGGAACAACTACACCATCTGCGAGGGAAGCTTGGAAGCGGAGGCGGAAGAAGACGGAGCTGTAGAAGTCAACAGTGGCCGGATGACCGGAATTCACTGGATGTCTGACACTACAATGTCCGGAAGATCGATGCCTTCGGACGTCCGACAACCTCCAGCGCCCGGACAACCGACGCCCTCCGGAAATTTGACGCCACCTTGACTGCACCGAACTAACGGAAATCCGAAGACCTGTGGACGACCGAGCCATGGACGTCTGACGCCCTCGTTTGTTCGGTCCTTCGCGAGTCGTCGGACGTTTGACAACCTCCGGATGTACGACACCGCATGTGCGCAGCCGTGACTTTGGTCTTGTATCTCTCCCTCACTTACCCCTTCATGTCTAAGACTATATATACTCTTCCCCCACCTCCTTTCTAGTGTTAGCAAAGTGATAGCTCATTCGTAGTTGAGCTTTGCTCCTTCCTCTACTTCTCTCATGGAGACCGCGACCTCCACTAGAGAAAATACCTAGAGGATGTCAAGACCCCTTTCGAGGGAAGATTCTTCTACGGATTTCAAGGCCCATCTCTCCTAGAGATTTGGATGAACTACCCATGTATCCTTATTTCCATTGTTGTTCTTGGATCTTGATGCACCTCATGTATTGCTTGTGATTTGAGGAGTACTTGGTGTGGATCTTGTCCCATAGAGGGTTTTCCCCTTTGATTTCTTCACGTTTTCCCCTCGTGTTCTTCCACGAATCCACGTCCTGTTCGTGAAGATCGGGACACCCTCGGGTTTGCCCCGTATCAGATAAGAACTTTTTCTTATAGAGTTTTAGCATTTTTCATTTACATGATTTATAGTTTTTCAAAAATATGTTTTCAGATGTATTTTTTCAAAAAGATTGTAATTTTCTGTATACATAAGAAACATTTGGCATGTAGATGTTTAACATTGTTCAACTACATGATTAACATTTTTTTCAAATATACGTTTTGTCTATATTTTGCATGCATGTTGTACACTTTATCTATACAGGTGAAACAATTTTGTATACACGTTTACCACTCGAATACAAGATTAACATTTTTATAAACACATATGTTTGAAAAAAATCGAATGTATGTTTAAATTCTATGAATTTATTTTAAAAGTTATACGAACATTCTTAACATTGCAAAGACAACTTTTTTGGAAACTAAAGTAAATGTTTTAGAAACATATGTATTTTTTTATAAAACAATTCACAAATTTGCCCGAACCAATCTCTTACATTTGCATTAAAAACAAATACTTTAAAAAAATAAGCATAATATTTTTTGAATATATAGACTTATATTTATACTATTTTAAAAGTATACTAAAATAAAGTAAAATAATAAAATGGTAAGAAAATGCAGTGGCAACCATAGGGCGATCCGCAAGAACACGAGCCCGCGACGATTTTATTTTGATTGTATGGTTCCAACTTGTGAAGCAGTATACACAGATTGTAGCCCTATGTCTCGTTTAGCGAGACCTAGGGTACGCTCGCTTCAAGCGCTTACCTATATGGGTTGGCCCCGCGCTCGGTGGCTATAGGGATATTATGTCTGAAAATAAAATAACTACCATTAAAAAAGTATTCGTCGTGTAGTGGAAAATGTTTACCATGGATTCAACTTTTTAATATTGTATTTAAAAAATATTAATCAGAACTAAATATATACTATTATATATATAGAAAAAATGTAAAATGTGTATTGAAAAAGTAGACATAAAAAATAAGTCTACAAAACATGTTACTCATGTATTTTTTTTAATATTAAACATGTATAAAAAACATTTTTTATGAATACGAAAAATATTGAATGTGCATTGGACATAGTTACATGTGTTGAATAAGAAATAATCCGATAAAAATCAATAAATAAATAGACAAACAAGCCCAATAAAAAATGAAAAACAATGAAAATCAAAGAAATCAATGTAAAAGAAGGAAGTAGAGGAAACTAAGAAAAAACAAAGAAAAACAAATAACAATCCAGAGAGAAAAGCAAAACAATACAACGAAACCAGAAAGAAACAAATAAAAGAAAGGAAAAGAAAAGAACATGCAGTGAAAAGCATGAAAGAAAAGGAGAAAACGAGCGAAAAAATGAACAAAACAGAAAAAAAAATGGCAAGGAAATAGAATAACCAAAAAAGGGAAGAATTGAACACAACAACCACCAAATCACTAGTTAAGGGGTATTCCTTTTAAAGGTCATTGCGACCTCCTCATGGGCTGACAAGTGGCAGCCTGGTAATTTTCCTTTCCCATGGATTCTTTTTTGTAAACATTTTATCTCTTAAATTGTGCATTCAAATTCCGAACCATTTTCATCGTTTGATTCTTCGGTTCAAGATTTTTAAAACTAGGTCCCATGTTAATATGTTTCGGTGAACTATTTTTTCACTAAAACCCCCGAGAAAATCAATAGAAAAACCGTGGAACTATTTTTTCGCTGAAGGATGAACAATAGATACGATGAAAAATATTATTGGACGAGAAAACTCTCTCTAGAAAATGAGGAACCAACCAATTATCAGAAATTGATTGAATTCATTCATTCAATAATGTTTTAACACACACAACTTTCTTTCGTTGACCAATTCCATAAGGAACACACGGAAACTGTTTACATCACTCTATATGGAGAAAATATCATGGACTCATACCCTCTAGCCATTCAACAAATTCTCCAGTAAAATCAAGCATGATAAATTGGCACTACTACAAGGAACACACATAAAGCAGATAGTTTGTATTGTTGACTAATTAAATGAAGGGGTACAAGAACTTTTAACAACACAAAATAATCTAGTCGTTACCTAGTATCACCACAACCTAGTCAATCAACCATGCCTTAGATCGCAGCATCAACAAAGCGCGACCTCGAGCTCGCATCCGCGTCCAACCATGTAGCCACGGTAGCCGTTGCGCCATGGACAGGACCTGCAACAAAGCTGGCAGGCGCGCTCTCTGAAGACACACCATGGTCAGAGCCCACATTTGAGATCGCCAACAGGTGCTCTTCTGTCGTGCCATTCCTTCCCTCCGCCACCACGCCTTGCCTACCCTCATGTCATGCCCTTCCTTAGGATTGAGATCAGGACCATAGAAGAAAGTTAGGGTTTGTCACTAGGAGCGTGTGTAGGGTATCGAACTAGGATATTCTTCGTTAGCTATAAAGTGTTTAGTTCATCATACGAGAAATTTCATAGGCTTACAACGAGGATGTTGGCTTATATAGCTCACCTGGCAGTAGGTGACGATAAAAAGTAGCAGCAATTGAAAAGCTAAAGGAAAGGTGAAAGTGCGTTATATCAACTAGATGGGGGGATAGGCGATTTTTAAAAATTTGTCATTGAGGAATTAGCTAAGTGACGAACTAGTTGGAGCGTAATAAGTACTCAAGTGCATGCAAAGCAGAGCAGTAGCATAGTCATCATGATGAAAAGAACATGCACAAATTACAGGTAGCTTGAAACAGGATAAGCAGGTGAAGAAGAAGGTGACTGAGGAAATTGAGATGAGGAAATTGAGAAAGTCTTCAGTCAAAGTCTTCAAAAGTAATGATAAATTTCATCAACAAGTATTCAAGTAAATGAGGGAGTTGAGTAAATGGAACCGGGAGCTCGATCATGACAATGGTTTGATGACCCAATTCCAACTAATGTGATAGTCGTACGTCCGGTTTGGAGCGTCTTGGTATTTAAACCAAAGGACCCACAATCCCAGGACTAATAGTACTTATCGTATTCTCCTTGAGCTAAGGTCACACAGATCTTGTCGAACACTCGTGGTAAATCTTCAGGGCAGACTTCCAAACCCTCACAAACTCGGTCACCCGACGATCCACAATTTCCCATTGGATGCTCTAGACCATGACGCCTAACCGTCTGGAAGTTACACAATCTTCAATGGTAACAAGCATCGGTTCCACACAGGAACTATCTGTTCGGTGATGCTCGATCACTCTGGGTTTTGGTATTTTGGTTTTGGGGTTTTTCCTCACTTATGGTTTTCACTCAAAGTCCTCGAGGAATGGGTTGCTCTCAAATGACAAGTGTCAAGTTCTCTCTCGGAGCAGCCAACCAACTAGCGGTTGTGGGGGCGACTATTTATAGCCAGGGTGCAACCTAAAATTATGGGAATCCCATGAATGATATTGAATAGCAAATTCTTCATGATTCCAATCACTTCTTCTTCTTTAGAATTGTGACCTTTGCTGGGGCTGAGGGTTTTGGTCAAGATTCTGTAAACTGTCCTGGGCAAATAGAGCAAATCCTCACTAGGAAAGTTGTTCTAGGTGCCTATGTTGGAGATATGCCCTAGAGGCAATCATGTATGATGATATTTCCTATGTGTTTATGAATAAAGATAGTCCTTGGACATTATCAATGATGTGTATTAACAAGTATGAAACTTGTTTGTGAGACTATGCATTGTATGATGACTGTCCTAAATGGTCCCTACTCGAAAGGGTCATGTGGACACGCAACCAGTTAGACTAGCATATAACATGGTTGATGGTCTGGTCTCAGTGACCATGTAGCATTGGATACTAGCCGGATAATATGGACTCAAAAAGATCTTTTCGGATTCGACATAGTCGGCTCCGAGTTGAGATAAGGTCTGAGTTGGACAGACCCAACTATGAGACACATCGATAGGTCATCTATGAGTCTCTAGGACAACATACGTTCTATGTCCTAAGACCTGAGCTGGCACATGTACTCGGGATGGTGACAAACCTGCTTTGGGCCGACCAAACGATACTCCACGACTGGGTAGTTACAAAGTTAGGTTTTAGGCTTGTCCAGGCCCATGTTGTGAGACATGGTCGAGCAAGATGGTATGTTCCCCTCCGATTAGGAGATATATACTCCGGGCCCCTCGGGTGATCCAACCTGGAAAAGCATGGCCATGCGATGAGGATTATGAGATAATCCGAAGTGTTGCTCGGATTCATCGGAACGAGAAAGAGGTCGTGCTGCAACAAGTGACCATGCTGCCTTGAGAACGACAACATATATCGTGTGGCAAAAGAAATAGAAGTGTGAAGTACAGGTTCACCTAACCAGCTTCATTGGACACTTGGAGTCAACACGCTTTGCTAGAGGCCGTTACTGACTAGCTGAGCCGAATGTGATCGGACTCGTGACCAAAAGAACGAGAACCTAAAGGGGCATGCTCTTAAGGGAAGGAACATGTGGGCTTCAGCATCGGCGCTGTGATTAGGGCTTTGCATGTCTTACAACTAGCCACCTCCACCCGCCACCGACTGTGTGATCGGACCTAGCAGTCCGCCGCATAGAGTTCGTCCTACACGTGCGGATATTGTTAGAGGTGGTGCACTTGGACTGCTCCGACGAACTTAAAACGTCCATTTTGCATCATGCTTTTATATTGATATTTATTGCATTATGGGTTGTTATTACATGTAATGGTACAATACTTATGCCTTTTCTCTCTTATTTTACAAGGATTACATGAAGAGGGAGAAAGCCGGCAGCTGGAATTCTAGACTGGAAAAGGAGCAAATCTGAGATACCTATTCTCCACAACTCCAAAATTCCTGAAAATTTACGAAGAATATTTTGGATTTAATAAAAAATAGTGGCGCAAGAATTAACTAGAGGGGGGCCACCTACAGGCCACAAGCCTGCTAGGCGCGGCCACCCCCGTGGCCATGCCTAGCATGCTTGTTAGGCCCCTGTGGCTCCTCCGACACCCATCTTCTCCTATATGAAGCGTTTTGACCTCGAAAAAATTAGGAGAGAGCTTACGGGACGAAGTGCCGCTGTCTCGAGGTGGAACTTGGGCAGAACCAATCTAGAGCTCCAGCAGGGCTGTTCTGTCGGGGAAACTTCCCTCCCGGAGGGGGAAATCAAAGCCATCGTCATCACCAACGATCCTCTCATCGAGAGGATGTCAATGTCCATCAACATCTTCATCATCACCATCTCCTCTCCAAACCCTAGTTCATCTCATGTATCCGATCTTTGTCTCAAACCTCAGATTGGTACATGTGGGTTGCTAGTAGTGTTGATTACTCCTTGTAGTTGATGCCAGTTGGTTTACTTGGTGGAAGATCATATGTTCAGATCCTTTATGATAATTAATACTCCTCTGATTATAAACATGAACATGCTTTGTAAGTAGTTACATTTGTTCCTGAGGACATGGGATAAGTATCGTTATAAGTAATCATGTGAATTTGGTATTCGTTCTATATTGTGATGAGATGTATGTTGTCTCTCCTCTAGTGGTGGTATGTGAATGTCGAATACATAACACTCCACCGTTATTTGGGCATAGGGGAAGGCATTGGGAAGTAATAAGTAGATTATGGGTTGCTAGAGTGACAAAATCTTAAACCCTAGTTTATGCGTTGCTTCGTAAGGGGCTGATTTGGTTCCATATGTTTCATGCTATGGTTAGATTTATCTTGATTTTTATTTCGTATTTGCGAATGCTTGTGAGAGAGGTTAATCATAAGTGGGAGGTTTTTCCAAGTAAGGGCAGCACCCAAGCACCGGTCCACCCACATATGATGAAAACTAGCTTGATAGAAATTCCCATGTGTCCTCGGGAGCGCTTCACTTTATATAAGAGTTTCACCAGGCCTGTCCTTTGCTACAGAAAGGATTTGGATACCTTTCTACACCTTTGCTACACTTGTTACTTGTTACTCGTTCCCAAATATCTTACCACAAAACTATCTGTTACCGATAATTTCAGTGCTTGCAGAGAATTCCTTGTTGAAAACCGCTTGTCATTTCCTTCTGCTCCTTGTTGGGTTCGACACTCTTACTTATCTAAAGGACTATGATAGATCCCCTATACTTGTGGGTCATCACCATGATCTTGATAAAAATAAATAGAAATAAGTATAGAATAAAAGCAAAGAGTATATATGATGATCTTATGGGGAGTGATGACTTCACATATAAGAAGTAGTTTGATTGAAAATTGTTGAGAGTTGACAAACATAGAAATTGGTCATTGTTGCGATTAAAAGTAAGTAATAAAGAAAGAGAGGTTCGCATGTAAATACATTATCTTGGAAATCTTTTATGATTGTGATTATGAGAACCTAAAGGGGTGTGCTCTTAAGGGAAGGAACACGTGGGCTTCAGGATCTGTGCGAGGCCCAAGAGTTGAGCCCGCGATGGATGCATACATATAGTGGAGGTGCGGCACAATTATTCATATGATCTCTTCGGTGCTGTGATTAGGGATTTGCATGTGTTACAACTAGCCACCTCCACCCGCCACCGACTGTGTGATCCGACCTAGCAGTCCGCCGCATAGAGTTCGTCCTACTCACGTGGATACCGTTAGAGGCGGTGCACTTGGACCGCTTCGGCGAACAGATACGTCCATTTTGCATCATCCTTTTATATTGATATTTATTGCATTATGGGCTGTTATTACACGTTATGGTACAATACTTATGCCTTTTCTCTCTTATTTTACAAGGATTACATGAAGAGGGAGAATGCCGACAGCTGAAATTCTGGACTGGAAAAGGAGCAAATTTGAGATACCTATTATGCACAACTCCAAAAGTCCTAAAAATTTACGGAGAATATTTTTGTATTTAATAAAAAATAGTGGCACAAGAATCAACCAAAGGGGGCCACCTGCAGGCCACAAGCCTGCTAGGCACGGCCACCCCCTGGTCGCGCCTAGCAGGCTTGTGGGGCCCCTATGGCTCCTCCGACACACATATAATCCTATATGAAGTGTTTTGACCTAGAAAAAATCAGGAGAGAGCTTGCGGGACGAAGCGCCACCGTCTCGAGGCGGAACTTGGGCAAAACCAATCTAGAGCTCCGATAGGGCTGTTCTGTTGGGGAAACTTCCCTCCCGAAGGGGGAAATTGAAGCCATCGTCATCACCAGCGATCCTCTCATCAAGAGGGGTCAATCTCCATCAACATCTTCACTAGCACCATCTCCTCTCCAAACCCTAGTTCAGCTCTTGTATCCGATCTTTGTCTTAACACCTCAGTTTGGTACCTGTGGGTTGCTAGTAGTGTTGATTACTCCTTGTAGTTGATGCTAGTTGGTTTACTTGGTGGAAGAACATATGTTCAGATCCTTTATGATAATTAATACTCCTTTGATCTTGAACATGAACATGTTTCGTGAGTAGTTATGTTTGTTCCTGGGGACATGGGATAAGTCTTGTTATAAGTAATCATGTGAATTCGGTATTCGTTCGATATTTTGATGAGATGTATGTTGTCTCTCCTCTAGTGGTGTTATGTGAACGTCGACTACATAATACTTCCCCATTATTTGGTCCTAGGGGAAGGTATTGGGAAGTAATAAGTACATGATGGGTTGCTAGAGTGATAGAAGCTTAAACCCTAGTTTATACGTTGCTTCGTAAGGGGCTGATTTGAATCCATATGTTTCATGCTATGGTTAGGTTTACCTTAATTCTTCTTTCGTAGTTGTGGATGCTTGTGATAGGGATTAATCATAAGTGGGAGGTTTGTCCAAGTAAGGGCAGCACCCAAGCACCGGTCCACCCACATATCAAATTATCAAAGTAACGAACGCGAATCAAATGAGCATGATGAAAACTAGCTTGACAGAAATTCCCATGTGTCCTCGGGGGCGCTTTGCTTATATAAGAGGTTGTCCAGGCATGTCCTTTGCTACAAAAAAGATTGGGCTACCTTTCTGCACCTTTGCTACACTTATTACTTGTTACTCGTTACGAATTATCTTATCACAAAGCTATCTGTTACCGGTAATTTCAGTGCTTGCAGAGAATACCTTACTGGAAATCACTTGTCATTTCCTTCTGCTCCGTGTTGGGTTCGACACTCTTACTTATCGAAAGGACTACGATAGATCCCCTATACTTGTGGGTCATACGAACTTGGATGTGGGATCATGTGACAAGCTATTTGAGGGAGATTGGATCGGCTATTCGAGGGAGATCGGACTGGTCGTTTGAGGGAGATCAGACGAGGAGGAGACAGACCACGTGAACGCGCTGCCCCAAGTCTACTTCCGTTGCACTGCAGTGCGCATCTAGTGGTAACAATCTATAGCATGTTCTTGGATGTTCTGCGCGTAGGAAAATTTTAATTTGCATGTGATGCACCTATGGTAGAACCCAACAGTGGTATCAGAACCTCTGCTATAGGTTATGGTCTCAGATCAGATGCATATTTGTTATGTGGAGGCGACAGATGAGATCCATTGCCGTTCATGAGATCAGCTATGTCCATGATTGATGAGATCAACTGCACATCGGGATCGTTGAGGCTATGTTTTCTGCCAATCGGAATCGAAGAGGTCGTGACACAACCTACCCCTACCGGTCGATTTCTGCCATCGGGGTTAACTGTTAAACGTAAATCCGAATTGGGTGATCGATGAGATTGGTCAGATCAGAAATTGGACATGATCGGAATACATATTCGATCTGTGATTTCCGAAAACGTTTGTGCGTAGAGCCTTGTATTTCGTACAGGATCACAAACCGGTAGAATGTGATTCTATGCATAAGTTTGTTTTGCCAGTTTGATGTGCATAGTATGGCTCATATGTATGTGATGCATGTGTGTAATTTAACATGACATGCGTGCCATGATTGTGAGCCGGCAGGAGCCAAAGAGCTGTCATTATATTATAACGACCTGTGTGTCAACTTGTGATTCTCTATAAATTCATTACTAGTTGTAGTAGTTGGAGGACAGAGATCAAGTTCGAGGCTTTGGTGTCATAGTGTGATGAACAAGATGGAGTCCCGCCCTGGTCATGGAAGTTGGCTTGCAGTGATGCTAAAGCTCACTAGTTGCTTGCTCTAGTCGGATCCTGGATCACTAAGAGTTTGCGAAGGGATGCCAACTTCAGTGGGAGTAGTTCTGTTTAAGGCTTGAATTACTCTACATAAACCCATTGCTTAGATATTGCATATTTTCTTTTGTAGATCAATGGCACGACCTGCTCAACCCAACTTTGCATAGAAATCATTTTTGTAAAACGATAAATTGAATGGAACAAACTTTACCACCTGGTATGGAAATTTGAGAATTGTTCTCAAGCACGATAAAAAGGAACATCTTCTAGAGGATCCACTTCCATAGGAACCTGTCGATAATGCTAATGCCACAACCAAGAATGCCCACTAGAAACTCGTTGATGAATCAAACGAGATCAACTGCCTCATGCTGGCTTGTACGGAGCCCGATTTGCAACAACATTTTGAAAACGTTGAGTCTTTCGATATGATCAAGAGTCTCAAGAGCATGTTTCAGGTGCAGGCTAGGACCGAAAGGTTCAATGTTTGGCAATCCTTGATAGATTGTAAGCTAAAAGAGGCTGATCCACTGAGCTCGCATGTGATCAAGATGATCGGGTACATGAAAGCTTTGGATCGGTTAGGCTTCCCACTTGGTGCAATTCTGGGTTCTCTTCCACCTAGCTATGGGACATTCGTCTCAAACTATCATATGCATGGCATGGATAAGAAGCTCACCAAATTTCATGGTATGCTTAACATGGCAGAACAAGATATTAAGAATGGCACGCATGAAGTGTTGATGGTGCAGAACTCGGCTAAGTTCAAGAAGAGTTGGTCCAAGAAAAAGGGCAAGGAAAATAGCACGGAGAAGGTTGTCTTCCCCACTAAACCGAAGTCCGGACCAAAATCAAAGACCATTTGCTTTCATTGCAAGGAATCTGGCCACTGAAAGAGGAACTGTAGCAAGTAGCTTGCTGAGCATGGCAAGAAGGCCGGAAATGCTTCTTCAGCCGAAGGTACACTTGTTGCATATGTTATCGACATTTAGCTTGTTAGCATACCTAGTACCTCTTGGGTATTTCATACTGGATCGATTGTTCATATTTGCAACTCGATGCAGTGGCTGATATGAAAGCGGAAGGGCAGATTGACATCAGGGTCTGCAACAAAGAAAGCGTTGCTGCGTTGGAGGTTGCCACGATGCAGCTCCAGGTTCCTTCTGGATTTATTTTGGAATTGAATAATTGTTATTAAATTCCCACACTTAGTCAGAACATTATTTATGCCTCATGCTTGATGAGTCAGGGTTATGAATTTAATTTAAAGGACAATGGTTGTTCATTTTATATGAATGGAATGTTCCACGACTATGCACCCATTGTATATGGGCTATTTATTTTGAATCTGGAAACGGAATCGGTCTATAACAAGAATTTCAAGAGGCATAAGCCTAATGAAATATATCCGACATACTTCTGGCATTGCCGTCTCGGACACATTAATCTGAAACACGTGAAGAAGCTCCATGATGATGGACTCCCAACTTTGTTCGACTTCAGGTCGTTCGAGACATGTGAATCATGCTTGCTAGGCAAGATAACTAAGTCTCCTTTTGCAAAGATTTGTGAAAGGGCGTCCGAGATGTTGGAGCTTATATAGAGTGATGTGTGTGGTCCAATGAGCTCAATGGCCAGGGGTGGCTATCAGTACTTTGTGACTTTTACTGACAACTTGAGTATATATGGATATATCTATTTGATGAGGCACAAGTCACAAACTTTTGAAAAGTTCAAAGAGTTTCAAAACGAGGTTCAAAATCAGCTCGGCAAGACGATAAAACTTCTACGGTCACATCGTGGAGGCGAGTACATGAGCCAGGAGTTTGATGATCATCTGAAAAGTCGAGGTATAGTACCTCAGCTCACACCTTCGGGTGAGCCGCAAAGAAACATCGTGTCTGAATAGAGAAATCGAACCTTGTTGGACATGGTCCGATCAATGATAACCAAAGCAGATTTACCCTTGTCATTCTTGGGATATGCTCTAGAAACTACACCTCTCACACTTAATAGGGTACCATCAAAATACGTAGACAAGACACGAGATGAGATGTGGACTGGGAAGAGTCCTAGTTTGTCTTTTCTAAAGATTTGGGGTTGTGAAGCATTTGTTAAGCGACTCATGTCGGACAAGCATACACCCAAGTTGGATAAATGCATATTCCTGAGGGAAACCTTGGGATATGAAAGTGCGTTATATCGGCTAGAGGGGGGGTGAATAGGCGATTTTTACAAATTCATCATTCGAGGAATTTCAACTTTGAGGAATTTGAAATGTCATGAATAACTAGCAGCGGAATAAGTACTCAAGTGCATGAGGAACATAGTGACAGCATAGTCTTCATGATTAAATGAAACATGCACAAACAGAGAGTAGCGTGATACTGGATAAGCAGATTAACAAGGTAACTTGAAGAATTTGAGGTGAGGAATTTGTGAAAGTCTTCAGTGAAATTCTTCCAACTGTAACAATCAATTTCATCAACAGATATATGAGGAATAGAGGGGTTGAGGAAATAGAACCAGATAGCTTGATGAAGACAATGGTTTGATGACCCAGTTCCAACTGCTGTGACAGTCGTACGTCTGGTTTGGAGCGGCCTAGTATTTAAACCAGAGGACACACAGTCCTTACCATATTCTCCTTGAGCTAAGGTCACACAGTCCTCGCCCAACACTCGTGGTAAGTCTTCAGGGCAGACTTCCAAAACCCTCACAAACTGGTCACTCGGCGATCCACAATTTACTGTTGGATGCTCTAGACCAAGATCACTTCGTGGTCCCCAATTGACTGCAGGAGCACTAGACCATGACGCCTAACCGTCTGGAGGATACACAGTCCTCAAAGGTAACAAGCGTCGGTTCCACACAGGAATTTCTTCAGTGATGCTCAATCACAATGGGTTTTATGGTTTGGTTTGTGGGTTTTTCCTCACTGATGATTTTCTCACAGTGTCCTCAGAGGATGGGTTGCTCTCAAATGACAAGTGTCAGTTCTCTCTCAGAGCAGCCAACCAGCTAGTGGTTGTGGGGGTTGGCTATTTATAGCCAGGGTGCAACCTGACATGATAAGTCATAAATGCCCCCAATGACATGACCGTTATGTGGGTAAGAACGATTGGGGATAGCTGGCGCTAAGCACAACAACGGTCGGAATTTCGAACTATGAAAGTCCTCACCTTATCATAATCCTCACTTGTAGGTAATTCGCACTAGCGAAATCCTAACTCCTCAGTCAGATCAATTTCCTCAGAGACCAGAAGAACTTTGTCTCTGTCTCTGAAAAACGTGTCTAAATTGTAAGAGATTTCCAAAGGCTTCACTCGAAGGATTGTATGGGTTGAGGATTTTGGAGTTGAGCATCAGTTGGAAATTTTCCTTAGTATTACCTCGACCCCCTTTAATAGTACGGTGTTTCCTATGACTCAAATAAAGGAAATGAAACTACATAAACAAAGTCTTCATGCTTCATATTCCTCATTCATATCTTCAAGGTCACACCAACTTCTTCATTTTCAAAGTCTTCACAAAGTCTTCACCAAAGTCTTCACTTGAAGACATTCATTTTTAGGGGTCGATAATCTCTGAATATATCAAAATCCTCATCGACTTATAGAGCCTGTGTACACTCACAAACACATTAGTGCCTTAACCTATAAGTCTTCAATACACCAAAATCACTAAGGGAAACTAGATGCACTAACAATCTCCCCCTTTTTGGTGATTGATGACAAATAGGTTAAGTTTTCAACGGGGATAAACATATGAAGTGAAAGTAAAGATTTTGAGGAATTTGATTGCAAGATATAGAAGAACTCCCCCTGAAGATGTGCATATTTGAGGAATTTGCTTTGGGCTGCAAATGCACGTGGCAGGTTCAAAACATGGAGAACTCCCCCTATATCTTGTAGTTCATACACGCATTTGAATATATGAAATGAAGAATTTGAAATGCGTGAAGAAAATGGTGTCTGACGAAATTCAGCATGCATGCATTAAGGTAATTGAGGAAACAAACATGCGAGGAAATAGTTCAAAAGTGTCAGACCACCATCGGACTTAAGTTTACAACTCAATAACCAAAAACTTCAGAAGAGCGAGAGTTGCAACTTAAACAAAAATAGCCCATATATGTAGACCGCTTGAAGACTAACTCAAATTTTCTCCCCCTTTGTCATTGAGGACCAAAAGGGAACAAAAAATGATGACTAACGCCCCATGAGGAATTTCATTTTGTTGGTGAAGAAGGAGCGCCAGTGTTGTCGGGGTTGATTGTTGATGCAGGTCCAGCAGTAGTATCATCAATGTCTTCATCTTCCTCACGCTCGCGAGATGAAGAATAGGAGCTGGTGACCATCAGAGGAACTTGGACTTTCTTGAACTTCTTCTGAGGACAGCGAGCAAAGTCTGTATATTCTTCAAACTTCAGCTCATCCAATTCTTCTGAAGACATGATGTGATTTAGCACAGCCCAAGAGCGCTTGAGGTTTTCATGAGCATAGTAGTGGTTCCTCTTTGATAGTGTTCTGCGTCACAGCCATATTCTGCACAATATACCCAAGTTGATGCTTGACCCACTTGTGATTTCGATCGATCTTCTGATGAAGACTTAAGAGAAGCTCACGATCAGTAATCACACGAGGAGCAGTTGCATGAGGCTTTTGTGCAGAGGTTTTGGCAAAGGAGTCCTGTGTTGCAGAGTCATCATTGGTGGAGTAGGATGCTGCTTGACGAAACTGACCATCCAATGGACGAGTGCCTTGATCAATGACATCCTTGCCTTTTCCTTCATCAATTTTGCTTTTGAGGACTTCAATCGGGTGCAGAAAACTGAAATGATTTTGGAAGTCAGCCTCAAAGTGCATTGAAGACTTTGTTTTGAGGAAATGCATAATCCAGGGAACAAAGGGCTTCAACTCAAATGGTGACATAGCAGCATCGGCCAGAGTCCTCATGAAGAAATCGTGAAAATTGATGGGAATCCCATGAATGATGTTGAAAAGCATATTCTTCATGATTCCTTCAACTTCTTCTTCTTTAGAGTTGTGCCCCTTCTGAGGACATAGGGTGTGAGTGAGGATGCGATAGACTGTTCTTGGTACATACAACAAATCCTTCACAAGAAAGGTTGTCCTTTGAGGCTTTCCAGGCGGTAATTTCTTCATCATCACATTCATCATCTGATTTGGCAGTGGTGGATCATTGAACAGGCAGTGGGCTTCATCTGAAGGAATTGGAACTAGGGCAGACTGAAGCAATTCAGAAGAGCTTGCAGTGAAATGAGTTGTTCCGGTCATCCAGTCCAAGACCCAGGAGTTGATGTCTAAGGAATTTCCACTAATGTATAAAGTGGCATAGAATTGAAGAATCAACTCCTTGTTCCAGTCACAGACATCTACATAGAAGGGAAGAATCCCAACATCATGAAGAACTTGGAGCACCGGCGTAAATGATGGAATTGACTCCATGTCCACATGAGGAATGTTGTGGTGCTCGAAGATTTTCTTCTTGTCACATAGAACAGTGGCATAGTAGTTCATTTGAGTAGGAGTCCAGAACCTTGTGCGACCAGTTCGAGCAAAATCATACGGATTTGGCCCTATGAAAAACATGTGTTCATTGAAGAAATTTGTCCTGAGGAATTTGGGGCGGATTGAACCTTTGAATGGCATTCGTTGCTTAGGTTGAAGATTTGGTCGATTGCACCCTTTGATCTCAGTTGGCATGGGAGGAACTACAGATTGAGTGGTTTGTAGAACAGATTCCTCAGTAGTGGCCGAAGCATCAATTTCCTTAGCTGTTGCAGCTGGAATTTCTTTAGGGTCTGGAAGATGCAGGTGTTCAGAATCTTCAGGTATTTCCTCAGTTTGTGCATGTGACTGAGGAAGCAGCATCAGAGGAGTTGCCACAGGTGAGTTGGGGTGTGCAGATTCGCAATATTCATCATTGATGATAGGAGTAGTGTCACCAATGTCAACTTCTTCATCAATTTCTTTAGCGCCAGCAGTTAGCAGAAGCTGGGGCGATGATACCTTGGGAGTTGATGCAGTGTCATCAATGAAAATTTCCTCATCAAGAGGCTCTGAGGAAGCAGCCGAATGATTCTCTTCTTCGTGAGGAATGTCATATGCTTCTCCAGTTGGCACAATAGCATAGGCTGGTGCCGAGGAAATTGGAGTTGCATCAAAAGGTGTAGCTGAGGAACTTGTCAAATTTTTCAACTTCTTCAACACAGGGGCTCCGGAAGTTGATGCTTTTCTTTTGAGGGGATTTTCCTCAGCATGAGCAGTTTCTTCAGGAACGACTGATGCAGCCGCCCTGGGTGGTTCAGTTTCTTGAGGCACAGTGGATTCTTCAGCTGGCCTATTAGATTCTTCAGGCATAACATTGGGGGTTGTCCTGGCATGTTCATCAGTGGTCTGAGTTTCCTCCGCAGCATTGGCAGATGCTTTTGATGCAAAAGCTCTTTCTTCAGCAGTTTCTTCAGGCTGAGCATTTTCATCAGCAGCCTGAGGAATTTCATATTCAGTCTGAGCATTTCCTTCAGACTGAGTCTTTTGTGGTTGCTATCGAGCGGCAACCCTGGTGTTGTGATCCTTTACAGCTGCATTAGCAACCTTGACGAGTCTAACCTTGGTGCCCTGCCATTCGACATCATATCTTTGTTGATCCAAGGAGAGAGTGTGAATCTCGGACTGAACTGTGACCAGTTGATTTGGGGTCAAGTTCATCACAATTTCGCGCAGAAACTTTTTTTTGCGAGTCTTGTTCCTCTTAGCCCTCTGAGCTTGCTCTCTTTTCCATTGTTCTTTAGAGATGAAATGGGTGAGGACATGATCCACTTCAGGAGGTAGATTTAGTAAGGAAAGTGGAGTACTTGGGTCCTCATGCCATATATCAATGAAGTTGAGGATCAACTTGGGATCCAACATGAGAGGAACAGAGCTCCCCTTTGCTTTAGCAGCCCTGTGCTAACTCTGTATGATGATTTCTACCAATTCCTCCTCCTCCTCATCATCATCAGAAGAAGAATCTGAGGGGATTGTAACCAGAGCCTTGCTGGTGTGAGAGCTTGGTTTTTGATTACGTCCAGCTGTCTTCTTCAGTTTAAGTGTAGAGGGACTGGTTGAAGACTTTGCAGTAGTGGAGGGGCTTGCAGCGAGCTTCAGCACTAAAGCGAAACCATCATTCCTTTTGCATGTTGCCAGATGCACTGGAGTTGAGGACTTTTTGACAGTTGCAGATGACTGAGCAGCAACAGTTCTAGGAGTTGAAGGTTTTTTGGGCTGAGGCCTTTGACCTTAAGGAATTTGCACTAAAGATTTGGAAGAGTCAATTTTCAGAGCAGATTTCTTTAACAACTTCTTCGGTGCACTAGCAGAAGCTCCGGCAGAGGCAGCAGCAGCAGAATCCTCGTTGAATTTCTTGACAGCCTCTTTGGCTTTCCTCGCCAATTTGGCTTCTTGCTTTTCCCACATGGCAGGAAAGTCCTCACCAGTTTTGATGCTAGAAGGATCTGCAATTTGGTTAGGAGCTAGAGGAGGCGTGCTGCAAGGTGGTTTCAGAGCGAATTTCGTCATGTATTTTGGAGTTTCATAACGATATTCTCTCCATTCTTTGGCCCATCTCCTCTCAATCTTTTGCAGACGAATCTTCCTCTGCTTGGTCGTGTAACATCCCAAAATTCCATTTTGGAATGTTATGAAATATAGCTATGCATCTATCTGCATCATTGCTTGAATACATGTATTTGTTGAAATGTCCTTTCTAAATTTCTGAAAGCCCTTTCTACTTTCAATGTGTTGCTTTCACCTATTTGAAATCTTGGTAAAAAGTTCAAATAAGAGAGGAGGAACATGACACTCCACACCAGGACCCATTTGGTGATCTATTTGAACAAAAATAACCAGGGATTATTTTGAAAATATTTGCAAAAAGGATTTAAAAACAATTAGGCAATTTCTGAAAATATTTTTTTTTTCAAAGTGTTCAAATGACAGAATAAAAATGTTCATTAAATGGAATTTATTATTCTTTTAATTTTGATATATAATACTCCTATCTTTTTAAATGTTTTGAATGCTTTTAAAGACGATTTACTACTCTGGTTAATAAAAACGGTAACGGTTTTAGTATTAAACGGGCCGGCCCACGGCAGTTACTCGCGAAGTTAATACCGACCGGCCGACCGACGCGGAAACCTCGCTCCCCACTCGCTGACACTGGGTCCCACCCTGACCGACCGTTAGCCCGCGCGGTCGTCTTCTTCCCTGCACGCGACGCCGGACCTCGCCGGTAGTTACTCCATTTTCCCCGGATCTCTCTCCTCTCTCCTCCCCCGCACCACCCGAGCACCCTATATAAGAGACCCAACCTCCTCTCTCCATTCCCCCCCGAATCCCCTCTCTCCCTCGCCGAGGCGTTGCCAGATTACTCGCCGGAGCTGCTCTGACCACCGAAGCTCCCTTCTCACGTGCCCGTCGCCTCGTACGTCTCCTCGCCTCTCCGACCCCTCCGTTCGACGCCGGACCTCGCCCGCCGTCGTCTGAACCCCTTCGTTGCCTCTCTCGACCACCAGGGACCCCTCCGGCAACGTCCTCGACCACCGGCTGCCGTCACCACTCGCCGGAGATCCTCTCTCTCCGGTAAGTCATCGGATCTATCCTCACCCCTCGGATCTACAATCCACGGCTAGGATTAGAACCCATTAAAACCCGAATCGTTTTCCTCTTCGGTCCGGTCGCCCGCCCGCAAGCACTCGCGCGCACACGCCCCCAACCAATAGGAAAGCGCCACGTAGCCCCCTGGCCGTTGCATATCTAGTTTTCTTTTCTGTATTTGTTTTAGTTAACAGAGTGAGTTCAAATTTTGTTTTGCTTATATCTTTTAATCTGTTTAATGTTTTGAGTTGATTCTTTTTGCAATAGCTCACATTTTTCATGTAGTTTCACCCTGTACTTTTAAATTTTAAATTTTACCTCAAAAATTTGAATTGAATCAAATTTGCTTAAAACCTTCAAATCTGAATAACTAGAGTTTGAAAATAGATTTTGACATGAATCTTTTTGCTACTGTTTGGTCTTAGTTAGTACTACCTTTATGCTTAGTTTGAAAAAATTTAGGATGATTTTGATTAGTGTTCTAGCTATAAACCGAATCTGCCTAGTATTATAGTATTTTTTTTAGTTACTTAGTTTTAGTTAGTTTAACTTAGATTTAGTTTAAATTTGTTTAGTAGGTTCTGTTGATTTAAACATTTAGTGTTTTACTTATTGTTAATAAAAATATATAAAATTGTTTAGTTTATTTCTTTGTTAATATAGGAATCACAATTTCTTTTCAAATAGGTTTATTTTGACTAAAACAACTAGTTAGTAATAGTTTTCTTTCAACAAAGTTTTATATTTTAATTTTGTTTTCTAAGACAAGTTTATTTGTAAATTCTTCCCTGTTAAAAACATGTTTTGTTAATAAATAATAATTTTTGTTTTGCTCTTTTGTTAGTAGAACTATATTTGTTCCATATAGTGTTTACCAAAACTTTTAAAAACTTTACCAAAGTTTTCCCAACAAACTTAAATTGATTTTCTTCTGTTTATTAATAAAATATTTTATTGTTTCCTTGCTGTCAACAATTGTTTTGTTATTAAAAAATAGTTTTATTATGTTAGTAGTATTTTATCAATCATCTCCTAGTAAACAAAACTTTGTGTGCTTTCCTTGCTTGTGATTTGTGCATGGTTTTGTCTTGATTGTTTACTAGTTCTTTGTTGATGTGTGTATTAGCTACATTATTTTGTTGTATACTTCTTGAGTGGTTGTTTGCTTCGTTAGATTATCCGGAGTGCGAAGCTTGTTACTTAGAGTCCCATGAGTACGAACATCATTAATCAGGCAAGTCACTTTGATCATGTTTACCCATGTTTTATATGCATTAGTTCTACCATCTTCCCCAATTGCATGCAATATAGGTTAGTTGGAAACTTGGTTACATTGTAGTAGTATCATGTGGTAGGTACCCCCTCAAACTCTTTGACACATTGGCCCCGGGAAACGTTGTTTTACTTTTTGCTATGCTATTAGTAGACGGGGTTGGTTGTGTGATTCATGAGAGTTGTGAGATTAATTACAAGACCTACCTAATGATCAAGATTTCAAGACTCCGATTTTTCAACATACCTCTAGGTGGATGATGGTTGAACGGCACCCTGGAGAAACCAGTGGATTGCCTAGGTGATGCTGGAGATGGCCAATATTCACGCGGAAAGATCCACCCAGGCACAAAGAGATGGATGGATGCTTTAAGACCCAAGGCTTACCTGCACAACCACAAGTCATTATGGGCCCTGGCTTGGTTGGATATCATGGTGACCCTGGACAGGCGGTGCTACGAGATGTAGAAGAACGGTAGGAAAGGATGGGCACCGTCAGAGTCGCAGGGAAACCCTTTGGAAGACCATGTTTTGGTCATCCGTTTCTCAAACACCCTGAAGTGCGAGAAATTAAACGGAGGCGACCAAATCTTGTGGGGAACATGTGCAAAACTCTGCAGAGTACTCAAACCTAATCGATTAGTCGTGTCCACGGTCATGGACGACTTGAGCCAAAGGAACTAAAACATTCGGAATTTTCAACACAATTAATATGATGATGTGGGTATTAACAATTTGGGTACGAGAATTGGTTGGTGGAACCATCTCATTAATCAACCAACTTAGTAATATTTTGCTTATCCCTCTCTTGATGTAGGAAAAATTGGCTTTACGCAAAACTTACCACCCCACCTGCCAAATATGCATATAGAAATAGATGATTATCTATTCACCCCTCTCTTGTGATTTTGCCGGCATATTCCATATGCTGACCTACACGGCTGCAACGTATCATGTTGGAGAGTACTTTTCCAACCAGGAGTGAGGACACGTTCTACGCTCGGTGAGATGCCCTTGGAGTCAGATGGACTCATCTACCTTCGACGCTTCCGCAAAAATTTAGATATTCTCATGAGTTGGCCTTCAGCCACTTTATTGTAATGTTTATTGTAATAAAGGACTCGATATGAGATTTCGATTAATATAATGCTGTGTGATTTCCCTTTGATATATACATTGATGTACCATGTGTGTACCAGCATGATCTTGGGATGGTACGGAAACACCGGAGATTCGACCTTTTAGGTCAGGTCGCTACAGAAATGGTATCAGAGCACACGCTGACCGTAGGACGTAACCTCTAGGATTGGAAAGCCTTAGGATTGTATCTCTTTGTCTTTAAAATTCTTATACTCTCATCTACTCATTTCTGATTTCTCTCCGATTATTTCAAAATTTATAGATGACCACCTTCATTCCAGTGTTGATCACGGAGTTTTGCCAGCCTGACGCAACGATGCCTTTTGGTAAGGAGCCGATGAGGATCGTCAAAGACGTGAGGATTGCTTTGCCGAGCATCATCGGGATTCCTATCATGTCATTTCCCCAAGATGGACGCTACAGGATCGAGGTGCATATCCCAGGGAAGACTTTTGGGAATCAGAAGGAACCCATCGACCTCAAGTTCGTGGCACCCAGTTGGATACTTGGGAGAGACATGGCCATTCATCGTGCCCTTGGACGTATTCAGGAGGAATACCGAGGTGGAACCATTTCACCAGGACTCAGCATGGTTTGTCGCAGAGATGCCAATGGAAACATCATAACCCCTCCTACTGCAGACACCACCATTTCCTATATTCAAACCTTGGAGACTCACATCAGGACTCTGGAGCTTCGAGTTCGTGCTGCTACGAAGACAATCAAGAATCTGATGAACCGTGAGATTGACCTTGAAGCTGATTTGCGGGAAGCCAACTACGAACATGAATATGAGGTGAAGGATTTCTTAGAGAGAATCGACAAGCTGAACACTCGCATCGCCACTTTGGAGGAACAGATGGACATGGGAGAAAATCTTCATCCTGAGGGAGACTTGGCTCCTTTCATCAGCGACGATGATGACTATGAGGAGAGCACCACTGTTGGAGACTCAGTCGCCATGTACTTCTGAGGAAAACTTTAGTCATGCCCTCCATGTATCTTTTATTTTCAACGTTAAAAGTGTAGGTCGATGCTTAGTTTGATTGAGATTTGTATTCCCGATGTTTGACATTGATTGAATAAATGAATGAGTGTTTGGTGTGATATGTTTGTTGCATTGCATATGGATAGTGAATTTCTCCTTTTAGGCCCTTGTTCTATTCTAATTCTCACCCCTCTGAAAACAGCAAGATGCCTCCACGACGTGAGTCCGACTTCACTTTCCCGCCGGAACTCACGCAACTTCTTCAGCAGCAGAATGCACTGATGCAGCTATTGATCCAGAATCAGACCAACAACTAGAACAACAACAACCACCATCCACCCCAGACTGACAATCTCACTCGTTTTCTGAGGTTGAACCCTCCAACTTTCTCCAGCAGCACTGAGCCCATTGTGGCAGATGACTGGCTCCGTAAGATGGAGAGAGAACTTGTCACCGCTGGATGTACTGATGCTGAGAAGGTGCGCTTTGCCGCACATCAGCTTGAAGGACCAGCAGCTTCATGGTGGGAGAACTACACCACCACATATCCTATTGCTGATGTAACTTGGGAGTAGTTCAAGCAAGCTTTCCGCACCGCACATGTTTCAGCTGGAGCTATGAGTCTGAAGAAGCGCGAGTTTCGCAACTTGCGCCAGGGAAATCGCTCTGTGGCCCAATACGTGGATGATTTCAGCACATTGTCACGTTATGCACCAGGAGACGTGGCCGATGATGCGGCCAAGCAAGAGAAGTTTCTGGAAGGACTCAACGATGAGTTGAGCATGCAGCTGGTAGTGGCTACTTTCAACAACTACCAAGAGCTTGTGTACAAGGCCCTCATCTTGGAGGGAAAACAGCAGCAAATTGAGAATCGCAAGCGGAAATACACTCAGGGGAAGTTTAACTCTGGAGCTCATCAGAAGCCCCGCTACTCCCCGTACTCAGTAAATACCGGATCAGGTACCGGTAAGTTTGGAAGGCACACTCATGCCGTGCACAACCATGGAGGTCACAACCATGGAGGAAATGGGAATGCCCGTCCCAACCATGGCAATTTCAAGACTGACAATGGGAATGGGAACAACAATCAGCACCGTCACGTTCCTATTCAGAAGGATCTGAGCCACATCACCTGTTTCAAGTGCCAGAAGACAGGGCATTATGCTACTAAGTGTCCCCAGAGCAAGCAGGGAAATGGAAACGGCAACTCCACAGCCAAGAAGCCCAACCCTTTTCCTCATGCCCAAGTGAACCACCTTGACGTGGAAGAAGTTTATGATCAACCCGAGACTGTGGTTGGTAAGTTTTTATTGCATTCACGTCCAGTTACAGTACTTTTTTATTCCGGTGCAACTCATTCATTCATATCAAGGGTAGTTGTGGATAAGTATGGTTTGCCCACTAAAACCCTTAGTCAGCCCATTAAGGTCAGTTCCCCAGGAGGTATGATGATGGCAGGGATAGGATGCCATGCTTTGAAACTTCACATAGGAAACCATGTTTTTCCCACCGACCTCATCGTCTTAGAATCCCAGGGATTGGATTTAATCCTAGGCATGGATTGGATGACCAAGTATGAAGGAAATCTTGATTGTCCCAGTAAGTCTGTTTCACTCACCGCCCCAGAGAACAAGAGGATTAAGTATGTATCCCGATGCACCTAGATGAGTGCTAGGTTAAATGCCCTCACATGAGTTGTTCAGGAAGAAGTACCCGTGGTAAAAGACTTTCCGGATGTATTCCCGGAAGAATTACTAGGAATGCCACCAGATAGGGAGATTGAGTTCCTAATAGAGCTACAGCCAGGGACAGCCCCAATTTCCAAGAGACCCTATCGGATGCCTGCAAATGATCTATTGGAAATCAAGAAGCAAATTAAGGAGTTATTGGACAAAGGGTATATTCGCCCAAGTTCTTCACCTTGGGGAGCCCCAGTTCTTTTGGTAGATAAGAAGGATAAAACCTTGAGAATGGTAGTCGATTATTGTGCCTTGAACGAGGTGACAATCAAGAACAAGTACCCTCTGCCGATGATTAATGACTTGTTTCATCAGCTAGTAGGCGCCAAAGTATTCTCTAAGATCGATCTTCGATCAGGGTATCACCAACTAAAGATTCGTGAACAGTATATACCCAAAACAGCTTTCACCACAAGGTATGGCTTATATGAGTATACAGTCATGTCCTTTGGTTTGACTAATGCTCCTGCCTACTTCATGAATTTGATGAACAAGGTGTTTATGGAATATTTGGACAAGTTTGTCGTGGTGTTCATCGATGACATTTTGATATTCTCCAAGAACGAGGAAGAACACAAGGAACATTTGCATTTAGTTCTGGAGAAGCTAAGAGAGCATCAGTTATATGCCAAGTTCAGCAAATGTGAATTTTGGCTGACGGAAGTCAGATTCCTTGGACATGTTATTTCCGGAGAAGGAATAGCCGTAGACCCCGCTAAGGTTGAAGCCGTCACCGAGTGGAAGTCACCACCTCAGTTAAGGAGATCCGCAGTTTCCTTGGACTAGCCGGATATTACCGGAGATTTATTGAGAATTTCTCAAAGATAGCCAAGCCCATGACAGAGTTGTTGAAGAAAGAGTCTAAGTATATTTGGACTGAGGAATGTGAAGACAGTTTCCAGGAGTTGAAGAAACGTTTGGTCACAGCCCCAGTGTTGATTTTGCCCAATATACGGAAGGACTTCCAGGTTTATTGTGATGCTTCACATCAAGGACTTGGAGGAGTACTCATGCAAAATGGAAAGGTTGTAGCTTATGCATCCAGACAACTACGACCTCATGAGTTGAATTATGCCACCCATGATTTGGAACTAGCAGCCGTAGTGCACGCACTCAAGACCTGGAGACATTTCCTTATCGGAAATAGTTGTGATGTATACACCGACCATAAGAGCCTGAAATATATCTTCACGCAGAAAGAGTTGAACCTCAGACAGAGGAGATGGTTAGAGTTAATCAAGGACTATGACATGAGATTACACTACCATCCAGGTAAAGCTAATGTTGTAGCCGATGCCTTGAGTCGGAAAACTTATGTAAACACACTCACAGCGGGAGGATTACCCCAAGAGTTAGCCGATGATCTCGGAGAGCTCAAGCTAGAGATAGTTCCAAGCGGATATGTTGACACACTGGAGATTCAGTCCACCTTGACTAAAAGAATTCGAGAAGCCCAGAAATCGGACAAGGAGATAGCTGAGATTAAGCAGAGAATGAAAGATGGAAAAGCTAAAGGTTTTCGTGAGGATGAGCAAGGAACTCTGTGGTTTGAGAACCGAATCTATGTGCCCAATGACCCAGAGCTCAGGAAGTTGATACTTCAGGAAGCCCACGATTCACCTTAATCGATACACCCAGGCAATACCAAGATGTATCTGGATTTAAAGGAAAGTTATTTGTGGACAGGTATGAAGAAAGATATTGCAGAACATGTTGCAATATGTGATGTTTGTCAGCGAGTAAAGGCAGAACATCAGAAACCAGCAGGGTTACTCCAACCTCTGCCGATACCCGAGTGGAAATGGGAAAAGCTTGGTATGGATTTCATCACAGGACTACCCAGGACTCGTTCAGGTTATGATTCCATCTGGGTAGTGGTAGATCGTTTGACCAAGGTAGCTCATTTCATTCCAGTGAAGACCACCTATACCAGTGCTAAGCTAGCCAAGATATATATGACCAGGATCGTATGTTTGGATGGAGTTCCGAGGAGTATCGTGTCAGATAGAGGAACACAATTTACCTCAAAGTTTTGGCATCAGTTACATGAAACTTTGGGTACAAGGCTAGAGTTCAGTACAGACTTTCATCTGCAGACAGATGGACAGACTGAGAGAGTCAACCGGATTCTGGAAGACATGTTGAGAGCTTGTGCGCTAGATTATGGATCTAGTTGGGATGACAACTTACCTTACGCAGAATTCTCGTACAATAATAGTTATCAGACCAGTCTGAAGATGGCCCCTTTCGAAGCTTTATATGGAAGGAGGTGCAAAACGCCACTGACGTGGGATGGTGTTGGAGACCGACAACTTTTTGGTCCCGACCTTATCCGAGATTCTGAAGAGAAAGTCAAGCTGATTCGTGACAGACTCAAGATAGCTCAATCTCGACAGAAGAGTTATGCTGACAGCAAACGTAAAGAAGTGACGTATGAAGTGGGAGACCGAGCATATCTTCGTGTGTCCCCGCTTCGAGGAATCAAAAGGTTTGGTGTTAAAGGAAAGTTAGCACCCAGATTCATAGGCCCCTACAAAATTCTTGAACGTAGAGGCGAAGTTGCATACAAACTAGAATTGCCGGAGGGATTATTTGAAGTTCATGATGTTTTCCATGTTTCCCAGTTGAAGAAATGTCATGCTGAGATGGCTGATATTCCTTTGAGAGACACAATGCCCCTAGAGGCCATACAACTTGACAATGATCTGACCTACGAGGAGAAACCTGTCAGAATCCTTGAGACTGCCAACAGAGTTACCCACAGCAGGATCATCAAGTTCTGTAAGGTTCTGTGGAGTCACCACACCGAGGAAGAAGCCACCTGGGAACGCGAAGATCTTCATAGAGACCACCCGCACCTATTTTCTAGCCAACCCGAATCTTGAGGGCGAGATTCATCTTAAGGTGGGTAGGTTTGTAACATCCCAAAATTCCATTTTGGAATGTTATGAAATATAGCTATGCATCTATCTGCATCATTGCTTGAATACATGTATTTGTTGAAATGTCCTTTCTAAATTTCTGAAAGCCCTTTCTACTTTCAATGTGTTGCTTTCACCTATTTGAAATCTTGGTAAAAAGTTCAAATAAGAGAGGAGGAACATGACACTCCACACCAGGACCCATTTGGTGATCTATTTGAACAAAAATAACCAGGGATTATTTTGAAAATATTTGCAAAAAGGATTTAAAAACAATTAGGCAATTTCTGAAAATATTATTTTTTTTCAAAGTGTTCAAATTACAGAATAAAAATGTTCATTAAATGGAATTTATTATTCTGTTAATTTCGATATATAATACTCCTATTTTTAAAAATGTTTTGAATGCTTTTAAAGACGATTTACTACTCTGGTTAATAAAAACGGTAACGGTTTTAGTATTAGACGGGCCGGCCCACGGCAGTTACTCGCGAAGTTAATACCGACCGGCCGACCGACGCGGAAACCTCGCTCCCCACTCGCTGACACCGGGTCCCACCCCGACTGACCGTTAGCCCGCGCGGTCGTCTTCTTCCCCGCACGCGACGCCGGACCTCGCCGGTAGTTACTCCATTTTCCCCGGATCTCTCTCCTCTCTCCTCCCCCGCACCACCCGAGCACCCTATATAAGAGCCCCAACCTCCTCTCTCCATTCCCCCCGAATCCCCTCTCTCCCTCGCCGAGGCATTGCCAGATTACTCGCCGGAGCTGCTCTGACCACCGAAGCTCCCTTCTCACGTGCACGTCGCCTCGTACGTCTCCTCGCCTCTCCGACCCCTCCGTTCGACGCCGGACCTCACCCGCCGTCGTCTGAACCCCTTCGCTGCCTCTCTCGACCACCGGGGACCCATCCGGCAACGTCCTCGACCACCGGCCGCCGTCACCACTCGCCGAAAATCCTCTCTCTCTCCGGTAAGTCATCGGATCTATCCTCACCCCTCGGATCTACAATCCATGGCTAGGATTAGTACCCTTTAAAACCCAAATCGTTTTCCTCTTCTGTCCGATCGCCCGCTCACAAGCACTCGCGCGCACATGCCCCCAACCAATAGGAAAGCGCCATGTAGCCCCCTGGCCGTTGCATATCTAGTTTTCTTTTCTGTATTTGTTTTAGTTAACAGAGTGAGTTCAAATTTTGTTTTGCTTATATCTTTTAATCTGTTTAATGTTTTGAGTTGATTCTTTTTGCAATAGCTCACATTTTTCATGTATTTTCACCATGTATTTTTAAATTTTAAATTTTAACTCAAAATTTGAATTGAATCAAATTTGCTTAAAACCTTCAAATCTGAATAACTAGAGTTTGAAAATAGATTTTGACATGAATCTTTTTGCTACTGTTTGTTCTTAGTTAGGACTACCTTTATGCTTAGGTTGAAAAAAATTTAGGATGATTTTGATTAGTGTTCTAGCTATAAACAGTATCTGCCTAGTATTATAGTATTTTTTTTAGTTACTTAGTTTTAGTTAGTTTAACTTACATTTAGTTTAAATTTGTTTAGTAGGTTCTGTTGATTTAAACATTTAGTGTTTTACTTATTGTTAATAAAAAATATAAAATTGTTTAGTTTATTTCTTTGTTAATATAGGAATCACAATTTCTTTTCAAATAGGTTTATTTTGACTAAAACAACTAGTTAGTAATAGTTTTCTTTCAACAAAGTTTTATATTTTAATTTTGTTTTCTAAGACAAGTTTATTTGTAAATTCTTCCCTGTTAAAAACATGTTTTGTTAATAAATAATAATTTTTGTTTTGCTCTTTTGTTAGTAGAACTATATTTGTTCCATATAGTGTTTACCAAAACTTTTAAAAACTTTACCAACATACCTCTGGGTGGATATGCTTGAACGGCACCCTGGAGAAACCAGTGGATTGCCTAGGTGATGCTGGAGATGGCCAGTATTCACGCGGAAAGATCCACCCAGGCACAAAGAGATGGATGGATGCTTTAAGACCCAAGGCTTACCTGCATAGCCACAAGTCATTATGGGCTCTGGCTTGGTTGGATATCGTGGTGACCCTGCACAGGCGGTGCTACGAGATGTAGAAGAACGGTAGGAAAGGATGGGCACCGTCAGAGTCGCAGGGAAACCCTTTGGAAGACAATGTGCAAACACCCTGAAGTGCGAGAAATTAAACAGAGGCGACCAAATCTTGTGGGGAACGTGTGCAAAACTCTGCAGAGTACTCAAACCTAATCGATTAGTCGTGTCCACGGTCATGGACGACTTGAGCAAAAGGAACTAAAACATTCGGAATTCTCAACACAATTAATATGATGATGTGGGTATTAACAATTTGGGTACGAGAATTGGTTGGTGGAACCATCTCATTAATCAACCAACTTAGTAATATTTTGCTTATCCCTCTCTTGATGTAGGAAAAATTGGCTTTACGCAAAAACTTACCACCCCACCTGCCAAATATGCATATAGAAATAGATGATTGTCTATTCACCCCTCTCTTGTGATTTTGCCGGCATATTCCATATGATGACCTACATGGCTGCAACGTATCATGTTGCAGAGTACTTTTCCGACCAGGAGTGAGGACACGTTCTACGCTCGGTGAGATGCCCTTGGAGTCAGATGGACTCATCTACCTTCGACACTTTCGCAAAAATTTAGATATTCTCATGAGTTGGCCTTTAGCCACTTTATTGTAATGTTTATTGTAATAAAGGACTCGATATGAGATTTCGATTAATATAATGCCGTGTGATTTCCCTTTGATATATACATTGATGTACCGTGTGTGTACCAGCATGATCTTGGGATGGTATGGAAACACCGGAGATTCGACCTTTCAGGTCGGGTCGCTACAGGTCGTCTCCTTGCCATGAGTTTCTTCGTCAAGTGTGCAATATTCATCATATAGATCCTCACGGATCTCAAATGCTATGTGCACATCTGGCTTTTTCCCTCCTTTCTGAGGTTTCTTTCCATCAGACATTTTCTTCACTTGAGGAATATGAACTCTTGAAGATTCTGAAGAGGTACACAGTTTTTCTTCAAGTAGCGTTGCAAATGAGTTAAGTTGATGAGAACCTAGTGATTCATCAGCGGATATGTTGTACCTGTGAATAGAGTATAGGTGCGAAGAATTTGAAGAGGTCATATGCGTTCTCAGAAATTTTAAGAGAGATAGGTGTGAGGAATTTGACCATGGATGTCTTGAGGATTTTAACTAAGTGTTCTTAGCCTCAGGTTCTGGAGTTGTGCAAATTTGAGAATTCGCACAATTGGGGAATCTTGAAGAAAGTCATTACTTAGGAAAAATCATCAACTATCAAGTATGAGGAGATGAAGGTGCTTGTGTATTTGATTTATAACGTTTAAACACATATTTGAGGAATAGTAGTTGTAGTTGAGGATCAAACATGGGTAGTAAAAATAAATTTTAATTACCCTGGTGAAGAACACGATGAACACAGAGATGAAATGAGGAGGTTCGTCATTTCAGATCTCCCACGCCCTAGCTTGGCAGAAGGAGACAACTACAGTGGCGGCGGGATGAAGATTCCCGCGGCCGATGCGAGTACAGCGATGACGAGGTTGAGGCAGCGAAGCTCTTCGTCACCGGCGACGATGACTTTAGCGGTGGCGCTTGGATGGAGCTCGAGAGAGAGATGAGATGCGGAGTAACCGAGCACAGTAGATGGGAAGGGGGCATTTATAGAGGAAGTAAAAACGGATCCTCCCAAAGATTTTGGACAGGATTGCCCCTGACCCTTGCTCTCCACGCGACAGGTGTCACCCATGATCTGGGTAGTGAAGATTGTGGAGGATCGTGGGTTATCCAGGCGCGGGAATAGGAACAGTTTGAGCGGGAACCGCCGAAAATTTTGGTAGTGAAGATTTCAAAGTTTTCGTTCGCAAATTCTTCAGCTGTCAAGGACACAGTGAAGACTTTGAACAAGTTTCAAAGTAGAACGCATATGAGGAATTTGTGAACAGACTGGGTTGAGTTTAGCATAGACGGGGAAAGGGTCCGATCACATTCACTTAGATGAAAATCAACTTGAAGAATTAGCAATAAGTGAATGTTGTTGAGGACATTGAAAAACTCAAAAGTATATATGAGTCTCAAAAGTTTTGAAGAATTTGAAAAGTTGATGAATTTGAAAAACTTGAGGAATTTGCAAATTTGAGGAATTTGATAATTTGAAGAATTTGCAACAGTACTAAATTTTGAAGAACTTCAACTTTTGGTTGGTGTCTTAACCCACCGTATAAGAATGATGATTTCAGACACCGCTTACAATTGTCGTAGAGTTCTGAGAATCAAATTCTTCATTAATTTCTTCACACTTAGAGAGTTATTCTTCATTGATTGAAGAAAAAACGTTAATTCGTGTGTTGCACATCTAAGTCATCAATTTTGCATACGTGTTAGGATGTGTGTTCTTCATCAAAGAACATTCGAAGATTCTAAGATATTTAGCTCACACCACAACTTGCAAAATCTCTTTTCATCCAAGGGCTTTGCGAAGATATCGGCCAGTTGTTCTTCAGTAGGAATCTGATTGATGGAGATGTCGCCCTTGAGTACATGAACTCAAAGAAAGTGATGACGAATCTGGATGTGCTTGGTCTTGGAGTGTTGAACAGGGTTGTACGCAATCTTGATGGCACTCTCGTTGTCGCAGAAAATAGGCACATTCTTCAGCTTGATTCCGTAGTCCTTGAGGGTTTGCTTCATCCATAGTAACTGAGCACAACACGAGCCAGCAGCAATGTACTCAGCTTCTGCAGTAGAGAGTGAAACGCAGTTCTGCTTCTTCGAGGACCAACAGACTAAGGATCGTCCGAGGAAATGACATGTGCCTAAGGTTGACTTGCGATCCACGTGATCTCCAGCATAGTCAGCATCAGAGTATCTGACGAGATGAAGATTTGAGCCCTTGGGATACCACAATCCAAGTGTTGGTGTGTGAGCTAAGTATCGAAGAATGTGTTTCACAGCCTTATGGTGTGGTTCCTTCGGAGTTGCTTGGAATCGAGCACACATACAGACACTTAGCATTATATCAGGCCTAGATGCACATAGGTACAATAAGGAGCCAATCATGGAGCAGTATACCTTCTGATCAAAATCTTCATCAGTGCAGAGGTGGCCTTTTGAAGGCATTGGAGTTTTGACACCTTTGCAATCTTGCATGTCGAATTTTCTCAGAACATATTTGAGGTATTTTTCTTGTGAGATGAAGATGCCATTGTCTTGCTGACGAATTTGAAGACCTAAGAAGAATTTCAACTCTCCCATCATAGACATTTGATATTATTCACTCATCATATAGGCAAATTCATCACTGTAACGTTTTTCAGTACATCCAAAGATAATATCATCAACATATATTTGGCATATGAACAGTTCATTGTCATAGGATTTCGTGAAAAGAGTAGGGTCGAGTGAACCGGGTTTGAAGCCTTTCTTCATGAGGAATTCCTTCAGAGTGTCGTACCATGCCCGAGGGGCCTGCTTGAGGCCATAGAGGGCCTTGTTTAGTCTGAAGACTTTATCAGGATGCTTAGGATCTTCAAAACCTGGGGGTTGAGCAACATATACTTCTTCCTCAAGCTTACCATTGAGGGATGCACTTTTCACATCCATTTGATATAAGATGATATTATGATGGTTAGCGTAAGCCAGTAATATGTGAATAGCTTCAAGTCTAGCAACAAGTGCAAAAGTTTCATCAAAGTCAATTCCCTCAACCTGTGTATAGCCTTGAGCTACAAGTCGAGCCTTATTCCTCACCACAAGACCATTTTCATCTTGCTTGTTGCGGTAGATCCACTTGGTACCTATGATGTTATGCTTGCGAGGATTTGGCCGCTTGACAAGTTCCCACACGTTGTTGAGCTTGAATTGATGCAATTCCTCTTGCATAGCTTGAATCCACTCAGGCTCCTTGAATGCTTCATCAACTTTGGTGGGCTCTATGATAGAGACAAAGGCAAAGTGCCCACAAAAGTTAGTTAAATGTGAAGCTTTTGAGCGAGTGAGGGGGCCTGGTGCATTGATGTCATCGATGATTTTGTCAATCTGCACTTCATTTGCTACTCTTGGATGAGCAGGTTGACGAGGCTGAGGAGTTTCATCAGCACCATTTTCTTCAGTTATATCAGCATGAGAGTCTTCATTTGTTGAAATGATTTCCTCAGTGGGTATGACATCTTCAATTGCCTCCAGCTTGATGGATTCCTCAGGAGATTGTTCATCTAACACAGAAGGCAGGTGCTCTCTTTGCGAGCCATTAGTTTCATCGAATCGCACATCTACAGTTTCAACCACCTTGTGATGGTAGGTGTTGAAGACTTTGTAGGTGTGTGAGTCCTTTCCATAACCAACCATAAAACAGTCATGTGCTTTCGGTGCAAACTTAGAACAGTGGTGAGGATCTCTGATCCAGCATTTTGCACCGAAGACTTTGAGATAACTTACATTGGGTTTCTTGCCTGTCATGAGCTCATATGAAGTCTTCTTGAGGAATTATTGAAGATATACCCTGTTGATGATGTGGCATGCAGTATCAATTGCTTCAGGCCAGAAGCGACGAGGGGTTTTGTATTCGTCAAGCATGGTTCGAGCCATCTCAACAAGAGTCTTTCTGCTGAGGAGTGTAAGGAGCAGATAACTCATGAGTAATACCAAGTTCATCAAGATATTCGTCAAGGTTAGTGTTCTTGAATTCAGTCCCATCATCACTCCTTATATGTTTGATCTTGACACCAAAGTTGGTGGAGGCCCTTGAAGCAAACCGTCTGAAGACATCCTGCACTTCATTTTCATACAGAATGATATGCACCCATGTGTAACGAGAGTAATCATCAACAATGACAAATCCATACAAACTTGAAGAACTTGTTAGTACGGAGTAGTGAGTGGGACCAAAGAGATCCATATGAAGCAATTCAAAAGGTCGCGTAGTGGTCATGATTGTCTTTGAGGAATTTGACACCCTCGATGCCAATGACGTGCTTTTTCTTCACGAGTGTGTGAAGATTCCTCATACCAGCATGTCCAAGTCGTTGATGCCACAGCCAGCCTTCTGAAGACTTTGCAAGTAAGCAAGTGGCAGGTTGAGGACCTGTAGAGAAATCAACAATATACAGGTCTCCTCTCCTAAAGCCTTCGAAGACTTTGGAATTGTCAGATTCCATGATGACAACACAACGATATTTTCCAAATATGACAACCATATCAAGATCACAAAGCATTGAGACAGACATAAGGTTGAACCCGAGGGATTCAAGAAGCATCACCTTCTCCATGGTTTGGTCCTTTGAGATAGCAACCTTACCAAGTCCCAATACCTTTCTTTTTCCTTTGTCTGCGTAGGTGATATGCTTCAGAGGAGATGGAGTGAGTGGCAAATTCATCAGTAGATTCTTGTCACCCGTCATGTGGTTTGTGCATCCACTATCGAGAACCCACTCAGTAGCTTTTAAATAATCATCCTGCAGAAGAATTAGTACAACTTACGAACTCATATGCTTCAGAGTGAAGAATATGATATCAATTCCATCAAACAGAGTTTCATCACACAAGATAGTAAGCAAGTAGAGTGAGGACGTGAGAAATGAAGAATTCATTTCGTCATGGTTAACTTGCATCCTTTCAAGCATTTCCTTAGGTCTCCAGCAAATTCAACAGATGTTCAAATTCATCTGGAGACCTGACCCTGCATAAGATGTCAGTTTGTTTTCTTCACCACCCACATTTTGACGGGTGGCAAAGAATTCATCATTCTACGAGCACCATGTGAGAAGGGAGGCATTGAAGCAAGTGCGCTTCGTTTCACAGGGGGAGGGTTAGAGTATACAAATGAATAAGCAGAGAAATTCTTCGAGGACTTATGAACATAATGGTTTGAAGAATAATGCACATATTCATAATTCTTAGGTTTTCCCTGCGAAACAGAGGCATTAGCACGAGAATGATGATTTTGACCATTTGAGGAATTTGGTCTAGGGTTCTGATTCTTCATGAGTGGTGTCGTGAGGACATTCACTTGAAGATTTTGTAGGTAGCTCTTGGGAACCCATATTTTCTTCATAGGAGAACCATTCCTGCAGTTAGTTCCAACATATCTAGCAAATACTTCACTTGACTTATTTTTGAAGAATCTGTAATTGGAGTCAAGTGACTCAACTGAGGAATATGAAGTTTCACAAGAAACGCCAGATAAAGTGGATGGATCCACATGAGATCCTTTTGCAGCAACCCATGAGGTTTTGGGGTACTGCTCAGGTGTCCAGTAGGATCCATCAGCGTTGAGTTTCCTCACAAAGGCAATACCCTCTTTCCTAGGGTTCCTGTTCAGAATCTGCTTTTTGAGGACATCACAAAGGGTTTGATGCCCTTTGAGACTTTTGTATATGCCTGTCACATACAATTCCTTCAACCCTGCATTGTCATCAGTGATACTAGTGGTATCCTCAGATGAGGAATTTAAGACCATGGGAATAGTTGAAGAAATTGTAGCAATAGAAGCATTTGAACATTCAGGTGAAGAATTAGCAGTTTCACGTTCGATGCATTTCAAACAAGGTGGAACAAATTCTTCCTGAGCATTACTGATCTGTTGAGCCAGTAAGGAATCGTTTTCCCTTTGGAGATCCTCATTTGACACCCTCAGCTTTTCAAGATCTTGCTTTTTTTGAAGAAATTCATATGAAAGCTTCTCATGATCGGCTCAGAGGTAGTTATGATGACTCTGAAGGTTATCATACTTTGCCTGAAGACTTTTAAGATCAACAGACAGAGTTTGAGTCCGATCCACTTCATGGTTTAACAAATCATCGCTTTTGTCTAGCATTTTCTGAAGCTTTTCAAGTGCACTTTGTTGCTTAGTGGCAATTTTAACAATTTTAGCATAGCTAGGTTTCACATAATCATCAGATTCACCTTCAGATTTAGATGAGGAATGATGTTTGTGTACCTTTGAGCCTTTTGCCATAAAGTAATAAGTGGGAGCATAATCATCATTGCTGATGTCAGAGTTGTTAGAAGGGTCATATTCTTCATTGAAGATGGACTTGCTGACGAATGCAGTAGCGAGAGCAAGGCTAGCGACACCAGATTCTGATTCCTCCTCAGATTCTTCCTCTTCTTCATAATCTTCAGATTCTTCCTCAGAATCCATTTCCTTGCCGATGAATGCTCGAGCCTTTCTGGAACCATTCTTCTTGTGCTTTGAGGACTTTGAAGATGAGGACTTTGCAGATGAGGACTTTGCAGATGAGGACTTTGAAGATTTCTTCTTTTTCTTTGAGTCATCAGAACTATCATCCTTGTATTTCTTCTTCTTCTTTGAGTCTTTTTCCCAGAGAGGATAATCAGAGATAAAGTGGTCAAGCTTCTTGCAACGATGACATGTTCTCTTTTTGTAATCTTCTGAGGAATCTGATTTCCTCAAGCCACTTTTTGATGACTTTCCAAATCCACCTCGTCTTGAGAACTTCTGGAATTTCCTCACAAGCATCGCTAGTTCCTGACTTAGTTCTTCAGGATCACCAAGGCTGCTGTCATAATCTTCTTCTTCGGATGAGGAAATTGCTTTTGCCTTCACAGCACGAGATCTTCCATAGGTTGGCCTGTAGAGGTCTCTTTTCTCAGCTTGTTGGAATTCATGAGTATTGAGTCTCTCAAGAATATCAGCAGGATCAAGAGCTTTGTAGTCTCCACGTTCTTGAATCATCAAAACTAGAGTATCAAATGAGGAATCGAGAGATCGAAGCAGTTTCTTCACCACTTCATGGTCAGTGATATCAGTGGCACCCAGTGCTTGAAGTTCATTTGTTATATCAGTGAGGCGATCAAATGTTTGCTGAACATTTTCATTGTCAAGCCTCTTGAAGCGGTTGAAGAGATTGCGAAGAACATCAACACGAGAGTCACGTTGAGTGGAAACACCTTCGTTGACTTTGGACAGCCTATCCCTGATAAGCTTAGCAGATTCCAAAGCACTCACTCTACCATACTGTCCTTTGCTCAGATGACCATAGATGATATTCTTCGCTTGAGAATCGAGTTGCTTGAATCTCTTCACATCAGCAACAGTAATAGTGGGAGCGACAGAGGGCACACCATTTTCCACAACGTACCAGAGATCGTTGTCAATAGCTTCAAGGTGCATACGCATCTTGTTCTTCCAGTAGGGGTAGTCTGTCCCATCGAAGGTAGGACAGCCCGTGGAAACCTTGATCATACATGCAGTCGACATAACTAAAACTCCAGGTGGTTAAACAAAAATCACACGGAGCGAGGGAGTACCTGCTCTGATACCAATTGAAAGTGCGTTATATCGGCTAGAGGGGGGTGAATATGCGATTTTTAAAAATTCATCATTTGAGGAATTTCAACTTTGAGGAATTTGAAATGTGATGAATAACTAGCAGCAGAATAAGTACTCAAGAGCATGAGGAACATAGTGACAGCATAGTCTTCATGATTAAATGAAACATGCACAAACAGAGAGTAGCGTGATACATGATAAGGAGTGATGAACAAGGTAACTTGAAGAATTTGAGGTGAGGAATTTGTGAAAGTCTTTAGTCAAATTCTTCCAACTATAACAATCAATTTCATCAACAGATATATGAGGAATAGAGGGGTTGAGGAAATAGAACCAGATAGCTTGATGAAGACAATGGTTTGATGACCCAGTTCCAACTATTGTGATAGTCGTACGTCTGGTTTGGAGCGGCCTGGTATTTAAACTAGAGGACACACAGTCCCAGGACACACAGTCCTTACCGTATTCTCCTTGAGCTAAGGTCACACAGTCCTCGCCCAACACTCGTGGTAAGTCTTCAGGGCAGACTTCCAAAACCCTCACAAATTGGTCACTCGGCGATCCACAATTTACTGTTGGATGCTCTAGACCAAGGTCACTTCATGGTCCCCAATTGACTGCAGGAGCACTAGACCATGACGCCTAACCGTCTGGAGGATACACAGTCCTCAAAGGTAACAAGCGTCGGTTCCACACAGGAATTTCTTGAGTGATGCTCAATCACAATGGGTTTTATGGTTTGGTTTGTGGGTTTTTCCTCACTGATGATTTTCTCACAGAGTCCTCAGAGGATGGGTTGCTTTCAAATGACAAGTGTCAGTTCTCTCTCAGAGCAGCCAACCAGCTAGTGGTTGTGGGGGTTGGCTATTTATAGCCAGGGTGCAACCTAACATGATAAGTCATAAATGCCCCCAATGATATGACCGTTATGTGGGTAAGAACGATTGGGGACAGCTGGCGCTAAGCACAACAACGTTCGGAATTTCGAACTATGAAAGTCCTCAGCTTATCATAATCCTCACTTGTAGGTAATTCGCACTGGCAAAATCCCACCTCCTCAGTCAGATCAATTTCCTCAGAGACCAGAAGAACTTTGTCTCTGTCTTTGAAAAACATGTCTGAATTGTAAGAGATTTCCAAAGGCTTCACTCGAAGGATTGTATGGGTTGAGGATTTTGGAGTTGAGCATCAGTTGGAAATTTTCCTTAGTATTACCTCGACCCCGTTTAACAGTACGGTGTTTCCTATGACTCAAATAAAGGAAATGAAACTACGAAAACAAAGTCTTCACGCTTCATATTCCTCATTCATATCTTCAAGGTCACACAAACTTCTTCATATTTATATAACTTGGCTTGTATATTCTAATGATGGGCTTCCTCAAATTGCCCTAGGTCTTCATGAGCAAGCAAGTTGGATGCACCCGCACTTAGTTTCCTCTTGAGCTTTCATACACTTAAAGATCTAGTGCATCCATTGCATGGCAATCCCTACTCACTCACATTGGTATCTATTAATGGGCATCTCCATAGCTCGTTGATATGCCTAGTTGATGTGAGACTATCTTCTCCCTTCCCTTGACAACCTCCACCATATTCTATTCCACCTAAAGTGTTATATCTATCGCTCGCGCTCATGTATTGCGTGAGAGTTGAAAAAGTTTGAGAAAATAAAAGTGTGAAAACAATTGCTTGACTTTTCATCGGGGTTGTGCATGATATAAATACTTTGTGTGGGGAAGTTGGAGCATAGCCAGACCATGTGATATTGTAGGGATAACTTTCTTTTGCCATTATATTTTGACGAGATACAATTGCTTGCTAGTATGCTTGAAACATTATTGTTTTTATATCAATATTAAGCTTTTGTTTTGACTCTTATGGATCTGAATATTCATGCCATAATAGAGAATATTACATCGATAAATATGTTAGGTAGCACTCCACATCAAAAATTCTGTTTTTATCATTTACCTACTCGAGGACAAGCAGGAATTAAGCTTGGGGATGCTGATATGTCTCCAACGTATCTATATTTTTTGATGATGTAATGCTGTTATATTATCTGTTTTGGATGTTTTATATGCATTAGTATGCTATTTTATATTATTTTTGGGACTAACCTATTAACCTAGAGCCTAGTGCCAGTTTCTATTTTTTTCCTTGTTTTTGAGTTTTGCATATAAGGAATATTAAACGGAGTCCAAAGGGAATAAAATCTTTGGAATGATTTTTTCTGAAATGAAACAAATCTAACAGGCTTGGAGTGCATGCCAGGGCACCTACCAGGAGGTCACAAGCCTCGTAGGCACGGCCACCCCCTGGCCGCGCCTGGCAGGCTTGCCGTCTCCTGGAAGGTCTCCTAACCCAATTCTTTGTCCTACAAATACCCAAATATTCACCCAACATCAGAACGAGACACACAAATACTTTTCCGCCAAAATCCTCCGTTCCTGAGAGATCCAATCTTGGAGCCTTTTCGGGTAATATGCTGGAGGGGGTCTCAATCACGGAGGGCATCTACATCAACTCCATTGCCCCTCTGATGATACGTGAGTAGTCCACCACAAACCTACGGGTCCATAGCTAGTAGCTAGATGGTTTCTTCTCTCTCTTTGATCTTCAATACCATGTTCTTCATGATCTTCATGGGGATCCATCAGATGTAATCCTCTTTTATGGTGTGTTTGTCAAGATACGATGAATTGTGAGTTTATGCTCAAATTATCCATGAATCTTATTTGAATCTTCCCAGAATTCTTGTATGCATGATTTCATATCCTTGTAAGTCTCTTTGAGTTATTGGTTTGGTTTGGCCAACTAGATTGGTAATTCTTGCAATGGGAGAAGTGCTTGGTTTTGGGTTCAATCTTGCGATGTCCTCACCCAGTGACATAGTAGGAGTAGTGAGGCACGTACCTAGGGTAGGGTCCTAGGCAAGGCCCGCCTACCCTACCTAAGGACACCACATGGGAGGACTTGAAGATCAATCATGAACTTCCGAGTGGGTCCCTGGAGACGTTCAAAGTCACTCGACAGTAATCCACTCGGAAGCTCCCGATCTCACTCGACAGTCGTGTGTCACTCGACGGACCTCGTTTCACTCGACGCCAGAAGACCAGGAGCCATCATCAGGAGCCCAACAGGCAGACGTTGGCTTAATGTCTCTTAATAGCTTTTACTACGTGTGTTACCTGTAACAGCAGACTTTACATCCCACGGTCAGACCCATTGATGCGGGGCCATTATGAGGGGTAGCAAACTCTATATAAGCCGCCCCTCCCCTCCTGCACAAGGGTGAAGAAAACTATTGTAATCTCTACATTCCACTCGACATAAAGCTCCCGAGCACTAAGATGTAGGGATGTTACCTCCATGAGAGGGGCCTGAACTCATACATCTGTGTGTACACCCACGCCGTAGCTAGGACTCTTCCCTCTCCATTCGTACCCCTACCATCTACTGTCAGGCTCGTTCCCATGACAGTTAGCGCCCACCGTGGGGCAGGCATCTAAGCGACTTCCGACGAGGTTGCGTTTTTAATCTTTCAACATGTCTTCCGGCGGTGTTTTTGCTCTGGGCCACGAGATCCGTTTCAGAGCGCTCACTTTCGTCGCCGACGATTCGGCATGGCTCCAGGAGGTGCCTCTCGATGTCGAGGCGCTCCCGGTCCGCGAAGCCGTGCATTTCCACGCGAGCTCGTGCGGCGTGTTGCTGCGTCAGCCGTCGAGCCCTTACGCATGGGCTCCTCTTGCCGTTCGCGGTCGCAAGCGGTCCGGCCGCTCACGACTCCAGCGGTGGGTCGAACACGCAGCGGCGCGTCAAGCTTCTTCGTAGATTGCAACACTCGAACCTGTTGAGTCCCTTCATGACGTGTTCGGGTCGGATTCCAATCCGTCCGACGTGCCTTCCGAGTGTGAGAGCTGTGATCCCGCAGCGGAGGTCTTGATGGCAGGCTCGCATCAGAGCTCACCGCCAGGTTTTGGTCATGGCGAGCACGAGGCTGGTGGCCCTTCGAACGTGCAGTCGCATCACGATGAGAAGGTCCTTCATGCCCCCATCGTCGGCGCGATCGTCGAGGGCCGGGCTTTAGAGGCTTCGTGCCTTCGTCTGGAAGAGCTCTAGGCAGAGATCGACGAGCGCGCTCGTCCGCACCCGCCGCGCCCCAATCGACATCAGTGACAGCTGTTCCCGACTGGATCTCACGATGGCGTCGAGGTATAACGAACTCCCGTGCTTAATGTTGCTGCTACTGCTAGGATAGCAGATTCCATTCAGCCTTCCCGATCAGAGGTTGGTCGAGGGCTATTGCAGATCAAAGCACTGTTAGATGCAGCACAACGCCAGAATTCAGCAGTTTCTCAGTCTCGTCACAAGATACACAGCAATTCACCCAAGGCAGAGACTATTCAGTCGGCACCTAGTCCTGGGTCGCCCTTGCATCATCGAGGCGGCGGTTATCCTGAAGGGCAAGACAGATATCAGCACCACCGCGAAGACCACCGTCGAGTGCCCACTCCTCCGTAGAGTGGTCCGTACGTGCCCCAGCGCAAGGACGACAGGCACTCCTTCGGTGACGAGCGGGACGCGGACTTTGATGCCCGCGCGTACCTTATTCAGAAGCGGATCGACAAGAGAAAAGCCTACAGAGAAGGACACGACAGAGATGTCCCGAGTGGTAACTCAGCTATAGTGTCTGGTCCAGAGTGTTTTAGCAGAGCTATACGTTCTGTGGAGATTCCCCCCAACTTCAAAATGGCGGCGGGGATCAAAAAGTTTTCTGGTGAAACAAAACCGGAGACTTGGCTTGATGATTACCGAGTGGCGGTGCAGATTGGCGACGGGAATGACAATGTCGCAATGATGCACCTGCCTCTTATGTTGGATGGTCCGGCTCGAGCTTGGTTGAACCGTTTGGCTCCTTCCAGCATTCATTGTTGGGAAGATCTTGCCCGAGTGTTTGTCCAGGCCTTCGAGGGCACTTGCAAGTGCCCCGCAGGTCTGGTCAACTTATAGCATTGCGTCCAGAAGCCCAGCGAAACCTTAAGAGACTATATTCAGTGATGGTCCACCCTGCATCATACGGTCGAAAATGTGTCGGAACACCGGGTTGTTTGCGCCTTCAAGGCCGGTGTGAGATACAGAGAGTTGTACTTGAAGTTCGGGCGCACTAGTGACATTTCACTCTGCAAGATGATGGAAATTGCCACTCGCTATGCCAATGGCGAGGAAGAAGACCGCCTCTGTAGCGGCAAAGGAAAAGCGGTTGCCAACGAGTCTGGCGGCGGTAACAATAGGAAACAAAAGCAGAAGGTTGAAGACCCAGTTCCGGCAGAGGCAGCAGCACTGGCGACTCAGTCGAAGAACAAGGGCAAGGCCAAAGCTCAGTATGCCCCCAAGAAGGGGAAGGGTCAGCCAAGAACCGATATCTTGGATCGGCCGTGTGTGATTCACACGAAGAAAGATGCAGAAGGCAACCTGATTTTGCCCAAGCACACCACTCGACAGTGTTGAACCCCCATCCAGCAGTTCAAGGGAGACCAGTCGAGTGGGAAATCTCCTGAAAAAGAAGACGAAGATGAAGAGAAGGAAACATTCCCGGATGTCACTGCTACCCTGGTGATCTTTGCTAAAGTCGAGAGCAAGTGTCGTCTGTGTTGGAAATATGCCCTACAGGCAATAATAAATTAGTTATTATCATATTTCCTTGTTCATGATAATCGTTTATTATCCATGCTATAATTGTATTGATCGGAGACTTAGATGCATGTGTGGATACATAGACAAAACCATGTCCCTAGTATGCCTCTAATAGACTAGCTCGTTGATCAAAAGATGGTTAAGGTTTCCTAGCCATGGACATGAGATGTCATTTGATAAAGGGGTCACATCATTAGGAGAATGATGTGATGGACAAGACCCAAACTGCAAACGTAGCATATGATCGTGTCAGTTTATTGCTACTGTTTTCCGCATGTCAAGTATGTGTTCCTATGACCATGAGATCATGCAACTCACAGATATCGGAGGAGTGCCTTGTGTGTATCAAACGTCGCAACGTAACTGGGTGACTATAAAGGTGCTCTACAGGTATCTCCGATGGTGTCTGTTGAGTTGGCATGGATCGAGACTGGGATTTGTTACTCCGCGTGACGGAGAGGTATCTCGGGGCCCACTCGGTAATGCAACATCACAATAAGCCTTGCAAGCAATGTGACTAATTGTTAGTTGCGGGATCTTGTATTATGGAACGAGTAAAGAGACTTGCCAGTAACAAGGTTGAACTAGGTATGGAGATACCGACGATCGAATCTCGGGCAAGTAACGTACCGAAGAACAAAGGGAACGTTATACGGGATTACCTGAATCCTTGACATAGAAGTTCGACCGATAAAGATCTTCGTAGAATATTTAGGAACCAATGTGAACGTCCAGGTCCCGCCATTGGTTATTGACCATAGAGGTGTCTCGGTCATGTCTACATAGTTCTCGAACCCGCAGGGTCTGCACACTTAAGGTTCGGTGACGTTTCGGTAGTGTAGAGTTATGTATGGTGGTGACCGAAGTTTTTTTGGAGTCCCAGATGAGATCTCGTACGTCACGAGGAGCTCTGGAATGGTCCAGAGGTAAAGATTCATATATAGGAAGTCCCAGTTTGGTTTCCGGAAAAGTTTCGGGCTCATCGGTAGTGTACCGGGAGTGCCGGTAGTGTACCGGGAGGCCTCCAGGAGGGGTATTTTGACCCAAGAGGTCCATGGGCTGTGGTAGAATAATAACCAGCCCTTAGTGGGCTTGGAAAACATCCACTAAGTCCCATGGCGCATGAGAGAAAGTCCTAAAGCAAAAAGTGGAAAATCAGCCAATAGGAGGCAATCCTACTCCAACTAGGATTGGAGGTGAAGTAGGATTGCTTCCCACCTCCTATTTCGGCCGACCCAAAGGCCTTGGCTGCCTCTCCTATCCTCTCCTCCTATATATACTAGTGGATTGGGTGGTTTTTGGACAGAATTTCCGGCCACGTGCTACCCGTTACACCGGTGCATAGTTTCTTCTCTAGATCGGTTTTCTGCAACGCTTAGGCGAAGCCCTGCCGGAATTGCTCCACCACCATCACCGGAGCGCCGTCATGCTGCCGGTGAACTCTCTCTCCTCTCCACCTCCTCTTGCTAGATCGAGACGCTGGAGATCGTCATCAAGCTGCACGTGTGCTGAACGCGGAGGTGTCGTCCGTTCGGCGCTAGATCGGAAGGACCGTGATCGAGATCGCGAGACGGTTCGTGATGTGATCACGGAACGGATCGTGATGAGTTCGCGGGACAGATCGTGATCAAGATCGTGAGACGGATCGTGATGAGTTCACGGGACGGATCATGATGTGTTCGCAGGACGGTTCGTGATTGGATCGCGGGACGCTCGGCGATTTGGATCGCGAAGAAGTTCGACTACACCAACCGCATTTCTTAACGCTTCCCGCTTAGCGATCTACAAGGTTACGTAGATCCACTCTCCCTCTCGTAGATGCTCATCACCATGGATAGGTTTGCGTGTGCATAGGAAAAAATTTGTTTCCCATGCGACGCTCCCCAACAGTGGCATCATGAGCTAGGTTGATGGTTCGATGAGATCTCGAGTAGAACACAAAAGGTTTGTGGGCGTTGATGCTTAGATTTTGGTTCAGCAGGATTGTGATATGAAGCGGCCCGGACCAACATTACTCGTACGCTTACGAGAGACCGGTTCCCTCGACGCAACTTGTTGCTTAGATGGCTTGCGGGTGACAGTTTCTCTCACTTTAGTTGGATCGGATCCGACAAAGGCGGTCCTTGAGAAGGTTGAAAAGCAATCTATGTATCACCGTTGTGGTTTATGCGTAGGTGAGAATCGTTCTTGCTAGATACCCGTAGCAGCCACGTAAAACATGCAACAACAATTAGAGGACGTCTAACTTGTTTTTGCAGGGTATGTTGTGATGTGATATGGCCAATTACATGATGAGATATATGTCATGCATGAGATGATCATGTGATGTATAGAATTTCGCGACTTGCATGTCATTGAGTACGGCAACCGGTAGGAGCCATAGGGGTGTCTTTAATTATTGTATGACCTGCGTGTCAATCTTTAAGCGCTATGTAATGCTTTACTTTATCACTAAGCGGTAGCAATAGAAGTAGAAGCAGGGCTGGTGCCACAGCCCCAATGGCAACACATTGATGGAGATCAAGATGATGGAGATCATGGTGTTGTGCCGGTGACGATGGAGATCATGCCGGTGTTTCGAAGATGGAGATCTTAAACACAAGTTCATGGCCATATCATGTCACTTATGAATTGCATGAGATGTTAATCCTTTTATGCACCTTGTTTTGCTTAGTACGGCGGTAGCATTATGAGGTGATCCCTCACTTGAATTTCAAGATGAACTGTGTTCTCCCCGAGTGTGCACCGTTGCGAAAGTTCGTCGTGTTGAGACACCACGTGATGATCGGGTGTGATAGACTCTACGTTCACATACAACGGGTGCAAGCCAGATTTGCACGCGCAGAACACTCGGGTTAAACTTGACGAGCCTAGCATGTACAGACATGGCCTCGGAACACGAGAGACCGAAAGGTCGAACATGAGTCATATAGTAGATATGATCAACATAATGATGTTCACCATTGCAGCCACCTCAACTCACGTGATGATCGGACTTGAGTTGGTGAATTTGGATCATGTATCACTCGAATGATCGGAGGGATGTCAATTTGAGTGGGAGTTCTTAAGTAATATGATTAATTGAACTCATTATCATGAACATAGTCAAAGTGTCTTCGCAAATTATGTTGTAGATTACTAGCTCGCGCTGTAGCTCCCTTAAATTTTTATATGTTCCTAGAGAAATAGAGTTGAAAGATGTTGGTAGCAATATTGCGGACTGGGTCCGTGATCTGAGGATTGTCCTCATTGCTGCACAGAAGGCTTATGTCCTTAATGCACCGCTCGGTGTGCCACCCCCTCTAGCGTCGTCTATAGATGTTGTGAACATCTGACAGGCACATTTTGATGACTACTTGATAGTTTAGTACGTCATGCATTACGGCTTAGAATTGAGGCTCCGAAACGTTTTGAACGTCACGGAACATATGAGATGTTCTAGGAGCAGAGATTGTGATCTCAGGCTCGTGCCTGTGTTGCGAGATATGAGATCTCCAACAAGATTCTTTGCCTGTAAGATGAAGGAGAATAGCTCAATCGTTGAGCATGTACTCAGATTGTCTGGGTACTACAATCGCTTGAATCAAGTGGGAGTTGATCTTCCAGATAAGATAGTGATTGATATAGTTCTCCAAGTCATTGTCACTAAAGCTACTAGAACTTAGTGATGAACTATAATACACCAGGGATAGAAGTATTGATCCCTGAGCTGTTCGCGATGTTTGTCACCGCGAAGGGAGAAATCAACAAGGAGCGTCAAGTGTTGATGGTTAATCAAACCACTAGTTTCGAAAAGGGCAAGAGCAAGGAGGGAAACTTCATGGATAGCAAGTCAGTTGCTGCTCCAGTGCAGCAACCCAAAGTTGAACTCAAACCCGAGACTAAGTGCTTCTATTATGAGGTGAGAGGTCGTTGAAGTGGAACAACCCTAGATACTTGGTAGATAAGAAGGTTGGCAACATCGACAGAAGTATATTTGATATACGAGTTATTGATGTGTACCTTGCTAGTACTCCTAGTAGCACCTGGGTATTGGATACCGGTTCGGTTGCTAAATGTTAGTAACTCAAAATAAAAGCTACGGAATAAACGGAGAACTAGCTAAGGGTGAGGTGACGATGTGTGTTGGAAATGTTTCCAAGGTTGATGTGATCAACATCGCACGCTCTCTCTACCTTCAGGATTAGTGACGAACCTAAATAAATGTTATTTGGTGTTTTGCGTTGAGCATGAACATGATTAGATCATGTTTGTTGCAATACGGTTATTCATTTAAGTCAGAGAGTAATAGTTATTCTGTTTACATGAATAATACCTTCAATGGTCATGCACCCAGTGAGAATGGTTTGTTGAAATCTTGATCGTAGTAATACACATGTTCATAACATTGACGTCAAAAGATACAAAGTTAAATAATGATAGTACCACATACTTGTGGCACTGCCGCAAAATGTCATATTGGTATAAAGCGCATGAAGAAACTCCATGGTGATGGATATTTGGACTCATTCGATTTCGAATCGGTTGAGACATGCTAACCATGCCTCTTGGGCAAGATGACTAAAGGACCCCGTTGGATGGAGCGGGCAAGTGATTCATTGGAAATGATACATGTTGATGTATGCAATCTAGTGAGTCTTGTAGCGTGCAGTGGATATTGTTACTTTCTTACCTTCACTGATGATTTGAGTAGATATAGTGTATATTTACTTAATGAAACACAAGTCTGAATCGTTTGAAAGGTTCAAGCAAATTCAGAGTGAAGTTTAAAGATCATCGTGACAAGAAGATAAAAATGACTGCGATATGATCGTGGAGGTGAATATCTGAGTCACGAGTTTGGCATACAACTTAAGACAATGTGAAAGTTGTTTCACAACTAAACGCCACCTGGAACACCATAGTGTGATGGTGTGGCCAAACATCATAGTTATGCTCTATTGGACATGGTGCGTGCTATGATGTCTCTTGTCGTTTTACTACTATAATTTTGGGGTTATGCATTAGAGACAACTACATTCACTTTAAATAGGGCACCATCTAAATCCGTTGAGATGACACCATGTGAATTATGGTTTGATAGAAACCTAAGCTGTCATTTCTTAATACTTGGGGCTGCGACACTTGTGTGGAAAATGTTTTCACCTAATGAGGTCGAACCCAAGGCGGACAAATGCATCTTCATAGAATACCCTAAGATCAGTTGGGTGAACCTTCAATCTCAGATCCAAGTGCAAAGTGTTTGTTACTAAAACGGATCCTTTCTCGAGGAAAAGTTTCTCTCGAAAGAATTAAGTGGGAGGAAGATAGAACTTGATGAGGTTGTTTAAACTTTGTTCAACCAGAGAGTAGCGTAGCGCAGGATGTTGTTTCTGTGAAGCCTACGTTAGTTGAAGAGGAAGTTAATGATGATGATCATGAAGCTTCAGAATCAAGTTACTATCGAACTTCGTAGGTCGACAAGGATGTGTACTGCTCCTAAGCGGTACGACAACCCTGTCTTGGAGGTCATGTTGTTGGACAAACGATGAACCTACGAGCTATGGAGAAGCGATGATGGGCCCGGATTCTGACAAATGGTTGGAGGCCATGAAATCCGAGATAGGATCCATGTATGAAAACCAAGTGTAGACTTTGGTAGACTTGCTCGTTGGACGGCAGGTCGTTGAGTACAAATGGATCTTTAAAATGAAGACAGACACTGATGGTGAATGTCACTATTTGTAAAGCTCGACTTGTTGCAAAGATGTTTGTGACAAGTTCAAGGAGTTGACTACGATGAGACTTTCTCACTCGTAGGGGTGCTAAAGTGTGTTGGAATTATGTTAGCAGTTGTTGTGTTTTCAATTATGAAATCTGGCAGATGGATGTCAAAACATCGTTTCCTTAACGGTTTACTTGAGGAAAGGTTGTATGTGATACAACCAGAAGGTTTTGTCAGGCCTAAGGATGCTAAAAGGTGTGCAAGCTTCGGTGATCCTTCCATGGACTGAAGCAAGCATCTCGGAGTTGGAATATACGCTTTGATGAGGTGATCAAAGTTTTGATGTTTATACAAAGTTTACGAGAAACTTGTATTTGCAATAAAGTGAGTGGGAGCACTATAGAATTTCTGATAAGTATATGTGGACGACATATTGTTGATCAGAAATAATGTAGAGTTTCTGGAAAGCATAAAATGGTCAATTGGAAAGTGATTTTCAAAGGAATACCTGGATGAAGCTACCTAATTGTTGAGCATCAAAATCTATGGAGATAGATCAAGATGCTCGATGAGACTTTCAATGAGTGCATACCTTGACAAGATTTTGAAAGAGTTCAAAATGGATCAGTCAGAGAAAGAGTTCTCGCCTGATTTGTAAGGTGTGAAAGTTGAGTGAGACTCAAAGCTCGACAACGACAGAAGAAAGAGAAAGGACGAACGTCGTCCCCTATGCCTTAGCCATAGGCTCTATATTATGCCATGTTGTGTACCGCACCTGTGTGTGCCTTGCCATGAGTCCGTCAGGGGGTACAAGAGTGAACCAGGAGTGGATCACTAGACAGCGGTCAAGATTATCCTCAGTAACTAAGAGACTAAGGAGATGTTTCTCGATTATGGAGGTGATAAAGAGTTCGTCGTAAGGAGTTACGTCGATACAAGCTTTAACACTAATCCGGATGACTCGTAGTAGCAATCTGGATACGTATAGTGGAGCAGCCATTTGGAATAGTACCGAGCGGAGTGTGGTAGCAGTGTTTATAGTTTTACATAGGTATTTGCAAAGTGCACACGGATCTGAATGTTACAGACCCGTTGACTATAAGACCTCTCCCACATGCAAAGCATGATCGAGCCCCAGAACTCGTTGGGTGTTAGATTCATAACAATGCGAATCACATGGTGATATGAACTAGATTATTGACTCTAGTGCAAGTGGGAGACTGTTGGAAATATGCCCTGGAGACAATAATAAATTAGTTATTATCATATTTCCTTGTTCATGATAATCATTTATTATCCATGCTATAATTGTATTGATCGGTGACATAGATGCATGTGTGGATACATAGACAAAACCATGTCCCTAGTATGCCTCTAATAGACTAGCTCGTTGATCAAAAGATGGTTAACGTTTCCTAGCCATAGACATGAGATGTCATTTGATAACAGGGTCACATCATTAGGAGAATGATGTGATGGACAAGACCCAAACTGCAAACGTAGCATATGATCGTGTCAGTTTATTGCTACTGTTTTCCGCATGTCAAGTATGTGTTCCTATGACCATGAGATCATGCAACTCAAAGATATCGGAGGAGTGCCTTGTGTGTATCAAACGTCGCAACGTAACTGGGTGACTATAAAGGTGCTCTACAGGTATCTCCGATGGTGTCTGTTGAGTTGGCATGGATCGAGACTGGGATTTGTTACTCCGCGTGACGGAGAGGTATCTCAGGGCCCACTCGGTAATGCAACATCACAATAAGCCTTGCAAGCAATGTGACTAATTGTTAGTTGCGGGATCTTGTATTACGAAACGAGTAAAGAGACTTTCCGGTAACGAGGTTGAACTAGGTATGGAGATACCGACGATCGAATCTCGGGCAAGTAACGTACCGAAGAACAAAGGGAACGTTATACGGGATTAACTGAATCCTTGACATAGAGGTTCGACCGATAAAGATCTTTGTAGAATATGTAGGAACCAATGTGAACGTCCAGGTCCCGCCATTGGTTATTGACCGTAGAGGTGTCTCGGTCATGTCTACATAGTTCTCGAACCCGCAGGGTCTGCACACTTAAGGTTCAGTGACGTTTCGGTAGTGTAGAGTTATGTATGGTGGTGACCGAAGTTTGTTCGGAGTCCCGGATGAGATCCCAGACATCACGAGGAGCTCCGTAATGGTCCAGAGGTAAAGATTCATATATAGGAAGTCCCAGTTTGGTTTCCGGAAAAGTTTCAGGCTCATCGGTAGTGTACCGGGAGTGCCGGTAGTGTACCGGGAGGGGTATTTCGACCCAAGAGGTCAATGGGCTGTGGAAGAATAATAACCAGCCCTTAGTGGGCTGGGAAAACATCCACAAAGGCCCATGGCACAGGAGAGAAAGTCCTAAAGCAAAAAGTGGAAAATCAGCCAATAGGAGGCAATCCTACTCCAACTAGGATTGGAGGTGAAGTAGGATTGCTTCCCACCTCCTATTTCGGCCGACCCAAAGGCCTTCGCTGCCTCTCCTCTCCTCTCCTCCTATATATACTAGTGGATTAGGTGGTTTTTGGACAGAATTTCCGGCCACGTGCTACCCGTTACACCGGTGCAGAGTTTCTCCTCTAGATCGGTTTTCTGCAGCGCTTAGGCGAAGCCCTGCCGGAATTGCTCCACCACCATCACCGGAGCGCCGTCATGCTGCCGGTGAACTCTCTCTCCTCTCCACCTCCTCTCGCTGGATCGAGACGGTGGAGATCGTCATCAAGCTGCACGTGTGCTGAACGCGGAGGTGTCGTCCGTTCGGCGCTAGATCGGAAGGACCGTGATCGAGATCGCGAGACGGTTCGTGATGTGATCACGGAACGGATCGTGATGAGTTCGCGAGACAGATCGTGATCAAGATCGTGAGACGGATCGTTATGAGTTCGCGAGATGGATCATGATGTGTTCGCGGTACGGTTCGTGATTGGATCACGGGACGCTCGGCGATTTGGATCGCGAAGAAGTTCGACTACACCAACCGCATTTCTTAACGCTTCCCGCTTAGCGATCTACAAGGTTACGTAGATCCACTCTCCCTCTCATAGATGCTCATCACCATGGAGAGGTTCGCGTGTGCGTAGGAAATTTTTTGTTTCCCATGCGACGTTCCCCAACAGTCTGAAAGTCATAAATAGAGAGATCAATATGGCTGTGCCAGACACCCCCACCTACCTCAAATGGTCTTAGTATGTTGTCACATTCGACCAGACTGACCATCCTGCCTGTGTGGCCACCCCCGGTCGACAGGCTCTGGTAGTTGATCCGGTGGTGCAGGGGACTCGACTCAGAAAAGTCCTCATGGACGGCGGCAGCAGCCTGAACATTCTGTATGCGGATACCCTGAAGGGAATGGGCATTCCTATGTCCCATCTCAGCGAAAGCAGCATGCATTTCCATGGGGTCATCCCAGGAAAGAAGGCCAAGTCACTCGGCCAGATAGCATTGGATGTGGCATTCAAAGATAGCAAAATTTTCCAAAAAGAAAAGTTGACGTTTGAAGTCCTGGATTTCAAGAGCGCTTACCACGCCATTTTGGGTCGACGCGCTTATGCACGTTTCATGGCCCAACCATGTTACGTGTATCTCAAGCTGAAAATGCCGGGCCCTAAGGGCTTGATCACGGTCACTAGCAATCGACAGTGGGACAAACAGTGTCTCCAGCAAGGGTCCAAGTTCGCCAATCAACAGATGGCCATGGTCGAGCTGGAGGAGTACAAGAAAACCACTGATCTTGCTGATTTGCTCCGTGCAAAAAAGCCGGCTTCCAAGTCGGCATTTCAGTCGGCAGGTGAAGTGAAGAAGGTGCACATCCACCAGACAGATCCAACCGCTGCCCCGACGAATATCTTGACAACACTCGACAGCAAATAGGAAGCCGAGCTCATCCAATTCCTCCGTGAGAACTGGGATATCTTTGCATGGAAGCCTGCTGACATGCCGGGAATTCCCAGGGAGCTGGCTGAGCACCGTCTGCGAGTGGATCCGAAGGCCAAGCCCGTCAGGGAGCATTTGCGTCGATCCGCGGCTGAGAAGCACAAGGCAATCGGAGAAGAAGTGGCCCGTCTCTTACAAGCCAAGTTCATTCGGGAGATTTACCACTCCGAGTGGCTCTCGAATGTTGTGATGGTGCCCAAGAAAGATAAGTCATTGCGCATGTGCATTGACATCAAACATCTTAATAAGGTGTGTCCAAAAGATCGTTTTTTGCTCCCCCTCATAGATCAGATTGTTGACTCGACAGCGGGGTGCGAGCGATCATTGTTTTTGGATGCCTATTCTGGGTACCATCAGATCCGTCTGTTTGGGCCAGATGAAATAAAAACAGCCTTCATCACCCCATTTGGGTGTTTCTGCTACATCAACATGCCTTTTGGTCTCAAGAATGACGGCGCTACTTTTAAGCGCATGATTCAAAAATGTTTACTCGACCAGATCCCTCGGAATGTCGAGGCGTACATGGACGATATAGTGGTCAAGTCCCGCAAAGGTTCCGACCTGCTGGCTGACTTTGCTGAGACATTCGCCAATCTGAGGCGATTCGACATAAAGCTAAATCCAGCCAAATGTACCTTAGGTGTCCCTGGCGGCAAGTTACTCAGTTTTCTCGTTTCCAAACAAGGAATTGATGGCAATCCTGAGAAGATCAGCGCCATTACCCGTATGAAGACTCCCGTACGAGTGCACGATGTTCAGAAGCTCACAGGTTGCTTGGCGGCATTGAGTCCATTCATTTCTCGTCTTGGTGAGAAGGCTCTGCCCTTGTATCGGTTGATGAAGACATCAGACACATTGGATTGGACTCCTGAAGCCGAAGCAGCGTTTGTTGAGCTCAAAGCCCTCCTGTCCACCCAGCCGGTGCTTCCCGCTCCTGCCAACAAAGAGCCCTTGCTCCTGTACATCGTGGCCACAAATCAGGTCAACAGTACAGTGCTGACTGTCGAGCGAGAAGAGGAAGGCAAAGCCAATAAGGTTCAGCGGCCAGTCTATTATGTCTCGGAAGTTTTGTCCCCCTCAAAGCAGAGATATCCTCATTATGAGAAGCTGGTGTATGGTATTTACTTATCAGCGAAGAAGGTGGCACATTATTTCCATGACCATTCAATCTCAGTCGTCAGTGATGCACCTTTATCAAAGATTTTCAATAATCGCGATGCATCAGGTCGAGTGGCTAAATGGGCAATTGAGCTGGGACACTTCGACATCAGATTCGAGGCCAAGAAGGCAATCAAGTCCCAAGCATTGGCAAATTTCATGGCCGAGTGGATCGAACAGCAATAGCCTATCCAAGTTCACTTGGCGCATTGGACAATGTTCTTCGACGGCTCCAAAATGTTGAATGGGTCTAGTGCTGGCGTTGTTCTGATATCCCGCAGAGGTGACAAGCTCAGCTATGTCATGCAAATTCACTTTGATTCCTCCAACAATGAGGCAGAGTATGAAGCACTTTTGTATGGGTTGCGCATGGCTATCTCGCTCGGCGTCAAGCGCTTGATGGTTTATGGCGACTCAGATTTGGTAGTGAATCAGGTGATGAAAGAGTGGGATGTTAGAAACCCTGCTATGACTGGATACTACAATGCAGTCCGGAAGCTCGAGGACAAATTTGAAGTTCTAGAACTTCGTCATGTTCCTCGACTGAAAAATCAGGCAACTGATGAGCTATCCAAGATTGGTTCCACTCGACGGCCTGTCCCCAACGGAGTGTTCCTGGAGCATTTGCACACTCCTTCGATTCAAGAGGATCCCTTCACTGAAGATCCCCCGCAAACCTTAAGCTCCTCTGACTCGATTGAAGTCGATGTTCCTGTTGTGATTGACCTGGTCATGGAGGTGCTAGTTATCATTCTCGACTGGACTGTACCGTACATAGCCTATATCCTCAGACAGGAGCTTCCTGAAGATGAAGCAGAGGCTCGATAGATTGTGCGCAGGTCCAAAGCTTTCACTGTGATGGGTGATCAGCTTTTCAAAGAAAGTGTGTCTGGTGTCACCCAGCGCTGCATTTCGCCCGAGGAGGGTCGAATGATTCTAGATGAAATCCACTCGGGGACTTGCGGACACCATGCGTATTCAAGGGCGATCGTCGCTAAAGCATACCGAGCGGGGTTTTATTGGCCACGGGCTAATGAAATGGCTAAGGACATTGTTGATCATTGTGAAGGCTGTCAGTTCTATGCAAACCTGTCACACAAGCCAGCGTCTGCTCTAAAGATAATTCCACTCACCTGGCCATTTGCGGTTTGGGGGCTCGACATGGTTGGTCCTTTCCGACCCAGAAAAGGAGGATTCACCCACTTGTTGGTAGCAGTCGACAAGTTCACGAAGTAGATCGAAGCCAAACCCATCAAGAAGCTGAATTCCCGCACGGCGGTCACGTTCATGAGGGAGATCATTATCCGGTTCGGCATTCCCCACAGCATCATCACGGACAATGGCACTAATTTTGACTCGGAAGAATTCAGAAGATTCTGTAACTCCCAAGGCACCCGAGTGGATTACGCTTCCGTTGCACATCCTCAAACCAATGGGCAAGTTGAGCGGGCTAACGGTCTCATTCTACAAGGTCTGAAGCCTCGTCTCATGCACGATTTGGATCATGTCGTTGGTGCATGGGTAACTAAGCTGCCGTCTGTCTTGTGGGGTTAAGGACAACGCCCAATCGGTCGACTGGACGAACCCCTTTCTTCCTTGTCTATGGTGCTGAAGCTATTCTGCCGAGTGACTTGGCCCACAATTCTGCTCGAGTGGAGCTGTATTCTGAAGCTAAAGCCGAGAAGGCTAGGCAAGATGGGGTAGATCTTCTAGAAGAAGAGCGTGAGATGGCTCTGATCCAGACCACAGCCTATCAGCAAGACTTGCGACACTTCCATGCAAAGAATGTCAGAAGCCGAGCGTCCATGAAGGAGATTTGGTGCTCCGAGTAAATCAGCACCGACCTCACAACCTAGCTCCTGCATGGGAAGGCCCTTTTGTAGTCACCAAACTGCTAAACAATGGAGCCTGTCACTTATATAACTTCATGAAGCAGATGGATGAGCCACGAGCTTGGAATGCAGACATGCTTTGACGTTTTTACACCTGAGACATTAGTTTTCTGATGTAATAGGAGTTCTTCATCAAGGCAATTTGTGTCTCTACAATTAATACCTCGTCGATTCCAACCGTGCAGTTATTTACTTGGGGATACTCCGAGCGACGAGCAATCCTCGCACTTGGGGACTTAGCTACGAAACATGTTTCGCCTAAGTTAAAAACCCTATTGGGTGGATAGCAGTCCATTCACTCGACGGCCTATTCGTGAATCTGTCTTCGCTTAGGTTCAAAAAAAAAATTTAACTCGTCGAGTGGATGGTAATCCATTCACTCGACGGCTTAGATGCGAATCGACGTTCGCCTAAGTTCAAAATACTCCGAGTGATGAGCGATCCTCATGCTCGGGGGCTTAGCTGCGAATACAATTCGCCTAAGTTAAAAAAATTGTCGAGACGATGGTAATCCATTCACTCGATAGCTTAGATGCGAATCGACATTCTCCTAAGTTCAAAATACTCCGAGTGATGAGTGATCCTCATGCTCGGGGGCTTAGTTGCGAATACAATTCGCCTAAGTTAAAAAATTTGTCGAGACGATGGTAATCCGTTCACTCGACAGCTTAGATGCAAATCGACATTCGCCTAAGTTCACAATACTCCAAGTGATGAGCGATCCTCACGCTCGGGGGCTTAGCTGCGAATACATTTCACCTAAGTTAAAAACCTCGTCAAGGTGATGGTAATCCATTCACTCGACAGCGTAGATGTGACTCGACATTCACCTGAGTTCCAAGTACGCCGAGTGATGAGCGATCCTCATACTCGGGGGCTTAGCTGCGAATACATTTCGCCTAAGTTAAAAACCTCGTCGAGTGGATGGTAATCCATTCACTCGACAGCTTAGATGTGAATCGACATTCGCCTAAGTTCAAAATACTCTGAGTGATGAGCAATCCTCAGGCTCGCGGGCTTAGCTGCGAATACAATTCGCCTAAGTTAAAAAATTCATCGAGACGATAGTAATCCATTCACTCGACAGCTTAGATGTGAATCGACATTCACCTAAGTTCAAAATACTGCCGAGTAATGAGCGATCCTCACGCTCGGGGGCTTGGCTGCGAATACATTTTGGCTAAGTTAAAAACCTCATCGAGACTATGGTAATCCATTCACTCGACAGCTTAGATGCGAATCGACATTTTCCTAAGTTCAAAATACTGTCGAGTGATGAGCGATCCTCACGCTCGGGGGCTTAGCTGTGAATACATTTCGCCTAAGTTAAAAACCTCGTCGAGACTATGGTAATCCATTCACTCGTCAGCTTAGATGCGAATCGACATTCGCCTAAGTTCAAAATACTACCGAGTGATGAGCGATCCTCACGCTCGGGAGCTTAGCTGCGAATACATTTCGCCTAAGTTAAAAACCTCGTCGAGGCGATGGTAATCCATCCACTCGACAGCTTAGATGCAAATCGACATTTGCCTAAGTTCAAAATACTCCGAGTGATGAGCGATCCTCACGCTCGGAGGCTTAGCTGCGAATAAATTTTGCCTAAGTAAAAAACAAAAGCACTCGAACAGACGATTGAACGCCAAAGCGCGAGCAAAATCCAAAGTATAAAAATCGCGGATAAAAGTCATGTGCAGAAGCAAATGTGCTCAGGACTAAGGCCTGAATAAAGTTGTAAGGGATACAGTTTCACTCGGCATACCAACGCATATTTAATTGTTTTTTCCAAAGACTCAAGTTTCTAGGCAGGCGACGGACTGGCGGGCTTGACAAAAGTATCCAGGTCGATGCCATCGGCGATTCTGGTGGCCGCCTCGATGAAGGTTTCCATGAAGTCCTCGAACTAGAGTTTCTTCCTATTTACCACTTGGAGCTCCTTCAGCTTCTCCTCCCTCACGTCCCTACAATGGACCCTGACCAGAGACAATGCCATGTCAGCCCCGCAACAAGCAACAGATTTTTTTCCAAGCTTGCACTCGACTGGGAAGTTCGTTCAGGCGAGCCATCATGGAGTTGAGGTCGAGCTGAGGAGTGTCCTCAGGCCATAGCTCCTTGTCGATTCTTTCCATGACAGATTTCAGCCGAGCGATATAGGCCTAGGCACCCTGGAGCCAAAAGTTAAGCCATAGCATGTTCATCGCCACTGCATCAGCAACTGGTGACTTGGTGGGGTCAAGCATGGGCTCAATCTCCTCTGATTCCTTTTCAAAGTCCTGGCAGAATTCTGATTGAAGAAGGGGAATTGGTGAACTGCAACCCTCAAAAATTTATTGCAAAGGTCAGTCGACAAGAAATACTCACCGTTGAGTAGAAGATACATCTTCCTCGAGAATTCGCCCAGATGCCTCTCCAGGCCATTGCTCCTCTTGGTTAGTTGCTCGGCCTTCTTGACAAGATCCGCATGCTCCTGCTTTAGCTTGGCGTTCTCCTCTTCCAGTTTTTGGACGGCAGCCAACTTCTGTTCTGCAGCTTCAGTTTTGTCCTTGGCGACTTGTTGGGCGTCAGCAAGTGCTTTGTCCTTCTCCTCCAGTGCCCTCTTCATGGAATCTAAAGAAACAACATTGTTGAGTCGCGCTTGGAGTCGACGGTTTTCATTGCGCACGTCTGTTCGAGCGAGAGCACTCGGTTCAAAACATGAAAAGCGGAAGATGGGAATACTGACAGTCGGCACTTATTACCTCTCAAAGACTTCAGCTCAGCACGTGCTCGTTCCAGGGCGTTGTTGGCAACCGCCAAGTCCACCTGCAATTGGTTCTTCTCCTCCTCCATCTCCTTGTACTGTGTCCCAAGTTCGCAAGCCGTCTGGAACCAACAAAAGACATGAGTTCAATCAGCAAGGAGTTCTTGGACAGTTGAGTGAGTTATTAAGACTGGCGAATGCCCATGTGGGAAGAATTCAAAAAGAAAGTCCACTCAACACATTGAGTGGCTCTGGCGCTCCGCACGCCGTAAACAAATTCAAACAGAAAACTATCTCCATTAAGACCCCTGCCGATGCAAGCAATCGACAGCCGGTCTCGGGGACTACACCCAGTGGGTGCGCTAAGAGTGCCCCCACTAAGACGGTTAACTATCGATCCGTTGAGTAACTCGTCAGAAAAAAAAACACTCGACAAGGTCGGCCCTGTCATGACACTCAACCCGTCGAGTGACGCACCCACCCTACTCTATGGAGTGCAGCCTATCCTTATGCAACGTCATATCATGGTTTGTAATTAATATCCAAGAAACCTGCAAGGAAGATGTGGAATGGTGTGATTCAAGGCAAAGTGTATCCTGTATACAATAGACTCTAAGACCCCTGCCGATGCAAGCAATCGACAGCGGTCTCGGGGACTACACCCAGTGGGTGCGCTAAGAGCACCCCCACTGAGACGGTTAACTCTCGATCCATCGAGTAACTCGTCAGAAAAAAACACTCGACAAGGTTAGCCCTGTCGTGACACTCAACCCGTTGAGCGACACACCTCCCCCACTCTATGAAGTGCAGTCGATCCCTATGCAGCGTCATATAATAGTTTCATAATAATATCCATGAAACCTGCAAGGTATCTATGGAGTGGTGTGATTCGAAGACAAAGTGTATCTTGTATACAATAGACTCTAAGACCCCTATCGATGCAAGCAATCGACAGCGGTCTCGGGGACTACACCCAGTGGGTGCGCTAAGAGCGTCCCCACTGAGACGGTTAACCCTCGATCCGTCGAGTAACTCGTCAGAAAACACACTCGACATGTCGAGCGACAACAGTGCCGCGTGTACTACCAATCCTAGTCCTACTCGACTATGATCCGATCTATTTGACAGGAGGAAGTTCAAACATTCTACGGCAATCACCCAGTGGGTGTTCAGTAGCCAAGTAAAGACAATAATTCAATTGACAATGGACTTACAATTGAACTTACTCGGACATTGGTGCGGAGGGCTGCACTGACGTCAAAAGCCAGCTTGTTGGCCTCATACGCCTCCTTTGTCCTCAGCCTGAGATGCTCCGCCTGGATCATGGCTTCCTTTGCAGCTCCGGTTTGGTCTTCCGGGGTGCAATGTAGAGGGAAGGCCGTCACAGGCAAGGTCGACGCAGTCGCTGGAGTAGCTGGGGCAGCCTGAAGAGGTTCGGTTGGAGTCGACATCACGACGGTCGAGACGATCGGAGGAGTATGCGATGGAGGTGTTGCAGGCTCAACCCTGGGTCGCGTCAAGTCACCTCTCCTCTGGGAAGACTCCGTAGTTGAGTGTTGAGGTGCTTGTGACGATGACGCCCTTCGGGTGCGAGCGCGCGAAGTGTCCAGCAGCCCCTCATCGTCCTCCACTTGAATGACCTCTGCAACAATCGGTAACATCAACATCTGCATGTGTCGAGTCCTATTCGGAAAAACTAACAACTTTCTTACCTCTATGAGAAGTGGCAGCGTCAACGGTATCAACATCCATTGTGTCCTCTTCGTCTCGACGAGGCGAGGTCACAGATGTTGCAGCTCTGAAGGATACGACAGCTTTCACTCAGATATAACTCAAGACTTCAGTCGACAGAACAATTCGGAAATGAACACTTACGTGGAGGCGACAGGTACGACCACCCTCATGCAGGGCAGTGCTTTGCGAGGCTTGGAGATGGCTTGCTTGGGCTGCTTGGCCAGTCTTTCATTCGACTCGACAGTTGAGGGGCGGCTCCGCTTTGGGTTCTTCTCGCTTGGGCCCGGGGCCTTGTCCTCAGCAGCTGCCGGGTCGTGGAGAGCCTTAGTGTGGCCTTCGCGACGAGGAGGCGACTCGACTCCTTCCTCTTCGCCAGAATCTTCATATTCATCCTCAGAGTCGCAAAGTCCGTCGCCATCCACGCTACCGCCCTCGCTCACCACGCTGTCATGCACATGGTTCCCGTTGGGAATGGGAGAGTGCATGTTCGTCCATTCCTACATAATTCAAACAAGAGAGTCAGACTATAAGTCAATACATCACTCGACGGTATAAATGTATTAGTCGACATCACACGTCTCACCAGGTTCTTCGGTGGGTTTTCGACCGAGTAAGGCCGGATCCTCTTGGCTCCTGAGGGGTTGTCACAAGCCCCAGTGATGCTCTGAAGCCACTGCTCGACAGTCTCCTGTGTAAATTCTTATGGATGTGTCCTGGTCAACTCCCCGGGGCCTAAGTAGTACCACATGATGTGGTCTCTGGCCTGGAGTGGTTGTATACGTCAAGCGAGGAACGTTTCAAGCAGATCCATGCCTGTCACCCCGCCCCGAATCAGTTGAACCATGGCCTCGACTAGGATACCTACTTGGACATGCTCCTCGTCGGTCACCCTCGCGGGTCGGTCAGGTGAAAACGGAGGAAGACCAGTCGACATGTTGGGTGGCGCTACATCTTTGCAGTAGAACCAGCTCGACTACTAGCCTAGGACAGACTCGGGAAGAGTGATGGCAGGAAAGGAACTACGTTGCCTTTTCTGGACCCCCTAAACCTCCACACGACTGGAGCACGTGGGTCTTCCCGTCGGCGGCAAGGATTTTCTTCACAGTCTGTGATCTGACCGTGAAGAGATGCTTAAACAACCCCCAATGAGGAGAGCACCCCAGGAAACACTCGCACAAGGTGACGAATGCAGACAAGTACGCCATGGTGTTCGGCGGAAAGTGATGCAGCTACGCACCAAAGAAATTCAGAAACCCCTGGAAGAATGGGTGGGGTGGCATGGAGAAACCTCTTTCTACATGGGAGAGGAGAAGAACCCGCTCTCCGTCATGTTCTTCATCATCGGAGTGGTGGCTCTGGTCGGAGGGGAGCAGTGTGCTGTGTTGGGGAGCAGAGGAGGCAGAGGAAGAGAGGGAGAATCGACGGAAGGTACTGTGCAATCCGTGGTTCAGAGTGCTTTATATGTTGCCGAGTGTCTCACTGACCGGTGGGCCTGCGAGATATCCGCACACGCCAACCACTGACGGCACCCAGTGCGTGGCGAGATCACCAGCACGAGAATCGAGGCGTCGTGCCTCCACTTGCCCTAATCGTGGCGTCATCTCCGCGCATGCGCGCGCTTCCCAAATTTTCATATCCCGAAGAATTCGGGCCCGTCAGACCAACCCGTCACCTCCCCAAGATGCGCTCGATTCACTCGGACACTTTTAAGACTGAATGGATCCAGGCAAGCAGAGAAGAATTCGATCGACATAAATTTCGTCGAAGACCCGAATATCATATGGAAGATTTCACGTGTCGATCCTGAATGAACGCTAAGGCTTAGAGTTCAATCGACGCAAGTTCCATGGAAATCCCAAATATCATTCGGAGGATTTGATATACTAACTCAAGGTCCACGTTGATACCTCCTTCCACCACTCAAACCCCGATCCATTCGGGGGCTAATGACGAGGATATGTACCTAGGGTAGGGTCCATGGCATCAAAAATGATAGGAGTGTTGGACCACTTCAGAGGTTTCTGGACACCGATAGACGGCTCCGCCGCACTAACCTTGCGTGCCCACTGTTTTGAGTTGGCAGTGAGAGGAATGCGATGAGGCACCTCCCTCGATGCACATCATCTTTGTAGCCTTCTGGAATTCATGCTCCCTAGACTCGTCGTCCTCTTTGTTGCAATCGTCATCCCCTCCTTCCTTGTCGCAGTCTCGAGCGGGCCTCTCCTTCGGTTGTTTGCCTTTGCCACGGCGACCTCCTCGGTCGTTGCGTTTCTTACCGGACCCTTCTGTACCGTTTTGGGCTTTTTCCTTATCTCGTCTTACGTACTCAGCCTTCTGCTTCTCGACGAGTTGCTCGACCTGTCGGCAGTTTTGAAGGTCGTGGCCCTTGGTGCAATGGATCTTGCAATACTGCTTGTCGGAGCCTTCCGTCTTGTTGGCGGCCCCCAAGGCCTGGCATGAGGTGCACCCGACAATCTCCTTGTCACCTTAGTTTTCTTGGCGGCGGTGATGTTGGCGGATCCCTCGACGGCAAGCACGGTCTTACTCTTGCGCTTCTTGTTCCGTTGTCAGTTTTTCTTTGCCGAGGCGGTGTCGTCTTCGTCATCAGAATTGACTCCAACACTAGCTGCTTCACCGGGGAGTCTCCTCCCTTCTTTGGCTCGGGCACATCTACCGGCCAGAGTATAAAGCTCGGCAACATATGTGACCTTGTTCATTGCCAGCTCTTCGCCCATCCTATGGTTGCGTACATTCTGGTGGAACGTGCTAATAACAGCGTCTAGATGAACGTCCGGGATGTTGTGATGCACACGGCTGAACCTTTGAATGCACTTGCGCAAGGTCTCGCCTTCCTCCTACGGAATGATGTGCAAATCACTTTCTTGACCAGGAGCTTGGTGGCCTCCGGTAAAGGTGCTGACAAACTCATGGCATAGGCTTGCCCGGGAGGTGATGGAATTCTCTGGCAGGTGCATCAACCATGACATGACGTTGGGCTTGAGTACCAACCGGAAGTAGTTGGCGAGTATCTTGTCGTCGCGAGCCCCGGCAGCCTGCACCACAATGGTGTAGATGCTCAAGAACTCCAACGTGTGAGTCTTGCCATCATATTTATTCGGGACCTCTGGCTTGAACATTCGGGAGTTGGGCCACTGGACTCGCCACAGCTCACGGGTAAACGCTGGACAACCCACCTCATAAGGTAGGCTGCTAGGATACCCTAGCATGGATTTGTCTATAGCGGGTCCCCCGCGCTTATCAGATTGATGGCGCGCTTCCCACCGCCACTCAATTGTAGTCTAAGCGTCTTCCTTGCTTTGCTCCCGAAGAACTTGGCGCTGATCGTAGTGAATCTGTGGATCAGACGACGCCATCGAGTAACCGTCACAAACGTCGGTCCAACAAGGTGGCGACCGGCGTTGTTGCTGTGGAGGAGAGTGCACCGTGGTCGCACTGCCTCCTACCTTCTCATCACTGGCGCGGGTCGGCTCAGTGGACCAAACCTTATCGGCAAGGCTGAGGAGGCTATGAATGGTGGCTCTCCATTCGTCGAGGTTCTCCGCATCAGGGGGAAGTTCAGGAGCAGCTGTGCCCATGCCATTGCTTCTTCAAAGGTGGTCGGCAGCGAATGGCACGAAGAACGTGAGGTGCTCTGACTCCTAACTATGTTAGAAGGAGCTCCATCGCGGTCCCGCAATTGCACGCCACTCCCACTAGCATGTTGGCACGCATGCTGATCCCATGCATCTTGGGAGCGATGCGCAGGAGCTTTTCTGTGGGGACGTTGGGAACCACCGATGCCACGGCGCTGCTCTTCGCGCGTGTCCTGAGAGGGTCTCAGTATCCGCACCGGCATGGGTGTCTTGGAGGGTGCCCTTCCGTCCCTGGAGTTCACCGTACCGCCCGCAAGCAATATAGCTCGTCTTGAGACCCAGCGAGGCGAGGGTTACCACCACCGCCGTGAGCGTCTCTGCTGTGGGATGTGCCACTTCCTTGGCCTTGATCACTGTAGGGCCGCATGGGCGCAGGGTCTCCGCTCCCTCCGCCCGCGTTCACTCTGCCGCCCGCTTGGGTGGCTATAGGCACAGCGGACGTGGAGGGTTCCACCATTGTGAAACCCTTCTTCTTGGGAGCCATGGCGATGGATATGATGAAGGAACTAACGCGCTGATCGTTGGACGAGGTTTACGCAACCAATCCCCCTACCTGGCGCACCAGAGATGTCGTGGGGGATGAACACCTATGGGATCGGGAGAACCCCTTTTCAGTTCGGCAGGGAGACGGATATGCATGAAGAGCAGGTCGTACGAGCAACGCGGGGGAATTTTACCCAGGTTCGTGCCATTGAGAAGCGTAAAACCCTACTCCTGCTTTGTCTATTATGGGTGTTCTTGGGTTCTAGCCACAGGAGCGCTGTGTGGGCGGTAGAGCACAGTCGCTACGCGTGCGAGCTAGAAGATTGGTCAACAAGATCCCCAACTGTAACACCTTGGGCCTCCTTTTATATGGCTAAGGGGATCCCAACAGTGGCATACAGTACGTAGACGAGGTGTACAGTGCTACAGTGTTATCGTACCTAACACTGACGGTGTAAGACAAGCACATTTAATGCTCCGTCAGGTGCCCCGGACCATCAACGGGATGGGACGTGGCCCCGTCCCATCGGCACCGCTTAGCCTCCTCCATCGTCGACGCCTGGACACATGCCCAGCTAGAGCAACACCTGGCCTCTACGCTGGCGAGATCTTGTTGGGGCTTCGCCTTGCCAGGGGTTGGGAGGCCATCCTAACACGGTCTTGTCGGGTGTCTAGCCTTCGATCTTGATATTGATTGCTTGTTCGGATGTTCTCTTAATTTCCCTGCATCTGCATCTAGCAGCCCCCTGTCGGGCCTTGCTGCCGAAGTGGCTACTACTTCCCGTGCACAAGTAAGGGGCACTAGATAACCCAAAACTCTAGTGCACCGACAAGCTTCTTTTGGATTGCATACCAAAGATGACAATACCTAGATCGATTGTGTTTTGCCTAGCTAGGGGCGTTAAACAATAACGCTTGTTGGGAGGCAACCCAATTTTATTTTTGTCTTCTGTTTTCACTTCTGATTTTGAGTGTTTCCCACATTATTACTTCTGTAATAATTGTGTTTTTGTGTTTTAATTAGTGTTTGAACCAAGTAAAATATTTGGAGTGATCTATGGTGGTTGTTGATTTGATCTTGCTGAAAAACAGAAACTTTTGCGCTCAGTCCAAGAATTTTATAAATTTTTCAGAGCGTCGAATGAGTCTGAAATTTGGACACAAGATTGATATATAAATTTACCAGGTTTAAATAATTTTTTAGAATTGTTTGAGTTAGCAAAGTCTCCAACGTATCTATATTTTTTTGATGATGTCATGCTATTATATTATCTGTTTTGGATGTTTTATATGCATTAGTATGCTATTTGATATTATTTTTGGGACTAACCTATTAACCTAGAGCCTAGTGCCAGTTTCTATTATTTCCTTGTTTTTGAGTTTTGCATATAAGGAATATTAAATGGAGTCCAAAGGGACTAAAATCTTTGGAATGATTTTTTCTGAAATGAAACAAATCCAATAGGCTTGGAGTGCATGCCAGGGCACCTACCAGGAGGTCACAAGCCTGGTAGGCACGACCACCCCCTAGCCGCGCCTGGCAGGCTTGCCGTCTCCTGGAAGGTCTCCTAACCCTATTCTTCGTCCTACAAATACCCAAATATTCACCCAACATCAGAACGAGCCACACAAATACTTTTCTGCCAAAAGCCTTCGTTCCTGAGAGATCCAATCTTGGAGCCTTTTCGGGTAATCTACCAGAGGGGGTTTCAATCACGGAGGGCATCTACATCAACTCCATTGCCCCTCTGATGATACATGAGTAATCCACCACAAACCTACGGGTCCATATCTAGTAGCTAGATGGTTTCTTCTCTCTCTTTGATCTTCAATACCATGTTCTTCATGATCTTCATGGGGATCCATCCGATGTAATCCTCTTTTGTGGTGTGTTTGTCAAGATACGATGAATTGTGAGTTTATGTTCAAATTATCCATGAATCTTATTTGAATCTTATCGGAATTCTTATATGCATGATTTCATATCCTTGTAAGTCTCTTTGAGTTATTGGTTTGGTTTGGCCAACTAGATTGGTAATTCTTGCAATGGGACAAGTGCTTGGTTTTGGGTTCAATCTTGCGATGTCCTCACCCAGTGACATAGTAGGAGTAGCGAGGCACGTATTGTATTGTTGCCATCAAGGTAACAATATGGGGTTTTCATCATATTGCTTGAGTTTATCCCTCTACATCATGTCACCTTTCTTAATGCTTTACTCTGTTCTTCATGAACTTAATACTCTAGATGCAGACAGGAGTCGGTTGATGTGTGGAGTAATAGTAGTAGATGCAGAATCATTTTGGTCTACTTGACACGGACGTGATGCCTATATGCATAATCATTGCCTTGGATAACTATATGATTATTTGCTTTTCTATCAATTGCTTGATAGTAATTTGTTTACCCACCATGATATTTTCCTTCAAGAGAGAAGCCTTTAGTGAAAACTATGGCCCCGGGGTCTACTTTCCATAATATATTTCCAGATCTATAAACCAAAAATACCAAAAGTACTTTGCTGCAATTTATTTACCTTCTACTTTCTGTTCTTTTTTACATCTATCTCTATCGGATCTAATCCTTGCAAATAATCGTGAAGGCCCCTTTATAGCGTTGGGTGCAAGAGTTTGATTGTTTGTGTAGGTGCATCCATTGGTGACTTGCTTGTTCCTCCTACCAGATTGATACCTTGTTTCTTATCAACTAAGGGAAATACTTATCTAATTTGTTGTATCACCCTTTCCTCTTCAAGGGAAAACCAATGCAAGCTCAAGAGGTAGCAAATTCCAATTGCAAACGATTCCAGTTCCACGATCCAAGATCATCGCAAAGCCTATACCATGTCAATGATTTTCCATCCAAAGATAATGGGTAAACCTTCTTCTTAACTTCATCTCCAGATAAACTTGCAAGCTTAAATAATCCACATATTCCGTTCACATATAAAATATGCATATCAAAATGTTCAGTTCCATCTCCTGCATAAGGTTTAGCAAGTAGTTTTTCTAGCATACCAGAAGGAATTTCATAAGTAATATTTTCAGTAGGTGTTGTAGGTTGAGGGGTAACTAATTCTGGTTTCGGTCGAGGTGAAGATACCCTGAACAAACCCCTCAAAAGATTGTTTTCCATAGTAACAAGTTATAGTAAATTTCAGCATGTAGTATAAAATTTTCCTTATCGATTTCCACTTACCAAGAGTGTTGGGAGACGTAGTAGTAAATAAAAAAAATTCCTACGTGTTCACCAAGATCTATCTATGGATAAACCAGCAACAACTAAGGGGAGAGTGCATCTTCATACCTTTGAAGATCGCTAAGCAGAAGCATTACAAGAACGCGATTGGTGGAGTCGTACTCGTAGTGATTCAGATCGCGGTGGACTCCAATCTTAGCGCCGAACAACAGCGCCTACGCGTTCAACACACGTGCAGCACGGTGACGTCTCCTACACCTTGATCCAGTAAGGAGTAAGGAGAGGTTGAGGGAGAGCTCCGGCAGCATGACGGCGTGGTGCCGGTGGAGCTGCATGGTCTCCAATAGGGCTTCGCCAAGCACCGCGGAGAACGAGGAAGAGGAAGGGTAGGGCTGCGACGAGAGAGAGAGAACTCGTGTGTCTGGTAGCCCCAAAACACTCCAATATATATAGGAGGAGGGCAAGGGAGGGCGCAGCCCTAGGGTTCCCACCCTAGGGGCTGCGGTCGGCCCTAGATGGCCATCTGGCCGGCGGCCAGAGAGGGAGAGGGGGAGGGCGCAGCCCTAGGTGGGCCATAGGCCCATTTGGGTCTAGGGTTTCCCCTCCCTCCCACCTTTCATGCGCCTTGGGCCAGGGTGGAGAGCGCACCAGCCCACTCTAGGGCTGGTCCCTTACACTCTCATCCCACGCAGCCCTCTGGGTCTGGGGGCCCCACTTGGTGGACCCTCGGAACCCTTCCGGTGGTCCCGGTACGTTACCGGAGATGCCCGAAACTCTTCCGGTGACCAAAACCTCACTTCCTATATATGAATCTTTACCTCCAGACCATTACGGAACTCCTCGTGACATCCGGGATCTCATCTGGGACTCCTAACAACCTTCGGTAACCATGTACACTATTTCCCTATAACCCTAGCGTCATCGAACCTTAAGTGTGTAGACCCTACGGGTTCGGGAGACATGTAGACATGACGAAGACACCTCTTCGGTCAATAACCAACACTGGGATCTGGATACCCATGTTGGCTCCCACATGCTCCACGATGATCTCATCGGATGAACCACGATGTCGGGGATTCAATCAATCTCGTATAGAATTCCCTTTGTCTACCGGTATGATACTTGCCCGAGATTCGATCGTCGGTATCCCTATACCTTGTTCAATCTCGTTACCGGCAAGTCTCTTTACTCGTTCCATAACACATCATCTCATGGCTAACTCCTTAGTCACATTGAGCTCATTATTATGATGTCTTACTGAGTGGGCCCAGAGATACCTCTCCGTCACACGTAGTGACAAATCCCAGTCTCTATTCATGCCAACCCAACATACATTTTCGGAGATACCCGTAGTGCACCTTTATAGCCACCCAGTTATGTTGTGAACTTTGGCACACCCAAAGCATTCCTACGGTATCTGGGAGTTACACAATATCATGGTCTAAGGAAATGATACTTGACATTAGAAAAGCTTTAGCAGACGAACTACACGATCTTGTGTTATGCTTAGGATTGGGTCTTGTCCATCACATCATTCTCCTAATGATGTGATCCCGTTATCAATGACATCCAATGTCCATGGTCATGAAACCATGACCATCTATTGATCAACAAGCTAGCCAACTAGAGGCTCACTAGGGACATGTTGTGGTCTATGTATTTACACATGCATTACGGTTTCCGGTTAGCACAATTATAGCATGAACAATAGACAATTATCATGAACAAGGTGTAGCGAGACGTAGTAGTAAATAAAAAAATTCCTACGTTTCACAAGATCTATCTATGGAGAAACCAGCAATGAGTGGGGAGAGATTGCATCTTCATACCTTTGAAGATCGCTAAGCTGAAGCGTTACAAGAACGCGGTTGATGGAGTCGTACTCGCAGCGATTCAGATTGTGGTGGATTCCGATCTAAGCGCCGAACAACAGCGCCTCCGCGTTCAACACACGTGCAGCCCGGTGACGTCTCCTACGCCTTGATCCAGCAATGATGAAGGAGAGGTTAGGGAAGGGCTCCAACAGCAGCACGACGGCGTGGTGGTGGTGGAGTAGCAAGGTATTCCGGCAGGGCTTCGCCTAAGTGTTGCGGAGGAGGAAAAAGAGAGGTAGGGCTTTGCCGTGAGAGAGAAAGTTCAGAGCTGTTCTCAAAAGGCCAAAACCTCAAATATATATAGGAGGAGGGAGAGGGAGGGCTGGCTTGGACTCTCCTCCAAGGAGGGGAGCTTCGGCCGAATCAAAGGGAGAGTCCACCTCCCACAAGGGAGGTGGATCTCCTCCTTTTCAAACTCCTTTGCCCTTATCTCTACTCCTCCAGCTGCACGGGCCTTTCTAGAAGGTCTTGGCCAGACCAATAAGGGCTGGCACACCTCCTCTAAGGGCCCACAAAGTCCTATGGTCGTCACACCCCTCCCGGAGGTCCTCCGGCACCCTCCCGGCACTCCCGGTACAATACCGATGAGCCCAAAAACTTTCCGGTGACCAAAACTGGACCTTCTATATATCAATCTTTACCTCCGGACCATTCCGAAGCTCCTCGTGACATCTGGGATCTCATACGGGACTCCTAACAACTTTCGGTAATCACGTATACCATTTCCCTATAACCCTAGCGTCATCGAACCTTAAGTGTGTAGACCCTACGAGTTCGGGAGACACGTGGACATGACCGAGACACTTCTCCGGCCAATAACCAACAGCGGGATCTGGATACCCATGTTCGCTCCCACATGCTCCATGATGATCTCATCGAATGAACCACGATGTCGGGGATTCAATCAATCCCATATACAATTCCCTTTGTCTATCGGTATGATACTTGCCCGAGATTCGATCGTCGGTATCTCTATACCTTGTTCAATCTCGTTACCGGCAAGTCTCTTTACTCATTCCGTAATACATCATCCTGTGACTAACTCCTTGGTCACATTGAGCTCATTATGATGATGTCTTACCGAGTGGGCCCAGAGATACCTCTCCGTCACACGGAGTGACAAATCCCGGTCTCGATTCGTGCCAACCCAACAAACACTTTCGGAGATACCCATAGTGCACCTTTATAGCCACCCAGTTACGTTGTGATGTTTGGCACACCCAAAGCATTCCTACGGTATCCGGGAGTTGCACAATCTCATGGTCTAAGGAAACGATACTTGACATTGAAAAGCTTTAGCAAACGAACTACACAATCTAGTGCTATACTTAGGATTGGGTCTTGTCCATCACATCATTCTCCTAATGATTTGATCTCGTTATCAACAACATCCAATGTCCATGGTCATGAAACCGTGACCATCTATTGGTTAACGAGCTAGTCAACTAGAGGCTCACTAGGGACATGTTGTGTTCTATGTATTCACACATGTATTATGGTTTCCGGTTAACACAATTATAGCATGAACAATAGACAATTATCATGAAGAAGGAAATACAATAATAACCATTTTATTATTGCCTCTAGGGAATATTTCCAACACAAGGAAACACAATAATAACCATTTTATTATTGCCTCTAGGGCATATTTCCAACAGTCTCCCACTTGCACTAGAGTCAATAATCTAGTTACATTGTGATGAATCGAACACCCATAGCATTCTAGTGTTGATCATGTTTTGCTCGTGCGAGAGGTCTGGTCAACAGATCTGCGACATTCAGATCCGTATGCACTTTACAAATATCTATATCTCCCTCCTGAATGTAATCATGGATGGAGTTGAAGCGGCGCTTGATGTGTCTTGTCTTCTTGTGCAACATGGCCTCCTTCCCAAGGGAAATAGCTCCAGTGTTGTCACAGAATAGAGTCATCGGGCCTGACGCATTTGGAATCACTCCTAGGTCAGTGATGAACTCCTTCATCCAGACTCCTTCCTTTGCTGCTTCCGAAGCAGCTATGTACTCCGCTTCACATGTAGATGCCGCCACGACGCTTTGCTTGCTGTTGCACCAGCTGACTGCCCCTCCGTTCAAAATATACACGTATCCGGTTTGCGACTTGGAGTCGTCCGGATCTGTGTCGAAGCTAGCATCGACGTAACCCTTTACGACGAGCTCTTCGGCACCTCCATATACGAGAAACATGTCCTTTGTCCTTTTCAGGTACTTCAGGATGTTCTTGACCGCTGTCCAGTGTTCCGCTCCGGGATAACTTTGGTACCTCCCTACCAAACTTATGGCAAGGTTCACATCAGGTCTGGTACACAGCATGACATACATAATAGAGCCTATGGCTGAAGCATAGGGGATGACACTCATCTCTTCTCTATCCTTTGACATGGTCGGGCATTGAGTCGTACTCAATCTCACACCTTGTAACACAGGCAAGAACCCCTTCTTGGACTGATCCATATTGAACTTCTTCAATATCTTTTCAAGGTATGTGCTTTGTGAAAGACCTATGAGGCGTTTCGATCTATCTCTATAGATCTTAATACCTAATATGTAAGCAGCTTCTCCAAGGTCCTTCATTGAAAACATTTATTCAAGTAGGCCTATACACTTTCCAAAAGTTCTATATCATTTCCCATCAACAATATTTCATCCACATATAATATGAGAAATGCTACAGAGCTCCCACTCACTTTCTTGTAAATACACGGTTCTCCATAAACTTGTATAAACCTAAACGCTTTAATCACCTCATTAAAGCGAATGTTCCAACTCCCAGATGCTTGCACCAGCCCATAGATGGAGCGTTGGAGCTTGCATACCTTGTTAGCATCTTTAGGATCGACAAAACCTTCCGGCTGCATCATATACAGTTCTTCCTTAAGGAAGCCATTATGGAATGTCGTTTTGACGTCCATTTGCCAGATCTCATAATCATAAAATGCGGCAATTGCTAACATGATTCGGACAGACTTCAACATCACTACGGGTGAGAAAGTCTCATCATAGTCAACTCCTTGAACTTGTCGATAACCCTTAGCAACAAGCCAAGCCTTATAGACGATCACATTACCATCAACTTCAGTCTTCTTATGAAAGATCCATTTATTTTCAATGGCTCGCTTAACATCAGGCAAGTCCACCAAAGTCCACACTTTGTTCTCATACATGGATCCCATCTCGGATTCCATGGCTTCAAGCCATTTGTTGGAATCCGGGCCTGCCATCGCTTCTTCATAGTTCGAAGGTTCATCGATGTCAAACAACATGATCTCCAAGACAGGGTTGTCGTACCACTCTGGTGCGGAACGTGTCCTAGTGGAACTTCGATGTTCAATAGTAACTTGATCTGAAGTTTCATGATCATCATCATTAACTTCCTCTCTAGCCGGTGCAGGCTCCACAAAAACAACTTCCTATGTTGCGCTACTCTCCGGTTCGAGTGGAGGTACAATTACCTCATCAAGTTCTATTTTCCTCCCACTTGCTTCTTTCGAGAGAAACTCTTTCTCGAGAAAGGATCCATTCTTGGCAACAAAGACTTTGCCTTTAGATCTGAGGTAGAAGGTATACCCAATAGTCTCTTTGGGTTCGAGCTTCTCAGGTTGAAGTTTCTTCACATAAGCATCGCATCCCCAAACTTTTAGAAACGACAGCTTAGGTTTCTTTCCAAACCATAGTTCATACGGTGTCGTCTCAATGGACTTTGACGGTGCCCTATTTAAAGTGAATGCGGCAATCTCTAATGCATATCCCCAAAATGATAACGGCAAGTCGGTAAGAGACATCATAGATCGCACCATATCTAATAGAGTGCGATTACGATGTTTAGACACACCATTTCTCTTAGGGGTGCCAGGCGGCATGAGTTGTGAAACAATTCCACATTTCCTTAGGTGCGTGCCAAACTCGTGACTTAAATATTCTCCGCCACGATCAGATCGTAGGCACTTTATTTTCCTGTCACGTTGATTCTCTACCTCACTCTGAAATTCCTTGAACCTTTCAAAGGTTTCAGACTTGTGTTTCATTAAGTAGACATACCCATATCTGCTCAAGTCATTAGTGAGGGTGAGAACATAACGGTAGCCACCGCGAGCCTCGACGCTCATCAGACCGCATACATCGGTATGTATTATGTCCAACAAGTTAGTTGCTCGCTCCATTGTTCCGGAGAACGGAGTCTTGGTCATCTTGCCCATGAGGCATGGTTCGCACGTGTCAAATGATTCGAAATCAAGAGACTCCAAAAGTCCATCAGCATGGAGCTTCTTCATGCGTTTGACACCAATATGACCAAGGCGGCAGTGCCACATGTAAGTGGGACTATCGTTATCAACCTTACACTTTTTGGCACTCACACTATGAACATGTGTAACATCACGTTCAAGATTCATCAAAAATAAACCATTGACCAGCGGGGCATGACCATAAAACATTCCTCTCATATAAATAGAACAACCATTATTCTCAGATTTAAATGAGTAGCCATCTCGCATCAAACAAGATCCAAATACAATGTTCATGCTCAAAGCTGGTACTAAATAACAATTATTAAGGTTTAACACTAATCCCGAAGGAAGATGTAGAGGTAGCGTGTCGACGGCGATCACATCGACCTTGGAACCATTCCCGACGCGCATCGTCACCTCGTCCTTTGCCAGTCTCCGCTTATTCCGCAGCTCCTGCTTGGAGTTACAAATGTGAGCAACTGCATCGGTATCAAATACCCAGGAGCTACTATGAACGCTGGTTAGGTACACATCAATAACAAGTATATCACATATACCTTTAACGTTGCCAGCCTTCGTATCCTCTAAGTACTTGGGGCAGTTCCGCTTCTAGTGATCGGTACCCTTGCAATAAAAGCACTCAGTCTCAGGCTTGGGTCCATTCATGTTCTTCTTCCCGGCAACTTGCTTACCGGGCGCGTCAACAGCTTTGCCGTCCTTCTTGAAGTTCTTCTTACCCTTGCCTTTCTTGAAACTAGTGGTCTTATTCACCATCAACACTTGATGCTCCTTTTTGATCTCGACCTTCGCTGATTTCAGCATCGAGTACAACTAGGAATGGAGTTCTCCATACCCTGCATGTTGTAGTTCATCACAAAGCTCTTGTAGCTAGGTGGGAGCGAACGGAGGATTCTGTCAATAACCGAGTCATCCGGGAGATTAACTCCTAGCTGAGTCAAGCGGTTGTGCAACCCAGACATTTTGAGTATGTGCTCACTGACAGAACTATTCTCCTCCATCTTACAGCTGAAGAACTTGTCGGAGACGTCATATCTCTCGACCCAGGCATGAGCTTGGAAAACCAGTTTCAGCTCTTGGAACATCTCAGATGCTTCGTGTTGCTCAAAACGCTTTCGGAGCCCCGGTTCTAAACTATAAAGCATGTCACACTGAACTAGGGAGTAATCATCACAGCGTGACTGCCAAGCGTGTGCAACGTCTTGGTCCGCTAGGATAATGGGTGTGTCACCTAGCGGTGCATCAAGGACATACAATCTCTTGGAAGCTATGAGGATGATCCTCAAGCTACGGACCCAGTCCGCATAGTTGCTTCCATGATCTTTCAGCTTGGTTTTCTATAGGAACGCGTTGAAGTTGAGGGTGATGTTAGTGTTGGCCATTGGATCTACAACATAGATTGTAAAGACAATTTTAGACTAAGTTTACGATAATTAAGTTCACATAATCAAATTATTTAATGAACTCTCACTTAGATAGACATCTCTCTAGTCATCCAAGTGACACATGATCCATGTCAACTAGCCCGTGTCAGATCATCACATGAGACAGACTAGTCATCCATGGTGAACATCTCCATGTTGATCGTATCTTCTATAAGACTCATGTTTGACCTTTCGGTCTTCCGTGTTCCGAGGCCATGTCTGTACATGCTAGGCTCGTCAAGTTAACCTAAGCGTTTCACGTGTGTAAATCTGGCTTACACCCGTTGTATGCGAACATTAGAACCTATCACACCCGATCATCACGTGGTGCTTCGGAACAATGATCCTTAGCAATGGTGCACAGTTAGGGTGAACACATTTCTTGAAATTTTATTGAGAGATAATCTTATTTACTACCGTCGTTCTAAGCAAATAAGATGTAAACATGATAAACATCACCTGCAATCAATATAGTGACATGATATGGCCAATATCATCTTGCTCCTTTGATCTCCATCTTTGGGGCACCATGATCATCACTGTCACCGGCATGACACCATAATCTCCATCATCGTGTCTTCATGAAGTTGTCTCGCCAACTATTACTTCTACTACTATGGCTAACGTTTAGCAATAAAGTAAAGTAATTACATGGCGTTTATGATTGACACGCGGGTCATACAATAAAATAAGACAACTCCTATGGCTCCTGCCGGTTGTCATACTCATCGACATGCAAGTCGTGAATCCTATTACAAGAACATGATCAATCTCATACATCACAATGCATCACATCACATCCTTTGGCCATATCACATCACAAGGCATATGCTGCAAAAACAAGTTAGACGTCCTCTAATTTGTAGTTGCAAGTTTTTACGTGGCTGCTATAGGTTTCTAGCAAGAACATTTCTTACCTACATAAAAACCACAACGTGTTATGCCAATTGCTATTTACCCTTCATAAGGACCCTTTTCATCGAATCCAATCCGGCTAAGGTGGGAGAGACACACACCGCTAGCCACCTGTTGCAACAAGTGCATGTCAAGCGGTGGAACCGGTCTCACATAAGCGTACATGTAAAGTTGGCCCGGGCCGCTTCATCCCACAATACCGCTGAATCAAGATAAGACTAGTAGTGGTAAGAAAATTAACAAGATCGACGCCCACAACAACTTGTGTTCTACTCGTGCATAGATGACGTAGTAGTAAATCAAAAAAATTCTTACGTGTTCACCAAGATCTATCTATGGAGAAACCAGCAACGAGTAAGGGGAGAGTGCATCTTCATACCTTTGAAGATCGCTAAGCGGAAGCATTACAAGAACGCGGTTGGTGGAGTTGTACTCGTAGCGATTCAGATCGCGATGGACTCCGATCTTAGCGTCTAGGGTTTCCCCTCCCTCCCACCTTTCCTGCACCTTGGGCCAGGGTGGAGAGTGCACCAGCCCACTCTGGGGCTGGTACCTTCCACTCTCGGCCCATGCAGCCCTCTGGGGCTGGTGGCCCCACTTGGTGGACCTCCGGAACCCTTTCGGTGGTCCCGGTACATTACCCGAGATGCCCGAAACTCTTCTGGTGACCAAAACCTCACTTCCTATATATGAATCTTTACCTCCGGACCATTTCGGAACTCCTCGTGACATCCAGGATCTCATCCAGGACTCCGAACAACCTTTTGTAACCATGTACACTATTTCCTTATAACCCTAGCATCATCGAACCTTAAGTGTGTAGACCCTACAGGTTCGGGAGACACATAGACATGACCGAGACACCTCTTCAGTCAATAACCAACAGCGGGATCTGGATACCCATGTTGGCTCCCACATGATCCACGATGATCTCATCGGATGAACCACGATGTCAGGGATTCAATCAATCCTGTATACAATTCCCTTTGTGTATCGGTATGATACTTTCCCGAGATTCGATCGTCGGTATCCCTATACCTTGTTCAATCTCGTTACCGGCAAGTCTCTTTACTCGTTCCGTACCACATCCCATGGCTAACTCCTTAGTCGCATTGAGCTCATTATGATGATGTCTTATCGAGTGGGCCCAGAGATACCTCTCCATCACACGGAGTGACAAATCCTAGTCTCGATTCATGTCAACCCAACAGACACTTTCGAAGATACCCGTAGTGCACCTTTATAGCCACCCAGTTATGGTGTGACCTTTGGCACACCCAAAGCATTCCTATGGTATCCGGGAGTTACACAATCTCATGGTCTAAGGAAATGATACTTGACATTCGAAAAGCTTTAGCAGACAAACTACACGATCTTGTGCTATGCTTAGGATTGGGTCTTGTCCATCACATCATTCTACTAATGATGTGATCCCATTATCAATGACATCTAATGTCCATGGTCATGAAACCGTGACCATCTATTGATCAACGAGCTAGCAAACTAGAGGCTCACTAGGGACATTTTGTGGTCTATGTATTCACACATGCATTACGGTTTCCGGTTAACACAATTATAGCATGAACAATAGACAATTATCACAAACAAGGAAATACAATAATAACCATTTTATTATTGCCTCTAGGGCATATTTCCAAGAAAGAGCGCTTCACTCCTCAGGAACGGTGCCAGAAAAGAGTCTTGATGACCCAAAAGTATAGGGGATCAATCATAGTCCTTTCGATAAGTAAGAGTGTCGAACCTAACGAGAAGCAGAAGGAAATGACAAGCGGTTTTCCGCAAGGTAATCTCTGCAAGCACTGAAATTGTAGGTAAGAAATAGTTTGGTAGCAAGGTAATTTGTAACGAGCAAGTAACAGTAAAGGTAAGCAAGGTGCAGCAAGGTATCCCAATCCTTTTGAGGCAAAGGACAGGCCAGAACAATCACTAGTAATAAGCAAAGTGTTCTTGAGGGTGCACGGGAATTTCGTCTAGTCACTTTTATCATGTTGGTTTGATTTATGTTCGCTACTTTGATAATTTTATATGTGGGTGTACCGGTGCTAAGGTGCTATCCTTACTTGAACTAAAAACCCACTTATGATTAAACCCCTCGCAAGCATCTGCAACTGCGAGAAAAGTATTAAGACAAAGTCTAACCATAACATTAAACATGTGGATCCAAATTAGCCCCTTACGAACTAGCGCATAGACTAGGGTTTAAGCTTCTGCCACTCTAGCAACCCATCATCTAATAACTACTCCACAATGCATTCCCTTAGGCCCATGAATGGTGAAGCGTCATGTAGTCGACGTTCACATGACACCATTAAGGGAATCACAACATACATATCATCAAAATATCAAACACATATCAAATTCACATGATTACTCGCAACATGACTTCTCCCGTGACCTCAAGAACAAAGGTAACTACTCACAAATAATATTCATGCTCAAGATTAGAGGAGTATTGAATAGCATAATGGATCTGAACAGGTAATCTTCCACCAAATAAACCATATAGTAATTAACTACGCAAGGTAATCAACACTACTAGTCACCCACAGGTACCAATCTCAGGTTCCGGTACAAATATTGAACACAAGAGATGAACTAGGGTTTGAGAGGAGATGGTGCTATTGAAGATGTTGATGAATATTGGCCTCCCAAAGATGAGAGGGGTGTTGGTTATGATGATAGCTTTGATTTCCCCCTCCGGGAGGGAAGTTCCCCCAATGGAATCGCTCTGCGGGAGGGCAAAAGTGCTCCTGCCCAAGTTCCGCCTCGAGGCGGTGGCACTTCATCCCGGAAGTCCTTGTTGATTTTTTCTATGTCAAGAGTGACCATATACCAGAAGATGGGCACCGGAAGCGGGCTAGGCTGGGCACAACCCATCAGGGCGCGGCCAGGGGGGCCTGGCGTGGTGCGCCCTGGTGGGATGTGCCCACCTGGGGGCCCTCCTCTGGTAGTTTTAAGCACCAATAATTTTTATTAAATACAAAATTAATCTCCGTAAATTTTCAGCTTCATTGGAGTTATGCAGAATAGGTATCTCTGACGTGCTTTTCTTGGGTCCAGAATTCCAGCTGCCGCTATTCTCCCTCTTTGTGTAAACCTTGCATATTATGAGAGAAAAGGCATTAGAATCACTCCCCAAAGCATTATTATTCAAGAAAACAATGTAAATAATAGTAGGAAATCATGATGCAAAATGGACATATTAGTATCCTCAAAAGCTTGCTCCTGCTCAGCAGTTAGCTCTCCGTCTGGCTTGACCTTGGAGGCATGAAAACAGTTCAAGGTGCTAATCCAAAGAACTTCCCTCAGACGTCACCTCTTATAGTTCACACCCTCAAACTATGCGGGCCTGAGAGTCGCAACAAAAGCAACAGGAGAAAATCGCCTAAACGGTTTAGGTTTTTGGATTGTTGAAAACTAGGCATTTTTCCATTATGTTTAATCTAGAAAAATAATAGGTAAAACATGATCAACAAGATAGAGAGAATAATTGACACATGCAACAGATTGTTGAAACTAGTCATACAATCAAGATCATAATAAGCAACAAGTATCATATCCATGCCGATAACTAGTAGCAGTATACGAAACACTAGGCCTAACAGAGAGGATAGAATGACATATTGAACAATAGCAGAAGATGCAGTAGTGTCGTTTGTCATGTCGTCGAACAGGTCGTCAACGTTGAGGAAGAAGTCATCATTGGGAAACATGTCGTTGAGGATATCGTCATTCACAGCCACGATGTATGGAAATCCAGCAGTCATGCCTAAGCACTCCCAAAAAACTTAATCGCTCCTCTTCCATACCGGATCACAAGAGATGGGGTTCTGAGGCATGCTGTCTCACTCCCTGGTGCATGCAGGAAGCTGGATGGGGAGGAGATATGCGACGCAATGCTTTGGAACGAAGGTGTGGAAGTGCGCCTTGACTAAGAGAAGCAATCTCTTATAGGCAAAGCGACTTGCAACTGCCCCTTTGTAGTAGAGAAGAAAAATAGACAGACACTAGGGAGAGGAAGAAAAATAGTCTGTGCGACTATTTAGATACATCCCCCACTCACGATGCAAAACGTTTCAACTCATTTTCTTGCATGACAAAAAATTAGCGCGGCTCGTCTCATTCCCGCAACCCGAGGCATGTCCTGACGAGGAGTGGTGTGGCAAGGCGGACGAGGGAGAAGAATCACGCGTGTATGTGCTCTCTTCTCAAGTTCTTAGTAGTATGTGGAACAACTCCTATTATAAGTTGGTCTCTGACACGTATCCAACATATCTTTAATTTTTGATTCTTCCATGTTGTTATATTACCAATATTGGATGGTTTACAATCATTTTATAGCAACTTTATATCATTTTTTGGGACTAACCTATTGACATAGTGCCAAGTGCCAGTTGCTGTTCTTTTACTTCGCAGAATATCAGAACCAAACGAAGCCCAAACACTGTGAAACTTTTTGGAGATTTTTTGGGCCAAAAGACACTCGGAGGACCAAAGAAGCACCAAAGAGGAGGGCCAAGGATGCCACAAGACACCGGGGCATGCCAGAGGCCCCTGGCGTGGCCTGGTGGGTTATGCCCTCCTCGAGGTGCCTCTCCACCGCCTATCAGCTCTATAAATATCTAAATATTCCAAAAACCCAATGGGAGTCGACGAAACACAATTCCAGATGCGGCAAGTTCCAGAACCATGAGATCCAATCTAACACCATCATGGAGGGGTGCATCGTATTCATGGGTGCCTCTCTGATGATGCATGAGTAGTCCACCATAGACTTGCGGGTCCGTAGGCAGTAGCTAGATGGATTTCTATCTCTCACTTGATTCTCACTACAATGGTCTATTGGATATCTATTTGATGTAATGACTTTTTGTGGTGTGTTTGTTGGGATCCGATGAATTTTGAGTTCATGATCAGTTTCTATCCATGAATATCATTTGAGTCTTCTTTGATCTCTTATGTGCATGATTAGTTATAGCCTTGTATTTCTTCTTTGAATCTTTGGTTTAGTTAGGCCAACTAGATCATTTTTTCTTGCCATGGGAAGAGGTGCTTTGTGATGGGTTTGATCTTGTGGTGTCCTCTCCCAGTGACAGAAGGGGCAGCGAGGCTCGCATGTATCGTTGCTATTAAGGAAAACAAGATGGGGTCAACTCCTACATGAATAGATCTTTTATACATCATGTCATTGTTCTTATTGCATTACTCCATTTCTCCATGAACTTAATACACTAGATGCATGCTGGATAGCGGTCGATGTGTGGAGTAGTAGTAGTAGATGCAGAATCTTTCTGGTCTACTAATCTTGGATGTGATGCCTATATAATGATCATTGCCTTGGATATCGTCATGGTTATTTGATCTTTTTTTGATTTCCCAACAATAATTTGTTTACCCACCATGCGCTATACTCATGAGAGAAGCCACTAGTGAAACCTACGGCCCTCGGGTCTATCTTTCAACATATTGCTTTCCGATTTATCTTTTTGTCACTTTTGTTTTCAGATTTATTATAACAAAAACCCAAAAACACTTTGATATACTTTTATTTAGATCTTTTTATTTTGTGTTCTTACGCGATCTATTTATCCAATCTACAACAAACCAACCTATCTTTTTACCATGGAGAGATTGACAACCTCTCTTACACGTTGGGTTGCAAGTATTTTCTCTTTGTGTGCAGGTACATGATAACCCACACATATAGGGGATCAACCGTAGTCCTTTCTATAAGTAAGAGTGACGAACCTAACGAGGAGCAGAAGGAAATGATAAGCGGTTTTCAGCAAGGTAATTTCTACAAGCACTAAAATTGTAAGTAGCAAGTAGTTTGATAGCAACATAATTTGTAACAAGCAAGTAAAAGTAACAATAGGTAAGCTACAGCAAAGTATCCCAATCCTTTTGTGGCAAAGGACAGGCCAAAACTATCTCTTATGATAAGTAAAGTGTTCTTGAGGGTACACGGGAATTTCATCTAGTCAGTTTCATCATATTGGTTTGATTCGTGTTCGCTACTTTGATAATTTGATTTGTGGTGGATCGGTGCTAAGGTGTTGTTCTTACTTGAACTAACAACCTACTTATGATTAACCCCCTCGCAAGCATCCGCAACTACAATAAAAGTATTAAGACAAAGTCTAACCATAACATTAAACATGTGAACCCAAATCAGCCCCTTACGAACTAGCGCATAAACTAGGGTTTAAGCTTCTGCCACTCTAGCAACCCATCATCTAATAACTACTCCACAATGCATTCCCTTAGGCCCATGAATGGTGAAGTGTCATGTAGTCGACATTCACATGACACCATTAAGGGAATCACAACATACATATCATCAAAATATCAAACACATATCAAATCCACATGATTACTTGCAACATGACTTCTCCCGTGACCTCAAGAGCAAAGGTAACTACTCACAAATAATATGCATGCTCAATATCAGAGGTGTATTGAATAGCATAATGGATCTGAACATATAATCTTCCACCAAATAAGCCATATAGCAATCAACTACACAAGGTAATCAACACTACTAGTCACCCACAAGTTCCAATCTAAGGTTCCGGTACAAAGATTGAACACAAGATATGAACTAGGTTTGAGAGGAGATGGTTTTTTTGAAGATGTTGATGAATAATGGCCTTCCCAAGATGAGAGGGTTGTTGGTGATCATGATGGCTTCGATTTCCCCCTCCGGGAGGGAAGTTCCCCCGATGGAATCGCTCCACCGGAGGGCAAAAGTGCTCCTTCCCAAGTTCCGCCTCGAGGCGGCGGCGCTTTGTCCCGAAAGTACTCCTCCTAGTGTTTTAGGTTTTTGGGGAATTTATACCAGAAGATGGGCTCCGGAGGTGGGCAAAGATGGGCACGCTCCACCAGGGCGCGATTATGGGGCTTGGCACGCCCTGGTGGAGGGTGGCCACGAGGTGAGCCCCCTCCAGTAGTTTTCAGCTCCAGTATTTCTTATTTATTATATAAAACATCTCCGTAAATTTTCAGCTTCATTGGGGATGTGAGGAATAGGTATCTCTAACATGCTTTTTTCAGGTACTGAATTCCAGTTTCTGGCATATCCCTCTTAGTGTAAACCTTGCAAATTGTAAGAGAAAAAGCATTAGAATTACTCCCCAAGGCATTATTATGCATAAAAACATTATAAACAGTAGGAAAACATGATGTAATATGTACATATCAACTCCCCCAAGCTTAGACCTCGCTTCTCCTCAAGCGAAAGCCGATATTGAAGAACATGTCCACATGGTTTGAGAGAGAGGTGTCGATAAAAACAAAATACGAACATAGTAGCATCATGCTTATTATAACAACAACAAAATTTAACATAAAACTTTCTTATACAACTTTTATTCATAACAACATCATATAACTTCTTATGAGCAAGTAACAATTCATCACAACATGGAATTATAAAGCATAGAACTTATTGGAAACGAACTAACTATGTTCGCAGTCAACTTTGGAACTACAATTCATCATATTTTTAGGAAGGGACTCATGTAGGAGCCTTTTGGCAAGTCCATATACTCAACCATCATTTAGTCTTCTATGATTGCTAACACTCACAACATACCCATGAGCAAAAAGTTTCAACCGGACACGTAGAAACATAGGGGCTTATTGTTTGCCTCCCAACGTATTCACATCAAAGGTGATGTCAACAATAATAACTCATGCTCACTCATATCCAACTAGACATATGTGCCTAGATCTTTCCTCACAACATAGTGCTTGCAAAAGAAAAAAAGAAAAAGGAATAGTGTAACATCCCAAAATTCCATTTTGGAATGTTATGAATATAGCTATGCATCTATCATCACCATTGCTTGATTGTATGTGTTAGTTGAAATGCCATTTCTGATTTTCTGAAAGTCCCTTCTACTTTTCCCTATGTTGCTTCCCCTATTTGAAATTTTGGTTAAATGTTCAAAATAAGAGAGGAGGAACATGACACTCCACACCAGGGTCAAATTGGTGAATTATTTGAACAAAATAACCAGGGGTTATTTTGAAAATATTTGCAAAAAGGATTTAAAAACATTTAGGCAATTTCTGAAAATAATATTTTTTTCAAAGTGTTCAAATGATAGAATAGAAATGTTCATTAAATAGCATTTATTATTCTGTTAATTTTGATATATAATACCCCTATATTTACAAACGATTTGAATGCTTTAAAAGCTTTTGAATGTCTCTGGAAATTATTAAAAAGAAACGGTAACCGTTTCCGGTATTAAACGGGCCGGCCCACCGGCTTTAAAAGCCGAGACCGTTATCGGTCGGCCGACCGAGCGCAGTAACGTCCCCCTCTCTCTCTGACGCTGGACCCCACCCCCGACTGACCGTTGCTTCGAACGGTCGTCTTCTCCCTCCCCCGCGCGCGCCGGACCCGACGCCGGTCGCTTCCCCCCCTCACCGGATCTCTCCCCTCTCTCCTCCCCGCACCCCCCCGAGCGCCTATATAAGAGCCCCACTGCCCCGCATCCATTTCCCCCCCCCCCCTCGAGCCCCCTTCTCTCTCTCGCCGAGACGCCGTCGATTGCTCGTCGGAGTTCCACCACCACCGGAAGTCGCCGTCGACCGTAGCCACCACCCCCGACCACCATTCGCCTCGCCGTCGCCACCAATCGACTCCGGAGAACCGTCTCCGTCGCCCGGACCACTTCCCCGTCCTCCCCGACCACCGGAACGCCTCACCATCGTCCTCGCCGCCTTCGGACTCGCTGGAATACCCCCGACGCCGACGACCTTTCCCCGTAAGCCCCCTCGACCATCGGATCCCGAACCAACGTCCGTGATTAGAACAGACTTAAGTCCGAACCGGTACCCACTACCGATCGGTCGCCCGCTCTAATTCACCTACCGCACGCCCCCTTAGCCAATCGGATCGTGCCACGTAGCCCCCTGACCGACGCATATCTTTTTTTTCATTTTCTGTTTTGTTTTAATCAACAGAATGTTTTCAAATTTGTTTTGCTTATATCTTTTAATCTATTTAGTGTTTTGAGTTGATTCTTTTTGCAATAGCTCACATTTTACATGTAGTTTCACACTGTACTTTTAAATTTCAAATTTGAACTATAGAATTTGAATTTAATCAAATTTTCTTAAAATCTTCAAATCTGAATAACTAGAGTTTGAAAATAGATTTTTATATGAATCTTTTTGCTACTGTTTGGTATTAGTTAGGACTACCTTCATGTTTAGTTTGAGGATTTTCAGGATATATTTGATTAATGTTTTTAACCAAAAACAGAATCTGTATAGTATTATAATATAGTTTTATAAACTCAATTTTGATTAGTTTGGTTTAGAATTAGTTTTATTTGTTTATTAGGCTCTGTTAGTAAACATTTAGTGTTTTCACTCACTGTTAATAAAAATATAAATTTGCCTAGTTTAATTTCATTTAACATAGGAATCACAACTTCTTTTCAAATAGGCATAATTTGATTAAAACAACTAACTAGTAATAGTTTTGTTTACAACAAAGTTTTACATAGTTTAATTCTGTTTTCCTAAAACAAGTTTATTTGTAAATTATTTCCTGTCAAGAACATGTTTTGCTAATAAATAATAAGTTTAGTTTTCATTCTTTTGTTAATATAACTATAGTTGATTCATATAGTGTTTATCACAAACTTGTATAAACTCTACTAAAGTTTTCCCAACAAACTTAAATTGATTATATTCTGTTTATTAATAAAATATTCTATTGTTTCTTTGCTGACAACAATTGTCTTGTTATTTCAAAATAGTTTTATTATGTCAGTAGTGTTTTCATCCCTCACCTTTTGGAAAACAAAACTTTGTGTGTTTTTCTTGCTAGAGACTTTTGTGCATTGTTTGCCTTGTTTGTTTAGTACTTCTTTGCTGAATGTTATGAGTACTTATTTTGGTTGTATGCTTATTTGAGTGCATTGTTTGTTTCGTTAGATTATCCGGAGTGCGAAGCTTGTTACTTAGAGTCACTCACGTACGAAGATCATCAATCAGGCAAGTCACTTTGATCATGTTTTACCCATGTTTTATATGCATTAGTTCTACCATCTCCCCAGTTGCATGCAAGATAGGTTAGTTGGAAACTTGGTTACATTGTAGTAGTATCATGTGGTAGATACCCCTCTCAACCCTCTTTGACAACATTGGCCCCGGGAAACGTTGTTTTATTTTCGCTATGCTAATAGTAGACGGGGTTGGTTGTGTGATTCATGGGAGTTGAGAGAGTTAATAATTTCAAGACCTACATAATGATCAAGATTTCAATACTCCAAGTTTTCAACATACCTCTGGGTGGATGATGGTTGAACGGCGCCCTGGAGAAACCAGTGGTTAGCCTAGGTGATGCTGGAGATGGCCAGTATTCACGCGGAAAGGTCCACCCAGGCACAAAGGGACGGATGGGTGCTTCAAGACCCAAGGCTTACCTGCACAGCCACAAGTCATTATGGGCTCTGGCTTGGTTGGATATCGTGGTAACTCTGGACAGGCGGTGCTACGAGAGGTAGAAGAACGGTAGGAAAGGATGGGCACCGTCAGAGTCGCAGGGAAACCCTTTGGAAGACCATGTTTTGGTCATCCGTTTCTCAAACACCCTGAAGTGCGAGAAATCAAACGGAGGCGACCAAATCTTGTGGGGAACGTGTGCAAAACTCTGCAGAGTATTTCAAACCTAATCGATTAGCCGTGTCCATGGTCATGGACGACTTGAGCCAAAGGAATTGGGACTTTCCAGAAACCTCAACACAATTAATATGATGATGTGGGTATTTAATCATTTTGGGTATGAGAATTGGTTGGTGGAACCATCTCATTAATCAACCAACTTAGTAATATTTTGCTTTGCCCTCTCTTGATGTAGGAAAAACTTGGCTTTACGCAAAAACATACCACCACCACCTGCCATATATGCATATAGACTAGATGTTTATCTTTTTCACCCCTCTCTTGTGACTTTGCCAGCATATTCCATATGCTGACCTACACGGCTGCAACGTATCATGTTGCAGAATATTTTTCCGACCAGGAGTGAGGACACGTTCTACGCTCAGTGAGATGCCCTTGGAGTCAGATGGACTCATCTACCTTCGATGCTTCCGCAAGATTTAGATATTCTCATGAGTTGGCTTTTAGCCACTTTATTGTAATTTTTATTGTAATAAAGGACTCGATATGAGATTTCGATTAATATAATGCTGTGTGATTTCCCTTTGATATATACATTGATGTACCGTGTGTGTACCAGCATGATCTTGGGATGGTACGGAAACACCGGAGACTTGACCTTTTAGGTCGGGTCGCTACAAATAGGGAAGAATACTTTGGTTGTCATGCACTTTTTAGTTTGTATGCGAAATCCCTTAGCGCAAAAGAACGCTATGTTTCATTGTCCTTGTGACAACAACCTTTATTATGTAGTCTGTCGCTTTTATTACTTTTCCATCACAAGTTCGTGCAACGCTCAATTTTCTCTTACACTAATTGATCCAACACTTTTAGAAGCAATTTTTATTGCCTTGATGCACCAATGACAACTTAATTGAAGGATCTTATTCAATCCATAGGTAGGTATGGTGGACTCTCAAACATGAGTTTGTGTTTTGGGTTTTTGGATGCACAAGTAATATCTCTACTTAGTGCGGAATTTTTGGCTAGCAAAGTTATTGGGCAAGCACCACATGTTGAAGGATCTATGACAATATAACTTCTATGTGAATATGAAAAAGCATAAATCATTACGTTGTCTTCCTTGTCCAACGTCAAAAAAATTGGCATATAATATTTAATGGGGGCTCACAATCATAAAATATGTCCATGATAGTATATTTGCATGTGAATCTTCTCTTCGCCATTTAATTCTTTTGTGAATTGCATCATTGACTAATGTTATGTTTGCCAATCTCCAATAAATTTTACCACTTATAATTTTCTTTATTGTGATGTCATTACTCACCATAATATTAGCATATGATCTTTTCTCATTTATCTTCTTTTATTATGATTGCAACAAGAAAGTAAAGGGGCAAAAGCACAAACTAAACTTTATTATAAACTCTCACTTGATTACATAGATAGATGGATCATGAAACTAGCACTCAAAAATAGATCATACTAAACTAAGCATGAAAAGGATAAGGATCACGAAATTCCCACTAGTATATGAAAGTGACAAAATAGGAGACTCTCTATCATGAAGATCATGGTGCTACTTGGAAGCACAAGTGTGGAAAAAATATAATAGCGTTGCCCCTTCTCTCTTTTCTCTCTTTTTTTATTTTTGGTAAGCATCATTGGCCTCTTTTTTTATTTGGGATTCATTGGCCTCTTTTATTTTCATAAAATCTGGAGTCTCATCCCAACTTCTGAGGGAATCATAGCTTCCATCATATTTTCCTCACATGGGACAATGCTCTATAATGATGATCATCACACTTTTATTCAACTAAGCATGAAAAGGCTAAGGATCAAAATAAAAAAAGCAAAGGTAAAAAGTGATGGCGATTGATACGTATCCAACGTATCTATAATTTTTTATTGTTCCATGCTATTATATTATCTGTTTTGGATGTATTATATGCATTAATATACTACTTTATATTATTTTTGGGACTAACCTATTAACCTAGTGCCCAGTGCCAGTTTCTGTTTTTTCCTTGTTTTGGGGTATTGTAGAAAAGGAATATCAAATGGAGTCCAAACGGAATAAAATTATATGATGATTTTTCTTAGACCAGTAGAAACCCAGCAGACTTGGAGAAGAGACCAGAAGAGCCACGGGTGGGCCACAAGCCACCCTAGCGCGGCCAGGGGGCGCCCCCTGGCTTGTGGGTCCCCTGTAGCTCTTCCAACCCTAATATTTGGCCTATAAATTCAGAAATATTCCCCCAATACCAAAAAGAGACCCGATAATACTTTTCCGCCGCTAGAATCCTCCGTTCCCGAGAGATCCAATCTTGGAGCCTTTTCCGATAATCTGCCGGAGGGGGGTTTGATCACAAAGGGCCTCTACATCAACTCCATTGCCCTTCCGATGATGTGTGAGTAGTTCACCACAGACCTACGGGTCCATAGGTAGTATCTAGATGGCTTGTTCTCTCTCTTTGTCCTTCAATACCATGTTCTCCATGATTTTCATGGGATCTATCCGATGTAATACTCTTTTGTGGTGTGTTTGTCGAGATCCGATGAATTATGGGTTTATGATCAGATTATCTATGAGTATTATTTGAGTCTATTCTTAATTCTTATATGCATGATTTCATATGTTTGCAAGTCTCTTCGAGTTATTGGTTTTGTTTGGCCAACTATATTGGTAATTCTTCCAATGGGAGAAGTGCTTAGTTTTGGGTTCAATCTTGATGTGCCCTAGTGACATAGTAGGGATAGCGAGGCACGCATTTGTATTGTTTCCATCAAGGATAAAAATATGGGGTTTTCATCATATTGCTTGAGTTTATCCCTCTACATCGTGTCATCTTACCTAATGTGTTACTTTGTTCTTCATGAACATAATACTCTAGATGCACGCAGGAGTCGATCGATGTGTGGAGTAATAGTAGTAGATGCATAATCATTTCGGTCTACTTGACATGGACGTGATGCATATATGCATAATCATTGCCTTGGATATCATCATAACTATGGGCTTTTCTATCAATTGCTCGACAATAATTTGTTCACCCACCATATTATTTTCCTTCATGAGAGAAGCCTCTAGTGAAACCTATGGCCCCCGGGTCTATTTTCCATCTTATATTTTTCAGATATATAAACCAAAAATACCTTTCTGCAATTTTATTTACTTTTTACTTCTAGAAATCTTTTATATCTTTCTCTATCAGATCTCATCCTTGCAAGTAACCGTGAAGGGATTGACAAACCCTTTATAGTGTTGGGTGCAAGTATTTGATTGTTTGTGTAGGTACATAAATTGGGGCCTTCCTTGTTCCTCCTACTGGATTGATACCTTGGTTCTCAACAACTGAAGGAAATACTTATCTACTTTGCTGCATCACCCTTTCCTCTTCAAGGGAAAACCAACGCAAGCTCGAGAAGTAGCGGTGATACGATACCGGGGCACCTCCCCCAAGCTTGGCTCAAGCCAAGGGGAGTGCCCATACTTGTGTACTCAAGTCTCCTTTCGGGGTGAAGATCATGAAGGTGGTAGTGTTGAGACGGTACTAGGTTTATCCTCCGGCTTTCAGGGCAAGACTTCAACATCAAAAGTTGAGGCATGAGTCCATGGAGTCTTGCAATTGGCAGCTACACTCATACCCTTAAATCTCGCTTCATATTCAAAAACATGATTTTGGTGATCATAAATTTGACTCTGCGGAAAATTGATTTGCTCGTTAAAGTTGAAGATGATGTCTTCATGGACTGTCCATCCACCATGTGATGATGGGTGAATTCCGTGATCATGGAGTGATTGGCACTAAGTCCACGCTCCATCGTCTCTTTGTACTTGGAGATGTCTTGCTCCATCGCTTCTAGCCTGGTCTCCATGCTTCCCGTCTTCTTAGGCACTCGAACATCCCGGATGTGGAGCACCCCCTCACGCATCTCAATGGTTTGAGGGTGCTTCATCACCTCTGGCAAGTATGGGTTGATAACCTTCTCGAAGAACTTGTCCTTGGGGGAACTTGATGAAGCCATGGAGACTTAGATCTAACAAGAAAACAACACGAAACAAGAACAAAGGAAAATCTTGCGATTCGGTGGTCAAAACAGTTGGGGGTATATATAGAGAATTTTTCTTGTTATAAATCAAGCAAACTGAAGGAAAACCGAGTCGGGAAGGTTCCTGAGGTGGCCACGCTCCACCAGGGCACGCCAGGGATGGCAACCGCGGACTCGTAGACCATGCTCTCCTTGGTTGCCTTTCGGTTTATTTTTTATTTCCTAAAATTCTTATATTCCAAAACTGAAAAAAGATTGCGGATTTTTTGGAGCCCTTTTACTTACCGTCTCACGTACCTCTTAATTTTCACGATTCTGGAGTGTTTTGGAAGGTTTCTTTTATGTGTTCCTCCGATGTCATGGTTTGGATAACATTGCTTTCAACATTAATAGGCGTACCTAAGATATAGTGTTTAATTCTTTGTACATTGACAACCTTCGGGTTGGTACCTTAACATTATTAATCTTAATAGCTCTAGAGCGATAAACCTCTTCGATAACATAGGGTCCTTCCCATTTGGAGAGAACTTCTCCTGCAAAAAATCTGAAATGAGAATTGTACAAAAGAACATATTCTCCAAGTTTGAATTCTCGCTTTTGGATTCTTTTTTCATGCCATATTTTAACTTTTTCTTTGAATAACTTGGCATTTTCACAACTTGGGTTCTCCATTCATCTAATGAGATAATATCAAATAACCTCTTTTCACCGGCAAGTTTGAAGTCATAATTGAGTTCTTTAATTGCCCAAAATGCTTTATGTTCTAACTCTAGAGGCAAATGACAAGCTTTCCCATATACCATCTTGTATGGAGTCATACCCATAGGATTTGTAGCGACCCGACCTGAAAGGTCGAATCTCCGGTGTTTCCGTATCATCCCAAGATCATGCTGGTACACACACGGTACATCAATGTATATATCAAAGGGAAATCACACAGCATTTATTAATCGTAAATCTCATATCGAGTCCTTTATTACAATAAAGATTACAATAAAGTGGCTGAAGGCCAACTCATGAGAATATCTAAATCTTGCGGAAGCTTCGAAGGTAGATGAGTCCATCTGACTCCAAGGGCATCTCACCGAGTGTAGAGCGTATCCTCACTCCTGGTCGGAAAAGTACTCTGCAACATGATACGTTGCAGCCGTGTAGGTCAGCATATGGAATATGCCGGCAAAGTCACAAGAGAGGGGTGAAAAGATAATCATCTAATCTACATGCATATATGGCAGGTGGGGTCTTAAGTTTTTGCGTAAAGCCAATTTTCCTACATCAAGAGAGGGCTAAGCAAAATTATTACTAAGTTGGTTGATTAATGAGATGGTTCCACCAACCAATTCTCATACCCAAGTTATTAATACCCACATCATCATATTAATTGTGTTGAGGGTTTTGGAAGTTGCAGTTCCTTTGGCTCAATTCGTCCATGACCGAGGACACGGCTAATCAATTAGGTTTTGAGTACTCTGCAGAGTTTTGCACACGTTCCCCACAAGATTGGGTCTCCTTCGTTTGATTTCTCGCACTTCAGGGTGTTTGAGAAACGGATGACCAAAACATGGTCTTCCAAAGGGTTTCCCTACGACTCTGTCGGTGCCCATCCTTTCCTACCGTTCTTCTACATCTCGTAGCATCGCCTGTCCAGGGTCACCACGATATCCAACCAAGCCAGAGCCCATAATGACTTGTGGCTGTGCAGGTAAGCCTTGGGTCTTGAAGCGTCCATCCATCTCTTTGTGCCTGGGTGGACCTTTTCGCGTGAATACTGGCACATCTCCAGCATCACCTAGGCTAACCACTGGTTTCTCCGGGGCGCCGTTCAACCATCATCCACCCAGAGGTATATTGAAAACTTGGAAATCTTGAAGTCTTGATAATCATAGTAGGTCTTGAAATTATTGTCTCACACTCTCATGAATCACACAACCAATCCCCGTCTACTAAAAGCATAGCATGACTAATTTAACGTTTCCCGGGGCCATGTGTCAAAGGTTGAGGGGGTACCTACCACATGATACTACATCAAGTAACCAATTTCCAATTACCTAATTTGCATGCAATTGGGGAGATGGAAGAACTAATGCAATAAAACATAGGTATCCATGATCAAACTGACTTGCCTGATTAACGATCTTCGTACTCGAGGGACTCTAGGTAACAAGCTTCACACTCCGGATGATCTAACGAATCAAACAAGAGCACTCAATAAGCATACAACAAAATATTGTAACTCAGAAAAATCAGGAATGAACTAGTAATCACTCAAGACAAAACAAGGCACAACCAAAAGAAAAGAAGATCAACACATAGTTTGGGTTTTCTAAAGTTGATGGGTAAACTACTACTAACAACATAGAATTATAGGTATTAACAAAAGGCACAATCTATTTTTAAACTCTAGTTATTCAGATTTGAGTAGTTTGAGCAAATTTGATTAAATTCAAATTTTAGAGTTCAATTTTAAAATCTAAGACTAAAGGGTGAAACTACATGAAATATGTGACCTAATGCAAAAAAGAATTAACTAAAAACACTAAATATTTTAAAAGATATAATCAAAACAAAATCAGAAAGCAATCTGTTTTCTAAATCAGAAAAGAAAAAGAAAAAAACTAACGATCGGACAGGGGCTACGTGTCAGGTTCCTATTGGTCGAAGGAGCATGCATGCGGGTGTTTGCGGGCGGTCGACCGAACGTTAGAGGATACCGGTTCGAGTTATAAATGGATCTAATCTCGTGCGTAGACTACGGATCCGACGACTACGGTGGAGACGGCGACTTATAGAGAGGGGATCGGGGTTCTCCGGCGAGTTCAACGGCGGCCGGTGGTCGAAAGTGGTCGGGGAGGACGCTGCAGTGGTCGAGGGCAGTGTCCGACGTGCTCAGACGACGGCGGTGAGGCTCCGGAGTAGTCTGGTGGTGTCGGAGAGGGCTGGGGGTGACGGAGACGACGAGCACGAGATCGGGAAAGATCCGGTGGGGATCCGAACTCCGGCGAGTTCGTGTGGGGTGGTTCTGGTGAGGGCAGAGTGCAGGCTCGGGGTGGAATGGAGAGAGGAGAGTGAGGGCTATTTATAGGACCAGGTGTGGGGTCGGGGGAGGGAAAAAGGAGGGAGATCCGGGAGAGGAATCTCCGGCGACGGCGGCGCGCGCGCGAGGAAGAGGAGGACCGAGCAGATGGCGCCATCGGACAGTGGGTCCGGCTCATCAGTGAGAGGGAGAGCGGCATCAGCGCGTCGGTCGGCCAGTTCGTATTGAATTCGCGAGTTAATGCCCGTCAAATAAATTCGTTTCCTTTTTAATATCCAGAGCAGTAAAACTCATTTAAAAGCATTCAAAACATTTCCAATTATAGGAAATATATATATCAAAATGATCAGGAGAACTAATGTTATTCAATGAACATTTTTCCTCTGTCATTTGAATACTTTGAAAAAAAATTATTTTCAGAAAATGCCTATTTGGTTTTAAAAGCTTTTGCAAATATTTTTCAAAATAACCCCTAGTGTTTATTGTTCAAATAAATCACCAAGAAGTCCCTGATGTGGAGTGTCATGTTACTCCTCTCTTTCTTTGAACTTTTCCAGAAGTTTTCAAATAGGTGAAACAAGAAAAGGGGAAAGATGAAAGTGCATTTCAAAAATTGAAAAGAAACACTTCAACCATTATATTCATTCAAACAATGTGATGATGATGCATAGCTATATTTCATAACATTCCAAAATGAAATTTTGGGATGTTACAAACCTACCCACCTTAAGATGAATCTCGCCCTCGAGATTCGGGTTGGCTAGAAAATAGGTGCGGATGGTCTCTACGAAGATCTTCTTCGCGCTCCTAGGTGGCTTAATCCTCGGTGTGGTGACTCCACAGAACCTTACAGAACTTGATGATCTTGTTGCGGGTAACTCTGTTGGTAGTGTTGAGGATCCTGACAGGCTTCTCCTCGTAAGTCAGATCAATGTCAAGTTGTATGGCCTCTAGGGGCACGGTGTCTCTCAAAGGAATATTAGCCATCTCAGCCTGGCATTTCTTCAACTGGGAAACATGGAAAACATCATGAACTCTGGACAATCCTTCCGGCAATTCCAGCTTGTATGCAACTTCGCCTCTACGTTCCACAATTTTGTAGGGGCCTATGAATCTGGGTGCTAACTTTCCTTTAACACCAAACCTTTTGATTCCTCGAAGTGGGGACACACGGAGATATGCTCGATCTCCTACTTCATACGTCACTTCCTTGCGTTTGCTGTCAGCATAACTCTTCTGTCGAGATTGAGCTATCTTGAGTCTGTCACGAATCAGCTTGACTTTCTCTTCAGAATCTCGGATAAGGTCGGGAACAAAAAGTTTTCGGTCTCCTACACCATCCCACATCAATGGTGTTCTGCACCTCCTTCCGTATAAAGCCTCGAAAGGGGCCATCTTCAGACTGGTCTGATAACTGTTGTTGTACGAAAACTCTGCATAAGGTAAGTTGTCATCCCAACTAGATCCATAATCTAGCGCACAAGCTCTCAACATGTCCTCCAGAATCTGGTTGACTCTCTCAGTCTGTCCATCGGTCTGCGGATGAAAAGTTGTACTGAACTCCAGCCTCGTACCCAAAGTTTCATGTAACTGATGCCAAAACTTTGAGGTAAATTGTGTTCCTCTATCTGACACGATACTCCTCGGAACTCCAAGCAAACATACGATCCTAGTCATATATATCTTAGCTAGCTTAGCACTGGTATAGATGGTCTTCATTGGAATGAAATGAGCCACCTTGGTTAAGCGATCTACCACTACCCAGATGGAATCATAACCCCAACGGGTCCTGGGTAATCCTGTGATGAAGTCCATACCAAGATTTTCCCATTTCCACTCGGGTATCGACAAAGGTTGGAGTAACCCTACTGGTGTCTGATGTTCCGCCTTTACTCGCTGACAAACATCACATATTGCAACGTGTTCGGCAATATCCTTCTTCATACCTGTCCACCAGTAACTTTCCTTCAAATCCAGGTACATCTTGGTGTTGCCTGGGTGTATCGAGTAAGGGGAATCGTGGGCTTCTTGAAGTATCAACTTCCTGAGCTCTGGGTCATTGGGCACGTAGATTCGGTTCTCGAACCACAAAGTTCCGTGTTCATCCTCACGAAAACCTTTAGCTTTACCATCTTTCATTCTTTGCTTAATCTCAGCTATCTCCTTGTCCGTCTTCTGGGCTTCACGAATTCTTTCGGTCAAGGTGGACTAGATCTCCAGTGTGGCAACATATCCTCTTGGAACTATCTCTAGCCGGAGCTCTCTGAGATCATCGGCTAACTCCTGGGATAATCCTCCTGCGGTGAGTGTGTTTACATAAGTTTTCCGACTCAAGGCATCTGCTACCACATTTGCCTTACCTGGATGATAATGCAATCTCATGTCATAGTCCTTGATTAACTCTAACCATCTCCTCTGCCTGAGGTTCAACTCTTTCTGCGTGAAGATATACTTCAGGCTCTTATGGTCGGTGTAAACATCACAACTATTTCCGACAAGGAAATGTCTCCGGGTCTTGAGTGCGTGCACTACGGCTGCTAGTTCCAAATCATGGGTGGCATAATTCAATTCATGAGGTCATAGTTGTCTGGATGCATAAGCTACAACCTTTCCATCTTGCATGAGTACTCCTCCAAGTCCTTGACGTGAAGCATCACAATAAACCTGGAAGTCCTTCCGAATATTGGGCAAAATCAACACTGGGGCTGTGACCAAACATTTCTTTAACTCCTGGAAACTGGCTTCACATTCCTCGGTCCAAATATACTTAGACTCTTTCTTCAACAACTCCGTCATGGGCTTGGCAATCTTTGAGAAATTCTCAATGAACCTCCGGTAATATCCGGCAAGTCCGAGGAAACTGCGGATCTCCTTAACTGAGGTGGGTGAATCTCTGTGATGGCTTCAACCTTAGCAGGGTCCACTGCTATTCCATCTCCAGAAATAACATGTCCAAGGAATCCGACTTCCGTCAGCCAGAATTCACATTTACTGAACTTGGCATACAACTGATGCTCTCTAAGCTTCTCCAGAACTAAACGCAAATGTTCCTCGTGTTCTTCCTTGCTCTTGGAGAATATCAATATGTCATCGATGAACACCATGACAAACTTGTCCAGGTATTCCATGAATACTTTGTTCATCAAACTCATGAAGTAAGCAGGAGCATTTTTCAAACCAAAAGACATGACGGTATACTCATACAAGCCATACCTTGTGGTGAAAGCTGTTTTGGGTATATCCTGTTCACGAATTTTCAATTGGTGATACCCTGATCGAAGATCGATCTTGGAGAATACTTTGGCTCCTACGAGATGATCAAACAAGTCATTAATCATCGGCAGAGGGTACTTATTATTGATAGTCACCTCGTTCAATGCTCGATAATCGACCACCATTCTCAAGGTTTTATCCTTCTTCTCCACCAAAAGAACTGGGGCTCCCTAGGGTGAAGAACTTGGACGAATATACCCTTTGTCCAATAGCTCCTTAATATTCTTCTTGATTTCTAATAGATCATTTGTGGGCATCCGATAGGGTCTCTTGGAAATTGGGGCTGTTCCTGGTAGTAGCTCTATTAGAAACTCAATCTCCCTATCTGGTGCCATGCCTGGTAATTCTTCCAGGAATACATCCGAAAAGTCTTTTACCACAGGTACTTCCTCCTGAACGACTCCTATGAGAGAATTTAACCGAGCACTCATACGTGTGTGTCGGGATACATACTTAATCCTCTTGTTCTCCGGGGTGGTGAGAAACATAGACTTGCTGGGACAGTCAAGATTTCCTTCATACTTGGTCATCCAATCCATGCCTAGGATTACATCCAATCTCTGCGACTCTAAGACAATGAGGTCGGTGGGAAAAACATGGTTTCCTATATTGAGCTTCAAGGCATGGCATCCTATCCCTGCCATCATCATGCCTCCTGGGGAACTAACCTTGAATGGCTGACTAAGGGTTTTGGTGGGCAAACCATACTTTTCCACAACTACCCTTGATATGAATGAATGAGTTGCACCGGAATCAAAAAGTACTGTAACTGGACGTGAATGCAATAAAAACTTACCAAACACAGTCTCGGGCTGATCATAGACTTCCTCCACATCAATGTGGTTCACCTGAGCATGGGGAAAAGGGTTGGGCTTCTTAGCTGCTGAGTTGTCGTTGTTGTTTCCATTTCCATTTCCCTGCTTGCTTTGGGGACACTCAGTGGCATAGTGCCATGTCTTCTAGCACTTGAAACAGGTGATGTGGCTTAGATCCTTCTGAGTAGGAGCGTGACGGTGCTGGTTGTTGTTCCCATTCCCATTGTCAGTCTTGAAGTTGCCATGGTTGGGATGGCCATTCCCATTTCCTCCATGGTTGTGGCCTCCATGGTTGTGCACGGCATGAGTGTGCCTTCGGAACTGACCGGTCCCTGATCCGGTATTCCCTGAGTACGGGGAGTAGCGGGGCTTCTGATGAGCTCCAGAGTTGAACTTCCCTTGAGTATACTTCCTCTTGCGGTTCTCAATTTGTTGCTATTTTTTCCTCCAAGATGAGGGCCTTGTCCACCAGCTCTTGGTAGTTGTTGAAAGTAGCCACTACCAGCTGCATGCTCAACTCATCGTTGAGTCCTTCCAGAAACTTCTCCTGCTTGGCCGCATCATCGGCCACATCTCCTGGTGCATAACGGGCCAACATGCTGAATTCGTCCACATATTGGGCCACGGAGCGATTACCCTGGCGCAAGTTGCGAAACTCGCGCTTCTTCAAACTCATGGCTCCAGCTAAGACATGAGCAGTGCGGAAAGCTTGCTTGAATTGTTCCCAAGTCACACCAGCAATAAGGTATGTGGTGGTGTAGTTCTCCCACCATGAAGCTGCTGGTCCTTCAAGTTGATGTGCAGCAAAGCGCTTTTCTCAGCGTCAGTACATCCAGCGGTGACGAGTTCCCTCTCCATCTTACGGAGCCAATCATCTTCCACAATGGGCTCAGTGCTACTGGAGAAGGTTGGGGGATTCGGTCTCAGAAAACGGGTGAGGTTGTCAGCCTGAGGTGGATGGTGGTTGTTGTTGTTCTGGTTGTTGGTCTGATTCTGGATCAATAGCTGCATCAGTGCATTCTGCTGCTGGAGAAGTTGCGTGAGTTCCGGCGGGAAAGTGAAATCGGACTCACGTCATGGAGGCATCTTGCTGTTTTCAGAGGGATGAGAATTAGAACAGAACAAGGGCCTAGAAAGAAAATAACTACCCATATGCAATGCACAAACATGTCACATCAAGCACTCATTCATTTATTCAACTCAAAGTCACACATCGAGATACAAATCTCCATTCAAACTAAACATCGACCTACGCTTTAACGTTGAAAATAAAAGATACATGGGGGCATAACTAAAGTTTTCCTCAAAAGTACATGGTGACTGAGCCTCCTCCAGTGGTGCTCTCCTCATAGTCATCATCGTCGCTGATGAAAGGAGCCAAGTCTCCCTCGGGATGAAGATTTTCACCCATGTCCATATGTTCCTCCAGAGTTGCGATACGAGTGTTCAGCTTGTCGATCCTCTCTAAGAAATCCTTCACCTCATACTCATGCTCGTACTCGGCTTCCCGTAAGTCAGCTTCGAGGTCCATCTCACGGTTCATCAGCCTCTTGATCGTCTTCGTGTTGGCACGTACCCGAAGCTCCAAGGTCCTGACGTGCGTCTCCAAGGTCTGGATATAGGCAACGGTGGTGTCTCCAGTGGGAGTGGTTATGATGTTTCCATGGGCATCCCTACGACAAACCACGTTGAGTCCTGGTGAAATGGTTCCACCTCTGTATTCCTCCTGAATACGTCCAAGGGCACGATGAATGGCCATGTCTCTCCCAAGTATCCAGCTGGGTGCCACAAACTTGAAGTCGATGGGTTCCTTCCGATTCCCAAAGGTCTTCCCTAGGATGTGCACCTCGATCCTGTAGCGTCCGTCTTGTGGAAAAGACATGATAGGAGTCCCGGTGATGCTAGGCAAAGCAATCCTCGCGTCCCTGACGATCCTCATCAGCTCCTTGCCAAAGGGCATCGTCGCGTCAGGCTGGCAAAACTCCGTGATCAACACTAGGATGAAGGTGGCCATCTATAAATTTTGAAATAATCGGAGGGAAGTCAGAAACGAGTAGATGAGAGTATCAGAATTTTAAAGACAAAAGGGAAATAAGTCCTAAGGCTTTCCAATCCTAGAGGTTACGTCCTACGGTCAGCGTGTGCTTTGATACCATTTCTGTAGCGACCCGACCTGAAAGGTCGAATCTCTGGTGTTTCCCTACCATCCCAAGATCATGCTGGTGCACACACGGTACATCAATGTATATATCAAAGGGAAATCACACAGCATTTATTAATCGTAAATCTCATATCGAGTCCTTTATTACAATAAAGATTACAATAAAGTGGCTGAAGGCCAACTCATGAGAATATCTAAATCTTGCGGAAGCTTCGAAGGTAGATGAGTCCATCTGACTCCAAGGGCATCTCACCGAGCGTAGAGCGTATCCTCACTCCTGGTTTGAAAAATACTCTGCAATATGATACATTGCAGCCGTGTAGGTCAGCATATGGAATATGCCGGCAAAGTCACAAGAGAGGGGTGAAAAGATAATCATCTAATCTACATGCATATATGGCAGGTGGGGTAGTTAGTTTTTGCGTAAAGCCAATTTTCCTACATCAAGAGAGGGCTAAGCAAAATTATTACTAAGTTGGTTGATTAATGAGATGGTTCCACCAACCAATTCTCATACCCAAGTTATTAATACCCACATCATCATATTAATTGTGTTGAGGGTTCCGGAAGTTTCAGTTCCTTTGGCTCAATTCGTCCATGACCGAGGACATGGCTAATCGATTAGGTTTTGAGTACTCTGCAGAGTTTTGCACACGTTCCCCACAAGATTTGGTCGCCTCCATTTGATTTCTCGCACTTCAGGGTGTTTGAGAAACGGATGACCAAAACATGGTCTTCCAAAGGGTTTCCCTGCGACTCTATCGGTGCCCATCCTTTCCTACCGTTCTTCTACATCTTGTAGCACCGCCTATCCAGGGTCACCATGATATCCAACCAAGCTAGAGCCCATAATGACATGTGGCTATGCAGGTAAGCCTTGGGTCTTGAAGCGTCCATCGATCTCTTTGTGCCTGGGTGGACCTTTCCGCGTGAATACTGGCACATCTCTAGCATCACCTAGGCTAACCACTGGTTTCTCCAGGGCGCCGTTCAACCATCATCCACCCAGAGGTATATTGAAAACTTGGAAATCTTGAAGTCTTGATCATCATAGTAGGTCTTGAAATTATTATCTCACACTCTCATGAATCACACAACCAATCCCCGTCTACTAAAAGCATAGCATGACTAATTTAATGTTTCCCGGGGCCATGTGTCAAAGGTTGAGGGGGTACCTACCACATGATACTACATCAAGTAACCAATTTCCAATTACCTACTTTGCATGCAATTGGGGAGATGGAAGAACTAATGCAATAAAACATAGGTATCCATGATCAAAGTGACTTGCCTGATTGACGATCTTCGTACTCGAGCGACTCTAGGTAACAAGCTTCGCACTCCGGATGATCTAACGAATCAAACAAGAGCACTCAATAAGAATACAACAAAATATTGTAACTCACAAAAATCAGGAATGAACTAGCAATCACTCAAGACAAAACAAGGCACAATCAAAAGAAAAGAAGATCAACACATAGTTTGGGTTTTCTAAAGTTGATGGGTAAAATACTACTAACAACATAGAATTATAGGTATTAACAAAACAATAGTTGACAGAAAAGAACAATAGAAATATTTTATTAATAAACAGAATTAAATCCATTTAAAGTTTTGTTAAGAAAAATCTTAGTAGGGTTTTAAAAGTTTTGATAAACACTACTACATGAAGTGGGCTAGAGTTTATTAACCATAGAGTGAAATAAACTATAATTTTATTAATAAAACAATTCTCCTAACAGAAAAGAATTTACTTAAACTTTTCTTAGAAAACAGAATTTAATTATCTAAAACTTTGTTAAAGGAAACTATTACTAACTAGTTTGTTTTAATCAAATTAAACCTAGTTGAAAAAGAGTAAAGATTCCTATAACAATATAGAAATAAACTAAGCAAATTACATTTTTATTAACAGCAAGTCAATCACCTAAAGTTGAAACAACAGAACCTACTAAAACAAAATATGACTAACTCAGATTTAAACTAACTAAAAACTAAATTATTTAAACTATACTAACCACTAGGCAGATTCTGTTTATAGCTAAAACACTAAACAAATTTATCTTAAAAAATCTTCAAACTAAGCATGATGACAGTCCTAAATAATACCAAGCAGTAGAAAAAAGATTCATACAAAAATCTATTTTTAAACTCTAGTTATTCAGATTTGAGTAGTTTGAGAAAATTTGATTAAATTCAAATTTTAGAGTTCAATTTTAAAATCTAAGACTACAGGGTGAAACTACATGAAATATGTGACCTAATGCAAAAAGAATTAACTAAAAACACTAAATAGTTTAAAAGATATAATCAAAACAAAATCAGAAAGCAATCTGTTTTCTAAATCAGAAAAGAAAAAGAAAAAAACTAACGATCGGACAGGGGCTACGTGTCAGGTTCCTATTGGTCGAAGGAGCGTGCGTGCAGGTGTTTGCGGGTGGTCGACCGAACGTTAGAGGATACCGGTTCGAGTTATAAATGGATCTAATCTCGTGCGTAGACTACGGATCCGACACCTACGGTGGAGACGGCAACTTACAGAGAGGGGATTGGGGTTCTCCGGCGAGTTCGACGGCGGCCGGTGGTCGAAAGTGGTCGGGGAGGACGCTGCGGTGGTCGGGGGCGGTGTCTGAGGTGCTCAGACGACGGCGGCGATGCTCCGGAGTAGTCTGGTGGTGTCGGAGAGGGCTGGGGGTGACGGTGACGACGAGCACAAGCTCGGGAAAGATCCGGTGGGGATCCAAACTCCGGTGAGTTCATGTGGGGTGGTTCTGGCGAGGGTAGAGTGGAGGCTCGGGGTGGAATGGAGAGAGGAGAGTGAGGGCTATTTATAGGACCAGGTGCGGGGTCAGGGGAGGGGAAAAGGAGGGAGATCCGGGAGAGGAATCTCCGGCGACGGCGGTGCGCGCGCGAGGAAGAGGATGACCGCGCGGATGGCGCCATCGGACAGTGGGTTCGGCTCATCAGTGAGAGGGAGAGCGGCGTCAGCGCGTCGGTCGGCCGGTTCGTATTGAATTCGCGAGTTAATGCCCGTGGGCCGGCCCGTTTTCAAATAAATCCGTTTCCTTTTTAATATCCGGAGCAGTAAAACTCATTTAAAAGCATTCAAAACATTACCAATTATAGGAAATATACATGTCAAATGATCAGGAGAATTAATTCTATTCAATGAACATTTTTCCTCTGTCATTTGAATACTTTGGAAAAAATAATTATTTTCAGAAAATGCCTATTTGGTTTTAAAAGCTTTTGCAAATATTTTTCAAAATAACCCCTGGTGTTTATTGTTCAAATAAATCACCAAGAAGTCCCTGATGTGGAGTGTCATCTTACTCCTCTCTTTCTTTGAACTTTTCCAGAAGTTTTCAAATAGGTGAAACAATAAAAGGGAAAAGATGAAAGTGCATTTCAGAAATTCAAAAGAAACACTTCAACCATCATATTCATTCAAACAATGTGATGATGATGCATAGCTATATTTCATAACATTCCAAAATGAAATTTTGGGATGTTACAGGATTTTTATAAGAGGATCTATAGGCCCAAGGTGCATCATATAATTTCTTAGACTAATTCTTTTGAGACCTATTGACAGTCTTTTGTAATATCAATTTTATTTCTCTATTGCTAAGTTCAACTTGACCACTAGATTGAGGATGATAGGGTGATGCAATTCTGTGGTTAACATAATATTTAGCAAGCATTTTATGGAAAGCATCATGAATAAAGTGTGAACCACCATCAGTCATTAGATACCTAGGGACTCCAAACCTTGGGAAAATAACTTATTTAAGCATTTTAATGGAAGTGTGATGATCAACACTACTAGTTGGAATATCTTCTACCTAGTTAGTGACATAAATACATAATCATCAGCAACCAAAATATGAGTATACCCATTAGAGGAAGGAAAAAGTCCCATATAATCAAAACCCCAAACATCAAATGGTTCAACAACACGTGAATAATTCATAGGCATTTCCTGACGGTTACCGATATTACCAATTCTTTGACAATCATCACAAGACGATACAAACTTATGAGCATCCTTGAAGAGAGTAGGCCATTAAAAACCAGATTGTAATACCTTATGAGCAGTTCTATCTCTAGCATAATGTCCTCCATAAGCTTCGGGATGACATTTCCATAGGATTTGTTCCTGTTCATGCTCAGGTACACAATGTCTAATAATACCATCTACTCCTTCTTTATAAACATGCGGGTCATCCCAAAAGTAACGTCTTAAATCATAAAAGAATTTTTTTTCTTTTGTTGGTATGTGAAACTAGGTGGAATATATTTAGCAACAATGTAGATAGCATAATCAGCATACCATGGAGTGTTTTGAGAGACATTTATTGCAGCTAGTTGTTCATCGGGGAAACTATCATCAATAGGTAGTGGGTCATCAAGGATATTTTCTAACCTAGACAAGTTATCCGCTACAGGGTTCTTAGCTCCCTTCCTATCAACGATATGTAAATCAAATTCTGAAGCAAGAGAACCCACCTAATGAGTCTAGGTTTAGCATCTTTCTTTTCCATTAGATAATTTATAGCAGCATGATCGGTGTGAAAAATAACCTTGGAATCAACAATATAAGATCTGAATTTATCACAAGCAACCACGACTGCTAAAATTTCTTTTTGTGTAGTAGCATAATTTCTTTGGGAACTCTCTAGAGTTTAGCTAGCATAATGGATAACATTTAATTTATTATCAACTCTTTGTCCTAGAACAGCACCAACAGCATAATCACTAGCATCACACATAATTTCAAAAGGAAAATTCCAATCAGGTGGTTGAACAATAGGTGCAATGGTTAAGGCTTTCTTTAGTGTTTCAAAGGCTTCTATGAAATCATCATCAAAAACAAAGGGAATATCCTTTTGTGAAGGATTAGTAAGAGGCCTAGAATTTTTTGAGAAGTCTTTAATAAACCTCCTATAGAAACTAGCGTGTCCAAGGAAACTTCAAATACCTTTGGTATCTTTAGGACATGGCATTTTCTCAATTGCATCAACTTTAGAATGATCCATGTCAATACCTTGTTCAGAGATTTTATGCCCCAAGACAACACCTTCATTAACTAGAAAGTGGCACTTCTACCAATTAAAGACGAGATTAGTTCGTTCACATCTGTGTAAAACTCGATTAAGGTTGCCCAAGCAATCATCAAAAGAAGTTCCGTAAATGGAGAAATCATCCATGAAAATCTCCATAATCTTTTCACAAAAATCAGAGAATATAACAGTCATACATCTTTGAAAGGTAGCAGGTGCATTGCATAAACCAAAGGGCATACGTCTATAAGCATAGGTTCCAAAAGGACAGGTAAAGGTGGTTTTCTGCTGATCAGATTGTGGCACATGTATTTGAGAGAAACTAGAATATCCATCCAAGAAACAAAAGTGTATGTGCTTAGATAATCTTTCAAGCATTTGATCAATAAAAGGCAAGGGGTAATGATCTTTTATAGTATGTTCATTTAATTTTCTAAAATCAATTACCATCCTATAGCCAGTAGCAATTCTCTATGGAATAATCTCATTTTTATCATTATAGGAACAACAATAATACCTCCTTTCTTAGGGACAAAATGAACAGGACTCACCCATCTACTATTGTCTATAGGATAGATTATACCTTGTTCCAGAAGCTTTAATATTTCAGTTCTTACTGCTTCTTTCATCTTGGGATTCAATCGTCGTTGGTGATCAACAACGGTTTTAGTATCAGGTTCCATATTGATCTTGTGCTGACATAGAGTGGGACTAATGCCCTTAAGATGATCAAGAGTATATCCAATAGCAGCCCGGTGCTTCCTTAGAATTTTCAATAATCTTTCTTCTTCATGTTCTGAAAGGTTAGCACTAATAATAACAAGATATATCTTTTTCTCATCGAGATATGCATACTTCAAAGTGTCAGGCAATTATTTTAGTTCAAACACAGGATCACCTTTAGGTGGAGGAGGACCTCCAAGAGTTTCAATAGGCAAATTGTGTTTCAGTAGAGGTTATTGTTCAAAGAATTTTTTATCCATTTCACTTCTTTCATGCAAGTACATATCATTTCATGATCTAGCAAATACTGTTCTAGTGGATTGGTAGGAGGAACGGCAATAGAAGCAAGACCAATTATTTCATCCTTACTAGGTAATTCTCTATAACGATGTTGTCTACTAAACTTAGAAAAAATAAACTCATGGGACACATCACCAAACTCAACACTGACGGTTTCTTTTTTACAATCTATCTTAGCATTAAGAGTGTTCAAGAAAGTTATACCAAAGATAATGAGACAAAAGTCATCTTGTTGGGAACCAAGAACTAGAAAGTGAGTAGGATATTTTATTTTCCCACACAAGACTTCAACATTTCTAACAAACCCAAGTGGTGTGATGGTGTCTCTATTAGCAATTTTAATAGTAACATCAATATCTTCTATTTCAGCAGGTGCTATATCATTCATAATTTCTTGACATGAGGTAAAAGGAATAACACTCACATTAGCACCCAAATCACATATGCCATGATAACAATGATCTCCTATTTTGATTGAGACAATAGGCAAGCCAACTATGGGTCTATGTTTGTCTTTTTCATCGGGTTTAGCAATTCTAGCAGCTTCATCATAGAAGTAAATGACATGCCCATCAATATTTTCTACCAAGAGATCTTTAACCATAGAAACACTAGGTTCTACTTTAATTTGTTCATATGGCTTAGGTGCTCTAATATTAATTTTGTGAACCACAGTTGATACCTTAGCACGTTCCTTTATCCTAACAGGGAAAGGTGGTTTCTCAATATAAGCAGTAGGCACAACTGGATCAACTTTGTACATGATAGTTTCTTCTTTAGAAATGACCGGTTATTTAATTTATTTTTTAATTGGGTGTGATATTTAAACCACTTATCTTTAGGGAGATCAACATGAGCAGCAAATGATTCACAAAAGGAGGCTACTATCTCAGAGGCAAGTCCATATTTAGTGTTGAACTTGTGAAATGCATCGGTATTCATAAAAGATTTAACACAATCAAATTCAAGCTTAATATGTGACTCATTACCTTCGTCGAGTTCCCAATATTCATAGTTGTGTTTAATTCTTTAGAAGATATCCCACTTGAATTCAATAGTCTTCTTCATAAAAGAACCAGTACCAGAAGTATCAAGCATGGTTTGATCATTGTGAGAAAGCCGAGCATTAAAATTCTGAATAATAACTTCTCTCGAGATGTCATGGTTAGGGAATGAACATAACATTGAATTAATCCTCCCCCAAGCTATAGCGATACTTTCTCCTTCACGAGGCCAAAAATTATATATATAATTCCGATCACGATGAACTATATGCATAGGATAAAACTTTTGGTGGAATTTCAATTTCAAACGATTCCAGTTCCATGATCCAATATCATCACATAACCTATACCATGTCAATGATTTTTCCTTCAAATATAAAGGTAAACATTCTTATTAACTTCATCTCCGGATAAATCCGCAAGCTTAAATAGTCCACAAATTTCTCCCACATGTATTAGGTGCATATCAGGATGTTATGTTTCGTCTCCTACATAAGGACTAGCTAGCAGTTGTTCTAACATACTCGAAGGAATTTCATAACCAACATTTTCAGTAGGTGTTGTAGGTTGAGTGACAACTAACTGTAGTTCCGATCGAGGTGAAGATACCCCGAACAAACCCCTCAAAGGATTGCTTTCCATAGTAACAAGTGACAGTAAATTTCAGCATGTAGTATAAGTTTTTCCTTACCAAGAGCGCTTCACTTCCCAGCAACGGCACTAGAAAAGAGTCTTGATGACCCACAAGTATAGGGGATCAATCATAATCCTTTCGATAAGTAAGAGTGTCCAACCCAACGAGGAGCAGAAGGAAATGATAAGCAGTTTTTAGCAAGGTAATTTCTACAAGCACTGAAATTGTAAGTAGCAAGTAGTTTGATAGCAAGGTAATTTGTAACAAGCAAGTAACGATAACAATAGGTAAGGTGTAGAAAGGTAGCCCAATCCTTTTGTGGCAAAGGACAGGCCAAAACTATCTCTTATGATAAGTAAAGTGTTCTTGAGGGTACACTGGAATTTCATCTAGTCACTTTCATCATGTTGGTTTGATTCATGTTTGCTACTTTGATAATTTGATATGTGGGTGGACCGGTGCTAAGGTGTTGTTCTTACTTCAACTAACAACCTACTTATGATTACCCCCCTTGCAAGCATCCGCAACTACGAGAAAAGTATTAAGACAAAGTCTAACCATAGCATTAAAATTGTGGACCCAAATCAGCCCCTTACGAAGTAGCGCATAAACTAGGGTTTAAGTTTCTGTCACTCTAGCAACCCATCATCTAATAACTACTCCAAAATGCATTCCCTTAGGCCCAAGGATGGTGAAGTGTCATGTAGTCGACGTTTACATGACACCACTAAGGGAATCACAACATACATAAATATCGAACACATATCAAATTCACACAATTACTTGCAACATGACTTCTCCCATGACCTCAAGAAACCATATAGCAATCAACTACACAAGGTAATCAACACTACTAGTCACCCATAGGTACCAATCTGAGGTTCGAGTATAAAGATTGAACACAAGAGATGAACTAGGGTTTGAGAGGAGATGGTGTTGTTGAAGATGTTGATGAAGAAGGGCCTCCCCAAGATGAGAGGGTTGTTGGTGATGACAATGGCTTCGATTTCCCCTCTGGGAGGGAAGTTCCCCGGCGGAATCGCTCCGTCAGAGAGCAAAAGTGCTCCTGCCAAAGTTCCGCCTTGAGGCAGCGGCGCTTCGTCCCGATAGTACTCCTCCTAATTTTTTAGTTTTTGGGAATTTATACCAGAAGATGGGCTCCGGAGGTGGGCCAGGATGAGCACGCTCCACCACGGTGCGGTTAGGGGGGCTGGCACGCCCTGGTGGAGGGTGATCACCTGGTGAGCCCCCTATGGTAGATTTCAGCTCCATTATTTCTTATTTCTTATATAAAAAATCTCCGTAAATTTTTAGCTTCATTGGGGATGTGTAGAATAGGTATCTCTGACATGCTTTTTTCATGTACAGAATTCCAGTTGCCGGCATTCTCCCTCTTGGTGTAAACCTTGCAAATTGTGAGAGAAAAAGCATTAGAATTACTCCACGAAGCATTATTATGCATAAAACATTATAAATAACGGTAGGAAAACATGATGCAATATGGACGTATCGGTACCGTTAACATAGTGTTGCGTGGTTCTCCTACTCGTTCGATATCCTTTGTTTCATAATTGAGGGAAATACTTTTTGTCGTTGTGCTGCATCATCCCTTCCTCTTTGGGGAAATACCGATGCAGTCTCAAGCCACGCCAGTCTCACGCACTAAAGTTTCCACACCACCTTGTCATGCATGAATGGGCCACATGGGCCTTTGGGATTAACTATGAATTACAGGAAATATTTTGAAATATAAAATGGGCTAGGCCCAATAATTCCAACATGTACAACTAGTGCACAAAATCCTAGCTATGGCGTGGCAAAAATGTCCTTGTTGGCATGGACACCCGATGCCACCAATATGGCACCACTATCAAAATTTAGTGGTGGCGTTGGAGATGACGCCAACGGCATTTTGAATACCTATGGCATTGGATAGAGTTGTAAGGCGACATTGTTATTTTTAGCTAATAAAAAAACACAAGAGTGGAAACTTCACAAACTAAACGTTTAAGCAATTCACAAAAGTTACTACGAACTTCAAAAACTAAAAATGTTTCACCAATTCATAAAAGAAAGTACGAACTTCACAATGTATATCAATATGCCCCTATCACTACCTACCTTCTAAGGACTAACTTAAGCTCACGAAGCTTATTCCTATGCATCTGCCCTTCCATGATGTAATGGGATTTCTCCTTCTTCAACTGAATCCTCTCGGACTTCAAGACTTGTATGATTCTTGTAATTACTTATCTCGAGGTTCAGCGACGTGATCTGACCTTCAAGACTGAAAATCTTATCATAGGCAATAGCATTGTCATCAATAATCTTATCCATCTCCTTCAAGGAAGCATTCAACTCCTCGAGGGCCTTGGCATACTCTTATGTGACGCGATCAGCTCGTGATTGAGCACGTCCATGTCACATGTCTCCTACTCAGCGTGTGTTGTGAATATCGTACGTATGCCTGACAAGGGTTTCAAAACATCAACAATTAATTAATGGTTAGATATATTGATGTTTGCAATGATCATGCATGTTTTCTGTAACCATAATTACCTGGTTGGTGCTCACTTCGCCTTTATCTTCGGCATACCCCGACCAGTGATTAAAGGAGCCTACCCAGATGCTAGAGTCGGCCATGCTGTAGCATCAAACAGAAAACCTTGTAATGTAATATTTTAGAGTGTATTATCAAAAAAATTGTAGAAAAATTAATATAAATAGAAACACTTGCAAGCTCTATCATCAACTATGTAATGTTTTAGAGTGTATCATCAACTATTTATTTGAATGTTTCGCATACTTTGGTTTAATTAGCAATATCTATTGGAACCTATCAACTGCATGCCAAGCAGGTAAATATATTCACCCGCAAATAAAATAAAATTTGGTAAGTATATTAAATGGAGCTAGATCCCATTCCATACTCATGTAATGTGTGGCTGCATATAGTACACTATATGAAGATCACAATGTAACTACACAAAGATCACAATGTAGCTGCACAAAGATCATAATGTAGCTACACAAATATCACAATGTAGCTACAAAATGTATAGTCCACTAGTTACCGTCAAATCATCCAAAAATGGTCAAATTTGGATCTGCTACTTGTTTTGGAAACCCGATGTGTTTTGATACTTGTGATCTGTGTTGGGTTTTTCGCGAAGAGGAACGAGTAATTGCATCACAATATGGGTAAGTATTTACCTCGGTTATGAAACCAAGGTTTATCGAACAGATAAGAATATCAATCCACAACCGTCTTAAGCGACTGCACACAAAAGATCAAACAACTTGCACCCAATGCGGTCGAGAGGATTGTCAATCCCCTTGATCTCATTATTTGCAAGCAAGTGAAGTGTGTAGATAATAGTAGTAATTGTAAAGTGCAAAATAAAATAAAAGGTAAATAAGAACAACAAGGTATTGATAAGTTTGTAAATGTATAAATGAATAGACCCCGGGGCCATAGTTTTCACTAGTGGCATCTCTCATGAAAGTATGCATACTGTGGGTAAACAAATTACTGTTCGTCAATTGATAGAAAAGCGGATAGTTATGCGATGTTCATGACAATGATCATGTGTATATAGGCATCACGTCCAAGACAAATAGGCCGACTCCTGCCTGCACCTATGACTATTACTACATTTCAAGAGCGCTTCTATGCTTGCCTCTCTACGTATTGAGTTCATGACAAACATAGTAATGCATGGAGAACGATGACATGATGTAGACAAAGTAAACTCAAGCAATATAAATAAACTCCATTATTTTATCCTTAGTGGCAACAACACAAAGACGCAACTTGTCCCCTTTTGTCACTGGGATATAGAAACTCGTCAGGTTGAACCCACTACAACGCACCTCTCTCACTGAAGAAAAATCAATCTACTTGGCCAAAGCAAATCAATAGATCAGAGAGAATTACGAAGCTATAATGATCACGCAATTAAGAATCATAATAATTTCAGAGAAGACTCAAATACATTTCATGAATAATATGAACATAAACCCACAATTCATCGGATCCCAACAAACGCACCGCACAAAAGAGTTACATCAGATGGATTAAAGTGAAGATGCGATGACCATTGTGTTGAAGATCAAGAGAGAGAGAGATAGCCATCTAGGTACTAACTACTGACCCGTAGGTCTATGGTGAACTACTCACACATCATCATGAAGGAAGCAAGGTTGATGAAGAGGACCTCCATGATCGATCCCCCCTCTGACAGGGTGCCGAAATGGAGCTCCAGGTGAGATCATGGTGAAACAGAGACTTGTGGCGGCAAAAAAAGTATTTTGGGATGCCCTCTAGGGTTTTTGAAATATATGTGAATTTATAGGGCAGAGGACGGTGTTGGGAGACCTGCAAGGGTGGCACAAGCCATTGATACTTGTGATCTGCGTTGGGTTTTCCTTGAAGAGGAATGGGTAATCACAACACAAAGTGGATACATATTTACCTTAGTTATGAAACCAAGGTTTATCAAACCAATAGGAATATCAATCCTAAACCGTCTTTAGAGGCTGCACACAAAAGAACAAACAACTTGCACTCAATGCCGGCAAGAGGGTTGTCAATACCCTTGATCTCATTATTTTGTAAGAAAGTGAGTTGTGTAGATAATTGTAGATAATAATAAAGTGCAAAATAAAATAAAAGGTAATAAATAACCACAAGTTAATGATAGCGTTTGTGAATATATAAGTGAATAGACCCGGGGCCGTAGAGTTCTCTAGTGTCATCTCTCATAAACAAAGCATACGGTGGGTAAACAAATTACTGTTGAGCAATTGATATAAAACAAATAGTTATGTCATTTCACGACAATGATCATGTGTATATAGGCATCGCGTCCATAAGAAAATAGGCCGACTCCTGCTTGCACCTATTACAATTACTCCACCCATCGACCGATATCCAACATGCAACTAGAGTATTAAGTAGAACATTGTAATGAATGGAGAACATTGACATGATGTAGACAAAGTAGATTCAATCAATATGAATAAACCCCATCATTTATCCTTAGTAGCAAAAACACAAAAACACAACTTGTCCCCTTCTGTCACTGGGATATAGAAACTCGCCAGGTTAAACCTACTACAACGCACCACTCCCACCGAAGAAATATCAATCTAGTTGTCCAAACAATCTCAATAGATTAGAGAGCATTATGAAGCTATGATGATCATGCAAATAAGAATCATAGTAATCAGATTTGACTCAAATGATTTTCATGAATAATCTGAACATAAACTCACAATTCATCGGATCCCAATAAACACACGATACAAAGGGATTACGTCAGATAGATCAAGGCAAAGATGTGATGAACATTGTATTGGAGATCAAGACCGAGAGAGATAGAGAGAGAGAGAGATTGCCATCTAGGTACTACATGCAAGCCTGTAGTGTTGGAAATATGCCCTAGAGGCAATAATAAAATGGTTATTATTGTATTTCCTAGTTCGTGATAATTGTCTATTGTTCATGCTATAATTGTGTTAACCGGAAATCGTAATACATGTGTGAATACATAGACCACAACATGTCCCTAGTGAGCCTCTAGTTGACTAGCTCGTGATCAATAGATGGTCATGGTTTCATGACCATGGACATTGGATGTTGTTGATAATGGGATCACATCATTAGGTGAATGATGTGATGGACAAGACCCAATCCTAAGCATAGCACAAGATCGTGTAGTTCGTTTGCTAAAGCTTTTCAATGTCAAGTATCATTTCCTTAGACCATGGGATTGTGAAACTCCCGGATACCGTAGGAATGCTTTGGGTGTGCCAAACTCCACAACGTAACTAGGTGGCTATAAAGGTGCACTACGGGTATATCCAAAAGTGTCTGTTGGGTTGGCACGAATCGAGACTGGGATTTGTCACTCCGTGTGACGGAGAGGTATCTTTGAGCCCACTCGGTAAGACATCATCATTATGAGCTCAATGTGACTAAGGAGTTAGCCACAAAATTATGTATTATGGAACGAGTAAAGAGGCTTTCCGGTAACGAGATTGAACAAGGTATAGAGATACCAACGATCGAATCTCGGGCAAGTATCATACCGATAGACAAAGGGAATCGTATACGGGATTGATTGAATCCCCGACATCGTGGTTCATCCGATGAGATCATCATGGATCATGTGGGAGCCAACATGGGTATCCAGATCCCGCTGTTGGTTATTGATCGGAGAGGTGTCTCGGTCATGTCTACATGTCTCCCGAACCTGTAGGGTCTACACACTTAAGGTTCGATGATGCTAGGGTTATAGGGAAATGGTATACGTGATTACTGAAAGTTGTTAGGAGTCCCGGATGAGATCCCAGACATCATGAGGAGCTCCGGAATGGTCCGGAGGTAAAGATTGATATATAGGAAGTCCAGTTTTGGTCACCGGAAAGTTTTCGGGCTCATCGGTAGTGTACCGGGAGTGTCGGGAGGGTGCCGGAGGACCCCCGGGAGGGGTGTAACGACCAAAGGACTTTGTGGGACCTTAGAGGAGGTGTGCCAGCCCTTATTGGGCTGTCCAAGACCTTCTAGAAAGGCCCATGCGGCTGGAGATAAGAGATAGGGCTAAAAAGTGTTTAAAAGGAGGAGATCCACCTCCCTTGTGGGAGGTGGACTCTCCCCCTAGTTCACCCAAAGCTCTCCTCCTCGGAGGAGGGGCCAAGGCAGCCCTCCCTCTCCCTCCTCCTATATATATGCAAGGGTTTGGGCTGATTTGAGACGACAACTTCTTTCTCTCTCGGTGCAGCCCTACCCTTCCTCTTCCTCGTTCTCCGTAGCGTTTGGCGAAGCCCTGCCGGAGTTCACTTAGCTCCACCGTCACCATGTCGTCATGCTGTCGGAGCTCTCCCTCAACCTCTCCTTCCTCCTTGCTGGATCAAGGCGTAGGAGATGTCACCGGGCTGCACGTGTGTTGAACACGGAGGCGCCGTTGTTTGGCGCTGAGATCGGAATCCACCGCGATCTGAATCGCTGTGAGTACGACTCCACCAACCGCATTCTTGTAACGCTTCCGCTTAGCGATCTTCAAAGGTATGAAGATGCAATCTCTCCCCACTCGTTGCTGGTTTCTCCATGGATAGATCTTGGTGATCATAGGAAAACAATTGATTTAACGTCTCCCAACAGTGGCATCATGAGCTAGGTCTATGCGTAGAATCTATGCATGAGTAGAACACAAGTTGTTGTGGGCGTCGATTTTGTTAATATGCTTACCACTACTAGTCTTATCTTGATTCGGCGGTATTGTGGGATGAAGCATCCCGGACCGACTTTACACGTACGCTTATGTGAGACTGGTTCCACCGCCTGACATGCACTTGTTGCATAAGGTGGCTAGCGGGTGTCTGTCTCTCCCACCTTAGTCGGATTGGATTCAATGAAAAGGGTCCTTATGAAGGGTAAATAGCAATTGGCATATCACGTTGTGGTTTTGGCGTAGGTAAGAAACGTTCTTGCTAGAAACCTATAGCAGCCACGTAAAAACTTGCAACTACAAATTAGAGGACGTCTAACTTGTTTTTGCAGCATATGCCTTGTGATGTGATGTGGCCAAAGAATGTGATGTGATGCATTGTGATGTATGAGATTGATCATGTTCTTGTAATAGGATTCACGACTTGCATGTCGATGAGTATGACAACCGGCAGGAGCCATAGGAGTTGTCTTATTTTATTGTATGACCTACGTGTCAATCATAAACGCCATGTAATTACTTTACTTTATTGCTAAGCGTTAGCCATAGCAGTAGAAGTAATAGTTGGCGAGACAACCTCATGAAGACACAATGATGGAGATCATGATGATGGAGATCATGGTGTCATGCCGGTGACAATGATGATCATGGTGCCCCGAAGATGGAGATCATAGGAGCAAGATGATATTGGCCATATCATGTCACCATATTGATTGCATGTGATGTTTATCATGTTTACATCTTATTTTCTTAGAACGACGGTAGTAAATAAGATGATCTCTCAATAAAATTTCAAGAGAAGTGTTCACCCTAACTATGCACCGTTGCTAAGGATCGTCGTTCCGAAGCACCACGTGATGATCGGGTGTGATAGGTTCTAACATTCACATACAACGGGTGTAAGCCAGATTTACACACGCGAAACACTTAGGTTGACTTGACGAGCCTAGCATGTACAGACATGGCCTCGGAACACGGAAGACCGAAAGGTCGAACATGAGTCGTATAGAAGATACGATCAACATGGAGATGTTCACCATGGATGACTAGTCCGTCTCACGTGATTACTCCCTTGTTCAGTGCGGCATGCTTTACAGTTTAGAACCGGGGCTCCAAAAGCGTTTTGAGCAACATGGAGCATATGAGATGTTCCAAGAGCTGAAACTAGTTTTCCAAGCTCATGCCCGGGTCGAGAGATATGACGTCTCCGACAAGTTCTTCAGCTGTAAGATGGAGGAGAATAGTTTTGTCAGTGAGCACATCCTCAAGATGTCAGGGCTACACAACCGCTTGACTCAGCTGGGAGTTAATCTCCCGGATGACTCGGTCATTGATAGAATCCTCCAGTCGCTTCCACCTAGCTACTAGAGCTTTGTGATGAACTACAACATGCAAGGGATGGAGAAGTCCATTCCTGAGTTGTACTCGATGCTGAAATCAGCAGAGGTCGAGATCAAAAAGGAGCATCAAGTGTTGATGGTGAATAAGACCACTAGTTTCAAGAAAGGCAAGGGTAAGAACAACTTCAAGAAGGACGGCAAAGTTGTTGCCGCGCCCGGTAAGCAAGTTGTCGGGAAGAAGAAGAACAAGCATGGACCCAAGCTTGAGACTGAGTGCTTTTATTGCAAGGGTACCGGTCACTGGAAGCAGAATTGCCCCAAGTACTTAGCGGATAAGAAGGACGGCAACATTAAAGGTATATGTGATATACTTGTTATTGATGTGTACCTAACCAGCGCTCGTAGTAGCTCCTGGGTATTTGATACCGGTGCAGTTGCTCACATTTGTAACTCCAAGTAGGAGTTGCGGAATAAGCGGAGGCTGGCAAAGGACGAGGTGACGATGCGCGTCGGGAATGGTTCCAAGGTCGATGTGATCGCCGTCGGCACGCTACCTCTACATCTACCTTCAGGATTAGTTTTAAACCTTAATAATTGTTATTAAGTACCAGCTTTGAGCATGAACATTGTATCTGGATCTCGCTTGATGCGAGATGGCTACTCATTTAATTTGAGAATAATGGTTGTTCTATTTATATGAGAGAAATGTTGTATGGTCATGCCCCGCTGGTCAATGGTTTATTTTTGATGAATCTCGAACGTGATGTTACACATGTCCATAGTGTGAGTACCAAAAAGTGTAAGGTTGATAACGATAGTCCCACTTACATGTGGCACTGCCGCCTTGGTCATATTGGTGTCAAACGCATGAAGAAGCTCCATACTGATGGACTTTTGGAGTCTCTTGATTTCGAATCATTTGACACATGTGAACCATGCCTCATGGGCAAGATGACCAAGACTCCGTTCTCCGGAACACTGGAGCGAGCAACTCACTTGTTGGAAATAATACATACCTATGTATGCGGTCCAATGAGTGTCGAGGCTCATGGTGGCTACCGTTATGTTCTCACCCTCACTGATGACTTGAGTAGATATGGGTATGTCTATTTAATGAAACATAAGTCTGAAACTTTTGAAAGGTTCAAGGAATTTCAAAGTGAGGTAGAGAATCAACGTGACAGGAAAATAAAGTGCCTATGATCTGATCGTGGCAGAGAATATTTAAGTCACGAGTTTGGCACGCACCTAAGGGAATGTGGAATTGTTTCACAACTCACGCCACCTGGCACACCTCAGCTAAATGGTGTGTCTGAACGTCGTAATCGCACTCTGTTAGATATGGTACGATCTATGATGTCTCTTACCGACTTACCGCTATCATTTTGGGGATATGCATTAGAGACTGCCGCATTCACTTTAAATAGGGCACCGTCAAAATCCGTTGAGACGACACCGTATGAATTATGATTTGGAAAGAAACCTAAGCTGTCGTTTCTAAAAGTTTGGGGATGTGATGCTTATGTGAAGAAACTTCAACCTGAGAAGCTCGAACCCAAAGCGGAAAAGTGCGTCTTCATAGGATATCCCAAAGAGACTATTGGGTATACCTTCTGCCTACGATCCGAGGGCAAAGTCTTTGTTGCCAAGAATGGATCCTTTCTCGAGAAAGAGTTTCTCTCGAAAGAAGTAAGTGGGAGGAAAATAGAACTTGATGAGGTAATTGTACCTCCACTCGAACCGGAGAGTAACGTAGCACAGGAAGTTGTTTCTGTGGAGCCTACACCGGCTGGAGAGGAAGTTAATGATGATGATCATGAAACTTCAGATCAAGTTAATATTGAATGTCGAAGGTCCACTAGGACACGTTCCGCACCAGAGTGGTACGGCAACCCTGTCCTAGAGATCATGTTGTTGGACAACGGTGAAACTTCGAACTATGAAGAAGCGATGGCGGGCCCGGATTCCAACAAATGGCTTGAAGCCATGAAATCCGAGATAGGATCCATGTATGAGAACAAAGTGTGGAATTTGGTGGACTTGCCTGATGATAAGCGAGCCATTGAAAATAAATGGATCTTTAAGAAGAAGACTGACGCGGATGGTAATGTGACCGTCTATAAGGCTCGGCTTGTCGCTAAGGGTTATCGACAAGTTCAAGGAGTTGACTACGATGAGACTTTCTCACCCGTAGCGATGTTGAAGTCTGTCCGAATCATGTTAGCAATTGCCGCATTTTATGATTATGAGATCTGGCAAATGGACGTCAAAACGGCATTCCTTAATGGCTTCCTTAAGGAAGAACTATATATGATGCAGCCGGAAGGTTTTGTCGATCCTAAAGATGCTAACAAAGTATGCAAGCTCCAGCGCTCCATCTATGGGCTGGTGCAAGCATCTCGGAGTTGGCACATTTGCTTTAATGAGGTGATTAAAGCGTTTGGGTTTATACAGGTTTATGGAGAACCCTGTATCTACAAGAAAGTGAGTGGGAGCTCTGTAGCATTTCTCGTATTATATGTGGATGACATACTGATAATGGGAAATGATATAGAACTCTTGGAAAGTGTATAGGCCTACTTGAATAAGTATTTTTCAATGAAGGACCTTGGAGAAGCTGCTTACATATTAGGTATTAAGATCTATAGAGATAGATCGAGACGCCTCACAGGTCTTTCACAAAGCACATACCTTGAAAAGATATTGAAGAAGTTCGATATGGATCAGTCCAAGAAGGGGTTCTTGCTTGTGTTACAAGGTGTGAGATTGAGTACGACTCAATGCCCGACCACGACAAAGGATAGAGAAGAGATAAGTGTCATCCCCTATGCTTTATCCATAGGCTCTATTATGTATGCCATGTTGTGTACCAGACCTGATGTGAACCTTGCCATAAGTTTGCTAGGGAGGTACCAAAGTGATCCCGGAGTGGAACACTGGACAACGGTCAAGAATATCCTGAAGTACCTGAAAAGGACAAAGGACATGTTTCTCGTATATGGAGGTGCCGAAGAGCTCGTCGTAAAGGGTTACGTCGATGCTAGCTTCGATACAGATCCGGAGGACTCCAAGTCGCAAATCAGATACGTGTATATTTTGAACGAAGGGACAGTCAGTTGGTGCAGCAGCAAGCAAAGCATCGTGGCGGCATCTACATGTGAAGTGGAGTACATAGCTGCTTCGGAAGCAGCAAAGGAAGGAGTCTGGATGAAGGAGTTCATCACCGACCTAGGAGTAATTCCAAGTGTGTCGGGCCCGATGACTCTATTCTGTAACAACACTGGAGCTATTGCCCTTGCGAAGGAGCCCAGGTTTCACAAGAAGACAAGACACATCAAGCGTCGCTTCAACTCCATCCATGATTACATTCCAGAGGGTAATATAGATATTTGTAAAGTGCATACGGATCTGAATGTCGCAGATCCGTTGACTAAACCTCTCTCACGAGCAAAACATGATCAACGCCAGATTGCTATGGGTGTTCGATTCATCACAATGTAACTAGATTATTGACTCTAGTGCAAGTGGGAGACTGTTGGAAATATGCCCTAGAGGCAATAATAAAATGGATATTATTGTATTTCCTAGTTCACGATAATTGTCTATTGTTCATGCTATAATTGTGTTAACCGGAAACCGTAATACATGCGTGAATACATAGGCCACAACATGTCCCTAGTGAGCCTCTAGTTGACTAGCTCATTGATCAATAGATGGTCATGGTTTCATGACCATGGACATTGGATGTCGTTGATAACGGGATCACATCATTAGGAGAATGATGTGATGGACAAGACCCAATCCTAAGCATAGCACAAGATCGTGTAGTTCGTTTGCTAAAGCTTTTCAATGTCAAGTATCGTTTCCTTAGACCATGAGATTGTGCAACTCCCGGATACCGTAGGAATGCTTTGGGTGTGCCAAACGTCACAACGTAACTGGGTGGCTATAAAGGTGCACTACGGGTATCTCCGAAAGTGTCTGTTGGGTTGGCACGAATCGAGACTGGGATTTGTCACTCCGTGTGATGGAGAGGTACCTCTGGGCCCACTCGGTAAGACATCATCATAATGAGATCAATGTGACTAAGGAGTTAGCCGCGGGATGATATATTACGGAACGAGTAAAGAGACTTGCCGGTAATGAGATTGAACAAGGTATAGAGATACCGACGATCGAATCTCCGGCAAGTATCATACCGATAGACAAAGGGAATTGAATACGGGATTGATTGAATCCCCGACATCGTGGTTCATCTGATGAAATCATCGTTGAGCATGTGGGAGCCAACATGGGTATCCAGATCCCGCTGTTGGTTATTGACCGGAGAGGTTTCTCGGTCATGTCTACGTGTCTCCCGAACCCGTAGGGTCTAGACACTTAAGGTTCGATGACGCTAGGGTTATAGGGAAATGGTATACGTGATTACCGAAGGTTGTTTGGAGTCCCGTATGAGATCCCGGACATCACGATGAGCTCCGTAATGGTCTGGAGGTAAAGATTGATATATAGGAAGTCCAGTTTTGGTCACCGGAAAGTTTTCGGGCTCATCGGTAGTGTACCGGGAGTGCTGGGAGGGTGCCGGAGGACCCTAGAGAGGGGTGTGATGACCAAAGGAATTTGTGGGACCTTAGAGGAGGTGTGCCAGCCCTTTTTTGGCTGGCCAAGACCTTCTAGAAAGGCCCATGCGGCTGGGATAAAGAGATAAAGGGCAAAAGGATTTAAAAGGAGGAGATCCACCTCCCTTGTGGGAGGTGGACTCTTCCCCACCTTCGGCCGAACCTCTCCTCCTTGGAGGAGGGGCCAAGGCAGACCTCCCATTCCCTCCTCCTATATATATCCAAGGGTTTAGGCTCATGTGAGACACGACTTCTCTCTCTCTCGGCGCAGCCCTACCCTTCCTCTTCCTCGTTCTCCGTAGCGCTTGGCGAAGCCCTGCCGGAGTTCACGTAGCTCCACCATCACCACGCCGTCGTGCTGCCGGAGCTCTCCCTCAACCTCTCCTTCCTCCTTGCTGGATCAAGGCGTAGGAGACGTCATCGGGCTACACGTGTGTTGAACGCGGAGGCGCCGTTGTTTGGCACTGAGATCGGAATCCACCGCGATCTGAATCGCTGCGAGTACGACTCCACCAACCGCGTTCTTGTAACGCTTCCGCTTAGAGATCTTCAAAGGTATGAAGATGCAATCTCTCCCCTCTCGTTGTTGGTTTCTCCATGGATAGATATTGGTGATCGTAGGAAATTTTTTGATTTACTACTACGTCTCCCAACATGTAGGTCTGTGGTGAACTACTCACACATCATGGTGAGGGCAACAAGGTAGATGAAGAAGCCCTCTGTGATCTATCTACCCTCCGACAGGGTGCCGGAACGAAGGTGTACATGGCCTCCCATCGGAACAGAGACTTGTGGCAGCAGAAAAGGTGTTTCAGGAGCACTTCTGGTGTTTTTAGGGTAGATGTGAAGTTATAGGCCAAAGAACGACGTCGATAGACGCACCAGGGGGCACTACAATTTGGTCATGCCCCCTGGTGGCACGGTGGGATATGTGGTGGGGCCCTGGTGCATCTTCCGGCCTTCCTCTGGAGCTTGTAGGTCTTGTATTGGTCCAGAAAAACCATCAAAAAGTTTCATGGCAATTGGACTTCGTTTGGTACTGTAACTCTGAAAAGGCAAAAACACGCAGAAAACAAGAACTGGCACTGGGCACTGGGTCAATAGGTTAGTTCTCGAAAATATTATAAATTGGTCAATAATTACCCAAAAATTATCCTAGAATGATAATATATTAGCATGGAACAATAAAAAATTGTAGATAAAGACGTATCAGCATCCCCAAGCTTAATTCTTGCTCGTCCTTGAGTAGGTAAATGATAAAAAAACAGAATTTTTGATTTGACATGCTACCCATTATGTAATCTTCAGTATGTATGCTCATTGAGAAATGATGAATTAACAAATAGCAACATATTAATATTTATAAGTAAGAAACAAAATCATTGATTTTTCAAAGTATACGATCCTAAAAGAATGTTTACCCCCATTCATCTTATTATATTAGCAAGGCATGGCTCCATCTTCACCACATCAATACAAATGTTAAGCACCACGGTGTCCAAGTCAGGCAATTGGATCGTGCCTTTTCAATATGCATCAACTTTTTATTCTTATCGCAATACATGAGCATGAACCATTGGACATAGCATGTGGGTGGAATAGAATATGATGGTAGATATGAAAGGGGTTAAAAAGTGGAGAAGGTAGTCTCACATCAACTAGGCGTACCAATGAGCTATGGAGATGCTCATCGATAGATGCTAATGCAAGGAGTAGGGATTGCCATGAAAATTATGCACTAGAGCTATAAGTTTATGAAAGCTCAACTAAAGCTAAGTGGGGTAGCTAAGTGGGGTGTGCATCAAACTTTCTTCTCATGAAGACCTCGGGCATTTGAGGAAGCCCGTCATCAGAATATACAAGCCAAGTTTATTATATGAAAAGGTAATTCCCAGTAGCATATGTACGTGTCAACATAGGAGACTCTCTATATGAAGAACATGGTGCCACTTTGAGGCACAAGTGTGGTAAAGGATAGTAGCAAAGTCCCTTCTCTCTTTTCTCTCATTTTTTTTATGGTGGGCTTTTTTTGCCTCCCCCTTTTTTATATGGTGGGCTCATTTGGCCTCCCCCATTTTTATTTCATTTTTCGTCTGGAGTCTCATCCCGACTTATGGGGGAATCATAGTCTCCATCATCCTTTACTCATTGGGACAATGTTCTAATAATGATGATCGTCACACTTTTATTTACTTACAACTCAACATGAAGGACTGATAGGAAGATAGGACTTTGAATGAATGCCTTTGGCAGTGTACTAGGATGTGCAATGATCTAGTGTGACATGTATCAAAAATATGAAGAATGGTGGCTTTGCCACAAATACTATGTCAGCTCTATATGATCATGCAAAGCATTATGATGATGAATGAACTAGTCAGGTGAAGTGATAATGGAATTTGCATGGCAATATATCTCGGAATGGCTATGGAAATGCCATAATAGGTAGTTATGGTGGCTTTTTTGAGGAAGATATAATGAGGCTTATGTGCAACAAAGCATATCATGTCACGGGGTTTGGATGCACCGGCGAAAGTTGCACTGATCCTCGGGGTGAGAATGGGCTATGCACAGTACCGAAGAGGTTAGCAAATATGAAAAGGTGAACATGCGTATGTCCATGGTGTCACATTAGTCATAAAGAACTCACATACTTATTGCAAAGTTTTATTAGTTTTATCACAAATCAAATTACTCCTCGCATGCCCCGAGGGAGGAGGTTGTTAGGACTTAACCATCGTGCGCCCCCAACTCAAAACAACACTAGGATTTAAACGAAGAATATAAATGTTCAAACATCATCACCATGCCTCTTTAATTTTTAGATGAATAACAAGTTAACACATCTTAATCTCGACACTTCTACGAATCAACAATTTTGGACTCACACCTTTTTCATATTACTACATCAATGTCATTAACCTACAACTTCTCTATATGTGCTACACGATGGTTCTGATTATCATTCATTGGATACCTAATATTCTTGGACTAGTATTATGACCCATGAAAATTACCATAACTATTAATTCAGATCTCAGACAAGTATAAGTGAAGAATGAGAGCATATTATTTCTATAAAATCTACACGCCACCATGCTCAAACAGATATAAGTGAAGTACTAGAGCAACTGCCTAGCTCAAAAGATATAAATGAAGCGCATAGAGTATTCTAGCAAACTATCATGAACGTGTGTCTCTCTAAAATAGTTGTGTCCAGCAAATGGTGATTGTGACAAACTAAAAGTAAAAGCAAATAAAATCAAACGACGCTCCAAGCAAAATACGTATCATGTGATGAATAAAAATATGGCTCCAAGTGACATACCGATGGATTGAGACGAAAGAGGGGATGCCTTCCGGGGCATCTCCAAGATTAGATGCTTGAGTCTCCTTAGAATTATACTTGGGGTGCCTTGGGAATCCCCAAGCTTAGGCTCTTGCTACTCCTTATTCTGTAGTCCATCGTGATCACACCCAAAACCTGAAAACTTCAATCACACAAAACTCAACAAACCTTCGTGAGATACATTAGTATGAAAAACATATTGCATACTTGATGTGTTGTGATAAATTGATTCAAATTCATTTTTGCATAATAGGTATTGTATCCTAACTTCCCCATGGCTTACACCCCCTGATATAGTCCATGGCATAATCAAAACAAGCAAACTATGCAAGCAAAAAACAATCTGTTTAAAACATAACAGTCTGTAGCAATCTGTAAAGATCCCATACTTTTGTAACTCTAAAAATTCTAATTAGGACAACTTAAAGAATTTGTATGACAATACTTTGTTAAAATTTTAGATCATTATCACGCTCCAGTAAAAAGGAAAATTCCTGCAGTGGAGTCAAAGTTTTTGTTATGTTTCAACATCCTTTCTACTCATCTTTTAGGTCATCCCAAAGGCTTTACTTGGAAAAACAATAATTAAAACATAAAAAAATAATCATTATAGAGCCATCAATCATGTTATCATACAATGACAGAAAGGAAAAACAAAAATAAAGATACATATTGGGTTTCCTGCCAACAAGCGCTATTGTTTTATGCCCCTAGCTAGGCATAATGCATAGTTTCAAGTGTTGTCATCTTTGACATTCAACTCCTTAATAACACCACTATGATTAATAGGAACAATGGAAGGCTTGACCATAGGATCCTTTATCAAGTTAAAAAACTTGGGGTGAGCACTAATCATTTTGAGATATTCGTTTCTTTTGGAAAGAGGTGTACTAATGCTCTTAGGAATAAATATGAACTTCGGATTTTGCCTTGTGAGGTACTAGCACTAGTTTTGGATGGTCTAAAAGCGGATCTCACTTTGTCAATAACATCTTCCATTTTATCAATTCTACTCAATCCTTGTTCTACCCTCTTGTCAATAATAGCATATTTTTCCTTTAAAGTTTTCAAAGTTATTCCTACCTATGACCCAAATTGAGTGATATGATTATGAAGGTTTTTATCTAACTCCTCAACGGGTTCACCAGTGATCATTTTATTTTCAATAGCATCAAGCCTTTGCATAACATGTTCCAATGTCAAATTGGTTTCATTAACGATAAGAGGTGGTGTCCCAACAATATTTTAAATTGCATTATAAGCATCCAAAGTATGACACATTAAGAAGTTACCGCCGGTTATGGTGTCAAGGACAAACCTATACCAAGTTGTCACACCAACATAAAAATTATGAAGCAAATTGGTGGTGGATATCTTATTAGTTGCTTTATTTTGAGCATGGCAAATCCTATACCATGCATCCTTCAAGCTTTCTCCTCCCCTTTGTGTAAAATTGATAACATCATTATTGGGGGTGACACGCACAAAAGAATAACTAGCCATGACTTCAACCAAGAAAACTAATAACGATAAAAGATAAATATTTTTGTATTTTTGATTTTTATGAGACACACTAAGTATTTCTCTCAGTTATGAAACCAAGGTTTATCGAACCAATAGGAATACCAATCCTCAACCATCTTCAGCGGTTCCACGCAAAAGAACAAACAACTTGCACCCAACGACGGCAAGACGGTTGTCAATCCCCTTGATCTCGTTATTTGCAAGCGAGTTGTGTAGATAATTGTAGATAATAATAAAGTGCAAAATAAAATAAAAGGTAAGAAATAACAGCAAGGTAATGATAGTGTTTGTGAATATATAGGTGAATAGACCCGGGGGCCATAGAGTTCTCTAGTGGCATCTCTCATAAGCAAAGCATACAATGGGTAAACAAATTACTATTGAGCAATTGGCAGAAAAGTGAATAGTTGTGCTATTTTCATGGCAATGATCATGTGTATATAGGCATCACGTCCATAAACAAATAGGCCGACTCCTGCCTGCACTTATTACTATTACTCCACCCATCGATCGCTATCTAGCATGCATCTAGAGTATTAAGTAAAACAGAGTAATGCTTGGAGAACATTGGCATGATGTGGATAAAGTAGATTAAATCAATATGAATAAACCCCATCGTTTTATCCTTAGTAGCAACAACACAAGGACGCAAATTGTCCCCTTCTGTTACTGGGATATAGAAACTCGTCAGGTTGAACCTACTACAACGCACCACTCCTGCCGAAGAAATATCAATCTAGTTGGCCAAAATATCTCAATAGACCAGAGAGCATTTACGAATATACGATGATCATGCAAAAAAGAATCATAGCAATCAGATTTGACTCAAATACTTTTCATGAATAATATGAACATAAACTCACAGTTCATCGGATCCCAACAAATACACCATACAAAGGGATTACATCAGATAGATCAAGGCAAAGATGCGATGAACATTGTATAGAAGATTGAGACAGAGGGAGATTGCCATCTAGGTACTACCTATGAACCCGTAGGTCTGTGATGAACTACTCACACATCATGATGAGGGCATCAAGGTTGATGAAAAAGTCCTCCATGATCAATCTCCCCTCCGGCAGGGTGCCGGAACGGAGGTGTAGATGGCCTCCCATCGGAACAGAGACTTGCGGCGGCGTAAAAATTGTTTCGGGAGCGCTTCTAGTGTTTTTGGGTAGATGCGAATTTATAGGCTAGAGAATGACGTCGTGAGATGCACCAGGGGGCCGCCACATATCTGGCAGCGCCCCCTTGTGGCGTGGTGGGATATGTGGTGGGCCCCTGGTGCATCTTCGGGCCTTTCTCCAAAGCTTCTAAGTCTTGTATTGATCGAGAAAAAATTGACAAAAAGTTTCATGGCAATTGGACTTCATTTGGTACTGTAACCCTAAAATGGCAAAACATGCAGATAACAGGAACCAGCACCGGGCACTGGGTCAATAGGTCAGTGCCCAAAAATATTATAATTTGGTAAATAAATACCCCAAACTATCCTAGAATGATAATATATTAGCACAGAACAATCAAAAAATATAGTTACGTTGGAGACGTATCAGCCATCAGGGTGCGACCACCCCCCTGGCCGCACCCTGTTGGCTTGTGGCCCCCTCGTGCGGCCTTCGGTCTTCTCCCGAAGCTTCGAGGTGTTATTTTGGTTGAGAAAAGATCATAAAAAAGTCTTGGGGTAATTGGACTTCGTTTGGTACTATAAACCTGAAAAGTAAAAAAAACACAAAAAATAACAAATGCCACTGGAAACTGGGTCAATAGGTTAGTGCTAAAAATAATATAAATTGGTAAATAATTACTTAAAAAGTATCCTAGAATGAAAAATAATAGATACGTTTATATCATTCTAGCATGGAACAATAAAAAATAATAGATACGTTGGAGACGTATCATGTTTCTAGAATTTCCTCTGAATTTGTGTGCTTTTCTTAAAAATCATTTGAATTTAAAGTTATCCCCCAACTGAGCGATAAACAGTGGCAATTCTTAAAAGCACATATCATGTCAGACATGTTTACATAATATGTACCTTAAGTTAACATCCCAATTCCAGAACATAAAAATGGCTTCACCCAAGTTTCTTTCTAAGAATAGAGGTTCCATCCGGAAACACGGAAAACATGGTCATGAGCATCTAGCAAGTAACTAGACAGAGATTAAAATGGAATGTTTGGATGACGTGTATGAACTTGTGGTAAATTCATTTAAGCGCTTAATATTTTTTCTACCGACACTAGAAACTTTGGATTGCGTTGCACATCGAGCCCAGCTAATACACTAGAAACTAGAGGTATACATTACCTAACCCTAACTCTAATTAAAACAAGAGAGGAAGGGACGCCAGACTTACTACGGTGGTGCTCGGGGTTGATGAGAGGTGTGCGTGTGGCATCGAGCGGCGTCGGGCGGAGATGGGCGGCGTCGGGCAGAGACGGGCCGCATTGGGCGGCGACGGTTGGCGGGGCGGCGACGGGGATCAAGAGGAGGACGGGTGGAGTTGGGGATCGAGAGAAGGACGCAAGGATATTTTTTTACCGCGCGAGGAGCTGTTAAAACCGACTAGTGTCAGCGTGGGCTTAATGGGCCTAATGTGCAACAGTGGGCCTAACATTTAACACCAGCACTAAGAAAATAGCTATGGCGTTCTAATTTAGCCAGCGTCACCACTGTTTGAAAATATTAGTGCTGGTGTTGGTGAGAAACGGCGCACCACAAACAAAGATTGTAGCTAGCCATTTCTCCACTAGTGTACCTAGTAAAGTAAATTTACATGATCAAACCTCTTGGAAAATATGAGATATATACATATTTGAGTATTTGAGTTTCTTGCAAAATTCGGTCCAAAGATATGCACCCTTGTGCCATGTGGAAAAGAACAAATTGGGTGCGCAAACATGTGTCGTTTAGCCTAATTTTTGCATTTCTTTTTTTTTTGAAAAATGCAAAAATCATATTTTCTCAAAATTATAATTACATAATATGCTAGCATATGTACATGAATGAATTGTTTTAGAAAATTTATATGCAAGCGATCTTTGGGAGCAAAGTCCACATTCGGTTTAGCCACGCCTTATTGTTGATACACTTGTCAAAACCTACCCGACAACAGTTGAGTCAGGGGGTGGTATCATGTATTGTAGAACATATCAATTGGTCTTTCACAAATTCTTCTTTTCTTATCACATTTAGAAAATATTGACATAACCAAAATAGATTTGGCAATAGAGCATTATGGTGGTTTAAAAAATATATTAGGTTCATCTCAATCATTATTTTCTACCTCTAATATTGAGGAAACTTTTCTATTTGAAAGTGGGGGAGATGCTTGAGTCCACTAAAGTGGTAGATTGGCAATCCATTGTACATTCTTTCCTTATTTTGTAAAAAAGGGTTTCTATCCAATAGCATCATGAATCTCGTTCGTTGTAAACAAAGGCATTAACCAAGGGCAGCGCTACGCATCAGACTACAGATGTTTGCTACCTATCAGACCAGTAGAAGGCCGTCCGATCAGGTGCAGGTAAGTCGTCCGACCTGGTAGTCAACCACCCACAAGATTTGCTGGGTCCGCTCATTAATAGGACCGCACTAAATTTGCTCGGTAGTAACTGCTCCAGCGAAGCACATGCAGCACTCGGTTATTTCTCTTGCTTCCTCCGCCTAAGATCTTGGGAAATAAAAGTGTGCTTCCGTCAAGAATTGTTTCCTCGTTGGGAAATAAACTATGCTTCCATCATATTACTATTGAGTTTTTGCCGAAAAGAATATTTGCTTCCAATATGTTTCTGTTGAATATTTTTTTTGCTTCCACCGAAAATAAGATTTGTTTCTATTGGTATTTTTGTGCATCAAATGTGTTTCTATCGAGAACAAAATTTGCTTCCACATAAAATGGGATTTGTTTCTACCTAACAAAAAAATGCATCCAGTATATTTGCTTCCAACGTGTTTCTGTCTTATAAAGGAATTGCTTCCACCCAAAAAGAGATTTGTTTCTTTATAACAAAAACATGCATCCAATGTTAAGCTAATTCTTTTACAATGATGCAAAATTTTATTCACATGTTCTGGAGTCCAATAGCCCATAAATTTGTTTGGGGTAAACACAAAAATTGTACTTTTCAATTTGATATTAGTTTATTACATATGTTTCCAAGGTAATGGGAACTACAATTCAGAGTGCGCCTTAATCAGTTCAAGCAACATCTTGCTCAACTTCTTTTTGGCTGCCTTCACTCCCCTTACTGTAGATTCCTAGGATGTTTGGCAAACGCCTTCGTGAACTGTGCTTCAACTTTTGCGTACCACCAATACATAGCCTCCAGTGGAAATACAACAAGCAGTCACTATCTACACCAGCAAAAAAACAGTTCCATAGATAAGTTCACAAAAACAGCAACCAAATTACCAGCAAATGGCTTGAAGCAAAAAACACGATTCTGTATGAAGTCAAGAACAGGTTTGGTTGGTAGCATAGAGGCAAAGGTATGTTTGATGAAATAATATGGAAAACCTGTGTATGGTCAAAGCAAAAGAAAAAACCCGGCATTTAGAAGAAATTATGAACTAGTATGGTAGCATAGAATTACATCAACTAGCAAATGACTTGGAAAACCTAGACGGAAGCAGCATGAAAAACATAATGGAAGCAACATGAAAAACATAAATAATGGAATCATGGAAGCATAAACTTACATACATGCATACAACCATGGAGAGAGTGTGAGGAGAGGATCGATATTCAACCTAAAATAAATATGCAAGCACTTCGTGCCATGACATCCACATTGAATATATACATTACTACTCCCTCCGCACGGAATTACTTGTCGTAGAAATAGATAAAAATGAATGTATCTAGACATCCAGGTACATCCATTTTTTTCAATTTCTACGACAAGTATACATCCATTTTTTTTCTATTTCTACGACAAGTAATTCCGAACGGAGGGAGTATTAGAATTAATGGGTCAACCGCAGCCTGAAAGGGCTATTACAAAGAGGATTTCACATTCATCAGGACATGGATCATTTGCAACATAAAATGAGAAAAATAGGGTGTGGCTAATTTAAATTCGAAAGGCCATCTATGCTCTCAAAGCAAAAATACTAAATCAAGAAGCACATTTGTGGTGTCGCATTGCATCATTACATAAGAAACACACATATGAGACCTAGAAAGCATGGTACTTTGAAGCAAAATTTGTTGGTAGAACAACATATATGATACTTATTGGAAGCATAGAAATTTAAAAAATGCAAAAATAGCATGCTTGCATCACAGATCTGGGTGCAAAAATGTGTGAGACACAAACAAATTTCGTCAAACCAAATTCAGAGTTATGTGAGCTTACATCACACAAAAGTGTACAAAGACATGAAATCAATGTAGTTATCAATTTATATAACAATACATTGAGCAGATTTAAATTTCAATGCTACAGTATCAACTGCTATCCATCTGAATATGTACTTCAAGATTGCAAAAGAAACCCAAGTGTGGGACAAGTTGCGGATACACCATGGTCAAACAAAAGTGTGCAAAGTACGAAGCATGAAAATGGTTCTCTAGAAACATAACTAGTGTTAGTTCGAAACATGGGAAAGTGCAAATGAAAGAAAATAATATAGCCCCCCACATGGCGATGCATATTTCGATGTATCCACGTAATTCCCATAAATAGATTAATAATTTAGTAATCCAATAGGCAGTACGCGTTGAAAACCAAACCCAACATACATATCAATCTATGTATCAAGACAAGGTGAATTAAGGCCTAGGTCCAGTGAAGATGGTGCTGGAGGCTTCGTTTCCGAACCGGGACTTCGAAGAAGATGCAAAAATGAGTGGAGAAAAATCCTCCACTCCTGCTACAGGCCGCCTAGTTATCCTCTACGAAGAAAGGTGAGGCAAGCACTTCCCTGGTGATGGCAGACATGGGAGCGGCGGCCGAACTCAGGTTGGAGCATCGAGGGAGAGGGGGCCCGAAGGACGCGTCGGATTGTGATGCGGGACAGGGAATCCTAACCTGTGTAGTTTCGACAAAGAGGTCAGAGGGGGCGAGGAGGATTGCGAGCTCGACGGTGTGGTGTGTCAGAAGCGGGCCATGGAGCGCCGGCCATGGAGCGTGAGCTTGGCAGTGGAGGAGGTGAACCAGTGTGGCAGCAGAGATGGGTCGTTGTTGATGGCGTTGGCAGGAAAGAGGAACGAGAAAGGCGAGATTTGGGGATAGAGATATAGACGGGTGAGTTAATGGGTGGCCTGGACTTTTGTTTTTGAGTGAGCTGTTGGTCGTCGGATGGTGCAGGATCAACGTCAAGCAATTAGTCTGACGTTTGCTTTCTATCAGCCGTATGATAAACAGTGTTTCCCATTAACCAATATTTGCCATCTTGCTCATCCACTCTCTTTAAACTTTGTTAACATGGTCTGTCTATAGTTGTCGTCCAATGCAATTTATCTTAGAAATTGGACCACACATTCCAAGCGCCTATTTTCCCCCATAGAAAACATGGGTGGCTTGTGGTTTATTGGACCTTTACACCTCATTAAACCCATGTGACTATTTTGAAATCCAGGATGACAAGATTAGCAAGATTGTCATGCAGGAGTGACACAATAATTTTTCCATTAATAATTAATATTCACCCCTTCCATCATGGACAAATTGGTTACTGAGATGAGAAGATAGTGTTCCAGGAGGTTAGTCGCCAGAAAATTTGCCGGTTCCCCTCGCCCATGGTCCACCCAGGGTTGGGAGGGGACCAAAAAAAACCACCCTAAGTCGGCTTACTTCATTAGTGCTTACTCTAAAAACAACCTATGGTCCTATATTTTAAAATTACATGGGCATGACTCGAAAGTCAGGCCTCCTTTGTTCCATTGGTATGCATATCAAAGGAAACGAGATAACATGTATCTCACTTCATATAGGAAAACATATATCGTTTGATTCATATGATATAAATTTTTCCATTAGGTTTGAGCTAATGTCCCTTTTCCTTTTTGACGGATAGGAAACAACCAACATAGAAATAGAAATCCACTTCTACAAACCAAATGACTCAAAATAAAATGTTCTTATAGAAATCCTATCCCATAGAATTCATATAAATTTCTTGTAAACCACAGGAGGCCCAAGGTGGCACAACACCTAAAGAAGACTATGGACAAAAATATGAAATGCTATTTTGCATATTTTGTCCATATCTTCATATGCCATTATGGTGGCTTCAAATTTATGAAATCTCCACGTAAATCTTCATTGTCATTGCATTCACGCCCGACACCATCTCCATGCTTGATCGTGCCCCAACTCATCCCTCCTGTCCATGCCAGGCATTTCATTCTTAAGCAATACAAACATATTTAATTTAGTTAACATCATATTCTCATGAATATTAGAAATGGTTAGTAGAAAAAAGTAGCCGATGATTTAATTGGTGTACGCGAGCTCTGATGACTAATTTTTTATTTTTCTGGAACTTGAATATGCATAGCGGTAAGAGTTGAGAGTGTAACAATGGTAGGGGTGTCCTGATCACCCTCGTAGGTCATAGGCAAAAGCTATACACAATCTCAAAGTGGGTTTGCAAATTGTCTACATAAAATTTGATTTTCAAGTTTACTTTTACACAAATATATTAATATGACTACAAAATTTTACATTTATTTTGAGGAGCACGCAAAAAATAGTATTAATTTTAGCATGTTCGAATTTTAGCATGTTCGAATGTTATGGCATACCTTAATTTCATATCTTTTTCATATTTTAAAATCTTTGTAGGGGCTCAAACGATAGGAGCATATACCCTTAGGTGTGAAAAGATTTTTTGAGAAAACATTCTCACATAGTTGCTTGGATCTAAGAAAAACATGGCGGTTTATGGCGTTGTCAGACCCTTCCCTAGGTTTTGGTGAGATGCCGTGTGGGATGCGCTAAATGAATGTCTTGAGTCAACGAGGGTGGATGAGGAGAATGATGGCACCCTCGGATGTTGTTGCCCTCCTCGAAGGTGTTGGTACGAGCTAGTTTTCTCCGGAGTTGCTACGAGCTAGTTTCACGTCGTATTCGTGGGATGCTAAGTGTGTCTGCTGGTGAAGGCCGATTTTTTGGACCATGGATAGCCAACTTTACTGGTTAGCGGGTTTTGCTTTGATGACGCGAGAGCTGCTAGCAAGTGTGCAACATCGGGATACTGCGGCTGTTGGTTTGCTTGGTTGCATTCTAGGCTTTCTCCTTATCAAAGTTTTTACATGGTTGTCCTCCAATCAGTCATGTCATATATAATTTTCGACCTAACTTTGTTATAAATCGAACCACTTTACTCTTACAAGAAATTTGCATTGACTCAAACATTTTGGATAACCCATTTTTCGCATACAACCAATCAAGCCTTGGTGCAAATATATTCACATAGGATGCAAAAAAATTCATGATATAGTATACATTAAATTTACGTGATGATTAGAGGGGCATATCACATGGTCATACAACTTTGATCGTTGCAACCTTCAAACATGTGTGACAAAAACCTCAGTGTCAAATTATGTGATCATATCAAAAGGACACTATTTAATAGCACGTGGAATTCTTAGATAAGTGAGAAAAATGTCAAAAGACACACTATTTTTATAGTATATGTTACCAAAATTATGTAGCCAAGTGATCATCACGATTTAGTTCCTTTGCATGATGGCACCAAAGCCGGCCTCACACTTCTTGCATGCGCCCGTGCTTGTTGAAACACACAGACTCAATCAACTGCTTTATAAATTCTCTCTCTAAAGCCGTGTCTTGTTGCACCACAAGCGTATGTTCTTTGAAATTCTAGCCACGCCACCCGAAAAATCGACGCACATGACATGATGGCTTCATCATTCACCAGCACCGCGGTGGTACTCCTTCTCATGGTCGGAGCAGCAGTCGCCGACGATGGGCAGGCCAACGTCAACTCCCTCGTCACGTGCATGATGGGATGTGCGACGACAGCTGTTAGGTGCACTAGCGGGTGCTCCACAAAGGCCGTTGGACAACTGCCGGATTGTGTCGTTGCGTGCGCGGAAGCCCAGCTACATTGCGACACCGATTGTGGCCCGGCCTTCGGGCCAGCTCCGCCGGCTTAGATGGATGTGCCTTCTGATGTAATGCGTACTTTTAAAGTTTCAAGTTTATGCGTGACTACTTATGACACGATACACGTGGTCATTGCCTAGGCAACCATGCATAAACTTGAAGGTGATTTATGAAAGGGCATAATTACCGGCCCGAGGTTTATTTTTTTCATATAAATTATTAAAGTAAATAGTTTTCTGAAATCAAAACTCAAATGGAAAAATCTTGCGATAATCAAAGCCCCAGCCAATCACGTTGCGCGGTACACGTCGACACCGCGGCCTCGATATCCACGTCACCGCCAATACGTGACGCGCCGTCGTTGGCCACCTCAACTCGAGCCCCACCTGTCAGTCTTATTGGTTAGCATCCTCTAAATTCCAGACTCACTGTAGCACAGGGATCTCGTCTGGTTCTCCTCCGATGGCCGGCGCACTCCACCGCCGTCTCCTCCTACTCGCCGTCCTCACCGTCTCCGCTTTCCTCCCCCGCGCCGCCGCCGTGCGCCCCTTCGTGCTGGTCCTCTCAGGCGAAGACTTCCTCAAGGACCCCTCTGGCGCGCACCCCTCGCTGCCATCCGCCGACGGCGACAGCGAGGAGTGGGATGACTTCGCGGACGACTCCCCCGCCACCGACCCCCTCCTCTCCCCGTCCTCCTGGATCCCCCTCCTTGACCCCACCACCCCCTCTCCGTCGGGCGATCAGCCGGACCCACCGTCTGATGCGCTCTTCGTCGCGGGCGTCCGCGCCATGATCTCAGCGGCATCGTCGGGGGACGAAGCCGCTTTCTCCACTGCGTCCGCGCAGATCGAGGCTGCAGCCGCTGGGGGACACCCCGGCGCACAGTCGGCGCTGGCGTTCCTCTCCGGAGCTGGAATGACGCGCCCGGTGTCCCGCTCGCGCGCGTTCCTGCTGCACAAATTCGCCGCCGACGCAGGGGACCTCCAGTCTAAGATGGCGCTCGCCTACGCCTATTTCCGCCAGGAGGTGAGGTGATTCGGTTCGATTGTTTGCTTGCTCGTGCAATTAACTGATTTTAACGGGGATTGTGCTATTGGGGGATTTTTATGGGGGTTAGCTAACTAGTAGCTTGCATCAAACCGATCATCCCCACATGGTTAACATCCTCAATCATGGGGATTCCGTGATTGAGTGATTTGTATGGGGTTAGCTATCTAGCTTGCATTGAAGGGATAAGCCTCACATGATTAACATCAGGCATATGCGAATTTTTGTCTCCATGGGTTCTTTACTCAGTGTTTTAGAACGTTTTTAGTCGTTGGCTTGGTTTTGTTAAATTTATAAGTGGTAGCCTATAGTATTGTTAGTTAGTACATGTAACTCTTAACATTATTTCGATTTACCTCCAATGTTGCAGCAAATTTGTTTACGGGCGTGTGATGTTATGTTTAACTGGCCTTCTGTCTTTATCATCTTCCGAGCTGTAGTAATGGGGCCATATTTATTTAGGGCCAATGTATTCCTGTGAATAACTAGCAGTCTGATCAAAACAACACAAATCAGGCCGATGCAATTCAGTTGTATTTTTTCTCTTTCGACCATGTTGTTTTTAAAATGCTCCGGAAGTTCTCTGGTATGCAATTAAGGCTCACATACCAACGCCCTTGTACATACTAGACTCATATATCTGCCAATATTTTACTTTTATGATGTTAGTAAGAATGTCAAGCTTTGTTTTGTTGTTGGTGTTCAAGTTTGTCGGTTAGAGGTATATATCGTGCCAATATTCCTACTAAAAAGCTGCTGTCTTTCGAATGACATATGTATCTCGAGTTCTCGACAGTGGATATCTGTTGCACGGTTATCTTGGCAACCGTTGTGTTTTGGTTGCACGAAATAAAGGAAAAGGGTATAGTGTTTTCTGCTTGTTCTAACATATATATGTCATCAATCTCAGCTCATGTAGCTTCCTGCTGATTTATGTCATCGCTTTGGCTTGCTTGTCTTTATTGTGCAATCTTTGAGTCATTTCAGAACTTTATTGAAACACATGAATGCCTTACTATCGTTGTTTCAGTTTTATAGTCTGACATGTGGTGCTTTGATATCTGTTCTAGGTATGATGTGGCATTACTTCTTTTAATTATCTTTATTTACTGTGGTTTTGCCTCTACACTTCCAATCGATATATATGGTCTATGCAAATGATTTGGACCGTCTGGGACACGTCTAAGTTTGGCTCAATGTTATTGCTAATATTGGATATTTGTTGACTTGAACGATTTGCTTTTACAGATGTATGAAGAGGCAGTCACACTATATGCCGAACTTGCAGAGGCTGCGCTGACAAGCTCCTTAATCTCAAAGGAGCCACCAGTGATTGAACCAGTTCGGCTGCACAGTGGAACTGAAGAAAACAAGGAGGCCTTGAGGAAGTCCCGTGGTGAGGATGATGAAGATTTTCAGATCACAGAGTACCAGGCACAACGAGGCAATGCTGCCGCAATGTACAAATTAGGGCTTCTGTACTACTATGGACTACGAGGACTCAGACGTGATTATGGCAAATCATATCATTGGTTCTCTAAGGCTGTGGAGAAAGACGAGCCACACGCTATGGAGCTTATGGGGGAGATCTTTGCTAGGGGTGCTGGAGTGGAAAGAAACTACACCCTAGCATACAGGTGGTTGAGACTTGCAGCAAAACAGGAACAGTACTCAGCTTACAATGGACTGGGTTATCTCTATGTGAAAGGCTACGGGGTGGAGAAGAACTTGACGAAAGTAAGTATTGTGTGTTAGATTTGGAATGCAGTTGAGTAGGTCATAACTCCTCTACAGTATAAGCTTGTTGCCGTGGACTGTGTCTGCTGCTAGATTTGCCTGCACTAAATATTCCGTGGTTACATTTTCACCATGCTTGCTGCTATCTTTGTTATTGGGCAGAGATACTGCCTGCCAGCTAGATTTTCTATAGGCTGTTTTAGTAAATTATACTGCTACACATCTTACTAGACAGGAACTCAAGTCTGACTTTACAGCAGTCTGGACGTGCAAGTTTACCGGTCATCTTGTTGCCATGGAGAAACAAGCGACCACATTTGATCAAGGAATACAACTTTTTTGTCAATGCATGATTTACAGCTGCCGTAGACAGTTGTTAAGGAGTATTAGTATTATGTCTAGGCATCCTATTAGGTTATGTCCTGATCTGCTTCAGCGCTGCGCTGTTTGTGGTCTTGCTGTTGGTTGAAGCTAGGTTCTCGTGGCGTATGTGGTCTTGGCTGTTGGCTGAAGTTAGATTCTCGTGATGTGAGTAGTAAAACGTAAATGATGTTTTCGTCAGATACGCATCTCTTTCGCTGCCTGCTGAGATGGTGTTCCTTACATTGATTATCATCTTCCCTAGTGTTACACTTCTTCAAATGCAATGCTATTGCATTTGAGGAGGGTGTTAAGGAGTATTATTAAGTATAGGAGTCCTATTAGGCTATGTTTCTTTTCGTTGTACCCCAACTCTTGTGTACTATATATATGCCTCTTGGGCTATGCAATAGAGATAGGTTGCACCCATAACAACAGTAACCATTAAAACAATTCCTATCCTGGTATTGCTAATGTGTTAACAAGCCTAACAAGGAGCATCTTTGAGTAAGCTAGGACAATGGTTTAGTATCACATTCACATCAATTTTCAAATGGATCGATATGATGACTGCAATATTTTTGGACATAGTGATAGTAACAAGTATACCCATGTTCACTAGGATGTTATTAACTATTAAGATTAGATATTTCGAGTTGCTGATGGAGAAGAACTCAAGTGACAAACTGACAATGTTCCGCAGTTCTGCACTATTAGTTGTTAATAAATGCTAGGACCTATGAAAATTTCAATTTATTTATATAACCCATTTGGCTATTAACAAACACAAGTTACAAAATTAGACATTTCACTATCTTGCTGGTTTCAACAATACACAGTTCTGCATTGCAATAATCAATGTACTATACGCTTGAGGAACTTACATTTTTTACTTACCTTTTTGTAGGCAAAGGAATATTTTGAAATTGCAGCTGAGCATAAAGAGCATGGGGGTTATTATAACCTTGGTGTTTTATATCTAAAGGGTATTGGTGTAAAGAGGGATGTGATGACAGCATGCAATTATTTTCTTCGTGCAGTAAATGCTGGGCAACCAAAAGCTATTTATCAAGTGGCAAAGCTGTTCCAGAAAGGAATTGGTCTTAAGAGGAACCTCCATATGGTAATGATAATTATTTTGTTGTATCAATTGCCGAATTAAATCTTTCATTGTCACAATTATATATGATGCTTCAATGAGCATTCCTTTATCACATCATCATCAGTGTATGAGAAAGGGATGCTCTCATGAGCCATGCGTAATTACGCCACAATAGCACCTAAGATGCCATGTGAGTAGACTGTGTGTGTGCCTTGACGCTTTTCTTACTCTTAGAAACCTGGTGGTGGAAGTCTATCCCCATATATTAAATTCCAGTTCTGTTATGAATTTATCACATCCGATATGGATATATCTTGCCAAACTTTCTAAATTGATTCAGTTCCTGAGGCTAGAACCTACAAGTTCAACCGGTCCATGGGAATTATTTCCTACCAGTTAATGTCTCACAGAAGGTTTAAATAGTGTGTAGTATAAATAAGTGTATTTAGTAACCAAGTGTTTTCTTATAACAGATGATGTTGCTACAACACACTGGGCACAGTGGTTCTGCTATATTTCAAGAAGTCTTCAAATTAAAGAATCAATCTTAAAGTGAAACATTCGAATTGCAAAGCAATATGCTTACATTATAGATATAAAATGATGCCAAAACATATAAACCACACGACAATATAACTACTCAATTATTAAATCTTCATCCTCCCATGTAAATGGCAAACATACTTGTTTTCACTTGCTTCTTTTATCCAAGCAAATAATCTGATTTGGAACTCGTGGAATAGCTTGTAAGAGCATTTGTATGGAAGTGTTGCTGAATGCTCCGTGATAGAGTTGTCTACTAGAATACGCCAAGCCTGCATTTTTTTTACGGTGCTATAGCAGGTGGCCAGGTGTGATTGCTTGCCTATTTTATTTTATTTTCTTGCATGTAAACATCTTCAGATTTAGGGTGCACCTGCTCTTTGTCATCCTTATGCCTGCTTGAATGGACTATAGTCCATTAATTAAAGAATGGCATGTAATGCTAAAGTATATATTTCCAGTTACAAGAATTAATAGAAAACCCTCTGCTCAGGTAGATCAAGCTCTTGTTTCTGTAGAGAAAGATAGAAGGCTGATTTACAGAAGCATTAATGCTATAACATACTTTGTTGATTTGTTTTAATGATATTTATCTGTTATGATACAAATATGGTAGCATGAATTGTTCGAAATATTATTATCAAAGGGCTGAATCATTAGTCTTTCTTGTTTCAGGCAACAGTTCTGTACAAGTCTGTCGCTGAGAGGGGCCCCTGGAGCTCGATGTCTAGGTGGGCTCTAGAATCTTATTTAAAAGGCGACATAGGGAAGGCATTGCTCTTATATTCTAGAATGGCAGATCTTGGGTATGAGGTTGCCCAAAGCAATGCCGCCTGGATTCTTGATAGGTATGGCGATGAACATATTTGCATGGGAGAATCTGGCTTCTGTTCAGATATGGAAAGACATCTCCGTGCACATGCTTTGTGGTGGCAAGCATCTGAGCAGGGTAATGAGCATGCTGCTCTGTTGATTGGCGATGCCTACTACTATGGCCGGGTATGTGAAATGGTCCTTACTGTTTGTTGGTATAACACGTTCTGAAGTCTACCTCTTGAACCTATCTAGATGATTGCAGGTTTCTGCTAAAATTAATTAACAAATTCACATCAAGCACCATCTGTTTTATAGGCTAATAATTTATGTTGGAGATGTGGTCCTCATTTTTTTGCCTTTTCTCTTAGTATATGACTACTACAGATTGTTAAAAACATGGAAAACAATAATATAAAGTGCCTTAGGTTTGTGTTCTGAATGCTTGCATCCAATATAAGCCATCTATCTCAATGAAGTTATGAACTTTGTACAGAATGTCTTTTGAGATGAACCATCTGTCATGTTTGATGAGACAACTTGTCCAAAATACTATTTGGATAACTAAGTAAAATCTGGCTTCTAAATTCACATATGAAAGTATTTGAAAAATGGGATGCACCCGTAACATAGTTGTGGAGTCTGGTTTCTGCTTCTAAATTTGCTTTTGCATTTCAGAGGTACTAGGGGACTCTGCGCTCTCTGGAGACTTTTCGTAGTATATCATTGCTGAAATCACATATTGAATCTGTCCTGTGTTACAGGGTGTAGGGAGGGACTATGAACGGGCAGCAGAAGCATATATGCATGCTCAATCACAGTCTAATGCCCAGGCCATGTTTAACCTTGGGTACATGCATGAGCACGGTCATGGACTTCCCCTTGATCTGCACATGGCAAAAAGATATTATGATCAGGCTGTGGATGTGGATTCAGCAGCTAAGCTTCCTGTCATGCTCGCACTAACTAGTCTATGGATAAGGAAAAACTATGCTGGCAGTTTTGTGGTAAGACATTATTTTCTCTTTGTATAAAAGAAATATCCTAAAGATGTACTAGAGCTGTGTCAATTAATTTGGATCGGAGGGAGTATCTATATAGTTCACTTGTAGGTACTATATTCCAACTTGGTTTCCTTATTTGGTACTACCTCCAATCCATAAAAAGTGTTGCTGTTTTGAACTAACCCCAGTTATTTTGGATCAGAACACTTATTTAGTTATTTTGGATCAGAGGGATTAATTTCTATTGTCGTTTAAGCATTTATCATTTGGCAACTTGTTTTCTTGGTCCAAATCTCACTCGTTCCCTGCTGCTCATCTTTTTTGGTTTCTAGCTGGTTCCCACTGGTTGCTGATATGGAACGAACCCTAGCATCTCCCAAACACAAGTTATTTTTAGTTTTGAAATACCGTGCTTACAGCAACCACACTGCCTTAGGCTTCGGCCTGTGCTTCAGAGTTCGTGATTTCTTTACCACCTCTAGTTTTCTTAGTTACCTGGAGTTATGCTCTTCCACGATTGACACTACATATGCCACCCGATGGTTGATGTATGCCTTTTGTTCTTTACTCTGCATGCCGTATTTGTATCAGCATCATGGTCTTGTCATATTGAGTATCGCAATCATGCTAGATTGTTTTACTCCTTGCATTTCATAGCTAAATCTTTCTTTAATTTCAGGTTCATTTTATCGACTCGCTGCCGGAGATATACCCTGTAGTTGAGGAATGGGTGGAAGATGTCCTGATGGATGAAGGGAACGCAACAATATTGACTCTATTTGCTTGCCTTGTAACTGTCCTGTACTTGAGAGAGCGTCAGAGGCGTCAAGTGGTTGCAGACAACCCCCAACAGCCTGACGGCGTGCCCAACTAATGCCAAGATGAGGGGGCCCTGTGTGGACGTGATTGGTTGAGGTACATATGGCTGTTTATTCTCAGTTTTAGCATCAAGTTTTTGTTGAAATGCGAGAAGCGATGAAATGAATGCTCATACTGGACTGGAGTCCTACAAGCATGAAATGCTAATGGCTTTCTGAGGACAAAGCGTGTAAACCGGTGGCCAGCCTAGACAACATTTGTATACCAACTGACTAGGATATGAACCGAGTCATAGATGTATGATATTAAGAGATGTTGTTCCAGGTGAAAATTCACCATTTCTGACGTAGACATGCCTGTAAAGTGCTGGAGAGTTTTTTTAAGAATGCTTGCGTTACTCGAAACGTGCTAATTCTGATGGTGTGTGTGGTGTGCCATGCGCATCCTGTGTGCCTCCATATTTCTTGTTGACAGACTTGAAGAGTCTAGCCTGGATTGATGTTGGTCTCTCTTTGGTTGGCTGTTGGGTGATTGAGACCTCATCGGCTGGGAGTGGTGTCTTTTCCGTTCGGTTGTTCGCTGTCTTGGGGTGGTGTGTTCTTGTAACTCCCATTTGAGTATCTAGGTTTTTTCGTGTAGTCTTCCTCCTACATTTGATTGTATGGTTGCTATTGGTTGTTGCTTTAGAGTGTGCTGGTATATTAGAGTTGATGCATGTCTGTGTGTTGAGTGTGATAGGTTGCCTGAGAGTCCATCGGGGAAACAACGTAGCAAAGCGTGCCAAATGCTTCTAGGATTATAGGATAAATATACATGAGGTGGATGAGAGAGAAACAAGAAAAAAAAATGATTGTCTTCTCGTTATTAAGAGGCCATCTCTTTATGTGAAAAGAACATAAATGATATATAAGCAACAAATCTTTCATTACATATGTAGAAGAAATAACCGATTACACATAATGTTTTTTTTTGAAAGGCAGATCATGTTTTATTGACATGTCTACATTACATGACAAGCTTAACATAAGACATATTTATCAACCACTATGCCTTTACTGGCCAAGAGAGATTTTCGGCCGGAAACAAAACGACGGGCGGAGACGTGTATTTTCCAAGGGGGTATTAAAGGAAAACGATAATAATCCAAACAGGACCTCAAACCGTAGAAAAACAGGGCGAGACAAATGTTGTCGATCTTGATCAAGCACAGGTAGCATAAACTGCCAGTATCTCCACCATGGGTGCGTTGCTTTTCGTGCTCTCTTGAGCTTCCTCCTCCAGGTGGAGGCCACGAGCGTAGTCGTCGAAGCATTCGTCAATCGTCCTGAAGGGAATGTCAGGGTAAAGGCTGGATATCTCAACGTCTCTGGACCCGTCGATGCCGAAGTTGGTCTGGCAGCCGTTTATAAAGATGTCGTGCGTCAGCGACGCCACTATGCTCTCCGGGATGATGTCCTCTGCAATGCACCAGATTTTCAACCCAAAATTACCTTGAATCACTCTCAGCTACTGTATAATATACAAGTAGCACATTGTCTATTTCAAGCTGCTTGAGAGTTGAGATATGGTACCTGCAGCCATGGCGAGCAGCTCCTCCTTGCTAAGCGTGACGCGCGGCAGCGTGCGGCCGATCTTGCTCTCCCACAGACAGGCCATCTCGTTGGTGCTGAGGAGGTTGCAGGCGGGCCGGAAGTGGACGGCCTTGTTGATGCTTCGGGCGTCGTACGCGGCCTTCACCGTGAACTTGCCAATGTCGGTCCCGGCCACGAAGAACGCTGTGCATGCAGAACCTCTCATCATCAGAACGTTTGCATTGACGACGATGATGATAAAGGGAAGGACACGTGAGGCGTGGGTTGGGTGGACGGACCTCTGACGGTGCCGTCGCCGTAGATCTGGAAGCGATCGAGAGGCGGGCGCACCTCGGACGGGTGCATGTTGTCGAAGTAGGGCCAGCCGGCGATGGAGTTGCAGCAGATGTAGGTGTAGGGCACGCCGGCCGCCTCCGCCGCCCGCCGGACGCGCCGCTTCTCCTCGTAGAACCCCAGCCCGGCCCCCACCGGGCGCGCCCTGTCCACGTCGTGCCCGAACTCCGACGGCAGAAACCTCTGTCGTGTGCATGCATGCATGGAGGCGTGTGAGCAGGAGCACGTACGTAGGTCACGGTGGGCATGCAGGCGTACGTACCTTGACGGTGCCGGCGGCCTGGATGGCCTTGATGAGGCCGAGCTGGTCGAGGATGTTGGCGCCGCCCATCACCGAGATCACCACCTCGATGCCGTGCGCGCGCAGCGCCGTCTCCACGGACCTCCTCTCGTCCTTCCCGTCGACGCGGCCCTGACAACATTTTGGAGGGCGCATATGTACATACGTACGTGAGCATTTCTGCCTATATGAAGGACGTTTTTACCTGATCGTGGGTGTCTGCACTGAAACTGAAATACCTCGACGACGAAGGCGCCTTTGCGGAGGAGCGCGTCGACGGAGGCGGCGCGCGCGGGGCAGGCGTTGCCGGGGCGGACGAGGATGAAGGTCCGGCGGCCGCTGTCGAGGCAGGCCTCGGCCACGAACCGGCCGATGTAGCCGGTGGCGCCCACGATGAGAGCCGGGCCGGAGCGAGCCACTCCCTCCTCACAAGGCGCCATTGCTTCCGTACGTCCCTGTGCCTACCGCTAAGCTACAAGTCTTATATAGAAGGTGGTTGCTTTTGTACTGTACGTGTCAGGCGTGGAGAAGAGTAGGTAAACACATGGTGCGCCGACGGCTGTTAGCCCAAACTCAAACGTTAGGTGCCGCCGCTTTGCCGGATCCACGCCGAACTCGGGAGTTAATTGGTAAGGGACCAGATCCACATCCCTCTAGGAATCAAATGCTGTCACAAAGTTCAAAAAAAAAATGCTTCTCTGTCACACCAATTCGTTGACTGTATCGTGCAAAATTCATGCACAACCGTCTCTCCGTCCGTGTCAAAACTCGCAACGGGCATGCTCTGTGTTGGCTGGGCCTGTTTCTTACACACCAAAGCTCCTTATACACAGACCGGCCGGTAAAGGCCGTAGGTTTCTTCCTCAGTCAAGCCCCACACGACAAATGCTGATGGCGTTCGCCCCGCCGATCGAGAGACGTGGTTACAGTATTCGGTGTCATTTTTGCGCCTCTGTGACTTGACGGGCGCGCTTCCTTCCGTGCGGGAAAACAGAAAACTTGACGCACGAGTTTCGGGGGCGAAACAGCATAAGCCGCAAAGGAAGCAAGAACCAAGGAGGAAAGAAAGCACGAAGGGAACCGGAGAGTAATCGAGGACGATGCAGATCTTCGTCAAGACGCCGACGGGGAAGACCGCCACCCTGGAGGTCGACGGCAGCTGCACTGTCGACGATGTCAAGTCCGAGATCCAGGACAAGGAAGGTACACCGTGCGTGCGTCCATGCCCAACGCCACGGCTTGTTTTTTTTCCTTTTTTTAATTCATTATTAATTACCCGGTGTCGATCTCACCGTCGATCGTCGTCGTAGGAATCTCGCCGGACCAGCAGCGTCTCGTCTACGCTGGGAAGCAGCTGCCCGGCGGGCGCACCCTGGCCGCCTGCGGTGTCCAGAAGGAGTCCAGTATTTAATCAAAAACTACCACAATTCATAAAACCGTGTCCAAAAACTATCACTTTACATTTTTATACGGAAAACCATCACTTTTGTCCTAATCCATGTCAAAAAAACTACCAAGTGGGAAAAATGCCCGATTTAACTCTTCTAAACGCCTTTCTGACATGCTAGGCCCACAAGTCAAGTTGACCGTTAACTTTGACCATTATTACAGATAGGGCCCACACGTCAACTCTTTTCTTCCACCTCTCTCTACCCTCATGTGCATTACATCGAACAGGTTATGTGCGTCTCGTGACAGGTGACGTGGCCGGCTAGCCAGCAGCGGCTGCGCACGCACGCACGCCGCGGCCAACTAGTAGCGGCTGCGCTGCGCACGCGCACACGCGCGGTGACCAGCTAGCCACGGCTTCGCATGCACGCACGACCGCGGCGGCCTGCCAGCGGCGACTGCTCACGCACGGCCTCTGTTCGGACGATCGCGTACGCAATCCAGGCAGGGATACGACCACATGTGGGCAGGGCAACGGCGGCGTCGACGAGCAGGCAGGCCGCTTCGCCGCGCCGCCGGGTGAGCAGGCAGGCCGCGCCGATGAGCAGGAAGGCCGTGCCGCCGCGCCGTGCGCTGGCCTCCGCTCGAGCTGGCTTGCTAACCCTCGCCGTTGGCCTCCCGTTAACGGTCAATCTGACTCTTGTGGGCCCAACATGTCATAAAGGCGTTTAGAAGAGGTAAATCGGGCATTTTTCCCATTTGATAGTTTTTTGCCACGAATTAGGACAAAAGTGGTAGTTTTTTGCAAAAAAAGTAAAGTGATAGTTTCTGCGCACAGTTTCATGAATTGTGATAGTTTTTGGTTAAATACTTCGACGATCCACCTCGTACTGCGCCTTGGCGGAGGCTGGTGCTTTTATAAGTATGCCTCCGTCCCGAGAGTCCTCGTGGAAAAATACAATGCCAACAAGATGATCTGTTGCAAATACGTTTTTTCTTCTTCGGAAAAGGAATAACCCCGGTTTCTGCATACATCGATACACACAGTCATTTTATTAAACAAAATAAGTCTTGAATCATCCTCTACCTTTTAGAGAAATTCATTTAAACTATATAGAATACGAATCAGGGTATCAAAAAGTTTATGCAAACAGGTCAAACCTTGTTGACTTGAACAAAGAAACGTTGAGTGTATTCCAGATGTAAAAATCACCAAGATAAACACGAAGACGAATCTGGTAGCACATGAGATTGTGAAGTTTAGTTTTATTAATATGTTTGATGGTATTTTTGTTAATAGTGTTCCGCCCTCCGTGGCAAGAGCTATAGTGAATGATTGTATGAGTGTTTGTTCTAATTAATTAATATATGGGTGTTTTTTAACAAAAAATTTATACAAACACGACCAAACCAGTGGGTAGAAAAATTACATCACATAATTTGCTAGTCGCACGCTACTCAAACCGGTTGATCAAAACTCGTGCAACCGTTTCCAAAAGACTACACCTAAAGGCCACAAGCCATCGCACCGTTCATTCATTGTAGCGATGACCACATATAAATTGATGTAGTACTTTTGTAGATAGCCTGTATCTTCTTTGGAATAGATGATCCGTTCAAAACTCAATCATTATGTCACACAAATTCCCACATGGTTTGATCCTTTAGATTACTGTGAATACCACGATGTCACCTAAAACGAACACACTATGTGTCTCCGAACACGGATGCATGAGCTGGCCATCCAACTGCATCCTCTCAAACGTTTGAATAGGTTCGACTAATGTCGCCGATTTGATCTTTCGGGGGCTACCTTTTTCGGATCCTCCACCTTCGTCAGCTCCGGTAACTTTTCATACGGGTCCATGCGGCGGTGGTGGCGAAAAGGACGTGAATTAGGGTGGAGAGTGGCAGGGATGGTAGCGGAGAGGATGGAGAAAGGGGGTTGGTGCAGAAAGAGTGTGAAATGCTCCAAATGCATAGGGTCAACCCTGGTTTTGGATGGGACGAGGGTTTCAGATGTCCGAACTCCTGCAAAGCCCCCTGATTTGCTTCTGGGTTTGCAAGAAAACTGACACAATGTTAGATCGCTTGCCACGTCCGGAGAGGGTCCGTGTTAGAGAGGCCCTAACCAATTAGCAAACAAATTTGATATAGTTGTTGGTCGTGATAAGCTGAAAGTAACATGGACGTGCGCCAAATCAATGTAGCAAACCGATAAGATGAATTATTTCCTCCTGATCACAAAAAGAACATTTTATGCTACCCTGACAATTACGTTTTACAAAATTATCTATGATATCCCTATGTAAGAACCACATAAAAGCTTCGAGTTTTGGAATATAGTTTTTTTAATATGTGTTGTGCGAGAAATAAACTCAAAATTCATAAAATCCGCACACATAGACTTTATGGTGAAGACATCATTGTTAGTCGATGTCCATCGGAATGCTAAACACATCTCGGTTAAATTGGTCGACATCAACCTACTAATCAAATTGATCCACTGGTTCATTTATCACCGAGTAAGGCTCTGCGAAATTGAATATTCAATTGGCTAGTCCTCAAGACTGAGGCTACTTCCAATGCATTGGTATTAAGATGAGGTGCTAAGCACATTTAAAAGTTTAGCAATCAAAGCCTCCAATGCATAGGTGCTTAACTTGTTGTAGCTAAGCACACTCTATTTAATGATTTAGGTACTAAAGTTCTTCATGCATGGATGGACTTTCTTTCATTTAAGTATTTTGTCTAGGTTCACGCGCTTGGCACCGTTTCTTCCTGGGGTCACCACACCCATCTTTCTTCTCTTAAATACCATGCCACATCAGATTTTTTACCTATGTGACAGCCTTATCACCTGTACAAGATGGAGCATTGGGAGGGGTCTGATGCTACCGTGGCCTCCTTGCTAACCATATAATATTATAAATGATCAGGTATTGCAGGGCCAATCTTCCCCAAAACTCATTGATTGGTTACCACCAATCTTAAAGGACCTCTCATAAAAAAAACTTGACCTTCGTCAAGCCCTCCCGAAATGGTACAGGGCTGCGCACTTGTTACGTCAGCCCCAACTTATTTTTTGAAAACACCTCTCATATATTAATTAAGTGAGAAAAGTTATTATAATCGTTTATTACAGCATTAGCCACGGATGACAGAAAAATATTACAAAGAATACAATCCGACCTAGTATCAAAGCTATATTTCACGATCTGGAATGCGACCTCATTTGCCTAAAATTCTAAAGCAGTTTAGAAATGGATATAGCTCCTTCTTCTGATCAGTGAAGGATGAGTTGTCAAAGTTTTCATTTGCTAGGAACGAAACCACAAACGAGCAGCCAGTCTTCAAAATAAAAGGCTCACGAAGAGTGATACCGTTATGAAGACCGTGAGACACGACCGGAGTTTAGCTTCATCAACATTGATACACGAGTCAATATAATTCCATGACACACAATGACTTCACTTGTAGAGTTTCTGGCAACGACCCCCACACTCGTAGCGCAAGTGCTGCCACACCTTGCAAGTGCTCAGAAGAGTACTGATTGGTCTTAAATCTGACACAACTCTCTTACTTTGGACGCTAGAAGTTAACTCTATTGGATTGGTAAGACGAGAATGATGACCTATAATTCTCCACATAATTATCAAAGTGGAGATAGATTTCTTCCCCTCTTTGGAAAATCAAATCGTTCCTTAACTGTGAGGCTCTCTGGAAGATGAAAATGACCGAGTCACAAACCGGAGAGCTTAATTGATTCAGCAAGATAAGAGCATCTTCAGTCGTTGGCCCCCAGGGGGCGCGTAAAATCGCCGTCTGGGAGCGAGCCGGCGTCAAAATCGACGTGGGGGCGAGCAGGTTCCCAGCCGCCGGCCCCAGGATTGCTACCAGACGCGTTTTTTAAATGGAATTCGGCAAAGTTCGGCAAATTGGACAAAATATTCGGCTAAGTTCGGCAAACTGGACATATATTCAACATATTCGACATTACATAAGTTATTTAAAAAAACACAACTAGGGGCGAAGAAGTCGCTGAGCACGACGAAGTCACTGACGTCGCCGCCATCCTCGTCGTCGTCGGCCTTCTCCTCCTTGACGCGGCCACCCCTGCTGGACCCCTGCCCATCGTATCCCTGGCGGACCGGTGGCGGCAGCGCATCATCGTCGCTGTCGTCGAGGACGACGACGCCTCCCTCGTCGCGGCCACGGCGCCAAGCGGCGAACTGCTTGTAGGCGCGTCACTGGCGCTCCAGCTCCGTGCGCGTCCAGTCTTCATGCGCTCACTTCAGGGCCACCGCGTCGTCGAGCTCCTCCTTGACACCACCGGCGAGCCCGGGCTCCGTCTTCACGATGGGGAGCCCCGGCTACGTCTTCACGGCGGCGAGCCCCGGCTCCGTCTTTGGCTTGACGTAGCGCGGAGGAGCCGAGGAGGAGCCGCGTCTGCCGCCCTCGTTGATGACGATGCAGGCGCTGCGGGTGCGCCAGCGAGTGGCGTCTCCACTGCGGGCTCGGCCTTGACACCGAACACCGCCGGCGAGCCGGAGGAATGAGAAGAGGAGCGGGAGGAGGATTGAGAGGATGAAGACGAGGAGCCGAACCTCCTGGGCATCCATTGCCCGGCGCTCCGACGGGGGGCTGGGGCGGCCGCCGCGGCAGGGTATGCCAGCGGCGGGTCATTGCCGCCCTTGAGGTGCTGGAGTACCTCGTGGAGGGTACGGCCAGGGGTGCCCCTCGCTGTTCTTGGTGCCCCCACCACCGCCGCCCCGTTGGTGGACGCCAGCCGCTGCGCCTGTCGACGCTGGAAGTACGCCGCCCACGACGCATGGTTGTCGGCGGCGTACTGGGGGAGGGCGCGCTGCTCCTCCATCAGGGACGCCCACACGCGGTCGACCTCAGCGGCGAAGATGGCGGAGCGCGCGTCGACGTCGGGCACCGGGGGGATGGGGACGCCCCCGTTGCTGAGCCTCCACCCCGTCGGCCCAGCGCGCATGTCCGGTGGCGTCGGGATGTTCGCCTTGAAGAAGAGGTAGGCCTCCCACTAGTGGAGCGAGCGGCGGCCGAAGCCGTTGGCCGCCGCCGCGTCGCCAGAGAATCGCTCGGCCATCGGTTTGGGCTTGGGGAGAGAGGGAAGGGGAGGAACGTCGGCGGACGGGGAGAGAGGTAGAGCTCGGCGGCGGCTGTGGGCTGGTGTGGCCAGAGGTGAGGGGAAGGCGCTGGTTTTATAGCCCCGCGTCGTGTGTACGCGTGGCGGGAGGAGAGGCGTCGCCGCGCCGCCCGTGACGCGCCGCCCGTGAGTCAATGGCAAGGCTGACCGGCGGCAGCCTTGCCATTGATTCCCCACAGAAAACCGAGGCATTCTGAGGGAAGACCACGTGCGTGTCGCTGACTCGGCGGGCCCGCGGCTCTTTCGCGCCAAAACCGCTCGCCCCGGTGCCCCCGGACGCCCCCAGCGCGTCGGGTTCGGCCTGGGTCCGCCGGTGCCAGTTTCGGTCCAAACCGACGAAAAATGCCTCCTGGGAACGCGACTGGGCCGATTTTTAGGCGTCGGCGCTGAAAAATCGCCTGGGGAAGGCCTGTTGGGGGTGCGGCTGGAGATGCTCTAAGCCCCAACACATTTAGCTGTTCTTCACACATGTGCATGCGTGTGTACATGATTACATGTGACTCACATCGATCGTTACATGTGATAAAAGTAGACACTGTTTGATCCCGTCACACCATTTCCTCATTGATGCATTTGTGTACATGATTTAGCTCTTGACAAGTAAAGTGGTGATGTGTACCATAAGAGACAAGTGAGATGTGATGCAATGCAACTATGTGGCAGCGATTATCAACCCTTTTTTTCTTCTTCTAGAAGGAGGTTCCCCCGCGGTCTCTGCGTATCAAATGGATGTGATTATCCTAATTAGCGTTTTGTCACTATTCTCTTGCAGGTGCTATGCTCGGCTGCCTCTTAGAGCTACAAACTGCCGCAAGAAGAAGTGTGGCCACAGCAACCAGGTGAAACTTCATCCTTTTTCCCTTTATGGAAGAAAGAAAAAGTCATTTCTTTGCCTTATAGATCTTGTTCGAATACGGTTCATTTCATTGATGATATTATTCAGAAATGAAATTAATTCATTTACAACATTTTACCGTGTTCTAGTCATTTCTTTCCAGCTTCACTGTGTTCTAGTCATAGTGTCGTATACAGCATTTTACTCCTTTTTAGTTTTATTTAACAGACTTTCCAACTCCCCTGCTCTCTTTTTTATGCGACGGCCCATGTTTTCTTTCATTCTGGTATCCACTGTGGGAGAGTATGTTCCATCCACACTAACACTCTCATGATAAAACATTTCTGTAAATTCAAAATCTTCTAGATTTTGTCAGGTACTATTGGATATTTATAATTAGATACAGTTGATGCACATTAGCAACGAATCTATTTATTTTTCTTATCTGATACATTGTGTGAAAACTATTATTTTCAGTTGAGGCCAAAGAAGAACAAGTACAGGAGGTACTGAAGTGTGTTTTGTCAATGAATCAACTTCTTACTACTTGTGTAGTCATATCATCAGAGATTCACAGTTCATATCCTGTTTAATTACCTCGTTGTAACGTCCTACTGGGCGTAAATCATCACTACATAATTACCTTTATTTTTTTGTGAATACATATGTTTGTGTTTGACTCGTGATGGAGTGACCACGCTACTGAGAGCCCGTTGGGAAGTGGTCTGCACAGAGCTGGCCCGAACGGTCCAACTCCACGAAGTCAGATCTGTGAACCAGAGGAAGCCTGTAGTAGAAAAATGTGAAGCGGATTTAGAAAACCCAAAGTTCTTCGAGTTGACAACGAATTACCACTAGGACGGGTCATATCCCGATTTTTTTTAACATGGCTCATAAACCCCATCACATGCAGTTTTTGGTTGCAGGCCTGAGAAAGAATACATGGGAAGCATTTACCATTAAAGACCGTCTGATATACTCCCTCTGTATCTAAATATTTGCAGTTCTCTTCAATTACAAGTATTTAGGTACAGAGGGAGTAGTATATCTAGAGTTAGAGTAAGGCTTGGTTAGGCAATTCAGTCAACAGTACTACTACTTGTTTTTGATCTCATCACCGGCCATGCAGGTTCCTGCAGCAGTAATCCCAGGACGGCGCCGACCCCATCTGGGTGCCGCAGCATACACCGTTGACATCCTAAAAATAATCATGCGTTACAATGGTAACCATGTCAGTTCAGAAACAGATAAGCACAAGACTTATCATCAGCAACTTAACAGTCGAGTACGAACACAGGTTGTAGCAGCTTAGCCATCAGCAATTTCCTCCCATGATGCATGCCATGAGCAATCTTTTGGCAACGTCCATGGCAGTAGGATTACTCCTCGGTGCCGTCTTCCCAACAGTCAAGGCAGCTTCAGCCAATGCGACGGCGAGCAGGAACACGACGGCGTCAGCGCTGCCACCGTTCGGCACAAACCACACCGTCGGCGACGGTGCCGGGTGGTTGTTTGACGCCAGGGCGAATGCCTCGGCGGCTAATTACTCGGCCTGGGCAGCCAACCGCACCTTCTACCTCGGCGACTACCTCAGTATGTCTTCCTTCACTGCATTTCCTTTAGCTTTGGCGTGCAGGGGCAACTCCAAATCTTATTAGCCTCTGTTCGGAGCAACTGAATTCGGTGCGAATCTACCAAGAATCCGTCTCATCGTGCATTACAGGCTTCAAGACCCGCACGGATAACACGGTCGTGCACACGACCAACGCTACGGTATACAAGCTCTGCGGCCACGACGGTGGCGCCACCGGTGGCGGGTGGAAGGCAGAGGAGGCCTTTTTGACGGTGATGCTAGCCGCGGAGGGCGCAAACTACTTCTTCTCGGACGCCGGCGAAGGGGAGCACTGTCGGAGGGGGATGCGGTTCGACGTCATTGTGGCGCGCGGCCGCGGCCTCCCACAAGTACCACCGTCGTACTACGAGCCGCTGTCCGGCGGGACGGCAGGGAGGGGGCTCGGCGAGGTGGTGCCCATCTGGGTTGCTGTGAACGCTGCCTTTGCTGCTTTGCTGATGCTGTGAATGGCCTCCATTGCCATCGGCTGTTAATCAGCATTCAGCAAACACTTGGGAAAATTGCAACTTCTGTAGCAACCTTGGTCTGTCTCTGTTTGTTCGTTTTTTCCCCTTGATACTACGTCCGCAAGTTTTAAGATTATTTCTCAGTCTGCCTGAAAGTTTTAAAATCTTATTACATCCGTTCAGATTTATTCGTCCCTCTCGTATTTAACGTCATATTTAATCATGATTTTAAATTACATATATAGAAGAAATAATATTATTGAAAACTATGTTCAAATATTATCAGCCCGTCGGCTTCTACCTTCGATTTCTTGGAGTCTGACAACGCTGCAGCTACGACCACGAAGGAATATTAGAGATATATTTGGTAATTAGAGAAAGAAGTTTTTGCTCACGCACCGCATAATTATGCCAATTGTCTCTCCCCTTTAATCCTTTTACATGCTAACTGACGCAAGTTCCTAAACCTAGCTCCACCATCGCTTTCGAGCCGACCCGTAGCTAGGGTTTGTTCGTTGATCATATTGATTGGCTGCCCTAGAAAGTCTTTTACGTGATCCATTGATCAAGATTTTTCTCTCTCGTTGTTCATTGGATCGGTGTTTTCTTTTTTCATTTTCCGATCTAAAATCGGTTTGCATCGCCTGTCGCCTGTCGACCCTTGTACGCCTTTGCTCCGACATTGACGCCAACTACACATGCCTTTGCTCCGACATTGGCATTAACTACACATGCCTTTGCTTCGATATTGGTGTCAACTACACATGCCTCTTCTTCGACAACTCGGATTGTGCCTTCTGTATTATGTTTGTGATGTAATGTTAGATCATGTGACCTCTGCTTGATAATTTAGCTATGTGGTATGACATTTGTATGTCATACTGTTACTCTTGGATCTCATCTTATCTTCTAGTTGTATATGTTGTAATGTTTACCTTGTATTTCACATGACACTTGCATGTATAATATTAGCCACATGTTGGGAACAACACAATATGTGTTTCTATCATTAGTGAGGATTGCAAAAATCTTCAAAGAAACTAGAACCGCATGTTGGGTGCTACAGAGAGTCCTACACCAACCTCGCCTCCATCCTGCATCACGCTCCTTCCTGCAGGACCGTGCGTACGTGTGGCCGGCTTATGCACGATGCTGCCTTGGTCGCTCGGGTGCCAGCGCTGCACTGTCCGCTTGGGATCCAACGTTGGCGTGCAGGACACATCCTTCCGTGCGCTCCAAACTTGTCCTAGCCCGCCCGTGAGTGTTGCGATCAGCCTTCGCGCACGGCAGCCTGCAGGCTGCGCGATCAAATAATAATTTTTTTAACTATGATATATACCAAACGTTCGTATCTATGGCGTATATTCAAATGAACTGCAGTCTGCAGCGGAGGATGCGCATGCATGCAAATTTCTCACCACTTGCGACTCCCCACTACTAATTACCATGAATTGCTTTAATTAATCAACTTTACTTAATTAAGCATGTATGTAAGCATGTGAAACAAAAATGCCGATGTCAGCAAACATTCCCTTCAAATTAAAATTTAAAATGTTTTGTATCCCAAACCGTCGCTCCGATGGAAAAACCGTTTTCACATAAAAGATTCATCATGAGGAGACCTTCGAAACTAGATCCCATATTGATATGTTTCGATGATTTTTTTGTCAAAAGTTATCAGCCCAGACTAAGTAAGTTATCACGTCTCTGGTTCATAAGTTACCATTTTGTTTATATAGAAAATTACCAGGACATAAAGAATGGTCAACCAACCTTCTCCGCACGTGTAAATGAACTAGAAGACATAATTGCTAATGTCATCCTATATTCCTCCATATTTCAAAATTTCAAAATGTTTTGTAGCTCAAACCGTCAGTTCGATTGAAAAAACCCGTTTTCACATAAAAGATTTGTCGCAACGAGACTTTCAAAACTAGATCACATATTCATGATAACTTACCACTTCTAGGCTAAGTAAGTTATCATGCATCTGCTACATATGCTACCATGTTTTTTGCACAGATATTACGGCGGGCATAAATCTGGTTTCTCTAACCTTCTTATCAGGTCGGGTTAAAGTTACCGCGGTGTTTGCGTGAGTTATCACGTATACAATGTGTATATTACCAAAATATTTACACGAAAGTTATCGGAGGTATGTTTTTAAACAACCCCTCGTCAAAGTTATCAGGACCGAGGCACATAAGTTATCAGGTCTGCGATGTGTGAGTTACCATCTATTCACACAAAAGTTACCGGGGGATATTTCATCACCCCCCATGCCAAAGTTATCAGGACCAAAGGTGCATAAGTTATCAAGTATGTGATGTGTGAGTTATCATGTTATTCACATAAAAGTTACTATGAGATATTCCATCAACCACCCTATCCCTTCTTCCTCGGCGCCAAAGTTACCAGGACCGGGGTACATAAGTTATCAGATCTACGATATGTGAGTTTCCATCCATTCACACAAAAGTTACCAAGGGTATGTTTTCATCAACTTTTGGTGAAGAAAAGATTATTGCGGTGTTGGCACGTAAGTTATCAGATCTGCGATGCCTAAATAACCATGTTAATCACATAGAAAAAACCCGGGTGTATATTGTATCATTTTTTTCAGGTTAAAAAATGTGTACCACATTGTTGACACGTAAGTTATCGGATCTTATATTTTAACAACAAAGAATCTTTGATGGTTTTCCAGTATTTCCACGATGATTGTACGTGAGTTATCAGGTACGCGGTGCGTATGTGAACAGCAAAATTTGCACAGAAGTTATCGAGGTATATTCAAACTACCTTACCCGCGGGTTGAAGTTACCATGCTAAGGGTACGTAAGTTATCAGGTCAACGTGTGTAAATAACCATGATTATTACACAGAAGTTACCACTGTATATTTCAACAAACTCCCCTACCCCGTCAAAGTTACCAGACCCGAGGTGCGTAAGTTATCAGGACAGCGCGCGTAAGTTACCATGCTACTCGCATAGAAGTTATCGGGCATAGTTTTTTTTTGCTCTCAAATAGAGTATAAAATTCAGCTAACCTGATTCAGAAACACAAAAACAAGCTTAGTCCAGGTGGCAGCGCACGTGGACCTCAACCAGCAGGTCGGGGGCTCGACTCCTAGTGGACGCTCCTTTTTTCTCCGCGAAAATTTTGCGCGCGCGATAAATGGATCGAACCGTAGTGCGTGCGTGAGACATGTTGATTTCTGCACTCTAGTTCATTTTCACGTGAGGAAAAGCTTGGATGACCATTTTTATGCCCTGATAATTTCTATATAGACAAGATGGTAGCTTATGTACCACAGACGTGATAACTTATGTAGCACACGTGTGGTAACTTTTTGACCAAAAAAAGTTGTCGGAACATATCAATATGGGATATAGTTTTGAAAATCTCGTCGTCAGGAATCTTTTATGTGAAAACAGTTTTCCAATCGGATCTACAGTTTGGAGTACAAATCATTTTGAATTTTTGCATTGGGGGGAATCTTTGATGATGTCATCATTTTGTGTTTCTTCCTATGCATGCATGCGTACATGTAAGTGGCTGAAAGTGACATGTGTGTGATTAGGAAAAAAGAAAAGTAGACATGCACGTCCTGATTAGATGAAAAGAAAGCGACATGCGGTGATTAGAAGAAAATGTGCGAATGCATACAGTCTGCGGAATGTGTTCCGATCTATAGTACAAATCAAACTAACTTACATTATGCACGAGACCAAGCTAGCTGGACTGGTAGCCAGGCTCTGCCATAGATAGTTGGTCGTGGGTTCGATTCCTGCTCGCTTATCTTTTTTTCGCTCCGCCGGATCGCTTGCATGCAACAGGCGTTCGGACCTGATGGACAGATACAAACGTTCGGAAGTTACATATCTCGTTTTTTATGATATGCATTCACGTTTGGGACTGCTACGTGTCCATCGGTGGATTCGTAAGAAATATCCGTTACCCGAATGGTTGTTCGATGTACACACGTGCAACCATTCGATCTACCTCCTGGTACGCGGTTCGGTCGTCTTTTCCAACCAATTAATTCCTGAAGCAACGGTCCACTTGCAGAAACAAGCGCTTTGTCCTGACTCGACAAACCTGCGCCTAGCCCAGCGCCGCCCGCAACCACCGTAAAATCAGCCGCAGCCAGCGTGGGGGACCTCCATGGCGCACCACATCGTGCACCATATGGTGGGATCGGACACCAATCTAGCTCACCGAGCAGCCCTGCTTGCAGAACGGGCGCGACCATCTTTCCTAGCTCCAATCGCCGCCGGAGGGCTTCCACCGCGAGCAGGATCTTTGACTTGGTTCACAAATCCTTCGGTGGTGTTTCCTGAAGCTCCATCGAACAGATCCCATCAGCAAACTTCTGCGAGTTCCTATTTTTGAAACACTAGATCTATTCCACTTTGAAGCATGGACACCTGTATGAAAAACAGAGCAATGAGCCTCCCAAATTTTAGTTCCACATGAGCCTCCATATTTCCCAAAACATTAGCTCTGTTCAACATGTCCCGAGATTCATGAAAGTTTAGTTGCATTGGTTGATGCCTCTGGTTGCATTGGTTAATGCCTGTGTATGTTGTTTCAGAAAAAAAATACATAGCATGTTTCTGTTAATGCCCTTCTCCTATTATGTGATTTTATTGTGCATGTTGCATGTTCATGGGACCCCTGAACATGTCATGTTTCTGTTGTAGAATTTCTGTTGACTTGATTATGTTGCATGTTTCTGTTGGATACCTGAATTTCTGAAGCAAGAAAAAAATGCCGATTGCATGGATAGATGAAATGACTATTGCACAACAACTCTATTGCAGGAGTATGTAACTGAAGGTGAAGGGAGTTGTGTCCAAGGCATTTTTTTTCTGTTGGTGGTGGTGAAGATTCATAGGGGTTGTTGTTTGCTGAAGATGTAGTCCAATATGATTCAGATGATGGAGATGTTTCGTTGCAGCCACTACCGCCCTATGTTGGGATGGTGTTTGACACAATCGAGGATGCTCGGAAATTCTACAACGACTATGCCTCAAGTTGGGGTTCAGACACATATATCTACTTCAAAATTCACCCAGAAGAGAGGTCAGAAGAAAGAGGGTGCAATACTAATAAAGAGGGTCTTTGGGTGTGTGCATGCTAGAAAGCCCGTTAAAATGGAAATGAGTAGCACATTAGAGAGCATTGCAACGGAAAACAACAACAATAGTAGGCATCCTAGTGAAGGGATGGATGTTACAAGAAAACGTCAAAAAAGGATCCTTCATCATGAGTGCAAGGCACATATGATTGTTGGGCTAAGGGAGGAGAGATGGACACTGACTTGCTTTGTTGCAGAGCATACACATCCATTGATGGAACAACCAGAGCGTGTTAGGTACTACAGCTCGCATCGCAGCATATCTGCCGAGGATTACCAACTGTTGTTGACGCTACATGATGTGAACCTCTCAAATTCGGATTGCATGGGCGCCCTTGGTAGGATCCATGGACGTGGTACTAGGATACTCCCGTATGTGAAGAGAGATGTTACAAATGAACGTGCAAAGCTCCGGAGAGGGTTAAAATTTCAAAACATGGATATGACAGTGAAGTACTTTGAGAGGAGGAAGGCTGAGAATCCAAAGTTCTTCTTTGCAAAGCAACAAGATCCTGCAAAAAACTCAAAGATTGCCTTATTTTGGTTGATGGGATAACAAGGGCGGTGTACCTGAAAAATAAAGATTGTGTATTCTTCGGTACAACCTTCCGCACCAACAGATACAACATACCATTTGCTCCTATAGTTGGTGTAAACAACCACCTCTAGATAATTGCACTCAGATGTGCCCTATTGCCGGATAAAACTATTGACACATTTAAGTGGGTGTTTCAACAGTGGATGGTTGCGATGGATAACGAGCATCCTACCAATATCATGACTAACGAGGACCAAGCGATGGCAACAACCATTGATCAGGTGTTCCCAAACACTTGACCTAGGTGTTGCAAGTTTCATGTGCTTAGCAATGTACGGTCAAAGTTGGGAAGGCTATTGAGCAGAGACGAGGGTTTTGCAGATGTGTTTTACACTTGTATCAACCAATCTGAAAGTGTTGGGAATTTGAGGAAACATGGCATCACATGTTGCATTGTTTTGAAGTTGTTGAGAACAAACATCTCAACAATATGTGGCGAACAAGGCACACGTGGGCTCCAACATATTCCAAGAACAAATCATCCCCGTTCACGAGCACAATAGGAAAGTCTGAGTGATATGACCAACACTAAATTTATTTGCATCGACGACCACCACGATGTACAACACACTGGTCTGGGTCAAGTTATGACATATGCGCTTGAAAACTTAATGCATCCTAATCAAGAGAATATTAAGGCTGAACCAGAGTCATCAGTTGAAGATGTACAAAAATATGGGACGCATGCCATGGTGTTTGCAAAGGAAGGGAAGAACACCATCACATGCACGTTTCAAGGCATGCATCAACTTGATTGTTTCTTGAAGTTATCACGTTCAGAACAAGACCGAGTTGTACGTGTACCAGAGATATACTTTATTGATACCAAGGCCCTGTTCGGTTACAGGGACTAAATTATAGAAAATCCCTTTTAGTCCCTATGTAACCAAACATGAAAGATATTTTCTTAAGGGACTAGAAAATACTCTACCGGAGGGCCTTTTTTTCTTTAATCCCTGGGACTAAAAAAAGTCTAGTCCCTTACAACCAAACACCCCTAAGCAAAGAGTCCTAATCAGCTACTACTTCTGTCGATCAAGACCGCTAGAGCAAATGTACGTCACCATGTGTTTGATCAGTGGAAATTGTTTTCCTTGAGAGATATTGGATGGGAGCCACCAAATAAATTGTATTTAATAATTTTGATATCTAATCTGTAATGAATATCGGCTAAAGCATGTTTGCTTTTTTTAGTTATTAGGCCAATAGTTAGAGGGATAGAGAATATTGTATACGGTCAACTTATTAGGCAAGTTAGAGGTGGATAGCTACTCTACTCCTTTCCCGTTTATAGGGATCACCTCAAAAATTTCGTTTTTCCGTTTTACAAGTCTCAGTTCTACTACTCATCATGGCATGTTTGGATTTCGAGGCGCATTAAATCATCTGATGCAAGTATCAAGAGAGAACCCACCAATGCATGTAAAAGTTCATTGACATTTAGTGGTCATGCATGCATGCATTGTAATTAATGCATCGGTAAATATAACTTTTTGAGGAAAAACAAGCGTATTAATTAAGTACTTATGCAAACTACGAAATTTATTCCGCCACTCATCATCTATCTTGGTTGAAGAGATTTTGAAATTGATCCCTATAAAGCGGAAAAAAGGGAGCATTATATATAGTCCTTGTACGATCATTGTAAAAGGAGGTTATATTTTTATGAATTAAGACACAATGTATTTTTTAGGGTAGACACCCATATAAAGTTTTAGCGGGATCTTTAGAAAACCTTTGTGTTGTGATTTCTTCTTAGAAATTGTTTTTGCACGTGAGCACCGTCGTCGAGATTGGTTTTCTCGTGCTGAGCCAAAAGGTTCAAACCCTCTACTTCGTGTACATCGTGTGCGCGAGGGAGAGGTTGCTACTGGTGGTGGTGGAGTGTCATGAAAGATCGGGACGCAACAATAGATCAGATCTTGTCAAGAGGTTCGGTCCACATCACTGAGGGGCTCACAACTCATATTTCAAGACCCTGATTCGACCCACTGATGCCATTTGGATGTTTGTGCAGCAATATGAAATGTGTCAAGAAACTATACTTGATCATGAGGATAATGCTAGATTCACTGGTCAAACAAAAGCTCCGCCACCATACTCTCGGTACACATACTTTTGAGCTTTACCGAAAAATCAAAAACAAAAAAATGTTTTTGTTGGGCCTTGTCTTTGTGTGATTTGGTTTCTGACCTATTTCTTGTGATGTTGCAGGTACAACATTGAGTGTTAAGTTGCTGCTTACTACACCCGCACCGTCTTTGGTAAGTTTCAGAAACAGGTGACAACATCTACTGGCTTAATTATCAACTAAGACACTGACTACAAAGGTCAAGGACTCATGAAATCAACCTCCTATGAGAACCCAAAGCCATGTTCTGTGCATGTTATGATGGATGAAGGGGTGTTTGAATGTAGCTGCCACTACTTTGAGATGGATGGTCTGATTTGTGCACACATAATAAGGGTGGTGATTCATCTCAATGTCCAAGTAATTTAGTAGCAATACTTGTTGGAGAGGTGGTCTGAAGTAGCCACAATAAGCATGAGCAGGACTGGACGGTTGCTGGACTTCAGGCACCCGTCGACAAACAGACCGAAATACCACTCCTTGTGTCGAAGTTTGACATGGCTTGCCTCTAATGCGTGTTTCAATGATGATGCCTACAGAATATTAGATGATGCAATTAAAGTCCTTGAGCCTGCCATAGCAGTAGCAAAGAGAGGAGCACTGCTTGATCAACAAGCAGCACAACAGAGTGAACCCCCAACACCACCCGCTGCAACAATGGTAACATTGAATGATGACATGCCACAACATCGAAGCTCAGATATGCTACAAAACCTAGCTCATGTCCCTAAGAAAGGCTGACCAACTGACAGAGAGAAGAGAAAGAAGACGCTGGTAGAGCTGCGAGATGATGAACAAAATAGAAAAGGCAAAACAACAAGGGAATAAGGCAACTAAATAGGGAAACACAAGATCTCCAAAAAGGATTGTTCTCTACAAGCACTGGAATGAATTAGGACACACCATTCAAACATGTGCCCCCCCCCTAAAAGCTGTGATGGAGGCGGAGGCAACACCTCCTAAATGCCAGTTCTGCTCTACGGTTGGACATGCAGTCCCAGATTGTCAATATTTGAGAGTTGTGATGGCAAATGATCCAAGAATTGCCCAAGTGACGCAACTGAACTTGTAGAAAAGAAATGACAGAAACAGGGAGGAGATCTCCAACACCATATTTTTTGTTTTCATTTCATCTCGTAAAGCAATATGTACTTGCTCCCTGTTTTTGAAACATGAACTTCTATTTTGCAAACGTGATGATGTATACGTTGCATTTGCAAAAAATGATACAGGAACATGATGTTGTGACATTGCATTTTCATCTGGGTCTTGTTTCCAGTACAACCAGTTTTTCATTTGGCTTGGTGTATTAAAGTTACATGAAAAATAGCTTGTTCCCTCTTCATGTTCATGTTAGAGAAAAAAAGCTTGTTCATGTTCATTTTCATTTTACAGGGACATGATGTTCCAGGGATGCATCCATGAAAAATAGCTAATGTATTAATGTTACAGGAAAACCATAAATCTTACATGAAGGACCTTTCACTTGGTGATGTTTACAGGAACATGAATTCATATGTTGATTTTTCTAGAGTATAATATAGATCAAAAGGATCATGTTGCAGAGACACAAAATGGATATATAATATTTTGTTGCCATTGAAAGATTTATCATGCAACAAGTGCTCCCATACACCAAAATGCTAAACAGAACACTGGAACACACATCAACAAAAAACTTGATATGAAACACACATCAGGATCAGGTAACTACCATTTTATTTATCATGCGTACAATGTATATAGATGTGCAAACACCAGAACATTAACAACAAATGGTTGCATCGATAAAGATCCAGCATACAAAAAAGAAGACGGGAAAGGGGGCATGCCCTACCATGACACGTTTTCTCCAAAAAGCCATAGTTACAGGGACTACTAGAGACCTCGGTTACAAACATGTCATACACACATGCACCGAAAAAAGAGAGGCCTAAACTACTAGCTAGGTCTTGTTGCGGTCGACGGTTGACTTCAATCTATGACTTTTTCAGCAGCGCTTGGAGCTCCTCCTCTGAGTTGAGGGTGTTTTGCAGGTGTTTGAAAAGCTTCGTCACAAGGTACTTTTGGAAGTTGAGCAAGGAGTTTGTGTCCAGAGCATACACAGCATGAAAAACACATATTAGGAAACTACTAGCAAGGGAAAAAAGACATTGTTGCAGAAAAATATGATTTCACAAGTAATTGATTCTAGTGTTGCAGAGTGTTTCTTTACTACTAGTGTTGCAGAGTGTTCTTGTACTAGTAATGTTTCATGGGTTGCAAAAAAGAAGCAGAAGATGAGTCCAAGTCATACTGTATTGAATGGCTTCAACCCCTTGGCAGTTAAATTCTCCATGTATAGAATAGCAAAGATGCAACAACCAAACCTGGAAGAAAGAAATATAGGGGAAAAATGATATCACAAAAATGAGATGAAGTTGACAAAAAAATGTAAAGTTGCGGAAAGTACTACATTGTTAACTGTTGTGGGTAGCCTGATGGATTGAAGCGCTCAAATGTGTCAAGATCATTCTTCCATGGGTTTCTTTCTCTGACCAGAGTTTTGAAGTTCTCTATCTGTAATGTAAGATTGATTGGTACCAAAACATTGATTTGAAAAACATGGGAAAAAGCAAAAATCGAGTGCGACCCCATACTAGATTGCAACAATGTGAGCGTCTTGACTGTTGGAATTGAACACATTGAACTTTTTAGGAATCAAATTTACAACAACGACTACCCAATGGTCATGTTGCACAATGGTGCAGAACGCTGCAAGAATTAAAAATGATATAATTAAAAAGCTGAAGCATTGTTGCACAGTAAGGTATTTTTTTGCACTGTATACAATAGGTGAACAAAAGCCTTAGTTGATCAAATTTGGTAATGTCGTTCTTCTCACAGACCTTGTTGAAATCTTTGATGCAAGAATTTGTCTTGAATGAACTTGGGTCCACATAGAGTTTTGACTGTATATAGAAGCAAACATCCAAACAAGAAGGTGAAAACCAATGTGGCTATCATCTAAAAGCTACTATGTTGCGTTGCGAAAACTCAAGTGACAACAAAACAAAAAATATGATAGTTGACTCACAGCCACATGTGGTGAGAATGCAAACTTCATTGGCTTGTTTGATATGTACATGTGCTCAATGTTCAAACTTTCAATGTAAAGTGACATCACCTCATTGTTCACATGTGCCCGCTTTTTGAGCCCGCTGGTGAAATGTTTGAATGAAATATCAAAACCACCTATCCTGATGAATGAAGGGTTGTTTTTTTGCAAAAGTGAACTGAAACTTGGATAGAAGGTGTGAAACTAATGGATATTTTTTTCTCAGCACACAAAGAAGTCCAGAAAACACTTACAGAGGGTCGCATGGGGGTGGGTCCTTTATCCTGTAATTGGTACATCAGTACCTCTGGTAAATGGCATCATCTATTGCATCAATTTTCTTCTTCTTCATTTTTAGCAACTTTGTTGTGATTTGTTCGGTCGATGCAGCTATGTTAAGTGTGGGCTTCTTGTGATCATGGCTTCGCCCGCTGCTAACTTCAACCACCACCCCCTCTCTTGTTTCATAAACACATGCTTCTGCCAAAAAAGGAAAAAGGAAAAGCGGAAAGAACTAGTGAGTAATAGTTTTGAATCATGCATGTGCTAAGTTTCAAAAAAGTGAGCAAGATATCTTGCATAAAATTTTTGCAGGAATGACTTATACAAGCCTGCTAGGCCTGTTAATATTGGGGGATAAGCTGCGAGTGGAGTCACATCATAAATAGGACCAACTGAAGTGGCGGTAGAATGGTCATCAAACAAAGGGCTCCTCGCTCGAATCAACAAGAAAGAGTCCACATCCAAACTAGACCATCGTGAAGGTGAAGCTTGTGGCGGATCCTGAGACAGTAAAGCATCGTCATTGCCAGGTTCAAACAAGCCAAATGAAGGCCCATCTTCAAGTGTCCCTGGCCTCTTAATGAAATTCATGCATGGGTGGGTTGGGCTACGAGGCGACATCTGTTCAATACTTTGTACCTTGTTGCATACATCTTCTCCCTTGGCATTGTTGTGATCATTGCCATTGTTGTGCTCATTATCACTCTTGTTGGGTGGTTGGGCAACATTTGTGTGACCAACTTGCACTGTTGGATCCCCACTCTTCGCGCCACCAGATTGGTTAGCCTGCTGCGGAGACGATACAATGATAGTGGCTTTAGTGGTTGCTTTAGTCCCATTCATGCCATCTGATTGCTTAGGCTACTGCGGAGATGAAACAATGACATTTCCATCGGTAGTTGTTGTAGTCCCATCTGGTTGCTTCTGCTGCTACGGAGACAAGTCACTAGGAGTTGCATCAACCATGCTTGCAGTACCATACGGGCAATCATTAGTGTTTAGCTGCTGGGTAGATGGTCCAGTGCCACCGGCATCACACATGCCTGCAACAAGAGTTGCACGTACATTTAAAGTGACCTATGGACCTTCATATTTGGCTTCATCACTCCTAAATCCAGCTTTTGATGCCTCAGACAACATCAGGCCCATTCGTTTGTAGTAGATGTCCTCCAACAACCTCCCAAATGATCTCAATGCGGCATTGAGTTCTGTAGCATGGATGTCTTTATGATTGTTGTATATGGCAAGCATATGTGGGGGAAACTACAATGCATGGAAACAAAAAAGAGAGAGCGGGGAAAACGACATTAGCTACATAGTTTTGAAATTTCTGCCAGGCAAAGATACGATGCGGGAAAACGAGAGTTACAAAAAGAAATGTTATATGGCTCACCTCTAACTCATCAAATGTAGGTAGAGATGGAGTCAGTCCTCCAACGAGCCGCAGACATCATCACCACCCTCCGTGTTATCTGGAGGTGGCTCGCGCACATTCCCTGTTGTGCCATCAGCACCATCCATTACCACCCTTAGATGGTTCTCGAGCGCCCTCAATGACTCCCCCTTGAAGCTTGGCTTGTGTGTGCAAGTTATCCGGGACATCAAGAAACTTTGTTGCAGACGCAACAACTCCACCTTGGTCGTTTATCTCCGGTGTCTCCTCTATCACACTAGCTTGGGTTGTTATCTGGGCAAGCTAGTCTACATATGACATAAACTTGGTTGTTGCGTAAGGTGTACTGGAGCTGAACTACATTTCAAAATACAAAAAAGAGGAAAACATGAAAAGTGTACAAAGAAATCAGAATTGGAGTTGCAAAAAAACCCGAGGATATTCTTTCCAAAATTTGGAAAAAGCTTACTTATAGGGCGCTTCCCGAAACGATCTTCTAGGGTGTCAACTGCGACAACAACGGTGAAATCCAAATCCTAGACGAAACAAGCCCATGGCAGAGAATAGTTGATGGTATGATCAACTATGCATCCTCTTGAAATGTCAATGTGATCCATGTAAATTACCTGCAAAAATAGAAGACACATAAGCCATTAAAAAAGCAGGATGCTCCTAAAAAAGAAAATGGGGCTGATACCGGAATGAAGGGCTATACTGGATGCATTGGTAGACAACCACCAATCAGGAATTTCAGTTTACCATCATTCCTCTTATCTTGGTATTTTTTAACTTCCCTCATCACATCAAGTAGAATATACACGTCCCACTCAAACTCATGGACATCACTCGTGTATCGTAAGGTGTATAAATATTCTAGAGGCACCATGTTTCGTATCCCAAGAGCTAGGACCAATGATAGGCAAAGTAAAACCCATGACCTATCAATTGTCTCCTCATCGTCATCATCCTCATTTGATAAAATAACAACTGTGGCGGCTATTGGAGCCCTTCCACCATCAAAATAAACATCGTTGAAATCAATTTTCCCCTCTTTCCAAATTCTAATGGCTTGCTACTAGATGGGACATTGAATATCTTCTTAACCATATCTCTTGTGAAGTCGATCTTCTTGCGATCATTTAACCTGCAAGACACAAAAAATATGTAATCAGTAGATGTTTCGGAATATAAAAGGGGAAAATTGTTTTATGCAACAAAAAAATAAAATAAAACACACACACACTTGAGCAGACGCTTCTTGGTATCAATCCTCATGACTATGAAATCAACAAGTGCTTCTGGAGGAGGAACCAAAGGAGAGATATGAAGCAGATCCCTGAAAGAGGACTTGCTTATGACATCCCTCTTCTTCCCTTTGACGGCATTGGCTATCTCGCGTAGCCGCTTTGCCGACCATCGGTTTTGATAGATACCCATGCTGCGAAAACAAACAAAAATGAAAACATTAGCTACTTCAAGCAAGCATGACTGGATTTCACACAGAAACATTGCCTAATTGCCATGTCCTCATAAGCTTCAGGGAATGCAATACCAAAAATTCAAAAAACATTAAACAAGTTCAAGAAAAAATAAGATCTAAATTCAGAAGCATAAGCTTGCATGAAGACCTAAACAAGAAAATGCGGTACAAAAACTAACTCATAAAATTTAGTAGCATACACTAAAAATTGAGTAGCAATAATAAAATTCTGCAGCATTCATAAAAAAATTCATTAGCATAAGTTTGAGGTGCTATAGAAAAAAAATAAAAAGCTATCAGCTACAAAAAGTATGGGCTACAGAAGCTACTAGCCACAAAAATTCAAAAAACTTCTGAATTTTCAAGGGGTTTCAATTCCTTATATGTGCTAGTATGAGCTACAAAAGCTATGTGCTAGTGTCAGTTACAAAAAATACAGAAGCTATGAGCTACAGAAACATGAAGCAATAATTTTTTTCTAAATTCAGTATACAAAATTTTCAGCATAGTGACTGTATGATTTTCAATGGATTCATTGTACAAAATTCCGCTCCAATAATTCTTGAAGCTCCAATGATGCCTGCAGCTACAACTATTCTATGGAAACCTTGTTGTGCGTGTGCTACAACTATTCCTGCTCCTCTCCAGGTGCTAAGGGGCAGTCAGTTGGGGGAAAACAATGCAAAATTCCTGCTCCTCTCCAGTTGCTCCTGGGCTAGAGTGTTCCTTCTCCACCATTTCTTGCCACCGTATAATCCATTCACTACCTAGAGAGGACCAGAACTCTAGTCCACGAAGTTGTACAAAATCCATTCCCCACCCCGAGTTCCTAGTCTTCGGGGGCGCAAATCACAAAATAGAGACACCACCGCAAAACCTAAGCACTGCGTAGCACCTCGACGTGCAGCCATCGGAGAAGCTACTGAAATGCATGGAGCAGGATTCGACCGATGCAACAAATGTCAGCCAGAAAAATGGGGGGAAGGAGGAGAAATCACTAGGATCCGGAGGAGACCGTACCTGATTGGGTTGTCGATGGCCGCCATCGCTCCCGAAGACTTCGTCATCGTCATGACAATGGGTTAGCCCCGGTCGCACCGCCGCCCTCCCAGATCTAGTCGTCGTCGCCCTCCCAGCCACCGAGCGCATGCTGCAGCGAAGACGACTGCTTCCAGCTGCAGGAACGTTTTCGTGAAACAATGGAAATGTTTTAGGAAATGGTCGCGGCTCCAACGGGTGCGGGCACGATCTCGTCCGTTAGATCGAAGCTGGATCAATAGACGAAGAGCTGGCGGAAGGACGCGCCCATCAGCCAATGGAAGGTAAGAGTTTTCCATTCACTTTTTGTTACTTTAATTTATGATCAAAATTAGATACTTTCCCTGTTTTTAAATATTTGTCTTTTTAGAGATTTCACTATGGATTACATACGGATGTATGTAGACATAATTTAGAATGTAGATTCACTTATTTTGCTTCGTATATAGTCCGTAGTTGAATCTTTAAAAAGACAAATATTTAGTAACGGAGGAAGTATAAAATATGAAATGGACCAATAAACCATAATGAACACAGTAGTGGTCGATAAATTTGCATATTACTAATCCTACAATTGTCTATTTTAAAGTTTTGCAGCTTTAGGGTAATGTTAGTGCTGCTCGCGGCGGATGGATCATCATCTTCGTCCACCAATACCCCCTCATGCTTCTTCAACCCTGACCAGATATGACGCCGCCGAGCGCTCCTCCTGCTCCGCCGTCATTGGTCTACCCGTCAGCCTCGGGTGGGGTGAATGAGGCCGCAGGCCAAGGAGGCAAGGACCATCTCGTCCCTCCCATCGACAGGGAGCGCAACCCAGAGCTGCCCCAACCCATATTTGGCGGAAATGTCTATATGGCATAACATTGGGGTCATCGTCTGTATAGGTAGCCACGGCTGGCGCTCCTCATGGTGATGCATGTCAGATTGGCGGTAGACAGTGGCCACCAAAAAGGTCTTCATGAGGGTTACTTCCTTTAGATCTGATTGTTGACTTCGCGGTGAGATGCAACCTATGAACAATAGTTTGACGCAGAGGATGGTTGTGCAGCGGTGACATACATCATATTTAGTTGCGGGGACCGTGGAAAAGTGATGGCGACAACACATGAGTGACATTGATGATTGTGCTACTCAAGCACCCAGTCTCAAGCTCCGGAGTGAAAGCCTAGATTTGACCTGAGTTAGTCATACCTTACAATTGCAATGTTTGTGTGTTGTTACCTTGTTGAAGACATTGCTTGAATATGTTTGGATTGGTTCTTTAGGGTGAAAATCTAGATTTCGACCCAAGATGGTTGGATCCATTGACGGAGGCGCTTGTGCACCCCTTCTTGAAGGTGTTATGTTGAAGAACCTCGTCGCCTGAGTGGTGTCATGAGATGGGTTTTTTCCTCGCTTACGCATTGCTTTGGTCTTACGACTTTGATAATTTGTTGGCATGTTCCTTCGTGTGTGTGTGATGTGTTGGTTGTGTCCACTCTAGCTATGCAGAGGTTGGGTCTGTGCTCGTTGTATCCTCTTGATTCTCCATTTAAACCAATAAAATTTACCATTTGTCAAAAAAATTGTATGAAAATGATGAATGAAAATACTTGTATTGTAGATATGATTGAAAATAGTCGGCAGTACACACTAAGTTGGATACTTTCCATGACTAAAAATATCAGCAAAACAATGAAAAGCCATGAGATAAATAAACAAAGGAAAATGATTCCTACAGGTTGACCAACTAGGAATTGGGTCGATCGCTCGCGTATCGGACGATCTTTTACAATCTGCCACCTTGGGTCACGCCACGCCATCCAAAGACACCGTCCACCATCGTAGGTATCCCCTTCTTATCCCTTTTTGGATGTGCTCATCGTTATGGCCACGCACCCTCTGTATTTTACAATCTGTCACCCTGGGTCACGCCACGTCATCGAAAGACACCGTCCACCATCGTAGGTATCCCCTTCTTATCCCTTTTTGGATGTGCTCATCGTTATGGCCACGCACCCTCCGTCTTTGATGTTGCGCTTGTTGCACCGTGTTGATGAGACTAGAGACACCAAGAGTTGCGATGAGTTTTGTGGCAGCGCTGGGGACAAGGTGATGTCACATCCTCAATATAGCATCCTGCAATGCAAAAGCTGCATTGGCGCGGAACCACCCGGTACTATGGTGTGGCAAGTGGCACCGTCGAGGGCTGAACGAGACACGATGGCCGAAGAAATGCTACAACCGGCCATGGTGGTGCTGGGAGTGCGAGCACTCCGAGCTGCAATCAAGCACATTTGAAATTTTTCATGGTGCATGACCGTGCCTATGATGATATGACGACCAGTGACTTAGTGAGCTGAACGGGACATGGCGGCCCGAGGAATGTTGCAACCGGCGTCGTGAATTGCTGGAGCCAGCATGTCAGAGAGCTATGATGAGTCTGCAATGGGGTTGCGATGGGGGGGGGCACGGGGGTGCCCTGAGAATGCTAGAACCGATGTCAAGATTTGCTGGAACTTGGAACTAGCATCTTGAATATCTGGAGCCGACAAACACATTTGCTGGAATCATTGACGCGGGCATGGTGTTTTGCTACAACCAGTCGCAGTTATTGCTAGAGCATCGAGAATTGCTAGAATGGGCTTCTTCCTTCAACGGCGACCATGTTGACCAGAGAATTCCAACAGTTGCTTTTTTGCTGCAACCGCATGGAATGATCGGTAATATTTTTTAATTTATTTTCCAATTTTAAGGAAACAACAAGAAAGTAAGTTGTCTATATATGAAACTAGGTACACAACCTACATGAAAATCCCAACAACAAGAAGCTTGAATGTAAACACAATAAAACAAATTTGCACAAAGTAAGTAAATGATAGAAGTAACCGCAAGTGGAGGCGATAATTTTGTTCCCGAAGTTCCCTCCTTTGGGGAAGGTTCATCCCTGTTGGAGGGGTGTGGAGGCATGATGCACCCCAAGCGCCACATTGGCTCACCCTATTCTCCTCGTGCCCTCACGCAATGCAAGGTGTCACGATTCCACCATGCGGTGTCCTTGAAGACGGCCACCATGACCTTTAGAAAAAAATGTTGGAGCGGATTCCACAACTCAATCAAAGTCTCCCGACACCGCCATGAAACATCACCACAATGAATTCTGGCTATAAGGTGACCTCTTCCATTTAGGGTGCCTGAACACCTTGAGTAACAAGATCCATAAGAGAAAGTATGAAGAAAATTAAATTTCCTCTGATGAAAGTGTATATCTAGGTCTCCTTTCCGAGTTCGTAGAAAATCAACAAGTTTGAGTGGTTAGAGAAAGTTATTGGCCAAGATAAAGTTTAGTTCAACAATGAAAGAGAGAGACACAAGAGGTAGGTGTGAGGAGGAAGAACCTTCTCCTTTTATGCCTCCCCCAAAGCTTAGGGTGGCTTTTAGCTTTTCATTTAGGTTTTTGTTTTTTGTTCTTTAAAACAGTTCACAATTTCAAAAAAGTTGCAACTTTCAAAAATTTGCGAAGTTTCAAAAAACGTTTGAGAAATCATAAAATGATTGTGAATTTTAAAATGCCTGGAAATCATAAAAGGTTGGCATATTCAAAAAATGTTCATGATTTTGAAAAGATGTGGGGATGTTCACAAAATGTTCACGATTTCAAAAAATCTTTGGGAAATCAAAACATGCTCATGATGCTGAAAAAATATTCATGTTTTCAATAAATGTTTGTGAATCCACAAAATTTTCATACGATTGTTTTCAAACTTTTAAAAAAAATTAAAACAATATTCATGAATTTTAAATTCGTTCCCAAATGTAAAAAAGTTCATCAATTGAGCAAATATTTGCTGAGTAAAAAAATGTTCATGCATTTCAAAAAATATTCTTCAAAAAAATGTTTGCAAATTCCAATTTATTTCACGAAATGTCAGAAAATGTTTGTTGATGAAAAAAAATCGTTGATTTAAAATAATGCTCACGAGTTTCTAAAATGTTCGCAATTTCTAAAAAATGTTCACACTTTTGTAGAATTTATTAGTGAATTCAAACTATGTTTACGATTTCAAAGAAGTGTTCAGGAATTTTTTAAAAATATTTAAAATTTTAGAAATATTCACAAATTCAAAAAAATTCTCGATTTCAAAAATTATTCAAGAATATGTAAGATTTCTCAAAATCAAAACGAAAAGTAAAAAATAAAATAAAAAGGAAAATAAAAAATAAAAATAATCAGGGGAAATAATAAATAAAAATAGGAAAATGTAAATAAAATAAAATGATAAAAGGAAAAAACGAAAGCAGAAAGTCAGGTGAAAAGACGAAATAAAAAGAAAAAATGTTTCAAAATATATGCTAAAATCTTCTGAAAACAGGTGAAAAAAAATCAGAATGGACCGGCCCATACATATGAAAGCACGTAAACAATATCATATTTTGCCACAAACAGAGAGATCTTCAATACTGCATATCCTGTTTTAAAGAGCATTTGGAGATGACCGGACAGAAAGCTAACCCTAGTCTTAAAGAAGGGATGCCAGCATGGCTAAACACTTTGTAGATGCTAAATTTTATCTTTTCCACCATGTTGCAATACCACCTGTACATGTTTCCATCTATAACTAATGAAAAAGAGTTACCGTAGGGTTTTACCTTACTATTTTTGCTCAAAAAATACAGAGGACGTGGCGTCCATGATGGTACCTGCCAAATAGGAGCCGCGGTAGCTGGCGCGGTAAGCACTAAATAGGAATCGGAGCCAGTTTAACGTATTAGTCAAAACGGGTTATCGGGATCTGCGTGGGACCGATTTTTTTTTTGAGGGGTAATGCATTTTATTCAAACTAGAACACAGACAGAATCTGAGTTCTCATTTCCACTACTTGCACGAATTAAACAAAACTCAGAACCTTTTCTGCAACAACCCGTAGGATACAATTTGGTGGCACATCAAGCCAGAATTTATTCATTTCAATGCTAATCCCCTCTTTTGCTAGTCTATGCATCGTTTCATTTGTCGTTCTTCGTGCGAACTCACCTTATAATCTTGTATGGTTCGTAGAAGATCTTTAACTTCCTTGACCAGTGGCCCTACCGCGAAGAGGTTCATGTTCTTGTCATTTAACATCGCCACCACCTCCTTGTTGTCAAGTTCAAGATGAACCTTCTGGAACCCTTGCTGAATTGCTAGTTGCACCGCATTTCTACTCGCCACCACTTCTAGCAGCTTAGGGTCAGAAATGCCTGGGAGAAACACAAATGCCCCTCCTCTATATGCACCATCATGGTCCCACAAGACCATACCTCTTCGCCTTTTAGCTCATGCCTTTGACCTTGCACCATTAGTGTTAGCTTTGACCCAACCCATATCAGGTGGCTTCCACCTCTCCACTTGCTTCCTGGCTGCAATTTTGGGTGTTCTATGGTGCACTCCTCTCCATTCTTTCATGTGATTAGCCACCCTCGTTGTCACTGTCCGGGCGTCCGCTATCCTCTTGCCGTCTCGCGCCTCATTTCTCGCCAGCCACAACCCGCATAGAATTTGGATCATTGTCTCCCTCTCAGCATCATTTGCACCAGTCATCCATTGCAGCATCCACACCGATGTGGCGCTATAAGAACCATCCAGCTCCGGTGGCATCACAACATGAGCCCCCATCTCATCTCGCAGCAAGTTCCAGAAAAGTTTGGAATGTGGGCACCTCCAGAAACGATGATAGATGGAGCCCTCCCTACCACACGCCACGTAGAAGACGTCAACTTTTATTCTTTGCCGATGCAGCTGCGCCGACAACCAGCCCATTACGGAGCACCGTCAATGTATGAGAACCGGGAGCAACTAATTAGGGAGCTCTTCCTCGAAAGCCTTCCAACGATCACTCACACCCGTCGTCATTTTGCGCGTTCTTAGCCACCGCCACGTGTTACGTTCCGAGCGTTTCCTTCGGATTTTTTTTGTTTTTCGCACGCGTTTTCGGATATTTAGATTGGCTTTTTTATGGTTTTTTTGGTGTTTCGGTTTTTCACCGGTCTTCTTAGCTTTTGGAAGAATTTTGTTAATGTTTTTTTGTGCAAAAAAATTCGTTCTTTGTTTTTTCACAAGAGGCACGGTTTTGCTTTCGCAAGAGGCACGACCGTGCCTCTTGGAAAGGAAAAAAACGTTGTCTGCTTTTTTTGCGAGATGCACAATTTTGGTTTCGCGAGAGGCGCAGTTTTTCTTCGCGAGAGGCACAACCTTTCGAAAGGGAAAAACACGTTTTCTATTTCTTTTTTTCGCGAGAGGCACGATCGTGCCTCTCGAAAAGGGAAAAACACGATTTTTTTCCACGAGAGGTACGGTTTTGTTTCCGCGAGAGGTATGGTTTTGTTTTCTCGAGAGGCACGACCGTGCATCTCGGAAAGGAAAAAATGTGTTTTCTATTTTTTTCTATCGCGAAAGGCATGGTTTTTCATCCGGTATTTTCGTTTTTTTTTAAAAAGCAGTTCGTCAAAACCTATTAACATGAGATCTAATTTTGAAGATCTCGACGCGAGGAACCCAACGATGAAAATAATTTAAGATTTGAACGCACGGTTTAAAAGATAAAACATTTTAAAAGATACGGATCTACGAAAAAAAGGCAAAACTCTCCGACAAGTGACACGCATGCAGTGCGCCACTTGTCGTAACCTGAGAAGATGAGAATAACTTTTGAAAGGTGTACTCGTCAACTAATAATCTTGATGAGTTTTAGCTTTGTTCGGGCCTCCGTGGGCCTGATTCTTGTACAGTCCTTTACGGGCCATATCAACCGGTGCTCCTCGTTAGCTTGACGGGCGCGTTTCCTTTTGGATCGACAAACTAAATCCGAGTCCTTGCTGGGCGAGGAGCGTCCCGAGCGTGGCCGCCGGCTATATTATTAGGCCATACTCACCGCACCGAACGTGTGCAGAACCAAGAACAGAAGAAAATCAGGAGAGTCAATCGGGCGCTGAGGATGCAGATCTTCGTGAAGACGCCGGCGGGGAAGACCGTCACCCTCGAGGTCGAGAGCAAGGACACCGTCGACAATGTGAAGGCCAAGATCCACGGCGAGGAAGGTACTGTATAAGCCAACCACACCACTACGTCGCGTATATCGCATTTCCGCTGCCATGAACGGCGTCTCTTTGTTGAGGTTGAGAGTTGATATGTTTACTCTCCGCCGTGTCGTGTGGCCGCAGGGGTCTCGTCGGAGCAGCAGCGGCTCATCTTCGCGGGGAAGCAGCTCGAGGATGGCTGCAACTTGGCCGATTACGATATCCAGAAGGACTCCACCCTCCACCTCCTGCTTCACCTCCGCGGGGGCAACATGTGGTTCGAGACCGGCCTGAGAACCCTGGCAGAAAAGTACAACTCAGACAGGAAGATCTGCTGCAAGTACGTACTCCCGTGCCCTCCTGCAATTGCTTTGTGGAGGCATACAGTTTTAGCATGCCACCTGTGCTTACCTTTCCTAGCATATCGACGTGTTATCTATGATTAATATGAATATATACTAAACTTTTTCACCATGCATTCGCTTGCAGGTGCTATGCTCGGCTATCTCTCAGAGCTACAAACTGTCGCAAGAAAAAATGTGGCCACAGCAACCAGGTGAAACTCAATTGCCCGTGTCATGTTCTTCGCCTTATCATTTTTGCAGCTGCTAACTGATATAAATAAGGGGTGGATGTTGCTGTCGCTGGCTTGCGACGAATCTTGTTTCATTCATTGATCTGGTTGCCCAACATATCATTTACAGCTGAGGCTAAAGAAGGACAGCTGGTACAGGAGATTTAGGCACTAGAGCGTCACGCGTCAGCAAATACTTCTCGGTGCTCGCTCATATAGTCATGCTAGGGTCATCAGAGACGGGAGTTCTAAACTTCTAATTTGTTCATTGTAAAGGTCCTCATGGATGTTGAACCTTGATGAACATCAGGTTGTGTAATGTGCTAATCAGCTAATGGGATGGTTTTCTACCGAATATTTGTCCATGTGGCTTCACTTTGGAATTACCAGAAAAGCCTTTCTATCCGATTTATATATAAAGCAAACCATAAAAGACATAAAGATACAACAAATAAGTTCACATCACACACAGATAGCATACAAACATAGTATAACAGAGTTCTGCTGAGAGCACAACTCAATAAACACTAAACAAAAGCAAAAGGAAGCAGAGGCCATGGGACGCCTCAAAAGGCCCTGCCACCGCGACACCCAGTCTAAGGGCCAAGTGGAAGGCCAGCACACGAAGATCTGCAATGAAGATGTCGATGACGCCCCGATTGTTGGGGATATAATCCCATGGTAAGACCCGTCCAGATGGGGTCGGGTTATACCTGACGACTCATAATCCAGACCAAGGCAGATGGGCCAAGAGACGTAAGCCTGGCCGCATGGCGGCTTTCCAAGATGGGCCAAGACAAGGCCCAAACGGGAGAAGGCATGAAGACCCGGGCAGGTAAGCCGCCCAGAGACGTTTTGCTCGAGAAGGCAAGGCGGCGTAGAGATAGAGTCAGATACATTGTAAGAGTCGGTATGAGACTTGTGTAACCCATGATCTTGACTTCCTATATAAAGACGAGACCCGGGGCGACTTAGACAGAAACCAACTGATCGAGAACTAGGTCAAGCGAATCCGCTCCCTTGTAATCGATACTTCAATCAATACAACACAAGCAGGACGTAGGCTTTTACCTCTTCTTGAGGGGCCGAACCTGGGTAACTCGTGTCCTTCGTCCCAACCAACCCCTTTGAGTCCATCACCTTAGCGATGGCTTCGAACATAAGTCCTCGTAAATCTGCCGTGATAAAACCACGACAGTTGGCGCCCACCGTGGGGCTAGCGCTCGTGGTGTTGAGTTCTCAAAGGGCTCTCTCCCAGGGATCGAAGGGTACGTGGTTGGCAGGATGAACAAAAGTTGTCGCGGCCGGCTCTACATCGACGACGCCGGCTAGGGCCCCGAGGCAAACTCTGTCGAGTACGGTTTTCGGGTTCCCTTCGGTGGAATCCACATCTTCATCGGCAAAGTCGGCGGATCTACACCCGGTCCGGACGTATGCACCAACATCGTCGAGCCGGCTCGGCGCACGCAACCCGCCCGACGTGTGCAACCCGCCTGTCGTGGATTTATCACGGCAGATGTCCGGGTGAACGGGCTTAGGTTCGGGGCAAAGACGCAACTATGTGGCGGCTTGAAGGGGTTGATCGGAATCGTGAGACACAGAGTTTTACCTAGGTTCGGCCCCTCCAATGGAGGTAAAAGCCTACGTCCTGCTTGTCTGGTATTGATGATGATGAAGATCTCTTGGTTACAAGGGTGCTAATTGCTACCTCTAATCACGAGAGCCTCTAATCTGTCTGTCTCTAATCTCTTGTGTTGTCTAAACTTGTGGACTTGTCCGTCTCTCTCTCTAGGGGTTCTCTACCCCTCCTTATATAGGTGGAGAGGGTAGGCTTACAAATAGAGTCCTACTAGGAGTAGGATTAGGACTAGCCTCTCACGAATCCTACTCCGAGTCTTATTTCCTTTAAGGGAATCCTTCTCTCTTCGGGCCTTCTCTTGTGAGCCGCCAGGCGCCGGCTCACCCGCCGGGTCTTGGGCTTGGTCTCCTGTGAGTCGCCTGCCGGGTCATTAATAAAATGTCATATCTTTATCGGGCCTTCTATGAGTCTTCCGGCCGGGTCATACCGCAGGGTATATCCCCGACATTAGCCCCCAGGTTAGCTTGAATCTATTCATGGTAAGCTCCTGAAATAAGAGTAACAAATATTTTAAGTGGCCGGCTTTGGTCCTTTGGCCGGCTTATAAAATGGCTCCTCAGAAATCCGGGTCTTTTCTGCATATGAATGAGTCATCTTGATAATCATCTTGCTTGTCAATGTCCTTTGAAATTTTTTAAGAATAGAACACCCATATGTCATTGAATCAGCTTCCAATACTCTTGGCGGGTCATCTCCTCTGGGTCATAATCATTGATGATGCCGGGTCATTATTGCTGATGACGCCGGGTCATTATCGTTGGTGACGCCGGGTCAAACAACTAGAATCCAGCTGACTTGATAAAAATATTGGGATGAAAACCCATCTGATGTAAACCGGACTTCCATTGTTGTGAAGCAAGGCGGCTTATAAAATCTGGCGGATTATGATCTTTTGATAGCACCGGGTCATAAGTGTTGGTGACGCCGGGTCTAATAACTGAACTCCATACTTAATATCTTGAAAATCTCCTCAAGAGTTTTTGATATGTTCATATTACCTGTAGCCCCCAAGCTCCGAGATTATCCATGATAACTTGGTGCTTTGCAATAATATTTTGGACTGTGTAGCCCCCAAGGGACGGTTTGACCTGCCTGTAGCAACCTGGGGCTTATAAATTCTTATACCTTATGAAACTTCGGAGGGTGTAGCCCCCAAGGGTCGGCTCATCAGAAAGCTTTGGCGGGTGTAGCCCCCAAGGGCCGGCTCATCAGAATGTGATGCACCGGGTCTTCAATTTGAACCTCATAATCTGTTTAAACAGCTGAATACTGTAGCCCCCAAGTGCCGGATCAGTAAGAATTGCTGGGCTGGGACTTTAGAAAAATATAAAAAGGCCTGCTCATCTCCTTGTGATAATATGGTCTTGTTGATAATAGTGATTTGAAAACCAGCTTGCATTAGCCCCCAAGTGTCGTGGTGCGTGCTTGCAGCGACAGGGGACTTGCGTATTTGATATAAACTGGCCTTGAATAATGTAGCCCCCAAGTGTCGGGTTGTCTGCCTGCGGCGACTCGGGACTATGTGAGAATAATATGACTCTTCGTTTGAATGAATCTTTGATCGTAGTTGTAATATAATCCGGAGTGAATATCCTGAAATAACTCCTTTGTCTTTGACATGAAATCCCTGCTCGTGGCTGCGATGCAACCCGACAAATATATATTTGAAGAAATCCATGAGTGTTGTAGATTACTACAGTGCACAATTGAAGAAATCCGAGAACCGGCCAATTATATGACACGTCATTATATCTGACAGGGCGGTTCTTCAAGAATAATCAACTTTCCGATATAACAGTGGCTCATCTTTAATAAACAAGACCTGCAAAAACAAGACAGAATATGTTCCGTGTTGCTGTAAGGGTGGCTTGAAAAAGCACAACCCGGAGATGTTATATCTTTCATAACATTGCTCCTTCTTTCATAATCTGGCTCTGACCCGACTTGATAAGCCGACATGACATGTGAATATGATGAAATATATGATGCAATGTATGATGCCATGTATGATGCAAGATGCAATATATGATGTAATGTTAACTTGTTAACATTTTTTGGCATAAAGCCGGCGGATAGGCGTTAGAAGCTATACCCGAAGGTAGGAAGCCGCTCTCGCCGTGACTCATTTTCCTGAGCCAGAATTTTGTGCCTCTACGACCGGCTAATAGGCGTTAGAAGCTGTACCCAGAGGTAAGAAGCCGCCGTTCATCGCGACTCATTTTCCCGAGCTAGAATTTTGTGGCATAAAGCCTAGCTAATAGGCGTTAGAAGCTGTACCCGGAGGTAGGAAGCCGCCGTTCGCCGGTTGTTAGGTGTTAGATACCCGTCGGTAAAAACCCTTCACAACCGCGGCTAAGCATGTTTTTAGCCGGAGATTTGGCATGAAGCCAGCCTATTGGGTGTTAGAAGCGGTACCCGTCGGTAAGAAGCCCCCTTTTCAGCAGTTATGATGCAAAGCACCGGCGGATAGGCGTTAGAAGCTCTACCGGCTAAAGGTAGGAATCCGCCCTCGCCGCGACTCATTTTCCTGAGCCGGAATTTTGTGCCTCTACGGCCGACTAATAGGCGTTAGAAGCTGTACCCGGAGGTAAGAAGCCGCCGTTCACCGATCTCAGTTGATACATCAACCGGAATATTTTTGAACTCTTCTTGTAAGTCGCTATCTTGTAAACTGCCATCTTGTATAAAGAAGCGGCAGCAGCTCCAAGTGATGATCCAATAAATCCGAGCACCTATGTTTGAATGGTGCATCACGGCGGTTCGTCCTCTTGGAAAACTTTTTATCTTCCGTCAGTAGTGTAATAGCCCCTAGGATTGTATTTTCTCTTGCAAAGACCTGGGGTTCTCGTTGAAAATGACCAAATGTGTCTCGCCATGTCTGTAGCCCCCGAGTCTTAAGTTGACTTGAAGAGGCAGCTTGAGAATCTCCACTGAAAGTTGAGGTTGGCCGTGGCGGGTTATAGATGATCCTGTATGGACTGCTTCAATGATCCGGCTGATGGTTCGTTCCGCCTGTTTGTTGAAGTGAACCAAATTGTAGTGGAGGCGATTTGTGCGCCTGTCCATCGATGAGCACCGTACTAGTATCTTGATGTAGATCGAACTGTGGGTGGCGGCTTGCGCGCATCCGTTGGGTGGCTCATATAGATGAGCCCTGCACTAATATGTTGTAGATTGCATCACAAGGCGACGATTCAGAACCATCCGTTGGGCGACTCGTACTGGTGCATGCGGCCCCTGGCGTGTTGATGTAGATGTAGAAATCAACGGCGGTGTTTGAAGACGGCGTGATCGTGAGAGACGGCTGCAATGTTGTAAGCCGGTGCAGTCACGAGAGACAACCGTGGCATTGTAAGCCGGTGTGCAAGAGACGTCTGTGGCGTTTGTAAGCCGGCGCGGCCACGAGATACGACGTGGTCGCAAGAGACGGCTGCGGCGTTATAAGCCGGTGCCGTCACAGATGTTGAGAGACAAGCACGATGTTGTAAGCTGGTACAGACGGATTGAATCAGATGTAGCGCCTGCCGGTTGAGTCGGCCGCGGGCACGGATGGATGAGTCGACCGTATGTTGATCCAGAGCCGGGCGACGCCAACTCGAGAATGTAGGTGAATCGGAGGTGGACGCGTAGCGGGGTGGAGCTGGGGACCGTTTCGTTCGATGTGGAGCTGCAGCACGTGGTGGCTCGCCGGGCGGAGGCCGCAGGACAACAAGCAAGGCAGAGCCGGTCGCATCGGGTATAGGCCATGGCAGCTGAGGCATGGTGAAGGTAGGCGCGGCGAAGCACAGGAGAGCCGGCGGGCCTAGCGTGTTGGGAGACGTAGTAGTAAATCAAAATTTTCCCTACGTGTCACCAAGATCTATCTAGGAGAAACCAGCAACGAGTGGGGAGAGATTGCATCTTCATACCTTTGAAGATCGCTAAGCGGAAGCGTTACAAGAACGCGGTTGGTGGAGTCGTACTCGTAGCGATTCAGATCGCGATGGACTCCGATCTTAGCGCCGAACAACGGCGCCTCCGCGTTCAACACACGTACAGCCCGGTGACGTCTCCTGCACCTTGATCTAGCAAGGAGGAGGGAGAGGTTGAGGGAGAGCTCCGGCAGCACGACGGCATGGTGACGGTGGAGCTACGTGGATTCCGGCAGGGCTTCGCCAAGCGCTACGGAGAACGAGGAAGAGGAAGGGTAGGGCTGCGCCGTGAGAGAAAGAAGTCGTGTCTCAAATCAGCCCAAACCCTTGCATATATATAGGAGGAGGGAGAGGGAGGGCTGCCTTGGCCCCTCCTCCAAGGAGGAGAGGTTCGGCCGAACTAGGGGGAGAGTCCACCTCCCACAAGGGAGGTGGATCTCCTCCTTTTAAATCCTTTTGCCCTTTATCTCTTTATCCCAGCCGCATGGGCCTTTCTAGAAGGTCTTGGACAGCCCAATAAGGGCTGGAACACCTCCTCTAAGGGCCCACGAAGTCCTTTGGTCGTCACACCCCTCCCGAGGGTCCTCCGGCACCCTCCCGGCACTCCCGGTACACTACCGATGAGCCCGAAAACTTTCCGGTGACCAAAACTGGACTTCCTATATATCAATCATTACCTCCGGACCATTCCAGAGCTCCTCATGACGTCCGGGATCTCATCCGGGACTCTAAACAACCTTCGGTAACCATGTACACTTTTTCCCTATAACCCTAACGTCATCGAACCTTAAGTGTGTAGACCCTACGGGTTCGGGAGACACGTAGACATGACCGAGACATTTCTCTGGTCAATAACCAACAGCGGGATCTGGATACCCATGTTGGCTCCCATATGGTCCACGATGACCTCATCGAATGAACCACGATGTCAGGGATTCAATTAATCCCATATACAATTCCCTTTGTCTATCGGTATGATACTTGCCCGAGATTCGATCATCGGTATCTCGATACCTTGTTCAATCTCGTTACCGGCAAGTCTCTTTACTCGTTCCGTAACACATCATCCCATGGCTAACTACTTAGTCACATTGAGCTCATTATGATGATGTCTTACCGAGTGGGCCCAGAGATACCTCTTCGTCACACGAAGTGACAAATCCCAGTCTCGATTCGTGCCAACCCAACAGACACCTTCGGAGATACCCTTTATAGCCACCCAGTTACGTTGTGACGTTTGGCACACCCAAAGCATTCCTACGGTATCCGGGAGTTGCACAATCTCATGGTCTAAGGAAACGATACTTGACATTGAAAAGCTTTAGCAAACGAACTACACGATCTTGTGCTAGGCTTAGGATTGGGTCTTGTCCATCACATCATTCTCCTAATGATGTGATCCCGTTATCAATGACATCCAATGTCCATGGTCATGGAACCGTGACCATCTATTGATCAACGAGCTAGTCAACTAGAGGCTCACTAGGGACATGTTGTGGTCTATGTATTCACACATGTATTACGGTTTCCGGTTAACACAATTATAGCATGAACAATAGACAATTATCATGAACTAGGAAATACAATAATAACCATTTTATTATTACCTCTAGGGCATATTTCCAACAGTCTCCTACTTGCACTAGAGTCAATAATCTAGTTACATTGTGATGAATTGAACACCCGTAACATTCTGGTGTTGATCATGTTTTGCTCGTGAGAGAGGTTTAGTCAACGGATCTGCGACATTCAGATCCGTATGCACTTTACAAATATCTATATCTCCCTCCCGAATGTAATCACAGATGGAGTTGAAGCGGCGCTTGATGTGTCTTGTCTTCTTGTGAAACCTGGGCTCCTTCGCCAGGGAAATAGGTCCAGTGTTGTCACAGAATAGAGTCATCGGGCCCGACGCACTTGGAATTACTCCTAGGTCGGTGATGAACTCCTTCATCCAGACTCCTTCCTTTGCTGCTTCCGAAGCAGCTATGTACTCCGCTTCACATGTAGATGCCGCCACGATGCTTTGCTTGCTGCTGCACCAGCTGACTGCCCCTCCATTCAAAACATACACGTATCCGGTTTGCGACTTGGAGTCATCCAGATCTGTGTTGAAGCTAGCATCGACGTAACCCTTTACGACGAGCTCTTCGGCACCTCCATATACGATAAACATGTCCTTTTTCCTTTTCAGGTACTTTAGGATATTCTTGACCGCTGTCCAGTGTTCCGCTCGGAGATCACTTTGCCTCCCTACCAAACTTATGGCAAGGTTCACATCAGGTCTGGTACACAACATGGCATACATAATAGAGCCTATGGCTGAAGCATAGGGGATGACACTCATCTCTTCTCTATCCTTTGCCGTGGTCGGGCATTGAGTCGTACTCAATCTCACACCTTGTAACATAGGCAAGAACCCCTTCTTGGACTGATCCATATTGAACTTCTTCAATATCTTTTCAAGGTATGTGCTTTGTGAAAGACCTATGAGGCGTCTCGATCTATCTCTATAGATCTTAATACCTAATATGTAAGCAGCTTCTCCAAGGTCCTTCATTGAAAAACACTTATTCAAGTAGGCCTTTATACTTTCCAAAAGTTCTATATCATTTCCCATTATCAGTATGTCATCCACATATAATATGAGAAATGCTACAGAGCTCCCACTCACTTTCTTGTAAATACAGGGTTCTCCATAAACCTGTACAAACCCACACGCTTTAATCACCTCATTAAAGCAAATGTTCCAACTCCGAGATGCTTGCACCAGCCCATAGATGGAGCGCTGGAGCTTGCATACTTTGTTAGCATCTTTAGGATCGACAAAACCTTCTGGCTGCATGATATACAGTTCTTCCTTAAGGAAACCATTAAGGAATGCCGTTTTGACGTCCATTTGCCAGATCTCATAATCATAAAATGCGGCAATTGCTAACATGATTCGGATAGACTTCAGCATTGCTACGGGTGAGAAAGTCTCATCGTAGTCAACTCCTTGAACTTGTCGATAACCCTTAGCGACAAGCCGAGCCTTGTAGACGGTCACATTACCGTCCGCGTCAGTCTTCTTCTTAAAGATCCATTTATTTTCAATGGCTCGCTTATCATCAGGCAAGTCCACCAAAGTCCATACTTTGTTCTCATACATGGATCCTATCTCGGATTTCATGGCCTCAAGCCATTTGTTGGAATCCGGGCCCGCCATTGCTTCTTCATAGTTCGAAGGTTCACCGTTGTCCAACAACATGATCTCCAGGACAGGGTTGCCATACCACACTGGTGCGGAACATGTCCTAGTGAACCTTCGACGTTCAATAGTAATTTGATCTGAAGTTTCATGATCATCATCATTAACTTCCTCTCTAGCCGGTGCAGGCTCCACAGAAACAACTTCCTGTGCTGTGCTACTCTCCGGTTCGAGTGGAGGTACAATTACCTCATCAAGTGATATTTTCCTCCCACTTACTTCTTTCGAGCGAAACTCTTTCTCGAGAAAGGATCCATTCTTGGCAACAAAGACTTTGCCCTCGGATCGTAGGTAGAAGGTATAACCAATAGTCTCTTTGGGATATCCTATGAAGACACACTTTTCCGCTTTGGGTTCGAGCTTCTCAGGTTGAAGTTTCTTCACATAAGCATCGCATCCCCAAACTTTTAGAAATGACAGCTTAGGTTTCTTTCCAAACCATAATTCATACGGTGTCGTCTCAATAGATTTTGACGGTGCCCTATTTAAAGTGAATGCGGCAGTCTCTAATTCATATCCCCAAAATGATAGCGGTAAGTCAGTAAGAGATATCATAGATTGTACCATATCTAATAGAGTGCGATTACGACGTTCAGACACACCATTTCGCTGAGGTGTGCCAAGCGGCATGAGTTGTGAAACAATTCCACATTCCTTAGGTGCGTGCCAAACTCGTGACTTAAATATTCTCCGCCACGATCAGATCGTAGGCACTTTATTTTCATGTCACGTTGATTCTCTACCTCACTCTGAAATTCCTTGAACCTTTCAAAAGTTTTAGACTTATGTTTCATTAAGTAAACATACCCATATCTACTCAAGTCATCAGTGAGGGTGAGAACATAATGGTAGCCACCACGAGCCTCGATACTCATTGGACCGCATACATCGGTATGTATTATTTCCAACAAGTCAGTTGCTCGCTCCATTGTTCCGGAGAACGGAGTCTTGGTCATCTTGCCCATGAGGCATGGTTCGCACGTGTCAAATGATTCAAAATCAAAAGACTCCAAAAGTCCATCAGTATGGAGCTTCTTCATGCGTTTGACACCAATATGACCAAGGCGGCAGTGCCACATGTAAGTGGGACTATTGTTATCAACCTTACACTTTTTGGTACTCACACTATGGACATGTGTAACATCACGTTCGAGATTGATCAAAAATAAACATTGACCAGCGGGGCATGACCATAAAACATTTCTCTCATATAAATAGAACAACCATTATTCTCAGATTTAAATGAGTAGCCATCTCGCATTAAGCGAGATCCAGATACAATGTTCATGCTCAAAGCTAGTACTAAATAACAATTATTAAGGTTTAACACTAATCTCGAAGGTAGATGTAGAGGTAGCATGCCGACGGCGATCACATCGACCTTGGAACCATTCCCGACGCGCATCGTCACCTTGTCCTTTGCCAACCTCCGCTTATTCCGCAGCTCCTGCTTGGAGTTACAAATGTGAGCAACTGCACCGGTATCAAATACCCAGGAGCTACTACGAGTGCTGGTTAGTTACACATCAATAACAAATATATCACATATACCTTTAACGTTGCCGTCCTTCTTATCCACTAAATACTTGGGGTAGTTCCGCTTCTAGTGACCGGTACCCTTGCAATAAAAACACTCAGTCTCAGGCTTGGGTCCATTCTTGTTCTTCTTCTTCCTGGCAACTTGCTTACCGGGCACGGCAACAACTTTGCCGTCCTTCTTGAAGTTCTTCTTACCCTTGCCTTTCTTGAAACTAGTGGTCTTATTCACCATCAACACTTGATGCTCCTTTTTGATCTCGACCTCTGCTGATTTCAGCATCGAGTACAACTCAGGAATGGACTTCTCCATCCCTTGCATGTTGTAGTTCATCACAAAGATCTTGTAGCTAGGTGGAAGGGACTGGAGGATCCTGTCAATGACCGAGTCATCCGGGAGATTAACTCCCAGCTGAGTCAAGCGGTTGTGAAGCCCAGAAATCTTGAGGATGTGCTTACTGACAGAACTATTCTCCTCCATCTTACAGCTGAAGAACTTATCAGAGACGTTATATCTCTCGACATGGGCATGAGCTTGGAAAACGAGTTTCAGCTCTTGGAACATCTCATATGCTCCGTGTTTCTTAAAATGCTTTTGGAGCCCCGGTTCTAAACTGTAAAGCATGCCGCACTGAACAAGGGAGTAATCATCGCAGCGAGAATGCCAAGTGTTCGCAACATTTTGCTCTGCTGGGAGAAGGGGCGGGTCACCTAGTGGTGCATCTAGGACATACAATTTCTTGGAAGCTATGAGGATGACCCTCAAGCCATGGACCCAGTCCGCATAGTTGCTTCCATCATCTTTCAACTTGGTTTTCTCTAGGAACGCGTTGAAGTTTAGGGTGACATTCGCGTTGGCCATTGGATCTACAATATAGATTGTAAAGATAATTTTAGACTAAGTTCATGATAATTAAGTTCACATAATCAAATTATTTAATGAACTCCCACTTAGATAGACATCTCTCTTAGTCATCCAAGTGACACATGATCCACGTCAACTAGTCCGTGTCCGATCATCATGTGAGACGGACTAGTCATCCATGGTGAACATCTCCATGTTGATCGTATCTTCTATACGACTCATGTTCGACCTTTCGGTCTTCCGTGTTCCGAGGCCATGTCTGTACATGCTAGGCTCGTCAAGTCAACCTAAGTGTATTGCATGTGTAAATCTGGCTTACATCCGTTGTATGCGAACGTTAGAACCTATCACACCCGATCATCACGTGGTGCTTCGAAACGACGATCCTTAGCAACAGTGCATAGTTACGGTGAACACTTCTCTTGAAATTTTATTGAGAGATCATCTTATTTACTACCGTCATTCTAAGCAAATAAGATGTAAACATGATAAACATCACATGCAATCAATATGGTGACATGATATGGCCAATATCATCTTGCTCCTTTGATCTCCATCTTCGGGGCACCACGATCATCACTATCACCGGCACGACACCATGATCTCCATCATCATGATCTCCATCATTGTGTCTTCATGAAGTTGTCTCGCCAACTATTACTTCTACTACTATGGCTAACGTTTAGCAATAAAGTAAAGTAATTACATGGCGTTTATGATTGACACACATGTCATACAATAAAATAAGACAACTCCTATGGCTCCTGCCGGTTGTCATACTCATCGACATGCAAGTCGTGAAACCTATTACAAGAACATGATCAATCTCATACATCACAATGCATCACATCACATTCTTTGGCCATATCACATCACAAGGCATATGCTACAAAAACAAGTTAAACGTCCTCTAATTTGTAGTTGCAAGTTTTTACGTGGCTGCTATAGGTTTCTAGCAAGAACATTTCTTACCTACGCCAAAACCACAACGTGATATGCCAATTGCTATTTACCCTTCATAAGGACCCTTTTCATCGAATCCAATCCGACTAAGGTGGGAGAGACAGACACCCGCTAGCCACCTTATGCAACAAGTGCATGTCAGGCGGTGGAACCAGTCTCACGTAAGCGTACGTGTAAAGTCAGTCCGGGCCGCTTCATCCCACAATACCGCCGAATCAAGATAAGACTAGTAGTCGTAAGCATATTAACAAAATCGACGCCCACAACAACTTGTGTTCTACTCGTGCATAGATTCTACGCATAGACCTAGCTCATGATGCCACTGTTGGGAGACGTAGTAGTAAATCAAAAAATTTCCTACGTGTCACCAAGATCTATCTAGGAGAAACCAGCAACGAGTGGGGAGAGATTGCATCTTTATACCTTTGAAGATCGCTAAGCGGAAGGGTTACAAGAATGTGGTTGGTGGAGTCGTACTCGTAGCGATTCAGATCGCGGTGGACTCCGATCTTAGCGCCGAACAACGACGCCTCCGCGTTCAACACACGTACAGCCCGGTGGCGTCTCCCGCACCTTGATCCAGCAAGGAGGAGGGAGAGGTTGAGGGAGAGCTCCAGCAGCACGACGACGTGGTGACGGTGGAGCTACGTGGACTCCGGCAGGGCTTCGCCAAGCGCTACGGAGAACGAGGAAGAGGAAGGGTAGGGCTGCGCCGTGAGAGAGAGAAGTCGTGTCTCAAATAATCCCAAACCCTTGCATATATATAGGAGGAGGGAGAGGGAGGGCTGCCTTGGCCCCTCCTCCAAGGAGGAGAGGTTCAGCCGAACTAGGGGGAGAGTCCACCTCCCACAAGGGAGGTGGATCTCCTCCTTTTAAATCCTTTTGCCCTTTATCTCTTTATCCCAGCCGCATGGGCCTTTATATAAGGTCTTGGACAGCCCAATAAGGTCTGGCACACCTCCTCTAAGGGCCCACGAAGTCCTTTGGTCGTCACACCCCTCCCGGGGGTCCTCCGGCACCCTCCCGGCACTCCCGGTACACTACCGATGAGCCCGAAATCTTTCCGGTGACCAAAACTAGACTTCCTATATATCAATCTTTACCTCCGGACCATTCCGGATCTCCTCGTGACATCCGGGATATCATTCGGGACTCCGAACAACCTTAGGTAACCACGCACACTTTTTCCCTATAACCCTAGCATCATCGAACCTTAAGTGTGTAGACCCTACGGGTTCGGGAGACACGTAGACATGACTGAGACATCTCTCCGATCAATAACCAATAGCGGGATCTAGATACCCATGTTGTCTCCCACATGCTCCACGATGATCTCATCGGATGAACCACAATGTCGGGGATTCAATCAATCCCGTATACAATTCCCTTTGTCTATCGATATGATACTTGCCCGAGATTCGATCGTCGGTATCGCTATTGTTGGGAGACGTAGTAGTAAATCAAAATTTTCCTACGTTCACCAAGATCTATCTATGGAGAAACCAGCAACGAGAGGGGAGAGATTGCATCTTCATACCTTTGAAGATCGCTAAGCGGAAGCGTTACAAGAACGCGGTTGATGGAGTCGTACTCGCAGCGATTCAGATCGCGGTAGATCCGATCAAGTGCCGAACGGACGGCACCTCCGCGTTCAACACACGTGCAGCCCGGTGACGTCTCCAACACCTTGATCCAGCAAGGAGGAAGGAGAGGTTGGGGAAGGGCTCCAACAGCAGCACGACGGCGTGGTGGTGGTGGAGTAGCAAGGTATTCCGACAGGGCTTCGCCTAAGCGCTGCGGAGGAGGAAGAAGAGAGGTAGGGCTTCGCCGTGAGAGAGAGAGAGATCAAATCCTGTCTCAAAACATCCAAAACCTCAAGTATATATAGGAGGAGGGACGTGGAGGGCTGGCTTGGCCTCTACTCCAAAGAGGAGATGGCCGGCTGAATTAAAGGGAGAGTCCACCTCCCACAAGGGAGGTGGATCTCCTCCTTTTAAATCCTTTTTGCCTTATCTCCTTATCTCCAGCCGCATGGGCCTTTAGCAAAAGTCTTGCCCAGCCCAATAAGGGCTGGCACACTTTATCTAACAGCCCATGTGGTCCTTTGGTCGTCACACCCCTCCCGGGGGTCCTCCGGCACCCTCCCGGCACTCCCGGTACACTACCGATGAGCCCGAAAACTTTCCGGTGACCAAAACTGGACTTCCTATATATCAATCTTTACCTCCGGACCATTCCGGAGCTCCTCGTGACGTCCGGGATCTCATCCGGGACTCCGAACAACCTTCGGTAATCACGTATACCTTTTCCCTATAACCCAAGCGTCATCGAACCTTAAGTGTGTAGACCCTACGGGTTCGGGAGACACGTAGACATGACCGAGACACCTCTCCGGCCAATAACCAACAGCGGGATCTGGATACCCATGTTGGCTCCCACGTACTCCACGATGATCTCATCGGATGAACCACGATGTCAGGGATTCAATCAATCCCGTATACAATTCCCTTTGTCTATCGGTATGGTACTTGCCCGAGATTCGATCGTCGGTATCGCCATACCTTGTTCAATCTCGTTACCGGCAAGTCTCTTTACTCGTTCCGTAACACATCATCCCGTGGCTAACTCCTTAGTCACATTGAGCTCATTATGATGATGTCTTACCGAGTGGGCCCAGAGATACCTCTCCGTCACACGGAGTGACAAATCCCAGTCTTGATTCGTGTCAACCCAACAGACACTTTCGGAGATACCCGTAGCGTACCTTTATAGCCACCCAGTTACGTTGTGACGTTTGGCACACCCAAAGCATTCCTACGGTATCCGGGAGTTACACAATCTCATGGTCTAAGGAAATGATACTTGACATTGAAAAGCTTTAGCAAACGAACTACACGATCTTGTGCTATGCTTAGGATTGGGTCTTGTCCATCACATCATTCTCCTAATGATGTGATCCCGTTATCAACGACATCCAATGTCCATGGTCATGAAACCGTGACCATCTATTGATCAACGAGCTAGCCAACTAGAGGCTCACTAGGGACATGTGATGGTCTATGTATTCACACATGTATTACGGTTTCTGGTTAACACAATTGTAGCATGAATAATAGACAATTATCATGAACTAGGAAATACAATAATAACCATTTTATTATTGCCTCTAGGGCATATTTCCAACAGTCTCCCACTTGCACTAGAGTCAATAATCTAGTTACATTGTGATGAATCGAACACCCATAGCGTTCTGGTGTTGATCATGTTTTACTCGTGAGAGAGGTTTAGTCAACGGATCTGCAACATTCAGATCCGTATGCACTTTACAAATATCTATGTCTCCCTCCTGAATGTAATCACGGATGGAGTTGAAGCGGCGCTTGATGTGTCTTGTCTTCTTGTGAAACCTGGGCTCCTTCGCAAGGGCAATAGCTCCAGTGTTGTCACAGAGTAGAGTCATCGGGCCCGACGCATTTGGAATCATTCCTAGGTCGGTGATGAACTCCTTCATCCAGACTCCCTCCTTTGCTGCTTCCGAAGCAGCTATGTACTCCGCTTCACATGTAGATGCCGCCACGACGCTTTGCTTGCTGCTACTCCAGCTGACTGCCCCTCCATTCAAAATATACACGTATCCGGTTTGCGACTTAGAGTCGTCCGGATCTGTGTCGAAGCTAGCGTCGACGTAACCCTTTACGACGAGCTCTTCGGCACCTCCATATATGAGAAACATGTCCTTTGTCCTTTTCAGGTACTTCAGGATATTCTTGACCGCTGTCCAGTGTTCCGCTCCGGGATCACTTTGGTACCTCCCTACCAAACTTATGGCAAGGTTCACATCAGGTCTGGTACACAGCATGGCATACATGATAGAGCCTATGGCTGAAGCATAGGGGATGACACTCATCTCTTCTCTATCCTTTGCCGTGGTCGGGCATTGAGTCGTACTCAATCTCACACCTTGCAACACAGGCAAGAACCCCTTCTTGGACTGATGCATATTGAACTTCTTCAATATCTTTTCAAGGTATGTGCTTTGTGAAAGACCAATGAGGCGTTTCGATCTATCTCTATAGATCTTAATACCTAATATGTAAGCAGCTTCTCCAAGGTCCTTCATTGAAAAACACTTATTCAAGTAGGCCTTGATACTTTCCAAGAGTTCTATATTATTTCCCATTATCAGCATGTCATCAACATACAATATAAGAAATGCTATAGAGCTCCCACTCACTTTCTTGTAAATACAAGGTTCTCCATAAACCTGTACAAACCCAAACGCTTTAATCACCTCATTAAAGCGAATGTTCCAACTCCGAGATGCTTGCACCAGCCCATAGATGGAGCGCTGGAGCTTGCATACCTTGTTAGCATCTTTAGGATCGACAAAACCTTCCGGATGCATCATATACAGTTCTTCCTTGAGGAAGCCATTAAGGAATGCCGTTTTGACGTCCATTTGCCAGATCTCATAATCATAAAATGCGGCAACTGCTAACATGATTCGGACTGACTTTAGCATCGCTACGGGTGAGAAAGTCTCATCGTAGTCAACTCCTTGAACTTGTCGATAACCCTTAGCGACAAGCCGAGCTTTATAGGTGGTGACATTACCGTCCGCGTCAGTCTTCTTCTTAAAGATCCATTTGTTTTCAATGGCTCGCTTATCATTAGGCAAGTCCACCAAAGTCCATACTTTGTTCTCATACATGGATCCTATCTCGGATTTCATGGCCTCAAGCCATTTGTTGGAATCCGGGCCCGTCATCGCTTCTTCATAGTTCGAAGGTTCACCGTTGTCCAACAACATGATCTCTAGGACAGGATTGCCGTACCACTCTGGTGCGGAACGTGTCCTGGTGGACCTTCGAATAGCAACTTGATCTGAAGTTTCATGATCATCATCATTAACTTCCTCTCTAGCCGGTGTAGGCTCCACAGAAACAACTTCCTGTGCTGCGCTACTCTCCGGTTCGAGTGGAGGTACAATTTCCTCATCAAGTTCTATTTTCCTCCCACTTACTTCTTTCGAGAGAAACTCTTTCTCGAGAAAGGATCCATTCTTGGCAACAAAGACTTTGCCTTCGGATCGTAGGTAGAAGGTATACCCAATAGTCTCCTTGGGATATCCTATGAAGACGCACTTTTCCGCTTTGGGTTCGAGCTTCTCAGGTTGAAGTTTCTTCACATAAGCATCGCATCCCCAAACTTTTAGAAATGACAGCTTAGGTTTCTTTCCAAACCACAATTCATACGGTGTCGTCTCAACGGATTTAGACGGTGCCCTATTTAAAGTGAATGCGGCAGTCTCTAATGCATATCCCCAAAATGATAGCGGTAAGTCGGTAAGAGACATCATAGATCGCACCATATCCAATAGAGTGCGATTACGACGTTCAGACACACCGTTTCGCTGGGGTGTGCCGGGCGGCGTGAGTTGTGAAACAATTCCACATTTCCTAAGGTGCGTGCCAAACTCGTGACTTAAATATTCTCCGCCACGATCAGATCGTAGGCATTTTATTTTCCTGTCACGTTGATTCTCGACCTCACTCTGAAATTCCTTGAACCTTTCAAAAGTTTCAGACTTGTGTTTCATTAAGTAGACATAACCATATCTACTCAAGTCATCAGTGAGGGTGAGAACATAACGGTAGCCACCGCGAGCCTCGACGCTCATTGGACCGCATACATCGGTATGTATTATTTCCAACAAGTCAGTTGCTCGCTCCATTGTTCCGGAGAACGGAGTCTTGGTCATCTTGCCCATGAGGCATGGTTCGCATGTGTCAAATGATTCGAAATCAAGTGACTCCAAAATTCCATCAGCATGGAGCTTCTTCATGCGTTTGACACCAATATGGCCAAGACGGCAGTGCCACATGTAAGTGGGACTATCGTTATCAACTTTACACTTTTTGGTACTCACACTATGGACATGTGTAACATCACGTTCGAGATTCATCAAAAATAAACCATTGACCAGCGGGGCATGAGCATAAAACATTTCTCTCATATAAATAGAACAACCATTATTCTCGGATTTAAATGAGTAGCCATCTCGCATCAAGCGAGATCCAGATACAATGTTCATGCTCAAAGCTGGTACTAAATAACAATTATTAAGGTTTAAAACTAATCCCGAAGGTAGATGTAGAGGTAACGTGCCGACGGCGATCACATCGACCTTGGAACCATTCCCGACACGCATCGTCACCTCATCCTTGGCCAGCCTCCGCTTATTCCGCAGCTCCTGCTTGGAGTTACAAATGTGAGCAACTGCACCGGTATCAAATACCCAGGAGCTACTACGAGCGCTGGTCAAGTACACATCAATAACAAGTATATCACATATACCTTTAATGTTGCCGTCCTTCTTATCCGCTAAATACTTGGGGCAGTTCCGCTTCCAGTGACCGGTACCCTTGCAATAAAAGCACTCAGTCTCAGGCTTGGGTCCATTTTTCTTCTTCTTCCCGGCAACTTGCTTACCGGGCGCGGCAACAGCTTTGCCGTCCTTCTTGAAGTTCTTCTTACCCTTGCCTTTCTTGAAACTAGTGGTCTTATTCACCATCAACACTTGATGCTCCTTTTTGATCTCGACCTCCGCTGATTTCAGCATCGAGTACAACTCAGGAATGGACTTCTCCATACTTTGCATGTTGTAGTTCATCACAAAGCTCTTGAAGCTAGGTGGAAGCGACTGGAGGATTCTGTCAATGACCGAGTCATCCGGGATATTAACCCCCAGCTGAGTCAAGCGGCTGTGTAGCCCAGACATCTTGAGGATGTGCTCACTGACAGAACTATGCTCCTCCATCTTACAGCTGAAGAACTTGTCGGAGACATCATATCTCTCGACCCGGGCATGAGCTTGAAAAACCAGTTTCAGCTCCTGGAACATCTCATATGCTCCGTGTTGCTCAAAACGCTTTTGGAGCCCCGGTTCTAGACTGTAAAGCATGCCGCATTGAACAAGGGAGTAATCATCGCAGCGTGATTGCCAAGTGTTCATAACATCTTGTTCCGCTGGGAGAACGGGTGCGTCACCTAGCGGTGCATCTAGGACATACAATCTCTTGGAAGCTATGAGGATGATCCTCAAGCTACGGACCCAGTCCGCATAGTTGCTTCCATCATCTTTCAGCTTGGTTTTCTCTAGGAACGCGTTGAAATTGAGGGTGACATTCGCGTTGGCCATTGGATCTACATCATAGATTGTAAAGACAATTTTAGACTAAGTTCATGATAATTAAGTTCACTTAATCAAATTAATGAACTCCCACTTAGACAGACATCTCTCTAGTCTTCCAAGTGATACATGATCCATGTCAACTAGCCCGTGTCCGATCATCACGTGAGACGGACTAGTTATCCATGGTGAACATCTTCATGTTGATCGTATCTTCTATACGACTCATGTTCGACCTTTCGGTCTTCCGTGTTCCGAGGCCATGTCTGTACATGCTAGGCTCGTCAAGTCAACCTAAGTGTTTCGCGTGTGTAAATCTGGCTTACACCCGTTGTATGCGAACGTTAGAACCTATCACACCCGATCATCACGTGGTGCTTCGGAACAACGATCCTTAGCAACGGTGCACAGTTAGGGTGAACACTTCTCTTGAAATTTTATTGAGAGATCATCTTATTTACTACCGTCGTTCTAAGCAAATAAGATGTAAACATGATAAACATCACATGCAATCAATATAGTGACATGATATGGCCAATATCATTTTGCTCCTATGATCTCCATCTTCGGGGCACCATGATCATCACTGTCACCGGCACGACACCATGATCTCCATCATCATGATCTCCATCATTGTGTCTTCATGAAGTTGTCTCGCCAACTATTACTTCTACTACTATGGCTAACGCTTAGCAATAAAGTAAAGTAATTACATGGCGTTTATGATTGACACGCAGGTCATACAATAAATAAGACAACTCCTATGGCTCCTACCGGTTGTCATAATCATCGACATGCAAGTCGTGAATCCTATTACAAGAACATGATCAATTCATACATCACAATGCATCACATCACATCCTTTGGCCATATCACATCACAAGGCACATGCTGCAAAAACAAGTTAGACGTCCTCTAATTTGTAGTTGCAAGTTTTTTACGTGGCTGCTATAGGTTACTAGCAAGAACGTTTCTTACCTACGTCAACACCACAACGTGATTTGCCAATTGCTATTTACCCTTCATAAGGACCCTTTTCATCGAATCCGATCCGACTAAGGTAGGAGAGACAGACACCCGCTAGCCACCTTATGCATCTAGTGCATGTCAGGCGGTGGAACCGGTCTCACGTAAGCGTACGTGTAAAGTTGGTCCGGGCCGCTTCATCCCACAATACCGCCGAATCAAGATAAGACTAGTAGCGGCAAGCAAATTAACAAACTCGATGCCCACAACTACTTTGTGTTCTACTCGTGCATAGATTCTACGCATAGACCTAGCTCATGATGCCACTGTTGGGAGACGTAGTAGTAAATCAAAATTTTCCTACGTTCACCAAGATCTATCTATGGAGAAACCAGCAACGAGAGGGGAGAGATTGCATCTTCATACCTTTGAAGATCGCTAAGCGGAAGCGTTACAAGAACGCGGTTGATGGAGTCGTACTCGCAGCGATTCAGATCGCGGTAGATCCGATCAAGTGCCGAACGGACGGCACCTCCGCGTTCAACACACGTGCAGCCCGGTGACGTCTCCAACACCTTGATCCAGCAAGGAGGAAGGAGAGGTTGGGGAAGGGCTCCAACAGCAGCACGACGGCGTGGTGGTGGTGGAGTAGCAAGGTATTCCGACAGGGCTTCGCCTAAGCGCTGCGGAGGAGGAAGAAGAGAGGTAGGGCTTCGCCGTGAGAGAGAGAGATCAAATCCTGTCTCAAAACATCCAAAACCTCAAGTATATATAGGAGGAGGGACGTGGAGGGCTGGCTTGGCCTCTACTCCAAAGAGGAGATGGCCGGCTGAATTAAAGGGAGAGTCCACCTCCCACAAGGGAGGTGGATCTCCTCCTTTTAAATCCTTTTTGCCTTATCTCCTTATCTCCAGCCGCATGGGCCTTTAGCAAAAGTCTTGCCCAGCCCAATAAGGGCTGGCACACTTTATCTAACAGCCCATGTGGTCCTTTGGTCGTCACACCCCTCCCGGGGGTCCTCCGGCACCCTCCCGGCACTCCCGGTACACTACCGATGAGCCCGAAAACTTTCCGGTGACCAAAACTGGACTTCCTATATATCAATCTTTACCTCCGGACCATTCCGGAGCTCCTCGTGACGTCCGGGATCTCATCCGGGACTCCGAACAACCTTCGGTAATCACGTATACCTTTTCCCTATAACCCTAGCGTCATCGAACCTTAAGTGTGTAGACCCTACGGGTTCGGGAGACACGTAGACATGACCGAGACACCTCTCCGGCCAATAACCAACAGCGGGATCTGGATACCCATGTTGGCTCCCACGTACTCCACGATGATCTCATCGGATGAACCACGATGTCAGGGATTCAATCAATCCCGTATACAATTCCCTTTGTCTATCGGTATGGTACTTGCCCGAGATTCGATCGTCGGTATCGCCATACCTTGTTCAATCTCGTTACCGGCAAGTCTCTTTACTCGTTCCGTAACACATCATCCCGTGGCTAACTCCTTAGTCACATTGAGCTCATTATGATGATGTCTTACCGAGTGGGCCCAGAGATACCTCTCCGTCACACGGAGTGACAAATCCCAGTCTTGATTCGTGTCAACCCAACAGACACTTTCGGAGATACCCGTAGCGTACCTTTATAGCCACCCAGTTACGTTGTGACGTTTGGCACACCCAAAGCATTCCTACGGTATCCGGGAGTTACACAATCTCATGGTCTAAGGAAATGATACTTGACATTGAAAAGCTTTAGCAAACGAACTACACGATCTTGTGCTATGCTTAGGATTGGGTCTTGTCCATCACATCATTCTCCTAATGATGTGATCCCGTTATCAACGACATCCAATGTCCATGGTCATGAAACCGTGACCATCTATTGATCAACGAGCTAGCCAACTAGAGGCTCACTAGGGACATGTGATGGTCTATGTATTCACACATGTATTACGGTTTCTGGTTAACACAATTGTAGCATGAATAATAGACAATTATCATGAACTAGGAAATACAATAATAACCATTTTATTATTGCCTCTAGGGCATATTTCCAACAGCTATACCTTGTTCAATCTCATTACCAGCAAGTCTCTTTACTCGTTCCATAACACATCATCCCGTGGCTAACTCCTTAGTCACATTGAGCTCATTATGATGATGTCTTACCGAGTGGGCCAAGAGATACCTCTCCGTCACACGGAGTGACAAATCCTAGTCTCGATTCGTGCCAACCCAACAGACACCTTCGGAGATACCCGTAGTGCACCTTTATAGCCACCCAGTTACGTTGTGACGTTTGGCACACCTAAAGCATTCCTATGGTATCCGGTAGTTGCACAATCTCATGGTCTAAGGAAACGGTACTTGACATTGAAAAGCTTTAGCAAACGAACTACACGATCTTGTGCTAGGCTTAGGATTGGGTCTTGTCCATCACATCATTCTCCTAATGATGTGATCCCATTATCGATGACATCCAATGTCCACGGTCATGAAACCGTGACCATCTATTGATCAACGAGCTAGTCAACTAGAGGCTCACTAGGGACATGTTGTGGTCTATGTATTCACACATGTATTACGGTTTCCGGTTAACACAATTATAGCATGAACAATAGACAATTATCATGAACTAGGAAATACAATAATAACCATTTTTTTATTGCCTCTGGGGCATATTTCCAACATAGCGCTGGGCGCCGGCTAACCGAAATCATGGCACAGGGCGACAGCCAACAGGAGCAGTGGTGCGGGGCGATCACGACCCGGAACGAGGCACGACGACGACGAGCAGGCGTGCGGCAACGCGAAGTAGTGGGCATGACAGGGCATAGTTAGGTGAGGTCGTGGAACACGGCGGCTTGAGGGCGATGGCGAGGCCGGCTCAACGGCTTGATGAGGCACGGGAGGAGCAACGAAGCGGAGTGAGCACAGGACAACCATGGCGGGCCGGCACGACAAGACAATGGCCGAGGACGGCGGCAGGTCAAGCTCTGCGGCAGTGCGTACGGTGTGGCGGAGCGAGACCGATTTCGTCTCTTGGTACGGAGGCTCGGCGAGGCAGCCAGCGGGGCATGGCAGCGGAGGCGTGCCGACAACGTCCGAGTCTCCGTCCATGTCAACCTCCGAGTCAGGGTCGTGGCGTGCAATAGACGTGGCGTAGGAGTCCGGGCTCAGCTGGAGCACGGGGACAAGCCGGAGTCGAGGTCAAACGGGCCACGGCGTCGCAGCAGCGGTGAAGACCGAATCCGTGGTGGCCTTGTCCTCTCTTTCTTCTTTGTTTTGTCCCGTGATGCTTCATCACGTAGTATTCTGTAGCGGTCTCTTGAATTCAGGTGGCAGTGTCCTTAATGGATCTCCCAACGCCAAGTTGCTCTTGTGTACGTAGTGCAGACGAAGGTAGATAATCAAAGAACTAATTAGCAGTCAACCCATGTGAGAAGTGTAGATCCTGTTGGTCCTTTGCGTGATGATGTGGAATAACGGCGGCTACGCTGATGAATGCTCCACGGTTTGGAAGTACTAGTAGCTGACCAACATCAAGCACATCTTTGATTTGCAGCAGCAGCGACTCAACCGACAAAACCTTAATTTCTCGGCTCTGTCCAAGTTTATTCCATGCCGGTTCTTCCCCGTCTGATTAATTGTGAACTTCTCAATCCCTGAAAAAGCTTCCTCTCCAAGAACACAGTACCATCGTGCGAGGCCCCACGGTGGGTGCCAACTATCGTGGATTTATCACGGTAGATGTCCGGGTGAACGGACTTAGGTTCGGGGCAAAGACGCAACTATGTGGCGGCTTGAAGAGGTTGATCGGAATCGAGAGACACGGAGTTTACCCAGGTTCGGACCCTCCGATGGAGGTAAAAGCCTATGTCCTGCTTGTTTGATATTGATGATGATGAAGATCTCTCTGTTACAAGGGTGCTAATTGCTACCTCTAATCACAAGAGCCTCTAATCTATCTATCTCTAATATCTTGTGTTGTCTAAACTTGTGGACTTGTCAATCTCTCCCTCTAGGGGTGCTCTACCCCTCCTTATATAGGCGGAGAGGGTAGGCTTACAAATAGAGTCCTACTAGGAGTAGGATTAGGACTAACCTCTCACGAATCCTACTCTGGGTCTTATTTCCTTTAAGGGAATCCTTTTCTCTTTGGGCCTTCTCTTGTGAGCCGCCAGGTGTCAGCTCACCCGCCGGGTCTTGGGCTTGGTCTCCTGTGAGTCGCCTGCCGGGTCGTTAATAAAATGTCATGTCTTTATCGGGTCTTCTGTGAGTCTTCCAGTCGGGTCATACCGCGGGGTATATCCCCGACACCGCCCGAGCTAACCCGGGCAGAAAGCACGTCTTCGTCGGCTTCACGCAGGGCATGGATCTGGAGGGTTTTACGTCTCAGGAAACTCTCGTCTGCTCGAAGGGTGAGTCTTCAAGCGGAGAGACGGAATCAATCTACTAGCTTCACGATGGCAGACTCGGGGGCTACGACGAGCTTTACCCCGAGCGAAGTACCATGAGCCGGAGGACCATGGGCCGCCGATGCATGCGGCCGTCTTCATGGCGGGTTTAGCACCGGGCCCGAGCAGTACAACCACTAGGGCAACCGGGTGAGGGGCCGACCCGCCGCCGGCTCAAGTTCTTCTGGATCTGATGGATGAGCTTACGATCCTGATGGCAACTGAAGTCACAGCGGGGAATCAAGCCGCCCGGAACACAGAGGTCGCAAGGATAAAGGACCAGATGACTGAAGTCCAACAAGGGATCAGCGTGTTGAAGGCTCAGATGGATGCGGAGGCAGAACGCCTTAAGACGAATTGTTTCTGCCTTGAGCTAGAGCAGCAATCGGCAACGGCGGTTCAGCGGCTGAGGCATCAGTCCGGCTTGTCGGAACAATACGAGGCCAGGAACCTTTTTAACACGCCGGGAACAGGACGGATAGCGGAAGCGCCTGAGAGTCGGCCGGCGGCTCGACAACAGCATATTAACCCGCCTCGACGGAACCAGGCCTCACCAATGGCTTTCCCAACGCCGGCGGGTCATTATTCAAACCCGGCGGCGAACATGGTGGCGGGAGCAACCCAACTTGGGACAATCCCTATCCCTGACGAGGCTCCCTTCACAGAAGAGGTGCGGAACGCCATAGGGTACCTGCAGACGGCGATGGCCCAGCAGGAGAAGTACACCTACAGCCGGAGTCTCGTGCATTCAACCCCCATCCCCAGCCGCAGCTTCAGCCGGCGGTATGATTCATCGACGATTTCTAGTAGTGATCGGCACCGGGACCCACCACGAGATGACGAGGCGGTTCTGGATACTCAGGAGCTGGTGGACTGGGCGAGGGCTCAGTGTGAGGTGGCGACTCTGGCAACGGCGGCGGCTCATTAAGAACCTGCACCTTCCATCTCGGTAGGAGCAGGAGTGACCACCAGGGCCGTAGGAGTGCCGTGCTTAGTGTCGGCTTTACGGAATGAGCGTTTGCCGAAGGATTTCAAGGGCCCTTGCAAGCTCCCAAATTACACTGCTGACCTGCCTCCGGAGGCATGGATTGAGAGCTATGAGCTGGCGATGGAGATGCTAGACGTCAATGACGCAATATGTGCCAAGTATTTTATCATGATGTTGGAAGGGCCGACTCGCATGTGGTTGAAGGGCTTGCCACCCAACACCATTAATTCCTGGGCCGAGTTAAAGGCGAAGTTCATCAAAAATTTCCAGGGAACGTACAAACAACCCATGACGATTGTGGATTTGGATCATTGTGTGCAACAGGAGAATGAGTCGGCTCATCATTGGGCCCGATGGGTCTCAACCATCATCCACTCGTCTAAACAAATTACGACGGCTCAAGCAGTTCTGATTCCGGAGAAGAATTGCCACTTTACGCCTCTGAAGCAGAAGCTTGGCCGGCTCAAGCACTCGTGTCAGGACATGGGGGAGCTCATGGCGGCTCTCACGAAGTACGCTGACTCTGACAATACGAAGGATGCAGGCTCCGACTAGGAGAAGCCTAGTCAGAGCAAGAAGAATAACAATGGCAAGGGTCCAACAGGCAATGGCAACCAGAGCAAAAGGAAGAACCTAGATGGCGGGTCAGAATTGGTGGCCAACACCAGTGCCAGGAACAATCGTGCTAAGGGCAACGGGAACTTCAGACAACCCTTTAATAAGGGTAAAACTCCTTTTAATTTGGAGGAGATGCTCAATAAACCTTGTCCAGAGCACAACCGGCCTGATAAGGTGGCGGGTCACACGTGGAGGAATTGCCACATTATGCAGAAGTTTCGGGATTACAGTGTGCGGCAGCATTGTTGGAAATATACCCCAGAGGCAATAAATAAAGTGTTTATTATTATATTTTCTTGTTCATGATAATTGTTTATTATCCATGCTATAATTGTATTGATTGGAAACACATTGCATGTGTGGATATATAGACACCACTTTGTCCCTAGTGTGCGTCTAGTAGACTAGCTCGTTAATCAAAGATGGTCAAGGTTTCCTAGCCATTGACATGAGATGTCATTTGATAACGGGATCACATCATTAGGAGAATGATGAGATGGACAAGACCCAAACTATAAACGTAGCATATGATCGTGTTAGTTTATTGCTACAGTTTTCTGCATGCCAAGTATATGTTCCTATGACCATGATATCATGCAACTCACGGACACCGGAGGAGTGCCTTGTGTGTATCAAATGTCGCAACATGACTGGGTGACTATAAAGGTGCTCTACAGGTATCTCCGAGGGTGTCTGCTGCGTTGGCATGGGTCAATACTGGGATTTGTTACTCCGTGTGACGGAGAGGTATCTCAGGGCCCACTCGGTAATACAACATCACAATAAGCCTTGCAAGCAGTGTGACTAAGTGTTAGCCACGAGATCTTGTATTGCAGAATGAGTAAAGAGACTTTCCGGTAACGAGGTTGAACTAGGTATAGAGATACCGACAATCGAATCTCGGGCAAGTAACATACCGAAGAACAAAGGGAGCGTCATACGGGATTAACTGAATCCTTGACATAGAGATTTGACCGATAAAGATCTTCGTAGAATATGTAGGAATCAATATGGGCATCCAGGTCCCGCTATTGGTTATTGACCGTAGAGGTGTCTCGGTCATGTCTACATAGTTCTCGAACCCGCAGGGTCTGGACCCTTAAGGTTCGGTGACATTTTGGTAGTATAGAGTTATGTATGGTGGTGACCGAAGGTTGTTCGGAGTCCCGTATAAGATCACGGATGTCACGAGGAGCTCCGGAATGGTCCGGAGGTAAAGTTTGATATATAGGACAATGGTGTTTGAACTCCGGAAAAGTTTCGGGCATTTCTGGCAGTGTACCGGGAGTGACGAATGGGTTCAGGGGACCACCAAGTGGGGACCACATACCCCAAGGGGCCACATGGGCCTTAGAGGTGGCACACCAGCCCCTGGTAGGCTGGGCAAGCCAGCCAAAGAGGCCTATGCACAGGGAAGGAGGAGATAGAGTAGATTCCAAGTTTGGGAGAGAGTCCCACTTGGAATCCACCTCCGTTGTGGGAGGTGGACTCTCCCTCTTTGGTTCGGCCGAACCTTTCCTGGGAGGAGAGGCTAGGGCTGCCTCCTCTCCCCTCCCTCCTATATATACTCAAGGATTTTGAGGGCAGCCCCAACCCTAATTCTGCTAACTGCTGCCCTCTTCATCCTCTAGTTCATTTTCTCCTCTAGATCGGTTTTCAGTAGTGCTTAGGCGAAGCCCTGCTGGAATTGCTCCACCACCACCACCGCAACGCTATCGCGCTGCCAGAGAACTCGCCTACCTCACCTCTATCTCTTGTTGGATCAAGAAGGCGGAGATCTTCACCGAGCTGCACGTGTGCTGAACGGGGAGGTGCCGTCCGTTCGGTACTTGATCGGGAGTTCGTGGGATGGCTTGCGATTTGGATCGCGGAGACGTACCACTACATCAACCGTGTTCTTTAACACTTCTACTTAGCGATCCACAAGGGTACATAGATCCAATCTCTCCTCTCATAGATGCTCATCTCCTAGATTGGTCTTGGTGAAGCGTAGGATTTTTTTTGTTTCCCATGCAACGTTCCCCAACAGTGGCATCATGAGCTAGGTCTATGTGTAGATGAGATCTTGAGTAGAACGCAAATAGTTTGTGGGCGTTGATATATAGATTGCTTCCTTCCTTAGTCTTTTCTTGGTTCAGCGGTATTGTGGGATGACGCAGCTCGGACCTACTTTATTTGTACGCTTACGAGAGACCGTGTTCCATCGACTGACATGTGACTTGGTGGCATAAAGATGGCTGGCGGGTGTCTGTCTCTCCCACTTTAGTTGGAACAGATTTGATTAAGGTGGTCCTTGTAGAAGGTTGAAAAGCAATCTTCATATCACTGTTGTGGTTTTGCGTAGGTAAAATCGTTCTTGCTAGATACCCATAGCAGCCACGTAAAACATGCAACAACAATTAGAGGACGTCTAACTTGTTTTTGCAAGGTATGTTGTGATGTGATATGGCCAAATTCATGATGTGATATATGTGACGTATGAGATGATCATGTTTTTGTATAGAATATCATGACTTGCATGTTGATGAGTATGGCAACCGGCAGGAGCCATAGGGTTGTCTTTAATTATTGTATGACCTACATGTCAATCATTAAGCGCTATGTAATGCTTTACTTTATCGCTAAATGGTAGCAATAGTAGTAGAAGCATGGTGGGCGTGACAACCCCGATGGAGACACATTGATGGAGATCAAGATGATGAAGATCATGGTGTCATGCCAGTGACGATGAAGATCATGCCGGTGCTTTCACGATGGAGATCAAAAGCACAAGTTCATGGCCATATCATGCCACTTATGAATTGCATGTGATGTTAATCCTTTTATGCACCTTATTTTTCTTAGGACGACGGTAGCATTATAAGGTGATCCCTCACTTAAATTTCAAGATGAACTGTGTTCTCCCCGAGTGTGCACCATTGCGAAAGTTCGTTGTGTCGAGACACCACGTGATGATCGGATGTGATAGACTCTACGTTCGCATACAATGGGTGTAAGCCAGTGTTGCACATGCAGAACACTTGGGTTCAACTTGACGAGCCTAGCATGTGAAAACATGGCCTCGGAACACAAGAGACCGAAAGGTCGAGCATGAGTCATATAGTAGATATGATCAACATGATGATGTTCACCATTGAAACCACCTTAACTCACGTGATGATCAGACTTGAGTTGGTGAATATGGATCATGTGTCACTCAGATGACCCGAGGGATGTAAATTTGAGTGGGAGCTTTAGTAATTTGATTAACTGAACTCATTATCTTGAACAATAGTCTAAGTAACCTTTGCATATTTATGTTGTAGATCAATGGCTCGCGCAGTAGCACCCCTGAATTTTAACGAGTTCCTAGAGAAAGCTAAGTTGAAAGATGATGGAAGTAACTTTGTGGACTGGGCCCGTAATCTGAGGATTATCCTCATGGCTTCCCAGAAGGCATATGTCCTTGATGCACCGCTTGGTGACCAACCTGCAGACTTGTCATCTGAAGACGTTAAGAACGCTTGGGAGGCACGTTCTGGAGATTACTCAATAGTTTAGTGTGCAATATTGTATGGCTTAGAACCGGGAATTCAAAGACGTTGTGAACGTCATGGAGCATATGAGATGTTCCAGGAGTTGGAGTTTATCTTTAAGAAGAATGCCCGGATCGAGAGGTATGAGACCTCCGATAAGTTCTATGCTTGCAAAATGGAGGAGAAGGGGTCTATCAGTGAACATATACTCAGAATGTCTGGGTATTCGACTCGTCTGGCGGAGTTAGGGATGCCTCTTCCGCCAGAAGCGATCACTCACAGAGTTCTTCAATCACTGCCACCTAGCTACAAGAGCTTCATGCTGAACTATAACATGCACGGGATGAACAAGTCAGTCGCCGAGCTGTTTGCGATGCTAAAGGTCGCTGAGTCTGAAATCCAGAAAGAACATCAAGTGTTGATGGTCAATAAAACCACTAGTTTCAAGAAGAATGGCAAGGTTAAGAAGGGTAACTCCAAGAAGGGTGACAAAGCAGTTGCTCCTCCCGTGAAGAAACCCAAGGCTGGACCCAAGCCAGAAACTGAGTGCTTTCATTGCAAGGGAACTGGTCACTGGAAGCGGAACTACCCCAAGTATCTGGCTGACAAGAAGGCGACCAACAACAAACAAGGTATATATGTTATACATGTTATTGATGTGTACTACCTTACTAGCTCTCGTTGTAGTGCCTGGGTATTTGATACCGATTCGGTTGCTCCCATTTGCAACTCAAAACAGGAACTACGGAATAGACGAAGGCTGGCGAAGGATGAAGTGACGATACACGTGGGAAATGGTTCCAAGGTTGATGTGATTGCCGTCAGCATGCTCTCTCTTCGATTACCATCGGGATTAGTGATGAACCTGAATAATTGTTATTTAGTGCCTGCGTTAAGCATGAACATTATATCTGGATCTTGTTTATTGTGAGACGGTTACTCATTTAAGTCAGAGAATAATGGTTGTTCTATTTATATGAGTAATAACTTTTATGGTCATGCACCCAATGAGAGGGGTTTATTCATATTGAATCTTGATAGTGATGATACACATGTTCACAACATTGATGCCAAAAGATGTAGAGTTGATAGTGATAAATCCACATTCTTGTGGCACTGCCATTTAGGTCATATTGGTGTAAAACGCATGAGGGAGCTCCATGCTGATGGACTTTTGGAGTCACTTGATTTTGAATCACTTGACACATGTGAACCATGCCTCGTGGGCAAGATGACTAAAACGTCATTCTCTGGAACAATGGAACGGGCAAGTAACTTGTTGGAAATCATACATACTGATGTGTGCGGTCCACTGAATGTTGCAGTGCGCGGTGGATATCATTATTTTCTCACCTTCACTGATGACTTAAGCAGATATAAGTATATTTATTTAATGAACCACAAGTCTGAAACATTTGAAAAGTTCAAGCAATTTCAGAGTGAAGTTGAGAATCATCGTAGCAAGAAGATTAAATTCCTACGAGCTGATCGAGGAGGTGAATATTTGAGTTATGAGTTTGGCAGTCACTTAATACAGTGTGGAATTGTTTCACAGTTGACACCGCCTGGAACACCACAACATAATGATGTGTCTGAACGTCGTAATCGAACCTTATTAGATATGGTGCGTTCTATGATGTGTCTTGCCGATTTGCCACTATCATTTTGGGGTTATGTATTAGAGACAACCGCATTCACTTTAAATAGGGCACCATCAAAATCCATTGAGACGACGCTATATGAACTATGGTTTGGCAAGAGGCCAAAGTTGTTGTTTCTTAAAGTTTGGGGATGTGAGGCTTATGTCAAAAAGCTTCAGCCTAAAAAGCTGTAACCTAAAGCGGAGAAATGCATATTCATAGGATACCCGAAAGAGACAATTGGGTATACCTTCTATCTTAGATCTGAAGGCAAAGTGTTTGTCGCTAAGAATGGAACATTTCTTGAGAAAGAGTTTCTCTCGAAATAATTGAGTGGGAGGAAAATAGAGCTTGATGAGGTTATTGAACCTTTACTTCAACCAGAGAGTAGTGCAACACAGAAAGATGTTTCTGTGGAGCCTACAACAGTTGAAGAGGAAGTTAATGATGATGATTATGAAGCTTCAGATCAAGTTACTATTGAACCTCGTAGGTCGACAAGGGCGTGTACTGCTCCTGAGTGGTATGGCAACCCTGTCTTGGAGGTCATGTTGTTGGACAACAATGAACCTACGAGCTATGGAGGAGCGATGATGGGCCCAGATTCCGAGAAATGGTCAGAGGCCATGAAATCCGAGATGGGATCCATGTATGAAAACAAAGTATGGACTTTGGAAGTATTACCTGAAGGGCGAAAGGACATTCAGAACAAATGGATCTTTAAGAAGAAGATGGACGCGGACAGTAATGTCACCGTCTATAAAGCTCGACTTGTGGCAAAGGGTTTTTCACAAGTTCAAGGAGTTGACTACAATGAGACCTTCTCACCCGTGGCGATGCTTAAGTCCGTCAGAATCAGCTTAGCAATAGCTGCATATTTCAACTATGAAATTTTGGCAAATGGATGTCAAAACAGTATTCCTCAACGGTTTCCTTGAGGAAGAGTTGTATATGATGCAACCAGAAGGTTTTGTTGTTCCAGAGAATGCTAACAAATTTTGCAAACTCCAGCGATCCATTTATGGACTGGTGCAAGCATCTCGGAGTTGGAATAAGCGCTTTGATGATGTGATCAAAGCGTTTGAGTTTATACAGGTTTATGGAGAAGCTTGTATTTACAAGAAAGTGAGTGGGAGCTCTGTAGCGTTTCTAATATTATATGTGGATGACATATTTCTGATTGGAAACAATATAGAAATTCTGGAAAGCATGATGGAATATTTGAACAAAAGTTTTTCAATGAAGGACCTAGGAGAAGATGCTTTCATATTAGACATTAAGATCTATATAGATAGAGACACTTGATAGCACTTTCACAAGGCACATACCTTGATAAAGTTTTGAAGAAGTTTAAAATGGATCAATACAAGAAGGGGTTCTTGCCTGTGTTACAAGGTGTAAAGTTGAGTAAGACTCAATGCCCTGTGAGTGCAGAAGATAGAGAGAAGATGAGTGCCATCCCCTATGCTTCAGCCATAGGCTCTATCATGTATGCAATGGTGTGCACAAGACCCGATGTCAGCCTTGCCATAAGTATGGCCGGAATGTTTCAAAGTGATCCTGGAATGGAGCACTGGACGACGGTCAAGAATATCCTTAAGTACCTGAAAAGGACTAAGGAAATGTTTCTTGTTTATGGAGGTGATCAAGAGCTCATCGTAAAGGGTTACATTGATGCAAGCTTTGACACTGATCCGGATGACTCTAAGTCACAAACCGGATACATACTTATTCTTAACGGGGGAGCGGTAAGCTGGTGTAGTTACAAGCAAAGCGTGGTAGACGATTCTACATGCGAAGTGTAGTACATCGCAGCCTCGGAGGCAGCGAGGGAAGGTGTCTAGATGAAGCAGTTCATGATAGATCTTGGAGTAGTGCCTAGTGTACTGAATCCAATGACTCTGTTCTGTGACAACACTGGTGCCATTGCTCTGGCCAAGGTACCAAGGTTTCACAAGTGGACCAGACACATAAAGCGACGCTTCAATTCCATCTGTAATTACATCGAACAGAAGGACATAAATATTTGCAAAGTGCACACGGATCTGAATGTTGCAGACCTGTTGACTAAACCTCTTACATGGGCTAAACATGATCAACACCAGAACTGCATGGGTGTTCGATTCATTACAATGTAAATCACATAGTGAAGTGAACTAGATTATTGACTCTAGTGCAAGTGGGAGACTGTTGGAAATATGCCCTAGAGGAAATAAATAAAGTGTTTATTATTATATTTCCTTGTTCATGATAATTGTTTATTATCCATGCTCTAATTGTATTGATTGGAAGCACATTGCATGTGTGGATATATAGACACCACTTTGTCCGTAGTGTGCCTCTAGTAGACTAGCTCGTTAATCAAAGATGGTCAAGATTTCCTAGCCATTGACATGAGATGTCATTTGATAGCGGGATCACATCATTAGGAGAATGATGAGATGGACAAGACCCAAACTATAAACGTAGCATATGATCATGTCAGTTTATTGCTACAGTTTTATGCATGTCAAGCATATGTTCCTATGACCATGATATCATGCAACTCACAAGCACCGGAGGAGTGCCTTGTGTGTATCAAACGTCGCAACGTGATTGAGTGACTATAAAGGTGCTCTACAGGTATCTCCGAGGGTGTCTGCTAGGTTGGCATGGATCAACACTGGGATTTGTACTCCGTGTGATGGAGAGGTATCTTAGGGCCCACTCGGTAATACGACATCACAATAAGCCTTGCAAGAAGTGTGACTTAGTGTTAGCCACGTGATCTTGTATTGCGGAACGAGTAAAGAGACTTGCCAGTAACGAGGTTGAACTAGGTATGGAGATACCGACGATCGAATCTTGGGCAAGTAACATATCAAAGAACAAAGGGAACATCATATGGGATTAACTGAATCCTTGACATAGATGTTCGACCGATAAAGATCTTCGTAGAATATGTAGGAATCAATATGGGCATCCATGTCCCACTATTGGTTATTGACCGTAGAGGTGTCTCGGTCATGTCTACATAGTTCTCAAACCCGCAGGGTCTGCACACTTAAGGTTCGGTGACGTTTCAGTAGTATAGAGTTATGTATGGTGGTGACCGAAGGTTGTTCAGAGTCCCGGATGATATCATGGATGTCACGGGGAGCTCCAGAATGGTCTGGAGGTAAAGATTGATATATAGGAAAGTGGTGTTTGAACTCCGGAAAAGTTTTGGGCATTTCCGATAGTGTACTAGGAGTAACGAATGGGTTTCGGGGACCATCAAGTGGGGCCCACATACCCCAATGGGCCACATGGGCCTTAGAGGTGGCGCACCAGCCCCTGGTGGGCTGGGAAAGCCAGCCCAAGAGGCCTATGTGCAGGGAAGGATGAGATAGAGTAGATTCCAAGTTTGGGAGAGAGTCCCACTTGGAATCCACCTCCCTTGTGGGAGGTGGACTCTCCCTCTTTTGTTCGGCCCAACCTCTCCTTGGAGTAGAGGCTAGGCCTGCCTCCTCTCCCCTCCCTCCTATATATACTCGAGGATTTTGAGGGCAGCCCCAACCCTAATTCTGCCAAGTGCTACCCTCTTCATGCTCTAGTTTGTTTTCTCCTCTAGATCTGTTTTCTGCAGTGCTTAGGCGAAGCCCTACTGGAATTGCTCCACCACCATCACCACAACGCCGTCACGCTGCCGGAGAACTCGTCTACCTCTCCTCTCTCTCTTGCTGGATCAAGAAGGCGGAGATCTTCACCAAGCTGCACGTGTGCTGAACGTGGAGGTGCCACCCGTTCGGTACTTGATCGAGAGTTCGTGGGACGGCTTGCGATTTGGATCGGGGAGACGTACCACTACATCAACCGCGTTCTTTAACGCTTCTGCTTAGTGATCCACAAGGGCACGTAGATCCAATCTCTCCTCTCATAGATGCTCATCTCCTAGATTGATCTTGGTGAAGTGTAGGAAATTTTTTGTTTCCCATGCAACGTTCCCCAACAAGCATAACAACAATGGTGGTGGCCCACCAAGCAGCTCAAGGCCAGGCGGGTCAGGTGCTGGCCTGGGTCTGGCGGCTCAGGATCCGGCTACCAGGGTCAAGGCAATCAAGGAGGGCATCATCAGCAATCTGGTGGCAATAATCAGCAGCAAAATAACCAGTCTGGGTATCAGAGTAACCCGAAGCAGCTTAGCTCAGGTCAGTATCATGTTTTTACAACCGGCCTTAACATGGGAGACCAGAAGATGCGCAAGCGGGCGGTCAATGCCATCGCACCGGCTCTCCCGCTATACTTGAAGTGGTCTGAGTATGACATAAACTGGAGCAGAGAGGATCACCCGCTGCGTGTTGATGACCCGAGACGGCTGGCGTTGGTAGTCGCCCCCAAGTTGGAGGATATGTATTTACCAAAGTGCTTATGGATGGTGGCAGTAACATCAATATTTTGTACTATGACACTTTTCGCCGGATGAAGGTTCTTGATAAGGATCTTAGGCCTTCCTCGACAGTCTTTCATGGTGTGGTGCCTGGCAAATTGGCTTATCCAGTGGGTAAGTTCCCTTTTGAAGTCGCCTTTGGTGACGAAGACAACTACAGGGTGGAGACCTTGTGTTTTGAGGTGGTCAAGATCAAAAGTCCATATCATGCCCTGTTTGGACGTCCGGCTTACGCCAAGTTCCTTGCTATGTTTACTTACAACTCAAAATGCCGGGTCTAAAAGGGAAAATTACAGTGCATGGCGACCGTGAGACGGCTATTGAGTGTGAGGAAGGAGATGGAGCTTATGAAGAGTCAAGTTGCGTGGAAGCAGAACTCAAGTTCTATAAGGAAAATGTTGACCCAGAGGACATGACTCCGCTCAAAAAGCCCACCATAGAATCAGAGCCGCCCCTCAAGTTTTCGGCGGATGACACTAAGCTAGTGGATTTTACTCCAGGCGACTCATCTCAATAGTTTATATTGGGGCCAATATGGATCCCAAATAGGAAAGCACAGTTATCGAATTCATCCGTGAGAATCGGGACATCTTCGCATGGAAGCCGTCTGACATGCTGGGTGTACCAAGAGAATTCGCTGAGCACCAACTTACGGGTTGAAGGGACTTAATTCCAGGAAGAACGAGACTCTGCTTGACGACCTGAATGAGACTTTTGACAACTTACGGGTCTACAAGATGATGCTTAACCTGACTAAGTGTGTTTTCGGTGTTCCTGCAGGCAAGCTCTTGGGATTTCTAGTCTCCGAGCATGGCATTGAGGCCAATCCAGATAAGATCAAGGCTATCACTTCCCTATCTAAGCCGGCATGCATCGGTGATGTCCAGCGTCTGGCGGGACAGATTGCTGCGTTAAGCCGGTTCATAAGCCACCTTCGTGAGAAGGCCATCCCTTTGTACTAGATGACGAAGAATACGCACAACTTTGTCTGGAGTGCGGCGGCGGGTGAAGCGTTTGAGGCCCTCAAGAGGCAGCTCACGGAGCTGCCAGTTTTAGCAGCTCCGGCTGAGAAGGAACCTTTGCTTTTATACGTGGCAGCTAACAACAGGGCAGTCATCGCTGCGATCATTGTTGAGTGTAAGGACAGGGAAGGAATATCCGGTTAAGGCCGGTTTATTATATCAGTGAAGTCCTGACAGAGTCCAAGCAGAGGTATCCACATTGGTAGAAATTGGTATATGGGGTGTTCATGGCCAATCGTAAGTTGAAGCATTATTTCCTGGGGCACCAGATCACAATGGTTAGTTCTGCCCTCTTGGGAGACATAATTCAAAACAGAAGCCACCAGCAAGATTGCTAAGTGGGCATTGGAGCTTGGACCTCTTAATCTGAAATACGTGCCTCACACGGCGATCAAGTCGCAAGCCTTAGTGGATTTCATAAATGACTGGACGAAGTGTCAGGCGCCCGAGGAAAAGCCGGATAACACGTATTGGACAATCCACTTTGATGGATCCAGGCAGCTGGAAGGATCAGGGGCAGGGGTTGTCTTAACTTCCCCCACAGATGACAAGTTCTATTACGTGTTAAGGCTGATGTTTCCTTGTACTAACAATGCAGCTGAGTATGAGGCTCTGCTTCACGGCCTCCGGGTGGCTAAGGAGATGAACCTGGGCCGGGTTAGGTGTCTCGGTGACTCAGACCTCGTGGCCCAACAAGTTTCAGGTACTTGGGATTCCAAGGACCCACGGATGGAGGCTTATCGTCAAACGGTGGATGTCATTGCTGGTCATTTCAAAGGTTATCAAGTGGATCATGTTGATCGTCGCAAGAACGAGGCGACCGACACACTCTCTAGACTGTGCTCTCAGCGAAAGCCGGTACCTCCTAATGTTTTCTTAGACATACTACATCACCCATCAGTTAAGTTACCTTCAAAGGAATACTTGGCTATACCTGACCTGGAGGGGCAGCTGGTGGCGGCTCTACATGCTATTCCTAGCTGGACTGTGCCTTATCTAGCGTATTTGACCCACGGCGAGTTACCCGAGGATGAAAATTTGGCGAGACAGATCATCAGGCGGTCTAAGTCTATGATAATCATCAATGGTGAGTTACATAAGTGCAGCGTCACTGGCGTCTTTCAACGATGTGTCTCACCTGAGGAAGGCAAGGAAATTTTGAATGGAATTCATGCTAGCGATTGTGGTCATCATGCCGGCTCAAAATCTCTGGTAGCCAAGGCTTTTTGACATGGCTTCTTCTGGTTGACGGCTCATAAGGACGCGGAAGACTTGGTTCGTAAGTGCGATGGATGTCAGAAGTTTGGCCGTCGTCCTCACGTCCCAGCTTAGGAGTTGCGCATGATTCCAATTACCTAACCGTTTGTAGTCTGTGGACTTGCTATGGTTGGGCCTTTCAAGAGATCCAAGGAAAAGAAGACCCACCTGTTGGTGGCCGTGGACAAATTTACCAAGTGGGTAAAAGCTGAGCCAGTCAGCAAGTGCGACGCGGCTACGGTGATTCAATTTATTAAAAATCTGATGTACTGCTTCGGTTACCCTCATAGTATCATCACAGATAAGGGTACAAACTTATCCAAAGGGGCTATGCAAGCGTTCTGTGAAAGAGAGCACATCCGACTTGACGTTTCTGCGGTTGCTCATCTACAATCAAATGGTCAAGCAAAGCGTGCTAACCAGGAAATCTTGAGAGGTATCAAACCTTGGCTTATGGTTGCATTGCAGCGAACGCTGGGTTGTTGGGTAGAGGAGTTGCTGTCCATCTTATGGAGCATCAGAACTACTCCAAACAGGTCAATAGGCTATACGCCTTTCTTTATGGTTTATGGCGCGGAAGCCCTGTTACCAAGCGATATACGCCATGACTCTCCATGGGTGGCGGCTTATGTTGAGGCGGATAATGAAACAACACGTCAAGACACGTTGGATGCCTTGGAGGAAAAGCGTGATCTCGATCGGTGATTTATCAGCAAGACCTGCATTGCTACCATAGCCGCAGAGTTAAGACTCGGACATTTTAGGAAGGCGACTTAGTGTTGCGGTTGATTCAAGATCAGACAGATGTACACAAGTTATCCCCTCCATGGGAAGGACCTTTCGTAGTCAGCAGAAATCTCAACAACGGGTCGTATTACCTCATTGACATACGAGACGAGTCAAGCACTTCTGGGCAGGAGACCCGCCGGCCGTGGAACATAGCTCATCTGTGGCCTTACTATACCTAAGTCATTGAGACTTGACATTGTACACCATCATTGTACATATCATATTTATATATGAATAAAGTTGGCATCCCCGCAAGCCAGGGCCTCTGCCGTTTCGCATATCTCAGTTTGTGCAACAAGGTCATCTAGGGGGCTTCCAACCCGCCGGGTTTAGCTTATCACACCCTATTGATCGGCTCTTAAGCCAAATAGTTGACTCCATCAACAAGGTCATTTGGGGGCTTCCAACCACCGGGTTTAGCTTATATACCCTCTTGATCGGCTCTTAAGCCACCAGAGTTAAACCTGCCTATAAGCTAATGTTGCTCCGCTATGTGACCCGCCGAACTCTTACCAGTTAATCTTGCTTAGAGACCCTGAGCCGGTTCAAAGAAATTGACGGCCAATCACGTTAGAGACCCTATACTGGTTAAGGTTAAACCGACCGTTCTTGTCACGTGAGGGCCGGCTTATGAAAAGCAAGGATAAACTCTCTCATCTACTGCCGACTCTGCTATGTGGCCCATTCGTACTCTTAGACAGTTACTCTTTTAAAGACCCTGCACTGTTTAAGGTTAAAACGACGGATTTATGTCACGTGAGAGGCAGTTTATGAGCTACCAGGGTACTCATGCCCTACCGTGTCTCTTTCTAGGACGTTACACTTCCTATCAGTTAATCTCGCTTAGAGACCCTGAGCCATTCTAAGAAATTGACGGCCAATCTCGATAGAGACCCTGTTCTAATTAGGAGTTTTAATTAGCGAGTCCACCCAGAAGAACCGGCACATGAGCTGTTCAAAAAATTTCAAAAAACAAATCAGGAAAGATGTAACATCTCCGGGTTGTGCTTTTCTAAGCCGCCCTACTAACAGTATGGAACATATTCTGTTTTCACAGGTTGGTTTTCTCAAGAAGAGCCGCCACGACATCTGGTATGAATTGAAGCACAAGGTGGACACAATATGTTAAAGCCTGTGAGTTCCTATGTGCACGATGGCACAATTCAGGCAAAGACAAAGTTTTTACTAAAGGCCTATTACAATGCTCTCCATAGAGCTCAAAAGCAATGCCTTCAAGTTTTTTACACACCCCAAAATTCGGCGGGTCATGAAAGCTGGATTATCCATGGCATTATCAAATTGATCAGCTAGACGGCGGGTCACCCTACAGCGGGTCTTCGACCTCCTCGATCTGGAGATTGTCCACATCCCAGTTGCAGTTGGTTAAAGCTTAAAAGTTTGGCTCTTCAAAGAGGGGAGACGGGTCAAGATCAGGAGCAAAGAAGTGCTTACGACGTACATGAATTAAGTCCTTGGCCTCGAAGGTTGGGTCGCACACTCGCTTGTTCTCGGCATTGTAAGCCGCCTAATATGTTGACAGGTTCACTTCTTTCGCTAATACTGATGCAAGGACTCTGTAGGACTCTGGAGGCCTTCATACAACGATCATAGTCGGCTTCTGTGAATTCTGATCCATCGTCCTTCTTTGATGGACACCCGTCCATCATCTCGTCAGGAGTTAGCTCTAGGGCGAAGGCTAAAGCCCGGCTTATTGCCGCAATGGCTCCCTTTCTGGCGGCTGAAATTTTGAGCTCATGGATTCTCTTGGGTAGGGTGGACAACATTTCTATGACTCCCTTCATAGACTGGGGGATACTCTCTTTATTAAGTATCACTTTGATCATGCAGAGAGTTCCGTAGTACAGCTGTTCTGATAGTGTGTAAACGGCTTTCAACGACAATAGGCTATCAGCAGCGAGTTGACGGCCCCTTTGACCTGCATAAGACGGATTTTTGGTTATAAACCGCCTGTATAATTCTTCACACAAGGATATTGGATAAGTCTTTATTACTTACCAAAGATAGCAGCAGACATCTTTGCAATATGGCACTTCAGGGCGTGCAGTTCATCGGATACAACCATGAGCCGCTGATCAGCATCATCTGCACGTTGGGCCAGGGCAGTTTTCTCCGTCTCAGCAGCTTTCTTGAAGGCGGCGAAATCAGCTTTAACTTTTACAAGTTCTTCGGCAACAAGCCGACACTTCTCCTCTGCCTCACTTCGGGCGACTTGCTGGGAGGCCAGATTGCTTTTTAAGCCGGTCAGTTCAGACTCGACATTGCTTAAAGCTTCCTGTGATGCACAGAAAATGATAAATGAGGGGTAAGTCACCAGGATAACACATTGCCATATGGTTAAGTAAATTAGTATAATGCAAGTCTCAAGTAGATTGCAAGCAATATACTCAACAGTTGGGGGCTAATGTCTATTTGTTCTCCAAGACTACAAGTAAGTTCCGACTCATCTTCATCAAGTTAAGTCGGCACTTGGGGGCTAATGCCTATTTGTTCTACAAAGACTTCAAATAAGTTCTGGCTCATCTTCATCCAATTAAACCGGCACTTGGGGGCTACAGTGATGTTCTCTAAGGCTGCAGTGAAGATTCCGACTCATATTTGTCAAAGATAAGCCGGTACTTGGGGGCTACATATGGCTTCTTATTCATATCTATAGGGAAGTTCCGGCCCATTATGTTTATAATGACCCGCACTTGGGGGCTACATTTGATCAACTACTTAACACGGAGTACCGGCTCAATATTTACATATTACACCGATACTTGGGGGCTACAAGCTAAGTGGTTCTACTTATGACATGGATTGGAAGACCCGGCTTACCATTAAAAAATGTTAAGCCAACTCTTGGGGGCTACATAAGGGTGTAAGGAAAAGAGAATAGGAATACCTCATATTTTTTCTTCATTAAGCCCACAAGTTTAAGATTCATGTTCTGGCTTGTGGAGAGCCGGTTCAGGTAGCTAGCGTGTAGCTCATCAACACTCAACTTCTCTAGCATGGGGAGCTCAAAGTCCAGCTTATCGGAGGCTTCAGTTTTCTTAGTATGCTTTGTCAGCACATGAGGTTGAGGAGCTTGAAAACCGACACCAGTAATGATGACGTCCGGAGTAGTTGAATCATCAACGACCATTGAAGGGCTCGGCGGCTTGGAATTGGTCCTTGGAGGGCTCTCAGTTTCTATCTTCTGAGCCACCGACTTGATAGAACCATGAGCATCTTGAGAGTCTGGCTTGGCAGGTTCCGGCTCTTTGGCAGTGGGGGCAGGGGTAGACCCGCCGGTCTTTCTTCATTTTGCTTGAGCCCTGGAAAGCATAGAGAGTTATTATATAAAGGTCAAAGGATGACAAAATATTGGATGCAAATATGAAATCACGTAGTCTGGGTTGATCTTTAGAGGCGACATCTTGGTTGCCATAGAGTCGCCTGATGAAGGAGGTGATTCCTGAAAGCAGTTAAAGCAATATAAAGACAGAGTAAAGTTATAAAGGCAAAGTTAACCAAACTAAGATAAAGTTGAACAAAATACCTGGACCGGCCATTTTCGTTGAACCGGAGAGTTGGAGAACCCGGCCATAAGGTCTTCAGAGCCGGCGCTCCGGGTTTGGCGTCGGGAGAGGTGATGTTGCTTCTTGAAAAGAAAGTTGGGGTCTAAATAAGCAAGAGGATGAGAAAATGAGACTTTTCGGACGACCTGTCGTATCTTCTTTGGTGGAAGATGTTCTGAGTCAGATGAAACATAAGTTACCTCAGGAACGTTGGCGTGGCTTGTCTCTGTTTCATCCTGTGAATCATTATTGTCAATAAGGCGTATGAAGAGATGACCAAGAGAGTCAAGTTCTACCTCTAAGTCGTCAGCCTCAGGCTGTTCGTGAGGTGCAGGCTTCTTCTTTCGACCGACGGCCTTCTCCTTTGACTTCTTCGGTGGAGGAACGTATTTCTTTTTCCAGAAGCTGGAGTTAGCCTGGAAGTAAAGTCGCCGAAAGAGGTTAAAAGATTGCAAAACATACATGGATAGCTAAAGCAAAAGTCAGAAGATTGAGAGTTGCCCTTACATCTGGAGCCGGGTTTGCGGTACAGAAGGGTGGTAACCCAATGGTGCGGCAAGAATCTTGAGATTCATGGATAAGGCTCTTGATAGCGGCAAAGATGTTGTCTTCTGACAACGTGGTAGGATTAAAGCAGAGGGGGTCGTTGGCCTCACCCGTATATTCACACATGAGGCGTCTTCTCCGGCTCAGAGGCATGACTCACCAAGAGACCCAACAGCGCGTCAGATCAATCCCGGTCAGACCGTTGGCCATGAGGGCTCTAATTTTGGCGTAAGCCGGAGCATACTTCGCCCGTTCAGAAGCTGACATCCGGTTAGGGAGTTTAGTTGTGGTCTTGAGCCGGGTCGGACGGTAACCCGGCAATGGACGTTCTCCCACTGGAGAAGTGTCTTTGCAATAAAACCAGGTTTTGTTCCAATCCTTGGGATGACTTGGCATTTGAACAGCCGGAAAGGTCATGTCCCGTCTTCTTTGAATGGAGATCCTGCCAAGCTCCAAGCTTGGGCCAGCTGCCACTTCTATCTGGAGGATTGCATAAAAGAACTCATGAAAGAGGTCAACCGACGACTCTTCTTGTAAGTAAACTTCGCAGAGGATTTGGAAGTTGCACATGTTTGAGATGGAGTTTGGTGCAATATCTTGAGGATGCAGATTGAAGAAATGAAGGACATCTCGGAAAAATTTAGAGTCGGGCGGACTGAAACCACGTATGAGGTGGTCCGCAAATACACCTACTTCGCCCTCTTGGGGGATGGGTTTCTTTTCTCTGCCTGGAACCCGCCAATGAATGACATTTTTGGCTGGCAAGGTCCCTGCGTCTACGAAATCCTTCAAAAACTCTTCAGAGACGACAGAGCCAACCCAGTTACAGGAGTTGGGCGCACGAGGCATAATTGCGTCTTAAAACTGTCGAAAATGACAGTGCACAACGAGTTAGAAGGTGACAGACAACTAAGGGCGGCTGATGAAATCTAAGTTCTATGAAGCTAAGCCGCTGGAGCAGGTTGAGGTGAGAGCCGGAAGTTTATGGCGAGTTAAATTGGCAAAGCAATGAGGCAAAATGCTACTAAGTGTGGAAAACAGTTTTTGCATGCTATCTTTATTAGCGTGGATCTACAAACAGAGGAAAAAGCAGATTTATTCTAAACCTAACGACGAACAGGCGATATTCGCGGATAGTAGAAGGAAGCAACTACCGATCTATCTTAAATTATTGGTGATTTCCTACGGTTTACCGCAGTAGGAAGAGGTTCATTACTAGATTCATTGGGTACTATGTCGTTTGGCATTATGAAGAACTCGCGTTCTAATGGACTGAAGAACTCCATGAATTTATTACCCTAAGCTACAGATCTTGGGGATGAATAAGGACGTACCGGAAGTGAGGCGACGGATGCGGGCAATGCTCTGGTGCGTTCAGGTTGATGCAGCGGCCTCGGGCAGCAACGGCGACGAAGCTTCACCAGAGCGAGAGAGCTCGAGGGCAATGACGTAGAGAGGAAGAAGAAGAGGCGTAGGAAGCGGGCGAAATGAGAAGGACCCTTCACGGTCCTATTTAAAAGGCTGAAAAGAGGAAACAGGAGCGGGAATCAAGGCGACCGAAACTGACCGACCGACATGGGCGCCTCAATTTTCGGGCCATCAGTTTAATGATGGAAGATCCATTGTGGTCGTCAGGGAATCTTTTTGGCATATCCGGCATGATGTCACGGCGGGTTATATATCTTACTTTCAGGTAATGAAGCGTGAGACTTGCCGCCAAGTAAAATGGAAGATTGACATGAGTAATCTCAAATCAACCTCGGGCCTAATGTTGGGGATATAACCTCGTGGTAAGACCCTCCAGGTGGGGCCGGGTCATACCTGGCAGCTTATAATCCAGACCAAGGCGGATGGGCCAAGAGACGTAAGCCTGGCCGCATGGCGGCTTACCAAGATGGGCCAAGACAAGGCCCAGACGGGAGAAGGCATGAAGACCCGAGCGGGTAAGCCGTCTGGAGATGGCTTGCCCGGGAAGGCAAGGCGACGTAGAGATAGAGTCGGATACATTCTAAGAGTCGGTATGAGACTTGTGTAACCCGTGGTCTTGACCTTCTATATAAATACGAGACCCTGGGCGGCTTAGACAGAAACCAACTGGTCGAGAACTAGATCAAGCGAATCCGCTCCCTTGTAATCGATACTCCAATCAATACAACACAAGCATGACGTAGTCTTTTACCTCTTCTTGAGGGGCAGAACCTGGGTAAACTCGTGTCCTTCGTCCCAACCAACCCCTTTGAGTCCATCACCTTAGTGATGGCTTCGAACATAAGTCCTCAAACATCTGCCGTGATAAAACCACGACACCGATCCTACAGGCGGTTAAGCGGCCGTCAGAGCTACAAATAGTCACACAATTTGAAAACCGCGTTAGTATCACGTCGAAGAGGCGCACACTGTATCACAAGGCTATTACAGACCGTCCATAGCGTCCATAACTCCAATACCCGTCCACCTAATGTGGCGGGATCACAACACGGAGACCTGGAGTTCCTCGAAAAGGTCAGGGAAATTGGTGTTGCACCAATAACCACCGACTACCTCACGAAAGTCAATCCAAAGGAATTGCGTGGACACGCAGGTGAACAAGATGTGATTCAATTCCTTCTCTTCCCCGCAAAGTAGGCAAGCCCCGTCCCCAGGGCTATTTCTCTTGAGTACCTCCATCCCTAATGATACCGAGCCTCGAATCCATTGCCAAAGGAAGGTGTGAATCTATAGCGGTAGTCAAATCGCCTAGACAAGGGCCATGGTCTCCGGGCCAGGAGACGCCGCAATGGCTTGGTAGAGCAATTTGGTGGAGAAGCGGCTAGATGTCTCCAAGTGCCAAAAGATGCGGTCGTGCGTCTGATCCTTGTCTGGATACTGGAGGGCGATACACTCAACAAGCTCGTGCTAGGCGGCAACTTCCGGAGGCCGAAATGGACACTGTAACGAGAGGCATCCTAAGTCAATAATGGGCCTCGATAGAGATCCTAGGGTCCACCGTAATGGATAAAAAATTTGTGAATCTGGCAGCAAAGGGGCGATCGGCCACCCAATGGTCGAAAAAATAGGGTCGATGCACCGGACCCTACCGAGATCGAGGTCCCGATGCAAAGGGTCAGAAGGAGCTATATAATGGACTGTCAGAACTGTGAGCCACCAGTTTGCTGGCGGAAGTCGAGTGGTTGTCCCCGGATGTATTTATTTTAGATGATGTCTAAGCGAGAGGCTACCTTCCCCATTTGCAATCCGCCAAATCCACCTTGTCTGCAGGGAATGTTCATGCATTTGGACGACATGATCCCGATGTCTCCTTGTTCGCGGGGATTACAAATATTAAAGGGAACATAGTACGGAAATCAAAAAAATTCCTACAAAACACTCAAGATCTAATCTAGGAGATGCATGTAAACGAGAGGGGAGAATGTGTCTACGTACCCTTGTAGACCGTTAAGTAGAAGTGTATATTACATGGTTGATGTAGTCGTACTCTTCACGATCCAATCTGATCTAGTGTTGAACGAACGACATCTCCATGTTCAGCACATGTGCGGCTCGGTGACGTCTCCTCCTCCTCCTCGATCTAGCAAGCGAGGGAGGAGAAGTAGATGGGATCTCAACCATCACGACGACATGGTGGATATGGTGGAGTTACAGTGCCGGTAAGGCTTTGCCAAGCGCCCCCGAGATGACGAACAAGGAAGAACTCAGTAAGACGGGAGAGGGGCTTCCCAAGGGAGTGGGAAGGGATTGCTGTGTCACTTCCTTCCCCACCCCTCCTCTGTTTACAAGCGCAAGGGGGAGGTGCGCACCCCCCTTTTCCCCTCCTCAAAGGAGGGGGCAGCGGCACTAGGGGTGCCTTGCCCCCCAAGGGAAGGGGAAGCAACCCCATATAGGGTTCCCCCAAACCCTAGGGCGCATGGCCCCTTGGGGGAGTGGTGCCCAACCCACCAGGGGCTGGTGCACCCCCCTCTATAGCCCATGTGCTCTCGGGGGCAGGTGGACCCCCAAAACCATTTCGACACTCTCGGTACACTGCCAGAAATACACAAACCTTTATTGGTAGCCAAAATATGACTTCCCATATATGAATCATTACCTCTAGACCATTCCGGAACCCTTTTGGCACTCCTGATACATGTCCGCGATCTCATCTAGGATTCCAAACAACATTCGGTCACCAACGTACATATCTCAATACTACTCTAGCGTCATCGAACGTTAAGTGTGCGGACCCTACGGGTTTGAGAATCATGTAGACATGACCGAGACACCTCTCCGGTAAATAACCAATAGCGAGACCTGGATGCCCATACTGGTTCCTACATTTTCCGTAAGATCTTTCATCACTTGAACCATGATGTTGAAGATTCGGTTAATCCCATATGCAATTCCCTTTGTCAAGCGATATGTTACTTGCTCGAGATTTGATCATCGGTATCTTCATACCTAGTTCAATCTCGTTACCGACAAGTCTCTTTACTTGTTCCGTAATACAAGATCTCATGACTAACTCATTAGCCACATTGCTTGCAAGCTCTTTACAATGTTGTATTACCGAGAGGTCCCACAGATATGCCTCCGTCATACGAAGTGACAAATCCCAATCTAGATCCATGCCAACCCAACAGATACCTTTGGAGATACCTCTAGAGCACCTTTATGATCACCCAGTTACGAAGTGACTTTTGATGGAACACAAGGCATTCCTCCGCTATCCGGGAGTTGCATGATCTCATGGTCTTAGGAATAGATACTTTACATGAAGAATGTTGTAGCAATAATCTCAAGTGATACGATCATATGCTAAGCTTATGGTTGGGTCTTGTCCATCACATCATTCTCCTAATGATATGATCCTATTATCAAATGATAACTCATGTCTATGGCTAGGAAACCTTAACCACATTTTATCAAGGAGCTAGTCTAGTAGAGGCTCACTAGGGACACGATGTTATTTATGAATCCACACATGCATTTAAGTTTTCGGTAACTCTAGCATGGATAATAAACATTTATCATGAACAAGGAAACATGATAATAACAAACTTATTATTGCCTCTAGGACATATTTCCAACAATCTCTCACTTGCACTAGAGTCAATAATCTACTTTACATCGCAATGTATTTAGCACCCAAAGAGTTTTGGGGCTGATCATGTTTTGCTCGTGAGAGAGGTTTTAGTCAACGGGTCTACAACATTCATATCTTTATGTACTTTGCAAATCTCTATGTCTCCCTCCTTGATGCAATCACGGATGGAGTTGAAATGACATTTAGTACACTTGATCTTCTTGTGAAACCCGCGCTCTTTGGTAATGTCAATGGCTCGAGTGTTGTCACAAAGGATAGTCATTGGATCCGATGCACGAGGCACAAATCCGAGGTCTGTCTTGAACACCTTCACCCAGATGCCTTCCTACGTTGTTTCCGAAGCAACTATATATTCTGCTTCACATGTAGATCCCGCCAGGACGCTCTATTTAGAACTAGTCCAAATGACTGCTACACTATATGTATCTGGTTCGAGACTCAGATTCATCCGGATCGGTGTCAAAGCTTACATCGACGTAACCCTTTACGACAAACTCTTTATCACCTTCATAAACGAGAAATATTTCCTTAAGGTACTTAAGGATAATTTATTTTATCGTTGTCTAGTGATCTACTCCTAGATCACTTTAGACCCCCTTGTCAGACTCACGGCAAGGCACACATCAGATATGGTACACAACATGCCATACGTTATAGAGCCTATGGATGAGGCATATGAGACGACCTTTGTCCTTTCTCTTTGTTCTGTTGCGGTCGAGCTTTGAGTCTCACTCAACTTCACACCATGTAACGCGAGCAATAGCTCCTTTGAATGATCCATTTTGAACTCCTTCAAAATCTTGTCAAGGTATGTGCTCTGTGACAGTTTTATCACCACTACAGGAATCGGGAAATTTGCCATATGTGAATTCTTTGCCATCAACTTTTCATCAGGCGATATGGCAAAGACCACTATATGCCATCATCTACTCACGGCAAAGAAGAACATACAACAATGTAGAGAAAAACAAACGACAAAGTTTTACTGTCGGGAAAGAAATTATTTGCCTTCTGTTTTTAGTTGGCTGACGACAAAGATATGCTTTGCTGTCTGTGTTTCTATTGGGAGGTGACAAAGAATCTTTGCCTTCTGTAAATTGAAAAACAGACGGCAAAGCATCCTTGTCGTCAGCCAGTTAAAAACCAGACAACAAAGACTGTTTTCACAACAACTGTAGTTATTTTATTCTAGAAAATGCAAAAAAAATCTAAAAAACATGAAATTTGGCATGCTATTGGTTTATTGATCAAGAAAGGCATGCAAAAAGTTTGAAAAGGTTTCATCAAATTAAACACAATAAATCTATCAAAAGAAATGGACAAAGAAACACAAACATAATGGGGGCTTTCTATTGGCTGACCACCCTTTCTCCTCGATCGGTGACGTGGATAGTGGGACAGCCGCCCACTCCCTCGACCGGTTGCCTTAGAGCATCTCCAACAGGCTCGCAATGTAGGGCGCACAAAAAGTGGGTTTAGCGCGCGCAAGTAGCATTTTTAGCGCCCAGCCGAGCGCTGGCTCTAGCGGTCGCTGCAAAATATAGCGCGCACGGCGCTCCAGCAGACACGCTAAAACTAGCATGCGCAGAATGCATACATAGAAAAAAACACAGATAGCTCAAATGTTCAACGATACATAGAAATAAAAACATGCATAGAAATTAAAAAGATACATAGAAGACGTGCTAAACCTACTCGTGATCATCCTCTTCCTCCTCAAACTCCGTCTCTGACTCGGTAGTGATGGCCTCGTCCGAAATCTCGATGATGGCATCAACAAATCGGTCACCATCGACACCCCAGGTCAACACTTCTCCAAGCTCGATGTTGAATTCTGCGTCCGCCTTCCGCACATGCTTGTCCTCTCAATAGGCGGCTCACTCCGCCCTCCACTCCATCCTCCTCTGCGCCCATCTCTCTGCCCTCCTTTGCGAGAAGAACTCGCGCTCGTCGATGACGTCCCGCAGGAACCTTTGGCGCCATGCTTGCATGGCCACCTCATCCATCTCGGCGATGCCGAGGCGGCTCTCGTGCCTCTGGTTTCGGTGATGGTCCTCGTGGGTGACAAGGCACAGGCGAGGCATGAGATTCTCCGCCCACTCCCCATCATCACGTTGGGAAAATTGATCTCCCGACGATGTCGGCGGAGGCACCACGCCGCTGTGTCATACGCATGGGCGGCCTGCTCGGCGGTCTCGAAAGTGCCGAGGCCAAGGCGCATGTTGCCGAACCGTATCTCGGTGGAGAAGGCGCTGGAGGGGCGTGCGCGGACGCTGTGGAAGCCCTTTGATCCCCGGCGGTGCAACGACATGGTGGCAAGGTGAGGAAGCTGTGGGAGGAGCGGTGGCAGAACTATGGCAGAGCACGGGAGGAGCGGCGACTGATAACCCACAAGTATGGGGGATCGCAACATTTTTTGAGGGTAGAGCATTCAACCCAAATTTATTGATTCAACACAAGGGGAGCCAAAGAATTTTCTCGAGTATTCGCAGCTGAGTTATCAATTCAACCACACTTGAAAGACTTAATATCTGCAGCAAAGTATTCAGTAGCAAAGTAGTATGTAAGTAACGGTAACGGTAGCAAAAGTAACAGTAGCGGTTTATAGTGATTGTAACAGTAGCAGCAAATAAGTAACCGAGCAAAGCTCAATATGTGGAAAGCTCGTAGGCAATGGATCGGTGATGGATAATTATGTTGGATATCATTCATCATGCAACAAGTATAACATAGGGTGACACAGAACTAGCTACAATTCATCAATGTAATGTAGGCATGTATTCCATATATAGTCATACATGCTGATGGAAAAGAACTTGCATGACATCTTTTGCCCTACCCTCCCGTGGCAGCGGGGTCCTAATGGAAAGTAAGGGATATTAGGGCCTCCTTTTAATAGAGAACCAGAAAAAAGCATTAGCACTTAGTGAATACATGAACTCCTCAAACTACGGTAATCAGTGGAAAGAATCCCAGTTATTGTCACCCTGGGGGATGTGGATCATAACTTGTAATAGGTGTCTACAACTTGCAAGATAGTATGAATAACACATATATACTCATGAATACATAATAGGTTCAGATCTGAAATCATAGCACTTGGGCCCTAGTGACAAGCATTAAGCATAGCAAAGTCATAGCAACATCAATCTTAGAACATAGTGGATACTAGGGATCAAAGCCTAACAAAACTAGCTCGATTACAATATAAATCTCATCCAACCCAGCACCGACCAGCAAGCCTATAATGGGATTATTCACGAATGGCAGAGAGCATCATGGAATTGGTGATGAAGGATGGTTGGTGATGACGATGGCGTTGATTTCCCCTCTCCGGAGCCCAAAACAGACTCTAGATCTGGTCTCCCGAGGAAGAACAGGAGGTGGTGATGGCTCCGTATCGTGAAACGTGATGACCTCTTCTCTCTGATTTTTTCTCCGTGAATAGGGTTATATGGAGTTGGAGATGATGTCGGAGGAGCCATAGGGGCCCCACAAGCATGCTAGGCGCGACCAGGGGGTGGCCGTGCCTAGCAGGCTTGTGGCCTGTAGGTGGCCCCCCTTTGGTTGATTCTTGCGCCAGTATTTTTTATTAAATCCAAAAATATTCTCCATAAACTTTTAGGACAACCCGAGAACTTTTATTTTTGCACAAAAATAACACCAAGGCAATTATGCTGAAAACATCGTTAGTCTGGGTTAGTTCCATTCAAATCATGCAATTAGTCCAAAACAAGGGCAAAAGAGTTTGGAAAAGTGGATACGTTGGAGACATATCAACTCCCCCAAGCTTAACCCATTGCTTGTCCTGAAGCAATTCAGTTGATAAACTGAAAGTGGTAAAGAAATGTTTTTACAAACTCTGTTTGATCTTGTTGTTGTAAATACGTCTAACCTATGTTCAGATTTTCAGCAAAGATCATGGACTAACCACAGTCACAATAACATTTAGGTTTCACATTTACTCATATCAATGACATAATCAACTAGCGAGCAATAATAATAACTCTTGGATGACAACACTTTTTCAAAACAATCATGATACAATATGATGAAATGATATCTCGCTAGACCTTCCTGAGACCGCAAAACATAAATGCAGGGCACCTCTAGAGAACAAGGACTGACTAGACAATCTAACTCACGATGAAAGAGATCCAGTCATGCTCATACTCAATATCAATTAACAGCAAATCATACAAGTGACGGTGGTGCTATCTAAGTGGTGCCTTTTATAAGAGTATGATGACTCGACAATAAAGTAAATGGAAAGGCCCTTCGTAGAGGGAAGCATTGATTTGGAGAGGTGCCAGAGCTCGATTTTTTAAAACAGAGGTAAGTAATATTTTTTGAGTGGTATGCTTTCATTGCTCAGATAATGACCAAGAGGTTTTCAACATCTTCCCTGCTAGATACATTATAGGCGGTCCCAAACAGAATGATAAAGTTTTTACCGCCTCCACCAATCAGTCACACTCCATGGCGAGCCAAATCCATGGGTACCGTCCATACAAACACAGTTCTGGGGGAGTTTTGTTTAATTAGATTTTGCTTTTATTTCGAGCATGGAACTGGGCATCCTGATTGCCAGCCACTTTCTCGTGAATGATAGTGAATCAACACATATCGTGAGAATAACCTAGCATGGAAGATACTAACAGCCCCCAGTCGCCACATGAGCGATTTGGGCATACAAAACAGAGTGTCTATTTGAAGGTTTAGAGTTTGGCACATGCAACTTTACTTGGGACGGCAGGTAAATACTGCATATAGGTAGGTATGGTGGACTCATGTGGAACAACTTTGGGTTTGAGAAATTGGATGCACAAGCAGAATTCCTACTTAGTACAAGTGAAAGCTAGCAAAAGACTCGGGAGCGACCAACTAGAGAGCAACACAATCATCAACATGCTTTGAGGTTAACCAACATTGAATGCAAGCATGAGTATGATATAAATCACCATGAACATAAATATCGTAGAGGCTATGTTGATTTTGTTTCAACTACATGCGTGAGCATGTGCCAAGTCAAGCCACTTGAATCGTTCAGAGGAGGATATCATCCCATCATACTACCTCACAACCATTTTAATATGCATGTTGGCATCCAAGACGAACCATTATCGACTCTTAGCTAATTAAGCATGGCATGGGTAACTATAATCTCTAATTGTCATTGCAAATATGTTAGACCCATAATGAACTGAATTCAGAATGATGAGCTAATCATATTTACAAAAGCAAGATAGGTCGAGTTCATACCAGCTTTGCTCCATCTCAATCTTTTCATCAAATATCGTCATTATTGCCTTTCACTTGCACGACCGAATGGTGTGGATAATAATAAGAGTGCACATGCATTGGACTAAGCTGGAATCTGCAAACAATAACTTAAAGGACAGGACAAGGTAACATGGTCTCTCTAATAGGTAAACAATAATGCATATGAGAGCCACTCGACATTTTCATTGTGCTCTTCTCCTTACGACCCAAAGAGAGAAAAATCAAAACAAGAACGAGAAAAACTATTTACACGGGAAAGCTCCCAACAAGTAAAAGAATAACAAAAAATCTTTTTGGGTTTTATTTTTAATGCTACAACTAAGCAACTAGAAATAAAGCTAGAACTAATTTTTTTGTATTTTTCTCAAAGTTAAGTAAACACACAAGAAGAAAGCGAAACGAGGAAATAAACTACCATGGATAGTACAATGAAAGAGTATGAACACCGACTATTAAGATGAGTGTGTGAACATGAATGTAAAGTCGGTGAGAAATACATACTCCCCAAGCGTAGGCTTTTGGCCTAAGTTGGTCTATGTCCATGGTTGGAAAGAGCTCTCTGCCGGATACTCAAGAGCATCCTCATAGTTCCATTGGTTGGCGAACTCCTGCGGCTCCCACTGAAAAACTGACTCCGGGTACGGATCAAGGGCTGGTGCCGGTTCTAGAGCTGGGGGTTGTGTCAGATCCCAATATCTGTAAATGTCTCCGGGCACAATGGTGTACCTGCCTGAGCGAATATCGAACAAAGAAGAAGCAGGCAGAGTAATAATTTCACAAGTACCCTCGCTAAAAACTAAGTTGTAAAGCAAGCTTCTATCATCATTTTTCTTAATAACATCGTGAGCTACCATACAGTCATAATCTAAAAACTTTGAGCGTAGCAGCCTCTCATCTTTCCCGTTAAGCCTAATGGGTATCTCAAAATGTTTGGCTAAACGAGATGAATAGATACCTCTGAATATGGGCCCCTTCGAACGGTTGGTGTTCAACCGTTGGGCCACCATAGCGCCCAGACTAAAAGGTTCTATCAGCAAATAAAGCATGGCGCAAAATGCGAGGTTAGGGGCACTAAGACTTCCACTCTCCCAATGACCAACTAAATATCTTCTCCCAAATAATGAATAATAGCATAGCATGGGAAAAATGTAAACTAGATGCTCTTGCCTTTGACACACCTCTCTGTTCCCCTACAGTGACCGCGGCAATAAAATCTTCCATGTCTTGAGGACGCGGTACACTGATGCTGCCCTCATAGGGTATTTTGCAAACTTTGCAAAAATCATAAAGGTTCATTTTCTTAGGCACGTCATATAAGTGAAATTCAACTGTAGGAGGGTCTTCCCTAGAATGAAAGTTAAATTTTTGCACGAAGGTATTCGTGAGCTAGAGCCACTGGTCACACTTATCGTTGAGGAAGTCGGTGATGCCTGCTTTCTTGGCCAAATAATAGAAATCTTCATAAATGTCGGCCACCCTGAAGAATGTGTCACACGGCCATTCACATGGTCGAACTTCTATGATGCGAGGTAGATTATACTTGGGTTTCTCCCTCATCTCATTTTCATCTTCCTTAGAGCTCTGGCTTGAAGAGCCTCTTAACAATCTCCTCAACATTTCTTTCTCTAAAAAATTCTGAAATTTTTAGTGACTCAAAATAAAGGTGAACAAAACTCAACAAAAATCATAGAAACTACTCCCACAAGTGCCTAGAGGCTATATCTTGCATCAAAACTACTTGGGACCATATAAATTTGACATGCAAGCTCAAGAACAGGGTCACCACATCAGCAAAAATTTGCAATATATAAAGCACTAGAACAAAAACTAATTGGACCATTGGAGGAGTCACATACCGAGGAACAATCTCCCAAATCAGTTTAGCGAATGAAGCTTCGCACAAGGAGATAAAAAATGGCAGCAAAAAGAGCTAGAACACGGATTTGAGCAATGGTGGGATTTTTTCTAGAGGAAGATGAAGTGGATGGGTGCTGGAATAAGTGGAGGGGGCCACGTGGGACCCACAAGCCTACTAGGCATGGGCAGGGGGGTGGCCGCGCCTTGTGGGCATGTGGCCCACTAGTGCAGCCCCCTGCAGTGTGCTTAGTGCCAGATATTTGTAAATATTCTAGAAAAAATCATACTCCATTTTCAGGACAATCAAAAAACTTTTATTTTTAGGTCACCTTTTTTATTGCATGAGAAACTCAGAAAACAGAAAAATAATAGCATTTTTACTTAATTTCATCTAACTAACAGAAAATAAAAGTTGGGTCCAGGAAGTTGTTCTTTCTAAATTCATCCATCTCATGCTCATCAAAAGGAATCCATCAATAAGGTTGATCAAGTTTTATTAATAAACTTCTTTCGAATAACATGAAGCTGAAGAGGGGATATGTATATCCATCAATAAGTTACTTTAATGGGGATATGTATATCCCCAACAATAAGTATATCATATTTCTTCTTGACAGTAGGAAGAGGGAATTCAAAGTCTCCAATAATAATCGTTGGAATTTTTCAATGGAGTTGATACTATGAACTTGAGGTTGTTTCTTCAAAAAGTGTACCGTATGCTCATTACCATTAAAATGAAAAGTGACATTGCCCTTGTTGCAATCAATAACAACCCCTGCAGTATTCAAAAAGGGTCTACCAAGGATGATTGACATAGTGTCGTCCTCGGGAATGTCGAGAATAACAAAGTCCGTTAAGATTGTAGCATTTGCAACTATGACATGGACATCCTCACAAATACCGATAGGTAGAGCAGTTGATTTATCAGACATTTGCAAAGAGATTTCAGTAGGTGTCAACTTATTCAAATCAAGTCTACAATATAAAGAGAAGGGCATAACACTAACACCAGCTCCAAAATCACATAAAGTAGTTTTAACATAATTCCCTTTAATAGAGCATGGTATAGTTGGTATTCCTGGATCTCCTAATTTATTTGGTACTCCACCATTAAAAGTATAATTAGCAAGCATGGTGGAAATCTCAGCTTCCGGTATCTTTCTTTTATTAGTCACAATATCTTTCATATACTTAACATAGGGAGATATTTTTAGAATATCGGTCAAGCGCATACGCAAAAATATAGGTCTAAGCATTTCAACAAAGCGCTCAAAATCCTCATCATCCTTTTTCTTGGATGTTTTAGGAGGAAAGGGCATGGTTTTCCGAACCCATGGTTCTCTTTCTTTACCATGCTTCCTAGCACTAAAATCCCTTTTGTCATATCTTTTATTCTTAGGATGTGGGTTATCAAGATCAACAATAGGTTCAATCTCCACATCATTATCATTACTAGGTTGAGTATCAACATGAACATCATCATTAATATTATCATTAGGTTCATGTTCATCACCAGATTGTGTCTCAGCATCAGAAACAGAAATATCATTTGGGTTTCCAGGTGTATCAATAATAGGTTCACTAGTAGCATGCAAAGTTCTATCATCATCCTTATTTCTCTTATTACTAGAACGACTAGGTGCATCAATATTACTCCTTTGAGAATCTTGCTCAATTCTCTTAGGGTGGCCCTCGGGATACAAAGGTTCCTGAGTCATTCTTCCACCTCTAGTCACAACTTTAACAGAATGATCATTGTTCTTACTATTCATCTCATTAAGCAAATCATTATGTGCCTTAAGTACTTGTTCTACTTGAGTAGTTACCATGGAAGCATGTTTACTAATCAGTTTAAGATCATTGATAGTTCTACTCATATAATCACCTAAGCTATCAAGCATGAAAGCATTACGTTTCAATTGTCTACTAACATAAGAATTAAAATTTTCTTGCTTAACAACAAAATTATCAAACTCATCCAACCATTTGCTAGCAGACTTATTATAAGGAATATCACTTTCATCAATAGGTGGTAGATTCTTGACATCTTCAGCTTTAATACCTTTTTGTTTCATAGATTTCTTTGCCTCTTGCATATCCTTAGGACTGAGAAATAGAATACCTCTTTTCTTCGGAGTTGGCTTCGGAGGTCGTTGGGGAATAGCCCAATCATTATAATTGCTCAATATGTTACTCAATAGTATTTCAGCTTGTTCAAGAGTTCGTTCCCTAAAAATACAACCACCACAACTATCTAGGTGGTCCCTAGAAGCATCGATTAATCCATTATAAAAGATATTAAGTATTTCATTTTTCTTGAGAGGATAATCAGGCAAATCATTAAGTAATTGGAGAAGCCTCCCCCAAGCTTGTGGGAGACTCTCTTCTTCCATTTGCACAAAGTTAAATATTTCCTGCAAGGCAGCTTGTTTCTTATGGGCAGGAAAATATTTTTAAGAGAAGTGATTAATCATATCCTGGGGGCTATGCACACAACCAGGAGCAAAAGAATTAAACCGTATCTTAGCATCACCCTTTAACAAGAAAGGAAACAACTTAAGGATCTAATAGTAACGAATTTTTTCCTCATGAGTAAATAGGGTGGCTATATCATTCAGTTTAGTAAGATGCACCACAACAGTTTAAGATTCATAACCATGGAAAGGATCAGATTCAACCAAACTAATTAACTCAGGATCAATAGAGAATTCATAATCCTTATAAGTAACAAAGATAGGTGAAGTAGCAAACTTAGGATCGTATTTCATTCTAGCATTCAAAGATTTTTCTTTCCACTTGCATAGTAGTTTCTTAAGATCATCTCTATCCTTACAACCAAGAAAGTCCCTAGCTACATGTCTTTACATAACATAACCCTCAATAATATCAGGCAATTCATATCTAGGAGAGCTAGGTCTAGCAGGTATCTCAAAGTGTTCAGTTTCAATAATTTCATTAGTTTCAGAAGTATGATAATATTCAGCATTGACTCTAGCAATTTGTTCATCAAGAAATTCACCCAGTGGCACAATATTATCAAGCAAAGTATCATCATAAGCATCATGCATAGCATAAGTGGCATCATCAATTACTTGCGACATATCAGAATTACTAGCAGGTGGTGGTGTCGCAAACTTACTCATAACAGAAGGTGAATCAAGTGCAGAGCTAGATGGCAGTTCCTTAGCTCCGCTCATAGTAGAGGGATAGATCTTGGTTTTTGGATCTTTCAGATTCTTGATAGTGATCAACAAATATAAATCCCAAGTGGCTTAGAGAATAGAGCTATGCTCCCTGGCCACGGCGCCAGAAAAAGGTCTTGATAACCCACAAGTATAGGGGACGCAACAATTTTCGAGGGTAGAGTATTCAACCCAAATTTATTGATTTGACACAAGGGGAGCCAAAGAATATTCTTGAGTATTTGCAGCTGAGTTGCCAATTCAACCACACCTAAAAGACTTTATATCTCTAGCAAAGTATTTAGTAGCGAAGTAGTATGGAAGTAAGGGTAACGGTAGTAAAAGTAACAGTAGCAGCTTTATAGTGATTGTAAAACTAGAAGTGGAGAAGTAACTTAGCAAAGCTCAATATGTGGAAAGCTCGTAGGCAATGGATCGGTGATGGATAATTATGTTGGATAGCATTCATCATGCAACAGTTATAACATAGGGTGACACAAAACTAGCTCCAATTCATCAATGTAATGTAGGCATGTATTCCATATATAGTCATACGTGCTTATGGAAAAGAACTTGCATGCCATCTTTTGTCCTACTCTCCCGTGGCAGTGGGGTCCTAATGGAAACTAAGGGATATTAAGGCCTCCTTTTAATAGTCTTCCAACCAAAGCATTAGCACTTAGTGAATACATGAACTCCTCAAACTATGGTAATCACCGGAAAGAATCCGAGTTATTGTCACCCTGGGGGATGCAGATCATAACTCGTAATAGGTGTCTACAACTTGCAAGATAGGATCAAGAACACATATATATTCATGAAAACATAATAGGTTCAGATCTGAAATCATGGCACTCGGTCCCTAGTGACAAGCATTAAGCATAGCAAAGTCATAGCAACATCAATCTCAGAACATAGTGGATACTAGGGATCAAACCCTAACAAAACTAACTCGATTACATGATAAATCTCATCCAACCCATCACCGTCTAGCAAGCCTATGATGGGATTATATTACTCACAAACGATGGAGAGCATCATGGAATTGGTGATGAAGGATGGTTGCCGATGACGATGGCATCGATTTCCCCTCTCCGGAGCCCAAAAGGACTCCAGATTTGGTCTCCCGAGGAAGAACAAGAGGTGGCGGCGGCTTCGTATCGTGAAATGCGATGAACTCGTCTCTCTGATTTTTTTTCCTTCGCGAATAGGGTTATATGGAGTTGGAGATGAGGTCGCAGGAGCCACAAGGCCCCCACAAGCATGCTAGGCGCGACCAGGGGGGTTGGCACGCCTAGCAGGCTTGTGGCCTCCAGGTGGCCCCCCTCTGGTTGATTCTTGCGCCACTGTTTTTTATTAAATCCAAAAATATTCTCCGTAAATTTTCAGGACAATCCGATAACTTTTATTTCTGCACAAAAATAACACCAAGGCAATTCTGCTGAAAACAACGTCAGTCCGGGTTAGTTCCATTCAAATCATGCAAATTAGAGTCCATAACAAGGGCAAAAGAGTTTGGAAAAGTGGATATGATGGAGACATATCAGCGGCATAGCGCAGGAGGAGTGGGAAAGGGGTGGGAGAGCGCATGGCAGGCGCTCGATTTATAGAGCGCGCCGAGCGTCGTGCGCCAAAACTAGCACGCACAGGGTCGCCTTTTCGCGCACACATGCACAATCGCTTCCCACACATGCGACTTTCCCGCTCCCGTTGGAGCGCGCGAAATCGCTCAGCGCGTGCTAAAAACCGCTTTTGTCGCACACGCGTGCTTTTTGTAGCCGTTATTGGAGATGCTCTTATCGCCTTATCCTCTCCTCCTTCACTAGTCTCTCTCCTTTCCCCGCTTCTCTCTCCTCCACCAGCCTTGACAAGAACCAGGAACATGCTCGCCGCCGCCTCTTGCCCCATCGACCACTGACGCTCATCGCTCGCTGCATGCCTTCCTCGATCGCTGCCGCTCACCCCCACCAGCCTCTTTCCGCCTTAGCTCGCCCCGAGACTCTCTCCCTCGCAGCTCTCCCCATGGGCCTCTCTTGCCCGCAGCTAGCCCACACGGGCCACCGCCGCTCACTGCTGGACGCGTAGGCCGGACGCCCAGGTGCCCCCATCGTCCTCTCTCCCCTACCGCTCGCCCCCACATGCCACTGCCCCTCGCCGCTAGACACACGGGGCCGGAAGCGTTAGACGCCTAGAAGAGCCAGACGCGTAGAGCCACCGTTGGACGAGCTCGCCGCTGCCAGAACGATCATGGGCCATTGGACGTGCTCACCACGGGTCGCCGAAAGTACTCACCACCGGGCTACCGCCGGTCACTACTCCGCGGCTAGACGCGCTCACCGTCGGTCGCTACTTTGCAACTGGACGTGCTCACCGCCGCCCGCCATCTCTCTCTGTTGAGTGAACGACCAAGGACCAAAACCCGAGGATGTCGCCCCTATTTTTTAATTAAATTGAAAAACTTTGTCGTCTGTTGACTATGAGGCTCACGACAAAGATATGTCAGGGCCCACCTATGGGCGTGTGCGGCCTCTACTATCATCATTTACAAAAATCAGTAAACTCTTTGTCATCATTTCCAATCAACAATATGTCATCCACATAAAGTATCAGAAATGCTATAGAGCTCCTACTCACTTTCTTGTAAATACAAGCCTCTCCACAAACTTGTATAAACCCAAAACTCTTTGATCACCTCATCAAAGTGTATATCCCAACTCCGAGATGCTTGCACCAGTCCATAGATGAATTGCTGGAGCTTGCATACCTTTTAGCGTCCTTAGGATCGACAAAACCTTCCAGTTGTATCTTATACAACCTTTTGTTACTTGTGAGTTGTGTTGGGATTTTCTCCGAAGAGGAGTGGAGATGCACTACAGTAGAGATAATTATTCCCCTCAGTGAGAACCAAGGTTATCGAACCAATAGGAGAACCAAGCACATTCCTTTCAATAACACCTACACACACAAAACCAAACACTTGCAGGGTTTCTCTAGACTAGGGCCAACCAACCTAGGACACGCCACCGCCTATTTCGGCTAATCTTCACGGCGATGTTATGGACCTATGGATGACTCGGAATAAAATGGTTATTGAGAGGGTCTTCGCGCGGAAGGAGTCTAATTCTTTCTTCAAATTCTATGCTTTTCTGTAGCACTGGCACCTGCTCTCTAGGCAGCAAGATCGGGAGCGTCTTGATGGCATGTTGGACGCGCTCCAGGCAAGGGTATACCGACTATCTTCTCAACACAACCGCTTCACGACCGTCACATGGTGGCTTTTTTCTTATTTATTTTTTCTTTCTTTGGGCATGATCGTGCCGCTGCCCCAGCGAATCTTTGTGGTCGAACTTGTATGTTGATTGTATGGACCGTTGCTTTATTTATAAGGGTTTTCTATTCCTGTGCCCCTCATTTCTTACTTGTACTCATTCATCCCCACGCTCTTAATGGTTGCTCACTTTTCCCCACTCTCTTATCTAAAACCCTCAGAAATTGTCATAGCGGAGGTTGTCATCGGGTCAATGGTTTGATCGTTAACTGGTGACAAGTGGGGCGTGCTTGACTATGTCGCCTATTGGACCTGTCAAGTGGGGTTGCATTGGACCTGACAAGTGTGGTGACATTGGACGGCGACGCTGGTTGGACCATTGGGCCCTGGTTTTGTTGGACTATTGGGCCGTTGCATGAAACGCCTACATATGCATGCGCCGATGCATGCCATCACGATACATAACTTTGTTGCGCTGATGCGCGCCGTCACGATGCGCCACTGACACAGCCGTCCTGCATGCGAGCCACCACGGACACAATGATGGTCATTGTCGCTGGTTCCTCTCTTGTCGCACACGTCTCCACCTTCCAGCTTCCACCGACAGAGACGAGGGTGCAATACTACATGCAGGCTTCGCGCACCTTATTTATATATCTATGTTATGCTTGCTTCTTTTATTTTTTACTTTGTCTAGAAAAATATCACTCTCTCCATCCATTTTTAGAAGGGTCTTTTTACAAGGCCTAAGTTTTGAATCTCTCTTACCAAGGCAATATCCCAAAAGTTGATGCAAATTAGGCAGCCAACCCAGCTACATGATGATGTTAAAAAGGAAACTAAGCTAGCAAAATGAGCCATGTTGTTGTTGAAAATAACAAGGAAAAGAAGCTATTTTTTGCATTATTGGTGGCCATTTTGATGTTGAAAATAAGAAGGGAAAGTAGCTATATTTTATGAAAAAAAGTAAGCTAATTTTTGAATAGTTTATGGCCATTTTGCATGATGAAACTAAATCGTGAAGGGTGGCCCATTTTTTACTTGTTGGTGGCCATATTGCATGAAACAAAATGCTAATTGTTGACTTGTTGGTAGCAATATCAATTGTTATGTAATTTAAATGAGGTAACCAGGACTTGTTGGTGGCCATATTACATGAAACAAAATGGTGCAATCAAATCAATAAAAATATGGTGCAATCAAATCAATAAAGAAAAAAATAGAACCATTGCGTGCACTATTTTCTAGACCTCTTTTATCTTTGTGGGCCTTCGACAGTCAACGTCTTGCGAAGGCCCCACTAGGACTTTGTTTCATGTTGGGCAGACGAGTGGGCGAGTAGAACCAACCTCTCGTGGATCGCCCAACAATCCAATGATGCAGAGCCGTCCGTGTGATCCAACGGCGTGGAGCCTGCACGCAACCTGCCCTCATAATTCCTTCTAGAAGACCATATCTAAGGACTGTCTCTTGGCGCTAGGATATGATCAGATGACTGTAGTTCGACACTAGGGTCTGGAGAGATGCTGCGGGGTTTTGAGCTCGTCAGCAGGGTTATCTTAGGTTTGACCAACTTTCAAATGACCTTAACTAATTAAAAAAATCAAAAAAATAGGAAACCTTCGCGGTTCGTCATTTTATAAGACATAGTTACCTTAAAGAAATAAACTTGGTTTAGGGACATTTTTATGAAAAATATTTTTTGAGGTGCGCTACCATTTCCAAGTTCAAATGAGCAGAACTAATTCCAAAAAAAAATCAGAAAATGGAAGACCTGTGCACAATGTCATTGTATGTGACATGTTTATGACAAAAAAATAATATCTTCATTTATGGACATTTCCATGAAAACTCCTTCATACAAATGGGCTATCACCTACCAGGTTGTATAGAGTTCGAGAAAAGACTGATAGTGGGTTTAGGTTTACAAAAAAAATCACCAAAGCTTGATTTTAGTGTGAATAAGAAGGATCTGAACTTATTTTTTTTCATTTTTGAAATTTTAAACTGTTGATTTCTATTAAAAATGGTTTGTTTACCCTAACTTCGCAGCTCATCACCATGCCATATTTCTCATGACTACGCAGATACTCCCTCCGTAAAGAAATTTAAGAGCGTTTATATCACTACTTTAGTGATCTAAATGCTCTTAATTTTTTTACGGAGGGAGTACATCAGATTGAATATCTTACATGTGTAATAATTCAAAGGGTTGGTTCAAATTCAAATTATGATTAGCAACAAACATAGGCTAACATGATCATTTGCAATAAAGGGTTAGTTCACATGGTATGTTTTATTCTTGGACTGTATTTTTGTTTTGTTTGCTGTTAGATCATTGCAAGATAGGGTAACATGATCATTGCAACTTAGGATTAATTTAGGATCAACATGTTTCTTATAATTCAAAGGTTAGTTCAAATTCAAATTTTTCCTTAATTAAACATCACATCACATTACGTCACATCACATTCAAACATCACATTATTCACATCACCATGCATTAACTTTAGGTAAACATTAATGCCGGCCAGGCCGGCGGTAGTTCATAAGTATGCCATGCATTAACCAAAAACGTTAAAACTAAAAACATTACAACTAAAATGAAAACGAGGAGGCACGCTGCCCTAGGCATCCTTGTCATCGTCATGGGGGCTGGTGAGGTCGACGAGGGTCGGCGTGGGGCCAGCCCAGGGGAACGCCGTCTCCTAGGCGGTGGCGATGTCGTCCGTCGGTGGATGCACCACCGCTGCCTAGGCTTCGACACTCCTCCTCCTCTTCCGTGGCATCCTTATCCAACTCCTTGAACCAATAACCCTCGTGACGCTCCGCTCGTAGGTGCTGCTGTCACTAGTGCTCTAGGTAGATGCACTCCTGCTCCGGCTTCGCCCCCATCCAGACGGGTGGCATGCTTACCCACTCGTGCACCACTCCCTCCCAAATGTACTCCTGGGGCTTGAGGGTGGTCGGCACCAGATGGAGCTTGGTGAGGGTGAAGGGGCCAACGGCGGCATGACGTAGTCACCGACAGCAGAGAGCGCAATGGCCTCCGCCATCCACGCGTGGTAAGCCGCCTCATCCTCCTCCCCCTTGTGCCACTCTTCCTCCTTGCTTTCATGGAGGGAGGCTGCCAGCGCCTCTTGGTATGCGACCTCTACCTCCTGGTCCTCTTCGCGCACGACGAGGGGCGGCAGGGTGTGAGCCCACACGTCGTGGATGCCACGCCGACGCTGCTCCTCGTGCTCAAACGCTAACTAGACCTCCCAATCGAGAGAGTCTGCAGCGTAGGCTAGGTTGAGCCACTGCTTAGGTGTGAGCTGCTATCGCCGACGCCTCACCTCCTTCACATGCGCCCGCGTTGATCGTGGCACTGCCCGCTCTGGGATCCTCTCCGGATCCAAGTGCCAGTCATGTGGCACGATCACGTCGGGGTAGGGCAGAGGGATGCGGTGCTCTTAGTGCCACCTCGTGTGGTGCACTAGGACGCTAATCCGCTGCCGAGGCGGACGGGAAGATGATGACGGGGGTAGCAAGCGCCAAGTATCAATGGGGGCCTTGCCATTGTTCTTGCTAGAGCTTGTGGCGCCCCTTGAGAAGATACCCATGGTGGCTACTAGCTAGGTGAAAGGATCAATATGGTTGACTAGAGGGGGGTGAATAGGCAACTATGAAATTTTAACTTTTCTTTAGCAAATTAGGTATAGCAACAAATAGGTTGTCTAGATATGTAACTAGGTGAGCAACCTATATGATGCTAACAACAATAACAACACAAGCAAGAAAATAATATATGATAGGTTGAGCTTGCATAAATCAAAGGTAAAAAATAACCACAAGTGGAACCGATGGAGACGAGGATGTGTTATCGAAGTTCCTTCCCTTTATGGGGAAGTACGTCTCCGTTAGCACGGTGTGGAGGCACAATTCCCCCAAGATGCCACTAGGGCCACCGTATTCTCCTCACGCCCTCACACAATGCGAGATGCCATATTCCACTAGTGGTGCACTTGAAGGCGGCAACCGGACCTTTACAAACATGGTTGGGTCAATCTCCACAACTCAATTGGAGGATCCCAACGGAACCTCGAAGCTTCACCACAATGGAATATGGCTTAGAGGTGACCTCTTCCGTATAGGGTGGTCAAACACCCAAGAGTAACAAAATCCACACAAGAAAGTATGCGGGAATCAAGTTTCCTTTGGTGGAAGTGTAGATCTAGGTCTTCTTCAATCACTAGCAAATCAACAAGTTTGAGTGGATAGAGAGAGAGATCGGGCAAGAAAGCTTGAAGGTTATTAATGGAGGAGAGAGAGAGGTAAGAGATAAGAGAGAGGTGGGGGAACCACCTATTTATATAGTGCTCCCCCTTTCCAACTGTTACAACCACTTTTACATGGCAGTGGAATAACCGTAGAATAGGGCGGAAGTACTTGTTGGAGCAGAATAACCGCTCAACCATCGGATAGAAACAGAGGCGTGGCGGTGGTTGCCACCCGTTGCAACCGCTTGACGTGGGAGAAGGTCGAGCCTCGAGTGGTACAACCGCCAGAGGCACCGGTAGTACCGGTCAATCAAGATCAACCGGAATGACCGGCCTTCATCTGCCCAAGTACCGCACCACAACAGAAACATGTCTGGTGGTAGTGCGTTACTGGGTCGGTACAACCGCCCAAGCCTACCACTTAGGGTTAGCTAGCTGCTGGCGGTATAATCGCCTGGAGGCAGCGGTACAACCGATGGAGACCAGCTAAGGGCAATACCCCCAGGGTTGGTTATGACAAATGTACCTAAGGAAGCTGTACAACCGCTAGGGCCAGCGATACAGCCGCACAAGAGAAGGACTGCATAGTGGAAAAAGAGGACCTCTCTCTCGCAGAATGGAAGGATAGGAGGTGAGTTACTAGGAATGTGCATGTGCATTGATTCACCCAAAACCTTCCGATGTGAATTCCCTCTCAATAGTACAGGATCCCTACGACCAAACAAATAAACACGTAGAGAACACCGTCTTCGTTCTTTTCCATCCGAAGGGAATGCCCAATCGTCTTGTGTCGCACATGGAGTACCTGAAGCACTTGACACATGATTAGATAACAAAGTGAGGTGTCATCATCACCAAAACACTAAGGCTATAGAATGACCATACAATCTCCCTCTTTTTGGTGGATGATGACAACAACACGATTTGCATTGGTGGTCTAAAAAATAAAAAAGGAGCTCCCCCTCCAAGTGTGCACTAGATGAGATTCGCACACACATGGGAGCTCACCCTTGATTTTATAGACCGACCAATGGGTACGAATGAAAGGATAGATCAACATGCATTTGTACATAATAAGAAGTAGAGCTTAAAAATAAGAGCATGAATGAATCGCATGCTCTACTTAATCAATGAGACATTAAAGATACTAAGGGATCACATAGAGTCTCCACATAAGATAAGTCCACAACCAACTAAAAACAAATAAGAGTTCAACTAGAAAGACACAAAACAAAGAGGAAAACCACATCCATGCAAATCCCGTTATAGTATAACTCTCTCCCCCTTTGGCATCAGGACACCAAAAAGGAAAAGAGCGATGCTAACGCCCTAGAGCTCAGTAAACCTCGTCAGACCCCTAGGTCTCCTATGAATCATCACTGGCAGGCCCATCATCATCATCATCATCATCATCATCCATAATATCGTCAGCAGTAGCAACAACAGAGGAGGACGCAGTATGCTGACCCGAGACCTCATCATCAGTCCAAGTGATATGCTTGTAGATCCACTTCTCCTCAGGAGTGATGGTCTTCTCAAAACCACTTTTATGCTTAAGATAGAGAGCCCGCATAATCTGAATCTATCTGCTTCTGGCAAGCTTCTCGTTGACAGGGGCTTCGTAGGGCTTCTTCTGAACGTGGGACTGCAGGCAGAAGGTCTTCTTGTGACAGCCCAAGTGCTGCCCCTACCTTATTTGGCATGTAACCCCATGTATGAACCTTGTGTCATGAGCTTATGAGTTGTATGTTTGCTCCTTGCAATTCATGTGTGGTTGCATTCATGCATCATTTCATCATGCATCATTCTCATTTCATCTTCTTGCTATGTTGGTTTTCTTGTGCTTGCTATGATGTGTTCGTGGAGAGGTGTTGTTTTGTGATGTGGGAGATGCTTGTGTGTGGATGGTTCCATGTGTGCAACCTATTCTTTCCCCTCTCTTTTCCTTTGCAACATCCCCCTCCAAAACCCCTTTTCTCCTATATTTATTTATCTTCAGATTTTAAGTTGTTTTAAAATTGTTTAAAAATGTTCATGAGGTGGCCCCATATGTTTTGTGAAATGGGAGTATATTGTATTTAATGTTTGGGGTTGGTTTGAATTGTGTTTTAAATTAACAGGAGCTGTCATTTTAAATATTAAATAAATTACTTGTTTTATAATTCAACTTAATATTTTTAATAAAAGGTGTACATTATTTCCTCGTCAGAATTATTTTTGTTTTGCTCAAAACCCTTTTAAATTGCTCTGCGGATTATCTTGTTAGTGACTGGTTTAATTAAATGGGAAAAACCCCCTTTTATTCTCTGTTTAATTGAGAGTGCGTGTGTGAGAGGGACAGTGGGCAGCGGCCCAGCCCAGCTGGACACAACGACCACCTGCTCCCGTCTCCTTCTCCGTCAGAGAGCTTCAGAGGGAGCGCGTGCGTCGCCGTCGCCGTCAGCTTGGGGCTATATAGCCTCCCCTCGGCGTCCGTGTCGCTCCACTACGGTTTCTTCTTCCTCCCTCCGCCGCCACAGCTCCCCTCCCCTCTTCTTCTTCCTCCTTCCTCCCCTTCTCTGTCGAGGCGCAACTGAGCTTCAAAGAAGTACAGAGGAGCGGTGCTCGTCGTCGTCGTCGCCTCCGACGGCCTCGTCCCCGCTAGTGATGGCGTGGCGCTTTCCGCTGCCGTCCATGTCTCGTTCCCGGCGCTAGAAGGCCTCAGGAGGCCTTCTTCTTCTTCCTCCTCGTCGCTGGAGCGTCGCCGAACCTTCTTCCTCTCCGTGCGCGTCGTCTCCGCCTCTGCTTCCCCTTCGTCGCGGTCGATCGCGTCCCCGTGTCTCCGTGAGCCCCTCGGTGAGCAGCCCGTCCTCGCCGCCCCTTCTCCTCGCCGTAATTCGTAGGATTCATCGCCGTAGTGCCGTCGCCGCCGCTCGAAAGCTCCGAGCTTGGGCTCGCCTCCGATCCCCCTCGTTGCGAGATGAGGTGAGGGATGGAGCCCTCATAGTTTCCTCTTTCGATTCCGCCGCTCCCCGTCACCGGAGACCCCTTGCATCGCCGGGAATCTCCGTCGCCCCGCCGCTGTCGCTGCCACTATTGCTCTGTCATGTGTGTGTGTAGGATTCAGTCTCGTCAGTCTGTATGTGCATGTGTGTGTATTAGAGCTACGGATCCCCCCTCCCTGTTAAGTTTCGGCGCCGTAGCGCAGTGGTATGGGCACGTGTGCTCAACCCAGAGGTCAGGGGTTCGACCCCCTGAACCTCCCGTTTTATTTTTGTTGTTGTTTTATTTTTTTATTTTTATTTTGTTCTTTGTTTTCTATTTTCCCTTGCTTATATATATATATGTGTGTGTGTGTGTGTTTTCTTTTTTTCTTTTGCCATGATCTGTGTGTGTATGTGTAGTGCATATGCACATGTTAGTGTGTGTGTGTGCTTGGGCATACACACATGTGTGTAGGTGGCATGGTGAGAGGTGTGTGTCTCCATGTGGTTGTGTGGGTGTTCTTGTGGTGCTTGTGTGTGTGTATGTGTCTTGGTGATGCATACCCCCACATGAGAGAGGTATGTATGTTGTGTGTGTGTTTCTTGTCATGAGAGTGTGTGTGTTGCACATATGCATGGGTGCACATGTGTGTATGCTATGCATACATACCTACATGTGTGCTTGTGAAGATGTGAGTGTGTGTGTGTGCATGTGGGTGTGTGGTGCACCATGCATGACACATGTGTGTGTGTGCTCTTTGCACACCCATACATGTGTGTGTTCTTGTGTATGAGTGAGTGTAATGTGTAGGTGTGTGTATGTGGGCATACATGTATGAAATGCATGTGTGCCTAGATGCACTCATGCTTGAGAGTGCTTTGCTAGCGGTTGTGTGTGTGTGTGCTTCACATCCACTCACTTTGGAGTGATGTGTATGTGTAGGAGTAGCTCCATGTGTAGGTTTCTCTCTTTTGTGCATATGAGCATAGTTTCACTTCTAGTTAGTTTCATCCTTGCTATTGATTCTATGACATGATATCATGCCCCTAGGATGCCATTTAACCATTTCCAACATGTGTCAATTGAGTTCATGCCATTTTGTACCATTTCCATTCATATGCATAAGTGACTTAAGTCACCCATGACTTAAAGGGTCAAATTTCGACCTAGCTTTTCTCCCTCTTGCTCCAAGCAACTATAGGGGTATGAGTAATGCATTTGGCATAGAACCAACCCATGAATGCATCTGTGAAGTCATATTTGACTTTGGGGCAACTTGACAAAACTGCATTTTTATGCTGTGATGCCCTTTTGTCTTTTTATTATGATTTAATCTATGCATGCACTTAAGTTCTTGACAACATGAGTTTGTTAGTTAAAGTTGCTGGGAATGTCCCAGTATTTTTGTTATTTGTGCCAAGTCATCAGATGAGTGGGAACCATGCTGTTTAGTAAGCAGCTTTATGTTTCTGTTCAGCTAGCTTAGAAATGACCAAGTCTGGAAGAACTGCTGTTATTGTTTTGCCATGTAAAGTTGGTTGTAGCTAGTTATGTGTTTGGAATTTGGGCATGCTCACTGCTAGTTATTTGTAGTAGATATTGCCTTATACCATCCTGTTAATTTTCATGTCAATAGGAGCTTTCTAGCATATGTAGCTACTGCTGTCAACTTGCTACTTTATAATCACAGATTCCAGAAAACTGTAATTTTCACCAAGTCACAGAAAACTGATTCATCATGCCAACTTGATTGCTTCTTGCTTATTGATGTGTGGCTCCTTTGCTGGTTGTGTAATTGGATGAATTGTTGTGTGTGTTGAGTAGATTCTGTCCATGTCTTGTTTTTGACTGTAGGCTTCCTGTAGCTCCAGATGTGAGCTGTAGAAGTTGCTATGTTGCTGTTTAGTGGCAGATTTAGTGTTTTATTGTTTTGTGGGTTGTGGGAGCTATGCTCCATGGAATTGATTGATTATTGAGTCTATTGTGATTGATTTTTCATAACATATCCAGTGGCTGCCTTGGAATGCCAAGAATCAGCCCATGGCTTGGCGACCTTATGATATTGCCTCCGTACCTTGTCGTGAGCGTATCGTGAGAACCGTAACTCCGTTTCTTGCGATCTTTATATACATTTCTATCGATTTTCCATGATTCATCCACATTTTCCATGTTCATGCATGCATAACTAACTTAACATGAGGTTCTATCCAGATTCACTAATATACAAACTTGCATGTGAAACATGACTAGTTTGTGGTTGCCATGTTATAATTCTTCATAAATGATCCTGCATCATTTTGAATGTGCATTGCACCTTGGTTGGATGTTTATTGTTGCTGTTTCTCTTGGGTAGACGCAAGTGTTGATTCTGAGTACGAGGAACCATGAGAGTACCACTATGAGGATCCCGCTACTTGTTTCGCTGAAGAACCAACATGCAAGATGATCGTACCCGGATCCCGATACTATTTTCGCTTGCTAGTTTCTCACTCTTATTGTTACAATTGCACTGCCTACCACTTGATATCAGCCCCCATGTTGCCATGACAGCCTCTAACCTCCACATCCTAGCAAACCTTTGATTGGCTAAGTTACCGCTGCTCAGCCCCTCTTATAGCTTTCTTAGTTGCAGGTGCAGGTTGTTCCATGTGATAACATGGATTTGGATATCACAATAAATTCAGTTATTTAGTTTAATGCACATATATATCTTGGTATTGGTGGAAGGCTTGGCCTTTTGCTAAGTGATTTGTTCCGTTATTACCGCCATTAGTTCCTTGTTACCAGTGTTATGTTTAACATACTTTGCGCTCCTAACATGCTCGGGGTTGTTATGGGGACCCCCTTGTTTATTCGGTTGAGATTAAAACTTGTCTGGCAAGACCCAACATTGGTACTATATTTGCTTAACAATTTACTAAAATTGCATAGGGTCTTGCAAACCCGTGGATAATTTAATCAACCCCCGGGCCAGTGCTCCTCATGAGTGTTGGTCCAAAATGGGCTGCCTGCGGGGCCACCTCGAGGCAACTTGAGGTTTGGCTTTTCCCCATAGCTAGTCCCATCTGTCATGTCCTGAGAACGAGATACGCGGCTCTTATCGGGTTCATCGACACGTCGGGTGGTCTTGCTGGATTTGTTTTACCTTTATCGAGTGTCTTGCGTGTGGAGTTTGACTTTCTTCGGGTTTACTCGAGGTGTTGGAATTCCTTTGGAATTACCTATGATGATCGCGAGATCCGCGATCGAGGCATTCCCACGGAGTGTGGTTAATTTTGTAATGGATTAGTTGGAGCACCCCTGCAGGGTTAAATCTTTCGGAAAGCCATGCCCGCGGTTATGTGGCAACTTGGATATTTGTTTAACACCCGGTTATAGCAAACTTGAAGTAAACTACAACTAAAATACACCAACTGTGTGAGTAACCGTGATCGTCTCTGCTCGTGAACATGAACCGAGAGAGAACACGGTGGGGTTATGATTGACGTAAGTAAGTGTTCAGGATCTCATAGAGATCATACTAAATTCGATCGTTCTTCGTAGGCCACTCATATTTATTTCATGTTGCATAAGCTAGCCACCATATATGCTTAGTGCTGCTGCAAACTAAACACTTAACCCATCCCAACCTTTAAGCTTAAATAGTCTTGGTACCCGGGCACATGATAGCTGAGTCCTCTGTGGCTCACAGTTTACTACAACACTCCAGGTATAGGTTCAGATGAGTACGGGTAGGATGATCTTACCCAGCTCCAGTGGGAGTACGACGAGGAAAGATGCAAGATGTACGTGACGTATCCGGATGAGTAGAGGACCTGGTCGTGATCTTTGGGATAGCTTGATAGTATCATTTGCAACTTCTTTTATCGTTTGATTTCGTCCGTAGTCGGACCCTGTGTTCAACTTGATGTTCTGGTTTGGGTGACATTGTAAGTTAGCATGTGGCGAGTGTAAGCCAACTTGTATACTCTTCTCATTCAATATTGTATGTTGTGATGATACTATTCTTGCTAACGGCAAGATGCGCATCTATCCCTTGCGAGGCCCTCGTGCCTTAAATGGATAGGTGCGCATCTTGGGCATGACACTTCTTTACCTTGGCAGTGAACTTAGTGACCCATGAGGGCTTGGCCCTTGCTAGAAGCCCAAAATCACTGTTGCTGGAAGTAGCAAAAACATCCTCTGGGCGGTCAGAGGGAAAGTGAGGCTCAACATGCTTCTTCTTCCAAAGTTGCTTGGTATCATGCTCGATGAGGTTGTTCGGAGAAATGAGAGGCTCTCCAGGCCGGTGAACTGCCCAGACATAGTTAGAAAGTACATGATAAATGGAGCATAGGTGGGGACCTTCCTATAAAAGACCATGCTGAACATCTCCTCCCATAACCACTTGGAGACATCAAACGTAGCACCAGAGCCAGCTTCAGTCTTCATAGCCACAAGCAGATCGACCAGATAACCATGAATCTCATCTTGATTGCCAACCTTGGGCAGAAGAACATTTCGAAAGACACGGTGCAAGATATCATAGACCTTCTGCAAGTCCTTGGACCCCCAAGAATGCCACACTCTTTAATGTACAAAGCGGCCAACTCCTCCTTCTCCAAGGAGGTAGCCCAGTCATGAGGAAAGATGCCACCATTCCCAGATAGGCCAGTATCATCATAGCCAAGAGCGTTGCAAAATGCATGCCCCTGAACATGGAAGAATTCATCATGACACATGAAGGGAAGGTGACAACCATCATCAGTGTCGAAGTGGACAGTGGCATAGAACTGGTGAATGAGCCACACATCAAAGGCATAGTTGATAGTCAAGAGCTTGATCAAGTCAAACTCCTCACACAGTGCCCAAGCCTCCCCAAAGTAACCCAAGTTGTTCCTCTAGTACTCAATGTCAATTGTCCATTGCTTTGCGAACTTGTTCTTGTGATGGTCATAAAGTTCATGCACAATCCATACTTGCATCTCGTTTTGAACTGAGGGGTGGACCATCTAGGATCAACAGGGACCTCATATGGATTTTGAATGCGAAACTTCTCCCAATCAGCTTGCTTCCGTTTGTGCACATGCTTTGCTGACGTTTGCTTGGCGAAAAAAGACTTCTCACAACGAGTTGGCTTGGTGGGGATCCCCACTCCTCTTATTCTGACTCATTGAGGAGCAGAGTGAGAACCTGAGCCACCTGTAGACACACATGAGAAGCACACAAGAAAACCAAGAAAAGATGAGGGGATTGTACGCAAACATAGGAATATATTAGTTGTGAAGCAGAGAAGATAAAATACTGGTACAAGATTCAGAGAAACCGGTTGAACCGGTCACCCGAGCGGTTGTACCGCTGCAACAGTTGTGCCACAAATGTAAGCGGTTGTACCGCAAATGTAAGCGGTTGTACCGCTTGTATAGAAAGCACCACACCGGTGGGGAACTGGCACATCCCGATTCGAACCACGCACCAATATTTTAAGTTCTTAGCAGGACAAGTAACAGGAGGTATAGTAGTGATCTCTTCCATCCAATAGTTTGATTAAAAACGCGGGAAACCAATCAATGCCCTAACAATGGAGGATCCAAAGAGAGGACCCAAAGGAAAGAATAATGGGGCATTACGAGTGTCATGGGAAGAGATTAGAGAGAGGAGACCTCCACGGAGCGGATTCCCAGAGAAATCCGTAGATCTGGGGTGCTGGAGGCACTCCGGGATAGTGGTGGTGGCAGCTGGCGGCTAGGGCTGAAGAGGAGGTCGGGCACGAGGGGAAATGAATACCCCTTTGGCTCGGCCCCTTTAAGTACCCGTACATCGCAGGCGGTTGTACCGCTTGGGAAGACCAGTTGTACCACACCAGGTACAGCCTGGTAGTTAGCAGTAGAACCGCTAGATCTACACCGGTTGTACCGTTGGGGTGGTACAATAGGTGACTCAACGGTTGTACTGCCAGAGACACCGGTTGTACCGCCCTGGCCATAGTCACCACCGACATGATCAATATGCATACAATTGTAATTAGATGGTTTAATGGAGGAGGAAGGCTTGGGATGGAGACACAACATAGAGATATGGTGAGGTAAGTCCCAAGGTTGCAAAAACAGAAAACATGAAAGATCAACCATTGGAGGATACCCACACCTAGAAACTAATCAATCTTATCAAGAACGAATAAAGTGCAAGAAAACAGAACACCTCAAGCAAGATCAATGACACATGCCTCACTAGGAGGGGCGGTGGCCGAGTCCACCTATGTTTGAGTCAGTTGGTATGGCACCACGAAGATTTTAACCTTGGGTCCATGGCCAAAACTCGTCTTTGAAGCACTAGTACAAAAAAATGGTTAAAGTAAAAGACTTGATCAAATTCATTGAGGGAACAACACTCCCCCTATGTCCATGCCTACACCTAAACAAGACATAATGAAGAGTATGGTGGGGTGTGCAATAAGTCAAGCCACATTGCTTGAATCAATGATATTTTGCTCATGCCTTAACTAGTGAAACCTTGCTTCATCCAATGGCTTCGTGAAAATATCTGCAAGCTGCTCATTAGTATTGAGATGAATAAGATCATTTTCTCCTCGCTTGATATGATCTTAGATGAAGTGATGACGAATCTCAATGTGCTTCGTCTTGCAATGTTGGACCGGATTGTTGGAGATCGTGTGTCACGGTAGAGGGACACTTTGTCACACGTGACACTTTAATCCTTTAAATTTTGCATCATCCAGAGCAACTGTGCACCACAACTTGTTGCAGCTACATATTTGGCCTCGGTGGACGAGACAGAAACACAATTTTGTTTCTTCGAAGGCCAACTTACCAAAGAGAGACCAAGAAATTGGCAACCTCTGGAAGTTGATTTCCTCTCCATACGGTCTCCCGCCTGATCCGAGTCTGAATAACCTATGAGATCAAAAGAAGAACCTTTGGGGTACCACAAGCCAAAGTTTGTGGTATGAGCCAAATATCGAAAGATTTGCTTGACAGCCACATACTGACTGTCCTTAGATGTGGATTGAAATCGTGATCAAATTCCCACACTCAACATGATATCCGGCCTAGATGCACAAAGATAAAGTAGGGATCCAATCATGGAGCGATATACCTTTTGATCCATGGCTTTACCATTGGGATCATTGTCAACTTGGCATTTGAGCGGCATGGGTGTGTTCGCCTTGGCTGGCTTGAGATCATCTAACTTGAATCTCTTGAGCATGTCTTCTATGTATTTATCTTGGTTGATGAAGGTTCCTTGACTTCATTGCTTGACTTCGAATACAAGGAAAAACTTTAACTATCCCATCATGGACATCTCAAACTCTTTGGTCATTAGTGTGGCAAACTCATCGTTGAAAACTTAGTTAGAAGAGCAAAAGATAATATCATCAACATATAGTTGGCAGACGAACAAGTTCCCATTAACCCTCTTTGTGAAAAGAGTGGGATCGATTTTCCCAATTTCAAACCCATGGTCTTGCAACATCTCGTTAAGGTGCTCATACCACGCTCATGGGGCTTGTTTAAGGCCATAGAGTGTCTTATCGCGAACGTATACATTACTGGGGAACTTAGGATCCTCAAACCCCAGGGGTTGCTTGACATATACCAACTCCTTAAGTGGACCATTAAGAACAGCACTATTAACATCCATTTGATATAATTTGAAATCATGATGAGATGCATATGCAATCAACATGCGAATAGACTCGAGGTGAGCGACGGGAGCAAAGATTTCACCGTAGTCGATACCCTCGACTTGGGAGTAGCCTTGAGCCACCAATCTTGCCTTTCTGCGAATGGAAATACCATTGACATCTTGATTGTTCTTAAAGATCCATTTGGTTCCAATGATGTTGTGATTCTACTTTGGTCTTGGCACCAACTGCCACACTTTGTTGCGCTCAAAGTTGTTGAGTTCATCGTGCATGGCTTAAAGCCATTCCATGTCCTCGAGCGCCTCTTGTACCTTGAGGGTTCAATGCAAGAAACAAACACGTGATGTGCACACAAATTTGTTAATTGATGATGTGTAGTTACCCCTATCTTCAAGCTTCCGTAGACGTTCTCGAGCATGAGTTGCTTATTTCTAAGCTTGGAAGCAATCTTGGCAGGTTGTATTTCTAAAATCTCTCCATGGAAGGTTGTGGTGTATCATCTTGATGAGATTGAGAGCCATTACTAGCTTGCTCTTGATCTTGATCAAGATCTTGACCTTGAGCTTGCTCGGAGTTGTGAACTTGATATTAAGCATCTTGTGATACATTATCATCACAATGATGGTGATCTTGCTCTTGATCTTGTTCACAAGGTTGAGGGCCTTCACTTTGTTCTTCGGAAGCGTGTGGGTCTTGTGTCAATGATGGTTACACTTGTGTGGAACATTGTCCTTCTTATTCAACCAAAAGGGGTTCCTCAATAGGTAGGAAGTGGCTCACACCCATTCTTCTTATGACTTGGGGAGGAATTTTATCCCCTGCATCACAAAGACCACTTTGCTCCACTTGTTGAGAACATGGTAGGCATGAGAGTTTGTAGCATAACCAACAAATATGCCCTCATGAGCTCTAGATTCGAATTTAGACAAACGAACACCTTTCTTGAGAATGAAACACTTACAATCAAACACCCGGAAGTACTTGAGGTTGGGCTTGTTACTGGTAAGTATCTCATATGGAGTCATGTTCAAACCTTTGTGGAGGTAGAGCCGATTAGATGCATGACATGCGGTGTTGATGGCTTCGGCCCAAAAGTTGTAAGGAGATTTGAATTACGCCATCATGGTCCTCGCCGCATCCATCAACGCCCGGTTCTTCCTCTCTGCAACACCGTTTTGTTGAGGGGTGTAGGGTGCAGAGTATTGGTGCTTGATTCCCTCATCATCGAGAAACATTTCCAAGGTGTAGTTCTTGAACTCGGTGCCGTTGTCACTTATAATCATCAATCTTTGCATCATATTAGCGTTGAGCTTCATTTGCAAAGTTGACGGATGTTTGTTGGGTCTCACTCTTCCTCTTGAAGAAATATACCCAGGTGAGTAATCATCCACAATCACCAAGCAATAACTTCTCCCCCCAAGACTATCAAATGATGGAGGGCCGGAGAGATCCATGTGAAGGAGGTCTAGGGGCCTCTTGGAGTAAATAGTAGTCATGGGGCGGTGAGACGTCTCATGTAGCTTTCCCTCGATACAAGCACCGCAAGCACGATCTTTGGGAAAACTCACATTTGTTAGTACACAAACGTGATCCCCTTTGAAGAAACATTGCAAAGATCTCATATTGACAGGGGCTAGCCGGTGATGCCAGAGCCATCCCACATCAACTTTAGCCATTACGCATGTCACGGTCTTAGTGGGTCGCTCCGAGAAGTTAATCACATGGAGAACACTTTCGACATGCCCAACAAAGGCCAATTTAAGAATCTTACTCCACAAAAGGGTCACGATATCAATGCCAAAGAAGGTACTAAAACTCATGAGTGCAAGTTGACGAACGGAAAGTAGATTGTATGCGAGGGTCTGAGCAAGTATGACTCGCTCAATAGTTAAGTCCGGAGAGATAATCCCTTACCAAGAGCCAATACCTTTGAACTTTTGTCATCATCAAATGAGACTTGAGTGTCCAAGGATGCATCGGGTCAAACGTACACCACCAAGTCCTTGATTCCGGTCATATGATTTGTTGCTCCACTATCAAGCAACCATGATGCCCCTTTAATGTTAGCAACAAGGGTCTTAGGGACCCAAATAGACCATTCAATGTACTCATAAGAAGAACCAACATATTTGGCATAAAGTTTCCCATCACTAGCACGGCATAAAACATAAAGAGGGGTTAAAATCACCGGCTTTGTTGGTGGATGTGGTCTTTCCCTTCTTGGCATTACCACCCATAACATTGTCCTTTCGTATTCATCCACACAATCCAACAAACAAGGAGTGGTAGAAATGGAAGTTGTAATGTTTGAGGTTTTTACGTTGGGGGTTACCTTGGTGATACCTTTGGCCATGAGACACCTAGCAATGTAGTTTTCATTCGAGGCATCGAAGAGTGACACCTTGGTTGGGGTAGACACAATAGCCATTGTAGGCACTGTCGTCCCTTCACCACTAGTATCTTTGGCATTATACTTCATCATCAGAGGCATACTCTTCTTGAGCCACCAACACCTTATGAGGTGCCTTCTTGGTGAAGTTGTTCTTGTTAGGGAATGACTTGGCCTTATCTTTGCAGATGAGCTTGCCACCATTATATTCCCTCTTCTCATATGGGCAATCTACTATGAAGAGGCTCACATTACCACAGTTGTAGCAAGTCCTCACATGTTGCTTGCCTTTTGACCCACTTTTGAGTTGTTCTTGGAGAAGTTGGGCCTTGACTTTCTCTTGTTGCCCCAAAATTTCCTAGAAGCAAGAGCCATGTGCTCATGATAAGCATTTTTGGTATCTTTCGGGCAAACCTCTTCTTCATCCCGTTCTTTTTCTTTTTGGGTGGCCTTGGCCTTCAAAGCAAGGTTGGGTTAAGACTTCTTTGACCGTCGAACACTAGCTAAGGCGTTGTCGGCAGTCTTGTTCAAGATGTTCATTGCAATGAATTCATCCAACACATCGCTTGAAGACAAAGAGCGAAAGTCTGTCCTTTGATGGATGATGGAGGACATGGCCTTGAGAAACTTCTGCTTGATCCAATTGTCATCCACATCCTTGATTCCATGATCTTGAAGGGAAACGACAAGAGTTGTCACTATCCGATAGAGCTCACTAGGGTCCTCATCCTTGAGCATCACAAATTCATTGGCCTCATCAAGAACCACCTCAAATTTGGACCGTTCAATACTATAGCTACCCTTGTACATGGAAACAATGTGTTGCCAACAGTCCTTAGCTCGAGTGAAAGGACTCAAGTGAGCAAGATCTTCAACGGGGACAGCCGCTTCAAGGATGAGCAAGGCGGAGTGATTGAGTTGATTTTCGGCCTCTTCTCTTGGTGATAGGTTGCTTGGATCATGAGGTAGTACCCTTGATCGATGATTCTCCAAAGTTGTGTTGAGTTGTGATTCAAATGAGACTTGATACGAAAACCCAATTAGCCAAAGCATTCTTAACAAGTTTAGGAGGAGGATCGAAATTAACTATATGGGGTGGGTGCACCAGTATTGCATAGACCACAGGAGGGGGTACCGAAGCAAAGGTACCCGATCCACTGTTTCCTTGAGGTAACTTGTTCTTGTTAGTGCTAGTCCCCTCCTTACCGGAGTGGACATCTGATGTCGAGTTGGTGGGATTAACCACTTGAGTCGAATCGGTAGAAAGTTTGAGGCTATCAAGGAATTATTTAAACATGGATTTGACATCGGTCGTCATGGAGGATTTAAGCAAAGCCATGTCATCATTTAAATCCTCATGAGACACCGTGTTCACACCCACGGCCTCGGGAAGTTCAACATCCCGACCCCCATCGTCAACCATACTCTTCGAGTGGTGAAACCCTTAATAAAGAAACCTGGCTCTGATACCAATTGAAAGGAATGATATGGTTGACTAGAGGGGGGTGAATAGGAAACTACCAATTTTTAACTTTTCTTTAGCAACTTAAGTATAGCAACAAATAGGTTGTCTAGATATGCAACTAGGTGAGCAACCTATATGATGCTAACAACAATAACTACACAAGCAAGCAAATAATATACGATAGGTAAAGCTTGCATAAAGTAAAGATAAGAAGTAACCACAAGTGGAACCGATGGAGACGAGGATGTGTTGTCAAAGTTCCTTCCCTTCCAGGGGAAGTACGTCTCCGTTAGAGCAGTGTGGAGGCACAATGCTCCCCAAGATGCCACAAGGGCCACTATATTCTCCTCAGGCCCTCACACAATGCGAGATGCCATGATTCCACTAGTGGTGCACTTGAAGCCGGCAACCAGACCTTTACAAACAAGGTTGGGGCAATCTCCACAACTCAATTGCAGGCTCCCAACGAAACCATGAAGCTTCACCACAATGGAATATGGCTTCGAGGTGACCTCTTCGGTCTAGGATGCTCAAACACCCATGAGTAACAAAATCCACACAAGAAAGTATGGGGGAATCAAGTTTCCTTTGATGGAAGTGTAGATCTAGGTCTCCTCCTTCAATCCCGAAAGTCAACAAGTTTGAGTGGCTAGAGAGAGAGATCGGGCAAGAAAGCTTGAATGGCATTAACGAAGGAGAGAGAGAGAGAGGTAAGAGATAAGAGAGAGGTGGCAGAACCACCTCTTTATATAGTGCTCCCCTTTTCCAACCCCGAGGGTATCGCCCCCGGGGTGGTGGTTATGTCAGATGTACCTGAGCAAGCAGTACAACTCTAATGCAGTGGTACAACCACATAAGAGAAGGATTGCATAGTTGGAAAAGAGGACATCTCTCTCACAGAACGGAAGGGTAGGAGGTGAGTTACTAGGAATGTGTACGTGCATTGATTCACCCAAAACCTTCTGATGTGAATTCCCCCTTAATAGTACAGGATCCCTATGATCAAAGAAATAAACGCATAGAGAACACCGTCTTCGTTCTTTTCCATCCGAAGGGAATTCCTAATCGTCTTGTGTCGCACATGGAGTACATGAAGAACTTGACACACGATTAGATAACAAAGTGAGGTGTCATCATCACCAAAATACCAAGGCAATAGAATGCCCTTACACTAGGGTTTGTCGCCGGTGGGCTAGGTTTTGTCACCGACAGGCTAGGGTTTGTAGATCCTGCCGGGGGTGGAGGAGGTAGGCTTTGATTTGGAAGAGTGGAAGCTACTTTGGACTGGCCGATCCACGGTTTCCACTTAAAGAAGGACAACGACCCAAACATGGACGACTGACGATCGAGGCCCGCCGCGCGTGCGCATTTACTTCGGTTGTGGGGGTCGTTGGAAGGCCGCCACGCGTCCCGAGGTGGACGAGGAGAAAGCGCTTGCACATCTGTTTGGCATCCGTGTGGCCGGAAATGGGGCGGGCCGAACTCACTCATTAGGTCCAATGGGCGACACAGTCCATCGCGACCCCACTCGTCAGCAGTTAACGGTCAAACCATTGACCCAACAACATCCTCCGTTGTGACCATTTCTAAGGATTTCGAACAAGGAAGTGAGAAAAAGTATGCATATGTTAAAAACATGAGGATAAATGAATAGCGCTAAGGAACCGGGACACAAATGTAAAAGTCCCTATTTATAAAATGGGACGAAAGTATATTTCAAGTACCATCCCGAAAAACGGGGCAATTGGCACTAGTAAAGCTCTCAAAGGTGAAACAAATTCGCTATTGGCGCACCACCATTGGGGGCGTCGGGCTGCAACTCCGGCAGAGGTAGGGTTTCGGTGCTTACAATGCGTGGTGGGCGTGTCCACAGGCTATATAAGGACCCCCCACCCTCCGTGGCGCCGCCTTCATTCTTCTCATCACCATCTCCTCCCTCCAATCGTCGCACGCGCTAACCAGACAGGGGCGGGAGCTCGAGAAGGAGAGAGAGGAAGCAGGGAGAGAGGCTAGGGAGTGGAGGACTGGCAAGATGCAGATCTTCGTGAAGACACTAACGGGGAAGACCATCAACCTCAAAGTCAAGAGCAGCGACACCATCGACAACGTCAAGGCCATGATCCAGGACAAGGAAGGTGCCTGCCTCTTCTAACCGTGTCGCCTTTCATTTCCTCGAACATCGAGGCTGAACTGAACCCGCCGTCTTTGGATTTTTGCTTTGGTTGATCTGATTTGCGGTGTGTTGTGGATCGATCGCAAGCATCCCTCCGGACCAGCAGCGCCTCATCTTCGCGGGGAAGCAGCTGGACGATGGCCGCACCCTCGCCGACTACAACATCCAGAAGGAGTCCACGCTGCACCTTGTGCTTCGCCTCCACGGGGGCTCCTGGATCGAGCCCAGCCTCAAGGAACTCGCTTAGAAGTACAACCAGAATAAGCTGATCTGCCGCAAGTAATGAATTCAACCTTACAATGTTCTCAAAATAGTTGGCTTTTGTTCATATGAGTCGCTTTTTTTAGCGTGCGAGCTGTCTAAAATTCGATAAAAGTTGCTGCTTTTTAGAGTGCTGTGGTTACAGTTATACAAGCGGGTATACTGTGCTAGCTGTGCATGCACGTAACATTGTTTGGGCCTTATGACGTATGGAGTATTCATCTTCTAGTTTGAATTAATGAAGGGGCTAAGCAGTTAGACTCGATGAGCAAGGAGTTTTATTGACGGATTCACTGGGATGCAATACTTAGTTATCTACCATTGTTTTTCCTTTTATCCCCTTGCATCCTGGTAGAATGTGAGATCATGAGATGTGATGTTTTATAAGAAAAGTCCCATATTTACTTGTACCAAGTTCGGTTTTAGCTGATTGCTCATTCCCACGGTTTCCTTCAGGTTTGTGTTTGTTCATCTTCTTAGAGTGTTGCCTGGCTTTTCTGGCTGTTCGCTGTGGAGATAGTTAGTTAATTAGTCCTGCCGTTTTTGAACCGACCTATGAGAAAGAAAAAAATGTCTTACTGTCTGAAGTACTGCTTTCAAGAACATTACTGCCTGTAGTGATGATTTTTTGTATGTGATTGCTTTCATTACTGCTATTTGGTAGCCGAATTGCTTAATCCAGCATGCACTCTGTCTATTACCTTTCCTTGGTCGATAAGTCATTCACAGGAATTTGGTGTTTATGATGTAGCTAACATTTCTCACTATGTTGCATTGTAGGTGCTATTCACGCCTGCTGCTCAGGGCTACAAATTTCCGCAAGAAGCAATGTGGCCACAACAACCAGGTGAGCGTTGTTTTCTCTTATCATCAAAGAAACTGCAAGTGTTATACTCGTGTAGGTTAGCAAGGTCTTTTTGTGGTTTTGGGAAGTAATATATATAGTGGGTTTCAAGTAAAGCCTTTGGGGAAAAAGGATCCACCCAATTTGAGGACTTGTAGTGCAAACCTCAACTCAGGGGATCTTGAAAACCTAATTTGAACAGATCCTTTTTGGTCAAAATAAATTTTGATAAAAATATTTTTATTTACTATACACATGGTATGATCATTGGGCAAGATGGTGGGTCAAGTAAGATGAGTATAGAGAAGAGTAAAACCAAGGAGTGTCAAACACAAACAACCAAACAACCAAACAAGCCACAATTCAAACAAGCATGCACTCAGAAGTTTTAATTGGTTCTAAATTTTGTACATCCAAGCATAGCAAAGTGATACAAATACATGGTGTGAAATACCTACCCCCTTACAAGAATCTCGTCCCCGAGATTCCTAGGCTACCCTGCCGGGTTTAGCTTGCTCACCCTTTTGGCCGGCTCTTCAGCCAAAATAGCACCATTGTGCAACGACTTACAAGATGGCGCACTGCAAGATGGCGGCTTACAAAATGGCAGCCCATGGGATGATGGCATGTAAGATGGAGAGAGTCTTAAGTTCACCCAAGAGGGTGAGCCTGTTGGGGAACATTGCATGGGAAACAAAAAAATTCCTACGCACACGCAGATCTATCCATGGTGATGAGCATCTACAAGAGGGAGAGTGGATCTATGTACCCTTGTAGATCGCTAAGCGGGAAGCGTTAAGAAATGCGGTTGGTGTAGTCAAACGTATTCACAATCCAAATCGCTATGCGTCCCGCATCCAATCACTATCCGTCCCGCGATCCAATCACAATCCGTCCCGTGAACTTCATCACGATCCTTCTGATCTAGCGCCGAACTAATGGCACCTCCATGTTCCGCACACGTGCAGCTTGAGGACGATCTCCACCGTCTTGATCCAGCAAGAAGGAGTGGAGAGGAAGAAGAGTTCTCCAGCAGCGTGACGGCGCTCTGGCAATAGTGGTGGAGCTATTCCGGCACGGCTTCGCCTAAGCACTGCAGAAATCCGATCTAGAGGAGAAATTATGCACTGGAGGAACGGGTAGCACATGGCTGAAAAACTAGTGCAAAAACCCCAAAACCCTCTAGTGTATATAGGAGGAGAGGAGGAGAGGAGGCAGCCTTGGCTTCCAAGCCAATCTGGTTCGGCCGAACCTACTAGGAGAGGAGGACTCCTCCTCCAATCCTAGTAGGACTAGGATTGATCCTTTTTGCCTTTTTTTCCACCTTTTCCTATTGGGTTTTTTCCTCCAGCCACATGGGCCTTGTGTGGGAGTTTCCACAAGCCCACTAAGGGATGATATTCACTATCCCAGAGCCCATGAAGCCTCTTGGGTCGAAATACCCCTACCGGAGGCCTCCCGGCACACTACCGGCACTCCTGGTACACTACCGATGAGCCCGAAACTTTTCCGGCGACCAAAACAGGACTTCCTATATATGAATCTTTACCTACGGACCATTCTGGAGCTCCTCGTGACGTCCGGGATCTCATCCGGGACTCCAAACAACCTTCGGTCACCACCATACATAACTCTATACTACCGAAACGTCACCAAACCTTAAGTGTGCAGACCCTGTGGGTTCGAGAACTATGTAGACATGACCAAGACACCTCTACGGTCAATACCAATAGCGGGACCTGGATGTCCATATTGGTTCATACATATTCTACGAAGATCTTTTATCGGTCGAACCTCTATGTCAAGGATTCAGTTAATCCCGTATGATGTTCCCTTTGTTCTTCGGTATGTTACTTGCCCGAGATTCGATCGTCGGTATCTCCATACCTAGTTCAACCTCTTTACTGGCAAGTCTCTTTACTCGTTCCGTAATACAAGATCCCGTGACTAACACTTAGTCACATTGCTTGCAAGGCTTATTGTGATGTTGTATTACCGAGTGGGCCCTGAGATACCTCTCCGTCACACGGAGTAACAAATCCTAGTGTTGATCCATGCGAACTCAACAGACACCCTCGAAGATACCTGTAGAGCACCTTTATAGTCACCCAATTACATTGCGACGTTTGATACACACAAGGCACTCCTCCGATGTCTGTGGGCTGCATGATCTCATGGTCATAGATACATATACTTGACATGTAGAAAACAGTAGCAATAAACTGACACGATCATAAACTACGTTTGTAGTTTGGGTCTTGTCCATCACATCATTCTCCTAATGATGTGATCCCGTTATCAAATGACATCACATGTCAATGGCTAGGAAACCTTGACCATCTTTGATCCACGAGCTAGTTCACTAGAGGCATACTAGGGACAGAGTGTTGTTTATTTACCCACACATGTAATGTGTTTCCAATCAATACAATTATAGCATGGATAATAAATGATTATCATGAACAAGGAAATATAATAATAAACACTTTATTTATTGCCTCTAGGGCATATTTCCAACAGTCTCCCACTTGCACTAGAGTCAATAATCTAGCTGACATCACTATGTGATTTACATTGTAATGAATCGAACACCCATGCAGTTCTGGTGTTGATCATGTTTAGCCCTTGGAAGAGGTTTAGTCAATGGGTCTGCAACATTCAGATCCGTGTGCACTTTGCAAATATTTATGTCTTTCTCCTCGATGTAATCACGGATGGAGGTGAAGCGTCGCTTTATGTGTCTGGTCCTCTTGTGAAACCTTGGTTCCTTGGCCAGAGCAATGGCACTAGTGTTGTCACAGAACAGGTTCATTGGATTCAGTGCACTGGGCACTACTCCAAGATCTGTCATGAACTGCTTCATCCAGACACCTTCCTTCGCCACCTCCGAGGCTGCGATGTACTCCGCTTTGGACGTAGAATCGGCTACCACGCTTTGCTTGGAACTGCACCAGCTTACCGCTCCCCCGTTGAGAATAAATACGTATCCGGTTTGTGACTTAGAGTCGTCTAGATCAGTGTCAAAACTTGCATCGACGTAACCCTTTACGACGAGCTCTTCATAACCTCCATAAACGAGAAACATTTCCTTAGTCGTTTTCAGGTACTTAAGGATATTCTTGACCATTGTCCAGTGCTCCATTCCAGGATCACTTTGAAACCTTCCGGTCATACTTATGGCAAGGCTGACATCGGGTCTTGTGCACAGCATTGCATACATGACAGAGCCTATGGCTGAAGCATAGGGGATGACAATCATCTTTTCTCTATCTTGTGCAGTTACTGGGCATTGAGTCTTACTCAACTTCACACCTTGTAACACAGGCAAGAACCCCTTCTTGGACTAATCCAGTTTGAACTTCTTCAAAACTTTATCAAGGTAAGTGCTCTATGAAAGTATTATTAAGCGTCTCGATCTATCTCTATAGATCTTAATGCCTAATATGAAAGCAACTTCTCCTAGGTCCTTCATTGAAAAACTCTTGTTCAGATGTTCCTTCACGCTTTCTAGCATTTCTATATTGTTTCCAATCAGCAATATGTCATCCACATATAATACTAGAAACGCTATAGAGCTCCCACTCACTTTCTTGTAAATACAAGCTTCTTTGTAAACTTGTATAAACTCAAACGCTTTGATCACCTCATCAAAGCGCTTATTCCAACTCTGAGATGCTTGCACCAGTCCATCAATGGATCGCTGGAGTTTGCAAACTTTGTCTGCATTCTTTGGATCGACAAAACCTTCGGGTTGCATCATATACAACTCTTCCTCAAGGAAACCGTTGAGGAACGCTGTTTTGACATCCATCTGCCAAATTTCATAGTCAAAATAAGCAGCTATTGCTAACATGATTCTGACAGACTTAAGCATCGCTACGGGTGAGAAAGTCTCATTGTAATCAACTCCTTGAACTGAATGGATCTGTCTTCTTCTTAAAGATCCATTTGTTCTGAATGGCCTTTCGCCCTTCAGGTAATACTTCCAAAGTCCATACTTTGTTTTCATACATGGATCCCATCTCGGATTTCATGGCCTCTAACCATTTCTCGGAATCCGGGCCCATCACTGCTCCTCCATAGCTCGTAGGTTCATTATTGTCCAACAACATGACCTCTAAGACAGGGTTGCCATACCACTCAGGAGTAGTACACGCCCTTGTCGACCTACGAGGTTCAATAGTAGCTTGATCCGAAGCTTCACGATCATCATCATTAACTTCCTCTTCTATCGCCGTAGATTCCATAGAAACATCTTTCTGCGCTGCGCTACTTTCTGGTTGAAGTAAAGGTTCAGTAACCTCATCAAGCTCTATTTTCCTCCCACTCAATTCTTTCGAGAGAAACTCTTTCTCAAGAAATGTTCCGTTCTTAGCGACAAACACTTTTCCTTCGGATCTGAGATAGAAGGTATACCCGACTGTCTCTTTCGGGTATCCCATGAAGACACATTTCTCCGCTTTGGGTTCCATCTTTTCAGGCTGAAGCTTTTTGACATAAGCATCACATCCCCAAACTTTAAGAAATGACAACTTTGGCTTCTTGCCAAACCATAGTTCATATGGCGTCATCTCAACGGATTTTGATGGTGCCCTATTTAAAGTGAATGTAGCTATCTCTAATGCATAACCCCAAAACGATAGTGGCAAATCAGCAAGAGACATCATAGAACGCACCATATCTAATAAGGTTCGATTACGCTGTGGTGTTCCAGGCGGTGTCAACTGTGAAACAATTCCACATTGTCTTAAGTGACTGCGAAAACTCATAACTCAGATATTCACCTCCTCGATCAGATCGCAGGAACTTAATCTTCTTGTTACAATGATTCTCAACTTCACTCTGAAATTGCTTGAACTTTTCAAACGTTTCAGACTTGTGTTTCATTAAGTAAATATACCCATATCTACTTAAGTCATCGGTGAAGGTGAGAAAATAACGATATCCACCACGCGTTGTAACATTCATTGGACCACACACATCAGTATGTATGATTTCCAATAAGTCACTTGCTCGTTGCATTGTTCCAGAGAACGGCGTTTTAGTCATCTTGCCCATGAGGCATGGTTCACATGTGTCAAGTGATTCAAAATCAAGTGACTCCAAAAGTCCATCAGCATGGAGCTTCCTCATGCGTTTTACACCAATATGACCTAAACGGCAATGCCATAAGAAAGTGGTACTATCATTATCAACTCTACATCTTTTGGCATCAATGTTATGAACATGTGTATCATCACTATCAAGATTCAATATGAATAAAACCCTCACATTGGGTGCATGACCATAAAAGATATTACTCATATAAATAGAACAACCTTTATTCTCTGATTTAAATGAGTAACCGTCTCGCAATAAACAAGATCCAGATATAATGTTCATGCTTAACGCAGGCACTAAATAACAATTATTCAGGTTCATCACTAATCCCGATGGTAATCGAAGAGAGAGCGTGCCGACGGCGATCACATCAACCTTGAAACCATTTCCCACGCGCATCGTCACTTCGTCCTTTGCCAGCCTTCGTTTATTCTGTAGTTCCTGCTTTGAGTTGCAAATGTGAGCAACAGAACCGGTATCAAATACCCAGGCACTACTACGAGAGCTAGTAAGGTACACATCAATACATGTATATCATATATACCTTGTTTGTTGTTGGCCGCCTTCTTGTTAGCCAGGTACTTGGGGCAGTTCCGCTTCCAGTGACCAGTTCCCTTGCAATGAAAGAACTCAGTTTCTGGCTTGGGTCCATGCTTGGGCTTCTTTACAGGAGTAGCAACTGATTTTCCATCCTTCTTGGTTTTACCCTTCTTGCCCTTGCCCTTGACCTTGCCATTTTTCTTGAAACTAGTGGTTTTATTGACCATCAACAGTTGATGTTCTTTCTGGATTTCAAACTCAGCGACTTTTAGCATCGCAAATAGCTCGACGACTGACTTGTTCATCCCGTGCAAGTTATAGTTCATCACAAAGCTCTTGTAACTAGGTGGCAGTGATTGAAGAACTCTGTCAGTGATCGCCTCTGGCGGAAGGGCAATTCCCAACTCTGCTAGACGAGTTGAATACCCAGACATTCTGAGTATATGTTCACTGATAGACCCGTTCTCCTCCATCTTGCAAGCATAGAACTTACCGGAGGTTTCATACCTCTCGATCTGGCCTTCTTTTGAAAAATAAACTTCAACTTCTGGAACATCTCATATGCTCCATGACGTTCAAAACGTCTTTGAAGTCCCGGTTCTAAGCCATACAATATTGCACAATGAAATATTAAGTAATCTCCAGTACGTGCCTCCCAAGCGTTCTTAACATCTTCGGAGGTCATGTCTTCTGGTTGGTCACCAAGCGGTGCATCAAGGACATATGATTTCTGGGAAGCCGTGAGGATAATCCTCAGATTACGGGCCCAGTCAACAATGTTACTTCCATCATCTTTCAACTTAGCTTTCTTTAGGAATGTATTAAAATTCACAGGTGCTACTGCGCGAGCCATTGATCTACAACATAAATATGCAAAGTTTACTTAGACTATTGTTCAATATAATGAGTTTAGTTAATCAAATTACTAAAGCTCCAACTCAAATTGACATCCCTCAGGTCATCTAAGTGTCACATGATCCAAATCCACCAACTCAAGTCCGATCATCGTGTGAGTTGAGGTGGCTTCAATGGTGAACATCATTATATTGATCATATATACTATATGACTCATGTTCGACCTTTCGGTCTCTTGTGTTCCGAGGCCATGTATGTACATGCTAGGCTCGTCAAGTTTAACCCGAGTGTTCTGCACGTGCAACACTGGCTTGCACCCATTTTATGTGAACGTAGAGTCTATCACACCCGATCATCATGTGGTGTCTCAACACGACGAACCTTCGCAACGGTGCACACTCGGGGAGAACACAATTTATCTTGAAATTAAGTGAGGGATCACCTTATAATGCTACCGTCGTCCTAAGCAAAACAAGGTGCATAAAAGGATTAACATCACATGCAAATCATAAGTGACATGATATGGCCATGAACTTGTGCTTTTGATCTCCATCTTGAAAGCACCGGCATGATCTCCATCATCACCGGCAAGACACCATGATCTCCATCAACGTGTCGCCATCGGGGTTGTCACACCCAACATGCTTCTAGTACTATTGCTACCGTTTAGCAATAAAGTAAAGCATTACATAGCGCTTAATGATTGACACGTAGGTCATACAATAATTAAAGACAACCCTATGGCTCCTGTCGGTTGCCGTACTCATCGACATGCAAGTCGTGATAATCTAGACATCACATGATCATCTTATACATCACATATATCACATCATGTAATTGGCCATATCACATCACAACATACCCTGCAAAAACAAGTTAGACGTCCTCTAATTGTTGTTGCATGTTTTACGTGGCTGCTACGGGTATCTAGCAAGAACAATTCTCATCTACGCAAAAACCACAACGGTGATACACTAGTTTCTTTTCAACCTTCTCGAGGACCGCCTTTGTCGAATCCGATCCAACTAAAGTGAGAGAAACTGGCTCCCGCAAGCCATCTAGGCAACAAGTTGTGGTCGAGGGAACCGGTCTCTCGTAAGCGTACGAGTAATGTTGGTCCGGGCCGCTTCATCTCACAATATCGCTGAACCAAAATCCGACCAAGGTAGGAAGCAATCTAAGCATCAACGCCCACAAACCTTTTGTGTTCTACTCGAGATCTCATCTACACATAGACCTAGCTCATGATGCCACTGTTGGGGAACGTTGCATGGGAAACAAAAAAATTCCTACGCACACGCAGATCTATCCATGGTGATGAGCATCTACGAGAGGGAGAGTGGATCTACGTACCCTTGTAGATCGCTAAGCGGGAAGCGTTAAGATACGCGGTTGGTGTAGTCGAACGTCTTCGCAATCCAAATTGTCGTGCGTCCCGCGATCAAATCACGATCCGTCCCACGATCCAAGGACGATCCGTCCTGTGAACTTGATCATGATCCTTCCGATCTAGCGCCGAACGGACGACACCTCCACGTTCAGCACACGTGCAGCTTGATGACGATCTCCACCTTATTGATCCAGCAAGAAGGAGTGGAGAGGAAGAATAGTTATCCGGCAGCGTGACGGTGCTCCGGCGATGGTGGTGGAGCTATTCCGACAGGGCTTCGCCTAAGCACTGTAGAAATCCGATCTAGAGGAGAAACTATGCACTTGAGGAACGGGTAGCTTGTGGCTGAAAAACTAGTGCAAAAACCCCAAAACCCTCTAGAATATATAGTAGGAGAGGAGGAGAGGAGGAAGCTTGGATTCCAAGCCAATCTGGTTTGGCCGAACCTACTAGGAGAGGAGGACTCCTCCTCCAATCGTAGTAGGACTAGGATTGCTCCTTTTTGCCTTTTTCCACCTTTTCCTATTGGGTTTTTCCTCCAGCCACATGGGCCTTGTGTGGGAGTTTCCACCAGCCCACTAAGGGCTGATGTTCACTCTCCCATAGCCCATTAAGCCTCTTGGGTCGAAATACCCCTCCCGGAGGCCTCCCGGTACAGCACCGGCACTCCCGGTACACTACCGATGAGCCCGAAACTTTTCCGACGACCAAAACAGGACTTCCTATATATGAATATTTACCTCCAGACCATTCCGGAGCTCCTCGTGACGTCCGGGATCTCATTCGGGACTCTGAACAACCTTCGGTGACCATCATACATAACTCTATACTACAGTCACCAAACCTTAAGTGTGCAGACCCTGCGGGTTCGAGAACTATGTAGACATGACCGAGACACCTCTACGGTCAATAACCAATAGCGGGACCTAGATGTCCATATTGGTTCCTACATATTCTACGAAGATCTTTTATCGGTCGAACCTCTATGTCAAGGATTCAGTTAATCTCGTATGATGTTCCCTTTGTTCTTCGGTATGTTACTTGCTCGAGATTCGATCGTCGGTATCTCCATACCTAGTTCAACCTCGTTACCGGCAAGTTTCTTTACTCGTTCCGTAATACAAGATCCCGTGACTAACACTTAGTCACATTGCTTGCAAGGCTTATTGTGATGTTGTATTACCGAGTGGGCCCTGAGATACCTCTCCGTCACACGGAGTAACAAATCCTAGTCTTGATCCATGCCAACTCAACAGACACCCTCGGAGATACCTGTAGAGCACCTATATAGTCACCCAGTTACATTGCAACGTTTGATACACACAAGGAAATCCTATGATATCCGTGAGTTGCATGATCTCATGGTCATAGGAACGTATACATTGAGATGCAGAAAACAATAGCAATAAACTGACACGATCATATGCTACGTTTGTAGTTTGGGTCTTGTCCATCACATCATTATCCTAATGATGTGATCCCGTTATCAAATGACATCACATGTCAATGGCTAGGAAACCTTGACCATCTTTGATCAACGAGCTAGTTCACTAGAGGCATACTAGGGACAGAGTGTTGTTTATTTACCCACACATGTAATGTGTTTCCAATCAATACAATTATAGCATGGATAATAAATGATTATAATGAACAAGGAAATATAATAATAAACACTTTATTTATTGCCTCTAGGGCATATTTCCAATAGAGCCGCCACGTTGCGAGCCATTCAAACATGGGTGCGCCTCCTTACGGACGAAAGTTTTCTAGGTCACTCAAGAGGATGAGCCGCCACGTTGCGAGCCGTTCAAACATGGGTGCACCGTTTTATTAATGAAGGATGTAAGGTCACTCAAGAGGATGAGCCACCACTATGCGAGTCGTTCAAACATGGGTACCGTACCTTATCGGTGAAAGATCTCAAGTCCCTCAAGAGGGCGAGCCGCCATGATGCGAGTCGTTCAAACATGGGTGCCAAGTCGCTCAAGAGGGAGAGCCGCCATGATGCGAGCCATTCAAACATGGGTGCCAAGTCACTCAAGAGGGCGAGCCGCCGTGATGGGAGCTGTTCAAACATGGGTACCAAGTCGCTCAAGAGGACGAGCCGCCATGATGCGAGCCATTCAAACATGGGTGCCATGGGAGCCAAAGAGGATGAGCTGCCAGGATGCGAGCCGTTCATACATAGGTACCATGATGCAAGACGGGTCGTGGACCAGAGCAAGTGACGGAGTGGGCGAAGGCCACCCCCCACTCTTGGTGGGGTTGTACCTGCCTTTATGTAGCTGGCACTCGTCCAGGGGTGCAGCGAGCTGCCAACTCACCCCCTCCGAGAGCCTCATACAGCAGCAAGGGAAGCTCTCTCATCTTCTACATACTCTCCGCCAAGTGGCCCATCGTACTCTTAACAAGTGAGGTTGTTTAAGGTTCAAATGACGGATTTATGTCACGTGAGAAGTAGCTTATGGGCCCGGGGCACTCACCCCATTATAAATTCTGGTCTGTTGCGCCCTTAACAGTTAATCCCGCCTAGAGACCCTGAGCCATGCAAGATTGGCGGTCACTCTCGTTAGAGACCCTACAGTGTTAAGCGGTTCAAAGCAACAGTCCCCCTTCATAAGGGCCAGAATATGAGTTTTTGAAAAACAAAAACAAGGGGAAAGCAAGACCATCATGCATTACATCGCATATTGCATCATACATGTTGCGTCATACATATTGCATCGTACATTGCATCATACATTGCATTCATATTGTAAGTTTGGCCAGAGCAAGATGAAAGATGAAGCAAGGTTACATTGAAGATCTCCGGGTTATGCTTTCCTCAAGCCGCCCAGGTAAACATTGCAGACTATTTTTGTTCGGTTTTTGCAGGATTTATCTCTAAAAGATGAGTCACCGATTAAGGCATAAGAAGATTTCAAAGTATATTGCAGGGCTCTCCAAGAGCTCAAAAGACGAAGGGCTTAAAAGTTTTTCACTTGTTCCGGCTCAGCTGGCCGGTTTACAATCAATTGAGGATAAAGAGTTTAACTGGTCGGTGGGTCATCCTATGCCGGATCTTCGGGCTGTTCAATCTGAAGACGATCCACATCCCAGTTGCAGTTTAGTAAGGCTTTGAATTGTGCATCATCGAAACGTGGAGACGGATCAACGTCAGGGGCAAAGAGCGACTAACGACGTGTAGGGACCAAGTCTCTGGCTTCAAAGGTCAGGCAGCGCAACCGTTGGTAATTTTCTTCATAAGCCGCCTGGTATGGAGCCAGGTCCGTCTCATCAACCAGTATGGAGGCAAGACACCGGGAGGCCTTAATGCACTTGGCATAATCTACTTCCGTGAAGTCTGAGCCGTCATCCTTTTTGGAAGGGAAACCGTTCATCATCTCTTCATCAGTTAATTCCGGAGCGAAGGCCAGGGACCGACTTAGCGCAGCTATAGCTCCTCTTCTGGCGGCCGATCGCCTTATTTCCTACACCTGTTTGGGAAAAGTTGATGAGACCTCTATGACGCCTTTCATAAATTTGGGGACGTACTTGGCCGTCATCATAGCCTTGATGGTGCAAAGGGCCCCACTATACAGCTGCTCCGTCAAAGTGTAGACTGCTTTCAACTTCATCAGACTATCAAAAGATAACTGGTGGCTCCTTTCGCCTGCAAGAAAAGGTTGAAGGTATAAGCCACCCGGTGGGTGTTTATTTAATGGAAATATCTTTTGAGTCGTATCCACTTACCAAAGATAGCAGCAGTCATCTTAGAGATGTGATCCTTGAGGGTCTTCAGCTCCACTGATGCAAGATTGAGACGTTCCTCTGCATTGCTCACACGGTTCACCAGGGCGGCTTGCTCAGTTTCAGCACTCTTCTTATATACAGTAAATTCAGCCTGGAGTTTCCAAGTTTTTGAACGGCCGCCCGTAGCTTCTCTTCTGTTATGGCTCGGGCAGTCTGTTGGGCTGACAGATCTTCCCTCAAGCCGGCCTGCTCAGACTCGGTGGTATTCAATGCTTCCTACATTTCACAAGTGAAAGGTTATCAATGTTAAATCGCTAGGATGAAATTACTCTTCTAAGTCCCAAGCACATTGCAAGCAATATACTTGGAACTTGGGGTATAATGTCTGTGTTTTCATTTTCAAGTCTGCGATGAAAGTTCTGGCTCATCATTATCATAATGGTCCAGACTTGGGGGCTACACCCGGCGAAACTTCTTACACATGAGAGATCCAGATCATCATTATCATAATGCTCCAGACTTGGGGGATACAACTGGATCTATAACTTAGTGTAAAGTACCGGCTTATATGCAATTTAACCCGGTACTTGGGGGTCACAGGTTAAGTTTTATACAGCAGGATTGAAGGTTTGGAAGACCCGGTCTATTATTTGCAATATGAACCCGGTTCTTGGGGTCTAAGTATGGATATAAGAGAAAGATAGAAGATGGAAAATACCTCATATTTATTTTTCATCAAACCGACAAGCTTGCTCTCCATGCTGCGACTGGTAGATAGGTGGTTCAGATAGCCGATGTGTAGGTCATCTGCAGTCATCTTCTCTAAGACACAGAATTTGAAATCTAGCTTATCAGGAGAGTAAGTAGCAACTTTGCTGGAGTGCTTTTTCAAAGTATGGTGCGTGGGAGATTGATAACCCGTCCCAGTGATGGTAACATCAGGGAGAGATGAGTCTTCAGTGGAAGGATTGGGTGGCTTAGGCTCAGCCGCGGGACTATCAGGAGCCGCCAAAAGATGACCCGCTAACTCTGAGGGCGGGGGAGATTGCTTAGGTGTTTCTTTGGTAGCTTCAAAATGTTTAACAGGAGAGAGGGACGGCTCAGCGGTATCCGGTTGTTGAGCAGTTGGAGCAACGGTAGACCCGCCGGCCTTTCTGTGCTTGGCTTGCACCCTGAAAGAGCAAGGGGTCAGCACATGGTATAAAGGTGATACAGGTAATATATACACGGCAGAGGTGAAGACTTACTCTGGGTTGACCTTCATGGGAGGAAGTTTAGAGGCAGTTGAGTCGCCAGAGGAAGGAGGTGACTCCTACAAATTAAGACAGTTAGATGTAATATTAAGGCAGTATTATGGAAATATGAGATAGATATTGGGTTCTTTATAAGTACCTCAGTAGGGCGTTTCCGTGGCGCCGGGACATTAGGTAAGCCAACCATGAGATCCCCAGAGCCGGTGCTACGGGTCTGATGCCGAGAGTCGTTGTTGTTTTTTCAAGATAAATTCGGGATCTAAATAAGCGAGAGGATGCAAAAAGGAACTTTTCGGATGACCCGTCGTATCTTTGCTGGTGGGAAGATTTCTAAGTCGGAAGAAAGATAAGTTACCTCGGGGGCGTTAGTGTGGCTCGTCTTTGTTTCCTCCTGTGTACAGTCATTGTTAGTAAGGTGCATAAAAGGACGGCCAAGGGGGTTAAATTTTACCTTTGAGTCATCAAGTTCAAGCAGGTTTTGAGCCGATGTTTTTTATTTGCAGTCGCGGGTGTTACCCGCCTGAGACTTCTTATTCACTAGAGGAGTATATTTTCTCTTCCAGAAGCTGGAGTTAGCCTGTAAGCAAAATCCGCCAAGAGGGGTTAAGATGACTGAATATATCAGGTCAAGACGGAAAGAAAAGTACATTTTAAAGCCGCCCTTACGTCTGGAGCCGGGTTTGCAGTGCAAAAAGGTTTTAACCCGACTGAACGACAAGTTTCTTGAGATTCGCGAGTAATTCCCCTAATAGTAGACGTGATGTTCTCTTCTATCAAGGGTGTGTGTTTGAAGCAAACAGGATCATTGGCGTCGCCTATATACTCACACATAAGCCGGTCACACCGGCTCAATGGTAAGATCTTCCATGACATCCAACAGCGGGTTAGGTCCACTCCCGTCAAACCATTTGCCAGAAAGGCCTTGATTTTGGTGAAAGCCAGAGCATACTTCGATCGTGCTATGGATGACATCCGGTTTGGAAGCTCGGTGGTAGTACAGAGCCAAGTAGGATGATAACTCGGCAAGGGATTTTCACCTTCTGGAGACGTGTCTCTGCAATAGAAACAAGTTCTATTCCAATCCTTGGGATGGCTGGGCATCTTAACTGCTGGATAAGCTAGGTCTCTTCTCCTTTGGATGGATACTCCACAAGCTCCAAGGTTGGGCCAGCCGCCACTTCCGTTTGGCAGTTGACACAGAAAAAGTCACGGAAGAGGTCAATGGACGAGTCTTCTTGTAAGTAAAATTCACAAAGGACTTGGAAGTTGCACAAGTTGGAGACAGAGTTAGGGGCAATGTCTTGAGGATGCAACTTAAAGAAGTGGAGGACGTCCCAGAAGAACTTAGATCTGGGCGGGCTGAAACCACGCATAAGGTGGTCGGCAAAGGTAACAACTTCACCCTCTTGTGGGATGTGTTTCTCCTCTAAAGCCGAAACCCGCCAATGAATAACATTCTGAGCCGGCAGGGTTCCCGCCTCTATGAAATCCTGTAGGAATTGTTCGGAGACTCCAGAGCCGACCCAGTTACAAGAAGAATATGCCCGAGACGTGATGGCGGGTCAAGGCTATGAAAATTGGCAGTACGTGGCAGGTCAGAAAGTGACTAGACAACAAAGACGACTAATGAAATTAAATACTGTGATGCTAAGTTGTCGGTACAGTTTATTGGAAGAGCCGGAAATTTGGTGGCGGGTTAAGCGAACAAAGGCCATGATGCAAAAATTGCTAAGGACATACAAATAGGTTTTGCACATTATACTGAAACCGCAAGATCTACAAGCAAGGAGAAAATCAGATTTTATCTCAACACTAACAGGGAGCCGAGGAAGAACGAGCAGTCTAGCACAAGAAGAGGAACTAAGTATAGATCTAGGTCGGGCTACTATTGACTTTGCACGAGTGGCCGCAGTGGATAAGCAAACATTGCAAGATCTAAAGGGTAATTCATCAGTTGACATTATGAAGAAGAACATGCACACTAATGGGGTCCGATGAACTCGACAGGATTCAAGTGCTAAGCTACAGATCTAAGGGAGGATGAAGAATATACCTTAAGGATGCAGTGGACACGGGCGAGAGTCTGGAAACGTTTAGGTTGATGCAGTGGCCAGGTTCGTCGATGGTGACGGGGCTCCACCGGTGCGACACAGCTCGGGAGCGTTGGCGTCGAGAGGAAGAAGAATAGCGGTGGTGGAGGAGAAAATGAGAAAACCCCTCACGGCCCTATTTAAGGGGATGGAAGGCCAAACGGGCGCGCAGGAATCAAGGCAAAAAATGATGACCGACTGAGACGGGCGCCTCGATCTTTGGGCCGACCATTTAATGAAAGGATCTATGGCATACGTCATGGAATCTTTTCAAAATAAATGAAGGTGACGTCATGGCGGGTTATGTGTTTTTCCCTTTCAGGTGACAAGGGTGTGAGACTCGCCACTGGTTAGAAAGTGGAGATTGATGGGAGCAAGCTCAAATCAATTTGGGGCCTAATGTTAGGGCTATAATCCCATGGTAAGACCGTCCTAGGAGGGGCTGGGTCATACCTGGCGGCTCGTAACGTATGGGTTGGAAGAGGAAGATTGGGTTGCATGGCTTACCAAATGGGCTAAGGCAGACGCCCAGAGTCAGGAAGAAGACGCAAGACTCGGGAGTGTAAGCCGCCCAGAGACAGCCTGCCACTGTCGGCAAGGCGGCTTAGAGATAGAGTCAGACACAATGTAAGAGTCGGTATGAGATTTGTGTAACCCGTGGTCTTGACCTCCTATATAAAGGCGAAACCCATGGATGGCTTGGACCAGATCCGAACGATCGAGAGCTAGGTCAAGCGAATACGCTCCCGTGTAATCGATACTCCAATCAATACACACAAAGCAGGACGTAGGCTTTTACCTCATCTCAAGGGGCCGAACCTGGGTAAATCTGTATCTTTCATCCTGTCCAACCCCTTTGAGTCTACCGCCCTAGCGATGGCCTTGAACTTAAGTCTTCGGACATCTGCCATGACAAAACCACGATAGTAAGGGAACTCAGATCTAAGATAGTCTTCACGCTCCCAGGTTGCTTCTGCTTCTGTGTGGTTGCTCCATTGGACCTTGAAGTACTTGATGGTGCGGCTTCTGGTGCAATGCTCTGCTTCATCCAAAATGTGAACTAGCCTCTCACGATAAGTGAGGTATGGTTGAAGGTCGATGGCTTGATGATCAATGTCTTTCTAGAGGTCAAGGCGGTCGGAACTTGAAGACACTTTTGGAGCTGTGACACGTGGAACACTTTATGCACATCTGATAGCTCAAAAGGTAGTTCAAGCTCGTAAGCAACTTATCCTTGCATAGCAGTAATCTTGAAGGGGCTGATGTATCTTGGTGCAAGCTTTCCCTTGACATGGAAACACTTGGTCCCTTTGAGGGGCGTGACCCGGAGGTAGACATGGTTGCCGACACAGAAGTTTACTTCCTGACAATGTGAGTTAGCTTGGCTCTTTTGTCTTGACTTGGTAGTTGAAATTGCTCTTCATCTTAACGAAGGATATCCGGTCCGAAGACCAATACTTCTCCGGTCTCTAACCAGTTGAGGGGAGTACAACACTTGCTCCCATACAGCACCTCAAATGTAGCCATCTGGAGACTGGACTGGTAGTTGTTGTTGTAGGTGAACTCGGTAAACGGCAGGCAATCTTCCCACTTTGCTCCATATGCCAAAACACAAGCACGGAACATATCTTCGAGTATCTGATTCACTCGTTCTATATGCCCACCAGTATGAGGGTGAAAAGTTGTACTGAAAGACAACTTGGTTCCCATTGCTTCTTGAAACTTCTTCCAAAACCTTGAGGTAAACTGGGTTCCTCGATCCGACACAATCTCCTTTGGAACTCCATGGAGACATACAATGCGGTTGATGTAGAGGTTTGCGAGATGGCTTCCATCATAGGTGGTTTTAACAGGGATGAAGTGGGCTACCTTGGTCAGATGGTCGACAATGACCCAAATTGAATCATGTTCCTTGCTTGACCTTGGCAATCCGGTGATGAAGTCCATCCCAACCTTGTCCCACTTCCATTCAGGCACTTTGAGAGGTTGCAATAGCCCAGCGGGCTGCTGATGCTCAGCTTTGACTCTTTGGCACATGTCAGCAACAGACGTGCCTATTTCCATCTTAATGCCATGCCACCAGAACCTTGCCTTGAGGTCTTGATACATCTTGGTTCCTCCATGATGGATGGAATACGGAGTGTCATGTGCTTCTTGCAAGATCAAGTTCTTAAGATCTTTTTTGTTGGGTACGCAGATGTGATTCCCAAACCATACAACTCCTTTTCATCCACTGAGAATCTTGGGGCCTTGCCTGCCTTGATCTTCCTCTTGATGCCTTCAATGCTCGTGTGTCCCTTCTGAGCTTCCTTAATATCATCCTGTTGGGAGACGTAGTAGTAAATCAAAAATTTCCTACGTGTCACCAAGATCTATCTATGGAGAAACCAGAAACGAGTGTGGAGAGATTGCATCTTCATACCTTTGAAGATCGCTAAGCGGAAGCATTACAAGAACGCGGTTGATGGAGTCATACTCGCAGCGATTCAGATCGCGGTTGATTCCGATCTAAGCGCCGAACAACGGCACCTCCGCGTTCAACACACGTGCATCCCGGTGACGTCTCCTATGCATTGATCCAGCAAGGAGGAAGGAGAGGTTGGGGAAGGGATCCAACAGCAGCACGACGGCGTGGTGGTGGTGGAGTAGCAAGGTATTCCGGCAGGGCTTCGCCTAAGCGCTGCGGAGGAGGAAGAAGAGACGTAAGGCTTTGCCGTGAGAGAGAGTTCAGAACTGTTCTCAAAAAGGCCAAAACCTCAAGTATATATAGGAGGAGGGAGAGGGAGGGCTGCCTTCGCCCCTCCTCCAAAGAGGAGGGCTTCGGCCAAAGTGGGGATAGAGTCCACCTCCCACAAGGGAGGTGGATCTCCTCTTTTAAAACCCTTAGCCCTTTATCTCTAGATCTCCAGCCGCATGGGGCTTTATAGAAGGTCTTGGCCAGCCCAAAAAGGGCTGGCATACCTCCTCTAAGGGCCCACAAAGTCCTATGGTCGTCACACCCCTCCCGAGGGTCCTCCGGCACCCTCCCGGCACTCCCGGTACAATACCGATGAGCCCGAAAACTTTTCGGTGACCAAAACTGGACTTCCTATATATCAATCTTTACCTCCGGACCATTCCGGAGCTCCTCGCGACGTCCGGGATCTCATCCGGGACTCCGAACAACTTTTGGTAATCATGTATACCATTTCCCTATAACCCTAGTGTCATCGAACCTTAAGTGTGTAGACCCTACGAGTTCGGGAGACATGTAGACATGACTGAGACACCTCTCCGGTCAATAACCAACAGCGGGATCTGGATACCCATGTTGTCTCCCACATGCTCCACGATGATCTCATCGGATGAACCACGATGTCGGGGATTCAATCAATCCCGTATACAATTCCCTTTGTCTATCGGTATGATACTTGCCCGAGATTCGATCGTCGGTATCGCTATACCTTGTTCAATCTCGTTACCGGGAAGTCTCTTTACTCTTTCCGTAATACATCATCCCGTGACTAACTCCTTAGTCACATTGAGCTCATTATGACGATGTCTTACCGAGTGGGCCCAGAGATACCTCTCCATCACACGGAGTGGCAAATCCCAGTCTCGATTGGTGCCAACCCAACAGACACTTTTGAAGATACCCGTAGTGCACCTTTATAGCCACCCAGTTACGTTGTGATGTTTGGCACAGCCAAAGCATTCCTACGGTATCCGGGAGTTTCACAATCTCATGGTCTAAGGAAACGATACTTGACATTGAAAAGCTTTAGCAAACGAACTACACGATCTTGTGCTATGCTTAGGATTGGGTCTTTTCCATCACATCATTCTCCTCATGATGTGATCCCGTTATCAACGACATCCAATGTCCATGGTCATGAAACCGTGACCATCTATTGATCAACGAGCTAGTCAACTAGAGGCTCACTAGGGACATGTTGTGGTCTATGTATTCACACATGTATTACGGTTTCTGGTTAACACAATTATAGCATGAACAATAGACAATTATCATGAACTAGGAAATACAATAATAACCATTTTATTATTGCCTCTAGGGCATATTTCCAACAGTCTCCCACTTGCACTAGAGTCAATAATCTAGTTACATTGTGATGAATCGTACACCCATAGCATTCTGGTGTTGATCATGTTTTGCTCGTGAGAGAGGTTTAGTCAACGGATCTGCCACATTCAGATCCGTATGCACTTTACAAATATCTATATCTCCCTCCTGAATGTAATCACGGATGGAGTTGAAGCGGATCTTGATGTGTCTTGTCTTCTTGTGAAACCTGGGCTCCTTCGCAAGGGCAATAGCTCCAGTGTTGTCACAGAATAGAGTCGTCGGGCCCGACGCACTTGGAATTACTCCTAGGTCGGTGATGAACTCCTTCATCCAGACTCCTTCCTTTGCTGCTTCCGAAGCAGCTATGTACTCTGCTTCACATGTAGATGCCGCCATGACGCTTTGCTTGCTGCTGCACCAGCTGACTGCCCCTCCGTTCAAAAAATACATGTATCCGGTTTGCGACTTGGAGTCGTCCGGATCTGTGTCGAAGCTAGCATCGACGTAACCCTTTACGACGAGCTCTTCGGCACCTCCATATACGAGAAACATGTCCTTTGTCCTTTTCAGGTACTTCAGGATATTCTTGACCGATGTCCAGTGTTCCGCTCCGGGATCACTTTGGTACCTCCCTACCAAACTTATGGCAAGGTTCACATTAGGTCTCGTACACAGCATGGCATACATAATAGAGCCTATGGCTGAAGCATAGGGGATGACACTCATCTCTTCTCTATCCTTTGTCGTGGTCGGGCATTGAGTCGTACTCAATCTCACACCTTGTAGCACAGGCAAGAACCCCTTCTTGGACTGATCCATATTGAACTTCTTCAATATCTTTTCAAGGTGTGTGCTTTGTGAAAGACCTATGAGGCGTCTCGATCTATCTCTATAGATCTTAATACCTAATATGTAAGCAACTTCTCCAAGGTCCTTCATTGAAAAACACTTATTCAAGTAGGTCTTTACACTTTCCAAGAGTTCTATATCATTTCCCATTATCAATATGTCATCCACATATAATACATGAAATGCTACCGAGCTCCCACTCACTTTCTTGTAAATACAGGGTTCTCCATAAACCTGTACAAACCCAAACGCTTTAATCAGTTCATTAAAGCGAATGTTCCAACTCCGAGATGCTTGCACCAACCCATAGATGGAGCGCTGGAGCTTGCATACCTTGTTAGCATCTTTAGGATCGACAAAACCTTCTGGCTGCATCATATACAGTTCTTCCTTGAGGAAGCCATTAAGGAATGCCGTTTTGACGTCCATTTGCCAGATCTCATAATCATAAAATGCGGCAATTGCTAACATGATTTGGACAGACTTCAGCATCGCTACGGGTGAGAAAGTCTCATCGTAGTCAACTCCTTGAACTTGTCGATAACCCTTAGCGACAAGCCGAGCCTTATAGACGGTCACATTACCATCCGCGTCAGTCTTCTTCTTAAAGATCCATTTATTTTCAATGGCTCGCTTATCATCAGGCAAGTCCACCAAAGTCCACACTTTGTTCTCATACATGGATCCTATCTCGGATTTCATGGCTTCAAGCCATTTGTTGGAATCTGGGCCCGCCATCGCTTCTTCATAGTTCGAAGGTTCACCGTTGTCTAACAACATGATCTCTAGGACAGGGTTGTCATACCACTCTGGTGTGGAACGTATCCTAGTGGACCTTCGACGTTCAATAGTAACTTGATCTGAAGTTTCATGATCATCATCATTAACTTCCTCTCCAGCCGGTGTAGGCTCCATAGAAACAACTTCCTGTGCTGCGCTACTCTCCGGTCCGAGTGGAGGTACAATTACCTCATCAAGTTCTATTTTCCTCCCACTTACTTCTTTCGAGAGAAACTCTTTCTCGAGAAAGGATCCATTCTTGTCAACAAAGACTTTGCCCTCGGATCGTAGGTAGAAGGTATACCCAATGGTCTCTTTGGGATATCCTATGAAGACGCACTTTTCCGCTTTGGGTTCGAGCTTCTTAGGTTCAAGTTTCTTCACATAAGCATCGCATCCCCAAACTTTTAGAAACGACAGCTTAGGTTTCTTTCCAAACCATAATTCATACGGTGTCGTCTCAACGGATTTTGACGGTGCCCTATTTAAAGCGAATGCGGCAGTCTCTAATGCATATCCCCAAAATGATAGCGGTAAGTCGGTAAGAGACATCATAGATCGTACCATATCTAATAGAGTGTGATTACGACGTTTAGACACACCATTTCGCTGAGGTTTGCCAGGCGGCGTGAGTTGTGAAACAATTCCACATTTCCTTAGGTGCGTGCCAAACTCGTGACTTAAATATTCTCCGCCACGATCAGATCGTAGGCACTTTATTTTCCTGTCATGTTGATTCTCTACCTCACTCTAAAATTCCTTGAACCTTTCAAAAGTTTCAGACTTATGTTTCATTAAGTAGACATACCCATATCTACTCAAGTCATCAGTGAGGGTGAGAACATAACGGTAACCACCACGAGCCTCGACACTCATTGGACCGCATACATTGGTATGTATTATTTCCAACAAGTCAGCTGTTTGCTCCATTGTTCCGGAGAACGGAGTCTTGGTCATCTTGCCCATGAGGCATGGTTCGCACATGTCAAATGATTCGAAATCAAGAGACTCCAAAAGTCCATCAGTATGGAGCTTCTTCATCCGTTTGACACCAATATGACCAAGGCGGCAGTGCCACATGTAAGTGGGACTATAGTTATCAACCTTACACTTTTTGGTACTCACACTATGGACATGTGTAACATCACGTTCGAGATTCATCAAAAATAAACCATTGACCAGCGGGGCATGACCATAAAAAAATTCTCTCATATAAATAGAACAACCATTATTCTTAGATTTAAATGAGTAGCCATCTCGCATTAAGCAAGATCCAGATACAATGTTCATGCTCAAAGCTGGTACTAAATAACAATTATTAAGGTTTAACACTAATCCCGAAGGTAGATGTAGAGGTAGCGTGCCGACGACATTCACATCGACCTTGGAACCATTCCCGACACGCATCGTCACCTCGTCCTTGGCCAGCCTCCGCTTATTCCGCAGCTCCTGCTTGGAGTTACAAATGTGAGGAACTGCACCGGTATCAAATACCCAGGAGCTACTACGAGTGCTGGTTAGGTACACATCAATAACAAGTATATCACATATACCTTTAATGTTGTCGTCCTTCTTATCCACTAAGTACTTGGGGCAGTTCCGCTTCCAGTGACCGGTACCCTTGCAATAAAAACACTCAGTCTAAGGCTTGGGTCCATTCTTGTTCTTCTTCTTCCCGACAACTTGCTTACCGGGCACGACAACAGCTTTGCCGTCCTTCTTGAAGTTCTTATTACCCTTGCCTTTCTTGAAACTAGTGGTCTTATTCACCATAAATACTTGATGCTCCTTTTTGATCTCGACCTCTGCTGATTTCAGCATCGAGTACAACTCGGGAATGGACTTCTCCATCCCTTGCATGTTGTAGTTCATCACAAAGCTCTTGTAGCTAGGTGGAAGCGACTGGAGGATTCTGTCAATGACCGAGTCATCCGGGAGATTAACTCCCAGATGAGTCAAGCGGTTGTGTAGCCCAGACATCTTGAGGATGTGCTCACTGACAGAACTATTCTCCTCCATCTTACAGCTGAAGAACTTGTCGGAGACGTCATATCTCTCGACCCGGGCATGAGCTTGGAAAACCAGTTTCAGCTCTTGGAACATCTCATATGCTCCATGTTGCTCAAAACGCTTTTGGAGCCCTGGTTCTAAATTGTAAAGCATGCCGCATTGAACAAGGGAGTAATCATCGCAGCGAGAATGCCAAGCGTTCGCAACGTCTTGCTCTGCTAGGAGAAGGGGTGGGTCACCTAGTGGTGCATCAAGGACATACAATTTCTTGGAAGCTATGAGGATGATCCTCAAGCCACGGACCCAGTCCGCATAGTTGCTTCCATCATCTTTCAGCTTGGTTTTCTCTAGGAACCCATTGAAATTGAGGGTGACATTCGCGTTGGCCATTGGATCTACAATATAGATTGTAAAGATAATTTTAGACTAAGTTCATGATAATTAAGTTCACATAATCAAATTATTTAATGAACTCCCACTTAGATAAACATCTCTCTAGTTATCCAAGTGACACATGATCCATGTCAACTAGCCCGTGTCCGATCATCACGTGAGACGGACTAGTCATCCATGGTGAACATCTCCATGTTGATCGTATCTTCCATACGACTCATGTTCGACCTTTCGGTCTTTCGTGTTTCGAGGCCATGTCTGTACATGCTAGGCTCGTCAAGTCAACCTAAGTGTTTTGCGTGTGTAAATCTGGCTTACACCCGTTGTATGCGAATGTTAGAACCTATCACACCCGATCATCACGTGGTGCTTCGGAACAATGATCCTTAGCAACGGTGCACAGTTAGGGTGAACACTTTTCTTGAAATTTTAGTGAGAGATCATCTTATTTACTACCGTTGTTCTAAGCAAATAAGATGTAAACATGATAAACATCACATGCAATCAATATAGTGACATGATATGGCCAATATCATCTTGCTCCTTTGATCTCCATCTTCGGGGCACCATGATCATCACTATCACCGGCACGACACCATGATCTCCATCATTGTGTCTTCATGAAGTTGTCTCGCCAACTTTTACTTCTACCACTATGGCTAACGTTTAGCAATAAACTAAAGTAATTACATGGCGTTTATGATTGACACGCAGGTCATACAATAAAATAAGACAACTCCTATGGCTCCTGCCGGTTGTCATACTCATCGACATGCAAGTCGTGAATCCTATTACAAGAACATGATCAATCTCATACATCACAATGCATCACATCACATACTTTGGCCATATCACATCACAAGGCATATGCTGCAAAAACAAGTTAGACGTCCTCTAATTTGTAGTTGCAAGTTTTTACGTGGCTGTTATAGGTTACTAGCAAGAACTTTTCTTACCTACGCCAAAACCACAACGTGATATGCCAATTGCTATTTACCCTTCATAAGGACCCTTTTTGTCGAATCCAATCCAACTAAGGTGGGAGAGACAGACACCCGCTAGCCACCTTATGCAACAAGTGCATGTCAAGCGGTGGAACCAGTCTCATGTAAGCGTACGTGTAAAGTCGGTCTAGGCCACTTCATCCCACAGTACCGCCGAATCAAGATAAGACTAGTAGTGGTAAGCAAATTAACAAAATCGATGCCCACAACTGCTTTGTGTTCTACTCGTGCATGGATTCTACGCATAGACCTAGCTCATGATGCCACTGTTGGGAGACGTAGTAGTAAATCAAAATTTTCCTACGTGTCACCAAGATCTATCAATGGAGAAACCAGCAATGAGTGTGGAGATATTGCATCTTCATACCTTTGAAGATCGCTAAGCGGAAGCGTTACAAGAACGCGGTTGATGGAGTCATACTCGCAGCGATACAGATCGTGGTTGATTCCGATCTAAGCGCCGAACAATGACACCTCCGCGTTCAACACGCGTGCAGCCTGGTGACGTCTCCTACGCCTTGATCCAGCAAGGAGGAAGGAGAGGTTGGGGAAGGGATCCAACAGCAGCACGACGGCGTGGTGGTGGTGGAGTAGCAAGGTATTCCGGCAGGGATTCGCCTAAGCGCTGCGGAGGAGGAAGAAGAGAGGTAGGGCTTTGCCATGAGAGAGAGAGTTCAGAACTATTCTCAACAGGCCAAAACCTCAAGTATATATAGGAGGAGGGAGAGGGAGGACTTCCTTGTCCCCTCCTCCAAAGAGGAGGGCTCCGGCCGAAGTGGGGATAGAGTCCACCTCCCACATGGGAGGTGGATCTCCTCTGTTAAAACCCTTAGCCCTTTATCTCCAGATCTCCAGCCGCATGGGCCTTTCTAGAAGGTTTGGCCAGCCCAAAAAGGGCTGGCACACCTCCTCTAAGGGCCCACAAAGCCCTATGGTCGTCACACCCCTCCCAGGGGTCCTCCGGCACCCTCCCGGCACTCCCGGTACAATACTGATGAGCTCGAAAACTTTCCGGTGACCAAAACTGGACTTCCTATATATCAGTCTTTACCTCCGGACCATTCCGGAGCTCCTCGTGACGTCCGGGATCTCATCCGGGAATCCTAACAACTTTCGGTAATCACGTATACCATTTCCCTATAACCCTAGCGTCATCGAACCTTAAGTGTGTAGACCCTACGGGTTCGGGAGACATGTAGACATGACCGAGACACCTCTCCGGTCAATAACCAACAGCGGGATCTGGATACCCATGTTGTCTCCCACATGCTCCACGATGATCTCATCGGATGAACCACGATGTCGGGGATTCAATCAATCCCGTATACAATTCCCTTTGTCTATCGGTATGATACTTGCCCGAGATTCGATCATCGGTATCGCTATACCTTGTTCAATCTCGTTACCGGGAAGTCTCTTTACTCTTTCCATAATA